>JABSTQ010010702.1:0-1400527 GCA_013358835.2 Ixodes persulcatus | reverse complement strand
GTACCTGCTCCCTGCATCGATGGAAACTTTAGGCACTACTACGTTTCTCACGCGCTTCAAGTCTTTCTGAACATTCCTGATTTAGTGGTCTTCAATGAACTCGCAAGTTTCTAATTGGAACCATATGTCTATTTTCACTAAATAAAAGGTAATTAGTCGTTTTAGTTAATTAGCAAACTCATTAGTAGTATCGCGCATTTTTCTGCATCCGCCACCACGAGTAATGCGGTCCCTAGAAAATTATTCTTTTACCCTCGAATACACTAATTTTAGAAATTTTTGTCACTCTTAGGTGAAACACCTATATGTTTGCTGGTAACAAGAAGTACCTAGCTTTTTATCCGTTCGCGAAATTCTGCTAGCAAACTATGAAGCAGTATGCGTTTTCAAAGAAATGTTTTAATAGCTAGCTCTGAATCTGCGTGTATAACTGTTTTGCGTGTGTGTGTTTTTTTTTTTTTTTTTTTTTTTTTTTTTTGGGGGGGGGGGGGGTTAGTGATGTACTGCGGATGTATCATTTCTACTTTGAGGTTTAGCACAGCCTCAGCTTGATTTTGCAGATAGTGTTTGCTTCTTTACAGTGTGCGTAAAGTACATCTAAAAGGTACTTGAAGTAAAGTACAAAGCAAATTGGGGGTTATGTACTTGAAGTAAGTAGTAAGTATAGCGGGTGCAATGTACATGAAGTAAAGTACTATAAATGCAATTTACTTTCAAATTAAAGTACATGTACTTTTTAACACAATCTTCGTGATGCCCTTTCATCTTCTATACAGTTTTTTTTTTTTTCTTAACTGGCATGCATTGTTTTAGTGGTAATCAGAGGTTGCATCAGTTTTTTTTCTTTTTTGATGGAATGGCGGCAAATATTGGATAAAGTCAAGTCGCCGCAGAGTAGTTGCTTTACTCTCTGCTGACGAACTATTAACACAAACAATTTATAAGGCACTTATTTGTATCGTCTTATAGCCGCCATTACTTCACTCAGAGAAATGACCAGATGACGTCTCGAAAGACGAGAGCGCGTGTTCACATGACGATACTCCATTTTTTGTTTTCGAATTTGGGGAATCTACTTTAAAGTCGGAGTTGCACTTTCCCAAAAGTACCAGAAAAACAAAATAATTTAGTAAAGTACAAGTGCATGCTCAGAGAATGTACTTCATGTAAAGTACAAGTTTTCTAAACCTACTTCAAGTAGTACTTTAAGTACCTTAAATATACTTCCCAACACTGCGTGTTGATTTTTTTATGAAACACGTTGGGGGAAGTATTAAGGTTCTCGAACGATATTCGAATCTTGAGAGACCTGCGTATTCTGAGTGTCGGGAGGAAAGGCAACGCAGAGAGGTCACCTTTGCGTTGCCCATTAGCACCCCATCCTTCAAGGACAGCATAAACTACAGGAGCACCAGACGAGCTTCAGAGCGGGTGCTGCATTTTGTTTCGTTGTCTTTTTTGTCGTTGTCGCCCACTACAGGAGTGTGCACACCTCCTGTAGTGGGCGAGATTAATACGTTAAGGAAAGCGGGGACAAGCCTTTTTTCCAAATGCGTCAAGTCTCCTTGAGCTTCGGGACACAAAGCACGCCAGTCTTCGGCTAATCCCGCAGTTTACTCGGCCTCACTTGCGACGTGTCTGTCCGCTCCCCACGCCTCGTAGAAGGGTTGTTGCCAGTGGAGGGCTCGCGTGAAACTTTTAGGGGGTTTTGGACCCTCCAAATTACTTCCCCCACTCAACCTCCAGCCTACGCCACATGCTTCCCCCTCTTTGTAATATCAGCTGATCTTCCAACATCTTATCTCTTTTGTACAGGAATGTTTGTTGAGAAACAAACCTACCACTAAAATTCGAAGTAATTTGTAGTAGGAGTAGAAGTTACTCTAAAAAAGTTATGAAACTAAACTACTAATTACCGAAATAAAAATGTAATTAAAAGTTCCTAAACTACTAAAAAAGTAGTTGAACTACAGTAACTTGAGTAGAGTAGTTGATCGTGAATCAGGTATTAGAGGCCGCCGTGGCACGCTTCACTTTTCCAGGTTAAATCCAAGCACGGCACTTAGATAAGCTACTTACTGTTGTGGAACCTTTAACGGTTTCCGCCCTAGTAACTTTTGTCACCACAAGTGGCGCTGATGCAAGTAGGAGTGCAAAAGAGTGAATAGAAACGATATATTAAGAAGCTTGATTATGATTTTTTTTTACATGTTATAAAGCGGATGCAGCACCCTTCATGTCGTGTTTTATGTATTCCGAAATAACATGACTCCTAAGTCTCAAGTGTAAATAACGTTTGCAATCGTCCATCTTTTGAACGGATCCGGGGGCGCTTACAGGAGCGTAGACGTATCCAGCGACGTTTCTACGGTGGCTTCTCCGAACTCACGTACATTCGTTTTGCGAGCGATATGATTTGTTGACTCCTGAAGTTAGCAGCGCGCCCATGGTGTTTCAATCTGTGCATCGGGAAATCCTTCCCACAGCGTGACGAAAGCATTCCAGGCCAGCTAATCTAAGGACCGTGATCCAGGTTAGCTTGATTAAGAATCCAATTCTGCATGAATAACTCACTCGTTTATGCACGGTTTCGAGGCCAAGGTCGGGCATCGGTCCCTGATCCTGGATAGTGCCTCCTTTTCGCGGATTACGATGTCCGGCGTCGAGGCCACACCCTGCACGCAGCAGTGCAGCGATGGACGGACCACATGAAGTGACAAAAGTACGCTGGCATTGGCAAGCTTGCATGGACGTAGACTATTCGCAACTTTCACGACCTATAGTGGGCGCACTAATGCCTATCAAGATGGCTGTCATCTCGATGATCGTCATAGAACAGCAGTACGAGGCTGGGTCCGCGACACGTAATTCTAGTTTTGCTATATACGAGCAGTATTAGAGCCTTACTTTATTTTTAGAGCGCAGCTCTTAAGCGCCCGTTTGCGGCTTGACCGGCGTCGGCGTCACCGTCGGCGTAACCGCGCGGTGCCTTATGGGAAATGTCCCATAATGCACCACGCGGGAGGGTCTTGCGCGGTGCATTATGGGACAGTTCCCATGATGAAACGCGCGGGGATGAGGAGGAGGGAGGAGGAGGACGAGGGGGAGGGGGAAGAGGAGGAGGCCGATGATGGAGAGGGAGGAGGAGGGGGGAAGAGGGGAGGAGGAGGAATAAGGAGGAGGAGGAGATGAGGGTGGGAGAGGAAGAAGAGAGGAGGGGAGGAGCTTGAAGGATGAGGGGAGGAGGTAGAGGAGGAGGAGGGGAGGAGGAGGAAGAGGAGGGGTAGCAGGGAGGATGAGGAGGTGAGGAGGAGGGAGGAGGGTATACGCTCTCCTCAGTACCCTTCCCTCCTCCTCCTCAAGAGCTGTGCTCTAATTCGGCTTTACAAGGTGTTGTAAACGTCTTTCATTTTTTTTTTTTTTTTTTTTTTTTTTTTTTACAACAGGAAGGTGTAGGCAGGCACCTTTATTGTGAAGCCCATCATTCAGGAGCTAGGGAGCGCGATTGTCACACCACGGTACCACCATCGCTGAAGGTTGCGAATAGCCTATTGCCTGCAAAATTAGTGTTCCGGCGCATCAAGTCACATCACGATACACGGAGTATATGGTATTCGAGAAAGGAAGATTAGAACTTGACACCTCCCACAGTGATGAGTGAGAGAACTCAGGGTGTCTTTCTTTCAAGAATGTACACTTGTCACATTGTCCTACTAAATTGTTGAGCCATTTTAATGCGCTGAGAAAGTGAGGGAGAGGAGGAGAGGAGAGGGCACCTCAGAACGCCGAGCTCTGGTCGGAATGATTAGTGGGAAGACCTCAAGCTGTAGCGGCCTTTGTCTCCACTGCTCTCGTTGAACGTGTTAAAAAGCGGAACGCCGGCGTCCGGCGTTTGGTTTTCGAACACGTTCGACGAGTAAAGTGGAGACAAAGGCAGCTAGAGATTGAGGTCTTCCCACTAATCATTCCGACCAGAGCTCGTCGTTCTGAGGTCCCCTCTCGTCTCCTCCTCTCCCGCACGTTCTCGACGCATTCCGTTTGGCAGACATGGTGCTTTTTCAGCGTAAAATACGGTGACCCTTTTTTGATGTGTTCTTATTGAATGGTCGGCCATCCCATTATGAATATATTTTGTAGCGTTAGCTACACTGGCCGAGGTTGAGCAGTTTCGCGTGGCTCCTGGAGAGCCGTGCTGCGCATGCGCGAGGAGCAGTGACGTCACACGGCGCACAGCTGGCGCGTGTGACGTCACTGAAAAAAACGTATCGTCCAGAACGCGATTCGAACCGCCGACCCCCAGCTCCTGAAGCCGACGCTGTACCCACAGCGCCACTAGGCACTTCCGGAATGGGCAAGCCATTGGACATCTGTATCGGTTGCTGTTGTCCCGTCACCGTATTGCAGTTTCTAAAGTGAGGGGCCCCGTCACCGTAGTCAGTTCCTATACAAATAGCGCGGCGTTTGCCAGTGTGGTATAGCCATGGAGAAGGAGAGCGAAATTGCTGCTCAGCGGCGCAGAAGACCGGAGAAGCTTAACTCATCGGATCCCGAAGTATAGTTGCCTGGCAAGGTTGAGCGTAGGAAGAACGAACAGAAGAAGGCTAAACGTGCTGTGGAGACACCGGAGCAAAGGGAGGAACGTCTAGCAAAGCGGCGTCATTAGGAGGCTGAGCGACGTGCCCGACCATCTCAGCAGCCAGGAACCAGGAAAGCTAAAAATAACCAGCTGAACCTTAGCTCACGCAACGTATATCCTGGCATAGCCGAGCTAAGCCACTGCAATATTTTTGTTTATCTTAATGTTGTTGTTTTGTCGTGTTTTTTAATACACGGCCTTGAAGCATTAGCATCATTGTGTTTTGTACTACGTGCTGTACACGCCGAGGGAAATTAGAATGTCATACCATTTTTATTTTATATCTGATCGTGGTGGCGGGGAAAAAAGGGACAAACATAAAACACGGGAAACGCGAAACGAGCCTCGCGTAACTGTCCCGTCACTGTGCTCTTTTGTTTTTTCAAACATGTTGCTCAGTGAACGAACACACTGCATGAGTTTGTCACTGCCCCTGTGTGGTCGCTCTTTTTGGCAGATGCGCGCGGCGGTTAAGACGGCGTACCTTCTCGTGAACGGAGAGGAAATCGAGGCGCGAGCCGCTGCGATCAATGTGGTCGAGCAGCGCCCACGCCAGGGGTGCCTTTTTCTTGGAGCCCAAGTTCTCGGCTGGTCCTCCGAAGCGTAGCCGGGGGGAAGCCTGCTGCAAGCCGCCAGCCGAAGCGTCATAGTAGCTGCACAGACCTGCACGTGGACTTCCCTTAAAGGCACGTCGTTCGCAGTCCCCTCATCCCAGCTAACCTTACTGAATATCGAATGTGTTACAGGGCTGGATTGCATGAAAAAAGCCCCACTCTACACTCGACCGATTCACAGGTCAAGCTCATATAAGCAATATAGCCCAATAGGGGCTATATTCATTATGTGACCTTGATGCCAGGGTGTAACTTAACACAGTGACATCACGTGACATAACGGCAAGTTGGGGTGTCATGTGACATCATGATATCACGTGACACCGTGACGTCACATAACGTCACACGTAGCATGTGCCCATCTCATTCGCAAAACATTCTGTCCGTCTACGAGCTTAGCAAATATGGTGTAGATGTCGTTATATTGTTTTGCAATAAAATGTAGCGAAAAGAAGTTTAACAACAACCGGTGTGCCTGTGAGGACAGGCTATACGCAATGACCGATCGCTGAAACGACGAAGCCCGTGTCTCTCGTTGGTCAAAGTATAAGCTCACTTGTACTATTTAGGATTCCGTGTTTTCGGAGTTTATTTCTCGTGAAAATCGGAGGGTATTTTTCGGAGTTTATTTTTCGCTGAAAAATCTACGTTTACCCGGGTTTATTTTTTGTTAGATTCCCCAATTTTTTGAAAATTGGAGTTTAATTTTACTCTGGTTCCAATTTTTCAAAATACAAAATTAAAATTAAGAAAATAAGTTTAGACATAAACGTATCCTAAATTAATCAGAACTCACTTGTGCGGAATGATATTCCTGAAGCTGCATTGGCATTGGCGCTTTGCCATCAAGATACTAACTATCCACGACAAATATTGCAAAGTGTGGCCTCCGTAACAGTTGATACTTTGAGATAACTAAAATCCTGGACGTAGTCGCTGCGAAGCATGGAAGCTTCAGCCGCAGCCCTCCCCCTCCATTGAAATATACGGGTTCATAGCTATCACTTTTCTAAAAACACTACCCCTCTTTTCTCCAAGACGCACACAAATAGCATGGTCTAGAGTAGAAACCTGACCAATGTCTTTGGTCGTGATCCAGAGTGACCCGCTGTTCTCAACGAACCTTAACGAACTAAAAGGTAAACCCTCTTTTATCAGAAGTCCGAGATTTCAAAGGAAACTGAAGCTGCGTCTCCTCGGGAACACTGAACCTGGCTTTTAATAAATTTATTGGTAAAATGCCGTCTTTTTCGCGATTTATTTTTCCGCCGTGACCACGAAATTCGGAGGGTTTTGCGGATAAATCCGTATAGACGGAAATTTTACCGGTAAGTTTTTTTCGTTTTTTTTTTTTTTTTAATTTGTCCGAAAACACGGAATCGCATCTCACAAAATTGTATGCGGGGCCGAAGGCACGGACACGAGAGCGTCATACGCGAACTGCTTTGTTCGCGTCAGTGGTTTTGCTGGAAAAACGCTTATTCGGGAAATAAGCGCCAAAGGAACAGGGACAAAGAGTAGAATAACAATGACAGCGCCCTGTGTCGTTGTTATTCTACTCTTTGTCCCTGTTCCTTTGGCGCTTATTTCCCATGATGTACCAACTGGCCCATCTAAGCATTTTATTGCGCTTATTCGGTTTAAGTTCATTACCAAGCAGGATATCGAGAAACAACAAAACAATCCATTTTGCTTATTTTTTTTACTGCTATATACAGCGTAATAAGCAGACATTGCTCACACAGCTAAAACGCGCGAAGCATTTCCAGTGAACGTATTTTTTGGACATAATTGTTAAGGCTGGGAAATTTATTTATTTATTTATTCAAAATACCTCAAAGTCCCATTCGACATTACAAATTAATCTATGAATCTACAGAATAATCAATTAATTCACTAATTGTTGACTAATTTCTCAACGAAGTTAATCGATAAATATGGTTGTCACGGGCACCATCCTCGTCTCGCCGTTGAACTCAAAATCAAGATTTTGATCACTGGAGAAGCATTGTGTTCCACAAGAACGTCATGCTTTCAAAGTATAGAACCGCAATCTATGCAATCCAGCAGCGCGAAAAGGTCCTTAGCACGGCAGAACTCGTAAGAACAATAAGACTCGGTGCATCCGGAAAACATAAATAAATGATTGTTTACGAAGCTCGCTGAAACAAACGCAAGAAAATTGCCAGTAGAATGCCATAGATGATATTCTCTATAAGCTATACTATATTTGCAGCCTAGCTCCCTCCTGCATTACATTCCTTCCCATTGGTGTTGAGTTTCGTTTTTTATGCTGTATGAGGAATGAGTTAAGCTCCGCGCTGTTTTGTTTTTTGAAGTCTACTGGCTTAAACTTAAATCAAATTTTTGTTGTTGTTGTTGTTTTAGGGAAGGAGCGCATAGTTAACACTTTTCAACTACCGATCATTTAAACTCGCGTCTCGACGTGTGTAAAAATGCGTATAGATTTCTTTTTGTCATCTGTTTACTATGGAATCATGGCAAGAATTTTGACGGTGTACGTAAAGAAATAAAATTAAAAAAAAATTAAATGATTGCACTAAACCGCACCCTTCGACGGCTACACACTAAAATAATTTGCACCCTTAAGGATGTAAATTATTTTGTCTTGCGACGAACTTCTATCTGATTACGTCGGCCAAACTGGCCGATGTATAAACGATAGTCTACGAGAGCACTAAAACGAGCTAACATCAAAAGTCGATCACCTACGCATCCTATCGGTGTTCATGCGAAGGAGTGTTTTGGGGCGGCACCGGACTTGAGCAGCACCAAAGTCCTAGGAAAACATCGTCAACGATTCAGACGTGAAATCGTCGAAACATCCTTCGTCGAAAAAGCAAAAAAAAACGTCTCATCTGCATCGTTAACCCAGGCAAGACTTGAAATAGAATTTATCCACCCAGACCTTTTGGCGACGTGCGCGATCGAAAGCGTCGCTGTAGTCGGCCTCCCATGATTGGACGAATAGTAATAATGACGTCAGCAAAGGTTTTCCCATCGACAAAAATAAGAGTAATTTAAGAACTTCAATTTTGACGGTGTTGGCAGTGTTGGTATCAGAGCGCGATGATTTCAAGCTTCCACCATGGTAATTACAAACGCCATCGAACTTGTTCGCCAGGTAATGACGTCACGAAAGGTAACCATAGGAAGGCGCCGCCAAAACATCTCGCCGCTAATACTCTGTTTCACCTTATGACGTACCGCAGGAAAGGCTACAAGCGCGAGCTCCTTGCTCTAGGGCACATTTTGGCGGCACGAGCCCTCGTGCGTTAAGAGCAGCTGCCAACGCTATGTGCTCGCGCTTCTAGCCTACTCTGCGGTACAACATAAGGTGAAACGGAGTATTGGCGACGTGCGCGATCGAAAGCGTTGCTGTGGTCGGCCTCTCATGATTGGACGAATAGTGATAATGACGTCAACAAAGCTTTTCTCATCGACAGAAATAAGAGTAATGTAAGAACTTCAATTTTGTCGGTGTTCGCAGTGTTGGTTTCAGAGCACAATGATTTCAAGCTTCCACCATACTAATTACAAACACCATCATACTTATTGTTCGCAAGGTAGTGACGTCACGAGAGGGAACCATAGGAGGGCGCCATAAAATACTTTACTAAGGAGAATACATTTCACTCCGCTCATTTGCATTAGACAGAACGCCTACAGCGCCGAATCCAGCCCTGACGGAGTGGAGGTCCGCATCAGTCCACGCGCATGTGCACGTGGATGTTCGCGGCGGCCGCAGCGGTTTGTCTCTGATTCCACCTAAAGCCCCTTCATGTTTCAAAAGTAGCGCAAGGTGCGTCGATGCACGAGGCACGTGCAACGTGCAACCCTTGGGAAGATCATGGCGGCACAGCGCAGCAAAGTATTTGGCGCAGCACTGAGCTAGATTTTAGACGCCATGTTCTTCCTTGAAGTGGCGCGCGGAACGTGTCTCGAGCATTTCCACAACAATAAATTTGGTATGTAGAAAAAACATCATCATCATCATCATCATCATCATTTACCGCCGATAGCCGAGACCTCCCCGACGATAGATGGCTCTCGCCAAGCCCAGAAAACCTGTTCGCGCCGAGGCTATTGTATTTGAGAGGAGTGGAATGTATTCCCCCCAGTAAAGTATTTGGTGCCACCAAAACATCTCGCCGCTAATAGAAAAAACATTCCCATAGACGGTCACGGTACTGTGGCTCAGTGCTTATCTGTCCTCCCGATTATGACCCCTTCCCTCCTGCCCTCCCCTGTTTTTAATGTGGATCCTGAAATCCTGGTCCACGCACGAATTTTTCGTGCCCGAAAATAAACATTCGTCGTTGCTAACTGAAAGGTCGTCCCTTGTTTTTCATTCTTTCTATTTCAAGAACCCCTCTCTTCCACCCTGCTCTTGGCTGAGTACCTGTCTCCGTAAAGTTGCGTCCGTAGCCCTCGGTGTCCGGCTCGTTCCACGATTCGAAGTTCCATTGGGTCACGGAATCCTCGCCGTAGCGCCCTGCGCACAAGGCACTTGTGATGCACACATTTTTTTTTATTCACTAATTGTTATTGCCACCTGTGAGGCTAGAGAATGCAAGCTTGCAAGTTCATCGGCACAGTTAAGCCCGGTTCACACAGTTGCGTTTGACTGCGTTTGACTGCGTTGCGGCAGCGAGACACCAGGACATCCCTGCTGCTTATGTCGCGTGCCAAGATGATTCCTTGAATTGGATTCCACGCTTCATACGAAGCACAGATGTGCCGGTGACTCGCTTTCGGTTCTCGCCGCAACGCAGTCAAACGCAGTCAAACGCAACTGTGTGAACCGGGCTTTACAAGTTGATCGGCAACGACGGGAGGTGGACTGAAGGAAGTGACGGAGTACACCCCTCCGCGGGAGTTCTACAACCGAGGTAATCTAATTACGTTGCGTTGGTTCCTTCCTGCTGGAATAATCGGTCCTAAATGTCACGGCACGAACGCCACGAGCCACCGAGAGAAACGTGCCCTCGTACCGCACGAATCATGCATTCGACAGCACCGACAGAGCAGGCTATCCTTCAGATGTGATCAGCAGCACCGCTGATTATGTTTTGCGATGGAAGTATGTAAGTACATTTTATCGGGGGTATCTGTACGTCTCCCTTTCTCATAATCTATTTTCTCGTAGGTCTTACCGTGTTCAGTGTCAATACATTTTTCTTCATAAGCCATATACGTTCCCGAATTCAGTGCTCTTCAGTGGACTGTCCACTCTGAATAAGCGGAACACGTTATCGTGCCAAATTCAACGCACTTCTTTGTACACTTTCGCCATCCCCGTTGGCTAAAAGCAATTAAATAAAACACTAGTCGAGAACGCCGAATTAAGGTCGTCGCACCATTTGGGTTCTCGCTGTGTTCACGGCGTAGCAGTAGCAGCATGCGGGGATCCGTGAAGCGGATCCCCGCATGCTGCTACTGCACACCCTATCTGCTAATCGTGTTGAGCCTGTGATGAGTAACGTCAGATCAAGCACGACTCACGGTCGTAGGTAGAAAAGAGCTTCTCACCGTAATGCCTTTTTTAGCGCTTGTACGCACAGCGTGTGGTTTGCTCGCATTCGGAATCGACGAACATGTACGTGCTGAGCTGTGCTCAGCATCAGGTGCGATCTTCAGCGTTCGTGGATGTCGCGGGTGTTTTGCTCGCTCTTCGAGGCGACGAAGAAGCGTGTGCTACCCTCCGTATAGCACACTGGGCTGTGATTTTGTAAACACGTGTCAGCTTCTCCTCACCCGCGCTAATAAAGTGTAAAAATCAAAAAGAAAAAGTTGGGGCTCCAGTCCACGTGTAAAGGTGGTTGGACAGTGAAGCTGTGGTATCGCCTGCAACGATTGCCCACTAAATGATAGCCGAAAGAAAAGTAAATGCACTGTACCAAAACTTTTGTATATATGAAAGGCTAGTGAAGTCACTCCCCACGTCGCAAGCTGCCATTGCCACGGCAGCTTGCGCAACAGTAACCTTTAGCGTGAAACGTATACTGTATAGGCCCGTAGCTCTCAAGTTTTGAGCAGCGCTCCAGACGAGCAAAATAAAATATTTGGCTCGCGTTTCGAACGTGCGTCATCACGCTTCCCCACTACAGTTTTTTCTACTCCGTTCCATTCTACGTGGCAGCGTAGCAGAGGCTACAAGAGCGAGCTCCGAGCTTTCAGTGTCCCTGCCAAGCACGCGCGCTCGTGCAGTGCGAGCATCGTTCAGGGGAACATGCTTTAGCAAGTAGCTTCAGTTTCGCTATCACGTAAAGTGAAACATAGCGGCTCACGGAAGCTATGAAAGAACGTAATAAAATAATAATGCTGAATGGGACGCTGAGGCCACGAGCTGCATAATTTTTCTTTTTTTTTTTTTTAGTTTTTCTTTTTTTAGACGTTCTGTTATCGCGCGTCTGCAGATGCTGACAGATGCTTGCATTCGAACATCGCACGTGCAAAATCAAACGTTACAGCGCCGCCTGGATGGTGCTGCCAGCATAACATGATCGCGTCTTGCGGACGCGCTCGCGCCCCCTGCCCGAGAGCAACGGGTCTATACGGTGAGCGCTACGGTGCTTCGCATTGTTATCAGGAGCGCCTTATCATCAATTATCTGGTCCGAATGCTTGTGTGCTTGTTTTTTTATTGAAACGAATGCTGTGCTGTATGTTGAATGCGTGATATGCACTTTTCGCTTCAATCGTTGAAGGTATTTTTTTCGTGAGGACGACGACGCGACAAAATTCCAGAAATCCGACCTGTGATTCATGTACAGCTTTGCAATAAAAGAGATAGAACACGACCTTCAGCGTCTTATCAAAGCGCTAACAATGGTTTTCTTTCGGCTTTCTCGTAATTCTTGTTTTCTTCCACACATTTAAGGCTCATTCAAACACGGGCGTTTGCTTACGTTTTCTTCGGTTACATTATTTTGTCACCGGGACATCCGTGCTTCATACGTTGCGTTCAAATCTACTCCTTGAATTTTCCCTGCTTCGTATGAAGCACATTCGAAGCACATCCGTGCTTCGTTTGAAACCACGCTTCATACCAAGCACGGATGTCCCGGTGATAGTCTCTGTAAGCAGACGTAACATAATAGACCCTTTTCATGGCAAACGCCACCAGGAGTTGTTCTAGTCTTTGACGTCCCAGAGAACTTCCGGTTCATAAAAAGTATGAACAAAGCCCACCCTAACACCGCTGTTTGAAATGTTGATGAAACGTTTAACCACCAATTCTCCAGGTGAACGCCAAAAGAACGCAGAACCCCCAGATATGATAAATATTTTCGAATACTCTTGTAAACCAACTTGCCTCCTCCAAGACGTTAAATTGACCAGCCGAGGGCCCTCGTTAAATCTCCAACTTTGATGTGCGTGTAGCGTTTATGCTTTCTAGCACTGGCGACATAGGCAAGCTCGACATACTTTCAAAGACGGAGCGACCGGAAGTTGCTTGGGACGCAGGAGGCAGTTCATGTTTGTAAACATGAAAAGGGTCTATAGGGAGTTTTTGTAGACCGCGTTTCCCCTCCGCTAAGCCCCCCACAACGAAGAAGCCGCTACTGCGCCTGCGCGCCGATGGCCTTAGCTGTAGAGTTCCGGGTATCGTAGCGGGTTGCGGAGAGCGTTGCGGGACGGCGAAAACGATCTACGAAAACTCCCTAATGTAACCTAATCAAATTGTACTGTGTGAACGGTGTGAACGGACCTTTATTTTTCATGTACAATGTGAGCAAGTGTCACGGATTGGTGGTTGAGTGTGTTAGCGCACCGCAGCTCGGAGAGCGAAAGCTCGTGCTGTAGAACTCCGAGATCCTGGGTTCAATCCCCGCACCTGCCCGTTTCGATCTGGGTGAGCATTGTACCGGCTACAGAGGTGCCTTCGTGTCACAAGAGCGTGGTGCTTGTTAAAGGAGCCATGAAACGATTTTCCTACTGCCGCTAAATATTACTTAGAATCACTCCCTAACGTTAATAACTTAGTAAACTTCCTTAACTTTTCTTTGTAGGCAGTGGCAGTCGCCAAAAATGTTCGAGGAATATAAGCATCGTCATAGCCTCCTGTATACTCACAAAGCCTGGCAGTTCGACGACGGAGCCATAGAGCGCCGGGTCGCAAATTTGGATCGCGAGGCTCTGGCAGCACAAAGCATTTCTCGGGGAAGCTGGTAGTGAGCGCACAGCTTTTGCAGCGGCGAGGACGCGCGAGGAGCACGAGCGGACATTCCATCGCTCGGGAGAAGTGTGTTTCGGCGTCTCGCCGCAGCGGGGCGCCCGTTCTATGACTGTCCTCTCATTCGTTGTCTGCCGCTCTACCTTTTCACTTGCGGCGGCCGCGTCTCGTGGCGATCTTTTTTTTATTTCATTTATTAATACCTCCAGCCTAGTTTAAGGCCAAGGCAGGAGTGGGTGATACATTGCCAATTGGCACACTGACATCTGAATAGCATACAAACAAAATATACAAAACAACAAAAACTATCTTCCTATACAATCAATGCAATTAATGCACGAAACAAGCCACCCGCTTTTTTTTACATTTGACATAGTAACCTACATATAAAATAATCACACACCTGTTTTCATTGAATTTCATAATTAAATAGTAATCAAAAATTAACATTCTTAGCACTGAAAAATGATCTCTACAACTATCTCAAAAGACGAGAATGAATCAATGTCAACAACATCACCGGGAAGACTGTTCTATAAATCAATTGTAAGCACAAAAAAAGAATGTTTATAACTATTTATTCGGGCATTAATGGGAACTATGGTCTTTGAGCGATGCAAATGTTCAGAGTAGAAGCCTCTTGGTTTTAAATATTTTAAGCTATCAATTTTTATCATGTTTCTGAAAATTTGGAAGAACAATTTGACCCGTTGACACTCTCTTCTGTTTGCCAGAGGATTTATATTGGCTCTCGTTTTAAGTCCCGTGACAGATGTGATCCGTCTGAAATCTGAAAAAATTACACGCACCGCTAGTGATTGGACATCTTCGAGTTCTTTGACCAGAGAGGTCTGCCATGGGCTCCACACTGCAGACGCGTATTCTAAGACAGATCTAATGATTGATTTATATGCAAGAATTTTCACAGAAGGAGGAAATTTGGCAAGCGTTCTCCTAAGGTACCGCAATTTGTTTGTTCCACGCTTCTTAACATACTCCATGTGCTTTTTTCATGCTAGGTCACTCGATAAAATAACTCCCAAATATTTATAACTGTCAACTTTTGTCAGCTGTACGCCGTCTACCTCATAACCAAAGTTTAAGACTTTTTTTTTTTTTTTAATATGCGTGTACTGAGTTTCACTAATATTAATCTTCATGTTATTCTTATGACACCAAGACGCGATGCTAGCCAACACATCCCTCACTTTTATTTGATCCTGTATTGTAGAAACTGGAGTGTAAATAACGCAGTCATCGGCAAACATTCTTAACTTAATTGGACCATCAGTGGTGAATTGGAACAAGCTGCTAACATAGACCCTTGATGTACCCCGGAATAAACCTCCAATAATCCTGAAAAGGTACCATTTACATCCACGAACTGTTGGCGGTTTGAAAGGTATCCACTAACCCATCTAGTCAGACATGAGGGAACTCCGAGGTCTATTAATGTCTTAATTAGTCTCCGGTGAGGTACTCGGTCGAACGTCTTCGACAAGTCAATGAACACTGCATCAACCTGCAAACGGTTATTACCGTAAGTGGATAATTCATGATAAAATTCAATTAACTGGGTTACCGTTCACAGGCCGCTGCGGAAACCATGTTGGCTGGGGTTGAGAATATTGCAGGCTGCCAGGCTTTGTCAGTATAGAGGAGGCTATGACATCATGATCATTTATCCCCTCAACTCGGAGCCAGAACAAGCACCCACGTGGCCGGTGCCTATGCTATGCTGCCAACGCTAATCATATCCACGCGCTGGGGTCGGCAAAATAGAAAACGCGTATTGAGCTCCAGGGCATCGTTAGAGTTCGGCTATTCTCATCACCGTAGTGGTTGGACACGATCCCTACCCAAGTGTCCGCCGAGGCACTGATTGTTGCGAGCCGATGCCCACTGCTCAAGCAGGCGGGTGGCTTTGATCCCCCAATTACGTCATCAATCTTTGCAAAGGCAAGACTAAAAGAAATAGTCTCATTTTATCTTCGCAATTTCACCGTGACAAAGAAGCTTCTGAATCAGTGGCGGTCTGTGCGAGTGCACTTGGGCCATACAAGGACCAGTACGCCTCTGAAAAGTCATGAGCTTTCCAACCCCATATCGCTCCGTGACCCCTTTAAAGACCTCGGGCTGGCAGTGGTACTGCACAGGCTAAATTTCGCATCTACAGCTGAAACAGGAAACGCCCACTGGGGCGAACTTCCGGCTCTCTAAACATAAACACAACACAATATTGAGGCGCGGGGTATTTCTGAAGTGACAAGCGCGGCGCGTGTACAGCTTTGAGCGGCGATCAAGCAGCGCGAGTGCACGGACGCCAATAGCAGTGACAATAGCACATAGGGGACTATGTTTTGACGAGGAGTGGTGTAAAGCAGAGGACACAGGTCGTGGTCGAGACTGGTTTTGCCGGAGAACTGCGAAATTGTATTACCGTATAAAGAATGGGTCTAAGACGATGTATGTATGACGTAGTGATGCCATGGCAAGACGCAATACCTCACCGCCGTGCTCCCAGGTATCCCAACCAATCCGGCACTACGTTACTACGAACTCCACGAAGCGTAGGGCCAAACCAAAAAGGCACATGCTCTTAGTGCTGGAGTGACTCGGATGGCTTGTAGCGTGACACACCTCGACTATTCACTGGCCCATTTTCTTTTATGTGTTTGTAAATGGCACAGACTACCGCATCTCTCGGCAACGAGAGCGTATACTATACTCATGGCTCAATTATTGTGGACTAGCATACCATAGCATTATTTCATCATAAGTGCGAGCGAAGCCGAAGTGTTTGTATTGTATATCTAATGCCTACACTGACGTCACACCATGCAGCTACCATTGAGGTATACCCTCGCTGCTGGGCACCTTTTGCAGCGTACGTTTTGTACCACTGACTTTTTTTCTTTCTTTTTTTTGGGGGGGGGGGGGAGGGGGGGTTGGGGGAAGGGGGGCAAGAACAAGTTCGAATGACCACCGGCATTACGTTACTTGCAAGACATGTATACACCAAGACGCAGATGTGATGTCAGGCCGCTGCTGTGGCGCTGCTATTGGCCGGGCGCATGCGCAGACGGTCGACTTGACGTGAATCTGGTTCCTGCGCACGCGCAGTGCCCACACCTCGTGCGGGAACTGTGCGTTTGCCCCCACCTCATGAGGCTTCTTTGTAAACAGCGCGTTGGCCTGTAGCGCGACCTTGGCCGAAATTTTGTATCTCTTTTTTCCTTTTCAGTTTGCGACGCCGTAGAATCAAAGAGCTGAGTATATTGCCGCGTGCACAGCTGACAAAGTAGGCAGCGCGCCCGTGGCCTAGCGGTTATTGTGCTTGGTTCACACGCATGGGGCCACGGTTTGATTCCAGGCAGCGGACGTACATTTTTATTATTTCTATAACTCTCGCATTTTAGTAAATTCGAGAACCCGGTTGCGTCTTCGAGGTCCGAATGTTCTAGGCGCCGAATGTTCCAGAAGCCCACGCGTGTACATAAGGGGCTCCGCAGGGCGAGCCGGGGTCACTCTCGCCCCAGCGTTCGATCCTGCTGTTACGCCGACTTCAGCGCCGGCGACGCTCTGTTGTTGTCTTGTGTTTCTTTTTTTGTTTTGGGCACAAGTTCGCCCCATTAAACGTTTCAGTTTCCTCAGTTATTCCTTGTTCGTCACCTCGTCATTCGAGACAATATAATGGCCAGATTCACGGTTGCCACGCGATAATTATCAACGCTCTTATAGGTTGGCTCAACGCATGCGAAAAAAAGTACGTCGTTTCGACACATATATGTGATAAAACAAAGTAGACCTTCCAGAAAAGGGTTTCTGGCCGGTGCTAGTTTCAGCGTTCATGCGTATGGCACGCGTGATTTGCTCGCTTTGCGAAACGACGAACTTGCGCGTGCGGGGCTGTGGAGATCGCACGCTGGGCTGTGGAATTGTAAACGCTGGAATGGTGCATACATAACTTGCAAGTGTCGCCATTGCTGGGTACTGGCAGTTATTTCGACCTATTGGTTTCTTCGAACTACAACTTCTGCGGTGTGAAACTAACACGCTGGACCGAACGCTCGCGGCGCATAAAAGACTGACATGGCCGCAAATGACGTCACATGCAAGCTATGTATAGACCACGGTGTAAGATAATACTCTTCAGGTGAGAACAGAGCGCTCCTCGCGCAGTGCAGATAAAGTTCGCTTTTCACTCTCTCTCTTTCTCTCTCTCACTGTGGTTTCAAGCGGCGCCGGCTGATGACTCGTCGACCCGTGGGCGCTAGAGTTCCTGTATAGGCTCCCTACGGGAGCCAGAGTTGCGCGTTCATGCATGGCATGTGGATTCAGCTCCTCACGTGACTGAATTCGGCGAATAGCAGCGCCGCGCGTTCGAGGCGCGCGGCGCGCTCAGAAGCCGGGGAACGTACGCAGGGGCGCGTGCAACGTCTACTTTGCTGCACAACACTTGATACGCCTCCTCACGTGATCGGATCTCGGCGAATAGCGGCGAGGGCGCCACGCGGCACGTGGAATCAAACGCACAACTCTGGCTCCCGTAGGGAGCCTATAAAGGAACTCTAGTGGGCACGACAAAGACGGCTCGCGCCGCCTCATGCTCCACACGCGCAGAGCTCCAGCGAGGTTGTCGCTCGTGCAGAAAGACCACGCTGTACCGGGCTGTCATGGCAACGAGATCATTTTTTTCGCTCTCACACAGTTTCGCCGTTTGGCCGCCGGCGACACTGTCAGCCGCGGGCACGGTGGCCGCGGAATGATGCAGCCTTTCGGATGCGCGACGAACGAACACTATCTGATTCCTCGCGCCGCGCGTTCAGCCCTGCCGTGTCCTCACCTAAAGAGTGTATCTTACACCGTGGTATAGACTGAGCTTTCACTCTGCTGCTGAGATATGCCACAGCACGTGCCCTTTACAAGAAGAAGATGGTCAAGAAAATTAGCGAGATCTCAAACGGGTGTTGCAAACCAGCGAAGCCAAACGAGCGCTGAAAGCTTAAGTTTTTGGTTAAAATTCACGCTCAACGTTTTTTTACAAAAACTTGGGGTATGTGTATGTTTATACAGCCTAGAACTTGGTCTGCCTAACGGGCGACGAGTCTCCCAGCTGTAGATGAGAAATGTAGCCAGTGCAGTACAACCGCTATCCTGGGGTCTTTAACGTGCATCACGCAGTAGTGATACACGACCGCACGCGATGCTCAGCCAGATCGAAACGGGCAGGGGTGGGAATTGAACCCAGGATCCCTAGGTTGTGCAGCACGAGCTTTCGCTCAACGTGCTCCGAGCTGGTGTGCGCTAGCCCACTCGGCCACCGATCCCCCCGTTCTCAAAGTATTTTGTTGCGCCACTGAGTGGCAAAAATAGAGGATCGCGGTTCAGGAGCGTGCATAGGTCTATCCACATGGAGCGTTTTTTGGGGGCTTTTTAGAGGGCACATTCGGGGTGGGCTCATCGTTCAAAGTAGACAGGAGGCTTGGATTAGCACGTGTTCCTCTCCTCGCTGAACGAGCCCAGGGCACGAGCGCCTCCGAAACGCCCGCCAAAAAGCTGAGCCCTGCGCTGCATGTGTGTAGACCTTCAAGGTTGCGAATGCATTATATTACCCATACAACTTGTTACCCATGAAAGACGCTACCCATGATATCAAGCTTCACAAAATGAACATGTTTGTTTCTCTTGAGATGAGTAACATGCTTATGAGCAGTCACGGGTAGCATCGCGACACTGTTTACAGTTTTAACTGTAACTCGATACATTTTTGAAATAACTGTAACGATAAATTAAATACTTTTTGAACAAGTTTTTTTTTTTTTTTTTGCGCAAAAAAAAAATACCCGACCTTATGAGCACTACAGCGGGTTCGACCATGTGCTGAGGTTGGGCCCCACATTAGACGCAACAAAATAAAACAAGAACTCAAAACCTTTTTTTGTCGGGTCAAAGTGCAGGCGGAGAGGGCAGACGTTTTTCTACTTCTGTTTTTCTTTTTTCATTGCTCGGGAATACGCATCTAGCATTTGATTTATTTTAATCTCTTTTTGCGTGGCTCTCTCGTCCCGTCTTCACCCTTTCTGGTTTCATCGAACACCTCGCGGATACGCGCGACGCGTAGACACCTAACGGTGAACTGTTTACCGCCGAACGAGAGCCTCTGTCGTCGGTGGCGCAGCAGTCGCGACGATAGCTTTCTTTGCGAAAGCGAGTCGACTCGCCACCAGTAGACACTGTCTGACCGGGGCCACAGACGATGCTTCTACAGGTCGACTTCCCCTTTCCCAGGTGCCGTGAGCCCGTGATCCACGGTCGAGTTTTTTGTTCCGCGTTGCATAGAAGAAATTAAAAAGAAAAGCGGAACACATTCCGAGAGGACTTTGTGTTGTTCTTGTTCCCTCCTTTCTTTTCCTTTTTGATACTCAGCTCCAAATGGTTTAGCTTTCTACTGCCCTCCTTCCCATTATTGCAACGGACCGTTATCGCTCAAACGAGAGGCTGTAATGAGTGACAACGGCAGGTGTGGTGTTACCGCGTGGTCCAGCTATGAACTGCACTTTGACCTCGTCGAGTATAGTGGCGGTAACTTCATTGCTCGCTACAGGCACTGCAAAAAGTATACACAACCGGGAGGTCCTCTTGCTCCAACCTTCGCAAGCACTTCGGGCTGAGTTTAGACTTTCATTTGTGGACACTACCGCTAGGTATGAAGACGGGACGATGGGAGGTTGACACCTCGACAGCGCTCTCCAGCCTCAACGACTTTCCAACCATTAGGAAAGTCTTTTTACGTTCAGCGCACCCGTTGAGTGCCTCTGTAGCAAGGGTGTGTAATCAGCTCAAAAGGGGAAAGTTGAGTAATCTTTGAAAGCAGTGGCTGCTACTGCTACGTTACAACATAAACTAAATAATTTATTGTTGAGTTTATCATGGTTCAAAGCAGCAAACGCTTTGATTAAATAACGTTGTGCGACGGTAATAATATATATCTGAAAAAGTGAAATGAGAGTTTTCTGAGAGTTCCAAATAAATATAAATCGCAGTCATTGTGTGTTGTAATCAATGTCTTTATAATTAATTAAAAAAACACGAAAATATCTTGAAAGTAACTAAGTTACTATGACAAAGTAACTGTAACTGTAACGCGTTACTTTTATTTTTAAGTAACTGTAACTGTAACTGTAACTAATTACTTTTTAAAAGTAACTGACGCAAGACTGCTTATTAGTAACCATATTATTATTAACGCGTAAATCATGCGGTGGAAAATATGACGAAATTATTTAGCCGCGGTTCACAACAAAAATTCACAACAGAATGGATGGCGTTGCATCTGGCAATGCGAGAGTGTGCATCTGCAGATGAGTTATCGGGTTTCTTGATGGGACATATGTGCTGGTAATTGCAGCTATGAATGGTAGATGTAATGGGTTTGGGGTCGGTTAAGATGTAAAATTGGCGGCCTTCCAAATAATGTCTAAAATGTCTGCGGGTCGGGTAAACGACGAGTGGCTCGCGACCGAACGTACTGTATAGCGCGACTCTGCAAGCGCCAGCTTCATGAAAAAACCCAAGCGGCTGCCACGGCCCGCCTAAAGTCATCGGACCCTGGGAAAGTAGCGCCATTGCCTTCTCTGCCTGCTAGCCGGACACAAACAGATACTAACATAGAAACGATCAAACATGGCAAGGTGATTGGCTGATCGGTCTCAGTTGCCATGGTAATCACCATTTCAGTCCATTCATGATTCTTCAAGTCTTCGAAGCTTCGAAGGGGTCGTTCTGAACCAGTCGCGCCAAGATCACCATGGAGCATCATCCTACTCAAAGTGTTCCTCGCCAATATAAGGGTCGGTCTTTGGCACTGTGCATGCAATAAACTTATCAATCATGCTTCTCTCCACAGACCTTTTATAATGGCATTCTTTCCTTGCGTATTTAAAGACAGGAATATTATTTTTCAAGGCCGCCAAGCACTGACGCCGCATGTGAAGGCGGTGCGAAAATGTGCGCTTGTTTCGCTGGTGTGTGCATAACAAAATCTCGGTAGTCAGGAAATGCCTTTATAAAGTAACCTGTCAGCGGAAATTTGGATCGGCTCACCAAGAATGGGGAGGTCAAAAATAAACTGCTCATTACATGCATAAACCAAAATAGAGACCGTACGGGCAGCTTGGCGCTACTTTCCCAGGATCCAGTCACTTTAGCCCCGCCTGCCGGCTGTTGTAGAACTCCGCCGACCGCGACGTTGAAGGCATCGGTCATAACAGAGAACTGTACATACGGAACTGGGTGCAGCGTCGGCCAAGAACTTCGTGATCGCGTCAAATGCTTTAGCGTCGGGAGTTCGTTGAAGAGCGGTAGATTCAAACTGGCTGCCTCGAAGCGGAGCGGTGAGATGTCAGAGAACAGCAAATAAATGTGATAGAAAGCGTTGGTAAACCCTGAAAAAGCCAAGAGATTCGCGGAGCTTCTGATGCGAAGATGGTGTTGGGAACTTCTTCACTCGATGATTTTAGAGCGTCATGGTAATGTTTTATTTATTTATTTATTTATTTATTTACAGAGTAACTACATCGCCTCGAGGGCATTATTGTAGGAGGGGCAGGAAATAACACACATACATAAAAAACACAAAGTGATCACTTGTCCGCACAGATTAGATATACAGCCGAGAAAAAAATACACTGTTGCTGAATAAATAAAAACAAAGAAAGAGGACGTCATTTATGTTGCTTTCCGTTTATTTTTGTAAGTTTTTCACGGTCTCAATTTTAGATGAAAAACGTCGCATGCTGCAGGAGTCGGTGTAATGAACGAGAAACTCTAGCTGCAACATTCCGAACTCGAACTTTTGTTTATCAAAAAGCCACTGTCTTCGAGCTGTTGAAACAGGGTTTAGAGATGATTTAGAGGCTGCTCGGCATCAGTGCTTCACACCAGTATGTCCTCGTTACGAGCGTAACGAAATGTCAGCTCACAAGTGACGGAGTCAACGAAGCGCTGAAACGTTTGAGCGGCGTTGGGTAGCCCGAAGGCCCAAGGGGCATCCAGGAGTATTCGAAAAGGTTCGGATGGTTCAACGGGATTTGATGTTATGCATTTACTAAAGGTTTGTTCACACGATGCATCTTTTAGGCGCGCAACAGTTTCGCGACACTCAAGTTTCGCGAAATGTGCTCGTTCACACGTAACGCTTCACGTGCAACAACGATGACGTTTTGACTCGCGAAAATGGTTTCGGTGTTGACCATAATGTGGCGCTCCGAATCAGATCGCTATTTATCTGGGGACCTGCTTTGCGCATTTTATGCAGTCAATTCAATTCAATACTTGGAGCGATCTCGCATGTGCGCAAAGCCGATTGAGGCGGCAACCTGTACGTGCAGGACATGTGCCGGCGCCGAGCCCGTACGCAGCCAATTCATTGCCAAAGCTCCTATCAATGCACATGGTATTCATAGAAACGCTACGTGCCCAATCTGGTTACTTCTCGGCGCCCATGTCTGCCCCGATTTTACTGTGCACTGTTTCAGAGAGCGCAAATGATTTCACGTTCGAATGTAAACAAAGCAAACTTGGTTTCAGTTTATACCCCTGTTACATGGGCACACTTAACTGCGGTTAGGCTAAGCCACAGTTAGCGCACAATACTTGCGGACAACATTCTGCGGCTATGCAGTCAAAGCTATGGGCGAACGTGCGCTTGAGCATTTTGAGCACCCATCGAAGCAGTGCACGCGCGCTCTTCACTTCTTCTGAAATAGCTGTCTGAGAGTATAGTGCGGTAACTGTGGTGCCACGTAACAGCAGTTAAAGCGTTAACCACGGTTAAGGGTGCCCGTGTAACAGGGGTATTATCCAGTGGTATCGTCGCGACAACAACGCTATGAGCACTATTCTAATCTCGCCAACTCCCGCTAATTGTCTTCGTCCATCGCTGGATTGTTTTTCCGATATGCTACTCACTTTTCCTTCAGTGGTCCTTGACGTGCTTGCGGAAGCGCCGGCAGTATCCATCGTTCGTGGTTTCGGTTTTTTCGGATTTGGCTCGGCTACAACACGGGCAGTGAAGTGGTCTTCTCAAACAGCTCGCTCCCCCCTCAAAGGCCACGTGAGAGCGTTTCTGAGCGGCCATTGGCGGCGCCCTCAGAGTGATTGACAGGACTCGGCAAAGTTTCAGCAAAAGCTCGCTCCAAAAGCGAGGTGTGCGCGCAACTTTTTTTAGATGCGCGCGTCCTTTTAGGACTCGTTCAGACGGCGCAACCATTTCGCGAAACTACATTTCGCGACACTAGATGCGCGAGAAAAATGCATCGTGTGAACAAGCCTTTAGACGATTTGTTATGCGGGCAACCTGGTGCAACGCTTTGGATCCTCAGGTTGCCCACACATTTCCCCTTTTCCAAGACAACAAATGGGGGACGTCTTTGGAGATCTTGGGGTGGCCTTCCTTCTGTGTCAGCAAGGGTCTTCGTAGATGGGCGAGCGAGGGTCCGACGTTAGTACTTCCGGACGCTACCGATGCGGCTGTGGTGGGCCTGATGATGGAGCTGCGTCGACGCCTCTAGGTCTCTGGCACAAGGCACAAAAAATTGAAAACTTGGAATAAGTGGCCGCGCCCGAGAACGACGCCTGCCCAACTGCAATGCGGAAGCGCGGCTACTTTCTCCCCCCTCCCCTTTTTCCCCCCTCCAAAAAAAAAAAGAAAAGAAAAAAAAAAGAAAAACCGAAGAGGGCATGAATGTAGTGCACTTAGAGCTCGTGCTCCTTCTTTCGTCGTCCTCACCACCGGCGCAGGTTGTATCGCGGCAGAGACGGTGTGGAATCTTTGGTGAGGTGATCCGGATCGTTGCCAGCTGAAACCTGCGACACGTGTAGCTCCTCGAGCTCATAGAAAGCTTTTAGGTTGCCGACATGAATGGACCCGCACACCTCACGAGATTTGTGGTGCACCAGCTCGTAAAACAGGTTGGAGAGCTTCTTGCTAAGACAGTAGGGGCCCTCCCAACTCTTTCCTAAAGAGGCCGTGAAACCTCTAGCAGCATCACTCAGCGGATGAGTTCGCCTCAACACCAGATCTCCTACCTTGAACCAAAGATTTCGCCTCCTCCTGTACTGGTTGGCCTGCTGCAGCCTCAAGACGTCGAGGACCTCTCGAGCTTCCCGCAAGGTCGTCGTGAAACTCTTCCGGAGATCGGCGTACTGCGTAGCGGTGCGCTGCATGCTTGCAGAACCTGTGCAAAGAAGACCATTTCCCATGAAAAACACGAGCTCTTTCCCAAAAATAAGATGAGCCGGAGTAAAACCCGTGGACCGGCTGCTTGTCGTGCGGGTAGCGAATGCCATTTCTGCCTGTTTTGTGTCCCAGTCTTTGTGTCGCTCTGTATGCACTACAAGCACCAGCTTCAAATTACCGTTGACTCTTTCCGTGATATTCTCCTGTGAATGTACGGCGAAGTCCGTTTGTGCCGTATATTTAGTGCCTTACACGCATGACGCATCCACGAACACCTTGCTAACAAAATAATACGCGTTGTCTGTAATGAGTGTTTCGGCAAAGCCAAAGCGCGCGAACGTCTCAAGAAGACAGTCTCAGATTTTCGTAGAGTCCAGCTTCCGCAAAGGAAACATTTCGACCCACTTCGTGAAGTGGTCGGTCTATCAAATATTGATTTCCGCGTAGACTGCGGGGAAAGGAACCGACAACGTTACAGGCAACACACTCCCAGAGGTACTTGCTTTCGACCGACTGCATCAAACCTGGTGGTTGGCCAACTCGTGGTTTCACCTTCTGACATTCCGTGCAGCTACGTAAGGGACACTGGCTGACGAGATCATTGCTCGAGCATTACGGTAAACTATACATCGAACAACGCGAGTCGCTTGCGGCAGCGATGTGGAAGTGAGATAACCCCGCGGAAGTCGTTACCATGCAGCAGCGGTCGCGCGTGCGTCGCAGGTAAGTGATTCGTTGACGCGGGTGCCAAGGAGTCGTTTACAGCCACGGCAAGGACACGTGTCGATGACGACGAACCTCCAAAGAACGCAACCTTAGGCTGTCATTAGACAGCGCTGGCGAAAGCAGGTTGGTGCGTCGTTTTAAATGACGTCGCTCTGAGACGTACTGGGCGCCGTTCAGCGCCGTGTTTATTCGTGAGCAACCTTAGGCTGGCCGCTTTCGGTGAAGACAGGGTTTGGTATGCACTAGGAATGTTTCAATGACACCTTGAACCTACACTTAGCACAAATGTTTCCTACGCACTTTTAGAAAATCTGGAGCGTTTACTTCCCTGCAAAGCGCTTAGAAGATTGCTCCAATATACGGAGGAAGCTGAAATTGTGTTACGTGTATGTTTAGACAACGGGAAGTTAGCCAGGCACGGTGGGCGTCTGACGTCGCCGCTGTTTGTGATAAATTTAGCCAGTGGAGTATCTCTGCTAACCTGGCGTCTTTAACGTACACCACGCAGTAGTGATACACGACCGCACGCCGGTATACGATGCTCATTCATATCGAAGCCGACAAGGCGGAGTTGAACCCAGGAGCGACTGGGGGAAAACTCGGCGAGTGACAAGGCTGATAGTAGGTTTCGACGTAAAAGAATGGCAGCGACATTTTTCTTCGAAATCCTTTTGGGAGAGTGCGGCACCTAAAGAGGTGCGCGCCGATCCGCCTTGGCAGCTACACAAACGGCAGCGTCCGTGTTATGTCTGCCCACTCAGTCCTTGGCCCGCAACGTTGAGGCCGCGTCTGCGCCTTCCCGCGGTCATGTGTTTCGATCTTGATCCGAAGTAAAAGTTTGGCCCCTTTGCGATCTTTTTTTTTTTTATTGATAACGCCCTGGAAATAAAAGAAGAGGCGCGGGCAAGACACGTAATCGAATGGACCTGTTTTTTTTTTTCTGGCCTTTATTGAATGACATAACAACATAACACTCTTGACATTCGAAAACTGTTCCAGGATTCAACGTTGCTCTATGTTGTGTGCTCTCAAGTCATTCAACCCGCAGGAGTTGCTCGGAGCTCGAAATCAATTGACAGTAACATGCCGCCATGTTTTTCGTTTATCTTCGCTATAGAACATGCCTCTATACGAAGCGTTTGTGTGTTCGACTGTCCGGAAATCACAACGGGACGACATTCACCGGTGCCACTAAATGATAAAATCTACACGAGAAGTATTTATCTCTTCTGTTATAATCGGGAGCCGGCCAACTCTTCATCGGAAAACTTGTCACAGGACAACTGGTCACAACGGCCTTCTGGATCCAGGTTCTCACTCGGCACATGGGGCCGTGCGTCACCGGAACACTGGTTGCGAAGTCGTATGTGTTTGGAGGGAACTGGGTAATTCTTGCTTTACACGAAAGAACTGCAACGCCCGGAACTATTTACTCCGTTTCACCTTACGAAGGACCGGGACCGAGCCATTCGGAGCCAATCCAAGGCCATGTGAGTGTGCACGTGACCTTCGGGAGGGGTTCAGCTACGCGCAGGACCCGTGGTCACGTGATACGTTCTCAGCGTTGGATTGGCTGGATGGCTCACAGCGTCTGCTTTGGTCCTTTCGTAAGGTTACGAAAGGACCGAAGCGGACATTTACGTTTGGTAGCCAATGTACCCTATAATAGTCAAGTCGATATTTTATTCTCAAAATCTAAGGTAACGCATGTTTTTGGCTTATAAACACAGACGTCAATCCAGAAATATAAAGCTATTATTTATTATAATAACAAATCATTCCTTCACTTAGCTTCGCTGGTTAAAAATTCTTCGTTTTGTCATACGCGTAGTCCAGAGCAGCACTGAAGAGTGCCGCATCTCAGGACCAATTACGGATTTCAAATGCTCCAGTATACTGTACCATCTACCATTAATGAACTGATTAAAAACAATATTCACATATAAAATATGTCAAATACCCAAATTAGACAATTGCATTTTCACAACAAATAATATTTTAGAAGTTTTGTTCTGGTCATGATATCGAAAGCTGTCTGTTTTTTTTTTTTTTTTGCAAGTGCCGACTAATCTTTTATGTCTGTATAGGAGCCAGGGCCCTGTCAAGCTACGCAATGTAGCTTTTTTCCCTGTCACCTTCCCCAAACTCGAATCAATAAAGATGAATTGAATTGAATTGAAGCGGAGTTAATAGTCCTACCATGTTTTTTTTTTTTTTTTTTTTTTTTTTTTTTATCAACGAAAGAAGTTTGGATTTGACTTAGAAACACGCATAGTACGCTCGTATTTGGTAAGACTACGTTCGGGAGAGTTTGGAACTAACAAACACTCAATGTATACGGGACTTCGATGCTGTGGTATCAACACTTTTTTTTACATTTTATAGAGAAATTTTGTACAAAGCTTGCCGGAAAACAGTTCTGGCATTCATTGGCTATGTAGGAATACGAACTACTGAAAACAATAACATTTCACGAGTCCCTTGGTATTGTGGCCGTTAGTGGCACCCATACTTATCTTGGGGTCCAAAAAGACCACTACATTAAAGTATATAAAAAAGGAAAGATATATAAATATATATTTTTCGATTGCGTAGTGAAAGGGTGCTCTTCGTTTACTTGTCGTTTTTTCACTTGTTTCCTCAGCTATAGTTTAATCTGTTTTCTTTAAGGATAATAGAGCGATTTTTCTTACCTTATTCTACTTGATGCCGGATGTTTGTTAGTATTCAAAATTGTTTCTGCAATCATAACACTTCGTACTGTTACAAGAAACGTTCAGTTATCTAAAACATTTGTATAATCTGCATAAGTAAAAAAAAAGTTTGTTCCATGATTTATTAGATTTTGAATTTCACACCTTACATTCACAAGATTGGCATTCCAGTTCTTAGAACGGCTAGTATAAAAGTAACTTAGTAAAAATAAATAAATAAACACGTTGTGTTGCGTGTTATGAAAGTTAGGCGTGAACGATCAGCTTAAAAGACGCTCTTCGTGCAAGGGCTGGCGCGATAAGAGTTTTTCGTCAAAGCTCCATGCCGCTCCGTTCACCCTTAAACTGAGACTGCAGCCAAAGCTACAAGCGCGAGCTAGCTAGCGCTCCTGCCTTTGAGACATGCATTTCTATAGCACGAGTGCTCGTTCTGCGGAAGAACGCTTCACAGCGGGGACCTCGAGAATGTCCTTCTGTTTAGGGTGATGCCAGCCTTTGTGGTACCCGACGCCGACAGCACGCGTTCACAGGGAAAATACAAAGAAATCGACGAAAACAAAACGTCGCCATAGCACAGTCAGCGCCACAAGCTCGTGCAGGGACACGCTCTTTCACGCGCTTCTGAACAAAAAAGAAAAGTAAACGAATGGGACAAAATGGTCGGATGTCTCCACCCTAAGCAAAGCGCACATGGAAGCACCCTAGTTCTAATACTTGTCCTCAGCCCAGCGTGTGCTCTCCTCAGCCCAGCACGCTCATGTTCGTCGCTTCGAAAAGTGGGCAAATCACTCGCCATACGCACGAACACTGAAAATGGAACCGACCAGGAGCCCTTTTGTGGAAGGGTCTATAGGTGATATTCACGGGACGCCATATTTGAGATGAATGCTCATAGCGCATGCCCGGGAGGAGTTCTTATGTGTGGTTTCCCAAAGAAGACAGTCTTGATGGTGTGCAGTATACGTGTTAAACGCGTCGTGGAAGCTTGCCGTCAACACGTGCTCAGCAGCAGCGAGTTCATCCATGGCCGCCAGAGATTACCACGTATATCATTTAATTTAGGATCACGAGTATATGTAATTATTTTCTCTTTTATTTAAAGTCGATGAGAGATTTCCGGGTATGTATGTCGTATTTATCTGGCTTGCAACTCAAATTGTGGATGATAACTCACTGTTTCAGATATTTAGTAATCGCATTACAAAACCAAAGTAAAGTCCTAATACGAGTGTTCCGTGCGAGGAGTGTTCTGGCATGACAAGAATTCCTCGAACGACATGACCTGTGAAAAGTCGAAATACCGGACGAGTTCACCAATGACCAGTTGACTTGTGACTACTGGGCTTGTGACGAGTTCTCCTACCCGTTATTATCAGATAGTTCTTTACTCGCTGGTGCTGATCGAGTAGACGTCTAGGTATTTGATCGGCGCATGGAAAGGATGTGTTCTCAATTTCCTGGTCTTCTTTAAAAACATTTAGCGCCAACTGTGGCCTCGCAGGTTATGTATAGTGCTTTGCTCAGATAAGCTGATATTGATTAGAAACTAAGGTCTGCTGCTACACGCGATGTCTGTGCGAGAGGCTTCTGCTAGGAGCCGCACCGTGACACCACTGTTTCTTCGCACGCTTCCAATAATGCATAACATGCATATGTAAGGAACAGTCGTTTAGATTTGCTTATAAGACATTAGACAGTCGTTTCGGGGAATGCAGAATAACCTATATTTCATCAATTTAGTGGATAAACGGCGACTTCTTCATACGTACCGTGATTTCAATTTCCCCGCCAAATTTAGTGGAGAAGCTGAATTTGTGTATACATCTGTGACATCAGGTGACGTAACATCAATTTTCTCACCAAATTAGGCGGGGAAACTGACTTGGTGCATAGCTGCCGTAACATCAATTTTCCCGTCAAATGTAGCGAACGTCTGTTCATGCGACGTCAATTTTTCCGATGAATTTAGAGGAAAACTGAATTGGTGTATGGGTCAGCCGTCATACACTTTAAGAAATGCCTGCGTGTCTACTTACCCGCAAAGCACTCGAAGAGCCAATCTCTGCGACCTACGCAATCAGCTCAGCGAATGATGAGGCGGAACATCTGTTTGGCCCTCAAAATTAAGTCTGCGCTACATTGCGCTTTGCATTGCGTAATGCCACAGCGCAGACTTCATTTTTAGGTCTAAACGAATGTTGCGCCTCATTATTCGCTGAGCTGATTTTGTAGATCGCAGAGACTGGCTCGAGTTTTTTTTTGCGGGTAAGTACACGCGCAGGCATTTCTTAGAGTGTAGGGGCACGTGACATTGATTTACCGGCTAAGTTTTGAGAAGAAAAGGTCGCGTGAAATAAATTGTCTCGATATGTTTAGGGGGAACTATATTTATGTTATGTGCTGTTGGCATGACGTCGTGTCGCCTGACATCATTCTTCCCGGCAAGTTTCAAGGGGCTACCGAATTGGTATATAGGTCACGTGAGGTGAGGTCGCTTGACATAAATGTTCCCGCTAAATTTCGAGGGGAGATCGAATCGGTGTATAGTGCTCGTGACAGGTCACGTGGCATCAATTTTCCTACTAAATTTAGCGGGGAAACTGATTTGGTTTTTACGTCACGTGACGTAAATTTCCCTCGCTAAATTGAACTAGCAATACACAGACGGACGAAATTTTAAAATTTCGTAAGGGGGAGGGGGGGGGGGGGGGTCTCTATAAGATTCGGCTAAAAAAATTCCATGCTCTAAAAAGATCGTGCGCTTGCGGTTGGTTTTAACTTTATGCTAAACGTCATAGCGCAGAGTTTTTTTTTCTTCTTTTTGTTTTAGGTCTAAACATTACTTCGTCATTAGATTGCAGCAATTGGCTCGTCTAAGCGCTTTGCGGGAAAGTGGACGCTCCAGAGTTTTTAGGGTGTCTGTTTATACAGTCACTGACAGCCTAAGAAAGGTTGGGCCTGTCAAGTCACCACCTTTATCGTTATTGCTGCACAGCCAAGGACATTAGCCGATAAGAAGTACAACTGTCAGTGACGTAGGTAGAACCAATACAAAGCGCGAATTAAGGATGCTGGGGATGTTAATAGGTTTATAGATGCCGCGTTCGCAAACCCGCCTTCCTCTTTGTTATATCATTTTTAATTTTTTTTTATCTTTTTAAAATTTCGTATACACTTTGCGGACCTCCTGAAAAGCGGGGGTGTGGCTCGCATCAAATTTCGGGAAGGGGGGAACGATCCTGGACCCGGGGTCGTCGATGATTGGTGGATTTTTTTACTCGGGGCGTCCGCCTCGTTTCTTCCCGTCACGTGGTCCTGAAAATCGATACCGCGCTGCCCACCCACCCCTCGTGCCTGTGCGGGGGCCGTATAGGTTGACGCAGCGCATTCTTCGTGGCCTCCCCGGAGTTCGTGGTTTCTCTTTGGTCGGTTTCTGCACGTGCCCCGAGTGACCATCCCCACTCCGAAAGGTGGTTCTCGGAAGGTGAGCCAAGTGGACGCAAATTGTCCAGCATCCGCTTAGAGGGTTGCTTTCTTTTGATTACACCCGTAGGTTCCATCCACGCATACCAGAATTCTGCTTTATTTTTTTCCCCTTCTCACGCACGATACGGAAATACTGGCAACTTCTTCAATATTACCAGCTGGAAACGAGCACCTGTGTTCGTAAGTTGTCTGGGATGCAGCTCGTTTAAAGGATGCTCTTAACTTTGCATGCACTTGCGAGAGGAACTAACCTACTATGGGCCAGTTATGAGCCATAACTATGACTTAGTCGTATATGTATGTGAAGGATAAACTTTAAGAAGATGGACAACATAGAGATTCGAACGTTTAAACACTCATTGTCTAAGCCTTTAACTGATAACGCGCGTATTTCTTTGCGGTCTACAGCTTGTTTTACGAAGCAGGGCTGGTCAACCTTTATTAGTCTCCTCTTTTTGCTTCGTGTCCTTCTGATGCGGAATGAAAGCCACCCATTGGGCAATATTATATAGAATGACTGAAATAACGAAGCTCGTACTAAAATGGGCCGTAAAAATCGGCGCCTGCACCTAGCAATCTAAACTTTTTGTTAAAGGTGTATTTCACAGGTCGGTTTTTCTTGCTAAAATACAAAGCGTAGCTCCATTTCTGTGAAAAGTAGGGCCAAAAAAGTTCACAGGGTCAACGGCTTACAGCGACGCAGACGACCGAGCCGAGTGGCGGGGTGTAACCGAACAGATGTAGCCGACCAGCGAAAGAAAGCAGACGACACGCAGATGAAATCCGTCGGCCGCAAAAACGACATCGGCATGCGACCGCTTTTTTTTTTTTTACTTCAAGTGTTGCTTCTACTGTTCCCATTTATTTTTAAACAAAAGTTACGCTACAGAAAGATTATATTCATCTTAGTAAAATCACGGTCTTCGCTAGCACTCTCGATAATGAGGTAGCGCCATCTATCAATACGTGCGCCAAACTCAATTGTCTGCGTCGACGTCCGCCGTTCACCCTGGCAAAGTTTTTGGCCCTATCTTTTTAAGAAAAGGAAGCCACGCTTTGTAATTTTGCAAGAATAACCCGACCTGTGAAATACACCTTTGACGAAAAATTTAGATTGCTACATGCAGGCGCAAAGTTTTACGGCCCATTTTAGATCGAGCCTGTTTACTTCAGTCACCCGTTATACAGGGTGGGTTAAAGGGGGTCGATGGCTGTTTGAACGTACGGCATAAATCGGTTTCTAAACGTATCAAGCTGAAAATTTGTACAGAGGTGGCCGGCAAACATGCATTAAAAGTATAAACAATTTACTGAACAAACGTACCTAAGTAAAAAGTAAGAAATAAAAAAAAGCTTTAAATGTCTATTCACAGTGGTCATGTGCTAACCAAGGGTGTTTTGATTGGCGCCACAGCTCGATAGATGTCAGCAGTTCTCTCCGCGTCGACAGGAGGCACCGAGCACCGCATTTTTCTGCGTCAACTTCGGTAATGACACCACTTTTGTTGGTGGCTTGTTTTGCATGTTTCCCACCTCGTTGAGGCGCCTCACTCAGCGTAGAGTTGCAGGGGAGCCCGGAAGTTTCCGCCGAAACGCCACCCGGAAATCTCGGCGAACCATTTTTCGTCGTCTGGCGCTCCTCGTACCAGACAGCAACCTTCACTCGCTCGTTGGGAGCTGAGCGCGCCATGAAGATGACTTGCACCCCAGAGCAGCACGACCGAATGTTTCAGAGAAGAAAACAGACGCAGTTACAATCAGTGAGTGCAAAGCAGACGACTACATGCAGCCAAAGATAATTATTAAACAAAAGCGCCAAAAAAAAACGAGACAACACAATTTCGTTGTTTTTATTACGATAACGAAAGAGGAGGAAGACAAACAGGCGACACGTGTTGTCCTCCATGTCCCTCTTTCGTTATCGTAATTTAGACACCAACAGGCTCAACCATCCGCGCTTTGTTGTTGTTGTCCTCGTTTTATTTTAATTTTTCCTCTTTTATTGGTAGAGTAAAATGATCATCAGCTGACAATTCGTGCAGAAGAAAAGCGCATCGCTTCTGGCTCAGAAACATTGTCTGCTATTGCCGAGGTCGTCGGAAGCGCCCATCGTGGCCGCCTGCGATCTTACTTGCCGCCATCTGTCGGCTGTGGCGCCAATCAAGCGCCTGTAATTAGCAGACGGCCGCCGTAAGTAGAGATCTTAAGTTTCTTTCTAAATTTTTACTCAGGTAAGTTTGTTCGGTCAAATTTTTATGCCCTTAATGCAGGTTCTTCGGCCCGCTTTGTATAAAATCTTAGCTCGATACATTCAGAAACCAATTTGTGCAATCCCTTCAAACAGCACTCAATCCCTTTGACTGATCCTGTAGAACAAGCTTTTCAAATTGGACAGATATGTATAAGATTCGTTTAAAATCTTCATAGCCGCTCTTTATGAAAATTTCATTGCACGGCGTTTTTAATGTTTTTTAATGTAGGTGATATTTTTTACTGATGTACAAATACGCACGATCATGATGGTAATGCAATTTATGCAAAGGTGCAAGCGAGCTGGACAATAATATCGATAACACTGTTATTCCGATTTTGTGTATTTTTTTCAAAATCAATATACCGATGTCAAAAGCTAGTTTTACTACGCAGCCGCTGCCGCAATGCATCGAGGGAATTTTAGTCTTTTTGCACGTGCGACAACCTCCCTGGAGCTCTGCGCGTCCACAGCACGGAACGGCACGAGCCATCTTGGGCACTGCGGCCTGCCCACTGTGAACTAAAGTCAGGGCGGCTTCAAGCATCCGCCGAACGCTTTGTGAGATCGGTCTATTCAGCACAAATGACGGGACGTTCATGGCCTCCTTCTTCAGGAAAGGCCAGGTGTGCTCCATCTGCAGAGAAAGTCATGGCCTCCATTTTTTTTAATGATGAGGATGATTTGAATTCAATTCAACGTTTATTTGATGAGTTGAAGAGTTTGGTTCCATATTCCGGGACCGACTACTTCAAATCAAGTAATGTACACATGAATTATATACGATCTCTAACTATAAAATGAATACACCATGAATACTACTTTCAGTTAACATACACATAGAAACAAAACTTTCACACGGTGAGAGGAGCGATTACGCAAGAAATACATTTGTAAACATATATACAATAGATTACTATAACATAGCAATAAAATTATTTAAAAAAAGCTACGTAATTATCTTTTAAGGACATGTAGTGCATATTTTGACTTTCGAATAATAGCTAATAGCTGGCGACTATCCTTGTGTCAGTAAGAAAATCTCTTAGTAAAGTTGATGCCCCCTTGTGGCTTTTTAAGTCTAATAATAATAATAATAATAATAATAATAATAATAATAATAATAATATTTTATTGTTCTTTGTTTATGATACAGAAAATCGGGTCCGTCAAAGCCTAGAGGCTTGTACGACGTGGCCCGGCAGCCGCGAATAGTTATTTATACAACGCTGCCATTTGCGTTGAAAAACAAACAAAACACAAACAAAACAACAATACATCAATGACAAGTTCACTCACTTGGAAATATACATAAAAAAAAAATTGATCTTGTCTTCTCATTATCTGAACCAAATAGTTGACATACAAGATATCACGCCCACCGAAAAAAAACGAAAACGTTCTTTTTTTATAAGAACCAAACAAGAAAACAACAACTTTTAACTGTAAGCATCTAGAACAAAAACATTCTGCCACTCAATGCAAAAGATTTAGACTACACAGATAAGGTGAAATAATTTATAAAGAGAACATCTATGTATATAAAAACGTTTACATCTGATTTTGCAAACACCATGTTCTAAATTTGTTTTTAACTTCTTTTAAAGAGTCTAAACTAATGAGTTCTTCCGGTATCTTATTGAATATATAAGGGACATAAAAACTTCTCATTCTTTTTCCGTAATGAGTGTTTATTCTTGGCAAATAATATCTATCTATATTTCTGAGAGGTCTTTTCTTTACCGGATGTTTGTATTCTGTTCTAGAGAAGTAATTTGTTATTATAGCTATATATCTAAATAAAGTATTCAACAGCCTTATATTAAATGCTTTAAGTTTGTTGATGAGGTCTAAGTGTTGAAACTGTGTACCATATGCAATATTGTTTACTATCCTATATATTAGTTTATCTACGGTTCGTAATCTGTTATTTGAGCTGGATCCATAAATTAAAATGCCATATCTCAGTATAGACTCTCCTAAGGCACAATAAATATTTTTCTTTGCAAGAGCACATGCTGAAGTACCAATGCGATATATAAACGATGAGACAGTTCTTAATCTTTTTTTAATGAAGTCAATGTGACATTCCCAAGTCATGTGTTCGTCGAAATTTAGTCCAAGATATTTTGTGCTAGCCTCGTATTTCAATTCAGTATCCTGCACCCCTTTGTTTCCAGGAAGGAATAAAGAACGATTTAATAAAACACGCTTGTGGGGATTTCTAAAGCACAGTAATTTTGTCTTTTTTTGAATTTACAAAAATATTATTTTCAGCAAACCAATTTGATAATCTATTAATGTCACTTTGGAATATTGTCACTGCTATTTCATAGTTTTCATGTGGAAAAATTAAAGCCGTATCATCTGCATACTGAAATAGCGTTGACTGAAATTTTAGGTTTCCCAATTCGTTTATGAAAATATTAAATAGCAAGGGGGCCAATGAAGACCCTTGAGGTATTCCATAATTTATATGTACTTCCTTCGCTAATATTATGTTTTATTTTAACACATTGCGTTCTATTCGAAAAATAATTTTTAAAAAACTCAAAAAATGGTCCTCGAAAACAGAACGTGTACAACTTCTCAAGCATTTTTGAATGATCTATTGTGTCAAAAGCTTTCGACAAGTCTACAAAAAGTGCTAAACAAATGTTATTATTATCTAGAGCTTCATTCGCAATATCAGTGAAATCTTCGAGCAGCATTGTTGTACTTTTTCCTTTTCTAAAGCGGTACTGCAATTTATTAATTAAATCAAATTTATTACAAAAAGAATTCATTATATTGGCAATGTATTTTTCCATAATATGAGAAATTACTGGCGTAATAGATAACGGTCTATAATTTCCTAAATCTTTTTTTTCTCCACTTTTAAACAATGGCCTCACTATAGCACTTTTTAGTCCATCCGGTATAACTCCCGTAATTAATATACCGTTTAAAAGGGCTAGTAAAAAGACTTCCAGTTTATCAAAATTGCATACAATGTCTCTTAAACGAATCTTATCCTTTCCTGCCGGTTTTTTTATCGACATAGTGCTAATGATTTCACGTAAATCTGCTTCCGTCATCAAAGGAAGATATGCAGATTCCAAATTTTGTACCTGTTGTGCCCTTCCGGTTTGCATCTGATAGTTAATATTAGACCGCAGGTCCGACACATTGTTCACAAATTTTATACTAAATGATTCACATAGTGACACGAGATCGACTGATTCACCAAAATGCCTCGTGATTGTGTCATCAATACTTGGTTTTGTTTCTCTACCTGTTAGCTCGTTTACTAAGTTCCACGTTTCTTTCGTACTATTTTTCATGGTTTTAAATTTTGCTACATAATAATTGCGTTTCGCCATTCTGAGCTTGGCTGTTAGTTTGTTTCTTATTGATCGAAAATCTCCTTTTAAAGCTTCATTCCCCGGATTTCGTTTAACAAAAGACCTAAAACTTCGCAAAAAAAGTGAAAGCCGTTTACAACTCCCTGCAACGCCGAATCGGAGCGCAGCTCTTGAGGAGGAGGAGGGAAGGGTACTCAGGGGAGGGTACACCCCTCCTCCTCCTCCTCCCCTCATTCTTCAATCTCCTTCAGGGGGGGGGGGTCACGTGACCTCGGGCCAGGGCGGGGGGGGGGGGTCACGTGACCTCAGGGGTCACGTGATCCCCTCCCCCCCCCCCCGAGGTCACGTGACCCCGGGGGGGGGGGGGGGGGCACGCGCGGTGCATTATGGGACAGTTCCCACAATGCACCGCGCGGTTACGCCGACGCCGACGCCGACGCCGCTCAAGCCGGAAACGGGCGCCTAAGAGCTGCGCTCTAAAAAAAAAAAAAAAAGAGCGTTTGTCGAATATGCTTAGTCCCACTCGTAATCGAGTTTGCCACTGGACAGTCCATTATAAATTTATGATGTGCTCAACGCCTTCCACGGGATGGCCACATGTACAGCTCGGTGTTCCCACCTGTTGAATTCGACGAAGAAAGCAGCCGGTTTACGCGACATCTAGTCGCAGGCGATGAATTAATGTTTATTTAGGTCTATACTCAAGTAAATATGGACTGGACACCGAAAGTCTGGATCAATTAGAAGAAGGGGGCTCTGTTCCAAGATGCTCTTGAGCCACGTCTCGGGTGACATTCTGCTTCGCAGACAACGAATGTATCGCTTGGCATCGCTTTTTGTAAAAGGTGTGAAGTGGACTTTGTTACTTGTACGCGGGTCCGTGGCCAGTTGGTCAGCTTGGGTGTTTCTTGAAACACCGCTATGTCCAGGAACCAATTGAAGGTGCGCCGTATTTGCAAATTTTATTGCTTCGCCGGGTTCTTCACAAATTCGGTAAACAAGAAAAATATTTTCGTTGCGAATGTTCAGGGTCTTAATAGATTGTAGTGCTGTCTTGGAGTCGGTACATATCACCCAGGAATTCTCGGTCCAACTATTTTTTATTTAAATTGCAGCCGCGAGTAAAGCGTGTAGTTCTGCGGTAGTTGAAGAAGTATGATGTGACAACCGAAAGGATGACCAATGGTTGAAACGGGGTATCAGAAATGCTGATGTTGATCCTTCATCCTTGGTTGATCCGTCGATACACACGTGAATGTTGTCGTCATATCTTCCTTGCAACGTGTACATTGATGAATGCTTTTGTTTCCATGCCTGGAATGTTCATGCGTATGTCTAGTTATAGTAGCGCGGCTAGCGCCCATGGTACGTGGCTTACGATTGTCCTGAACCCAGTGCGTTTCTTGGGGATTAACAGGGGCACGGAATTTAATGTTTGAAGAAAGTATGTCCCTTTTGCGAGAAATAATTTCATTAAAAAGGGGTCGCGCAGAAAGTCTAAAACACTGCTACACACTTCCTGGATTCTTAGGATAGTTACAGGTGGTTCCTTGGCTCTAGCGAGTACAAGCGCACTGAATGTTGCTCGCGGAAGACCTAAGCATACTCTTAGACTTCTTGCAAGTATATAAGTAAGGTGAGATTCTGATGTCTTAGAAAGCCCCTGTAACACAGCTATAGAATAGGCAATCGCTTCTCGCACTAATGCCGTGTGGAATGCGAGCATTGAATCTATTGATGCTCTTTAATTTGCACCTGCGATGCATGAAAAAACATTAATTATACTATTAATTTTCCCCTCCAGCATATCTATATGTTTGTACCAAATCAGGAATTGATCCAGTAGGACACCAAGAAACTTGTACGATTAAACTTGCTGAATTGAGTCTCCATTTACATTAAAATCAAAACCAAAAAGCTTTTTTCTGGTAAATGGCATAAATGCCGATTTCGCGGGAGATAGCTTCATTCCTCGTTCTCTTAAAAATTGCTTGTCGTGTCTAAAGCTATCTGTAACAATTCCTTAAAATATCTGGGGACAAACCAGAGGTCCAGATACAAATATTTTCAGCATATATAGATATTCGTAAAGGTGGCTGGAGTTTCTGCTGGTAACTGCGCCATTACGACATTGAAAAGAGTGGGGCTCAACACGCTACCTTGGGGTACTCCATGGTGCAGTTCATGATGCATGCTGTCTCCATCATTTGTAAACAGTACAAGAAGAAACTCTTGTATCCAGCTAAGCATGGGTCCATGTACACCAAGAAGCACAAGTGTAAACTACATTATTAGCCAGTCATTACATACGCTGGGAATAATGTCTCGCTGAACCAGATCATTTAGCACTCGTTGCTGTCTTTTGAGATTATACAGTACCCATATGCGTTCGAAACTAAAATTTTCATCTGTTGAGTGGAACTTCATTTGTATAAAAGCAAGTGAAATTATAGAACATGTACAAAAGTGATTCGTGCGCATCATTTACGACAGATATTTTGGAAGAAAGTGTTTTTATGAATATAATTCGATTTTAGCAAAATTAACATTGGGAACCTTATGTAAAAGAAGGTCTTTTCGGGATGTTCAGTTTTTACATAGGCTAATTCATAATGCAATAGACAGCCCTACTCTCCTCACCTCTGTTCACTTTCGCATTTCACTTAAAACGAACTATAGAAATCCAAGAGTATTTTACCCAGACCCCATTCGAAACGCATCACCGGTTTCGCGTATCCAACATGATTTAAACACGCAATTTACTGACGTCGATATTTTTAGTACAAAGCTGTCTATTGGAGAACGATCATTTTGATGCATGTGTTTTTAATTGGCATATAGACATGTTTGTGTGCTTGCATATTTTTTCGCAACTCTCTATTTTGTGTGTATTTCAAGCGTGTGTGCTTAACCCAGCAGGCTTTCGAGCTGTTGGTTAGCACAAGGGAAAAATAAATATTGATTGATTGATTGAAGTCCTTCAAGAGCATGAGCGTGACTAACCGTATCGAATGCTCGACGAATATCTAGGAACACTGCCACTGTAATGTTTCCGTTATCTCGCTTGTACTCTACACAGGTGTTGAGGTCTAAGATGCCATTCATTGTCCATCTTCATGGACGAAAGCCTGTAATCTCTTCGGGAAACACTTTACTAGTTTCCAACCACCACTGTAAGCGGTGATGTAAGATCTTCTCGAGCAGCTTTCTGACGCAACTGGTTAAAGTCACAGTGCGGAAAGAATCCAGGCTCAGTGGTGATTTCCCAGGTTTTAAAAGTGGAACTATTTTAGATAGCTTCCACGATTCCGGTATCGTCTCTGTTCTCCAAACTTCATTGTATATTTCGAGAAGAGTGCTGATGGCACCGATGCCGAGATTTGCTAGTGCATCGTTAAGTGATCGTATCGAGACCAGGAGCTGTAGACTTGCGGGTGTTGGGAAGCGCAGAATCAATTTCACGCATGTCGATTTCATGATCTATCTCTGAATGCACTAGATGCCTCTCATTCTTAAAGGTACGAGTAGCCTGCGTCTTTGAAGAACGGTACATCCAGGCAGCAACTAGGTGGCGTCGGCAGAGTGAGAGCGTGCATGGTTATACGCTGTCTCGTTGTAACTTTGCCGAGGGTGAACGATAAGCCCTACATTGCGTGCCGACGGCTGCAATATGCGCTACATATACGAGCGCAACGCACACATATTTGAGCATTACGTAGCGAATCTGTTGGCATTCCACTGAAATATTCATATATGACTGTACACATCAGACATTAGAATACTTTTCATACAATGTTCGGGAAGACTTGAGCAATCTTTCCATGGCGAATAGTGCTGTTACCTCTGGAAGATTGTTGGCTCCGGGCACTGCGCTGAGTATGGCACTTAAAGCCGTAAAAAACATCGGTACCAGCAAATGCGTGACGTCGCGCGATTACCATGTCTCAAGGTAATCCTCATGATTATCGCGTCGGCGTATATCGCGCATCTGTGTGCGAGGTGCTGGTATGGGGGAGAGGTTTGATTTCGGTCTCCTGGAGGCATTTGTCTGGGAATCGTCGAGTTTAGGTGCGATGGAGTCTTGAACCTTTTCTGGCCGTTTAGTTGGCGCTTTAGCACGTCCGAATACTGCGACCGGTGAGGCTGTTGACATGCTTGTGCCTATTCTTTTGATGTAGAGAGATGAGGGGGAAGTGGAGGTGGGCTAGAAGGTGGTAAAGGAGGCAGTGGGGGAGGGTGGCCTCAAGATTCGGGGAAGGATAACGGATATTTTGTCTTGGTCTATTCGGGATTTCATGCATTTTAGCTGCAGCTGCTGCCTCTTTTTGTGAGGACAGCCTGAAAACAAAGCGCAGTGACTGCCTCCACAATATGCACACTTTTGGATTAGTTTGGCCCATGCAGTCCTCGTAGCTGTGTGGTCCAGCGCGCACCTTGCATTTTTGTTGGCCGCGACAGTGTCTTGCGAGGTTCTCATGTCGTTGGCATCGAAAGCATTGTACCGGAGTCCCAAAGTACTCCATCATAGGATGACTGGTTAAGCCCAATAGCACCCGTGCAGGCATCGGGTGATTCTGTGGAAAGTGAAGCAGGACACTTTCTGTTGGTTGTTGCTCTATGCTGCCGTCTTCTTTTCTTGAATATGCAATTTGTCGCTGAACTGCGATGACACCAGGATCTGATCCTGACATCGCCGACAGTCTCCCCTTACGACACCCTTAAGGCGGAGCTGATACAGAGGACCACGTCGTAGGAACAACGCCGACTCCAACAGCTCCTCACTTCAGAGGAGTTGGGTGACCGCAAGCTAACACTACTGCTGCGGCGCCTTCAACAGCTTTTGGTTGAGAAGTCGCCGACATTTGACGTAGCGCTCCTGCGCGAACTTCTTCTGCAACGGCTCCCGGCAAATGTCCGCATGGTCCTCGCCGCTGCGGCTGGACTCAATTCTCGAGGATCTGGCAAAGCTCGCGGACTCCGTTATGAAAGTCGCAGTGCCCCCCATCGCACAAGTCCAAAATCAGTTCGCACTATCGCTTCCCACGACTCCTCCGGCTGGCGCAATGACACCAGCATGTGACGCCAACGACCTTCGCGAGGAGTTCCTTCGTGAGATTAGGGGACTTTTTACAAAAATCGCCGCTCTCACCGATCGCATTCCAGCAAGCCAATGACCAAGGTCATCCTCCCGACAGCTTAGGCCTCGATATCCCTCGCCCTTTCGAGGTACGTGCTGGTACCATCGCACTTTTGGCACGCAAGCCAAGAAAGTCGTCCCACCTTGCACGGCCTTGGAAAACCCCAAAACCCACCACGAAAGGCGGCGAGTGGTGCCGGTTCCGAAATCAACCGTCTCTTTTTCATATTAGACAAGAATACTAGTCTTCGGTTCTTAGTCGACACCGGCGCCGTAGTGAGCGCCCTACCCGTGACGTCCATGTCAACCAAGCCACGACGCGCTAACGTCACCTTGCAGGCCGCAAACAAGTCCGCCATTGCGACGTACGGTGTACGAGTTCTCACCTTTAACATGGGTTGAAAAGACAACTAAGATGGATTTTCCTGGTTGCCGACGTGACGGACCCGATCCTTGGAGCAGATTTTCACCACAACTATAACCTACTAGTGGACATGCAACGGTTAGGCCTTGTAGATTCCACGACTCACCTAGTTGTCCAAGGCATAGCATCCATCTCACCACTCCCGCAACGTTGCATTCCAACCACTACAAAGTTTGAAGATCTACTCCAACGGTTCCCTCCGCTCATACGTCCCGCCAACTTTCTGCAACCAGTGAAGCACGGCGTGACACATCAAATCGTGACGTCCGGGCCTCCCACTCATGCTCGTCCACGACGCCTCCTGGAGGAACGGTTGAAGGTAGCGAAAGCTGAGTTCGAGCATATGCTTGAACTCGGCTTCATCAGACCCTCGTCTAGTACATGGGAATCACCCCTCCACATGGTGCGAGAGAAATCCCCTGGTGACTGGCGGCCCTGCGTAGACTACCACGCTCTGAACAACTCAACCGTTCCAGACCGCTATCCCCCACCATACATCACGGATTTCTCAGCGTCCCTGGAGGGTGCAACCATATTTTCAAAAATTGATCTGGTCAAAGCATACCACCAAATCCCCGCGGAAACAGGTGACATACCGAAAACAGCCATTATAACACCTTTTTGAATTTTAGAGTATGTGAGTTTCCCTTCGACAGCGTCACCCGTGGGCTGACGCTTTGTTTTGCCTATGTCGATGACATCCTGGTGTCCAGCGCTAACGTCAAGCAACACCTCGAACACCTGGAGATCCTTTTCCAGCACATGGCAGAATACGGACTCATCATCAACAAGGCCAAGTACGAGTTCGGCGTTTCACAACTGGATTTTCTTGGCCACAGGGCCGACTCCAAGGGTGTACACCCTTTTCCATCCAAAGTCGACGCCGTCAAGGACGTTTCACCGCCTACATCACGTGAAAAGTTTCGCGAACTCCTTGGCCTCGTGAATTTCTATCACCGTTTCCTGCGGCATTGCGCTAGTGCTCTCCTACTTCTGTCTGATCTTCTAAAGAAAACTCAGCGGGACACCACACCTCTACCATGGTCTCAAGAGGCAGCGGAGGAATTCCTGAAGATCAAGTCATCGCTCGCAGAAGCCGTAATGTTGGCGCACCCGCTTTCTGGTGCATCTCTCTGTATCATGACCGATGCCAAGGAATCGTTGTAGGAGGAGTACTAAAACTGTTCACTGACGGAAACTGTCAGTACCTTGGGTTCTTTTCCAAGAAGTTGGCGCCAGCGCAGTCTCGGTACAGCAATTATGGACGAGAACTCCTAGGCATGTACCTGCCATCAAACATTTTCGGCATTTTTAGAGGGTCGGCAATTTTACACCTTTACCGACCATAAGCCGATAACTTGTGTACTCCAAACGAGCAGCAACTGTCTCTCTCCTTGAGAAAGTCGGCACCTTTCAATCATCACGGAGTTCACAAGTCACATCCGCCACATCAAAGGCACAGACAACTCTGCTGCTGATGCTTTGTCATGGATACCTTGCTGCAACGCCATTCTCACCGCTGTGGATTTCCCCGCTCTAGCCGCAGCACAGCAAGGCGACCAAAAGATCCCGAAGCTACGATCCGCATCTAGCAACCTTGACCTGTTTAACGTGTCACTGCCAGGCTGCGACACAACAATAATCTGTGATATGTCCACTGGATCACCCCGACCGGTGGTATCTCCAACGTTTCGGTGATCCATTTTCAACTCCTTGCACAAACTTTCTCACCCCAGAATTCGGGTGATCGAACACCTCATCGCCCAAAGCTTCGTTTGGCAAGGGATGGACAAAGATGTGCGTAACTGGGCTCGCACGTGTCTGCATTGTCAGCTGTCTAAAGTTCATCGACATAGCTTTGTACCTTTCGCCACAATACAGACACCCTCCGCTCGTTTCGACAACATCCACGTGGACATCGTCGGTCCTTTGCTACCATCCGATGTAGCCATCTACATACTCAATTGCATAGATTTACACGCTCTCCAGAGGTTTTTCAAATCGCAGATATTTTGGCGGCAACCATTGCGAAGACAGTCGTCAGTGGTTGGATTGCACGATTTAGAATTTGATTTGATTTGATGATTTGATGATTTGATGATTAGAAATTTGATTTGATTTGATGATTTGATGATTGATTTGATGATTCAGAAACATTGCATATTTTTAAATCATCAAAATCTGGCAAGGCTGTAACTGTGAGCCTTTTAAGTACAGTTCGTCGGTCCACCAACTGCAAGAACGTCAGGCTGTGCTGTGGGGACAGAAGTTTTTTGATGATAGCCTGCATGTACATCACAGTGCTCACCACCACTGGTACAGGAAAACACAGGTCACCCCTACTAGCAGCAGCACAGCAAGGCGACTAAAAGATCCCGAAGCTACGATCCGCATCTAGCAACCTTGACCTGTTTGACGTGTCACTGCCAGGCTGCGACACAACAATAATCTGTGACATGTCCACTGGATCACCCCGACCGGTGGTATCTCCAACGTTTCGGCGATCCATTTTCAACTCCTTGCACAAACTTTCTCACCCCAGAATTCGTGCGACCGAACACCTCATCACCCAACGCTTCGTGTGGCAAGGGGTGGACAAAGATGTGCGTAACTGGGCTCGCACGTGTCTGCATTGTCAGCTGTCTAAAGTTCATCGACATAGCTTTGTACCTTTCGCCACAATACAGACACCCTCCGCTCGTTTCGACAACATCCACGTGGACATCGTCGGTCCTTTGCCACCATCCGATGTAGCCATCTACATACTCAATTGCATAGATTTACACGCTTTCCAGAAGTTTTCCAAATCGCAGATATTTGGGCGGCAACCATTGCGAAGACAGTCGTCAGTGGTTGGATTGCACGATTTATAATTTGATTTGATTTGATGATTTGATGATTAGAAATTTGATTTGATTTGATGATTGATGATTGATTTGATGATTTAGAAACATTGCATGTTTTTAAATCATCAAAATCTGGCAAGGCTGTAACTGTGAGCCTTTTAAGTACAGTTCGTAGGTCCACCAACTGCAAGAACGTCAGGCTGTGCTGTGGGGACAGAAGTTTTTTGATGATAGCCTGCATGTACATCACAGTGCTCACCACCACTGGTACAGGAAAACACAGGTCACCCCTACTTCAAAAAATTATAAGGCTTTCCTCTGCAGTTCCTTCGTGCATGGTATTTTATACAACAAGGTTTTTTTTTTGCACTCATCACACTCGAGTGTCTTGGTAACAGCATGCGCACAATACTCGGCCACATAAGTAACTACTGGAATTCGGGAGGACAAGGCAGCCGAACCGGAGTCAGATACATCAACGGGGTCAGCTACATCACAGGTCTTCTTATGTCGTACAGTTTCTTGAAAAAGTCTGAGATCTTCTGCTGGTAGGACTGGCAGCGAAATTTGCAGGAACAGACTTGTTTCGCATTCATAAACTTGCCGTATCAAGATTTGGTACTGGCCACCCGCAAGCTGGTGGTATTGCGGAACTTGGTTTTAAGAGAGTCCGCTGGAATTTTTCCGAGGAGGAAATACTTCAGGTTAAGTTCTTCGAGGCAATATTGGGAGAATTCTGCAAGTTCATGCAATATCAGGCGCAAGGCATGCAGTGATCGCCTCCCGGGTCAAAACTCCATCATCAAAACGCAATGCAATCAACTCATCCAGCCAGTCAGCAGACTTCTCAAGAAACTCAATCCTTGCATAGTTTTCAATCGTTGTAACTGGTTCCTGGAATGAGTCACGCTTGTGGAATACTTTTAATGGTGGTTTAGCATTCACAACAGACCACTACAGACCAATAACATTGATAAAATCTGCAGTTTTTTCTGCCGGTCAATGTCAAAATCGTTTGCCAAGAACGTATGAGCTGTGAAAAAGTTCAACACCTTAAAAGCGATCTTCACGTTTCGCCGCTCTAGGTTAGATGGATTTAAGGCTTTTGAAATCAGCTTGTAGGCATACTTTAGTAAATGTCCTAAATGTTCTGCTTCCATCTGGTATAGCGTGCGCAGTGCCTCAAACGAAGCCCACATAATGCAGTCCGATCGAATAGCTGCTGACATTAAACTTTGAATAAAAGAAATGTGTGCCTTCGTTTTTCTGGCTTATCCAGTTGTTTTGCATACGTTTAAAAATGGGAACAGTGTCCACAATGTAAAACTGCGGTCACGTCTAGTCACAATGGCGCGGGTAGTCAAGCTGAAGCTTTGGTTTCTTTGCAAAAGCTGGCCATATGCTTTCGGTTGATAGCGTTATTGTCGGCCACAACACAGATTACTTTGTAGCCAATAGACTTAAGACCAGTCACAACAAATAGCATTGTGCAGCCTACCAGCATCAGTGACCTTGACAGAAAGAATGTGGGCCACTTTTTTAAATTAGGAGGTCAAACTCTATACCATTAAAGGTTGGGTAGTGCTGGCAGCTTCTTGTGTGCTAAATGCAGCTACACACACAGTGCCTCTCTTATAGTGAAAGAATGACTTCAAATGGATTTCATCGATCTCTAGAGTTAGTTTTCTCATGCTGCTGGAGATGCTTGATTCGTTTTTTCGTGTACAACAAGAAGTCGCCATCTGTCTCCCCTTGAGGAGACAAGTCACACGAAGAGCAGAGCTTTCTGACAGTTGATGGATGAGGTAACGTTGCGTTTTGCAAGTTTTCGTAGGCATCTGGAGAGATTGTGAATAAAAGGCATGCAACTACCATTATATGTGACAAATACCTTGGACTCTTCATTGTGACGAGTACGAGCTGTTCCTGTACTCCCTTTAGCCTACTTCTTTTCTCTGGTGGCAGTTGCGTTTCCAGGGTATGAAAGAGCAACTCAACAGCTGCAAGTATGTCTTCCGGAACGCCAGTGCGTGATTCGTGCCTTAAAAGCTCGTCTAGAATTTTCAAACGTACTCTCACATTCTGCACCTTGGCAGGAATGCTGTGTAGTCGGCTATCTTTGTCAGACTAACTTTGCGGTGACAAGCTATACTATGTAGGAACTTTCGTAAACTACAAGCGATGTTTCAACTGTCGGTATGTTGCCTTCAGTTATCCACAGGAAGGCAATGCTGAATGAAGTATGCATCACCGACGACATCTCGGACAATGAGGCATGTGTGCAGCTTTTTTCAGGTACAAAATTGGTTCCTGGTGCTCTCCTTACCATATGTAGCTTAAGAGTTCCGCACAGCCTTTGCAAGTTGAGAAGAGTTTAGGGGTTCTTGACGCAGTGTCGTTTTTCTCTTCCCTTCGAACATGCAGGTTTTGAGAAATATGATGGACAGCTTTTGAAGATAGACGGTACAGCATTTGGATCCAGACGTCGGACCGAAGAAGTGGTCTCGATTAGGTTCTCATTACGGGGGTCACGGTAGACATACATTCGCATAATTAAACTGTCGTGGAAGTGCAGTGGGCATACCTGAGATAACAGAAATGACGGATAACATAAGTAGAATTCCGTGTCCGATAAAATTCAAACACAACTCGCCGGTCAAAGTTTTGTAAATTTCAAGATATAAAAAAAAATAAAAAAAAACTGCGACTGCCGAGGTCACGAAACCTTCCACTCCCAAAAAAGGTGTTAAAAAAAACAAAAAAAAACGTTGATATATTTTGCAGAAGTTTAGTTGCAGAGTACCTCCTAAAGCGTTAGTTTAATAAAAACAAGCTCTAATGCTTTTTGTAACGCATGCAAGCATACGGTTAAAGACGCGTGCTCGTGTAGAGGAGCAGGGCTGCTGTCATTGTAAATATTTAACGTGATTAAAATGCGTTCATTTGATACGTTTTTGTGTAAATATTTATTACTTACAACGTTGAACAATTGTATTTGTAATGAAATTACACTTCAGATTTGGAGTAATTAGGAATTTACCAAAATAAACAAACGTAGCCAATACAAACTTTTCGATAAAAAGAAAACGCTGAGAAAAATGAATTTTGAAAATACGGAACCCCACTTTTAATATGCGCAGCGCGATCTAAACAAAAATGTTGTAGAACACGCATTTAACTTTGAAAGAGTGAATCACATTTTTAAAACAATTGCAAGAAGCAAAAGTATGCAGGCGAGGTAGTTCGGAAACATACTCTAAACCCCGAGACAAAAAAACCAAAAAAAAAAACATGACAAAACATTTTTTTATGGGCTCAGCGCTTTATGACACGAGTGCACTCGGCAGATAGTAGACCGGATCCCTTTTTATAAATCCGGCTAAAATTACACATTGATATTAGAGAGTTTTAGGGAAAACCGTTTTGCACTCCGATATGGCTGAGTCAAGTTTCGATACAATTGTTCCCTCAAGCGAGCAACGGTTTGCACGTAATTTGGTCATCACATCGGAACACAGCTCAATTGTATTGGACTTGCAAAACAGTTTTTAGGCCGTAGAAACCGTACCAACCGTACTATCACACTAAACACCAAGTAATGCAAAAGACGCAACGAAACAACAGCCGTCAGATAGGCCTAAACCGATCTCAGAAACGATAGCAAGATGAACGCTTCGCTCATATAAAAGAAGTGCTCGCAGCACTTCACAGCGCGTTATACAGGCAAAACAAGCAAGTAAAAAAAATTAGACGTTTACAATTCTCTGTAATGCCGAATTAGAGCGCAGCTCTTGAGGAGGAGGAGGGGAGGGTACGGAGGGGAGGGTATGCCCCTCCTCCCCCTCGGTACCCTCCCCTGCTCCTCGCCTGCTGCCTTCCCATTTAGCGGGAAAGTTTCGCTAAATTTCCCGCTAAATTTGGCCAAAATTTCTCAACTAAATTTAGCGGTGAAATATTCCAGCTAAATGTAGCGAGAAATTTAGGGAAACTTTTCCAGCTAAATTTAGCGGGGAAATTTAGAGGAGAAACTGAATTGTTGTTGAGGTCACGTGACGTCAATTTCCCTGCTAAATTTAGCGTCGAAACATAACCCGCTAAATTTAGCGGGAAAATTCCCCCGCTACATAAGTGGAAAAATTTTCCCGCTATATTTAGCGGGGAAATTTCCCATAATGCACCGCGCGCAGTTACACCGACGATGACACCTACGCCGACGGCAACGCCGACGCCGACGCCGACGGCGACGCCGCTCAACCCGGAAACGGGCGCCTAAAAGCTGCGCTATAAAATGAGACGTTTACAAATCTCTGTAACACGAAACTAGTGATCACTAATTTTCGACCAACTCCATGGTTACACATCTTTTTAGCGTAATTCGAGGTCACCCTAAACAAGCGCCTGATATACCCCAAGGACCTGTCATATAACTTTTAAAATTGCTCGTCAACGTCAGCATTTTTTATACTGCGCATGCGATCTACCTTTCAACCTGGCTGAGCTGCAGAAATCTCTTACAATATTATCATTCTCGCGATTATTGTTTGAGCAGGAATTGCTTAAAAAGCCGATAATTCACAAAAGCAAAAACCAGGATTTAGCTCGGAGTCCGCGGGGCTGTTTATAGCATTTGTAACGTTTCTAGCTTAATATCAGCATGATAATAATGTAAGAGATTTCTGCAGCCCATCCAGGTTGAAGGGTGGACCGCATGCACAGTATCAAAAACGCTGACATTGAGGAGAAATTTTAAAAGTGACATGACAGGTCATTGGGTATATCAGGCGCTTGTTCAGGGTGACTCCGAATTACGCTCAAAACCTGTGTAACCAAGAATAGGGTTGAAGTTACCGATCGCTAAAGAGCTGGAGGCACACCGTTCCCATGATTCTTTTAGCGCGGGCCGGGGCACTTGGGGGATATAACAAATGGTCTATTAGAGCGCAGCTTTTGAGGAGGAGGGTAAAGTAGGGAGGGGAGAGTGTGCCCCTCCTCCTCCTCCCTACCCTGTCCTCCTCCCCTCCTCCTCTCCTCCTCCCGTGCTCCGCCCCTCCTCCTCTGCCCTCGTCCTCTCCTCCTCTTCCTCTCCCCTCATCCTCCTCACCTCCCTTCCTCCTTTCCTCCTTCGTACCTTCCCGTCCTCCTCCTCTTGCGTACCCTCCCATCCTCCTCCTCTGTACCCTACTCTAGCTCCTCCTCCTCCATACCCTCCCCTCCTCCCAGTTTCCCCGCTAAATTTAGCTGAAAAATTGACGCCACGTGACCTCAACAGCAATTCAATTTTCTGCTAAATTTAGTGGGGCATTGAATTGTTGCTGAGATCACGTGACGTAAATTTTCCCGCTAAATCTAGCGGAGAAACTGAATTTGTTCATACGTGATGTGACACCAAGTCATGTGACGTCATTTTCTCCGCTAAATTTAGTTGGGAATTGAATTGGTTTTGAGGTCACGTGACGTCAATTTTCCCGCTAAATTTAGCGCGGTTACGCCGACGACGACGCCGCGAAATCCGGAAGCGGGCGCCTAAGAGCTGCGCTCTAAAACGACACCCACTCTTTAGGGGCTGGTGACTTCAAAGTCTTTGCGTGGTATTGCCCGAATCCATTTGCGGCACTGGCTTTCTTCTTTCGGAAAGCAGAAGGCGAGCACTTTGGGTTCTCCCTCGTAATTTCCTTTACACATCGGTGCAGAACACTTGTAGGGCATGGTTGGCTTCACATTCCGTGGTTTACGGAATTGTAAGGCTCGTGATTTGGCGATAGAAACAGATGTAATGCGACACACGTGCAAACGACGCACCCGACCTCTGTTGCTAAGTGGCATAGCCCGCCGGCTCCCCCGGCAAGTAGGCGCAATCGGCGACTGGCCTAGCGGAAGTGTTGTCATGACGCCAATGGCATAAAGCGCTTAGACCTGTAGTGCTAGGAAGTATTGGCACATATGGCACAAGTTCGTTGTCCTGCGCCGAGGACCGTTACCGAAGCCAACTAGGCGGAGTACTGAGTCGCGAAGTTTTCCAACATCACCAGTTCTGCTGTGAGTGTTATTGCGTTGTCATATCCATTTCTAGGTGAGCCTGTCTTTGGTTCCAACCTCGCTCGTTGTTGTAAGCTCATGCGCTTGATTAAATCACCAACAAGATCCGAGGGGAAAACCCCCAGAAGGCATTTATTTGAACCGGATTCCGATCCAGTTCAAATAACAGGTGAGTGCACTAGCAATCACAGTCTTATTAAGAAACAGAACCGATATAAGGGAAATAGAATTTCGATCAATGACAGTTACCGAGAGAGTTGTTCTTCTAACTGCGCGCTCAAGCAGAATTCCGCAGAATGGCTAGACGCGATCTCATTTTCTCAGGTTTCGACTGGGGTGTATCGTTTTGAGCCATCATCATTTCCTGTCATCACAGGGCAGCCCGTTGCTCCCCGTCCTTCAACCTGGGTCATGCCCGGCCGGGGTCAAGGCACAGAGTTCGTGTACCTCAGACAAGAACGTCAGGATGCATCGCTTTCCGTTTTGTAGTGGGATACACTTGTACATTTAGTGGAAGAAGTGTGTACGTTTGTTTACTCCCTGTATTGTGTCACTTTACTATGGCATTATGGCAGATTCCCCAACACAGGGCTTATCGTAGCCCGACAGAGAAGACGAAAGAACATAAAGAAGCAATTAATCTCCAGGGCCACAAGAGGCAAAAGTCATCCATGTTACTGGATCATTGAAGTATTACAAGACATAGGTACCTGTTGAAGAAATCCCACATTATACAGATTATCATGAATATATGGGCGGAGGTATAAAATTATGGGTTCGTATTGTTCCGTCAAAACATGTTTTGTGGAAATGCGCTTCGTGGACAACTTATTTTTTTACAAGCATTACGTCGACACTGCGGCGTTTCGTAGACAGATTCTCCTGCAAGGTTTCGTCAGCAATGTATTTTTTTGTTTCCTAAGGGGATTGGATTTGAATACTGGCGTCATTTAATTCGCTGCTAGTATACCAAAACTATAGCGGAGCCACCCAGACAGCTGCGATAGAGCCAACACAAATTTACGAACCATAATCCTACGCTTTTAAGCAGATCGCGCTACTCCCGGGTGAAAAGAAATATCAGGCCCGAGCTCGCACCGAGGTTCCTTGGAACCGCCAAGAGTTCGTCAAGGAGTATTCATTGGCGGCCATAGCTGAGTGCGCGACTGCTGAGCGCGTGCTGACGGCGAGCTTCCAAAGTTCTTCTGCAACATGCATTCCGCACCATCGAGATTGCCGGTCTTAGCAGCCTATTAATAAGAGCTCGATCCGAGCACGCGCTCTAAACCTCGCCCTCAGAAACCTTTTTAAAAAAGGGCTCCTAGCCGGTTCCACTTTCGGGGCTCTTGCGTACGGCGCGTGATCTGCTCGCTTTCCGAAGCGACGAACAGGCGCGTGCTGGCCTTAGGAGGTCGCAAGCTTGGCTGAGGACTTGTAACTGTTGGAATGGTGTATAGACGATCGCAGAAGGGTCATCTGGCCGCCGCCATGTTCCTGCTCGTGTGAGGAAGTACGTTGAATTGCAGGCCTGCCAAAGCCACCATCACACGCATCCTGCACGTGCTTGAACGCGTGGGTATACGGTGGGCATAGCAAGGGGCACCAGTCGGGACGCCATGCTCGACAATTTCAAGCATGGTGCCCCGACCGGCTCCCCATGAGTGCAAGTACGTGCAGCTTGCGCGTGAAGATAGCTTTGGCAAGCTTGCAATTGCACCGTCTTGCTTTCACGAGCAGAGACATGGCGGCGGCCAGTGGCCTTACTTCCAATCGTTTATCGAGACTACAGCCACAAATAAAAGCGGTAGCTAGCCCGCGCTCCTGGCTTTGATATGGGCCTTTTTAGCGTGTGCGCTCGTTCTGCGGAAGAACGTTTCAAAATCCCGATCTCGTTCCCTCGTACTTGCGGCATTGGTTGTAGTATCAGCTTAAACAAAGTATAGACGATTGAAAGCAAGGCGTCTGGCCGTCACCATGTATCTGCACGCGCTGGCAAGTCCGCACGCTTTCGACGCTTTCGACGACGCTTTCGACGAAACATTGCAAAGTGTGTCGATGAAGCGAACGCTGGAGCATTTCGATAAGACGAACTGTCAATGAAATGTCACCGTGTCGACGAGATGATCTGTTGACGAACTGATCTGTCGATGAAACGACATGTCGATGAAACTTTCGACGAACTGATTGTCACCATGAAAATAATGCGGTCAAACATATTTCTATGCTCGTTTTCGCCCCAAAGAAAGAGCAAAGTTTTGCGCATTGTTCATACGCCGCGCGAAGTAGTTCGTACATGATTTGGTTGACGGAGGAAGGAGCGATGCTTCATCGCGCTTTAAACGTACACGTCTTGATAAGATAACATATATGTAATCTAAAATGCACCTACATTTATCATATTTCTCTACATAAAGGGGAACATTAGCAGTGCTCCAACAGGAGTCGGACTTTTTTTTTTTATTGCGGCTCTTGGGGTGAAAACAAGTATAGATAGTTTAGCATATTTATTATTAACATTCCAGTATATAAAAAATTCCTGTATTCTTTGTAAAAAAGTAATCACTTTTCAATGAAGTCTTTATTACTGTTTATGTATTTTTCCCATCTCTAAACGAGAGGCTGGATCCAAGTCGTGTAAAAGTCGGTGCTTTAACATCGAGGATCGCCTCATATTTACCATTTTGGCTAGGAATACACCTGAATAGCCATCTGATGTGTGGTAACGACAGCAAGACACACTGGCGTGTACACGCGCGTACAATGTGGCCCTTATTGAAAGACGTATATCTCCACCGCGCGCGCTCAGAATGTTCCTGGTAGGCAAGTACGCGACACATATATTCGCATCGCGCACGACTTCGCAAAACGCACAGCAGAACACTCTCACCTCCCCGGTGTAAAGACATCGAAACAAGTTCCTGCTTGGGCAAAGACCCAACCCTCGCAAACTGCGAAATAATAATAATAAAAAAAACGCGATGCATTTTAACGAAAAAGCGACGCGATCTTCGGGGATGCGAATAGCTCAGATCGCAATCGCGGGCCGTTCCCGCGTCCAACGCCTCGCATCTGTCCCTCCCTTCCCGATACAGCCTATATTCAGCCGCGGCATGGGTCGGCTGCCTCCTGCAAAGTTTCCCATAGCTTATATTTGCGCGGTGCATGCAGACCGCGATAATACGCGCGGAGCTACCGATTTTTAATTCAGCCTTCAACGAGCGACGGGGCCGCCACTAAACGTCCCACTCTGGGATGCGAGTCGCGCCGGGTGCAGAAGGGCATCTCGCGATCAAAATAAAAGACTCCGCTCTCTCTCCCCCTCTCCGATGCCGTCCAGGGTAGGAGACGAAGCTCGAAGAACCACTCGCCCATGCGAGTCACGGCCGTCTCTAATGTGGCGTGCAGCTATGTTCCCCGATATGCCGAACCGAAGAAAAGCCAGATAGAAAAGTGATGGCCACGACGCCGTATTGAGCCGAGTCCGCGACGAACTCGTCGTGTGCCCCCGCGCTGCTGCTGTCTGGTCGCGGCTCTGTCGCTGCGGTGGACGCTGTCTGGCCAGAAGTCGGAAGAATAACGCTACCACCTCTCTCCCCCCGCCTTCCAATATTACCTCCACCAACCGTCGTCATCGGCCAAGTTGCCACCACCGACCGCGATCTGCGAAAGCTGCGGCGGCGGGCGTATATGCGTTCGCGCTGTTGTCCCAGTTCGAAGCCGCCTGACAAGTTTCACTCGTTTCTCGCTGTTGCTGCTGTTTGCTGCCGTTGTCGTTGAGATCGCCCGCGGCGACTTTTGGGCGTCGTCGAGTGCGAAAGCTCGCTCACCCCGCCGTGATTTAGTTGTCGTGTGCAGGCGTGAGTGTACGCGCGAGCGCGAGTGCATGACCTGCTTCTCTCGGCGGAGACCAGCGTTCGCGACGCTTTCGTCGCGGTGTGGTCGCTGGGCCGCTAACCGCTCGACACGGATAATCAGCGGCGGAATCGCTTCCTGACGTTGAGTTCCCGTCGCGGGTTGTTTGCGTCTCGCCGCTGTTTTTCGGTATACCGGCGGGCGATCGCCAGCTACGATACATATATTCCCGGTCTCAACGGGGAGTCCTCGCTGTGAGAATTGAAGCGAGGTGGGGCGCCAATTAGAAATGAGTCGCGCGGTGGCGTTATCGAGTTCCACCGATGAGTTCTAGGGCGAGAGGGAGCGGGATGAAAAGAAGGCCGCGCGGGCGGGCGGTATGTCACTGGCTCCGGCTTCGCGGCGGAGTTTTAATTAATTAATTTTCGTACGAGGTTCGGTTCCCGCGCCGTCTGTCGTCCTTGAGCTCTTGCCGCCTCTACGGCTTTCGCGAGGACTTAATTGAAAAGGAGTCATCGTCGAGCTTCTAAGGTTGTTTCAGTCTTTCACATCGTGCCAAACGTTTTTTTTTTTATTTTTTTTTTTTTTTGCTTTGAGTCGATATTTGGAGTTTCCGCAAGTTTAACAGCTTACATGACGTGTCCTCGGCTGAAGTTCCACTATTAATGGTCGCGTGGGAAAATAAAACCACTATTATGATTGAGGGATACATCTCTTGTCATAAGTTAACTCGATCCCAGTCATTTCGATGGAACTCTCGTTACAATGTTACCACTGGTCGCTTCCAAAACTAGCATAATTGGAAGATTTTTCTTCTTATTTTTTATGTTATCATGTTACGTCTTCTTCTCGCGCGTCACAATAAAAAAGGAATAAGAAAATTTCGATGAATAAATATGTTTCACGGCTGAGAACTAACGGCGTCAATGAGAACAGACCTCTGGCGTGTTTTTGTATTTGTCCTCTTAAGTGTATATTACACAATAAGACTCGCGAATTCGCCACTCTGCCGTGACTATTATAATAACTTTTAAAACGTCTTAGAGTGAAAACTCCAACTTTTGGAAAGATTATTAATATAAAAGATGAGAAATTTTGAAAAATTGAAACGGGTCTCGGCATAACAAGCCACGACTGACACTTTTTTTGTACGTACACGCTTATAACTTTTACATTACTTGTAAAAAAAAAAAAAAAAAAAAAAACTAATTTGTGCCAACCTAAAGGTATTGATCGGGTATGTGGACCATCAACCTCGACGCATTTATACTTCAAGGCGAGCATTTAAAGGGGCGATGCAACGATTTTTGTACTTTGCCCAAATACCGTTTACAACGGATCCCTAACGTTAATGACCTGTGAAACACCCGTTCGTTTTACATCGCACGCAATTGAAATCGCAGAAAAAATTAAAGAAAATGAGCGGCGTTCATTCCCTCAACTCGCAGCCAAAACAAGTGGCCACGTGATCTGGACCCGATTATATGCCGCCAATGTTGATCATAGCCACGCGCTGGGGTCGGCAAAGCATAGGACACGCGCTGAGTTCCAGACATTGTTATGGTTCGGCTATTGTCGTCATTGCAGCGATTGGACACGGGCCACTACCCGAATGCTTCTCGAGCTATCGATTATCACGAGCCCAAATCGAGTGCCAACGCAATGCTCGGCTCCAATATATGAGCCACATTCAAATATCGTCACTGGGAGGTGCTGCGGCCACCGAGTTACGTCATCAAGTTTTGCGAAGGAGAGATTGAATGAAAACGCTCGCTTTTGACCTTGAGGTTACACCGCAACAAAGGAGTCTCTTGGCCAGTGGCATTGCGTGCGAGTATCCTTGAGTCCCACTAGTGCCAGTAGGCTCGTTTGAAGTGAAGAACATTCCAATCGAATTTCGTTGCACCGCCCCTTTAATTGCGTAGATGCACCCACGGGGACTTGCACTGTAATACTTCAGGCAAACATGAGCGAAAATAGTTAATTGGTATATCGAGGCCTTTCGCCACTTTTTAATAAGTCCGCGAGTTTTTTTTTTTTTTTTTTTCTTTTTACAATCGTCATTTTATTCTGAGTAAACGCACCTCTACAGCGCAGACATAATTGAAGCTGTTCTCAAGCCAGATTCATGTCCCGCTACACCGACACATAAAATGTGACTTTGACCTTAAAACGTCATTCATAAACCGGTTGACACCGTGTCCTGACACAATTTGAGAACTGGCAAGATTGTAACGAGCGCCACGTAATTTCTTTGTTCATACTTATTTATTGTTTGTTAGATTTTTCTTTTCTTTTTTAATTAAACGATATGTATCGTACGCGAACGTGAGTCCGTCGTAGCGTACGTGGTTTCAAATTCTCCGGATATTCTCGGAACCGATCGAGAGACCCCAGCTGCCGTGTCGCCAGCCAGTTGCGCACCGACTCGGATCTCAAGAATAGTCGCAAAAATTGGGGTCTTCCATTCCGGGAAAAAAAGCGGCGTTGCGAGGGCATATTTTTGATATCAGACGCCGCCGCAGCTTGTTTTGCTTCTTGACGAGGCTGGCTCGCGTTCGGAGAAAGCGAGCCGCATATACTTTCTCTACTTCGCAGGTTTGCGAGACTGAGACGAAGGGGAGGCATGCATCGTTTGATATGCCGCGAACCTGTGTCGCACTTCCATGTTTGTCTCGTGACTATAGACTTCGGCGTCCCGCGGACTTCTTGGGCGCATGTATACATACGTGTGCATATCGAGCGAGGTCACTTAAAAGTCCGAGTTCATGCAGGTGATGGCGATCAAATTGGGACCAATCAAGCAGAGCCAAAAGTGTGTCGTCACAACGCTCGTTTTTTTTGTGTGTGTGTGTGTGTGTGTGCGTTTGCTCTTGCCGTTTAAAACAATCGCGCGTAGAAAAAAAAGCGCGAACTCACGGCGGTGAATTCACGCTGCATGATTGGTTTCGCACAAAAACGACGAGTGCCGTGACGATGCACTTTTTGGTGCTGCTTGACGGAATGTCACGAACCTGCCGAAGTTCAAGCTCGAACAAGATCGACCCTTCTCGAACTTTCAACTCGTATGCGGAGTGCAAGTTCGTCTGCTTCTTTTGCAGGGGTTGCGGTGACGTCAGAACGCCGAGCTCTGATTGGCTCCGATTGGAAGGATAGTAGGTAGACCTTAAGGCAGATAGCATTGAGGTCTACCCACTATCTCTCCATCAGAGCCAATCAGAGGTAGGCGTTCTGACGTCACCGCAACCCCTGCGAAAGAAGCAGACAACTTGCACTCCGCATAGTTTGAAAAAAGTTCGGCGTAAGTTCTACAAAAATGCACATGCGCATAAAAAAAAAAAGGACGAGATGACATTTTTTGGTGGAGGACGGGTGAAGCATTTTAGGAAACTAACTACTAAATTATTAAAAATCGTATGTGTTTGATTCTTATTGTGCCGGCACTGAAAATTGTTCTCTAAACCTTAAATTGGGCTGAATTATTATCGACTAAAATTTACTTTGTTTTGTAGAGATTGCACGTCACTGTTTAATAAGCTTCGGTGGAGGACGGGTGAAGCATTTTAGGACGCTAACTACTAAATTAATAAAAATCTTATGTGTTTGATTCTTATTGTGCCGGCACTGGAAATTGTTCTCTAAACCTTAAATCGGGCTGAATTATTATCGACTAAAATTTACTTTGTTTTGTAGAGATTGCACGTCACTGTTTAATAAGCTTCGGTGCAGGACGGGTGAAGCATTTTAGGACGCTAACTACTAAATTAATCAAAATCTTATGTGTTTGATTCTTATTGTGCCGGCACTGGAAATTGTTCTCTAAACCTTAAATCGGGCCTGATTTATTATCGACTAAAATTTACTTTGTTTTGTAGAGATTGCACGACACTGTTTAAAAAGCTTCGGTGGAGGAGGGGTGGAGCATTTAAGGAAACTAACTACTAAATTATTAAAAATCTTATGTGTTTGATTCTTATTGTGCCGGCACTGAAAATTGTTCTCTAAACCTTAAATTGGGCTGAATTATTATCGACTAAAATTGACTTTGTTTTGTAGAGATTGCACGTCACTGTTTAATAAGCTTCGGTGGAGGACGGGTGAAGCATTTTAGGACGCTAACTACTAAATTAATAAAAATCTTATGTGTTTGATTCTTATTGTGCCGGCACTGGAAATTGTTCTCTAAACCTTAAATCGGGCCTGATTTATTATCGACTAAAATTTACTTTGTTTTGTAGAGATTGCACGACACTGTTTAAAAAGCTTCGGTGGAGGAGGGGTGGAACATTTAAGGAAACTAACTACTAAATTATTAAAACTTTTATGTGTTTGATTCTTATTGTGCCGGCACTGAAAATTGTTCTCTAAACCTTAAATCGGGCTGAATTATTATCGACTAAAATTTACTTTGTTTTGTAGAGATTGCACGTCACTGTTTAATAAGCTTCGGTGGAGGACGGGTGAAGCATTTTAGGACGCTAACTACTAAATTAATAAAAATCTTATGTGTTTGATTCTTATTGTGCCGGCACTGGAAATTGTTCTCTAAACCTTAAATCGGGCCTGATTTATTATCGACTAAAATCTACTTTGTTTTGTAGAGATTGCACGACACTGTTTAAAAAGCTTCGGTGGAGGAGGGGTGGAGCATTTAAGGAAACTAACTACTAAATTATTAAAAATCTTATGTGTTTGATTCTTATTGTGCCGGCACTGGAAATTGTTCTCTAAACCTTAAATCGGGCCTGATTTATTATCGACTAAAACTTACTTTGTTTTGTAGAGATTGCACGACACTGTTTAAAAAGCTTCGGTGGAGGAGGGGTGGAGCATTTAAGGAAACTAACTACTAAATTATTAAAAAAAAAGTGTTTGATTCTTATTGTGCCAGCACTGGAAATTGTTCTCTAAACCTTAAATCGGGCTGAATTATTATCTACTAAAATTTACTTTGTTTTGTAGAGATTGCACGTCACTGTTTAATAAGCTTCGGTGGAGGACGGGTGAAGCATTTTAGGACGCTAACTACTAAATTAATAAAACTTTTATGTGTTTGATTCTTATTGTGCCAACACTGGAAATTGTTCTCTGAACATTAAATCGGGCTGATTTATTGGCGACTAAAATTTACTTTGTTTTGTAGAGATTGCACGACACTGTTTAATAAGCTTCGGTGGAGGACGGGTGAAGCATTTTAGGAAGCTAACTACTAAATTAATAAGAATCTTATGTGTTTGATTTTTATTGTGCCAGCGCTGCAAAATTGTTCTCTAAACCTTAAATCGGGCTGGTTTAGAATCGACTAAAATTTACTTTGCTTTGTAGAGATTGCACGACATTCTTTAATAAGCTTCGGTGGAGGAGGGGTGGAGCATTTAAGAAAACTAACTACTAAATTATTTAAAAAAATGTTTGATTCTTATTGTGACTACACTGGAAATTGTTCTCTAAGCCTTAAATCGGTCTGATTTATTATCGACTAAAATTTACTTTGTTTTGTAGTGATTGCACGACACTGTTTAATAAACTTCGGTGTAGGACGGGGGAAGCATTTTAGGAAACTAACGACTAAATTATTAAAAATCTTATGTGTTTGATTCGTATTGTGCCAGCACTGGAAATTGCTCTCTAAACCTTAAATCGGGCTGATTTATTATCGACTAAACTTTACTTTGTTTTGTAGAGATTGCACGAGACTGTTTAATAAGCTTCGGTGGAGGAGGGTTGGAGCATTTCAGGAAACTAACTACTAAGTTGTTAAAAATTTTATGTGTTTGATTCTTATTGTGCCATCACTGGAAATTGTTCTCTAAACCTTACATCGGTCTGATTTATTATCGACTAAAATTTACTTTGTTTTGTAGAGATTGCACAACACTGTTTAAAGCTTCGGTGCAGGAAGGGTGGAGCATTTCAGGAAACTAACTACTAAATTATTAAAATTTTTTATGTGTTTGATTCTTATTGTGCCAACAGTGGAAATTGTTCTCTAAACCTTAAATCGGTCTGATTTATTATCGACTAAAATTTACTTTGTTTTGTAGAGATTGCACGGCACTGTTTAATAAGCTTCGGTGGAGGAAGGGTGGAGCATTTCAGGAGACTAACTACTAAATTATTAAAATTTTTATGTGTTTGATTCTTATTGTGCCAACAGTGGAAATTGTTCTCTAAACCTTAAATCGGTCTGATCTATTATCGACTAAAATTTACTTTGTTTTGTAGAGATTGCACGGCACTGTTTAATAAGCTTCGGTGGAGGAAGGGTGGAGCATTTCAGGAGACTAACTACTAAATTATTAAAATTTTTATGTGTTTGATTCTTATTGTGCCAACAGTGGAAATTGTTCTCTAAACTCTAAATCGGTCTGATTTATTATCGACTAAAATTTACTTTGTTTTGTAGAGATTGCACGGCACTGTTTAATAAGCTTCGGTGGAGGAAGGGTGGAGCATTTCAGGAGACTAACTACTAAATTATTAAAATTTTTTATGTGTTTGATTCTTATTGTGCCAACAGTGGAAATTGTTCTCTAAACTCTAAATCGGTCTGATTTATTATCGACTAAAATTTACTTTGTTTTGTAGAGATTGCACGCACTGTTTAATAAGCTTCGGTGGAGGAAGGGTGGAGCATTTCAGGAGACTAACTACTAAATTATTAAAAATTTCATGTTTGATTCTTATCGTGCCAACATTGGAAATTGTTCTCTAAACTTAAAGCGCCGTTCACACTCTTGCGACCGAGTTCGACCGAGAGAGACCAGACCGGTTTTTAAGCCTCTTGCGATCTCCTAGGACCAGCTCCGCTGCAGCGGAGCTCGTCCTAAGAAGTCGTAAGTGGCTTAAAAACCGGTCTGGTCTCTCTCGGTCGAACTCGGTCGCAAGAGTGTGAACGGGCGTTAAGACGGGCTGATTTATTATCGGCTGAAATTTACTTGTTTTGTAGAGATTGCACGTCACTGTATAAAAAACTAACCGTCGTCAAATTTTCCACAAAAAACGTTTTAAAGTACGTTGAATCAGTTTCAACCTCAGCACGCAGCCGCCGGCGCGGGCAGAGCGAATTTAAGATTGCGACGATCCTCCGGCCGCAATCGCACTGCTCGTAGATATTATACAAAATAAAGACTGTTAAGTCAAGACGTGATGACAAAATTATCTGCGGCCAAGCCTCAAGTTCGAAGCATGTGAAGCATGTTTGCCCTACACATGTGTAACTTAGAACATGTCTGACGGCAGTCTAAGACACACGTGTATCTTAGACCAGTATGACATGACCAGGCGAGAAACCCGCTTCAGACAGCGTCTGCAGATTCTCTTTTGTGTGATTTATTAGCTGTGACCTCGACTTTTAGGCTCAAAAGGGGAACGCATAAGCGCTCAATAAAACGCAGTGTTCTCATAGCCAAAGCACCAAACGGCACGCTAGACGCGACTGTACAATTTTGCGCAAGCACGATGCTTTTTGCATTGATACGTTCTGCTTTCTTCTCTACACAGACGGCCTTCCGACATGGATTCAGTCCTCCGGTTCAATTGCATACTGCCGATTGCGTTGTCTGGTGCAAGATGGAGGGTATGTGGGACTGTGCGCTACTGCAGAGCGATTTGATGTGTCGCGAAACCTGGTGGGGGAATAACGCCAACAGCAGCAGCAGCAGGAGAAGATCTCCTGGATTGTTTTGTCTCAAGATACGTTTATGGATCTAAAGGCATGTAAACTAGATCAACGGCGATGTTAGTGCCACTAAATAAGCTACTCTACAGAGCAACGACACTTGCCCATATTGTGGCTTAAAATCATGGTTGCTAGTTATCTGAAGCTTTATCTGAAATCACAGGAAACATTTTTCTGTCTTCCAGAAATGTTTAAACAGTTCGCGACAAAGCAAAGCAATAATAGTACATGAGCTTCCTAACACCGAATCTAATGCTGAGGAAGTCGCACTTTTGAATGATGACGATCGGCAGTTGCGTCTGCTCTCCATACGAACCGAAATGGCGGCGCCCACTACAATGTCGGGGAACAGAGTGTCGATACTCTAAGCGCAGCTCATTTAGTGGCTCTAGGCGATGTTAGTCTGCGAAGGACCTGTCCGATCGTTCTCTCTCCCGAATGGAACGCCCATTGAGCAACTGTAGAGAAGGAGGTCCCGAAACCAAAGCTATTCAGAAGCGGGAAGCCGGACGATTGAAAGCATGGTCGGCCACGGTCACAAAATACATAAACAGTTATCGATGCGTGGCGTTCAGGAGAGTGAACAATATCTCTGAAGACGGCCCAGGACAGCTGGCTCTCTTCCAAATGCAAGTGTCTTTTTCTTGAGCATTGTATAGACCCTTCTTATGACAAACACCACCAGGTGGTGCTCCGGTCTTTGACGTCCCAGAGAACTTCCGGTTTATAAAGAGAATGAACAAAGGCCACGAAGGAGTGCGAGATCGGTTCAAATGTTTCGAGTATTCTTGTAAAACAACTTGCCTCCTCCAAGATGTAATATTGTGCAGCCGAAATCTCCAACTTTGTTGTCCGTGTAGCAGTTATGTTTTTTAGCACTGGTGACATAAGCAAGCTCAACAGGCTTGCAAAGACGGTGCAACCGAAGTCGCTTGGGACGCAAGCGGCAGTTCATGTTTGTGAACAGCAAAAAGGGTGTATACGAGTGGAGGATGACAGCCATTATTATTATTGTATGCTGTATCTGTGTGCACATTAACGCGGCTGAGATAGCAAAATTGACATTTCCTGGTTACAATGCATTTAAATGCAAAGGTGCAATCGAGCTGGACAAGAATGACAAAAATAGCCCCTGGAGAAGGGGAACAAGAGGGACAAAGGACAAACAAAAATTTCCAAACACGGCTAGGTGATTGGTGCGCGACCGAAAAAGGTCGCGCACCAGTCACCTTTGCACCAGACGGAACACCCATTGAGCGTTCCATCCATCACCAGTAGATATCCGCCTGGTCCGGGTATCGAACCTGGAACCCCTTTATTTTCAGTGAAGCGCCCTACCAACTGAGCTATCCAGAGGTTAGACGTCAGTAGAGCAAAGAGGTTTTATCAGCTGCCACCAGTCTCACACCAACAAATGTGAAAGGCTTGCATTTTAAGGTTATTATTATAATGCAATTAAACACAAAGGTGTAAGCTAGCTGGACAAGAATGACGAAGATAATCCCTGAAGAAGGAGAACAAGAGGGACAAAGGACAAACGCAAATCTCCAGACACTGCTAGGTGACTGGTGCGCGACCAAAACAATTCACCTGGTCCGGGTGTCGAACCGGGGACCTCTTCATTTCCAGTGGAGAGGTGCTGATTTTGTATATACACTAAGCAGCAGCAATATGTGCAGCCCAAAGGCGAAGAAGGTGTTTAAGGAAATATCGGAACTATCGCTAGCTCCTTTCCAGATAGGTGCCTCCCGAGACCACTTTTTCCTTTCCATCACCCGGGAACATTTAATCTTTCCCGCTAACATTTCTTCCGGTGCCTTTATTATTACGCCAAGACAATTATTTTTACAACTCTCCGCCATGTTTACCAACCTCTCCCTTTTCTTCAATTACGTCTTATATTCTCAACTCCAACGCCCTATAGATGGCGGAACGGTAGCTCCAAGATGGCGGAAGAGGCGGATATAGATTTTCCAGCATTTCCCTTGCGCCTGCTCCCAGGCACTGGTCAGTGTGCGAAAATTAGTTTATTTTAATACAAATACGAAGCGGTCAGGGCAGAAGCACATCACGAGTGACGGGGATGTTGACGTGCGTTAAGAAAATGAGCTTGTTGACTTTTAAAAGTTGCGAAGCGGAACACAAGTATTTGTATTTTAACGCGCTCGCTTTTTCTTTTCTTCTCTCGTTAAAACGGCGTGGTGCACGAAAACGCCGACCAGAATCCTCCGGTACCAAGAGAACCAGGGCCGACAGTAGCTGCCACCGTCATCGCCGCTGTCCCCGCTCCTCTGGTTCCTCGTTTGTCCGCGAAAGGGCGAGTGGCGGGTTGGAGTTGCGAATACTTTGGGTGTATACTTATGTTGCATTCTCATCTAACCTTTTCTTACGTCATTCGCCTTGTGCGTGCTATAAAGAGTGAATGAATGAATGAATAAATAAATGAAACACATGGCGGTCACTTCAAGCGCACCCCCGTCCTCCGCCTCTCGGGAGCAGCCCATAGTGTGGATGTTCTTTGTGTTGGCAAACCATCAACTTAAAGCGGGTCCTTGCACGTACGCCAACAGAAGGTCCCTGTGTGACGTTTCATGACGATACAGCGTTCACGACGGAGTAAAGGGCTGTTTATACTCCGACGTTGAGCGCAGTGAACGCAGCGTAGTGCAGAACGCGCGCCTTTCATTGGCCGGCAACCAGAAACTCGATATCTGCGACCAATCAGTATCTGAGCGCGCTGCGCTACGCCACGCCCGTCGACGTTACGTTGGAGTATAAACGTACCTTAAGAGTTGAAAGTTCTGGGTTGCCGCCTTCGTTGTATTCCGTTCTGTTTGCTTTCATGCCATTCTTATATTTGTGTTCTGAAGCTGAGCATTAAAACGGTTATTATGATTCCATTTGAAGCGCCATCGAGTCAAAATAACTTTGTGCCGTTCAATCACGCATCTATGAGCGTGTTAAACATACAGATAGAGTTCAGTGTTTATTCCTAACAATCGATTGTTTGAAACATCGAGATTTGGCAGAACTACTGGAAGTAGGTTTGTTTTGCGGTTGTTATTTTTCCTAAAAAAGGCATCATAGAATCCTTAGCCTGAGTGGCAGCCGGCATTTCTAAGCTTAGATTTGTTTAAACCTTTTGTAACAAAACATCGGTTGTCACTCCGACTCCGAGGCTTCCGAAAGACTCTCATCCGGGTGCTTTTTTGCTTCGACCACCTACGTGTTTTATTTGGAAAACGTTTTGTAAAACATAAGTGCTAACATTCGCAGCAGTGATAGCTAAAGTATTCATACTAAATCCTATTTTGTGAAAAGACATCGCGTTATATATCAGAGGCACATTTTAAAAATAAATGTGAGACGGGTTTAGAAATGCAAGTGATCAAATACAGGAATACAGTTTGTGGCGTAAAGCCAGGGTCACACTGCTTATAGACGCCTTGCAGTAGCTGGGCACGGGCGCCGCCATAACCGACCTTCAGTTTTTCCTCTTATTATTCCGTTTACTTCACTCCATTATCATTGCAGGCCAGGTCATTGCCAGTTTAGATTGTATTGCGTCCTTCTTTCCATTGGGCTTTTTGTCAACGCCCGTTTCAGTGGCTCGGTACCTCAGTAAGGCAAGAGAAGGTCGGCAATGGCGGCTGCAATCTTGAACGTGTGTAAAGTCTCGATACATCATACGAAAAACAGTCTCCATACAGATTTGAACGCGAGTCACCGTGAGATCCGACGTGCTTTGAATGCCGCGTGTCAGTGAGTTGAAGGAGAAACTTGGCACGCGGCTTTCGAACCACGGATATTGCGGTGACTCGTGGCTGCAGACCGTCTTTTGTATGATACGTGAGCGGTGTGACCCCAGCTTAATATGTTTCCTTAAAAAAAAATGATTATAATTTTTTTTTACAAGCTTAGGTTATGCGTAGCAAGTGATAAGTACCGCACCGACCAGAATTCGGAAAAAGAAACATAAAAGAAAGTAATCAGAGTAGTTATACAAAAAAAAAAAAAAAAAACATCAGGCCGTTTTTACTAGTGGGAGGCGAGGCCAAGAGACGAAAGAAAGCGGCGGAAAAACAGGCCCGTCTCGTAAATCACGGCGGCCAGAAAGACGTCCGATAAACATGCCAATAGCGCTCGGCGGAACGCGCGTGGCCCGCCAAGAAGAAAGGACGCGCGAGACATCTCATCGCGCAGCATCGGGGCTGAGACGACGCCGACTGGAAGGGGTAGATATCTTCGCACTCTAACCTCTGGCACCGAAACCGGTGGCGGCGCTGCTGTATGTGTACGACCCGTTCCGACCCGAGCCCGACCAGGGTCCAAGCCGCACCCGACCAGCACAAAGGCTCACGCAAACACAGGAACTAGTAAAAAACACATATATATGCTCCGTTTTATCTTATACGGTGCAGTGCAGCGAACGCTATGCACCCCGTGACCACGCGCCTCTTGCGTAGCTGTGCCCCTCCTGAAGGTCACGTGACACACACGCGGCATTGGATTGGCTTTCGATGGCTCGTACACGGCCCCTGCGGTCCATCGTGTAAGGTGAAACGGTGTAGAAAACAGACGCACGCACACATAGCCTGACATTGACGTGGCGCATACGTTTGTCGCTGTTGGGGCCTTCTTCGCGGTGTATACTCGCGGCTGAGGTCAGACGTGAGGTGAAACGGGGAAGGGCCTTTAATCCAGGAGAGACGGCCGTTCTGGTGTGTCTGCGGGGGAGGCGTACGCGAGGCGGCAATAAATCCCTCGTTGGTCCATTGCGTGTTGTAGGAATGTGCGACGTCATCCCGGGCCGCCGGACGGCGTCCACGAAGCGGACTCGTTAATGAAGCTCCCGTCGTGTGTGAATGACCCCCTCACCACGTGCAGGTCCTCGGGGTAGACGGCCGCCCGACGGCTAGCTTGCGCAGTCGGCGCACGACCACTCGACTGGTCTTCCGATCGGGAGATCTTCGAGCGAGCTTTCGCCTTTGTCTGCCCACGTCGGCTCCTCCTCTGTCGTTACGGTCCCGTGCATTTGACGAGACGATGGTATGCAATTTGGTATGCATGCCGAAGGCTCGACGACACCTCTCTCAATGGGCTGTGTGTGGGAGTCGTGGAAGAGGAATGCTTCGACGATTCGCTGTGGTATTTGGCAACGGCCCGCCTAATATACTTTAATTTTTTTTAGAGGAATACTTGTTGAGCGTAGTTCCACTCGGCGAGTAGCCTATTGCAAAGAAGACGCCGTGTAATTGAGATTTTTGTCGCACGTTAATATATTCCCGAGCGGTCTATCTAAATTAATGTGCAGGCACTCGCTGGGGCGTTCCACGTACCAGATGCCCTTCGTTGGTTTGGCACGGAAGTTCCCCTAATCTACTTTACCAGTGGGCGAAACCATCGACACTATGCGCTTTTATGAAAAATTGCCGCCAACCTTTATCATCAAAGTCCTCTAATACAAAAAAAAGCAGTATTTAAAATGTTTCAGTCGCTTGGAAGACATTAAACAGTCATTCCTGGAGGGGAAACCTCTACATTGGTTTGTCAAGTGACCACGCAAAAAGAAAGGGGGGGGGGGTGAATGTAGGCTTGTGGGAAGGGGCGAGGGAGGGTATTGGGGGAGGGGAAGGCAGGGATGCGGAGGAGCGAGAAAGGGGAAGGGGAAGATGGGGAGGCAGAGGGGAGAAAGGGCACCGTAGGAGAATGAGGAAGGGAGAGAGAGAGCCGGAGAGAAGAAAAATGAAAAGCGTTTACAATTCCCTGTGATGATGAATTAGAGCGCAGCTCCTGAGGAGGAGTAGGGGAGGGTATGCCCCTCCGTACCCTCCCCCTCCTCTCCTGCTCCCCTCCCATCTAGCGGGAAAATTCTCCACTAAATATAGCGGGGAATTTTTTTCGATAAATTTAGCGGTAAATTTTCATACAATGCAATGGACGGTTAAGCCCGGTTGCATTATTCCCATAATGCAACGCGCGCGGCTACGCCGACGGTGACGCCGCTCAGGCCGTAAACGGGCGCCTAAGAGCTGTGCTCTAAAATAAAGGAGATGGAGGGAGAAAGATGGGGAGGGGGAGGAGAGGGGAGGGAGGCGGATTGGGAGGACACCCTAGGAAGTGGGGAAGGGTCGGGAGAGAAAGGGAGTGGAAAGAGACGAGTGAGATAGGAAGAGGGAATTGTTGTACCGCATGGCGAATATTAACTCGTTAAATTTAGCAGGTCACGTGACGTCGATTTCGCCCGCTAAATTTAGCGGCGAAAGTAGATTAGTGCTTAGGCCATGCCAATTTCCCGGTTATATTTAGCGGGGAAACCTAATCGCATAGGTCACGAAACGTCAAGTTCTCCACTAAATTAAGCGGGGAAACTGAATTGGTGTTTAGGTAATAGGGCGTGAGTTTTTCCGCTAGATTTAGCGGGAAAACTGAATTGACATATAAGTTACATGACGTCAATTTCTCCACTTGGTGTATAGGTCATGTGAATTCAATTCCCCCCTCTAAATTTAGCGGAATTTCACGGACGGACGAAATTTGGGGATTGGGGAAAGCGTTAAAAAGCAAAAACAGGTTTTTGGTGAACTCGGGTCATATCGGATATTGGGGACTTTTAACACATCAGTTTTAGGAACTTGTTTCACTGCTTCGCGTTTCGACCGGCAGGTGATGTGAATGTTTGATCCACTCGTGCATACTAGCGAGCGTACCTGCCTCGTCTTTTCTGAGCTCTAACCATATCATTCCGTCAGGTTTACTGTATTGACGTTTACACAGCGGGCATTTAGTCTGCCTTAAAATGGTGTCGTGGCGTCCTCGCTGCAGATAGGCAATTTGATCCCTTCACGCATACGGCTGCCAATTGGCGTCCTTGACTTTCACCACGCAGCAGTGATTACACCGCACGCCACTACGATAATCGTACAATACAAATCTAAACAGGCAGTGACATGGATATGACCTAAGAATCATCCGAGGACTGACTGAGTCCGCTGATGATTCTTAGGTCATTCGTCATTCGTCTGACTAAGTCGCCTTGATTCTACAGAAGCTGTCAATACTTCATCTCGACAGCTAAGCACAGCGTTAAAAGAAGCACGGGCACGAGCGCGTGGCTTTCCACCACAGTCTACTTTCCACGCACCGGTCTCGGGGAAATAAAACCCCTATAGTTGGAAGCTACGCGAATCAAAGCAAAGAGAAAGAGCAAAGTGGTGTGAGGTCGGTCTTTCATAGTATGACGTTACTGACTGAAAGGATGAGAACGGCAGGGGGAGTTTCGGTTGTCTCGCTTCGAGCGCAAGCTTTGTACCTTCGACACACTCCGTCGTCTTGGCAACATCGAGCGTGCACGCATGCGCAGCCACAGCACAACGAAAGGCAACCCGCGCATGCTGGAGGCCGGGCGTTTGAAAGAGACACCCTGTCGGCCACTATATATAGTTTACGTTGTATGGTCGTTTAGCAACCCTTATTAGCAATTTTAGATCCCTGCGGTTTGACCAAAAGGAGAAAAAAAATTTCTTGCATTAAACAGGTTTAAAATGACAGTGCATTAGCCAATAAAGTTCGCTCTTTAAGCAACAGGTCCCACGCAATAAATGTAGCTCGCAACCACGCGGCGCCCGAAATATGGCCGCCTTTATCGACGTTGGAAATGACGGATCTGCAACTGAGCCGTGGCGTGAGCGAATCCAAACACAAAACGCGTCAAACTTGCTATACTGCCACGGGCGTCGCCGAGCGAGCGCGTGCGTAGCCGAATGGTTACCGTATTTGGCTTTCGTATGGAGGCCCCGCGTTCGATTTCTGGGATCGGCGCGTCTTTTATTTATTCTGTCAATTTAGCGTTCTCGTAAGTTCGAGAACCTTGTCACCTGATCGAGGTACGAATGTTCCACGCGCCGAACGTTCTACGTCGAATATTCCAGAAACCTACGTGGGTACACAAGGGACTCCGCATGGCAAGCCGGCTGCCGGAGTCAGTCTCGCCCCAGCGTTCGACCCTGCTGCTTTGCCGCCATCGACGCCTGCGTCGCTAGTCTTATCTATATATTTTTTTGCACAAGTTCGTTCTGTTAAACGTTTAGTTAGCTTCAGTTTTCGTCGCCTCATCAACTGTCCTTCGTAGCAATATAGGTAGGTAACAGCGCATCCATTTCGCGCGAGCATCGAGAAAACGCCCACGATGTTGACGTATTCAGGCCGCCTCAAGAACAACAACGTCTGACCCAAACGAATCAATTTTCTACTTTCCTTTGTTCCGAGGACAAGAGTGGGCGATCGTATCATGACGGCGTATACTACGGGCGTTTATGCGGAGTGATGGAGTCTCAGTCGTTCCAGATATGCATTTGGAGGGTGCCGGTGCGTCCTCACTTTGATTTTGTCTCGACCAGAGGTTAACTGTCACAAAGTAATGTACTGACACCCGAGCACCAATACGCGTATTGATATGATTGCTTCACTCGTTGGGTTAAAAAATCCCACCCTGCATGACCGAGGCTTGTGACCCGCTACAAGCAGCGTAAACTCTAAGAAAAAAAGGAGGAAAAAGGTTGCAATGGTGCGTTTTACTCCGACGCACCCCCAAGCGGACAAGAGAAGAAGGGAGGAACGAGACGTTTTTCTCGTTCTCCAGACGGGAGGAAAGGTCTGCCTTCCCGCGCACCTTATCTTCTTTCAGTTTCGTTTTTCGGGCACGTCGCACGCGTTGTTAAACGATGTTGGGCTGACTCAGCGGCAGCAAAGGCCGCTTGTAATTTAGTCTCCCTGTCCAAACATACAGAGCCCCTTGGTTGCATTGACGTTTTGAGCACTAATTTTGTCAAACGAAGCCATTAGAAACAGCGAAGTTCCGAAGTAGTGCCAGCAGTGCTACGTATCGGCTGAGATATGGCCGTCTTCGCAACTCGCACCCTATCGTAGACCAACTGCGGTTCCTGGAAGGCGTCTCCGACTGGTCTGCTTAGCGTCCTGCTCCGCCGATGCATCAAAAATGGTCCCGAAGCGGCAACAGATGACGTCACAGAGGCCGGAATGTCAGGCTGTCGTATGTCGCGACCTTGGTGGCTGGTCGTACAAGTTCCGGCAAAAAGCGCGGGCAAACGCGAGTGTCGCTGTTGTCGCCGCGTCCCAACTCTTGGCTGCCGAAGCTTCCGTAGACTGTCAAGCTGGAGTGCGACCTGCAGCAGAACAGGCGTCTGCCACACCCACCACTGCTGCTGTGACACCACCAGGATCGCGGTCGGCGACAGCATGACGCTTGTATGACGTGATCAGGCGGAAATGCCACTTTTTTGGACGCGGTAAACACACCAGCCGGAGACGCGTTCCAGGCACCATAAACCAACTCCGCAACGACTTGGCAGCGGCAACGATGGTATGAAAACTTTGCGTCCCAGACAGGCAGGTTTTTCTGCCATATGCCTCCGCGTCTTCTGTGCTATTTACTGCGTTTGGTTCTGTTTCCTGTTACCGAGTGCCAGCCGACGATCGCCGTGGTTTTACATTATCACGTGCCAACAACATCACCATGGCAATGTTGTGCGTTGTTAACGAAGATGGTTGCCGCCGATGTCGTCATGTGTTTCCCGTACCGGTGGTGTAACAGCAAGATGAGATGACGTATACAGTCGAAGTTTGGCATACTACTTTACATTAAAGAGTTTAAGAAGACCGCTTGAGCCATTTCGGTTCAATCGATCGACCTGTGGGTAGCCATGTTGTAACGCTGGCCTCAGCCATAACTCCAATCGTACGTGTAAATGTAACTGTCGTCTGCTATGTCCTGTTGTCCCCTCCACGAGAGCGATTGCCCTCTTGGGGAAGGGCTGAACAGGCTTGACATATGGCGGAAAGTACGTATATTTAGTTTGGTACATTAGCCTTAAACAAAATCAAACAGAAAGACCGATGTGGTGCTGCGTAAATTCGCTTTGTGTTATAGCCGCATGGTTTTAATCGACAGTCGACTTGTGACCGAGAGGCCTGCTTTCGAACTCGCCACAACACAACACCTGCCGCAAATTGCAGCTTTGACCGCATTCGTGTTGTTTGAAAAGGGATTTTTCTGCTTGAGAAGCATCGCTTCCAATTTAGTAAACACCACCTTTACGGAGCTTAACTTAAGGCGATCATTGCAGCCGCTCACGAACGACGCATAAACAAAACCAAATACTCAGTAGAAAAACGTGTCCCTCACGCCATTCTACGACGCGCTTGGCGGGGAAGCGAACACATGGCTGCTATGGAACCGAAGCTGAGTGGGTTATTTTATCGGCTGTCGGCAAATAATAACTACATGAACATTTATTTTCTACTAACAGATTCATCTCTTGGCTTTGTTACCCTGCTTACATTTGCTGACCTTTGCTACCCTTCGTGACCCTACCTTCGGGGACGAAAGCTTTTCCCTCTCTGAAGCGGCATAGGTTACAAGATCGTTTTTACCTTTATTGAGGAACATATAGACACTCTTTTTAGTTTCTTCTAATACCCAATTCACACGGCAGCGTAAAGGTACCTTTTGCTTAGGTCCCTTAGCTGAAGGTATCTGCACGAAACGACGTTCTTGATCACACGATAAATAAACCGAGCACTGTAAGTTGATGTCGACTGCATTCCTGCTAAACCGTAAGAGGAGCACGTGATAAACAATTTTTCCTCGAAATCGGTTTGACGCGCAGTTTTTGATTATTGTGTGCAAAATATCACATTCAAAACGTAAATATTATGCGTGTTTGCTTTTGCGGCACTTTTTTTTATATATATCTAAGGGCACACCTAAATGTGTCTTGCTTTAGAATGTCCGAGCCGTCTGGCCACACTGGCCCTAAATCGTCTGCGTTTACGAATTTCCATTGCGAGGTGGGCGACCTTTTCCTGTTTAGCAGCTCCATTTTTCCGCAAAGTTCTCACTGAAGTCCTGGGCGGGAGGGTCGGACGACTCGTCTACAACTTCAAAAAAGAGCTCGCAGTGGTGCATCGCGTTCGGGTTCGTAGCAGACATTGTTTTCCACGTGCCGCCACTGCTACCTGCTAGCTGGAGTATGCGTTCCTCGTTAATGTATTATTCCTTCACATTTGTGCTCACAATCATTTCATAATTTGGCACCTATATATATTCAATTTCTTATAATGCATTAAACAAGATATATTTATATATCTGTGATTTTTATTTTGAGTTCGTGGGTCTGAGGCTACTCCCTTTGGCTGTAAAGGGAGCTTGGCGAGCTCCGTTTAAGACAGGACCTCCCTTAGGGAAAGGAACCTTTATGTGCCGTGTGATTACGATCTCCAGCTCCCTTTACTGCAGGTACTTCTGTTAAAGGTACAGTCGCCGCGGGAGTTAATAGCTACACGCGAGCGCGCGTTTATTTCCGAGGGGCGCTTGACTGGTGACTTGCGATAAAACTAGAGATGACGTCAGGGCGAGTCCATGCGGAGTGGACGGGGGAAGCCGCTCAATTTAAGGGAACCGTTGTTATCATCAGCCTGCGGGTGAACGTAGTTCAAATGAAAATGGGTTATGATTCGGCAGAAGTTAGAATATACGACGTGTTTCCTTCTCGCTGTCCAAACAGCCATCTCATTCGTGCTCGGCGATCTTGTCTTCTTTAGAATCATCTCCCCTTTTCATTTGAACTACGCTCACGGATGATAGCAACGGTTCCCTTGAATTAAGACGGCTTCCCCCGTCCACTCCGCATGGACAAGCCCTGACGTCATCTCTAGTTCTATCGCAAGCCACCAGTCAAGCGCCCCTCGGAAAAACGACGCACGCTCGTATGGAGCTATTAACTCCCGCGGCGACTGTGCCTTTAGACTGCCGTGTGAATTGGGTATAAGAGTGTTCTTCGGGACGACACAAATAGGCGTCTTGACTTATTGTGAAAAGCCATGGGTTGCTCTTCATTAAAAACGCAAAATTGCGCAGTAAATATACCTCCCACCACACCTCCCCATTGCCAGGAGGCATCCAGCCAAATTACCATCTTCAAAACACTGTCGACCTCTTCCCGTATAAACGACTGACAGAAACGTTTTCCTGCAAACTCCTTTCCAAGCACGCGGTGTGTTTGGCTATATCTATTATAGAAAAAGAAGGTTCCTGCGACAAATGTCGAGAAATAATTACTGATAAGCTGACATCTTAACCTGAGACAGGGAATGCTACTCACACTGACAGCGCACTTGACCGCATGCACGTGTGCGATGTGGCGAAGACTGATTCGCTTTCGTGGGGTTGCTACTGTGTTCCGTTTCACAGCAGAGAGTGTTAGGGAACCGTTTTTGCACGTCCATTAGGGTACAATGGGCCCTCCGGTACGAACTGCGCATGTGCGAGTCTTATGCGGTAGCGCAGGCGCAGTTTGTACCGGAGGGCCCCATCGTACCGTATTGGATGTGCACAAACGGTTCCCTAAAACTCCCTATTAGGTCCCGCCGCAGCCGACACTACGATCCGATAGAGCCAATCAAGCAACGCCAAAGGTGCTTCGTCGTGGCCCTCGTCGTCTTTGTCGGCTCAACCAATCACGCACATTAAAAGTGCCGTGATCCTGCACTTTTGTTTTTTTGCCGGTGATAGAAAACGCACAAAGACGACAAGCGCCATGACCATACACTTTTGGTTCTGCGTCAGTTTCCCGCTAAATTTAGCGGGGGAAATTGAATGGATGTTTTGGCCACAAGACGTTAATTTCCTCCCTACATTTAGTGGGGAAACTGAGTTGACGTACAGGTGACGTGCCATCAGTTTTCCCAAGGTGTATAGGTCACGTGACGTGAGGTGACGTCACGTCACGCCACTTTCCGCGCTGTATTTAGCGGAAAATGCTCGGACGGGTCAACGGACGGGCGGACGAACCGACGGACGGACAACATTTTGGGTTTAGGGCAGGCACGTAGCCAGGATTTTGTTTGGGGGGGGGGGGGGGGGGGGGCGCCCATGACAAAATGCTGTATGAGGGGGAGGGGGGAGAGGAGGTCCCAGCAAAATGGAAAATTTCGGGGGAGGCCCGGGCCCCATAGCCTGGTTAAGGGGTAGCGTTAAAATGCATTTCACGCTTTAAGATGACATACAAACACCTTGTAAACGGATTTCGCTTACTAAATCTTGTTAGTAACGTCATTCCCGTAATCTACTTAATCGAACACCATAAAATATATCGACGCTTCCCCGTGGAAACAGTTTAAGACAAGAAGGTAGATAACACATTTTAAGTCACAATTGAAAACGTTTTAATACTAAACCCAACATATAGATGTCTTTTATAGCCTTATTTAATTACATGTTCCAGCCTTCTTTCTTTTTTTTTCTTCCTTTTCCTGTTCTAGTGCCATTCAAAAATCCGCCTTCTATAGACCCCTTTCAAAATACGGTACTCTGTTCGCAGCTGTGAAATCCCTGTACAATGGCGGACTAAAACCTCAACGTCACGGCAGACTAAAAAAAAAAAAAACACCCATTAAAAAAGGTGATGATCGCAGTGACGTTGCACTTTCGACGCTGCTTGATTGGATGGTCGACTCGTAGTGTTGACCGCGCCCCGACGTTCGCTATCTTATGGAATGACTTGCACGTTCCTCGATGCAGTCGCTCCGCCATTGTGAAGCGGTTCCGACCCTCTAATATTCGGCACGTGATTTTTGAAAGGGGTCCATTCCGCCTGCCGACGAGAATTGAGTCAGCGTAGTTCATTCGAGCAACTCTAATCTTAGCTACGTGCAATAAACCAGACACGTAGCTAGGATTTTGATTCGGGGAGGAAGGGGGGGGGGGATGCCGCCCATGACAAAATGCTGTATGAGGAGTAGGGGGGAGAGGAGGCCCCAGCAAAATGGTAGATTTCGAGGGGCACGTTCCTCGCCACAGAGCACCCACCTCTAGTTGATAGGTCTCACTAATATTTCAACGGACCTTCACAGTGTGTTTTATTCATTGTATGGATAACGATCACACCATCCCTGAGCCCCTTGCGATCTTACCTCCCTCGTTCATAGACCGAACTCACTAAGCGTTCGGCGCATGCGTGACGCCGCCATAACTTTTAGTTCAAAGGAGGCAGACGGCCGTGCACGAGAGGACTCGTGCCATCTCGTGCTCTACACGCGCAGAGCTCCAGCGAGGTTTTCGCACGTCCGGAAAAACCCTCGATGCATTGCGGCAGCGGTGGCATACTCCAACTGGCTAGTGAGATCGGTCTATGCGAAAAGCAAGTCGTCTGCTTATTGTGCAGGAATTGCGGTTCCGCCAGAACGACGCCGAGCTATGATTGGCTTCGATTGAAAGGATACTGGGTAGACGTGAATGCTAGATGCCTTGAGGTCTACCCACTAATTTTGTTTTCAATCAGCCAATAACAGCTCGGCGTTCTGACATCATCGGAACGCCTGTGCATGAAGCAGAAGAACTTGCGCTGCGCATACCTCGACGCGGAGAGTAAGTTCTCCGCTTCTCTTGCAGGGGTTGTGGTGACGTCAGACCGCCAAACTCCGATTGGTTCTGAATGAAAAATAATGTGTAGACTCCAAGGCAGATTGATTTGAGGTCTACCCACTATCCTTCAATCAGAGCCGATCGGAGTTCGGCGTCTTCCTGACGTCACCGCAACTCCTGCAAGAGAAGCGGACGACTTACTCTCCGCATTGCCATACGTTGTTTGGCGGCAGTATATGCGCTTCTCGTTGCATTTTTTTTTTTTTTTGAGTTCTCTTTCGTACAAACGTCCTCACTATGCTGCGTGGCGGAGTTGGCAGCGCACGTGACTGTGACGCGGAAGCATGGTGTTCAAACCCCGCCGGCCAAGTTCTTACTCTTACCAATGATTTCTCTTCTGGAAAGATCCAGTTCCTGCACGACAGTTCTCGTCTGTTTTGATTGGGAACATTCCTGAAAATAAAGCCATATAGCACTGATTCGGGGCAGTCTCCGTTGCAGGATGTACGGTGTCCCTTCGTTGCAGGCACAGGTACGCCTTAATAAACGATTTATTTATTTATTTATTTATTTATTAGAGCGCAATGAAATGCAAAGGTGCAAGCGAGCTGAACATGGATGACGTAAATAATCCCTGAAGAAGGGGAACAAGGAGGACATAGGACAAACACAAATCTCCAAACTGGAAAGCTAGAAATAGAGAGGCCTCGGGTTCGATACCCGGACCAGGCGGATTTTTTCGGTCTCGCACCGGTCACCTAGCTGTCTTTGGAGATTTCTGTTTTTCCTATGTCCCTCTTGTTCCCCTTCTTCAGGGATTATTTTCGTCATTCATGTCCAGCTCGCTTGCACCTTTGCATTTATTTTGATTCTAATCATAACCTTAAATTGCAAGCTTCACCCTCGTTGGCGTTAGACTGGTGGCAGCTGATAAAATCCGTTTGCTCTACCGACATCTAACCCCTGATTAGCTCAGTTGGTAGAGCGCTCCACTGGATATGGAGAGGTACCGGGTTCGATACCCAGACCAGGCGGATTTTTTTTTGGTCACGCACCGGTCACATAGCTCTGTTGGAGATTTGTGTTTGTCCTATGTCCCTCTTGTTCCCCTTCTCCAGGGATTATTTTCGTCATTAATAAACGAGTTATTTTTAGTTTCCCATGCGCCCCCACGTTTCTATTCTATCCGTGACAATATAACTTACGGTTTTAGTCAGCTCGATACTACTCGCAGCACCTCTTTCGATGAACAATTCAATTCTGTTGTGTCTAATTCCTTAACCTTTATCAGTCATGTTATCAAAACAGTCTTTGGTATTCTATGCACAACTTTTCTCTCAGGCGCTTATTTGGTATCATCTGCAGTCGATACGCTTGCGCCCTTTCATTTTTTGTGGTTAGCCTTCTCAGCAAGATATTCACCACAGCAAGATATTCACCACTCCATTTGGTATTTTGTTTGTAACATTTCCCTCCATAATCACCGTGTTCAATTGTCATTCAGGCTCTAGCTGACATCTACACGAATGTGAGCCTGTTTTTCTTATTGTTTTCATCCTTCGCTCGCCCTACTTCCATTAGCTGTCACGGCAGACTCTCCCCGTCGCGGCGCTCAAAAAACCTCAAAAATACCGTGGCCCGCGGCTGTCTACGGCGACGGACGACCTAATCTATTTAACCGACCGATATACACCACGCACCCCCCAGTGTGTACATTAGACGACATATACACGCATACGATCTACCCGAACCGTGAACGAGAGCCGTTTTCCATACACGATTTTCGTGACGAACTTGCTTCTCTTTGACGCTTCCCGCGTGCACTCCGAGCGAAGGGTGCCGCTCGAGGGGCGTCGCCGCCTCGTGACAAGGCTAGTGTGCCTAGAGTAAGAGAGTGTTTCCTACAGCTCGATTGGAGTCACGTGGTTTATGGGCCGCCTTTGCACTACGAGCTGCAAGGAGAAGTCAAAAAGCTTCCGTCGATCGTCCGCACGAGTCCCCGCCTACCTGCCCGCTCTCCTTCTTACCCCGCCACAACGCTATGCGCACTTGAGACCAATCTGCTCAGAATGCGTCCGCCATTAAATTGCAAACGCTCTGCGTGGTTCGAGTTGCCACCGCTCTTAATTCTAGGCTCTCTAGGCAGGACCGAAAGAGTCGGCGGCCGTCGTTGATGTGAGCGCCTCTAAAAAGGGTCACGGGCCACGCGCGCAGTCGCTGCCGCCGCCGCGTTTTGATGCTGCCTGCTTGCTGGCTGCGTTTGCACATTGAGAGCGCGGCACAGAACCACGGGAGTTGAGCCGACCGACCCGAGGAACGACGAGGAAAGCGAAATAATAAAGGCGCATATGAAGAAGTAAAACTGCATGGGGAGCCCCCCCGAACAGGTTCGGCAGGCGCTGCAGGAGGAGAGCAGAAGACGAGAAGGCTGGTTGGTGTTTGCGGTTGCCGTCGGTCGTGAGCTTGAGCTGACGCCTACAAAGCACACATAGCCCCTTGGCCACGATGGCGCAAGCGTGCAAACATGACATGTATTCCACGTATAAAAGAGGGCGCTCAGGATCCGCGCTAAGTCGGTCGACAGTGAGCTCGGCTTAGGACGCCTAAAACCGGAGTGATAAACTTTACCCGCGTAACAATGTGGTCTAGTAGATTGCTGGCGATCTCTCTGTTCACGTGTTTTTGAGTGCTTTGTTTTGTTTTTCTACAGCGGTAACAGTTAGTGCCCCTTCCCGGCAAAAAAAAAAATGCTTATGTACGAACGCAAAACCCCACTCTACAGCAGATTCGCTGTTCTCCCTCGTACTGTCGTTCCTCACACACGTCAAGGCTCCCCGCCCCCCCCCCCCCCCCTGTTCCCACTGTAGTCCGCCGCTGTCCCGAAAAACCCACGTGATCACGGAAAAACCACTCTCCGCCCCCCCCCCCCCCACACACACACACACACACACTCCTCTGGCAGTCACCGTTGCGAAATGCACACGTGGACGCGCTGTGCGGACACGCTCCCTCGCCTCCCCACTGCCGCCGCCGAGGTTCCGTTCTCGTGTGCTCTCCGCGCCTCTACGGAAAACATCGAGTACGTGCGTACTTTCACTTCTTCCTCCACAGGCGCGGTCAGGGGCGCCCCCGCTCTAAAGAAGCGTTTCAGCAATGAAAAAAGCTACGCCTTTGTGTGTGGTTGTTTAACACATGCAACATCTCGCGCAATCGTTCCGCCAAAGCACACATCTGCTCTCACACATCTCCTACATCAATTCTACTGCAAGCAAAGAACCCCCTGCAAACATTGTACCGCACATTGGCTGAAGGCAAATCTCCTTCAACGTGCCCTTCCACAACGTAGCAGCTACCGCTGTCAGTCGGAGCACACTTTGTGTGGTCGTTTGCTGTTTTAGAAGCGCAGCTCTTAGGCGCCCGTTTGCGGCTTGAGCGGCGTCGCCGTCGCCGTCGGCGTAACCGCGCGGTGCATTATGGGTAAATTTTCCCGAAGGAACCCGAGGTCCTCCCGAAGGACCTCGGGAGGACCTCGGGTTCCTTCGGGATCCTTCGGGAGGACCTCGGGTACCTTTGGTATCTCGGGTACCTCGGGTACCTCGGGGAGGGGGGTCACGTGACACCCCTCCCCGAGGTCACGTGACTCCCCCTCCCCGAAGCCACGTGACCCCCCACCCCCGAAGCCACGTGACCCCCCCCCAGGTCACGTGACCCCCTCCCCAAGGTCACGTGACCCTCCCCCCTCATTACCCTTCCCTCCTCCTCCTCAAGAGCGGCGCTCTAATTCGGCGTTACAGGGAGTTGTAAACGGCTTTCACTTTTTTAATTGCAAGTCAAAAGGTTTGAACTTTAAGGTTAGCTAACGAACAACAAGATGGCCAGTTTTGTAGTTTTAAGACTTGCGACTTCAGCTCACGGGAAACCTGTTACAACCCGTGCTCCAAGAAGAGAATTTTCCTCTACTATACCGCCCATTCTAAATTTGTCAAAAGGCCCGTGAAGCGTCGACCTGTCTCCAGAATCCAGGCGGCAATTCAAAAGTCCTGCCACCGTTTTATCTACGCTTGGCAGCTTCCGTGTGCAGGTAAAGCGACCTTCAAATGCTGATTTTTCAACTTCACTTTTGCTCGATGTGCTTCTGAGACTCTGCTGATAAAGATCCAGGGCTTATGTCAGCTAGGGTACGATCGAAAAGCCCAAAAACAAGACCCAAGTGAATCGTGTTCGTACAAGGTATTGCATAACCTAAATAAAGTGGTAGAACGATTTCACGTGCCGCTTGTGTTTTCGGCGTCACGCCAGTTGTTAACTATGTTCGCGAATAAATAAAAACAAAAAACAAAAAAAATGCTGACAGGCTTTCAAACGCTGTGAAACATGCGAAGAACGTTGTGGAATACAATGTGGGCGTTGTACACAAAATCCCGTTGTCATGCGGCAGAGCTTACTTCGGTCAGAGAGGACGGTGTGGTAATGAAAAGCTGTGCGAGAATGACCTGTCTCTACGCCTAACGACAGGAGGAAACCTACATGTTCACTGTAGGAATCGTCTTTGCCACCAAAGTTGAAATCTGGGCTAGTTTGTGTAGGGTATACATAATGTAGGTAAAGCTGCGCAGAACGACAAAAACTAGAAGGAAGGAACAAACAGGACGGGACAGGCGCTGACTCACAACTGAAGGTTTTGTTACAAAAAACATAAAAAGACGAAAACACGTAAGGCAGCAATCTGCGCATGCGCCAACCTTTCTGCCACATCACATAGGGCACCAGTCATTCAGGTGCCACTCCAACTTCTAGCTCCAGCGAAATCGGCAGCACCTAGCGGCTAGAACAGAAAGCTGTGGCAGCAGGTTAGCTTATGAGATATTCACAGCGCCTGGCGGTTATAACACAAGGTCGTGAAAGCAGGTTCAAAAAGTGTGCTGCGATTGTCAGCGGTAGCTGCTGCCTTGTGGAAAGGCATATTGAAGGAGATTTGCCTTCAGCCGGTGTGCTGTACAATGTTTGCAATGGGTTCTTTGTTTCCAGTTGAATTAATGTAGGAGACGTGTGTGAGATGTGTGCTTCGGTGAAACGATTGTGCGAGCTGTTGCGCGAGTTCGAGAACACAAAGACGTGTTGTTGTTTTTTGTGGGTTGGGGGCGGGGGGGGGGGGGGGAGGTTGAAGGCTGAAACATTTTTTTAGAACAGGGATGCCCGTGACCGCGCTTGCGGTGGAAGAAGCGAACGTACATACGCGAGCTGTTCTGTAGAGGCGTGGAGAGCACACGAGAACGGAACCTGGGTGGCGGCAGTGGGGAGGCGAGGGAGCGTGTCTGCACAGCACTACCAGGTGGGTATTTCGCAACGACGGCTGATGGATGGTTGCGGAGTGTATGTGTGTGTGGGAAGGGGGGGAGGGGGGAGGGGAGAGTAGGCAGACATGTGCAAGTTACTACAAGAAAGTAACTAGATACCGTTACTCGTTACTCGCTCAAAAAGTAACTAAATACGTTACTCGTTACCGATTCTCAAAAGGAACGAGTTACACTACCTCAAATGTAACGAGTTACTTTTCTCGTTACTTCGACAACCAAATACACAACTTCTTTTGTTTCGTGGTATATTGTTTTCTTTCCAGTAGTCGTCCCACTTTAGCGGTAGGTGTCTCTCGAAGTTTTCATCAGTTATGTTTCCCCGCTTTCTTGAGAAAATATATCCGGCGACGCTGAAGAGTCGTTCTATTGACGCGCTCGAAGGAACGGCAGTGTTGTGCTTCAGGAAGAGCTGGTAAATCTGGGATTCCCCTCTTTATTTTTCCCCCTGCTTCTAAAGTTCCAAGTTGACGATGGGATTTTTTACTTCCTGTGTTTTCAACTTCGTTGGTTTGCATTCGGTCTGTACACGATTCTAGAAGGTTCAACCAACGAACCTTATTGTGTTCGCTGGGTGAAAGACATTCCCAGGACATTCCCGGCATTGTCACTTCAGTTTACTGCAAGAAATGATTGTTTCTTGGATCACTCTTATGGGGACGACATTGTTACAATTCAATACTCATTTGCTGATAAGCCTGCGGGTACTGGCTCTTCCAACGGTTCGTTTAAGGCTGGTTCACAGACTTTCGTGAGTCCGCCCCAGTGCGACTGTAAAGGCTTGCGACGTTCATCTTTTTACGGATTGCTATGGCAACGGGGGGGGGGGGGGGGGGGGGTTGTGAGAGGCTTAAAACCCCATCGCCATAGGAACACGTAGAAAGATTCAAGCCGTTGCAGCCGCGCTCGGTCAACACCACCTGGCTCGGTCGGACTCCGGCGAGTGTGTGAATCGTCCTTTACTCTCTCGATGACAGCATGAAACACCGATCATGCACGGTGGATACGGCGGCGGCCACAAAGGACTCGGAAGTGATCCGAAGGCACGGATTCGGGGGACAGCCGATCGCGCCCCTCAAACTTGCGGCCCCGTGTCCCGCAGGTGGGGACTGTCACGGAGACCTCCCGGACCCGCGGAACCCCAGAGGGCCTCTACCTCTGCGACGGCTCTAGTGTGCGGCAAAGCGGACGACGTGACCAACGCCACGTGACGACTTAAAAAAAAAAAAAAAAAAAAAAACAAGAGAAGGCCCCGTCATGCGGAACGCCGAGAAACAGACGCATGCACGTTGGTCTACCGCGCTCCCCCAGCATCCGGCGAATGCTCGCGTCCACAACCACCTCGCAAGCGACGGATGCCGGCGACGTGAAGTGATTTCTGTAGTAGGTCCTCCGTGTCGTCACGTGTAGTCTCTTGTGAGCACCGGGGGAGTTTCTCTACGCTCTTATCTCTTTCATATAATCGCGATTAAAAACTAAAACGAAAAAAAAATTCTTTAGTTGAGAAATTGAATAAGTTTCTGCAAGTGTGTTTGTTTAAACGGGAGCACACACTAGAACTTAAAAAAAAATATAAAAAAGAGCACCAGGTAACAGTCTCGTGAACACCCGCATGAGACAACATGATCGTTCTGAAGAGTCACCCATAAAATCAATGAATTCAAGAATCAAAGAAAGAATAGAAAGACTCAAGGACAATTGCCCCTAAGTGGTTTCTTATTCTTTAATTCGTGATTCTTTTTTTGTGTGCATTTTGATTCTAATATTTTTACCAACCCGCTCTTTGTTCCTTGTATCAATGCATTCTTGTGGGTTACACAATTAACCTCATCTACGTTGAGCGAGGTTAAATTGAATTCTGGCATTTCTTAAAAGACTTGGCTGCTGATTATGTTACAGTGTTGGCAGTAACGCGTTACAAGTAACGGCGTTACCCGTAACACATTACTTTTTTCTGTGACGTAGTAACGTACTCGTTACTTTTTCAAACACAGCTGAAATTTACTGTAAACGACTTATTTTTCGCAGGCTCAATATTTCGCGATTTAGGTGAGAGCTGAAGTTTTGGAATAATTCGCGGGCTCTAATTTTCGCGACGCGGTGGGATCTCAATATAAGTTCCAATGTGTTTATCTTTTACCGGCATTGTTCGCGGGACCTATTTTTCGCAAATTGTAGGAGAGTCGCGAAATTCGCGAAAATTAGGTCCTCGCGAAAATAAAGTCGTTTACAGTATTTGACACTTTGTGTTTGTCCGTCCCTTCTCGTCCCAGTCCCAGGGTTTAGGTCAAATGTTTAACAGAAAAGCATTTATTTACCCAGTTTGTCCCCGAAGGAACGTTGCCTACATAGCAGGGTAGTCATAATAACGGCGTATGTATTAACGAAGCATGACTGTAATAAATTTATCGTATTTATTACACTTGCGAAGGCAAACTTTGCGTTCATCAGAGAGTTTTAGTAGATCGTGTTTTCAGGCCACGCAGTTTGTAGCGGGAACTCGCGCTGCCACTTCGATATATGTTCTGAAGCGCGCCAAAGGCGCGCTATCATATATGGTAGCGCGCCTTTGAAAACGACCTACTAAAACTCTCAATTAATTGCATACCCGCAAACGTATAACGCTAGAATATCGGCCGAACACCGCATCAGTGTTTAGTTCCGCGATCAACTTAAACAAAAAAAGTTATTCTCTCTGCCAGGGGTCGCATGCATGCAAGAACAGGGTATCCACGTTCACCGAGATGCTTCTTGCGGGAACGTGTCGCTATCAATTTTACGGTGCTGTGAATGATCCCATTCGAGACCTCTGTCATGTCTCTACTAAAAACTATAGAGAACTTGGGGTTTCTTTGAATGACAGATAAACCTATCGATCTCGAGATGTCATTCTTGGCAGTACCTGCGTGTTCCATGTGGTCACTCAATCGTAAAATTGGAACACGTGTCTATATCATTGTGTACTCGGGAATGGAAAATGGTGGTCAATACACATAAAGCAGCTGTTGACAAAAATCAATTGAAAACATTCCGAAGTAGCTCACGGCGCGGTAGTTAAGGTGGAAAGACCCCTCAATTCTCACGCACGATGCCCGCAGCTCGCGCGAGGAGTCACCATGACTGGCTCCCGGTTACTTCTTCCCTTCCCATTTGTCTCTTTTCCGTGAGCGTTTCCGAACTTTACAGTCTGAGGCCCCCTATCCTTCTGCTCGCGCTCTCATTTGCATCGGCCTTGCCGCGCGCGCCGGTGTATATCCACTCGACCGTCCGTAATCCTTCGCATAAACGCACTCTGCTCGCGGGGTTATCCACTCCTCTATCACGATGCCGCTAATCTATATGCACCGCCCGTAAATTTGATTTGGCGCCCTCGTGTACGTAAGCGTCGCGAGGAACGGCGCGCCTCAGTGTGTCAGGGAGCAATAATAAATGAAATGAACAAAGAAAGAAAAGCGGCGGTGCCTGCATGCGCAGGCGTGATCAAACTGCCGCGCCGTTCTCTTTGTGGCTACCGCGACAGCTGCATGCCCCGTTCCCCCGTGTTTCCGCCGAAAACCAGGCTTGAAACACGGACTCCGGATGCCCCTGTGCTCGTTCCCCATGACGCAATATATGTGATGTCCCTCAAATCCACACGCTCGTTAGCTTAATCCGCGGCAACCCCGTGTGTATTTACGAGGAAAATAATCGCAAAAGGTTCGTTAGACGGGTTAGAGCATCCGTAGGTTGGTGTATGCGCGGTAATTATCTCGACCAACGCACTGTTTATAAACGGTGGGAACTGCGCATGCGCACAAACCAGATTCGCCTGAGGGGAAGCGTCTGCTCATGCCCAGTGCCGACAGCAGCGCCACCACAGTGGCGTGACGTCAGAGAGTTAAATTGTTGTATATATGTTTGATTTGTATATAAACCTAATTCCTCTTTAGCACGACAAGTGTATACTAGAACGGAATTAAGAAGAAGAAGAAAAAAAAATGACGTCTGCTACTACTCGGCAATGTTACGAGGCATTGAAGTCGCTGCGAAAAAATCCTGTGTACTCGAGTGGCAATACTATTAGATCGTTTTAATAGAACTCCTTGATAGTCTTATTTTATACGAGGTATAGCTTCCTCAAACGTCATCTCGCCGCGTTTGGCATCGTGTCCTCAATAAAGACGTGGCGAGTGACTGCTTTTAGAAAGTGTCTGCCATGAAACACATTTTCAAAACGTTGCTAAGTGGTAGTATGCTTCTGACATACAAATAAAAACGGTTTACGACTTCAAATGCACGCATAAAAAATATAAGACAAACTAAAAAAATATACTACTTCTGTTCAGAGACAAGAAGTACGTTTGGAATAACAGCAAAAGTCCAGATTTATTTCGTAGTTATGTTTTAAGATGAACTGAAACTGTTTTGCCCCTCTTGTCAACTAATGTCGGTCTTCCACCTAGGGCGTCGTAACAGGAGGCCTCTATGTCACGACGTTTATGGCCGCGCCAAAAGTTTTATTTTGGAACCAAGTTGACGTTCGAATTAGCTGCTGCGTCACACATGCCAGGACGGCGTCCCTGCGCGCATAAAAATAAAAGCTTTAAACACTTTTTACGTCAGTCATCGTCTTCAGCGAGAGGTCTCTGCGACACCCCTGTTTTTATCACTCTTCTCCGTGCATGACTCTGGGTGAAATGGCGCTGGGTTCACGTTTAAACATAAACATACCTATGTGGACGCGTGTCGGAAAGTTAGTAAACTTTCTGCAGCTTCAGGGAGCTTCTGGCTCTGCGTAACAGTATAATGAATCATAGAGGACAGCTATGTCTTCGTTTGATTTATCGCGAACATATGAAGTGGGCATGCGTCAATTGTATATGCTCCCATAACGGACAAGACATAAGACTCGTACAGACAGAGAGAGGGGAATGAAATGAGTTGAGGGGTACGGAAGAAAGTTTTTGGTGTGGCTACAAATCAAGAGATTCGAATAGTTTTTAAACAAATCGATCAGGAATCAAGAAAAGGGAAATGATCTGTGCACAGCCACGCCGCCGGTCTTGCCGCTGAGAACTTTCCCCACAAGTTATTCAACATTGCCGTCATTGCCGCAATCTTCAAAAGTAACTATACAAAGGAAACATTTGACTGTGTCTCTGACATTTTCCAAAAGAGTTATGAATGCATAGCACTTAGAACGCCAGTCTGCCAGTCTGCCACACACTGCACATCGTACCCAACGAGGTGTCCGTAAGCTGGCGCTTGAACTGCCTGTCGCCCACGCTCCAAGAGCCATCGGCGACTGCACGCTCTATCGAGACTACATGCCATGCAAGCTCGGAGACCAAACCGTAAGAGCAGGCCAAATAAATGCTATACATTTAAAACATGTGGCTCCAAGAACTTTAAAATATGCTAAATGGTCTTCCTCGCTCGGCCGTTAGGTAGCACAAAGCATCCGGGACGGGAAGAGACCAGCGACAACTTGTCGCCCTCCCAGCTGCTCAACCAGCAGCAGCAGCGGCGAGGGCGCGCGCTCCTCGGAAGCTGTCGGTGTCGGCGGCCCAGTTGTTGTGCCCGTCCGATTTGCGCCTGACCACCTGCGGGGGACGAGGGTTCAACGACGCGTCAAATGAACGCCACTCCCGCCGGAGCACCGGAGGCGGCAAAGACAAAGGACGGTCGGCGGGAGGCAGATGGGGCCGCGACCGGACCACACACTTTATACAGCCGCTGTCCTTCCTCGTTTAGCATTCCCAACAGCAGCAACAGCATCCTCTCTGAACAAAAAAACCCTCGAAGGAGTGGAATCGCGTGATTCAATTTGGCCAAATTGATCGGGCCCCTTCCACCCCCCAGCTCGAAATCCAAACCCAACAGCCTAATCCCCGCTGAAGACGGAGTGGCTGACGCTGCCGCCGCACGTGCCCGGGGCAAAGCGAGATCCGGACCGGGGGATTCAGCGTCCCGTCGGGACCTTCGGGAGAAACCCTCGGCCGACGGCAAAGCTAGGGAAAGCCAGCGGCTGGGGCCCCCACACTCGATCCCCTCCGGGCATTCCCTTTTGTCTTCTAGCCTTCCGCGACCGAAGCGGGGACCATGCAAGCGAGCAAACACACCCCTCCCTGCCTCGCGTTCCCCCGGCAGGTCTGCCCGCGAACCCTGGGCCCGTCGGGTGTGACCTCAAGGATATAAATGGGCTTTTTATGGCCTGGGCAAACGTTTGCGTTTAGGGAACGCCGCCGCGCGTTGCCTTTCCTCCCCACACAGCCCACCGTATACACTTTGTTCGTGGTGCTCCGTCGTTCTTCCGTTCTGCTGACAATGCAGTGGGAGCTGCACGATCGCCGGACCAACCAGCCGCCCCCCTCTCATCACCTGACCCGGTGTGCTGCGCTATAGGTATGCGCGGGAGACTGATCACGCGTAAAAAGATAGCCGTACGCCTGGTCCAGCGAGCACGTAGCTTCGGTCGTGTTGTCTGCTTAGGTGCGAACCGAGTGTTCTGTGCCGAGAAGGGTGCAGCGCGCGGTGCCCACCCGCGGGTTACCGCCGCATGACGTGTTTTTGAAGTGGCTCTCCGGTTAATGCCTGTCGGGCGCTGCCGCCGCTTTTGAGCCGGCTCGGCTGCGTTTGAAACTGAGGGCTGGGACCGCGTGCGGCGTCGAGTCTGCTTATCCACAGCTGTGGAGGTGCGCTAAACGGGCGCTCTTGGTCGCGGGTGCTGCGGCCGTGCCGCGCTGTGCGTGACGCCCGGCATGTCGTCGTTTGTCCTATGCTCTGCTTTCCTTTGTTCGTGGCGGGTGTGTGTGTGTGTGTGTGTGTGTGTATACACGTGTGTGTTTGCGCCTGTGGTGGTGGTAGCGGCGCCGGTTCGCCTTTTCTCTGTTATCGCGGTGGTCGTCATTGTTTTGTCTTGTGTGGCTGTTCTGTCCGGCCGAGTGTGAACTCTCTGCTTTGAATGAAAGTGGGTTGACTACGCTAAATTGGTCTGTAATTGCCATCGGGCGGGGCCGGTTTCGCTGGCGTGTCTACGTGATGCGAGCTTGTTGTTACGCTCACGCGCGGGGGGGGGGGGGGGGGGGGGGGGGAGCTTAGTGGGATGATAAATGTCGGGTCGTTTTTCGTGGTCTTCCGGTGAAGCCGCACTCTCCTACGAAAAGGAGAGTGCGGCTTCAACGACTCTGAGTTGTGGCGACAGAAAAGTTCATGAAACCTGTGGACTTACAATAATATATGCATTGCATGCATCGCTTCGTTCTACGATGAGTCTCGACGTTGATTATTTAGCAGGTTACCTACTATATACTACTGCAATAAAGTAATAATCGCTAACTCGGTATAAGCATAGTTCACGTCTTCAGGCGAACCTGTTAAGACACTGAAGTTGCAGTGCTTATAAAACCAAATACGTGCGAGAACAATTTCCGGCTGAACGCCCAGATAAATGATGTATTTAATAAAACTTAAAACACCACTGACAAATTATGTAATCTTTTTAAAACTATATTGTTGTAAAGGGGCCCTCAAAAGGTTTCTGAGATTGCCTAAATATGGCGATAACTCACTGTGCGGGCTCTCAGCATCCTAGACATTCCTAAATCACGAACATGCGTTTCCGATTTGCCTATTAAAACTTCAAAGACTGCAACACACAGAGGTCATCTCAGGCGATGGGAGAAGCATGTTCCAACAGCCAGGACGACATGTGACCAATGAAAACGCGACATTTCGTGGAGATTGCAAACGTTGTTATTACAAAATATGTATTATTTCGTAGATGATTTGAGCAAAGATAAGTATAAGACAAATGTTAATTTCTCGCGGAGAGGGAACGTAATACTGCAATAATCGTTTCAAAAACAGCGCACTATGTTTGTTTGTTTTTTTCTTCTTCCGCGGGTGTGATTTGTTCGGTTCTCTACTGGTCTGCTCTTGAGCGCACGCTCGCTGGGCTGAATCATCGTCGTCAGGTTAGCGAGAGCCATGGCGCAATGAAGCCTGACTGCGATGGTACACGATTGACATTGTTTGCTACGACAGTACGACCGACTAAATAAACTTGGCCGAAGTCCGGGTGTCAGGGCTGTTCGGGCGACTAACGTCCCTAGATGAACGCTGCGCGGTAGCGACAAGTCCTCCTCCCCCGCCCCCCTCCCCTCGCTCCTGTCGTATGCTTCAAAAAGATATCACCATTAAAAGACAAGTATTCGTTCGAGTGTTGTAGTAAAAATCGTCACGGGAGCAACAACTGTCATATTTATTGATTGTTTTTTCAGAGACATGTTGAGCTTGGTTAATTCCCGGGTGAATTGAGCAACGACAACGGCAGTGTTCTATTAAAAATGTTGTACTTGTTTTATTTAAAATGCCAACACATTAGCGGGTATCACTTCAGGTCAGGGACCAAAGTAGTCTTGTGAACTAATCAATCTAAAGATGTCACTGGCAAGACTGTGAGTTTACAAAAAGCATAAAGCACGGAGTCTCTTCCCCCCTCCACGGTCTTACATTGGCCCTCGACCTTTCCGGTGTGGGGTATCTGGCTCCCTCACTGAAATGAGTTTGAGTCCATTGCTCTATACAGTGATTTTTTTAAAAACTGATATGCATTTCCCCAGGGATTAGGGGGGTGCATCAGTTATTTTTGGAAATGGTGGCGAATTTTGGATGAAGTGGCCAAAGAGTAGTTTTACTATTGCGCCTGGAACGCGTCTCCGCCTGGTGTGTTTACCGCGTCCAAAAAAGTGGTCCCTCGTTTTCCGCCTCATGACGTCATAAAAGTGTCATGCTGTTGCCGGCCGCGATCCTGGCGGTGTCACTGCAGCGGGGGTGATTGTGGCAGACTCTTGTTCTGCCGCAGGTCGCTCTCCGATGTGACAGTCCACAGAAGCTTCGGCAGACAGGAGTTGAGACGCCGCGACGACAGCGACCCTTACGTCTGCTCGTGCTTTTTTTTTTTTTGTCGGGACTTCTACGACCAACCACCAGGATCGCGACGTCCGACAGCATGACGCTCCGGCTTTTGTGACGTCATTTGATGCCACTTCACGACCGATTTCGATGCGTGAGCGGAATAGGACATTACATCACTCTGAGAAATGTCCGGATGACGTCATTGAAAGACGAGAGTAAGTTTTCACAGGACTATACGCCCTTTCTCACTTTTTTTTATAGGTTGTGTATACTTGATTTTAGAATTTTCGTATAGTAGTGGGAAAGGCAAGGACGCGAGCGCTGAGTTCTTGGACGAGCTTAATTTCACCGAGACCAAATTTGGGGAGTGTACTTTGAAGTCGCGAGATGTAATTTCGTAGTTAGCTGGTTAGTTGTGCGAGTTGGTAATGATTTTAATTTTAACCATGTTCAGATGTACTTTCCTCGGAAATTACCAGAAACAATACTTCAAGTAAAGTAGAAGTACGTACTCCGAGAATGTAGTTCAAGTAAAGTACAAGTTTTCAAAACCTACTTAAAGTAGTAGTTAAAGTGCAATGTACTTAAAGCGATTCCCAACACAGCCAATCCGCCATGTTCTTCCTAAACGCAAAGCGGAATGCGGGCACGGACCAATGGGAGAGCGCGTCGGCCGATCAATGGCTGTCGCTACTTAGCAAAGCTTTAATCGAGGGACTTCACGGGCAACGAGTCGCGCGTATTCGAGATATCACTCCGCGCACCCACCGGTTGGAGGCGCAAGGATCCTTCGCTTGCTATTGGCTTTCAGTGGTCCGGCTTACGAACATCTTCCTCCGATCGCCGGAGATGACCTCGGTGTGTTGCAATTTTTTATTGCTTTTTTAATAGAGGAATCGGCCGCGTATCGTCATGACTTGGATATTTCCAGGATGCTTAGAGCTGGCAGAGTGAGTTATTGCCATATTTAGGCGATCTCAGAAACAACTCCTTAGGGCCCCTTTAAAATCCCTCCAATATTTACCAATAAACCACACTTTCCAGTCAGACAAGCTTGCTGGCCTGCTGCTTGATTTTTTTTTTTTTTTTTCTAATCACGTCTAATGACCTTTTTATTTATTTATTTTGCAGTTTCGTCCGACTTGTCTGTAGTGTAGAAGGGTATTGACTATCAGTTTGGCAGTTTATCATATTTTTGGTATTTATCCTTCATTGTAGTAATGCCATTAGTTACTTTTATGTTTATGGCTACTATAAAATAACACTTTCCTGTATTTTAAGACATAAAAGTTACGACATTAAAAAGGTATGAACCGCACTCTCCTCTCTGTATACAGTAAAGCTATAACCATTCTGAAAGTATCTCAATTTCAACCACGGCAAAAAAAAAAAAATAAGAAAAGCGTGACTTTATTTTGTTTGAGAAATATACACGTTGTTTTCATTACAAACTGAACAAAAAATGAAATACATTTACAAATCTCTGTAATGCGAAATTAGAGTGAAGCTCTTGAGGTATTTTGATTTTGCGATATACCGTGCTAAACAATTTGAGAAATATATATATATATATATATATATATATATATATATATATATATATATATATATATATATATATATATATTGTTACGAAGACGACGACGACGGACACTGTCGCGAAAGACGAAAAGGAGCCCGCGCAGTTGTGTTGCACGAGCTGGGGTTTTTCTTCAGGCATATTTGTAGCAGCCATCGCTGTTGTTCTTCTACAGATCACCCTCAAATATATATATCATAATCACCCTCACAAGTGGTGGAGGTTAGGACCATCCCCATCCTCTCTTGTCCTGGAGCTCCGCAGCGGGCGATCAACGCAGACCACCATGCCCGACGAGACCGGGAACGCCACCCAACAACGCGCACCCGCCCCTCCGACCGTCAAAAACCGACAACGAGACCCACCAGTTTTCAGCGGAGCGCCAGAAGCTGACGTCAACGACTGGCTCAAAAGTTATGATCGGGCCAGTCAACATAACAGGTGGGACGACAGCTTCAAACTAGCAAATGTCGTATTTTTTCTAAAAGATACCGCTCTACAGTGGTTCGATAACCACGAAGACGAGATCGATTCGTGGGAGGCATTCCAGACGGCTTTCGCGGAAGTCTTCGGAAAGCCGGAAAGTCGCAAGCAACAGGCCAAAGGTAAAACTTGCCAGAAGGTACCAATCCCCAACAGAGTCATCTACTGCCTACATTGAGGACGTCCTTCGCCTGTGCCGACGTGTCGACAATGACATGACAGAAGAGGACAAAATCCGGCACCTATTTAAAGGGCTGTCACATGACCTCTTCACGGTCGTGGCTCCGAAGTCGCCTCCGACTGTCCAACAGCTCATTACGGAGTGCAAAAGACACGAAGAGCTACAAAGTGCACGCATCATGAAACGTCCATTCGAGCCTCTCCCCGAGGTGTACACAAACAACGCAACGCCACCGGAGCTTCCTGAGCTAATTCGTCAGATCATTCGCCAGGAGCTACAGGCATACTTAGCTCCACTGCATGCCCCGGACGTTGCAGTACACCAACGAATGGACACTGCAAGTGTTCAGAAGGTAGTGCAGGACGAACTACGCGCGGCTCTGAACCAAATTCAGGTAGTTCCCCCTATCTACGCGCCGACAACGCAACCATCAACACCACTTTGCCCTATGGTACACGACATCCAGTCACGTTACACGACTCCATTCTTGGACCGCTCTCAACCACCGTATCGACCTCACGGGCAACGCCGACGGACTGACATATGGCGCACCAACGATCAACGTCCAGTATGCTTCTATTGCCACGCAGCTGGTCACATCGCCCGTTACTGCCGCAGACGAATGACCGACAATGCTTCCTATCGTGTACCTGCTAGTTTTTCTCACTATTCAAGAAATTTGGATGCAAGCCCCCCCTCTGAAGCCCTCCTCTCCGACGCTCGCCATCCTACCGATGCTCCCGAAGCATCTGACACCCGCCGCCGCCGGTCGCCCACTTTATGCCCAACACGCCGCCGCTCCGTTTCTCCGTTCAACCGCGCTGCAGTTGCGTCGACGCCGTCGTCAAACTAAAGAGGGCAGCCTGCGTTGCCACCGGAGGTCAGGCTGCGCTGCCCCAATTTGACGCAAATCCTCCTCTTATTGGCCCGACTACCGTCAATGTTTGTATCGGAGGGCACGAATTTTGTCGCCTTGGTCAACACGGGAGCCGCAAAGTCATGCATCTCAGAAGACGTCTGTCGCCGCTTACGTAGGGTGCTCACTCCAGCCAGTGGACACTTATTGCGCGTGGGCAATGGTGAATTAGTCCAACCCCTAGGATGTGCCACCATACCTCTGTCCCTTGCAGGCATGTCCTACATCATTGAATTCCTTGTGCTTTCAAACTGCGTCGCCGATGTTATTTTAAAATGTGACTTCCTAACGTCGACTGACGCTTTCATAAACTGTGCAGCCGGTGAACTAGAATTGAACGGTTACGATTCTGTGGATGATCCTCCTAGTTCATCACCCCAGACCCTTCGTACAGATGACGACCTTCTTGTACCACCCCTATCCGCCGTCATCGTCGAGCTGAGGCCCGAGCCACCCATCACAGGAACCTATGCACTAGTCGAACCTTCCGAAAGACTATTTCTGAAGAAAAATGTTGCCGTTCCCTACTCCCTTGTGTCCATAGTGGAAGGCCACGTTCCTGTTTGCCTTGCTAACACCTCTCCCGAGCCGCAAATACTTCCACGAAACACTCAAGTAGCAACTATAAACCGATATGAAGAACACATCGTTGCCCCTCTTCACACAGACGTATCGTCAACTGGGTGTCTCGACACATCTGCCCGCCGCAATAGCGACATGATAAAAACAATGGTGGATGCCGCCTTACCTGCCAAGAAGCACTACTCTTTGGTCACCCTTCTCTCAGCATATTCCGAATTATTCGACTTCGACAGCCGAGTTCTCGCTCAAACGTCAGTGGTGCACCATCGTATCGACACCGGGGATGCATCTCCAGTGAAAAGTAGACCTTATCGAATCTCACCCATGGAGCGTAAAACCATCCAACAGCACGTCACCGAGATGTTGGAGAACAAGATAATTGAGCCCTCCTTCAGCCCTTGGTCGTCTCCCGTCGTTCTCGTTAAAAAGAAGGATGCCTCGTGGCGCTTCTGCGTGGACTACCGCCGTCTAAACAAGGTGACCAAGAAGATGTTTACCCGCTGCCAAGGATCGACGACATCTTAGACGCACTGCAAGGTTCATCATTTTTTTCATCGATGGATTTCCGAAGCGGCTACTGGCAGATACCTGTCGCTCAAGCTGACAAAGCGAAAACAGCCTTCATTACGCCTGACGGCCTCTATCAGTTTAACGTAATGCCGTTTGGTCTCTGCAACGCCCCCGCAACCTTTGAAAGGATGATGGACACATTGCTCCGTGGCCTCACTTGGAATGTATGCCTCTGCTACCTTGACGATGTCGTCGTCTTTTCAGGGACGTTTAATGAACATTTGCACCGCCTGAAACAAGTGTTTGATTGCTTCCGGTCCGCCCGCCTACAGTTAAACTTCAAGAAATGCACATTTGGAACTCGACAACTAAAAGTACTTGGGCACTTAGTAAGCGCTGATGGTATCCGCCCGGATCCTGACAAACTTCGAGCCGTTTCAGAATTTCCTACTCCGAAAGTTCAAAAGGACGTCCGTGCTTTTCTTGGATTGTGCACTTATTTCCGCAAGTTCATTCCTGGCTTTGCTCACGTCGCTGAACCTCTTAATCAACTCCTCCGCACCAACACCAAATTCGAATGGGGTCCATCACAAAACCAGGCGTTTGGATCCCTAAAATTGACTTTGACAAGCAGTCCCATCCTCGGTCACTTTACCCAAGGAGCCGAAACCGAGATACGCACCGACGCAAGTGGACACGGCATCGGAGCAGTCTTAGCCCAGAATTCTAGAGGCACCCAACAGGTTATCGCATACGCAAGTCGCACCCTCACACCAGCTGAGCGAAATTATACTATCACAGAACGTGAATGTCTGGCTGTTATATGGGCCATATCAAAGTTCCGTCCCTATCTCTATGGCATTCATTTTCGTATAGTGACCGACCACCATGCCCTCTGCTGGCTCGCCAGTCTTAAAGATCCGTCAGGCCGCCTCGGACGATGGTCTCTCAAACTTCAAGATTACAATTTCACCGTCCTCTACAAATCAGGAAAAAGACACCTGGATGCCGACGGCTTGTCCCGGTGCCCACTTCCAGCAGCCTCTCCTCTCCAAGACTCGCGCATTTCCCTCGCAACGGCTCCTCTGACCCATGTTGACATTGCTGCAGCCCAGATGGCTGATCCTTTCCTTAAGCCGATAATTGAATATCTTCGTGGCACAAACCCACATCCCCCTCAACGCACAGCACGCATAGCGCGTCTATTTGCGCTTCACAACGGGACGACGCTATTCCGGCAAAACTATGAACCGCAAGGACGCCCGTGGCTTCTTGTCATTCCCCGTTCCCTTCAAAACGACATTATTCGCGCTAATCATGACGACCCAACTTCCGGGCATCTCGGCTTCTCCAAGACCTATTTCCGAGTTCGAGCCAGTTACTTCTGGAACGGAATGTATCGCGCTATCAACAAATACGTCCGATCTTGTCACGACTGCCAAACAAGAAAACACCCAACGACAAAGCCACCCGGAACACTTCACTCGCTTTCACCACCTAGCCACCCCTTCCAAAGAATTGGAATTGACTTCTTGGGCCCATTTCCCACGTCTGCAAACAACAATCGATGGGTCATTGTAGCCATTGACTACAATACCCGCTATGCTGAAACTAAGCCAGTTCCTGATGCTACCGCAAGAGAAGTTGCGAACTTCTTTCTGAACTCCATTCTGCTACGCCATGGCGCTCCACAGTCAGTCACAAGTGACCGAGGCACGCCCTTTATTGCCAAACTTCTCAATGAAGTCCTGCAACTCGCAAGTACAGTCCATCATGTAACAACTGCTTACCACCCGCAGGCGAATGGGCTCACCGAGCGACTAAACCATACACTAGCAAGCATGATGTCAATGTATGTTGAAGAAAACCACACCAACTGGGACGCAATCCTTCCTTTTGTCACTTACGCGTACAATACCGCCCGACAAACAACTACAGGATTTTCGCCGTATTATCTTTTATACGCTCGTGATCCACTCACGACTCTTGACACTGTTTTGCCATACGTGGAAAATTGCTTGGATCCCTACACATCTGACGTCGTGTCCCGAGCCGCAGATGCCCGCCAACTTGCCCGACTGCAAACTCTGCAGTCCCAACAACAACAACAGCTTCGCCATGCGGAATCTCACATACCAGTTTCCTATAATGTTGGTGATCTCGTCTTGCTCAAGACACCATTTCGCCAAACCGGCAAATGCGAAAAGCTCCTAAAAAAATTCGTTGGCCCGTACCGCATTGTTCGCTGCCTTTCCGACATCAATTACGAGGTAGTGCCCGTGACCCAGCCCCGTGACCATCGCTCGAGGTGCCAGGACATCGTTCACGTGGATCGTATGAAACCGTACTTCTGCCCAACCTAACCAACACGCCAGTGCCGGATGACCGGCCCTACCACCACCGGGGGGAAATGTTACGAAGACGACGACGACGGACACTGTCGCGAAAGACGAAAAGGAGCCCGCGCAGTTGTGTTGCACGAGCTGGGGTTTTTCTTCAGGCATATTTGTAGCAGCCATCGCTGTTGTTCTTCTACAGATCACCCTCAAATATATATATCACCCTCACAATATATATATATATATATATATATATATAGATCACTCTTTTCACATACTCGTTCTGCACCCTCGTTCTCTTCCGTACCCTCCCCTCCCCCCACAGTTTCCCCGCTAAATTTAGCTGCAAAATTGACGCCATGTGACCTCAACACCAATTCAGTTCCACGCTAAAATTAGCGGGAAACTGAATGCGCAGTGTTGCATGATAGGACGTCACAGACCTACACACCGATTCAGTTTTTCCGCTAAATTTAGCGGGGAATTTAAGTGCTGTATAGATCTGTGACATCCCATAATGCAATGCGCGCTGTTACGCCGATGGCGACGCCGACGCCGCTTTACGCGGAAACGGGCGCCTAAGAGCTGCGCTCCAAAAAAAAATTGAAGCCTCTGCAGGCTACGTCAGAAAACAACAAAAAAATCGCCAAAGAAAAAAAAAAACAATATTTTCAACACTAAAGGTTTTGTGCGACGTTTACTGACAAATTATTGTACTATTTTACACTCAAACTGAAATGATACGTTTGATGATGACGCCATCTCGTTTTAAACTCTTGCGCATGCGCACAGAAGTTGAAGTTCAATCGAACCTTCGTCGAACTTTTCGATGGGAATTTAAAATTTTCGAACCTGGTGCAAGTCAAATCCCGACAGGTTGGTGACATCCATATAGTGCACACGCAGCCAATATAGGCAGCGGGCTTGTGCTAGAGACAACTATAGTTGATTGCAAGCTAAGAAAAAACCGGAAATGCCTCTCAGAGGAAAATGTATCCCTACGCCGAGAAACGCCAGCCAATCGTTTTCATGACGTCACGATTCCGTGGACCAATCGCGATCCTTTTGAAAAAAAAAAAAAAGCTCAACATGGCTGCTGGCCTTAGCAACGCGACGCTAGTTTCTCGTGACAATTATTCTGCTTTTTTGCACCGTGTTTTACGTGCCCGAGGTTACGCCACGAAATCTTAATGGTATCGGCTTGCGTTTGCAGCAGTTTTTGCGCGACAACGTGAGAATCCAGCGACGCTATCGCCAACGAAAATTTCGAAGCGGGCGCGAGGCTTAGCACTGCTGAGAGGTGAGAAGCTACGCCGGACGTCGTCTGCTTCGTTGGATTTCTGTCGCCTCTGCCCCACGTTGCTACTCAACATAGTACCGGCACCGCTGCTTCAATTCGCTGTGGTTTCCGCGGAGTGAGCTGAGATTGCCGTGCACCTCAGTGGGATCCATGACGGAAGACAAAGAGAGCGGGGCGTAGGGTGCCTACATGTCTGTCTGTCTCAGGGTGAAGACATCCATTGTTGCACTGAATGTTCAGCGCCTGACGCTCTCGCGCACTCGTTGCGTGACCTGGGCGCTAAAATGGCGTCTATGCATTAGCCAAAGCAACGCGCTCGAGCTGATTGACACCGGATTGCGCGTACTTCAAAATGCATAAAAAAACGATTGGGCGTAAAAATGGCTGAGATGTCACCACTCAAGCAAAAGCGCGCGTGTGTATGAAGGCACTCTAGCGGGGCGCGGTGATGGTGTCGATGACTTAAGAGGGTGCCGATTTGTCAAAACCCGAAAAGTATAATTATTCTTGTTTTCTATTCATCCAACAAAATAAAGGCACACATTTCGTGTGCAAAGCCCACAAAACTAAGTAAATCACTAAATATTTATTATTTGCAGGAACTATAAGTGCTTTGTTATTTATAATTTTGGCGAGAGAAAGGTTGGTTTCGTTTTCGCCGCTTTCCCTCAATCGAAGGCGCTGGAAGACGGTATGTTAGACAGTATCTTGAACAGAAAATGAATTGGGAAGACGGTACATTGGACATGACTTTCTTTCTTTACTAAACAGCTATTTCGTTGACAAAAACGTATTCTAACTTATTTAAACGTCCTGAATGAATTAAATAAATATTGTAGTAGTTTAAGACACGTTTACTGGAGGAAGAAAAAGCAACGTTGCTAGCGAACTACTTTCTCGACGGCGGAGGCACTTCAGATGGGCGCAATGCGCTTGTGGGTGGAGCTAAAAGATTGTTCTTAGGTTGCATCGGACTATAATCTGCAAGAACTGTCGATCTTGTCTTATGACGGACATTGAACGCCGTTCGACACCGGCGCTTGATACTATCCGCGACTCCAGCCTAACCGACGGCACCTAGTGGCGAAAACACTAAACTGGGCAGAACGGCGGGTTCTTTCGCGATCTGCTCATCTCAGTGTGGATTCCGAGATTGCAGGTTGTCGGCGGTTGGCGCGACGGCCACCTATGTAAAGCGAGGGAAGTTGCGTTGGTTGTGTCTAAAGTAACGAAAATGGCAGCCACGACAGGGCCGCAGGGAAAACAGTGACTCATAATGGCCTACCAATTTAGGTGCATCTTGCATTGCTTCTCGCGTTGTTTAGGGCGAACAGGTGTCCCAGTGACTGTGTCGCAACTGTCCAATCAACGGGTTGCTTAGGTCGCTCTGAACGCAGCCTACGAAACCGCATAAACCAGATATTGTGCGTTTATCAGTGTTCACCAGTGCGGTAGGGGGACAGTAAGTAATATTTCCATCTCTACCCCGAAGAAGGCTAGGCCTCAGGAAGCTTGCCTACACCAACACACCGCCGCAGGTTTTGAATATAGTGGATAAATGCGTAGGCCAACCAGATTGAAGCCAATGCTCGCCTGCTTATAAATCCGAGCGTGCGTTGAGCCGACCCATGGCACAGCACGGCCTGTTTACGGCAGCCATATCTGTCAAGAGTGGCGACCCCTATAGGGCGCTGGAGCAGCGAATACGCCTAAAAGGCTGATCCAGTTGCTTCACCGCTTTACCGCGAACCAATTACCACGCAGATCGGAGGCGAGCTGTGCGGGAGGCGCCATGTTCGTGTGCACCCAGCAGCAGTGCCCGAACCGACGCTGCTGCGGCAGCTCGAGCCCGGGCTCCGATGGCCACCAGGCCGTCGTGTCCCTGAGCCGCGAGGACCGGCGACGTCGCCGCAGGGCCACGCAGAAGTACCGCCTGGCGCATGCCACTCGAGAGCGGATCCGAGTCGAAGCCTTCAACGTGGCGTTCGCCCAACTGCGTCGACTGCTGCCCACCTTGCCTCCGGACAAGAAGCTCTCCAAGATCGAGATCCTTCGCCTGGCCATCTGCTACATCTCCTACCTCAACCATGTCCTCGACGTCTGATGTCTCTGCCAGAGGGCGCTGGGCGCTGCAGTGGTGCCCGTTTTTGCAAGTGCATGTGCCAATCCGTGGTGGCCGTTTTCTGATGGATCCCGGATAATCGGGGCTACCACCGGTGCAGCCTGCAGGGTCCTGGTCTGTTTCTTCTTGTTTGTTGGAAGATGACCGTTGCAATGTGACTTGACCGGTGCGAGACCAGCATCTTTGGACAAGGGGGAGCTCGGTGTTACTGTTCGTTGGTACAACAGGGTGGGCGTAAGTATGATATATACCTAAAACACTTTAACTTGCCGTTCGCTTGTTTAGTTTTCAGGCAGTAGCACTAGTTGGTAATTGTTGACAAGAAGCAAAATACGAAAATATTATAGGTTCCCCGAAAAACTTCAGTTTCGTCATCTTGTTTTAAAGGAGGGGATGAGAGTTGCAGAGGGCGGAGAGAAAAAATGAAAGACGTTTACAACCTCCTGTAATCCCGAATCAGAGCTCAGCTTTTGAGGAGGAGAAGGGGAGGGTACGGAGAGGAGGGTGTGCCCCTCCTCCCCCTCCGTACCCTCTCCTCCTCCCCTCCTCGTCCTGTCCTCCTCCTTCCTCCTTCTCTCCTTCTCCTCCTCCCCTCCTCCAAATACCCAAATACCAAATCCAAATACTTACCCCGACACGCGAACACGTGTGTCGGGGTGGGTATTTGGATTTGTCTCAAATAAATATATAGGCTGGTCCAAGTCACCAGGCTCGATCTAAGATGGACCGTAAAAATCGACACCTGCACGTAGCAATCTAAACTTTTCGTCAAAGGTGTATTTCACAGGTCGGTTTTCTTCCTTATTGCGACGGCTCGCGACCACCGTGGTTTATTGAAATGAACATAATCTTTTTTGAAATGTACCTTCGATTAAAAAATAAATGCGGACAATAAAAGCAAAACTTAAAGTAAAAAAACGCGTCTGCATAACGACGGCATTTTTGCTGCCGACGGATTTCGTCTGCGTGTCGTCTGCTTTCTTTTGCTGGTCGGCTGCACCTTCGGACGCTGCTCCCGACGCCATCTATCAATGCGAACGCCAAACACACCCCGCTACTGGACTTGTTCCTCTGGATCGCCGCCCGCCGTAGACCCTGGCAAATTTCTTGGCCTTATTTTTTACAGAAAGAGAACTACGCTTTGTAATTTTACAAGAAAAAACCGGCCTGTGAAATAAACCTTTGACGAAAAGTTTAGATTGCTACGTGCAGGCGTCGATTTTTACGGTTCCTTTTAGATTGAGGCTGGTGACTTGGACCACCGTATATATTGTAGCCCCATTTGCGTAATGGACAAAGCTACATTTCAATCTTTATTATTAAAATTTCTTTCCTTCCATAAAAAAAAAAAATTCTAAGTGTAGCAAGGCTGCCAGATTCCGACTGCTTGGTTTTCTTGCCCAGTTCTGTCGGTTGTTATAACTAGGCAAAAAAAAAAAAAAAGAACCCTCGCAATAGTTTTCTGTTTTCTTTTTTTGCTTATAAAGATATGATGCCGGGCCTATATTTTGTTTATATTAAGATGCAGCGGAATTTTTCATGCCAGAAATAAAACATGCGAGATATCGTACTTTCAACATTTGGTGATATATTTGAAGCCTTGTATCTTAGGATTCATTACGAATGTTGATTACTAAATGATATACGCCTGGAGTCCAGTATATGTCAATATGTGCTATTTATTGTTGCCATTTTAGTTCAATTTTGTTTCAACAAAACGTTCTTTACAAATTTGCAAATTTAGTATTTCTTTTACAACTTTTAGCAATATTTTAAACACGTTTTATTAAAAAAAAAATAATTGGCATTTATTCTTAATAGTGTTAATTGTTTATTGCCTTATTCAGTTGCTCCTTTTTCTTCTATTTTCTTTACACGCGGTTAAACACACATCCAAATACCCGAATCGGCAAAATGGTAGTTTCGAAAGTTGGCTTTACTGCAAGTTAAAGGGATGATGCAACGATTTTTGTACTTTGCGAATATATATGGTCGAGAACGAATCCCTGACATTAATGATCTATAACACACGCGTTCGTTTTTTCACCACACGCAATACAAGTCGCAGAAAAAAAAATTAAAAAAAAAAAAAACGAGCAGCGTTCACTTCCTCAACTCGTAGCCCGATCAAGAGGCCACGTGATCTGGAGCCAATTATATGCCACCAATGATGACCATAGCCACGCGTTGAGGTTAGCAAAGAGCCGGACACGCGCTGAGTTCCAGGCATTGTTATGCTTCGGCTATTGTCGTCATTGCAGCGACTCGACACGGGCAAGGACACGGTCCACTACCCGAAAGCTTGTCGAGTATCGATTATCACGAGCCCAACTCGAGTGCTCACGCAATGCTCGGGTCCAATCTATGAGCCGCAGCCAAATATCGTCGCTGGGGAATACGGCGATCCCCCGGGATACGTCATCAAGTTTTGCGAAAGGGAAATTAAACGCTCGCTTTTGTCCTTGAAATTGCACTGCGGCGCTGCGTGCGTGTATACCTGGCTCCCACTAGTTCCAATAGGCTCGTGTAAAGTGAAAAACATTCCAAACGAATAAGGTTGCACCGTCCCTCTAAAGGTGTATCCACACGACGGACTGGGCCGCGGACCGATTGCTCACGAGATGCGTGGCCCGCGGGCCGCCCGGCTGCAATGAGCATCCACACGGCGGACCAAAAGAGCAGACGACAGAGCGAACGGGCCGGTCTAACCCTCGACCTCACAGCTCCGCCAAACGCATGCAGCGAGCTGATTTGAGGCTATTTGTAAGGAGCCAAGATGGAGTTTGAACGAAAGAGACGTTTGGCCGCGGTGGCCCTGGCGTTGACTATTGAGGACGAGGAGGACTTAAGTGAACCGAAAAGGGCAATCCCACAGAGCGGGGAATTGCTCCACGAGCGCGATGAAGTAAAAAGTTCAATCGTCGTACCTAAAGTCACTGAATCCTGGGAAAGTAACGCCAAGCTCCCCGTGTGGTCGCCATCTTGGTACGTGAAATGAGCAATTTCTCCTTGACCCCTCCGTTCTTGGTGAGCCGATCTAGATTCGCTGGTGACGGGTAGCTTTATGGAGTCGTTTTTTGTATACCGAGATTTTGCTAACCACACACCGGCGAAACAAGCGTACACCTTCGTACCACCACCAGATGCTGTGTCGGTGCTTGGAGGCACTGAAAAATAAGTTTACTGTCTTGAAATACGCAAGAAGAACAATATAATTGTAAGAGATCCATGGAGATGGGCATGATTAATACGTTGATCGCATAAAAAGTGCCAAAGACTCTTAAATTGGCGAGGAACGCTTCCAGTACGATGATGCATCAAGGTGATTTTGGCGCAACTGGTTTAGAACGACCCCCTGGAAGCTTCGAAGATTTAAATGGACCAAGATGGCGATTCCCATGGCAACGTAGACCGATTGGCCAATCGCCTTGCGAGGTTTGGGTCGTCTGTATGTTAGTATCCGTTTGTGTCCGGCTAGCAGGTAGGGAAGGCAATGGCGCTACTTTCCGTCGTACCATGCCGCCATCGTCGCACAACAAAAGGTTCGTCTTCTTCGTCTTCAGCAGTTGGCGCCAAAAGAAAACGATTCCAATCCAAACAACGAAAGTCAGCTTGTTGCCAGACTTCGCGCTTCAATTGTACTAAAAACGCCGCGGTCCGCCGCCAAGGTCCGGGCAAGAAAAGTAGCTTGGCATTTCTCAGAAGCGCGGGCCGCGGACCGCCGGCGGACCTCGAATACCGGTGACGTAAGGTCACGTGATGCACGGCCCGCGGACCAAAACAGCAATTTGGTCCGTCGTGTGGATACACCTTAAAGGGGCGGTGCAACGGTATTCGTTACTTACTGACACTATAGTGGGACTCAAGGATACTTGCACGCAACGCTTTTCGTCCCCTCACTCCAGGGTTACCAGGTCTTTACTGCGAGGTCCGTTAGCCTAAAAATGCTAAGGGCAGTGGCGCCGCAAGCGTCTGGTAGGTGAAGGGATGACGCTGGTGGCGGAGAAAGGGGGAGGGGGGGGGGGGGGGGGGGGGGGGCGTCACATGGACGTGTTGCCATTAGAAATAAAAATGGCTTCCGCCACCCCTCTGCTGATTCGACGCCAATGATTGTGCGTGCTTTTTTGTCCGTTTGTTTTGTTTTGCTTAGTTTTGAATGGTTATTTTGGGATCGGGCGCATATTTCTTTTTATTTTAGCTATATTACTATATAATATTTCTTTATCTCTTATCTCAGCCGTGTTTCTCTGCTTGTTGGCGCTTCACCAGCTCTGAGTGGACCGACTACATTTTAACGAAGCTTAAAAACCAGAAGACGAGATTTAGAACCGGCAGACAAGGTGTTCCAGCTAGCGTTCCAGTCCCAGTGAACGATTCATATCTCGAACGAATGAGTGAACGATTCCTATCTCGAACAACAGTGCCCTTTCGCAAATTTTTGAACTTTGCTATATATCTCTCTCTCTCTTTTTCTTTCTAGAAATCGGCTTACATTAAAAATGGCAATTGCAACATAACACCAGAAGACGGTAAAAAAAATTCAATTGAAGTGACTGACAGCTTAACAAAACGCCGGGCGCGGATCATTATAATGTTCACGTTTTTTTTGTGCTTCGCGATTTGTTCTTTCGCTTCAGCTACAGGCCACATTCTCGTTGGCTGCGGAGCAAGAGGAATATTATGCTCTGCAAATCTTAGTTGATTATTGAATTGACCGTGACGTTTATCTCACCATAGGGTGTCCGCCAAACACATAAAAACAAAAACACAATAAAAATTGAATCGATTAAAACAGCACTGTGCAACGAGATAAAACGAGTTTCAAGGTCAGGTTTCATGCTTCAGGTATGAATTCACCAGATTCATGCTGATTTACAACGCATCCGGTGAGAGTATATTCTAAAACACGATAGCGCTATGAACAAGGAGTCTCCGAAGAAGTACACAGGAGGAATGCATCTTCGACACGCCCTTGTTCATTGTGCTATTGATGCTTCGCCGTGGATAAACCCCGCTCGTCCAACAGTTCGTTTTGGTACGGTAAGAAAAGAAAAAAACTGAGCTATGTTAAGGGGCGCCGCGTCTGTCCGAGAACTCGGGGCATTTCCATTTGAGCGCGCACATTCGCGACGGTACGCAAAAACCGCTTCCTGTCTTCTCGCCTGCCGTTCGGCTTGGACGGTTGCCACGACGAGACTCTATTCTGGTCTTTAGCACAGCCTTGTTAGGAGTCCTATTTGTTTGTTCGCGCGAGATGGTGCCGCCGCCTTCTGCTCCCCGTAGGGTTCAAGCTGCCTTTCTGGCCGTTTTTGCTCGTTTTTTCGTTCAGGAATAGATTAGCCTAAGTTGTTGCGCAGTTGCGGCATTGTATACCTTCAGAGGAAAACGGTATCTGGGCAAGTCACCGAGGGCGTTGTTTATATGTGTTACTAAAACTGTTCTTTTTTTTTTTTCGTGGTTGCTAAAATTGTTGTTTTTAACTTGTAAGATGTCAGAACGTGTGGGTTGGGGTCGACGTTGCGATAGTCTTGTAGATTTTTTTCCCCTCCTGCATGGTATAAAATATAATAATAAAGTCAGAACGGTCCAACCCTCCATTCTGGAGCATCGTGACAGACTTGGTGCTGGTAGGTCCTGGCACGTGAACGGGCATACTGAACGGTAGCCGCTAGGCCAGTACCACTACGCCAACAGAGAGTTTTAGTAGATCGATCCGATAACTCAGACAACGGTATACGATACTTTGTGGTCGCATTCGAGCAAGTTACGTATCGGTATCGGGTATCGTTATTGAGCGCAAAACCGTTCTACTGAAACTCTTTAATGTCAGGACGTGTGACCACGTCGTAGAGACCTACGCAGGGATGCGACTGTGAGTTCGTGAGGCATGCATGTTTCGCATGTCGCGTGGCAGCCAATTCAAGGCGTGCGCCATACAAATCACAGATGTCCCGGTAACTCGCAGTCAATCGTAACTCCACGTGGCGTATAGCCATCAAGCGCTACTTTGTGAATGACTCCTAAGTCTTCTTCTATGGTTGTGCTCTTGTTTTCATTACGTTTGGCATGTATCGAAAATAGCATCCTTTAGTTTTTTTTGTTTTTTTTTATCAATTTATAAAGGCAACGAAGAATAGCATGGGGAGTTTTAGGATATAGTTTTTGCTCTCATGACAAGAGTACCCAATAACAATTCGCAAATTTAGTGATTGTGGTACCACATTCTGAGGATCGCGATCCTTAGTTCGTCGATGCTTGCTTGCACAATCAGGATGCTTGCTTGCACAATCCTGACATATATAGAATTATGAGTTAAGGCTCTAACGTCTCTCGCATTTAACGTAAAAAGATTTGCTTACAAGTCACACCGAGCCTTCTGCTGATACTACGTCGATCATCCAGACGACAGCCATTTCGATATGCGCCAGTGCAACCGCCCTCGAGGTCGTGAAAGTTTCGAATACGATGCATATGCAAAGGCGCCGGCGGAGTATCGGACACCGTTATCGGAATGCAACAACTGTCTAGGGGGAAAAGAGCGGGAATTAGGAAAGCTGAAGCGTAGAGGAGTGTCTTTCTTTCCACAGTGGCTTTTCTCGTGCTCGTCCGTTTTCCCCTCGCAATGTCTTTCCTATGTTGAATCTGACCATAACACTTTGTAGTGATCGTTCCAACTTTTGACCTCACACGTTATTAGAATTTCTCCAAACCTCGATATTCTTTGTTTTTCTCAACCAGGATCACGGAAGGGGCAGGCCGCGGAAGTCGTCGAGCTCCCACCGAGAACGCAGCCTGCGGTCCGACCTCCTCCTCCTCGTCAGCCGACATCTCTCGACGCTGCCGATCCCTTTGATCCGATCACACGTTGTGATTATCCGGATCATCTCGCTTGCCGGAAAGACCCGCCAACGTGCGTCCCCCGAATCTCCTTTCCGCCAGCAGTGAGACCGTAGTAAATTTAAGTTTCTCCTTTCTTTTATTTGTTTTCTTTTTCTTCCGCCTCTCGACTTCTAGTCTGAGGGGAGAGCGACAAGGGAAAGCTAAATATGGGACAGCTTTTATGCGACTTCTCGCAGCTTCATTACGTAGACTGTTACACTCTGGAAACATGGGATTGCACCGCGCAGAAAGAGGAATAGAAGAGCTCGACGATTTAAATGTGTGCCAATAAATTTTCATGTGCCTGCGTGTGACCAAGTTTGTGGAAAGAGGCTTTCTTTTCGTCGGGGATCGACCAGCGTAAGGAGATTATATTTGGAGTAGTTCTGGTCGTGCGCCTATTTCGTTTACCGTGTATTGGAATTGTATTGTTTTCAGAGACAATATATTTACGCTTGACGCAGGTAATTTAATTATTTATGTTCTTACGCTTTTGTTAATGTCGTACTGTGGACGAAGAGCCAAAAAAACGAAGGACGAAAAAAAAATTGGTGTGTGTGTATGTTTATACTGCCCAGAACTTCGTCTGCCTTAACGGGCGACGAGTCTCCCAGCTGTATAGGAGAAATGTAGCCTGTGCAGTACAACCGCTAGCCTGGGGCCTTTAACGTGCATCACACAGACAGTAGTGATACACGACCGCACGCCGGTACGATGCTCATTCAGATCGAATCGGGCAGGGGTGGAAATTGATCCCAGGATCCATGGTCTCTACAGCGCGAGCTTTCGCTCCACGTGCTCCGAGCTGGTGTGCGCTAGCCCACTCGGCCACCAATCCGCCCTTTTTCTCTCTTTTTTTTTTTTTTTTTTGAAACAAATGTTTATTTACAGGTTAAAAACATAAGTAGCAAGACCGAAAAAAATGAGGTATAAACATCTGTTAGAGCAAAAATTAAAAAAAAAAAAATGTTACATAATTTAAACATTGCATTCAATGACCCACGTGCAAAGTAAATCAGTTAAAGGTTACAACATTGTTAAAACGTGCAGTCACCTCAGCTCTGGATGTGTATTGCACTCGAAGATCTTAAAAGTATATTAGAGTGAGCGCGTGCGAAGGCGACGGGTAGTCTTCCCGAAGCGTACAAATTTAGTGCTACGTTCTAACCTTTCACTCATATCTTTTTCTATTTCGACTGATTCTGAATTTCTAATAGACCGGTCTAATTTGTTAGCAAAGTGTCGCCACGCAGGTTTATGGTTCAGTGTGCACTCTGTCATGTCCACTCTTGACCGCCATAACTCATGTAGGCCTAAAACCATGATTTGTCTCCGTCAGGTCAGTTAGCGTCCTTTTGTCGTGCAGCCGTTAGAATTTCAAAGTACACCAACTAATTGACTCTTCAGGACCTCGTGGCCAAGCAGGAGGGAATCCTCTCGATGATGGGAGCTTTGGGGGATAAAGATTTCGTTCGCCTCTTCCTCCTCCTCTTTGACTCTGCTCTCTCCCAATGAGATGTGGAGCCAGGATCTGACGTGCACAGAACTTCTCCCGAGCATTTCTTTATCGCTGGTTTTATCCATTTCGGACGCCTCTTCCTCTTGACTTCATTGGCTCCTCAGCTTGGCCTTCAGGGTCAAGAGCACCGAACGAGTTGGTGATGACAACATTGCTCACTGTCTTCTTCGCTGCAGGGCGTGACGACGTCAACCTGTCTTCGTACTTCTCAGTCCATGATGCTGCCTCGACGTGGGCTGTGCTGTGAGCGGTGCTGACCTCTGTCAAAACCTCTGTTTGTGCGATTTCTTCTGCGTCCATCAAGTATTCTGTAGAAACCTGGAGAGATACAGTTGTTCGGTTGGAGTACGTTGAAATACAGTCTTCGAGATCGTGACCGAATTTTCAAAATGCGCTACACCAGGGAGCGCGGCACTGGCCTCGGACGTGTCCGACTTGCCAGCATCGCAGACATTGCGGTGATCTGCCTGGCACGGAGACAAGGACGGTGGTTCCCAGAATTTTGAGCTGATGCGGCAAGCTGTCCGCAGTCACCCCTTCGTTCAATTCAATTGACAGTACTCTTGTGGTCGTCCCTACTTCCTCGAAGCCAGAGTAGTGCCACTTGTCTCAAACGATTCTTTTTATTTTTCCAAACGTAGAAAAAGCACTTGCTACGTTTGCATGTGGGACGCTAATTGGAACCCAGTGCACCTTCATGGACAGCCCAGTCTTGCTCCCGTCTATTATCAAACATGTCTTGTACTTTGCTTGGATTTCTCGGAGTTGCAGCAATCTTTCTTTTTCTTTGGCAGAACGCACTGTGAGCAGCCACACATGATTGTACTGAAAGGCTCCAAGCGAAGCCAGCTTGTTTGGGTTGATGACTTTCTTCAAAGCAGGACTGCAATCGTCGATGCGGTATGGCCGGGCTGATGGGTCCCCATGAAAAATTAAAGATTTTTCAAGCAGCTTACCGTTGGGAAGAGGTGGCAGTAAAATCTTGTACTCTGTTGTGCTTGGTGCAGAGAGGGCAGAAGCAGAAATGGCTTCAGAATATTCCCGGCTAGGCTTATACCCGTGCCACACGGGCAACTCGAATGCCATTTACAACGAATGACATTTGAGCGGACGGCAAATCAGCGCGCTACACTCCGGGCGTAGCGCATTCCACGCGCGCCAGACTGCGAGCTGATTCGCCGATCACACAAATGTCATTCGTTGTAAATGGCAGTCGAGTTGCCCGTGTGGCACGGGTATTAGCCGTTGAGATTTCCTTTACGGAGCCCATTTCCAACGCGGCCATTCAGCTCGTCGTCTCTTCGAACTCCTCAGCCACCGATCCCCCTAACGAACGATAAACAAATAATAGAGAAAGTTAAGTCGCCGTATTTAAAGAAAGGATTCGGTCGTTAAAACTCCTGTCGATTACTGAATTATAATCTATAAATTTTACAATTATTTATATTCCCTGAAGCAAATACTCAAATAGCACAGGTCGTAGTCGTAAATGCATATTTGTGTACGAAGATTGAATTAGCTTTTCCCGCATTTCTTTTTGTCTTGTTTTCTAGTCACTGCACCTGCCTCCTTGAATCTGGCAATGACGCCTCGTTCACGCGTGAAGCCTATTGTAAAAAGCCTTCGATTCGTCTTGCGCAGCTGGCGACGCACACGAGAATCTCGCCATGTTGCGCGCCCGTAAGGCGATGTCCTTGACGATTTGCCACGCGCTATCAGTACCGAGAACTCCCGATGTCGACGGTAATTACCCTTATCCGTTGTGTACAACCAGCTTCCAAGTAAAGATAACACACAAAAAAAAACATGTAACTACTTGCACAGATTTGTTGGAAGTCCTTCCCGCGTCTCGCTCGTGTCAAAGCTCCTCGATTCCAAAAATTTTGCGTTTTGAATAAATTGGGGGAGAGTTGAACGTCAGTCGCTTAATCATCGCGGCTAGAGAAAGCAAGAGTGTACATACTCCGTATTTTCGGCGTCAACTATTTTGTGCTGCACTGTTAAGGTTGGCGTTGGCCATACAAAAAGGGTCTATGGTCGTCTAATGAAAATTCTATGGCAGGCTATCACCCGCTATGGCCTTCTATGGTCAGCCATAGAAATCCATAAATACAGCTAAAGCCAGCTATAGAAAAATCTTTGGCCCTGTGTCTTAAGACTGGGAACCGGCCACGAGTCTAAAGACTGGGAACCAATAAATTGTCTTTACCTGCCTATAGAAAATTTTATGGCCACTAGTCTAAAGACTGGGACAAATAAATTGTCTTTACCCGCCTATAGAAAATTCTATGGCCCTGAGTCTAAAGACAGGGAAGCAATAAATCTTCTTTACCCGCCTATAGAAAATGTTATGGGCCCGAGTCTAAATACTGGGAACCAATAAATTGTCTTTACCCGTTTATGAAACTTTTATGGCCCCGAGTCTAAAAATTCCTCCTCCATGCTCGCGGCGGCAGCGGCAGTCTACTAAACGATCTACTAAAACTCTCAACACGGGCTTTTGAACTTTCTGACTTGTGCAACTTGATGTTTTTAAGCGGTTGCATTATATGACCGAAGACAGTCTCATTTTAGTCGTCTGCTGTGATACCAAAGTCATAGTTCGTGGGTCCTTATAACTCCCGGCACTCACTTTTTATAGGAAAAACGCTCCAAATTAGAAAATTAAAACAATATTAAATTTCTGTAATACCGGTGACAAAACATGACCCAAGATATATTCTCTGCTGTTGCAACGAGTCTTGAAAACCAGTAATATCGTTTTTTTTTAATCCATTGAAATACTTGTGCAACAATTAAAATTAATTATTACCCCACCAAAACCGAAAATAGATTACACTGCAATCAAGCAATGGCTTGATTGGAATGTTCACCACCAGTGTACTGCATTTCAACACTTCATTGTCAACATGATTCATCAAACTCATTAAAATATAATTAATAAATTTAGTTAATTAGCCTAATGATCTACATTTGATTTTTTCAGAGTGTTGAATTAAGAGATGGGGGCTATTCCAAGAGACAATCCAAATGATGTATTAAGTACGAGTAATATTTGCTCTGCATCTCAGTGTTTATGCGACAAATGATGGCAGTCACCGGCAAAGTCGGATTCAAAAATAAGACTGCCATATATAGCGCTAGTGCGAACTTAGTGTATGTAGAGAGGATCCGGTGTAGCTGCGTTGTTGCTGTTGTGTGGGGGAGTGTTCTGCTTGTGTTTCTGTGTGTTCAGAGATGTATGTATATCTACCATGTAGCGTTTAAAAGTCGGGAGAACTTGAAGTAAATTTTTTTAGAGTGTGCTGGCTAAAGAGAGCCATAGAGTAAGCCATACTAGAAGTCTTTAACCAGCCATCAGAAAAGCTAAAGAGCGCTATGGCTGGACAGTGATAGGGCCATAGACAAAACTAAAGAGGCTCATAAAGGCGACCATAAGGTATGCTAAAGACAGCCATAGAAAATTCTTTAGCTAATTGGGCCAAATAGCTAAAGCCGTCCATACAAAGAATTTTCTATTGGCGACGTGCGCGACCGAAAGCGTCGCGGTGGTCGGCCTTCCACGATTGGCCGAACGCTGACTATGACGTCAGCAAAGGAGTTCTCATGGACGGAAATAAGAGGAACGTGAGGACTTCAATTTTGACGGTGTTGACAGTGTTGGTTCATTAAGGTTATGATTTCAAGCTTCCGCCATGCTAATTACAAACACCATCGAACTTGTTGTTCGCAAGGTAATGACGTCACGAAAGGTAACCATACGAGGGCGCCACGGAAACATCTCGCCGCTAAAGGGGTGTTCACACGAGGGAGAAATCCCGGGGATTTCTCCCCGGCACGCGCGCCTCACGAGATGAAAACGCGAGGCTTTTGCACATCGCAAAGCCTGACGTTTTCGTCGTGGGATGCGCGTGCCGGGGAGAAATCCCTGGGATTTCTCCCTCGTGTGAATACCCCTTAATAGCCGGCCATAGGACATTTTTGAATGGCTTCCACAGTGATGAAGCCTTGCATTGCTGCGTGAGCGCGCGACTTCGTCTCGCGTCTCATTCGCACGCGCTGTAGTGCGCAGTTAAAGGCTTGTACGCGCAAATAGAGAAGAACACGGAAGGGTACACTGACAAGTTTTCTGAGCATCACGACCCAACTAGCCCCTCGACAGTCTCGATGCCTTAACAACGTAACACGAAATAAGTGACGCCGAGTACATATAAGCTGGCGGGATAGCGAAGGCTACTAGCGTAAGCTGTACTCATTTCATCGGAGTGTGCCTTTCACGCTCAAGCACTCCGCGGAAGCCCGTTTCAGAGCCGCGATCTTGTGCCTGTTCTCCGCGTGCTGACAGCGCGTGTATTGTGAGTCGCGCACAATCAAGTTGGTTTCTTTCGTCTGACGAAAAATACTGCATACATGGGCACTCCGGTCTACACATCTTATCGTACTCGATTATAGAGGCTTCGATGTAACGTGACTATAAGTATACCTTGTTCCAGCATAACTTGGCAGAAGTCAAAGGTTATTATACCAATAATTGCATAAAGAGCGTGTGAGAGATCGACACGCATGTTAACGGACCCCCGGAATTCATTCCCGCGGAGCACTGTCCCGCGGTGCTCTCCGACAATCTTACTGGCTCACGGGGCCGTGGCTTTTGGGTATTTTCAAGTTTCGCTGAAGCGGATCATGGTGACCGTAATTAAATCACGTGGCATTCGCCAGCTAAATTTATATTTTTGCTAGGTACAAGCCATGGTAACAACCACGACTGAAAACAAAAAGTGAAAGCCGTTTACAACTCCCTGTAACGCCGAATTCGAGCGCAGCTCTTGAGGAGGAGGATGGAAGGGTACTGAGGGGAGGATAGTCCCTTCCTCCTCCTTCTCCTCCTCCCCTCATTCTTCAATCTCCTCCGGGGGCTAGGGGGGGTCACGTGACCTCGGGGTTACGTGACCTGTGGGAGGTCACGTAACCTCGGGGGTTACGTGACCTGGGGAGCACGTGACCTGGTGGGTCACGTGGCCTCGGGGGGTCACGTGACCCCGGGGGGGGGGGGGAGGGGGGCGGGGCTCGCGCGGTGCATTATGGGACATTTCCGATAATGCACCGCGCGGTTACGCCAACGGCGACGCCGACGCCGCTCAAGCCGGAAACGGGCGCCTAAGAGCTGCGCTCTAAAAAAGAAATGGACGAGCGTGTTGCCAGCAAGGGTCACGGGAAAAGCTTACCACGGCCGTGTTGCTTACTCGATGTAAATGCTATCCCTATGAATGATACAAGCGATGTTACCTGGCAATTGCTTTGAGAGATAGTTTGGGGAATGTATTTAGGCGCGTGCAGGCGCTACACGCGCGTTAGAAGTTTCAGTCGAAATAAAGTGACAGTGATAGCGCTGTTCGCGGAAGAGGACTACATACTCTGTTTCACCTTACACTGTACTGCAACGGTCATTATACGAGCAGTGTTAGCCAATCCAGCTAGCTCCACGCGTTACGCGTGACTTTGCGCTCCGCCCGTCGCTCAGCCCAACCGGAAGGTCACGCCACGCCGTCCAAGCTATGGACTCGTAGCGTCCGTTGCGGTCCATCATAAGTTGACCGGAGTATCGCGCGTCACCTGCGCAACACACATGCACAGGTAAAGAGTGATTTATTAGGGACTGTCGTATATAATTATAGTAATAATATAGTAATAATAGTAATAATAATTATTGTGTTGGATGTATGCTTATACAGCCTAGAATTTGGCCTGCCTCATCGGGCAACGAGTCTCCCAGTTGTATATAAGAAATATAGCCAGTGCAGTGCAACCGCCAGCCTGGGGTCTTTAACGTGCCCCACGCAGTAGTGATACATGACCGCACGCCGGTATACGATGCTCATCCAGATTGAAACGGGCTGGGGCGGAGATCGATCATCAGGGGTCTCCAAACGTTTTGGCAAGGGGGCCGGTTTGGGGTCCTCTTGCAGTCTCGGGGGCCAGAAATTAGATAAGACGATATAAACGAGGAAATACTAAAGAAATAATCCTAAATAAGCGTTTAAATACGGAAATATTAGCTAAAGCAAAAATTTAAATAGAATTGTAAGGTGGAAAATTATATATACTTTATTTTTAAGCGCAATATTTTACTATTTATTACATTGCAAAATAATTGTGACCCCGGGAACTAACCAGACATGAGTCAAAGACCATAGAAACTTTGACATGTGCACACTGGAAAGAAGATTAATAAAATTAATAGACCAGATTACTATGCACGATATGCATAAGAACGCTAAGGAATATTTTCATGGTTATGCAGACATGAAGCAGGGAACTACGAATAGTAATTCTGGTGATGACAATGTACAATATGTAATATACCGAGAGAAGCAGTGTCTCGATGCACTTTTCTAGGCACATGCGAATAGTGGATTTTGATTTGGAAGCGAATTCGAAGTGCATAGTGGTTTTGGCCGAATATTTTCCATTCGAATACCAAATAGTTTTTTCAAGATTTTCACTACTGCATCACCGTGCCTACACGAAAACCCATCTGAACTCGTAAAGGTTGTCCCAAGTTTCCACTTGTCCATATCTAGGCTAAGTTAATTTTAATCTAGCTATATTTATGGACTTTCACCTCAGAAAGTATATTGCCTACATGGGAATAGCAAGTAAACGATGCATTTGACATAAAATTAAACCTATAGAGATACCCAGCTAGACCTAATAGAGGGAATTTATAAATAGTCTTGCTATATGCAAATATTCTTCATTAAATCTAGAATTTGAGACAATAAAAAAGACGATCATGAATTATGAACGTAGGTTGTCAGGACATCTCTGACTAACAAATACTCTTGCATAATAGCCACAGTTTAATTTTGCGAATTTTACAGCAATGTAGATATCAACCTTCACAAACTTTCCGTTTCTTTTTACACACACCGCGCGAGCGCGTCCACTGTCCAGCATTAAAAGTTGGCTTTCCTGTTAAGAACGTGACTGCAATACTATTAGCGGCGAGAAGTTTTGGTGGCGCCCTCCTGTGGTTCCCCCTTGTGACGTCATTACCTTGCAAACAACAAGTTCGATGGTGTTTGTTACTAGCATGGTGGAAGCTTGAAATCATTGCGCTGTCAAAGGAACACTGCCAACACCGTCCAAATTAAAGTTCTTTCATTCCTCTTATTTCCGTCGATGATAAATCCCCTTTCCGACGTCATAGTCAGCGTTCGGCCAATCGTGGAAGGCCGACCACAGCGACGCTTTCGGTCGCTCACGGGGCTAATAGGCGGGCTAGCCCCGTTAAGCGCGCTTCTTGCCGAGCACCGGTGCACTGTGGAGAATCAACACCCGCGAAAGCGAGCTTCTCGGGTGTTGCTTCTCCACGGTGCACCAGTGCTCCGTAAGAAGCGCGCTTAACGGAGCTAACCAGCCGGGATCAACACTTCGAAAAACACGAATACCAGAGTTCACCTTGCAGCGAATATCGAAAAGCGTATCATTCGAAACTACTGTTTGAAAATTAAAATATTCGCACAATACCGCAGTTTCCTCTCATTCTTTCTAATATCTTTTTCGTTCGCGCTTTTGGTGCGTGTCGCGGCGCCAATTTTTTTACGAGCGCTTACTCTTGGTGTCGGTAACTGCTAAAAACACAAAAAATAAGCGCTCGTAAAGTGCCACGGGCAGGGCGTCACTGGAAATACTGAGGCCATCCGCGGGCCGGGGTTTGAAAACTTCTGTTCTAGATTGAACCGAAGATTCCGGGGTTCAATTTAGAACACGTGCTCCGAGCTGAGATGCGCTAACCCACTCGGCCACCGATCCCCCTTTTCGTAGATCGCAAGCTGCGAATAGCTGACCCGTGAGAGCGCGTGCTCAATTTGTGCTCAGCGTGAATGGCACGAACTTCCGCTAGCAACGCGATGCTCCCGTGAAACGATCTACGAAAGGATTGCGCCAAGAACGTATCGGAGTGCAGAGGCCTGCAGCGGCCACAGTCTGCGATCATTGGTACGTTTCCGCAGACGGAAAGGCTTGGCAGTTCCGGCATGTAAAGGCTCCCATTTTACGAATGAAATTAGCGTAGCGCGCTACGAAACAACCTTATTAATTTTCGCGTTGAAATTTCATGTCAGAGCTACCTAGAACGATAATGAGTACCCAGAACAATCTTATTATTAAGTGGCAGAGTTAAAAATGACAGCAATCCTGATGTTTATCAGTCGTGTCTCGTGATTATCGGTCGACAGATAAAACGACTATAGTCGGAAACCCAATGTATGCGCAGTAGATGCTCCGACTTCAGCGCGAACTTGCTGCCTCGATAATACTTCGGCACGCGCGCAGCCGAATTCCCGACGGGCGGCAACGAGCGCGTGCTTGACGCGGAGCACCCTGCATTTTTAACCTGTCACCGACCTCAAACTTTTCATTCCATCCACAAGGTACATCTGCGCCCGACTAGTGTAGCGGCATAGTTCTCCGTGATTGTCGGCGACTGCGCTTCGATAAGGTCATCGCGTACCGCGTTCGGAGGAAGCTTATACGCGATGGCAAGGAAATTAATGTTCCATATTTCAAAACAAAATTCCAGGACGACGTTTCGTGCTTCCCGAAGGATGGCGTGGAAGCCACCGGCGGGTTAGGTCACGGGCCAGTGGAATTACGAGGCGAATTGGGAACGATCACATTTCCGTTGTCGTGCGACCTGTTTCTTCGTGGTCGGCCGTCTTGTGTTCCTTGGAGCACGGCCTTGAGTTGCTACCGATCCTCATGAACGCTGGCTGTTTCTTTTTTTTTTTTTTTATTTGTTTATCGCGCAAGCATGATCTTGTTTGTGGCACTCGCACCGCGCAGCACGTGGACAGCTGTTGTTATTTCAAACGCCGATGCTCGCTAAAAATAGGCCGCTGGAAACCGGGTTATTTATAGCGGGATCCACCGCGCGCATGATCAATTCATTCTAGTTTTTCTTCTATTTTTTTTATTTGTGTTTATTTCATATTTTTTCCCTGGTCGCATTCCCTTTGTGTGTCGGCGGTAGTGATTTATGTGCGCCCAACAACAATGCGTGCCCTACATGTTGATTTATACATTGAGTGGGCTGCACCGAGTGAAGTCTGTTGACTGCTTCCGCGAAAAACAAAAATAAAATAAGTAGCTTCAGGAATAATTTGATAACCTTACGAGCAAGCTCGGCGGTTTAGTTTACTTCTCGATAATACCTCTACTCTTTCACCAAGAAGTGATTACGATGACAGAATGTAAATGAGTTGATACGCAGTGAAGAGGCAGGCGACTCACAGCTAGTTTATACTCTTGGAATTTGAGGCCCGAAAGATTAGCGTCTCCCCTGCAGCAAAACAGACACACGAACACGCGCCCAAAAAGACATTATGTAGGACTAGAAGAAATAGCATGTCCTCGAAAATTTCTGAAGATACCGTTTAGCACAGTCTAGGTGTTCGGGAAAGGGGGAAGGGGGAAGGGGGGGGGGAGGTTACAGTTTTTAACAAGTGCACAAAAATGGTAAGAAATTTACTGTTGAAGAGAACAATGGTAAATAGTTTCCAATTAATATATTTTTCCTAGATGTGTGTTTGATAATATATAATATGTTTATTTATGGGAATGTAATCTTCTACAGATATTCAGATGTTGATTCAAACGAAATTAAATTTAAAGCCGAAGCTTTGGAACAACTTTCTGCGGCAATGAATATTTTTTTTTTCCAAACGCATAAAGTTCGATGCCCCAGCAAGTTGTCACCGAGGTGTACATTCCACGATTTTATTTGGCAGGGATATTATGTTTTCTACCGTCGTCTTTAAACAAACAAAAAAAGAAAACAAAGGAAGACGGGATGTATAGTTTTTTAGACTTATGTGATATTCGTGGCAGACATTCTGATATTTTTTTGGAATGTCGGTGAAAACATTTGTGACATATGAAGTCAAAACTTTATGGGTGCCCGCGCCCTCGCACACCCGAAGCGCCAAAAAAAAAAAACTGTACACGTGTATACTATTTCTTCTTTAGAAATGATACATACACTTCAGCTGCATAAATTTAAGACGTGCCAGCCTGCTCGAGGACTGCCCGAAGTCACAATACCATGTTATAGTTATTACGGCTTAATTTGTATATATTGTGTGTGCGTTTGATTGTCATCATTTTGTGGTACCGTCTCGTTGGGATGCCTGTCCTTCTTGATAGCTAGTATGACACGCAAAAAGATTAATCATTATAGATTTTTTTCCTCTTTGATATACTACGCTCTTGTTCAAAACAGTGTGAACACATTTATACAAATCAAGCAACAACACGCCTAAAATTAAAAAAAAGGGTGAGGAGATTAGTGTTGAGCTCCATAAATAGTAGAATCTTGTATGGCACGCACGAACGTGGGTTTTCGATGTCCGTAAAGCCAGATCGTACACAAGAGCAAAGAAGGAAACAAAACTGGGTTTGCATTTAAAAGATACAATATTTCATTTGAAAATCAGATTGCGAAACATTGTTTTGCTCGGAAAAGCAGCCTTTTGCTGCTGATATCTCGAAACGAATAGCTTTAGTATTTCCTGGAAGTCACGAGAGGAAACCGACGAATCTTAAGTCCTTTTTTTGTTTTGTTTTCTGGCTCGCAATCTCGGCTTGGCTAATTTTAAACCCTCTAGTGCGTGCGTGGGTTGTACCAAAATGAGATGTTCTTTTCATTTCGTTTTACTAAAAGCACGAGGAAAACTTCAAAAATCGTTGCTTTTCTTTGTTGTTGTTTTGGGGGATAACCTCGTTAATTACGGCACACGTCAGGATACGCTTATAATTTGATAATGATTGAAGTAGAAACTAAAATGTTCGTATAAGATTCCCAAATATTAATTTTAGAGGGCATGTCTAATAAGAGATCTCTATATAACCAGTCGTCAAAAGAGGTCCTTACATTTGCTAGATTTCAATACACTGAAAGATTAGCTTTGTGCTAGTTAGTGTCGGGAATGGAGGCTGTCGTGGCACGCGACACTCAGACCATCCTTAACATAAAGAGCCCGAAGCGCGCTAAAACCCCACCGCCTAAGCGACGACAGGGTTTGACATACACGTGACGCGCCTTCGCGCCAGAACTGGATCGATCCACATTAGTCAATAAATCGATCGGAATCAATCATCCGATCAATCAATCAGCCAATCAATCGGTCAATCAATCAATCACCCAAGTATTTATTTTTTGTCGCGGTCCGCCCACAGCACCCGATGGCACTACTGGATGCGGAGCGGGGTTTCCCACTCTTGTTTTGCGAGGTATCTGTTTCCGCCCATTATAGCGTGACCCCCGCTTTCACACTGCTCGCACTTCGTACAAAAGACGCGGTGTTTGCAGCAGACACGATGACAGAATAGATATATATGCTCCGAATACATTTCCATAGACAGTGTTTGTACGACGTTTGCCAGGAAGAAGCACGCCACAGACAGTAGGGGGTTTTAGGGAACCGTTTTTGGCGTATCCGATACGGTACGGGGGGTCCTCCGGTACTAATTATGCGCATGCGCTGCCACAGAAGACTCGCACATGCGCAGTTCGTACCGGAGGACCCTTCGTACTCTGTCGGATGAGCAGAACGGTTCCCTAAAACTCTCTACCGTATGCAGACGGTCTTTTGTTCGATGTACTAGCGGAGTGGCCGCCGCTTCAAATTCCCTATAAATAACGCGAAGCAAACCTATAGTGTTTCGGTTTTGTTTGTAACTGCCATGACCCATTTGTTTTCTGCAAATTGGTACCACTAATTTCTAACTGAAATGTACCATGTAAGACGAGTAATTTAGAAAGTTTTATTTGTACTTAGTGCGGAAGGTATAGCGTTACTCAGCTCTTTCGAAGTTTGCCGCGGCCCATACCGTTATCCGGAAAGAATATTGCTCGTACATCTTTATTTAAAAAAAACGATTCTTTTTTTTTTGTGTGTGTGTGCACGTGTATGTGTGTGTTTTTTTAGTCTACTAGAAGAACAAATAGGTCCATTTTGCCTCGCACGGTCGCGCACGTGGTTCCCACAATTCGAGTCAAAAGGAGCTGCCTACTATGCGGAACCGACACCAGAAACGAGGACACGCAAACCACTAAATACGAAACACCCACTTTTGTCTCTGCTCAATCGCAGTTTTTTTTTTTTTTTTTTTTTTTGTTTTGCGGCGCGGTGGAGGCAAGCACGTGTCGTGTCGCAGTTCTCGCTCGGTCGCCAATCTGTTTCGACACACACGCTGAGCGCGAGGGTTACTTTGTGACTTTGTTTCCAAGTGCGTGCTCGAAGAGAACGACATTAGAAGTCGCAATTGGACGCTTGTGGAACGCGAAAACTTCGGCGCGTGGGAAAGAAAAATCGAAAGAAACGATTGAGCAAATTTTTGCGCTTCTCATTCCCTACGTTGTGTAAGTAACGATGGAAACACGTGTATGTAGAGTCAGTGTGAGCTTGAGAAACGCAGGCCATTGCTTATTTTGTTCACGTTGCTTGCTTCGTGATTGGTTCTTGTGCCTTCTTATCGGCTATTGCCGGAATCTGATTGGCTGGAAAACCGATATAATAAGATACTCGGAACTCGCCACACCCTGCCTTTCTCAAGCTCTCAGTGACCACATATAGAACTGTAACCATCTTTAGTCGGTAGCATATTGTCACGAATAAAAAACGTAAAATTCATTAATAAAACTTAATACGAGGGTTTAATGCGGCGACCTTGTTCCGAGAAACATAGGGTAACAGTACTTTGACGGTGACGGAAGGACGAACCAAGCAGCTATGCGGAGCTCCTTTCGTAAGCGCGTGGGTACCTAGAAGTTTCCGAGCTGGAACAAACAACAAAATTCGCGAGTCATCTGGAACATTCCAGTCGTGCAAACAAAATAAAGATAAAAAAAGGACGAGCGCCGGCGGGGATCAAACCCCAGCCAGCGGCGTGGGAGTCGAGCGCGCTGCTGACTCAGCTATTCGCACGCGGCAATACAGTGGCTTTAAACACGCGCCAGATTGCAGCCGCCATTGCGGACTTTCTCTTGTCTCAGCGAGATACTCGCCAGAGCCGTATCTGACTCGAGCTACTGAAACGGGCGTTTACGAACCTCCACAGAGGCCTATGCTGGGGAGACGGACAAGGAATAGAATACAAAATGGCAATAACATGTTCTGTTGTGATAATGATGAAGCAAACGGAATAAGAGAGAGCAGAAAGTGGAGGTCTGTTATGCCGGCGCCCATGCATAGGCAGGCTCCTTTATACTTCATTGCGCTCACTGGCGAATGTAGGTATGCGTATACATATTTGTTCTATCGGATATTAGAAAAATGCCTCCAAATGGCTGTAGATCTTTCTTTGAAGGCCGGTTCATGCGGCACCGTTTGCTTGCATAGCGTTATATGTTACGGAAGCTTACGTCTACTTACGTCGAGAATCACCGCGGGGATATATGTGCTTCGTACGAAGCGTGGGGAGCCAGGTCAAGGAGTTTCCTTGTACGCGATATTCGAGGCATGAATCTTCCAGTGACTTATAACGGAACGTAAGAAAAAGTGAGCAAACGCTGCCGTGTGAATGGGCCTTAAAAGCGCATTCACACAGGAGTGTTTGCTTACGTTCTATTACGTTACGTCCGTCTCGGTCTGGAGGGAACCTCTTTGTGCTTTGTACTGCCACGTTAGCGGAGCATGAATCTGCTAACCAAAAACCGTTTGTTGTTCGTGGGGCTCTTCGCGAAGCAAACCAGTTTTGCGTAAGTAGTTCGCCTTTCCTCCGTAGTGGTGTTGCGGCCTTATAACGCGTGACCATCGGGGGCATAACCGGAGCTATCAGTGCAAGCGCCCTCCCGCTGGAGGAAATAGGAAAACGCTCGCTTTGACTGACAGAACTAGACAAACGACATTTCATGTCAAGATTTTTTCTTTCTAATTATTTGTATTTTGCGATACGATGATTTTGTGAGTCAGCGTGAGACCAGCCTCGCGAGCGGCGTATATACACGTTTGCCTCGCAGCCCACGGTCACCGCGCTACTCAATCACGTATGCTGTTTGTCTTTACTCGATATTCTACGTGCGTAGTATTTGAGAAGAAAGACACACGAGCGTCCTTCGTGTCCTCCGAAACCTAGGTCTCGCCTTTTAAGTGCGGCTGTTTGCTTCGCTGTTCACGAAGCATTTAAGCGAATGTTGGTATATTTCTTTTTTCCGCGTTCGGTTTTACCTTCGCCTATGATTTGCATAAACGTGAGGTAAAAGGGGTCGTGAAGGTGCGAAACATTTTTCTTGAGAGGATAACTTGTCTGATTAGTCTTCAAGAAGGTAATATCTAACTGCATGGTGCCAATCCACTCGTCCTCCTCCTTTAAATTGTATTCGTATTATACACGTTGTGAAGAAGAAAAAAATCATATAGGCACAATATTTCTCACCAAGCAACTTCACGTCACCGCCATTTTAAAGGTTAAACATCGCAACTTGATATTTGTGGTAGCAATTTGATTCCAATGTTATTGTTTTCAGGTGCCGTTGCCTATAGGTGAGGAAACGTGAAATTGAAAAATGAGCGTCGATTTCTTTCAAGAGGTTCGATGGTTTCTCTTTTTTGTTTCTTTTTTTATTCACTCGTCTCAAACTGTAGATGATGATGCGTAAGCTAAAGTCACGTATAGCCGGCATAGAGAATACACAAACGGAGGCCTCGACTGCAGTCGTAACTTGTGTCTTAGAAGGATCGCTTCGATTAGAATTGCAACGTGATGCATGTTGAAGACGCCAGGTTAGGAATCGTGCCTACACTGGTAAAAATTGCGCATTCTTAATGGTATACCAGTGTATTTATATATTAACGATGTCTAAACATTCATGCCGTCTAGTTTAGTTTTGGTTTTGACTGGAGTTTACATCTTCTAGGAAAGCGGAGTAGCGTTGTGATGATCGTGTTTCCATGCTTTCAGAATGACTGCACACTTAGTACAATTTTTTATGCCATCCTCATTTCAAAACTAAAAGTTTCAGCTACGATATCGACTTACAACGGACAGTGACCTATTTAGGTTTACGCACACAGCTCAAATATAACCAAGCACTCCTGTTCCTATCACCCATACGTCCTTTTCTCTCTCTCTCTCTCTTTTTTTTTGCATACTACGAATACGTTTTGTGAGAAATACAAAGGAAAACGTACCGGCAAATCAAAAATAGCCCGTATATTAGCTGCCACATCTAGAGGCGCCGACTACTCCAACCCCCCCCCCCCCCCCTCTTCCCTCCCCCCTCCCTCCGCCCGAAGAACTTTCCCGGGCTTCCCGGGGGGGGGGGGGGGGGGGGGGGGGGGCAGATCTCCAATTTCAAAGATGCTGGGTTCTTGCTTCCCGGAGAGCTCCTCGGGAAGCCAAGTACCCTGACCTCCACGACCTCTTAGGGTACTTCTGCTTGACCTTTAAATACCCCCCCCCCCCCCCCACGGGAAATTGGAAACTATCCGCCTATGGCCACATCTAAGTACAAAAGGAAAGAATCTGTTAGTGGGATGTTAAATTTATTGGTTTACGAATCATCGTGTGCTGTAGACTCATTTCAGAATTTAATAAGCAACAATTCGGAGATCCCTTCTAGGTCGGCAGAAGTGACGGCAGGATGAAGGAGACTGGTTGCATGCAAACCAACTTTGAAGCTCTAAAAGTAAGAATTGTCAACCCTGGCGCATATGGTTTTGTATATTTACCTTTGTGGTACAGCCAGCATCAATAATTAAAAAAATGGTGCGGACCCCCATTTCAGAACTACTGCTTTACGCAATAAGAGCTTTTACGCCCTTAAGGGTGTTTAAAGTATGTTCTTGAAACGCCACCCATGTCTATCAGTACCACCCTTTTCAGCATACTTTCTTCCATCAATACAACCTTTACAATCTTGAAATATGATATTGTGGCATGAAACACCCTTCATTTCTCAAGAACTGTAGAAGGGTGTAGAAAAGAATGCTACTGTGAAGTCAGGCGAACACCCAATGTTTTTGAAGAGTGTTCGCCGCTCTGAAATCCGCTTCAAACAGCTTTAGCGGGGGTAGTTTTAGGAACTTCGTCAAATAATTTTTGGCCCGTACAAATGCCTTTTACTTGGAGATACATACAACCTTTGAACTTGGGTATATTATGATTTACGTGAAACAGAACAGCGTACTTGTAACCTTCGTAATTGCAGGGACGGTCATCCGCGAATGACTGCCTTTGAACTACTGAGAGGCGGAGGAGCAGACAACAGTGTCGGGATTCCTTTGCCGTGCTTGATTCATTGCATCTGGGGAGAGCTTACAAGAAACAAGCGCCTGTGGCGCTTGTTTCTTGTAAACTTGTTGTTGCTCGTAAAAAATATCCCTATTGGCGACGTGAGCGATCGAAAGCGTCGCAGTGGTTGGCCTGCCACGATTGGCCGAATGCTGTCTATGACGTCTACAAAGGATTTCTCATCGGTGGAAATAAGAGTAATAGATAAACTTTAATTTTGGTGGTGTTGGCAGTGTTCCTTTGAGAGTGCAATAATTTCAAGCTTCCACCATGCTCATTAGAAACACCATCGAACTTGTTGTTCACATGGTAATGACATCACGAGTCTGAACCATAGGAGGGCGCCACCAAAACATCTCGCCGCCAATAGGATGCTGCGAAGATTGTCGGCATTCTATTTTAGCACCGTAAAGGCTGAACTCCATGGAGCGAATTATGGGACGAATAACTGACGAACGTCTCCCGACGGCACGCTCGCTTTGCGCGCGACGTAGCAGCCACTGTGCTGATGCCACGCACAAAGTAAAAGCCGACGGGCAAAATTCGTCTATATTTCACTGCATATTCGTCCCATAAAGTTCAGCCTTAAAGCCGGGTCACACTGCTCATATATCATACAAAAGACAGTCTGCAAACACCAGTCACCGCAATATCCGTGGTTTGAATGCCGCGTGCAAAGTTTCTCCTTGAACTTATTGCCATGCGGCATTCCAATCACGGATCTCGTGGTGACTCGCCTTCGAATCTGTATGCAGACTGTATTTTGTATGATACATAAACAGTGTGACCCCGGCTTAAGAGCTGCGTATGCATCGTACAAAAGACAGTCTGAATACAGATGCGAACGTTAGTCACCGCGAGATCCGTGCTTAAAATGCCGCATGGCAATAAGTTCAAGAAAAAAACTTGGCACGCGGCATTCGAACCACGGGGGTTTCGCTGACTTGTGTTTGCAGACTGTCTTTTGTATGATGTAATAGCAGTGTGACCCCGGGTGTTGTTTTTGTTTGCTTGTGTGGAGTGCATGTTTATTGTTGCCGGGCGAGTTTTCGTAACATATCGTAGATTTATTGGACAACAATCAGTCGTGTTTCCCTGTGAGCGGCTGACTTTCTACAGTGTTACTTATAGCCGTGCAGAATAAGTTCCGCTTCCATCAAGCACTCGTTGCATTCCGCCGGGATCTGGCTGCGCATGCACCCAAGAGTTAAGCAGGGTAAAGCCCCTCTATCCTGGGAAAAGTGGCGCCATTCATTGTTGTAGAAATGCTTGAGGCACGTGCCGCGCGCCACTTCTGGGAAATTCATGGCGTCTGAAATCTAGGTAAGGGCTCATTCACACTGGAAGCGGATCCGCGTTCGCAAAGCGGTTGCGAACGCGGTTGTATAAGGATTCAGTACAATTGCACGCGCATTTGATGACATCAAATGCGCGTGCAATTGTACTAGATCTTTATACAACCGCGTTCGCAACCGCTTCGCGAACGCGGATCCGCTTCCAGTGTGAATGGGGGGTCAGGGCTGCGCTGTGCCGCCATGATCTTCCCAAGGGCTGCACGTTGCACGTGCCTCCTGCATCAACGCACCTTGCGCTTGTTAGCGCCACCAACGCACCAGAAAGCATAGTGGCAGAGAACAATGCTAATAAAAGAAAAAGAAGCAGTGTGATGCAGACCGTCAGCAGGTTCAGACGTGTGTTCTTTTCTTCCCACACTCGTAACAAAATGGCGACGAGGTAAAAGAGGACCACGCCGACGTTCGGCAGGATCGAACCGTTCGAAGGGGGAGGCGACGAATGGCCTGCATACGTGTAACGACTTCACTCTTCCCACACTCGTAACAGCGCTACTTTTGAAACATGAAGGGTCTTTAAAGCAGGGAACACATGAGCGACAGAAACGGGCGCTGCGCGGCGGTTTCCATGGCAACTTGCGCGCATGCTGTGACGTGGCGGCTTGGCATAGGTCCACGTCACAGTGTCCTGGGCTGTTGCTATGGGAATCAGCACGCGGCGCCCGTTTTTGCCGCTCATGTGTTCCCTGCTTTACCGAATGCAAAAAGCTCGCGCTGGAGGCGGAGCATCTAATCAACGATTCTAGAACAGCTCAGTTGGGAAACTCGCCCCTGGAACCCGGAGTCCTCGCGTCTACCAAGACCGAACTAGATACGATTACAGCACCGCCCTTTAGCGGCGAGTCAAGACACGAAAGTTGCTTTACATAGCTATTCCGAGATGGCGCCACCGGCCCTTGCGCGACTCGACTGGATCGGTACGTGCAACCGTGTAGTTCCGGAGTGGCCGCTCCGGGTTTCATACTTAGTGTGCAACGCTGTCAAAGCTACGGGCGCGAGAGCGTGGCTTGATCTATGGTTTTGTTTGCGCGAGAACGCGTGCAAATGATCAGCGAGATCAAGCCCCATGCTTTGACAGCGTTGCACACTAAGTATGAAACAGAGTATAGAGTACGTGATAGGTCAAGAACGAAGTGGAAGCTCCTCCCACCTCTTTCCACTTTAGCGGAGCGAACAGTGGAGAGGAGGCGACTTCCACTGCAGCGTTGTCTCTGCCAAAGTGGAAAGAGGTGGGAGGAGCTTCCACTTCGTTCTTGACCTGTCATCGACTATAGTTCGGCTCCCGAATACGGATCGGAGCCACTTTTTCAAAGCAGGCTCCTGTTGCAGTATCACAACTGAGTTGGCTCTTGTAACGTTGATCTAGTACATTCTTAACCTATCACCGACAATAGACGGTAGAAACATCGGTTTCCTATCGTCATTTGACGATGGATTGTGCTGGCAGTCGACATGCCTCTTCCATCTCCTTATGTCACCTCCTTTTCCCGCAGGACAATATGTGCCCTCCACTGGTATACTATGCCCGCCCTGGTGCGTCCCGGAACTATATGTAATCATTCGTTAAACAATACCCATGTCTCCTTTTTGGCACACTACGTTGTTTGTTTGTTTTTTTGGCTCGGGGGGTTATTTGGAAAGGAGATGCAACGTCACCGACAAAACATAACATCGCAGATGAAATGTAACGTCACGCCAAATTTTGCGGGCAGTTTTCCTGCTAGATTTAGCGATGAAGTTTACCACGTAAGGAGACGTGACCACGTGACGTGACGTTACGGTGTTGCCTGTGGACGCATTCTACTTCAGTAGATTTTGAATGGAATTTGGAATCAATTTCAGCGTATGACGCAGGGCATCATCCTGTGATCTTCAGGTTGACGCCGGCATTCAAGTCCAAGTTAACGAGGATGCTGATGCCCTTACCTCCGCTGCTCACTCCGACATTTTTCCTAGCTTCTCCGTGCGCAACTACAACTCGGCCGCCAACTTTTCAGTCCGAAGAAGGGTTCGAGAGAAGCACCCTCATCCCGAAGCATGGTCGGGATCTTCATCTTTTTCCTACGAAAAACATTTAGAAGAGCAGAACAAGCACTTTCGCACAGACCAAGTGTCGGATGCGCAAAACACGAAGAAAAGGCCACCCCCCCGGGCTTTCGCCACTATCCGACCGATGTCTGCGATGTGGCGGAAGACAAAAATCGTATTTTTATGGGCATTCCGATCACTTGCAGGCTATGGATACTGCTAGTAAAACCACCATATATATTAAAATACCAAAATTGTTCCTTTCCCAAGGAGATTACGTGCACTGGCGACTCCAGCGAAATCGACGGCACCAAGCAGCTACAACAGAGAGCTGTGGTGTCAGGTGCCTTTCCGAGCGAATCAGATATTCACAGCGCCTGGCGGTCCAAAGATGAAGCCATAAAAGTAGGTTCAAAAACACGCGATGAAATTGGCCAATAGCCGTCCTCTATTTTCTGTTATCGGCTTGGCCTAGCACCACGGCTCTAGTCCACAATCCAATTGTAACCCCTGTTCCTTATCCGCCCTCCCCCCCCCCCCCCTCCACCTTTTTCCCACATGGCGGAGACTAACATATCCGCCTGCACGCCATCCTTATTATATTTCCTGTGGCATGACCGTTACATATACGGCCATTTGCAAACGAAGTTTTAAAATTCCGTTCCACTGCGAAGCGACTGCGTTCTGAATTCCCTCTCATGTTTCGTCTTTCTCTCGCTCTTCGTGGAAAAACACGTGGAGAGAAAGGCGTCAGTACTTCTATATCTGCCACCGCGCTGAGTCGGCTGAGTGAGCCGCCAACGCAGACATCCGTACGACCCAGAACGTATCCGACCTTGAGCGTCGCGGTCCTTTTAAAAGCAGGGGCCTAAATACAAATGGCGGCCTACTGTGCGCATGCGCGGACCTCTCAAGGTCTCCACCGCTCCAGTTCGACGCGAGCACCGTCTGCTGTCGAGAGTCGTCTTTATTTTTATTGTTCATTCAATCAGCGAGCGGACATTCTTAATCGTCGGCGAGCCGAACACAAACGAAACTCTCGTATGCGTTAGATGAGCGATAACGTGACGGCATCACGTTTCCCGTCGGCGACGCTCTGGAACAGAACAGAAACAAAGGATCCTTCTTCTCTTTCTCTGAATGATCCTTCTGTTGCTAATTTTCTCGGAATCCGCTTTTCGTGGCAGACGACGAGATCGAGCGCGAAATTTGCCGTCGCTGTAGTTCTATTTTCTTTCCTGCGCGATGTAGAAATTGGTCAGAGAATGTGGTGGGATTATGACACCTCATTTGGTGTTTGCTTTTGCTTTTAACTTTTTTTTCTTTCCGGTGATAAGGGAATACAGAAGAGAGATATAGCGATTATTTACGACCTAGACACGACGTGAGGGGAAGAAAGCTAAAGAGGAAAGGAAGAGAGGAGCGAAAAGCGTAGTAGTCTCGCCATAAACCTCGCGAGCTAATAGGGGGACAAGAACCGCATTCACCTTCACTTGCGCGCTGTTTTACTTTTCCGGTGACCTCCCTTGTCAGGCGTTGAATTCGACGATTCGCGGAAAACTACCCTCTCTCTCCTCTCTCGTTCTCTCTCCACGTTAGGCCTCCCTTTTTTTCTTCTTTTCTTTAAGTGACAGAACAAGAAAATAAAAGGTAAACAGCTGCCCTCCTATTTTTTTTCGATTAGACTACTACTATGTTCTATGATTCAGTAACCTAACTTTTGGGAAAAAAGGGACCAGAGTAGCGATTCTATTTCTGGCGATTCGACAGCAATGTGAAAACAACTCAAAAGCGAGAGTAAAGCACCCAGGTAGCACCAAAACATTATAATAATGTTATTTTTTTGTTTGGCCCAAACGTTTGAAAAATGTCCTTAATGTCATTTAATTTAATGTTTTCACAATGTTTATGTGTACGTTAGATTAATGTTTTTCCAAACGTTATTTGAACACACAGGAAACGTTCCTACAACATAAATTTAATGTTTGCAAAGCATTAAACTAACATTGAAGGAAACATTATATTAACATTCGTGAAACACTTTTACAACCGGTATGCAACGTTTGTAAAACATTAAATTCACATTAAAGAAAATGGTACTGCTACACTAGCAGAATATCCACAAAATGTTAGAAAGAACTTTTCAGTTGACGAAGACAAAAATATTGTAAATCAGACGCAACCGCTACCCTTGCAGTTACGCCTCTGCTGTGAACGAGGCGAACTGCATGGGTAGCAATTGCGTCTGATTACAATACTTTTGTCTTCGTCAACTGAAAAGTTCTTTCTAACATTTTGTGGATATTCTGCTAGTGTGGCAGTACCATTTTCTTTGATGGGAATTTAATGTTTTATGAACTTGCGTACCAACAAAACCGTAGGTAGTCAAAGCTGGAAGAAAGGTGTTGGAAAGGAACCTCCTTGAAACCCAACGACAGGCAGTGTTTCGCTACAGATATGGCTTTTCCAAGGACTGAAAAAGCTAAGATTTGCAGCAAAATATTGTGTCCTGGGTATTCGAGGTGGTCCTTTTTCGCATACATAGCAATGTTTTCCAGAAGATGAACCACCGGACTCCAGTACACTATATACATAACTGCGGAGAATTGACTGTATGCACCTCTTGAAGAAGCTTGATCGTAGCATGTCCGTTAGCTGAGGAAAAGAATGTTTGTGAAAGGCACAATACTGCTCACTATTAATAACAACGCTAGAATGCACGACCATTACCAAGCTCCTTTTCATCACAGCACATATTGAGACGAAATTAATTGCAATTTACTACCCTTGCAAAGATGAAATCAGTCAGGTACATGTACTAAAACAGATTTATTGTGGTTTCAAATTCAACCAAAAGAAGCATATACATACGAGCAAGGATGCTGCTAGACTCAGCTGTTAAAATGACTCACCAATAATTTAAAACAAATCTGTATGTACTACAGCGACAAGCTTGAAACTGACTAGAAATGGTGACTAGAGCAGGTGATTAGAAATGAACAAACAAGAGTATATATTGTGACGGCTTGAGGCTGAGCCATACCTACTTGCCACAATACCTTTATTGGAAGAAGGCATGCCTTGCTTTTACTTTGGTGAAAATTGACATTATAGTTGTCCTTGCGCTGGCCATCTAGATGCCCCTCCATGCTTGTGCTTATAGTTGTCCTTCAGTTGAAGACTTCTTCGGTATCTTCATGGCGCATGTAAGTGCAGCTTGAAATAAAGAGCAGAAGAGGATTCGAAATCAATACACAATCACAACAAATTGTATGTGACATACAGGGTTAAAGTGAGCGAGCAACGTGCTTACCAACTAGCCCAGCTCCCCAGCTTTCTATTGTACATGACATATAAAACAAACCTTTCATAAATTGAACCAAAGTAAAAAATTACATTGATTTGAATACCCCATACAACAAGTGCTTGAGAAATAAAACTAGCAAATTAGAATTGCACAACTATTCAGTGATATTAAGCACATTAAACTGAGCCAGATCTCCCTTTGTGTATACAGTAGGCTCGCGATAATTCAAACTCGGATATTTAATACTTCTGGTTAAGTCAAACAATTTTCAAAACTTAGGTTGTCCCGCTACTTTTTCAATGTATTCATAAGCCACTTCACTCGAACAGCGTTTTCGTGTAATTCATACTTTTTGTTCTCGCGGCACCGTTGAGCGCACTTTTTTCCGAGCACTGGTGCACTGCGGAGAAGCAACACCCGTGGAGCTTGCTTCCGCTGGTGTTGCTTTTCCGCAGTGCACCAAGGCTCGGTAAGAAGCCCACTTAACAGGGCTAAAGCAAAGCAGAGCCATATATAGACCGTTTTACTGAAAGAGGGCGAGGGAGAAAAGGGGAAAGGGCTACCGGCGTTTTTCTTCTTGCTGGAGCGTTAGAAAGAGTGAAAGTCCCAGATGAGAGGCTTTACCGGTGCTGGGTGTAGGCATTGCCCGAACTTCGTTTGCGTTTTCTTCTCTGTTTTAAACTACCAAACTTAATTAGAAGCACGGGCTTGGATGGCGACAGTCCCTCGGTCATCGGGACACCGTTGCTCAGTTATAAGGTGCACGAATAACGACAGAAAGCATAGAATACTGTTTGAGAACCCATGTAGCTTGTACGGAATCCGGCGAGGTGAGTGCGGCTGCAATGTCTTTAAGCTTCATGGCTTTCCACATGACCCCGATTTCCGGTGGCAGTGGCTTGCATCCCTAAATCGAAAAGACATTTCCCCAACGCCATCTTCTCGACTGTGCTCTGAACATTTTGTGAATGGAGCGCGCACCGCACTTGACGCTGTACCGTCGATGAACATGGGGTACGCTCGCAAGGTGCGTGCAAGTTTCCTCCTGATAATTGCTATAAAAGCTTGTAACTTTTTGGAACTGAATTTATTTTAATATCAATATTTTGAAGTGGTGACAATGGCTCGATTTTATTATCTACAGCACTTGGTTGAAGGCTGATTTCCGCCACCGGCTGTGGTTGGAAATTGTCAAAAACTTAGTTCTATCGCTTTGCCTGAATCGCGATCTCCTACGCGAAACCAGAGAGCCGTGAACCTATGCTGACCGTCACAACGCGACTAGATTCTTCTTATTTTCATCATTAGTACATTATGTAGCTGGAAAGGAACCTTCAATTTCTGTTGCTGAAAGTTGAAACATGCTCATGCATTGATGTTTATAAACATTGAAACATGCTCATGCATTGATGTTTATAAACATTGAAACATGCTCATGCACCGGTGTTTATAAACATTTCATTTGAGGATCCCGTGCTGACGAGTGTGTCTTTTGTCGAGAACTGAAAAGAGCAAAGTCGAGATGGGCCGATTGCCGGAGCGAGTCGATCAGTGATTCAACGATTCAAAATCGATGCACGAGCATGTTTGAACTTTCAGCAACAGAAATTGAAGGTTTTTTCCATCTACATTATATACTAATTTTAAAAATAAGAAGAAGCTAGTCGCATTGTGAGAGTCAACATAGGTTCACAGCTCTCAGGTATCACGCAGGAGATTGCGGTTCAGGAAAACCGATAGAACTAGCTTTTCGACAATTTCCAGCCACACCCGGCGGCGGAAATCAGCCTTCAACTAAGTGTTGTAGCTGATAAAATTAAGTCATTGTCAACATTTCAAAATATCAATATTAAGATAAATTCAGTTACAAAAATTTCCAAGCTGAAACAGCAATTATCACAAGAAAACTTGCACGCACCTTGCGAGTGTACCCCATGTTCATTGACAGTACAGCGTTAAGTTTGGTGTGCGCTCTATTCACAAAATGTTCCGAGCACAGTTGAGAGGATGGCATTGGGGAAAAGTCTTTTTGGTTTACGGACGCAACCCATTGCCACCGGAGATCAGGGTCATGTGAAAACAGCTGCACTCACCTTGCCGGATTCCATGGAAGCTACATAGGTCCTCAGACAGTATTCAACGCTTTTTGTGTTTCTTTTGTCACTACTCAATGCGCGTTATTGTTTTTTCTTCCAACCTTCACAATGAAGTACTGCCTGTGGAGCAACATATACAGGATTTTGTATAAAACGTCAGTGCCCCAGTCGAAAAAGAACTCTTTATACTCTTCGCAAGCAACATAATCAATACAGACTTTACTTCTAAAGGTGCGCGTCACGGAATGTTTCGAGTAGTTTCCAAGGAAGAAATTCGAACTTAAATCCAACCTCCCACAGTGGAAGCGAATACGAGCGCCAGCACGCTAACGGGTACCTTTAGCAGTCATAGGTTCCGCAAAACACACCGCCTAGCTAGGTGGTACCAAGCCGCCACCCGATTTGCAGAAATCAAGCCTTGTCCACCGATCTACGAGATAAAGCTCCCTGATGCACTCACCAAGTGCCTCGCTTGGCCCCCCTTGCCTCCGGTGGGACCTTTGCCTGTGGGTGCGTTCCCGCAATCTGAGTGCTCGTTCAGTGACAGGTCGGTTCCGGGACTTCATGGGCAAAAGCTTGAGGGTCATCCAATGCGGAAAGTACCTGTGCGACAAGGAACCACACACGTTCGCTTTCAAGCTGACTGCACACACAAGAACACGTCATAAACGCTCCTAACAGAAAGGACTGAAAAAGTAAGACAAGTGGGCGAGCACTCACCAATTAGTTTCATATCCACAGCTGGTTCCATGGGCACGCCGGCACCTAGGACACTTCCTTTTTCCGAGAACGTCTTCGATATTTGTTCCTAAAGTCTGAAAGCGCCCGAAAGTTTTGAAACTCGCTTCGTTTTGGATGGATCTATGGATGGATGGATGGTAATGGCTATACCCTTTGTAACGGGCGGTGGCTTGCGCCACCTAGCCTAAGTCTAAAAAGACAAAAACGTGATTCCTTCCGCCCTTTTAAGACCAATTTTTGTCCCCCTAACTATCACCAGGCAGTGTGGAATACACCAGGATGACCTTCGGGGGATCGGGCAAAAAAAAAAAAAAAAACTAAAAACATCACCCCCCTGCCTCTTCCCCCCGGCGAGGGAGTCGCCAATTTTCCTCTGGTCAAACCTTGTCGGCGCTACCCCAGCACCAGACCCACTGGGATACAGGGTTGAGACTTTGGGCCGGAGCCACGCGGGAGGGAGTCCCAATTTTCCTCTGTCCCGCCTGTTCCCAGCTGTGCTGGTTAGTTGTCCATCATTTAATTCTCCCTAGATAATTTCCACCAATCTTCTAATCGTCTCTTTGTTACTGTAATCCTTTTCTCCACCGTCCTTCCATCGTCGCCAGCAAAGCCCAGGGCCCCAGCCAGATCTGTTACCCCTTCAGGGGGGGCAGGACGAAGCCCCGTGCACTTCAAAACCAAGTGCTCTAGTGTCTCGCTATCATTATGGCAGGCGGCACATAATGTGTCTGTCTCCTGAAATTTAGCCCTATATGTCCTCGTCCTCAAAACTCCCGTTCTTGCCTCGAACAGCAAAGCACTACCCAGTGAATTGTCAAAAAGATTTTCCTTTCTTATGTCCTGCTTTCGTGACCTGTACACAGTTAAAGCTGATTTCTCCTGCATTCTCCCCTCCCACATTTTCCTCTCTGCCTCCTTCACCCCCTTTTTCACTGAAGTAGTCTGTTCTGCCCCATCACCAGTGTGTAGATATTTAAATGTAAGCTTTCGGGTTCGGTTTGTCCACTTTGTGTTTACACTTTTCATGTATAAATACTTGAATACCTTCCGTGCCCACCGCGTATCATCCATTTCGGTCAACCTTTGTTCAAATTTCAACTTACTAATTGCCTCCCTGCTCTCAAAAGACGACCATCCCATGTCCCCCTGTACTCCCTCATTTGGTGTTTTTCCATGTGCTCCCAGCGCCAATCTGCCTACGCTTCTTTGTCGAATTTCTAACCCTGATTGAACCTCAGATCTCATGCACAGTACTGCATTGCCAAAAGACAGTCCTGGTACCATCACTCCTTTCCATATACCTCTGACCACTTCATATCTGATATAGTTCCATAGTGCCTTGAGCTTCATAATAGATGAATTTCTTTTCCCCTTTCTGATTATATTCTCCTCGTGTTCCTCTAGATATTTCCTTCCCTCATTGAGCCAGACTCCTAGATATTTGTACTTTTCTACATGTTCTATCACTGTGTCCTGTATCTCCAGGGGTTCCCCCTTCTCATCGTTGAAGACTATTATACCCGACTTGTCCCTACTAAATTTTAGTCCTAAACTGTCCCCTTCCCTGCTGCAAATTCTAATCAGTTCCTGTATTGTCTCACGACTTTCTGATACGAGTACAATGTCGTCTGCATACATTAACCCTGGCAATACTTGATTTACTTTATGTCCTTCCTCCATGTAATTCAGGTCAAAACCTAGGTTACACTGCTCTAATCTTTTTTTCCATCTCACTGAGGTATATCATAAAGAGCAGGGGAGACAATGGGCAACCCTGTCTAAGTCCTCTTTTTATTGCTGCTGGTCTTGTAGTTTCGGCTTCCAATTTTATAACCACCCTATTCTCCGTATAAACCCGTTCTAGGAAATTAACCATGGTTCCCCCTAGCCCATACCTCTTCAGTTGGTCCCAGAGTTTTTCCTGATTCACATTGTCATATGCCCCTTTGATGTCCAAAAAAGCGACCCATAATGGTCTTTGACTTGTCATTGCTATCTCTTTGCACTGAGTGATTATGAATAAGTTATCATCTAGTCGTCTATCCATCCTGAAACCGTTTTGAAGCTCCCCCAGAATCTGCTTTCTCTCTGTCCATTCTTCCATTCTTCTTTTTACGATTTGCATAGCTAGTCTGTAAATTACTGAAGTTACTGTGATTGGTCGGTATGATTTGATACTGTCTTTGTCTCCCCTGCCCTTATATAATAATCTCATCCTGCTCAATTTCCAGTCACTGGGTATCTCCCCTCCCATAAGTATCTGGTCAATCACAATTTGCTTGTTTGGCCTAGAACTTTTATCAGTCTCATTGGTAGGCCATCTGGACCTGTCGCAGTGCCAGTCGGAACCCTTCCTTCTGCTTTCTCCCATTCCCCTATGGTCATTTCCTCTCCTTCACTATGATCCTCCTCTTGTGTTGTGTCGATGCTGTTATTCCCTATGACCTGATCTGGTTCTAAATCCAAAAATGCAGCTTCGATTGTATGTCTAATGTATTCCCTTGCCTCTTCCCCCTCCACCTTTGTCCCTTCCTGTGTGATTAGTGTCTGCTGGTACCCCTCGGTCTTTTTTCCCTGTGCACTGATGTGTTCCCAGAACCTTTTTGCCGCATTCCTATCCTTTTGGTTTATCTCTATCATCCACTGGACCCCTGCCCTCCCAATTTTGGACTGTATTAATGCTGATGCCTCCCGCTTTCGGTCCTGAAAATCCTCCCATTTCGATGTCACTTCGGCTGGTGTGGCCCCCTTATTTTTTGCCCATCTGTGTTCTTTAGATGCCGCTTGGCATCTCGATATTGCTGCCTTAACCTCTTTATCCCACCAGCTTTTGGGTTTGCGTTTTAGTTTTCTTCCTCCTTGTTTGATTCGATATTTCTGTAATCCTCTTTTGAAAGCACTAACTAAGTCTACATATGTCCATTCTCTTTCCGGTTGCTTGGATACTATGTTCTCGATTCGCTTGGATACCTCCTGTAATTGTTTATCATTTAAGTTATTTCTACCCTCTTGTTTCTGATTTTGCGTTTCTGGTTTTACTGTGCCGAATCTGATCTTGATTCTCTTATGATCGCTCCCCAGACTTTTAGTGCTTTCCTCATCTATTTCCATACCTCCTAATCTGTTGTATATCTTCCGCGACATTAAACAGTAGTCGATAGTCGAGTGCAAGTTCTTTCTCTCTCATGTTATTTTTCCATCACATTTTACCTGGGCGTTAACCAATACCAGATCAAGAGCTTCGCAGAACTCCTCTAACATCCTCCCTGTTGTATCCGTATGTCCATCAAAGTCTTCCAAATGTGCATTCATGTCCCCCAAGATAATTATTTCCTTGTTAGTGCCGATTTCCCTAACGTCTCCTGATATACATGTTAAGTGTTCTGCATTGTTTTTTGTTTTGTTACGGCAGCGATGGCGATGCGGCGATGCTCGTTGGTTCCGAGTTCCGACCAAGTTTATTTGACGCAACGTGAATTTGCTTGTTTTAGTCGACTTAAATTAAAACTTTCAGATACAAAAATTGTTTCAATATTATATAATTATTTGTGATAAACCATTGTTGAAGCGCATTGTGTACTAAACTGAAGCTTGGCTTCGTTTCATTTTAACATGGCGGCGACCACCATTGTGCCATGTACCGTGCTCGACCTATTTGCTGTGCATTGGTTGTCCTGTTATCCACCTCCTGCGATCTTATTATGCCTCCTAGACAACGTTGTGGAACTGCAAGGTCACGAGACAGCACTGAAGGGAGTTGTTTGCAAGAATTGTGCCGGTGCCGGTGCCTTTCAACCGTTTCTTACCGTAGAGCAACAGCATTCCTTCTTGGTGTGGTCTTCACTGTTCTGGCAATCCCTTTATGTGCACTCACGCAAAACCCCCCTAACAATCGTCACAAGCTCGAAAACATCTGTAGACAGGCAACTTGCCACCTTCACTCCCAGTGACGTAGAGCAGTGCCTATGTGCTTTACTGTGAATTATGGACTTTTACTTAATTTCTATTCAGTGTCCCCCCCCCCCCCCCCCCCTTCAATTTGTTCCTTTTGCAGGGTACTGTAGGTTTCTTGGTACAGTCTTTGGCCTCTTTACTATAAGGAATTGCTTTTAGCAGGATTAAACGATAAAAGCACTTTTAATGCTTTTATCCTCTACTATGGTACTCTTAGGCACACAACTGTATACTATTTTATTCAACCTAACAAAAAACGGGTTTTATGTCCGTTAACTAAGGAACGGACACAGATTTCGTAAGAATTACAACAAAGCGTTTGTAAAATTACGGAAATGTTTTACAGTGCAGGGACTCGTCGAGAGGGGACGCAGTTGCCCCGATTGTGCCGTTTCAGTTCACATGCCAACAACGAAGGAACCTCGGACACATAGTTGCATGGATTCCAGCCTTCCCACAGCACCAGCACACCTATGTACATTCCCTACATACAAAGTGCAGTAAATACATCATACATATATCTAATTCAAATAAGGGAAAAGAAAAAAAAAACTTTATTATTTTGGGACACTGAGACATTTATTCTGGCCGAATGAAACGAATATTATGTTTGCCAATTTTATTTTCTTCCCATTCCACACGTTATTTAGTCGTAATAAACACCAGATATGCCCAGAATCATTTTTGATCATTTTGAAAAAAAAAAAGCATGATGGAGATTTCTTTATAAGAAAAAAACAAAACTTTTTTTTTTTTTATTTAAGGAGGCGCATGTTTCTATACTTTCAAATAATTAATCCACCACCTTCGGGCATCTCTGTAGTAAATTGTAGCGTGATGCATGTCACTTCTAGAGGGCCAAGGAAATATAGTGAACACCTTAGAAGGGTCAAGCTGGCAAGCCGAGAGACTGGCCGTTTATGAAGAAGGGACGAAAGGGCTGTCATGATACACATCATCGCTTTACTTATGCACAAGCTTCATAGTCGACATAATCACCATCTCTCCCCTCAGACCTTCCTGGTAAAGGGAAGTGAATCTATTCATGTGAAACGAAAAACAAGTGAAGCAAGTACATTCGATTTATGGTCGTCTTTCTATGGATCACATTTTACATTTAGGTTTCCAAGATTTTTCGTTTTTTGGAGTTAGCAGCTGCTACAGAAAAGCTTAATCGAAACGCTTCCATCTTTATAGGGCAAAAGACATGAAATCCAAAAAGTAGCATACCATAAATTTTCATTTTCCTTGCCATTTTTTGTACCTTCACGCCACATTTCAATAAAATCTGAAACTAAAATAGTGTACTACATTTCCTTACAACATTTGCAAAAATGTTATACTCTTTTCAAAACCTTATACCAATAAATTGTTACTGTACGTGGTGTTTCATTGTAAACTTCAAATTAATGTTAAAAACAATATTGTCAAATAATTTCTTGAATGTTTGTATTTGGAACAATTATTCGAAGTTTGAAAAACAAATATGTGATCAAACCAATACATTATTTTAGGGTTTCTATTTATAACATTTATTTACTATTTTGCATTGAATGTTATGTTTCCTTGTAAACTTCAAGATAACATTGGAAATATATGTTAAAATGTTATTTTGATGTTACTTCCTGCAACATTATTTCACGGTTCTGCATTCACTGTTACTATAATGTTTCATTGTAAACTTCAAAATAATGTTTGGAGCATAATGTTACTAAATGTTACTTTAATGTTAGTGCTCATAACATTGCTTTACAGTTATCTATTGAATGTTGTTATAACGTTTTGTACACAACAATATCGTTGTATGTTTAATTTGAACGTTACACTAACATTGAGAACATACCTAAAACGTTGTGTGTTCTATTTGAACGTTGCTGTAACATTTACACCTAACACAAAACGTTATTTCAACTTACACAACAAAAAATTAATGTTATTATAATGTTTTGTGCTACCTGGGCATCTAAAAAGCACTATAAGGCTCCAAAATTCGGTGAAGCTAAATTCGATGACTTAAGCTATTCAATGAAAGGGTGTTCGATGAATCGGTGTTCGATAAAATGGCTCCTTATTCGATGAAACAGCGTTCAATAAAATGGCGTTCTATGAAACGGCTTCATTGAAACGGTATTCGATGAAACGGCGTTTTATGAAACGTCGAGATTCACTGCTGCTACAACAATATTGCTACCGCATCTACTATTACTAGTGCTTATATTGCTACTGCCGCTACTACTATTACTTCGATGATATATCACTACGATTACTACTACAACTTCTGTTGCTGCTTCTTTCTGTCGTTATGTTCCTTAGTTGGTTTCGTCCCTCAAGGAATCGTGTTTACGACGGCAAACAAACAAGACCTAAACCCATAACACGCAGCATGCCACTACAACCACTCCGCCGCCACCCTCCTCTCTTTTTGTCCCCTCGATATTTTTGTTATTGTTTTCTCACTCCGCCTCTTTTCCTCTCCCCCCTGCGACGTTTTTTTTTAGCGCTAATGACGGGTCACGACCATTAGTTACGGCAATCTTCCGCCACTTCCACTCTGAGCTTTTCAAGGTCACGTTAGCGCCGGACAAGCAAGCAGCACCGGCCACCCAACCTTTCTACCATTTCGTCTGCTGCGCGCGTACACTTCATTTCTTTTCATATCTTTTTTAGCGCGTTCCCCGTGACACCATGACTCACTGGACTCACTCACACGCTCCACGGAATCCCTCCATTCAGGATCCCCCTCCTGTCTCGCTCGGATCCCTGCACCGCCGCGATTCTCAGGAAAGGCAAAGGAGAGAAAAAGAAATGGGAACCGAGAGCGACATCTCCAACGCTCCGTTTCACGCTATACGACGGACCGTAGCGGATGCTACGAACCATCTTAGCCAATCGAGAGCTGCGATGCGTGTCACGTGACTCTGCGTCCCGCGCTCCGCTGCGCCCTTCCGGAAGGTAATGTACGACATTCACACGGCATTGGGCCAGCATTGGGCTGGCTCCCCCCCGATGGCTCGTTTGGCGTAAGCTGCGGTCCCGTCGAACGAGTGGAAACGGAGTATAACTTCACGCGCGGTCTTCTACAAAGATCCCGCCCAATTCCCCGGCGATGGCGGTTAATGCGAACCCGGCGTTCGCGGCTAAGCAGAAGTCGGCCGTCCGTGACGGTTTTTTCGCGCTCAGCATCACCGACAACCAACCGGTTGAATTCGAGGGAACGAAAAAGATGCAAGGAGCCACCTATGGTGTGCCTGGATTTCAGAGTGTTTCCAACCTCTCGATCGAGGTCATGTGGTTTATGGGCCGCGTTTGCAATACGAGCTGAGAAAAAGTGGCGAACGGCGTTGGTCGTCCGCAAGCGTCTCGGCCTTTCCTCCTGGCTACGCGACAACGCAACGCATGCGCACTTGCAACCAATCCGCCCAGGACGCGTCCGCCGTTAAATTGTGAACGTTCTCCGTGGTTCGAATGGCTCCATCACTTAGATCTAGGCTCTTTCAAAGCCACTCACACGACAGCAAACATAAAGGCGCGAGCAGCCATAGCAACTTACACGGTCCAAGCGCGTGACGCGAGATTTTTAAACGTCACGTTCCGCGCGACTCGTTTCGTTGAAATCGTGGTCTTCGCCGCCGCTCCTGCTTAGCGCTGTTTCTTAATTATTCTTCGAGTATTATATTATTTCGTTCGTCTTATTTGATTTGATTTATATCTTTCCAGCCTCCCTCTCCCTTTTTTTTTTTCTTCTTTTACACGGGCAGTTTTATGTACGTTTTTGTGGGGTTTCTTTTCTTTACCGACGATGTGTTTCCAAATTGACTAGCTTTTCTCCCTTTTTATTACTTATTTATCTATTTTGTGTCTCTCTGTGTTTGTTTGTGTGCTTGCGTGTGTGTCGTATAGCTTGCGATCAGTGACTCGAAGCCAAGTAGCGAGTCCAGCAGATAAGGCCTTCGTCTGAAAGTTGCGGGTCTCGAGTGTTTGCCTCCCGCCCGATGGATGTCGATTTGGGAGATAGGCGCAAATAGAGGCGTGCCCGTCCCAATCGAGACTTGTCTGCCCGTCGGAAGGGGGCGAGAAAGAGAGAAGCAGAAATCGGTGGCGGCTTCTTTGCCTTCTAGCGAGCTGCGAAGCGCGCGATACGTGTGCTTTCCCACGACACTCGCACTACACGCCAGAGGGAACGTCTCGGGATTATTACACCAATATAAATTGCTCCAAACAACCTTTTCTTTCAATATTTTCCAAGTGTTTGTTGGAGAATATGATAATCAGCGGTCGCGAGAGCTTTCATCTTTTTTGTTAGTTTTTGTTTTTGACAAGCAGATAAGTTAGAAACGTATAGTCTCCTAGAGTTACGTAGCGCACTGGGGTAAGAAAAAAAAAAGTAACACTCGGAACGGACGCGACGATGGGTTATTTTAGATTCTTTATTTATTTTTTTTCTTTGTTTTCGGCAATAACGAAATGTGGATTTATCGACACATCCGAGCGAATGGTCAGAAAACACTAGATGGCTGGGTATCGTGCCTGTTTCTCGATCACTTTAAATATTTTGCGACACGTTTGACCCGAGGTAACGCGTGGATGATTTCATCGGCCCTCCGATGTTTTTCATTTTTAGTGCCACCGACATCGAGTTCGGCGCATGGGTTCGTTTATTGGTGGTTCCCGGTAGTTCCCGGGCCATATCTGACGATTCGCTCGCGCTACATGTGCCCTGAGCTCTGTTACAAGCCCCAGGCAAACTTTCTGCTTCGCCTTCTTAGCCTTGGCTCTGCTCGAAGCATGGGCGAAACAAATATGTAGGCACTGACAGCTCAAGCAACGCGCAGTACGTGGCTAGCCCCGTGCATATCATTATCGCTTAGCAGTCAATGAGATTTCGGCATTAGCTAATAAGCACCAATCAACGTATAGCTAGGGAGCGCTAACATAGTAGGCCCCTAGATTCCCACGCTGCGCTTGACTCCTGCAGCAAAATACAGACGCGAAGCGCTTGAGTATAGTAAGCCTTCGTATGGACGTATACGTCGAACAATAAAAATAAATAAAACAGATTTTTCTTTTGTTGTAGTATCTTTCTTTCTTTTTTCTACTGCCCTTCTTTTGAATCCCGTTCATTTCTTTGGGAAAACAAAGAGAGCGAGAGAGAGAAAAGAGACGGGATGAGTCGGAGCACGAACAAAGACAGCGGCAGAAAAAGAGCCGCAAAAGCGAGGCAAGCGCCCCGGGATGGAGTTGCCGATGTGGGAATACATTTCTGCCTCCTCCCGAGAAGTTTCCGGGGGAGGGGAGGGGGGGGGGGATCGTCTGGCGCGGAACTCAATTTGGCCGCCAAAGCCGTCTGTGCCAGCCAAGCGCACCTGCGACCCCTTGAAGGGAACAACGAGACGGCGCTCTGGCTTCGGCTCGGCTCGTTTGGGACTCGCTTGGCTCGGCCGCCATACCGCCGCAGCCGGTCTGCTCAGAGCCGTTGGTCTGCTTAGCTAGCCGTTAGTTCCGCGAGGGCCCGCGCCTTGTTTCCCGCTTGTTGCGTCGAGGGCGCGCAATCGTCGGTTGTCACCTGCGTAGCGACGATAGCGCGTCCTCTTTTGCCAAAACGGAACGGCCAACAAATGATTCTTAGTCACGCGAAACGGGCGGCTCTGACGTCACGGCGCTGCGGTGGCGCTGCTGTCGGCGCATGCGTAGATGCTTCACCTCACGCGAACCTGGTTTTTACGCACGCGTAGTGCCCATACCTGGTGTGGGCAAACGCGGGCTCGTTTGTAAACAGCGCGTTGGCCTATGTCGTGTATGCTGACGGAAATCTATCGTTGTTTTCTTTAGCAGGTGTCTCCGATGTAGGTGAGAAATTTAGCCAGTGCAGTACCACTGCTAGCATAAAGTCTTTAACGTGCATCACGCGGCAATGATTACACACGACCGCAAGCCGGTATACGATGCTCGCCCAGATCAAATCGAACGAGGGAGGACATTGAACCCGGGATCCCCGGGAAATTCTGCAGCGCGAGCTTTCGCTGCACGTGCTCCGAGCTGTCTGCCAATTGAGAAATTAATTTCACGAGTATTTTTGCCGCCACTGTATTCGTCCTTCGCTGGTATAGTCAACAGACCTTGAAAGGGCACGCTTTCTGAACGAGACTCGCTCGTTTGACAACCGCTTCGCACACGGTTGCGTCACCGTCATTCATGCGTGAGTCCACTCGTGCGTGCATTCAGTCATGCGTGCACCGTTCATCGGTGGCCCCGTAGCGCGAACACATGCAGAGTCTTGCGCTACAGTGGCGCAGTTCCGTTCGAAAGCCTCTATGTACTTCTTCATTTCTTTTCCCCTTTATTTGTTTCCATCATAAATTATTACTGGTAGCCTGTTATCCCTAACGCTGATGTACAGCATCCGGCACGTGTGATTCATGCTCGTGGCGTAATTATCCTAACCTACAGTTCTACCAAATCGTCTGCTGTTTCTTTTTTTTTTTTTCTAGCTAAGGTATACAATAAGTAAACACTATATTTCCATAAACTATTGCTCGCACACTCACGAAACGAAACTATCCAATAGAGAGTTTTAGTAGATCGTTCCGATACCTCCGATAGCCCCGATAACGATACTTGCATGCGCAAGGGAGGCAGTGGCGGAGTATCGTGATCGGCAGTATCGGAGGTATCGGAACGATCTACTAAAACTCTCTATTAGAGAGTTTTAGTAGATCGTTCCGATGACTCCGATAACGAAACCCGATACTCTGCCTCCACCTTTGCGCTTACCTATATAGCATCGTTATCGGGGGTATCGGAGGTATCGGAACGATCTACTAAAACTCTCTATTGACTCTGGCACCGTTAACAACACCATAACGGGTCGAAACGTGTGGAAGTTTACGTTCCAAACCGACGGACGAGATCTAGGACGTACCGTGCAGCGAAGTACCGAGATCTTGTTTAGAGACCACCTAGAGAGATTTGTGACGTGCAACCGAAATCTCAATTACACTGTGCCTACACGCGCTACAGGCCTTTGTCAGATTGAGCGCCGGTTTACATAGGACCGGTAACGAGGTAAGCACGCGGTATTTACGACTTTCAAAATTGCCTTCCAAGAATTGAAACAAAAAAAAAAGTTACATGTACCGCGCCGCGAAAGAACGCAGGCGTTTAAACGTGCTCCGCGCTATTAAATGCCCTCTATTAGTTCAGTGGCCCCGCAACAATCCATTTTCTCTCGCTCTCTCTCCCTTGTCTTCCCAGGCTAATTTGCCAATCACTCTCTCCTCCGAGGAAGTAAAATAAAAACCCAAATGGAGCCCGCTTGGACAAGGCTCTTTCACGCGTGCATACCTCGAATCCCAGCCGGCGGACGGATCACGCACGGCGCCTCGGCACAAAAGAAAAGCGCGAGGCCACAATTCAATGAAAAAGCGTCCCATTGTCTTTCACCCCTGCCCAAATTCAAGGTCGCGCGGTCGCGACGTCGAAGACCTCGCAGGCTTCGGGCAGGGAATGTCCGCAGTTACAGCCCGTTCCACCTTACGCCGGACCGCGGTGGATGCTACCAGCCCTCTCAGGCAATAAATAATACAACGCTGCGAACGGAACACGTGTCTACGCGCGCCGTGCTTACTTGCGCCCAAAATAGAGAAAGAAACTTTTTTTTTAAACGTAATTTAGTTCTGGTTATTTTGATCTAAATCGGATTTATTCGATTTAAATTGGATTTATTCGATTTAAATCGGATTTATTCGATTTAAGTCGGATTTATTCGATTTAAACTGGATTAATTCTATGTAAATCATTGTAGCTAGAAAATATGTGACGCTTTATTACTACGTGTATCTGGAAACATGGCAGATCGATTGCTCAATCCATCCGATCACTGATAGCAATGCGGAAGAAAGAATTATTGCGAATTTAAGGTACAGTTTAATTAACTACGTTTTATCGGTGTAACCTCGGCCATACTAGGACAAAAACACAGCTCGATCTTGTTTTTAGTGAGCCTTTTTTTCGCGCTCCGATCTCCTCGCAAAAAGACATTACTTTTGTTTTCTAGTTTTTGTCTCTTTCTTTCACGTTCTGATTTACTCGCCATAGGACGCTACGTAACTAACGAACGAAGTGGAAGATAGCTCAATGATCCGACTTTGCTCTGAAGATCAAAGTTTTTTTTTTCTTCGTTGCTTCCCCCGCTATCAATTTTTCTTGCTCGATTAATTTTTTTTTTATCAGTACAAAACAAATGCACATAGGAAGTTTGAAATGATAGACAACTACGGTAAATAAACATTTTGTTTCCGTATTATTTTTGTGGCAAAGGTTCGACCATTATATTAGTAAAAGTGGTCAGATATGAATCGCGATTTAGATCGTGATTTCAATCGTGATTTAAATCCCCTCGATTTTTATCGTTCATTCGGGTGCGGCCCTTCCGAAACTCGCACGACGCCCACTCGACCTGGGATCGGCTTTGTATGGTTCGAACTTCGTCCTCTGAGTTTGGTCGTAAAGCCGCTGTCCCACTGCCAATACGTCACACGAAAGACAGTCTGCAGAAACTGTCTGTGGCGTGTTTACTCTTTTTATGACGGTAACATCGGTTGTACAAACACTGTCTGCAAACATGTTCGAAGCACACATATGTATACGAAAATCCCCAAGGCGTTTCTTGCACCATGTCTGCGCAGTGTAACTGCGGCCTAAACACGGGGCGGAGTACAGTATAGCATACGGTCCATCGTAAGGTGTCACGAAGTGAAGCGACGGACACGGTAAGTGATGAGAGTCCATCGGTCTCGCGCGCGGCAGCAAAGCGCCGGAAAATCCCGTTCACCGACGTCGTGGGCGACGCGCGAGGAGGCCGGAGTCACGGCCGTCCACGCTGCACTCCCTCCCCCCCGCCGGCCGTCGGACGCGGGAGAGGACGCCGTCGGGAACGCGCCGCGTCTCTCCGATGCGTGTCCTTCTCGCCGTGCAAGCTGGAAGCTCGCGGCTGCTGGAGAGCGGAGGCGTGGAGTGGCCACTCGACGACGCTTTCGACCTTGTGACCCCGTGGCTCCGAATCCGTCGCAAATTGAGACGAACCGGTTTCTGCCATGTCGTACCTGGCGAGCTGGATCGATGCGATGCTGCCGTCTCGTCCGCCAAGACGGGCAATCGTGTCGGCGGCCGGGAGTGCGGAACCGGTGTCTGAGGTGTTACCAAACAGGTGACGATCGCAGTACGCTCCCTCCAATGGAGTTTCGCGTGCGCAGCAGCAACGCGAACGTTAACGTGCAGTATAACAAATTTGAGCGAGGTAGACCTCAGGTTCAGGACGATAAAGTAACCATAGCAACGACCGGTTTCACGGGTGATACGAAATTATGAACTGTTGCTGTTGCCTCTGACAGCATCTGCCTGCGGTGGAGCCTCTTTTTCGCTTCACACACACACACACAAACACAAACACACACACACACGGGCGCGTGCGCGCACGCGCACTCACACAAACTAGCAATGCGGCGAGCGGATTTATTCTTGCTTTTATTTGCTTCGGCGTCTACGGTGGTGCTGCACTCACAGTGCTGACTGGTCACAGGACTTCTAAGTGAGTTAATGCATGATCTGCGAAGAGAAAGCCATCACCGGAGAAACAATATCTCATTAAAAAAAAAACGCGACAAAAAATCGAAAGAGTAAACACCTGTCTGTTTTGAGACTTCGTTGTGTTTGTCATCTTTTAATTTACTCTTCATTCACTGTCCCATGGAGCGAACCGACGTCATCAGCTTTGAAGCCGCGCCAAACGGCACCTAAACTCCCTTGTCCCAATGGAGCGAAGTGAAGCCGCGACCTGATGGGTAGAATCCCATTGGCTGGCGCGCGTCATCAAGGAAAGAGGCTCCCATTAGTTCCAAGGAACGCCCTTAGTTCGTCTGCGGCACTACGCCACAGACGAACTAAGGGAGCGGAAGAACGACATTTATGCTTTCGCATTCACAACTCATAAGGAGTGCTTAGGTGTCCTCGAACTTTTTGTTTTACCTTTGCCTTGTTTTCTTTTCTTTTTTTCAATATGACCGCGCATAACATCGCCTGCGCCGTAACTCTCAGTCTCAGTAAATGAACTCTACGCGTTATTGTTTGTTTCCAACGAACACTGAGACTGCCAGCAAGCGTATCGCTTGTGACGTCACTTGAAGTCGACATGAGAGGGAGCGGCCGATGCATACCGGGCTAATAGAGTTGCTAAACTTTAATCCACGCCATTATCGCTATCATATATCGATTCCTAATGATCGAACGACGTAGGTGCGAGCGAACGAGTGTTTTTATAACTTTCAGGACGCGACACCTGCCCCAAAGACTGTTTCCCGTTTGTCTAGCCTGTAGCCTAACATACTTTTGATCGTGAGTTCACCATTTCAAGGTCATCGAAGAATGATTTTCTCTAGATAGTGTTTTCCCAGCTCAAAATGCATCCACTGACATCTGTTTTTTAGAGGTCAGCAACAGTCAGAGGCACCAATGTAAAAGGAAGACAAACACTGAGCAAAAAATAATCGAAACATTCTGCGAATAATAGGAACAAAAATTGAAGGTTGAACGAAACATTGAAGAGAGCGAGTGTCCCACTGATGCAATAATGGTTCCATTGATAAAATAGTTGTAAGTTAGCGAGCTAGATCGCCAATGAATTAAACGGTGGGCCAAGTAAACAGCCCGCCGTGTTTACTTGGCCCACCTGCCAGTCTTTAGAGGCGTTCTGGTTCAAACTAAGGCTGAAACTCAACGTTTAGTAGAATAACTTGCAATTAGGGAACTTGGTAAACGTTATAAAGCATGGTGCAAGACGCCAAATACAACATACACAAGCAGACTTGTTCCCGTTACTTAAAAACATGTAACCGATTACAATTACAAATTAGCGAGCCTCAAATGTAACAGATTACCGTTACCAATTACTTTCGCTGAAAAGTAACGGATTACTTTACTTGTTACGTTACAAACTATTTCCACGTTACTTTTTATGTAGACTTATAAAAAACAAACATTAGAAACACTATTGATGTTTTCAAAACGTTTCTGCAACACTACCTGCCATTTCTCATACGCCAGCATTATAGTAGTAATTCTAAGAATAAAATATTGTATTTAACAGAAAGAATGTATTAACTGTATTAATGAACAAGTCTTCACCAAGAAAGCCGTAAACGTAGAAAAATGTTTGAACAGCAGTAGAGGCTTTATTACACGACGTTTCGGGAAGAGACTTCCCTTCTTCAAGTGTGCAGAAAGTACAGTTGCAATGCGTTTTTAGAGAGACCAAAGGAGAGGAGGAACATTGAAAAAAGCGAAAGAAAAAAGTCAGATATATAATAGTACAAGTAAAAACACTTGAGCATGAAAAAACACTACATTCCAACAAAACACACATATAAAAAAAAATAAAAATAAAGTGGTAGTTTTAAGGGGAACACGGTCGCGGCACTCGTTAGCGAAACCAAGAAAATATATCACAGGCACCGGCCTCCGTCACGTTAGAGTCAGAGCTCCAGATCCAGAAAAAACAACAACATACAGGGGTCAAGTCGAGTGAGCCTAAGCCAGTATAACGCCGAAGGAAACGAAGGTCATAAATAAACCCGAAGTGTGTGTAAACGGACACCAGAAATGTCACACGTGGGTGGCACCGCTCAACAGAATACCGAGAAATACTCCGTTCACCTGTAAGCTGAAAAGGCAGCGAAAGCTGCAACCACACCAGCCATTCCGCTAGCTGACGGCGACCGGAAATGATCCCTGAAATTCTCAGACAAAGTTTGCGGTGCGCATGTTCAGTAGCAGCCACTGATCTCCACTAGAGGGGGCTGGATGGCGCATTGAGCAAACAGGTATGAAGCCACCGGAAGTAAGCGCGTTTGTCACGGATGTGAGCGCTTGGCAGGCTTTGTAACCCTTTCGAGCGATAGTTCGAAAAGCGTCGAGGGCGCTGAATTTTCGCTCGTTCCCTCAAGAGAGCCTGCTTGCTGGGCAGTAAGAGCGCATGCAGACCCGAGAAGTATCCTGGGAAGCCATTCAATGTCAACATTTTTGAGATTCTAGATGATCAAGTGTGCATATGTCCCAAGTTCAAATGCCTCATTCTCTGGATTTAATCCAGAACGGGAGTATTAAAACCCAATCAAACCCACAAAAAAGCATGGTTCAAAATATCGACTGAATGCACTAGGAAGCCCAGCAGACGCCCGACTTCCGGTGGCTTCACTTGCGCCAGACTCGGAGAGCAGCTAAGCGCCATCCAGCCTTCTTTAGTAGAGATCATTGGTAGCAGCGTCTACCTCCGCTAGGAGATCACGTAGACAACGCCTACTCGGAGTTGTCTTCTTGATCTTTGTTTTTGGCATATTTGTATACTTCATGCACGTTTTTTATCGGTTCTATTGACCGGTCATATAAAAAGTCGTGTTTTTTTTATTATTGTCCTCTTCACGATGTTTCTTTTTTTACTTGCTTTTTTTTGCTGTTGAATTGCCTGCTCATATTGCTTTAGTTTCAGTAATATGTTCATATTTATTTGAAAAGTAACGAATAATTAAAGTAGTTTGTCACCAATATTTTGTAACAAAATTACATTACAGATTACTGCCACAAAAAAGTAACGTGGCAAATACAAAATTGCTTGAAAAAGCAATGAATTACGAGTTATCCGTTACTTGTGACGGATTACTTCCCAAGTCTGGATACAAGAAAGGCGACACACACACAGGCGCACTGGTTCCAGTGAAAGGTCATATCGAGCGTTCTCGCTCTCATTCTTTGCGGGGGTTTATTTCCTAATGTTTTTGTGAAATCTGTATTTCCATTCGAAATCGTATTTCCATTCGAAAATGACACTCTATAGGTTACCGACAGATTTTCACCCAACACACACAGAAAAACCATAATAGTACCTCAAAGTAAAAACAAATAGAAATGATCTTATAAATATTTGTTTCCGCCTCCCACAATTACCAGATGGAATCGTTTACCGTTAGAGACCATCAAGCTGTTATAAAACCCCTTTTTTGTTCTTCTATTTTTTTTTTTTTTTTGTGACCACACACATGAAATATGTTAAGCCATAAATAGTCGTCGGGAAATTTGAGCGTTTATTCTGTATTAGACCATCCCTGTTTCCGGGGACGTTTGATCCAATGAGTGCTGTTGTCTGAAATTAAAATATTCATAACGTTATTATTGAATTTGGTCTTATTTTCTCTTGTTCCCTGGGAGGCGTAAGCGGTTCACGCTTGCTGGACCACAGTGCAATATTGTTCAATAAACCCCTGTATTAAGCAGCAAAACGATCACCTTCTGCACTCGACCGTTTTGCACCTAGAAGTAGCAAGCTTTCAAACGTTTACAGTGGAGTAATAAGAGAGAACAACCTACTAAGTCTTTATGTTAGTAGGTATCGTGAACTGACAATATTCGTATAACTTATCTTTATTGCATAATGTACAAGTTATAACACACATAGAGCTGAGGTAGATGTTAGTATAAATAACACATATTATCTTTAAAATATTCTTGAATATTTAATTTTGAACTAATCTTCGCATGTGACTTATTGTGAAAATATTTAGCATAAATGTATGTGTCTATACTGGGAAAAGTTAAGTGGATACAGATTGATTTATCTACAGCTTTTGTCAGTGCCGTCACAAAATGGGGGGGGGGGGGGGGGGGCGGACCAACCCGGGTGCAGGGCTCAGGGGGGTGTCGCGGCAGGCCATGATAGTGGGGAGCGGAGGGGGGGTCTAGAGCCGCTGACTTTAGTGACGCCACTGGCTTTTGCTATTCGGCAAGGTCAGCTGACAGGTCTACTATTATGTGTTACCTGCTGGAAATATCGCCAATCAAATAACGTATTTCCAAGAAGAAAATTTTTATATACCTTATTCATAAAGGTTAGTTTCAGTTCCTCAAATAGATTTGTATGGCTAAGTGAAAATACCGCACTATCGCCAGAAGCTAACGCCACATGTCACAATGAAATTTGTTTTCGTCGTGCCAATAGTAATTGCTCCTGCGCGGTTGGTGCGTGGCCTTCCCAAATTCACAATAAAATAAGTCTTTTGGAACACTGTCATTTGGAACGACGATTGTCAGCAACACGCACATGCGAATAGAAATAATGTTAGTTTGGGAACACTACCCATGTTCGTTCTCAATGTTTGCACTATGTTGGTCTCTGAGCTTTTTAAAAAGTAAATGTATGGCTAAAGAGTGTGCAAGAACAAACCCCAAATAAATGATTATCTTAACGCCTACAAAATTGTAGGCTTCTCAAATTTCGCACATCTCATTATATTTTTTGTGACTCTGGCTCGTTTAATTTCTTAATTTTTCGATCAACCGTAACTCGAACGGGCGATAAGCCGAAGAGGAATTTTCCAAAGAATATGTCTAGATACGAAGCCATTCCAACTCTACATTCAAAATCATGAAGTCTGAGCCACAACAATCTTGAGGAAGGTTTGCAGAACGTGTTCTAAGGGTTTATATTTAATCGCACGTAAATCACTGAGGTCATATATATTATAAATATAAAAATTAACAAGAAGCACCTGCCACTGTTTGGGTTACAAATGCCTCCGCCACTAGTTTCAGCTTTTCTTTTCTTTTTTTACAGTCCGGCAAAAAGTCAGTTCTAGGACCAAATTAACTAGTGTTTGTACTAGCTATGTATCATTAGGACTTCCAAGCATTACATAAACAGCGTTATGATTACCTGCGAGGAAACCGTAAATATTTTTTTCTTTGTTGCACTAACTTCAGCATTCCCCATGCTGTCGCAGCTGATTAAGTGATTGCACCGTACCACCTTATCCTCACAACTATAGAGATGACGAAACGGTAAAGCTTTACCATTGCCAAGTGTCTCCAAACTTCCTTACTGTTATCTGGTAAAAAAAAAGAAAAAAAAAAAAACTTTTAAACTACCTTTACATTTCGATAAAAAAATTGGGCTGTTTATTTTCTTGTTTTTTTTTTTCTTTCTTATTCCAAAATTTAGAGGCTTCGCTTTGCCTAATAAAAACTATATTTTGATGTTACACCCAAAATGCTTCTGTAACATGATTTGCGCGTACGCAACGACCTGCTTAAAGAAAACCCCCACCATCATTCATATCGGCAAGGAATATATTTCGACGACCTGTTGAGAAAACAAAAAGAGATTGAAAAACGAAAACATGGCTAAATATTTCTGAATATAAAACCCCATCAGTTTGTTCCTAGAAGCTGTCCAGAGGAAAGGGGGAGGGAGGAGGGAGCTAGCCTCGCAGATAATCGCCGTGGCTAGACAGATCTTTATCGTAAGCCTGTACTTGAAGAGATCCACAGATACAGTCTGAATTATAAAGAAACCGATTAAATCCAACGAATAAGTAACTCCCTAAATTGATAGGAGTTATATCGCCGTATCTTGCAGATCTTGTGCACAGCTTCCATGAACCCCAGGAAGCGGGAACACCGGGAGAGTCCTAGCAGCGATTTCATGCCATAGTCACTGAGGGCTAAAAAATTACGCAGGACCAGGCACGTAGCCAAGGGGGGACGGGGGGGGGGGGGGCACGAACCAGGGGGGGGGGGGTCTATGAGGCCCGCCCCCCCTGAAATCTTCCATTTAGCTGGGGCCTCCTCTCCCCACTCCCCCTCGCCCTCATACAGCATTTTGTCATGGGCGCCCCCCCCCCCCCCCTCTCCGAATAAAAATCCTGGCTACGTGCCTGTGCAGGACACTTGTTAAGTTCACGTTTCTTGGTTCGTGATTCGTTCTAGAGCGTTCTGATCGGCGAAAGCCGCCATCTGATTGGTTGCTGAGTGATCATAATATGCTCGAGACTTCTCCTGCCCTGCGTTTCTTGAAGTGACTCTGAACGATGGAGTCAAGCGGAAGTGGGCAAGTCACAGATTATGGAAGCGCTGCAGCGTCGACGAAGACCGCGAGAGAGTGCGAAAGGGCATATACCTGCGTACTGGTTGTTGAGGCATCGGACGTTCGAGGGGTGCATCAACCTTGACACGGCGCACGTTGCCGTGCCCCGCTGACACGAGCATGTTACAGGTGCAGGAGTGATGTCCGAAAGAGACACCCTGTCGTTTCTGACCGGCCAGTGCATGCCGCATGATCACTGACAGGTTTAAAACGGCAGGAAGGGACTTTCCATTACCCTGAATTGAAGTTCGCGCCCGCTGTCTTTGACGGGCCGAACTATCGTTAAAGCCCGGTCATCGTGGACAACGGGCGCCAGGGGATTCTGTGGCCGAGTGGGAGAACGAATTTCAGCTTGGAGCGTGGGGCGAAAGCTTGCGCTGGGAACCTCCTGGATTCGATCTCCTCCGCCTCCGCCCGTTCGATCTGAATGAGTTTCGTACCGGCCCGCGTTCGTGTAATCACTACTGCGTGATGCACGTTAAAAACCACAGGTTAACGGTTGTACTGCACTGGCTAAATTTCTCATCTACTGCTAAGAGACCGGTCACCCGTTGAGACGTGCCAACATCAAGGCTGTATAAACATACAAAGCAAGACAAAAAACAAAAAAGAAAAAACAAGGGGCGCCGGAAAACAAGGCCTTCTGGTTTTGGACCTTGCAGTCTGTCCGCGAATACGCGCGATAAGGAGAGAAGAACGGGACATAACAACTTTCGCTTCACCAGCACAGTGAATGAACGTCGGGCTCGAAATCTGGCGATCTTTGGTTCGATTCTCCTTGGGTGACGTTGGGAATTATGTTCAGGATTGAAGAAATAATAAATAATAAACACGCAAGACAAGGACAACACAACCACATCTTTCGAATGAAAGATGCGGTTGTGTTGTTCCTGTCTTATTTATTTATTCTTTGTTTCAATCATGACCGGCACCAGCACGCTCTTCGTCCATCACTACCGAATTCTGTTCCTTCTCAGTTTATTCGCTCATCACTCTCTAGCCCGTGCGCATTCATTTCACGTTACAGGTGAGGATTTCCGGGGGAGGCTGCCCAGAGAAATGCATTTAAGGAAGCTGTTTTCGAAATCGAAAGAACTTTGGTCTCGTCCTCGCTCGGGTGAAAAGGTTCCGTACCGCCCGTTTTGTTTTATTCACGCGCAAATTAAAATTGTGGGTAATTTGCTTACAGTGATAGATTTATTCTGTTCGTGTGTGCTTGACAAAATAAGACAAAATAAAATCTTCTATCGCTCTAAACTTTCCAAGACCTGACGCGTTGTTAACGAGGAGTCAAGTGCCATACACTTTTTGAAATCTCACGGACAAGTAAAATAGCGATAAAGGAAGTAAAATGCCAGAAATCAAATGAGAGAAACAACCTTTTAAAAGAATGCACTTTCGGCCGCTCAGTGCGGAAACAAAACTAAACTTGTAAAAAGAAAAAGAAAACAACAAAAGAAACCAAGAACAACAAGTAGAGGATCCCCGATAAGAAAGGCGGATCCCCATGTCAGGTGCGTGCAGCCACAGCTGACATGGGGGTAACATCTGTGACTATCTCGGTCCTTACACGCTTTGGTGCTTCCTCGAACGAGCGCACCATACAGCAAAACAGCAGACACGCGGTGGGTTGGTTGTGTACCTGTGCGGCTTCAATGGGAAAGTGGTTTCTCGTGACGCAAGTCCTCGAGCATGTGCTCCCGATAACAGTTTGTTCCCGGTTTATATATAGCTGCCGTGCAGATAATGTTAAGCTTGAATTGTCAATTCCTCATTGACAAAGCTTAACTGATTATAAAAATTATTGTAAATAGCAACGCTCAATAACTATATTAAATTAGCGGTAATATTAACATACCTGCAACTTAGGTATTTAGAAGTTCTGTCCAACAACCTGTAAGTTTTGTTGGTTCAATGTAAATGAAGACGTTCCATAAATTGTTTCATGTCTAGATGGTTTCGCCCGAGATACATTGGTCCCAGCAAATGGGGAGTCGTAGATCTAAAATATGATGACATGCTGCCAGTCCAGTCCCTACCCTTCACACAATGTCTCCGATAAAGGCCGTTCACTTAGATGGATGCAGTTTCGTGGCCGTCTTTCTTTTCTTCGTTGCACCGAAACTAAATAAAAACGGACTGAATGCACTTTTCTTTTTTTTTCTTTTTTTTTACATTGTCATCAAAACCGAGTTCAATGTAGTTGCACTCCGTTTAGAGATGGAGAATGGAAAAAAAAAACTCTAATACAGCACCTCCAAATGTCATGATGGTGAAAGCTGGCAGGAATTTTACACATGGTATATTTATGTAAATGTAGCTTAAAGGGGCCCTGCAATGACTTTTTTACTGGTTTTTAATTTGCACCGAACCTGAGCGCACCGAACGTAGTAACTTAATGAAACTTTTCTTTTCTCAAATTTCGCTTTATTTTAAACGTTATAGGCAAATTATAATTACAAAAACAAGCAAAAAATAACCTCCTTCATGACGTCGTAGGTCCTGGCTTGAGTGGCCGTGAACTAGAGGAAGGATAGTGTGCTCATCGAGCGTTCACGGCTGCCGCACTCCGTGTCGACGGCTCGAGAGGGCGCCACTAAAGCATGTTTTGGATAGGCTGTATGAAGCGGGCGGCCAGGGCGGCTCGCATTGCATTTGCTGCGCGATTAAAGACTAATTCGGCATAACACTTCATTGGCCACAAACGACAGCAAACACGGGGTAAAGATCAGTTCAGAACGGGAGCCACTTCGCGTTGCCATACCGCCAAATGGCCAAATCGCCAACCAAGCCCGCGCCGAAGGCCTTCGGAACGCTCGGAAGCGGTCGGATGCTCGAGCCGGTATACGATCGCAGCGCCACCGCGTACACCTGGGATCATTTCTTGTTTCCGTACTTTACAAACTGCATTTGTTTCTTTTCTGATCTAAAATACTGAACAAAAACTAGTTTCATACATAATTGAAACGGTTCGCGACACTTATATTTTGTATCTCGACTAAAAAAAAGCTTTTAGCGGCTCTGACCAGTAGTAAGCCCAGGACCAAAGACGTCACATTTCGCGCGCTTTCGGCAACGTGGGTCGCCCTCGTAGGCGGAGGAGGTTTCCGCGTCGTCCGGTTAAAATATGACGCACTGATATTTAGTTACTCTCTTCATGCCCGCTGGCTTTCCCGAACCCCAAGAGACGTGGAAACCGCAAAAAAGGCAGACGCTTAAATATGATTGCAGGGCCCCTTTAACTCTCAACAACTCTCCAACATTAACTATTACCACCTTGTTTGTAGATGGGCCAAATAGCCATCAATAGTCACCAAGGTTTATGAGTTACGAAGAAGAGAGCGCTGCGACTGACCGTAGCATCTTAACAATAACTCTCCGTTAAAGCGGAGTTCCGCCGATTTTTTTGGCTACCTAACCCAATTGCATTATCTGAATGCTGCTGGCTTCCTAATTCCCAAATGGCCTCTCGTTCTCTCCAGATTAGGTGCAGTTAATTAAAGAAATGACGTTTTGTTCGTTTTCGAAACCGAAACTTCGCTCTCCCTAGCTTTCCCTGGTAATCCCCGCCATCCCAACGTGACGTCACCGGCGGGAAGCAAGGCACGCGGCCGGTAATCAGATACGCTCGCGCCCACCTTGCTCGCGTCTATACTCTGTTTCACCTTATGATGTACCGCAGGAAAGGTTACAAGCGCGAGCTCCTTGCTCGGGGGCACATCTCGGCGGCACAAGCTCTCGTGACTTAAGAGCGGCTGCCAACGCTATGAGCTCGCGCTTCTAGCCTTCGCTGCGGTACAACATAAGGTGAAACGAAGTATAACAACGAGCAAACAGGGGTGTTCGTTCCAAATGAAATTAATATTGATCTCTATTTGCACAATGCATGATCAGGGCCTACGTGCTAAACTATGAGGAAAAAGTCAGTTATGATTTTGAGAAAAGCGTTTTTGCAACTCGGTACCGCAGCTCGCTAGTTTCGTGAAATCGCTGGCGCAAATCTGTTCTCCTTCGATCACTAGCAAGCAATTACGCTGTCAAATAAAGGTAAAAAGATCTCATAATACAATTTTTTTTTTACAAATTTTTTTAAGTATTGTGTTTTCCGGGCTATATAGTCCGCACCCGGTGTTTAGTCCGCAGGGGCAACTTTGGGGTCAAAAATAAAAGTTTTTGCCTAGATAGTCCGCACACGTGCATAATCCGCACACCATGCATAGTGCGCAATTGGTGTCACGAAGATTGTCATGTCATAAGAAGATTGTCGTGACGACTTAGTCGACACGACAATCTTCTTATACACGGCAAACTTAGACAAATGTCTGCTTTGTTACCTCACAAAGAAGCTTGTATTATACATAAATAATCATAAACATACTCTTTTATTCACAAGATCCCTTCCGTCTTGTGGTTATGAACGATCTTGAAAAGCAAATTCCTCTATAGTCCGCACACGTAGATAGTCCGCACAGCCTAAAATTTATACTTTTAAACATGTATAATCCGCGGACTGCAGCCCGGAAAATACGGTAGTACAGATAATATTGGGAATGTGGTTACAGGTGCTGCACACTCCCCTCTTACCTGAATGCACGTGCCATTTATTTTAGATGCGCTTTAGTAAATTTACTGTTGCCGACGTGAGCACGTGTAACGCTAACTGCATTTGTGTCATGCATATTCTTTATGGGGCTTGGGTAATTTATGAAGTCCCTTATAGACCATTCCTAAAAAGCGGTTCTGCTCGGTGCCATTTTAAGCGTTCGCCTGTGTGGCGCGCCTATGCTTGCTTTCCAAAGTCGGTTGTGAGTCTCGTAAACATTGAAATTATGTATAGAATGGAATGAACCGCATTCGTGTACGCTAGGCGGTGGGAAGTTACCCAAATTTATCGTGCTAAAGAAAACATTAAATAACTCCGCGACCACAACCACCAAGCCAAACATCATCAAGGTGCAATGACAGGCGTATAAAATACACAAATACACTATCCATCTTCACACAAAAGTTAGTTGCTTGAACAGGCAATTGTGTGTAAAGTACAGGCGTCCCAGTTCAGTCACCAGCCGTTAGAGAATACAAAGAGTGCTCGATGATGGAGCGAAAAACGCTATATGACACAAAGAGAGAAGAAAGAATCGCACTAAGAAACTAATGTCCAAATGTACGAAAGCTATTAATAGTCTCACATGTTCGTTTGTACGTGACGATCCCATGCTCGAACTCTGCTGTTGGCCAGTCTGGGTCTTGAAATACTTGGTTGTTGGCTCGTTTCGTGTCACTGCCGGGGGTCGCTGTAACTGGTTTGAGCCACCACCGAATCCGTCACTTGTAATTTCATGGGCACCCTTGTGGTTGCTCTAGTCGCTGCCGAGAGTCGCTGCCACTGGTTTGGGTCATCACCGAATCAGGCACTGGTAACTTCATCGGCACCCTGCTAGTTGTTCGGGTCGCTGCCGAGCCCCACGCCAGCATCGAGTCAAAGCCGAGGTCTCCTTTCCTCTTCGGTGGTCGCCGAGCCTTTCCCGGGTCGTTGCCGGGATCCTTTCAGTGGCTTCAGGGCACCACCCCGAAGCTGCGCTCTTCTTTCGGGTCGTCTCCGAAATCTGGGCTCCGCGTCTTCGAATGGTGTTTCTCTTCCTCGCGCCTCTTGTACCCTCCTCTTTCTTCTTCTGCTCGGCTGTCAAACGTGACAATGACCCCCTTCTTCAAAAGTTAGTGTGTGAGCAGAACGTAAGGGCGCAAGTGAGCTGGTGTATATTAAACATTTTAGTGAAAAACCCGAGACTGGGTTAAAGACATATGACGACAAGGAAGAAAAGGAGAACGTCTCAAAGTTAGTGTGTGTAAGCATTGAAATATATTTAAAACCAAGAAAGAGGAGGGGGTGAGGAAAACCGGAACAGTGTGCACCATTCAAAAGTTAGTCGCATTAACTTTTTCACTCGTCATGTTGTGTGGCCGCAACACACAAAGTTCGCCTCGTCTCTTTACCTAGTACCATGTCAGAACCTATACCAACTAACACACGTCAGACTGGTTCTACTAATAGTGCACTCACAAGGTTTTTTTTTTTGTTTTTTATTCATGGCAGCATTATTGAACTGAACAATTTTGTCAATATCCTTCTGAGACCACTTTTACAGCCAGGTGCCCTCCTCGTTTCTAAACTCACAATTAACAACGATTTCAATATAGTTGCATAGTCTACAAACTCTCTTGCCATTCACTGCCTCATTACTAGACCGAACACTTCAGCCACTATATTCTTACATCGGTTTTACAGCAAGGTGCACGGTTCCTATCTAAATCCACGTATCTTTTTGAGCTTAACGCATAATTGCCTATCTCTAGCTTCTGAAAAATGCCTCCATCACTTCCCGTCAAGTTTTCATAAGAAACCACTAACCGAACAATTCAGTCGTCACTCGGTAAACACAATGCCATTTAAAAGTGAAGGTAGTCGACCTGAAGCACTTGGGTAGGCCGTTCCAACTTTTCACGATGTTGTGTCTATCGTATTCTACGCGTTTACAACTCAAAACTTGGAGATACACGAATCATATGCGCTAAACTCTTCAAAGGATACGCTTGAACAGCTCGATACATACGTCCACTTTGAAGTGACATTAGCCCGAAATCCCCGAAAACTACCCCGGGCAAATTCATCTGGAACAAGACTGGCGGACAGCCAAGGTTCCAAGAGAAGACCACCGGCGATCACCTACTCAACCTCCATGGCGACGTGAGTCAGGAACTGTCGAACTGTACCTAATAATTTGAATTCATTTTTTATGTGTATATTCCATCTAACCCTTTTTCCTACTTTTTGTAAATATTATATATATATATAATTATTTATTTCATTTATTTATTTATTTGTTTATTGGTTTTACCCCATAATCTTACTTTTCCTGATTTCGGTCACAATTAAGGCGAACGTGACAACAGGATTGCAAGGATTGCAGTCATAAAACTAAAAATTCAAAATAAGGCAACAAGTTACCCAAAGACAAATTTATACCCATATTGTTTTTGTATTTTCTGTTCACATCCGGTGTAGACTGCGAGCGTATCGCTTGTGACGTCACAGGAGGGAGGCAGGAGATGGAGCGGCCGATGCATACCGGGCTAATAGAGTTCTTAGACTTTATTTCACGCAATTATCGCTACCATATATCGATTCCTAATGATCGAACGACGTAGGTGCGAACGAACGAGTGTTCCCATAATTTCCAGAACGAGACACCTGCCCCAAAGGCTGTTTGCGTTTTGTTTATCGTCTAGCCGAACTTACACTTGGTCGCAAGTTCAGCATTTCAAGGTCATCGAAGAATGTTTTTTTCTCTATACTTGTTTTCATTTCAAGGACCGTGTGCAAAGAAATGTCCGATCCTCGCGGTGCACTGCTAATCATCCTCCTTTATGTGGAGAGTTAAGGTATACGTAGGTGCATCTTAAAGTAGATATATGTTATCTTATCAAGACGTGCACATCTCAAACGCCAAAAGCATCGTTTCTTCAACCGTTTTTCCCGTCCCTGCCCGTTTCGATCTGGATGAGCATCGTACCGGCGTGCGGTCGTGTGTCACTACTGCGTGGTGCACGTTAAAGACTCCAGGTAGCGGTTGTACCGCACTGGCTAAATTGCTCATCTACAGCTGAGACACCAGACGCCCACTGAGGCAGCCTAACTTCCGGCTGTATAAACATACACACAACAATTTGCTTGCTTCGAACAACCAAATCTTGTAAGAACTACTTCGAGCTGCGTATGGTTCCATTGACAAAATAGTTGAAAGTTAGCGAGCTAGAACGCCAGTGCAATAAAACTACGATACTATCGCGAGCAATTTGACCGTAAATAGCCCGCCATGCTTATTTGGCCCACCTGCCAGTCTTAAGAGGTGTTCTGGTTCAAACTAGGGCTGAAACTTGAAGTTTAGGTTCCAGTGAACTATACTTGACCAACCGAAATCTAACGGGGAATGTGGAGACCCCAGCCGTAGGCGAAATGTCATACCGAGCGTTGTCACTCATATTCTCTGCGGGGGTTTATTTACTTATGTTTCCGTGAAATCACTTATCACCACTCAATAGTACTTCCATTCGAAAATTACACGCCATACGACAGATTTTCGCCCAAGCCACATAGCAAAGCCATAATAGTGTCACAAGACAAAAACAAATCGAAAGGATCTAATAAATATTTATTTCTGCCTCCCATATTTATCTAAGTGACTCGTTTACCATTAGAGACCATCAATCTGTTATCAATCCCTGCTTTTATGACGGCGCAGATGAAATCCCTTATACCATAAATGGCCGTCGTGAAATGTGAGCGTTTATTTTGCATTCGACTATCCCTATCTGCGGAAACGTTTGAACCGATGAATGCGGTTGTTTGTAATTGAAGTATTAATGACGTTAATATGAAATTTTGTCTTATTTTCTTCTTTTGGGAGACGTAAGCGGTTCGCGCTTGCTGGACCACAGGTGACTGGCAATATTGTTCAACAAACCCCCGCATTAAGCAGCAGAAGGATCACCTTGGGCACTAAACCGTTGGACATCTGAAAGTAGCAACAGTTTTTAAATATTTACTCTTAACAAAGCGAGAACAACGTACTACGTTTATAGGGTATCGCGAACTGACATTATTCGAAAAACATGTATTTATTGCCTAATGTTCAAGTTATAACATGCATAAAACTATCTATGTTATGAAAAAAAAATTGTAGATCCTAGTATGAATACCAGATATCCTCTTCAAAATTTTCTTGAATATTCAATATTGAGCTAATCTTCGCCTATCACTTGTAAAAATATTTAGCACAATTGCGCTGTCTCTACGAACGAAAGCCAAGTAGATACAAATTAATTTACGGACAGATTTTCCTATTCGACAAAGTCAGCTGACAGGACTACTGTTATGTGTTACCGCCTAGAAATTTCACTATAGAAATAACGTATTTAAAATAATATAATATTTATTTTTATACCTTATTTATAAAGGTTAATTTCAGTCCTTTAACCACATTTGTATGCTTAAGTGAAAATAGCTAACGTCTAATATCAGAATGACTTTTTTTTATCATGCCAATAGTAATTGTTCCTGCGCGGTTTGTGTATGGCCTTCCGAAATTCACAATAAAATAGGTTTTTTGGAACGCTGTCAATTGAAACAATAATTGTCGGCAACACGCAGATGCGATAGAAATAATGTTAGTTTGGGAACGCTACCCATGCTCATTGCCATTGTTTCCAATCTCCTGAGTTTTTTTTTTTTTTTTAAAGTAAATGTGTGGCTAAAGAGTGTGCAGGAACAAACGACTAATGGATGCTTATCTTAATGCTTACAGAATCGAAGAATTCTTAAATTTCGAACATCTCATTATATTTTTCTTGCGACTGCGGCTTGTTTAATTTCTTTATTTTTCTATCATCCGTAACGGGTTCAGGGCAAAAAACCGACGAGATTTTTTTTTAATATGTTTAGGCACGAAGTTATTCCAACTCTAATCTCGAAGTTTGAGCACCGAGAACCCCGATAAAGATTTGCAGAACGTCTGGAGCGGATTTATATTTAGTCGCACGTAAATCATTCAGCTCACATCTATTATGAATGTGAAAAAGAACACGTCACTGTCTGGGTTGCAAATGCCTCCGCCACTGGTTTCAGCTTTTCTCTAGCCCGTGCAAAAGTCAGCACCAGGACCTAAGTAACCAGTGTTTGTACAAGGTATATAACATTATTGAATCCAAGCCTTACATAGTTAGCGTTAAGATAACCTAAGAAGTAACTTTAAATATTTTTCTTAGTTGTTCAAACTTCACAATGGCACATGCTGTTACAGCTGATTAAGTGGTTGCACTATACCACCCTCTCCTCACTACTACAGGTTACGAACAATAAAGCTTTACCATTACCAAGTGTCTCTAAAACTCCTTTGTGTTATTTGTAGAAAAAAAAAACACTTCTAAACTGCTTTTAGTTTTTATGTTGAATTGGGCTGTCTCTTTTCCAACTATTAAATAGAATTCGCTTTGTTTAATAAAGACTATGTTTTGTTTCGTATTTGATGTTACACACTAAAAGTTTCTGCAACATAATTTGCGTGGATGTCATAACCTGCTTTAAGAGAACCACACCATCATTCATATTGGTAAGTAGTATACTTTGATGACCTGTTGAGAAAGCAAAAAGAGATTGAAAAACGCAAATATGTAGTGCATGGCTAAATAATGCTGAATTTGAAACCCCATCACTTTCTTCCTGGAAGCTGTCCAGAGGGAAAGGAAAGGGAGAAGGGAGCTAGTCTCGCTCGTAATCGCTGTGAATCGACAGGTCTTTATCGCATGCCTGTATCTGCAAAGGTTCACACATATGCAATCTGGATTCTAAAGAAACTGACTAGATCCGACAAATAAGCAACTCAATAAATTGATAGAAGGTGTTATGTCGCGTTATCTTGTGGACCTTGTGCATTGTTTCTAGGGCCCCTAATCTGGGCACTTGGCGAACAAGTCGGCAAGAAATCCGGTGGCTAACCAAAGTCGCCGTATTTCTCGCCGACTTTTTCGCCAAGTGTCCTGAGGGCCTCCAAATACCCCAGGCAGGGGGAACACGGGAATAGTCCCAGCAAGGGTGTGTTATGTGCTTCATGTCCTTCATGAAGCTAGGGTGCCTTCATTGAGACACCCTAGTCTCAGCAGCGAATTTATACTATAGGACTGTTACTCTCAGCCAGGTGGCGCGAGCGGGTCCATAAGACCTGCATAAGACGCTACCATGTAATCTATGAGCATAAAGTGGCGCTGCAGCGTTTGCCAAAATCTGTCTACGCGAGGTAGCAGAGCGTATGAAAGAAATACAAAAAAAGTTAAATAAACAACAGAAAACCACAGCTCGCGCTTTCAGTGTTTTACCAAAAACGATAACAACGATTTTCTTGCTGTTAATTTGTTGTAGTTATTTTTTTTTAATTTATATCAAGCAATGAAATTCTGCCACCTTCAAGCAGGGTTGGGCAGAAATACTCTCAAAAGTATTTGGAAATAAAAATACTCGGATACATGGCAAAAAACCGCTAAAATACTGACACTGAAATACAATTATAGAAATTATCGCGATACGTATCAGAAATACTTTCGAAAAAAAAGAGTATTTGGAAATACAATTACAAGAATACAGTTTAGTGGGGCTGAAATTGACAGTGAAATACATTAAATGTTATAAAACCATTATTTTTGGGTGTTTGGTGCATACGAAGAACAAAAAAATGTTTGTTTGGTGCATACGACGAACAAAAAAAAAAGCATGCTCTGGAATACGATATTTTGTTTTTAAACCAGCAAGAGAGGGAGCTCACTGCATGTTGGAGACTGAATTAAGCTCGAATCAAATTTACCGTAGAATTAGCGCCTTGCATTTTGGGAAGTAGTAAGGAAAGCAAGCGATTTTTTCAACGTGGCTCGAGCGTGGTTTTATTTCGGCATCTCTTATCTTTCTGAGACAGAATCCCCTTGACATCTAAATCCGTTTCGTGTCCTCCCAAATAACTTCGAGAAGACACTATGATTATGTCCAATCCGGACACCTCTTGCAGGAGTGAATTTATAACGTCACCTTGGAATGATGTTCAAGGAACCCGTATCCTTTTATCTGTTAGTTGGGCGCACCGACAGAGCCTTCAACTTTTGGAATCTACTGGAATAGTCGACCACCTAAAGTGGAGGAAAACATTCCTTAACTTTTGCGCAATAAAGAAGTGAGTCATGTGCGGTCATAGACACAAAACGCCCCAAGCGAAACTTGGTCTTGACCCTCTTTGTGGAGGTAAAAAAGTATTTTAAGATTGTAACAAAATACGTCGGCCCTAATAGTATCGCGATACCAAGAATGCACCCGAAAATGTATTTCGGTACAGAAATACAAAATACAGTTCAAAAATTGTATAGCGATAACAGAAATATAAATATAAATGTATTTCTGAAATACTATCGTGGTACATTTGTATCGCGATACCGCCCAATGTCGCCCGCGAGCAATGTGAGGGAGAGAGAGTAATGACCCACAACCGAAACGCGATCGAAAACTATTAGATTTTGCTCGCCGGAGTCGTTGCTACAGGCCTATGGTCACTGACAGCTCCAAAATCACGTACGGCACTTCTTAAGTTCATGTTTCTTGGTTCCGGATTCGTTCTACAGAGTTCTTATCGGCGAAAGTCGGCATCTGATTGGTTGCTGAGTGATCATAATATGTTTGAAATTCGCCTACCCTGCCCTTCTTAAAGTGACTCCGAACGATGAAGCGGAGCGGAAGTGGGCAAATCACAGATTATAGAAGCCCTGCAGCATTGACGAAGACCGCGAGAGAGTGCGTACTGGTTGTCGAAGCATCGGATGTTCAGGAGTGCATCAACACTAACACGGCGCACGTTGCCATGCCCCGCTGACACTAGCACGTTACAGGTGCAGGAGTGGTGTACGAAAGAGACGCCCCGTCGTTTCTGACCGGCCAGTGCATGCCGCATGATCACTGACAAGGTCAAAACGGCAGGAAGGGACTTTCCATTAACCTGCATTGAAGTTTGCTCGCTGTCTTTGGCAGGGCTCCAAATGCACAGCGCGTGGCCACCGTTAATTAAAGCCCGGTCATCGCGGACAACGGGCGCCGAAAAACAAGGCATTGTGGTTTCGAACCTCGCAGGCTGCCCACGCATGCGCGCGATAAGAAGAGGAGAACGCAACGTAATAACGTTCGCCTCACGAGTATCCCCTTTGGTACAGTGGTCGTAGCTCGATTTCCCCGTGGCAGTTCTCCTGTCTCAAATGTCACGAGCCTTTTCCCCCGAGTGTTGAAAACCCCGTCGACAAAATCCCTGTCTTGCTTCCCCCGACTCCCGAGTATCGATACTCCTGTGTCCAATCCGCCCGCCATGCCAGTGCTGTGATTTTTAGGGCGCAGCTCTTAGGCGCCCGTTTCCGGCTTGAGCGGCGTCGGCGTCGGCGTCGGCGTAACCGCGCGGTGCATTATGGGAAATGTCCCATAATGCACCGCGCGACCCCCCCCCCCCCCCTGGGGTCACGTGACCCCCCCCCCCCCCCCCCGGAGGACATTGAAAAATGAGGGGAGGAGGAGGAGGAGGAGGGGTATACCCTGACCTGAGTACCCTTCCCTCCTCCTCCTCAAGTGCTGCGCTCCAATTCGGCGTTACAGGGAGTTGTAAACGGCTTTCATTTTTTTTTAACACCTCTGCTATTTTTAGCACCAGACAGGGCATCATATTGACAATAAAGTTTGACACACGCACACACACATACACGCAGCTCTGCTATTTTGTTATTTAATAAAGACGAACTGTCCGTCCCAGTGATTCTGTCTGCTTAATGATCACCAATAAAGCCAACTTGTAGGATGAATACATACAAGTGTACAGTGTTTTGCAAGAGCAATGTCTAGACTATACTCCGTTTCACCTTATGTTGTACCGCAGCGAAGGCTAGAAGCGCGAGCTCATAGCGTTGGCAGCTGCCCCTAAATGCGCAAGAGCTTGTGCCGCCGAGGTCTGCCCCAGAGCAAGGAGCTCGCGCTTGTAGCCTTTTCTGCGGTACATCATAAGGTGAAACAGAGTATACTTAAAGGGATACTGAACCGAACATTTTAGTGTCCATAATAATCGGCGCATGATCTTTCCACGAGCCAGCAGCCGTCGTTGTGTGCGAGCCCCCGCAACGAAATTGACGTCCTTGTCCTCCATTCACGCTTAGGATGACAGTGAAATAAATGGGCTCCGAGCAAAACGAAAATACACAGGCTTTTCATTTCCACAAGTAAAAGCTACGTGCTTGTTAGATCAATTAATCGCCTGCCTTTTACACCAGACCACACTGTGGAGATGAAAAGCTTGTCTTTATTTCACTTATCCCCGGAGTATACACATTTCACTGTCATCTTGAGCGTGAATGGAGGACTATGACGTCAATTTCGTTGCGTGTGCTCGCGCACACCGGCGGCTGCTGGCTAGTGGAAAGATCGTGAACCACTTATTATGGACGCTGAAACGTTTGGCTCAGCATCCTTTTAAATGCCGCAAAATCGCAGGATTGACTTTAAACATTTCCTGCGCGGCGCATAAATAAGATAGTGAAAGAAATTAATGAGTCCTATTTTATTGCTGGTTACGAACAAGGCATGCGTGTTAGCGCCGGATCGGTGGCCTTGGCGAGTGATGACGCGGGTTTTACCAAGAGGTGCGGCAAGCTCGATTAGGCACCCGTCAGAATGGTGTTTTGTCAGGTTATTTTGTTTCCATCTTTCCCGTCCCTTGCTTACTTTCTATTTCGTGCAGAAGTAAAATTTTCCTATGCCAGTCAGTGCTGTGTTTGTGTGCTCCTCCCTCTAGTCCAGGGGTCTCCGAACCCCGGCCCGCGGGCGAGATCCGGCCCGTAGAGCCCTCTACCGTCCCGCGGCTGGCCGCGGTCTTTGCAGTGGCCCGCGGCCCGTTTCCAGCAGCCCGCTGCTACTGGCGCAAAAATAAGCACGTGTGAAGGAACGGCGTCGCGGCGCTCACCAAACGCTTGGTATTCTTATTGATGCTTTTTTCGCTGATAGTTATGTGCCATATTTATTGCACATTATCACCATTTCCATTCTTAGTCCCCTGTTTCACGTGTGCGTAAGTGCGTTAAAAGTAATTATCCTGTATGTTATGCTTAGTGCCCTGTGTCATACGTTTCACGTATTGCCATCAGCAGTCCTACCATTCTTAGTATTTTTCTGCCCTCTGCAAATATGGCAATGTTCACATTTGCTCTGATTTATCCCCGGAATATTTTCTGGGCTGCAATTATTGCATAATATCTTATTTAGCTCAATCTTAAATTACACTATATATATGCAGTGTATCCATCTGCCTTATTCACAAGTGTTGTTATTTGCATGTAGATTGTCTATCGAAATACCTTGGAGTTTTAGATTTTACTTTACTTTGAATTTCTGTATTTAAATGCCTATCTAAGTATATTTATTTCGGAATTTTGTTTCTAAATTACATTTCCTCGTTTATATTTTTTTTGCCTTCCAGGCCACGACAGGTACATAGTCTGGCCCCTTTGCCATAAAGGTTGGAGACCCCTGCTTTAGATCTTTGGGGGGTTTTTTTTCGAACTGTTTTCAAAAGCTATGTTATATCAACTAGTCTAACTCCACCCTTCGTTGTAAACATTGAAGTCGTGCGTCAAACTCTCTGACTTCAAAATTCAAACAATACAAATAGAAGCAGTGTTTTGGTCTTCGCCGGACAAGGCCAAGTGATAGCGTGATTTGGGAGAAAACGGGGGGAGCCAATACGGGGGACAAGGTGCGTGCGCGTGGTTTTTGAAAACCGGAGGTTTTGGAGGTGGGTGAGATAACCCGGGGGATTTGGAACAAGGGCTTTGAGACGGAGGTTTCGGGATTAGGTTATTTCGTGAACCACCCGGTACAGTGAACAAACGTCTGGCCCGAAATCTAGGGATCTTGGGTTCTATTCTCCTTGGGGGACGTCGGGAATTTCGTTCCTTCTCAATTTATTCGCTTATCACTCTCTAGCACGTGCGCATGCATTTCGTGTTACAAATAAGAATTTTCTGGGGGAGGCTGCCCAAAGAAATGTACATTTAACTAAGAAGGCTGTCATCGAGATCGCGAGAGCTCTGCTCTCGCCCACGGTCTGTGAAACAACTGAACACCACCCGTTTTGTTTCATTCACGCACTTACATTGCAATTGCTGGTCATTAGCTTACGGTGACGGATTTATTCTGATAACTATATTAATCCCCGGAGAAAGCGGAGAAGGGGGACAAGGGACAAACACAAATCTGTCCGCATGTGCGGGACACAATAAGAAAAAAACAAATCTTACCTCGTTCCGGACACCTGACGCGTTATAAACGAGGAATCCTCTGCCATACACTCTTTGAAACCACACAGATGAGTCAAATAGCGATAAAAAAAAAATGCCCGAAATCTAACCAGAAAAAGAACCTTTTTGAAAGAATGCACTTTCAGCCGCTCAATCCGGAAAGCAAAACGAAACTTCTAAAAAGAAAAAGAAAGCAGATTAAAAAAAAACAAAGTACAGCTAGCGGTTCTCCGATAAGAAAGGATCGTGTCGCTCTGCGTTCAGCCGCAGTTGATATGGGGGTCACATCTGTGACTCGCTCCTTACACGCTTTGGTGCTTCCTGGAACGAGCGCACCGCACAGCAATACAGCAGACAGACACGAGGCGGGTTGGTTGTGCACCTGTGCGGCTTCAATGGAAAGTGGTTTCTTGAGATGCAAGTCCTCGAGCATTTGCCCCCGATAACAGTTTGTTCTCGGTTTATAAAGAGCTCCCGTGATTAGCATGTTTAGTACACTGAGCTCGCTCTCATGGTTACAGATGATGTTAAGCTTGAATTGTACGATTCCACATTGATAAAGCTTAATCATCTAATTATAAAGACTACTGTAAATAGTAGCACTCAGTAACTATATAAAATTTTCGGTAATATGAATGTACCTGGACCTTAGCTACTTAGAAGCTCTGTCCAGCAACTTGTAAGTTGATTCAATGTAAGTGGAGACCGCAGGAAGTTACCGTAAAGCCGGTGTCCCACTGCTCATAAATAATACAAGCTGCACTCTGCAAACACGGGTCATCGCAATATCGTGGTTTGAATGCCGCATGTCACGTTTTCTCCTTGAACTCATTGCCACTGCGGCGTTCGAAGCACGGATGTCGCGGTGACTCGCTTTCGAACCTGTGTGTAGACCTGTCTTTTGTATGATGTATAACCAGTGTGACCCCGGCTTATGTGATCCTGCTAAAATAAAAATGACAAGAACTTTGCAACCACCAAGCTAGACATCATCAAGGTGCAATGACAGGCGTGTATAATACACAAGTACACTATCCATCTTCAAAGAAAGGATAGTTCCTTGAAGACGCAACAGTGCGTAAAGTAGGTGATTGCAAATATTGCATCATGATGATGATGATGATGATTAACTTTATTTTCAAAAGGGTTAAAACTAAAAATTCAAGATAAAGGCCCGTTCACACACTGGCGACCGACCACGACCAACTGGACAAGACCGGCTTTTAAAGTCTGGTTCACATTGTAGCAACCGACTACGACTGAGTTAAAAAAACGGGGTTTAAAGTCGCTTACGACCGCCACTGCTGCTGCGCGGCACGGTCGTAAGCCGTCACAAAAGGCTTAAAAACCAGTCTTGACTCTCAACGCACATGCTCACCGTCTCAGTCGGTTGTAGTCAAGCGCAAGTGTGTGAACAAGCCTTCGCCAGAAAAAAAAAAAAAATTAATACTTATGTTTTTGTTGTATGTTCTGCTCACTGTCGGAGTAGACTACAACGGGTTCAACCACTCATCCACGAGCGCAGATGGGGAAAGAGGGTAATTATATGTAAGACTTTGTATAATTAATTTTTAGTTTTAAGCAGACCTTTTTTAGCGGTAACTTATTATGTTTTATAGTTTTACTACTTCTTTAACCCTATTTAGCATTTCTCTGCGATAGAATAAAATAAAAACGTTTTCACCACCTCTTCTGTTAGAGAAACTTACACGCCAAAAATTTGACAGACATACCAGGCAACGGCTCTATCGTATATTAAAGGGGATCCATATCTGCTCCCTAAAACAGTGTAATACCAGACACGAACAGCAGTGTTTCGAAAAGCATGCCTAAACTCAAACTTGAACTTCACTTGGACGATTCACTTCTCGCTTGTCGACAGACCGGTTGCGTGATTGGAACGCCGAGAGTAGCCCGAGCTGGCTGCTGACGGCTTCCGTTGTCTGAAGCTGATTGGTTAGATTACCCTACTAAGGTGTTTGTAATCTAAAATTTTAAAAATTCACTGAAGCCGTTATTGATCAACAGATGTTACTGCTTCAAATGTCGATTAATGCTTGAATATGCTGCACTATATTTCCCCGTATTATTAGCGCTCATCTTTGAACGGAGGTTGTGGTGGTACAGATCCAACTTGAGTCTGCGATCGCCAATCTTCAAGCTGTTCCAACTGCAGAAAGATGCTCAACTCTCAGCACGCGGCTGTAAAGTATTCAGCACAAGCGAGTATGATTCATGTGATACTAGTTCTATCGGCCCACAGCTCGCACAATAACAGTTTGACGTGGGTCGCCTGCACCGTTGCCGGGGGGAGCATTTTTTCCCCACGAGAACAAAACTAAGAAAGACAAGCTTTTTCCGGCACTGTTCGTGCAGTCTACCGCGGAACACAAATTTCTACACAATGCAGAGGAACTTTGAACCGTGAGGATGCTAAATAATAAATTCGATCACTGGCGACCCGGAAAGCCCCTATGTGACTTCCAGGGTCGCTAGTCCACGCTCCCGCCGCTGACATACACGTATAGGAAAAAGTAGGATCTTTCAATGTTGGCAGTAGGGAGTCGCCTCCTGGAACTTCCGCTGCCTACGCGGCCGGTGCAATTTGGCAGTTCAATAACACCACGAAAAAACTTTAATTTTTATAAAATATTTTGTCTTGCAGTTGATGCGGTCGGTCAATTCCCAGCCAAATCGAAGATTATAAAAACAGTCGGCGGAGATCTAACATACAGCACAATAACATCTAACACCTAATTAAGATTCCGTAGCATATGCCTCCGAAGTGTGATCTGTTTTGGATCCTCCTGCTGAAATCGAGCGTGCCTTCTCGCCTCGTCGATATGCCACTTTTTTGTTGTTCATGTCACAGGGTTCCATTTTGTCGTGTGTTCTTTGTTTAAACTTTCCTTCGTTGTCCTGCAGATCCACCATTTGGTCGTAAACATCATTCTAACGCGAGCAAGTTTTAATTATTACATTTTAATTTAATACACTTTGTTTTCTGAGTTACTATTTTTGATATCCCTTGGGAAAAGCCCCTTTATTTTTTCAATCACAGTAATTTCATGATTATTTTTCAGTTTAGCCTGTGTCGGCATCAATCGACCTTAAACAGCAAATAACTCAGAGAAAAGGTAACTCGAGTGTGTTTCCGTTATTTAAAGTACTGTAAAATCAGGAAAAAAAAAAAGATTGTTTAAAAGTATTTCCGTTATCGCAGACCTATAAGGCATGATACCCTGTAGAGTTTCCTATTACAGATGTAAATGCGAGTTCACGTTTGAGTGTGACAGAGTACGTTGCGACTGCTTGTGAACGCCTACGAGAAGAGAAACACTATACAGCACATTAGAGAACACACTGGCACACTGGCGATATCTGTCAGAGTGTCAGAGGTAAAGATTCGAGCGTCAGTTCCACCTGTTTAACATCGCATGAGGCGAATCCCTCAAGCAGCTCTGCAAGCTGTCTTGGAAGAAGTGAAGCGCCTACAAAAAGAAGGCGTGATTGAGCGCATTAATGCCTCAGAATGGGTCTCGCCCATTGTGGTAGTGCAGAAGAAAGACGGCACCACTCGGATGTGCGTTGATCTTCGTAGCGCAAACAAAGCGGTTGTAATTGATAGTTACCCGCTTCCCCACATCGAAGAGCTGTTGAATGCTCTACACGGTGCCCGTCACTTCTCAAAATTAAACCTCGCGGCTGCTTACCATCAAGTGCCATTGCATCCAGACAGCCGCGACATAACAGCATTCATCACACACGAAGGGCTGTTCCGTTACAAAAGAGTGTGTTTCGGACTAGCTCCTGCTCCTGCAACGTTCCAGCAGATGATGTCCAAAATCCTGCATGGCTGCCAAGGCGTACTATTCTACCTTAACGACGTTGTCGTCTTTGGCAAGGCTCAACAAAAATATGGAACGTCTGCGGGAGGTCGTTCAACTCATTTCTGACGCAGGGCTCAAGCTTAACAACAAGTGTGTCTTCGGCGTCACAGAACTCTCTTTTCTGGGACATAAAGTCAGCGGCGCCGGAATTGCTCCTTTGCAACAAAAACGTGGATGCTCTTCAAGCTGCTCCCATCCCAACAGACCTGATGCAGCTAAGATACTTCCTGGGCATGGTCGAGTATTATGCACGATTCATTCCCCACCTCGCGTATGAGGTAGGACCTTTGCGTAAGTACCTCCGGAAGGGCACGCCGTTTATTTGCGACCAAGCCGCGGACAAGGGCTTCGCTCGAGTGAAGAAGTTGCTTTCGTCTTCAAAATCTCTCAGGATGTTCAATCCAGACCTACCCATAATTGTGACTACCGATGCTTCGGCATACGGGCTTGGAGCAGGGCTTCAGCAACCGAAGTCCGGACGCCTTCGCGTCACGTACGTTGACTCCGGCAGAGAGCAAGTACTCGGCGGAGGAAAGAGAAGCCCTTGCATGTTTGTGGGCGTGTGAAAGATGGCACATGTATATTTGTGAGGTCGTCGCTTCAACATCCGGACAGGCCATCAGGCACTCCCTGCACTGATAAACACCCGAGAAAATGGACTTCCAAGTCGAATACCAGCGGGGCAGCAAACATCAGGTTGCAGACGCGCTTTCCAGGGTTCCGGTGCCAGATGACGAAGGCGGAACACAATTTGGCGAAGAGATTGTATCACTCGTCTCCCTGGACAGAGAATGCGTAACAAAAGCGCGGTTACAAGAGGAAACTGCGGCGGTCCCGCTCCTTTCTGCAGTAATGACCTACATCATCTCTGAGTGGCCACCCTGGAGGGCGTTGTCCGCAGACGAGGTCATTCTCCATGATCAGAAAGACGCACTCTCGGTGTATGGCGGCCTCATGTTAACGGGTGAGCAGTTTGTCATCCCAAAAAGCATGCGAGCGACTCTGATCGCTAGGGCTCACGAAGGTCATGCCGGCATTGTCTGGACGCCAACTCGCCTTCGCGAACTTTACTGGTGGCCCTGCATGAACGCAGAGGTGAAGCAGGCAGTTCACGCCTGCGACATCTGCAAGACAGCGGACAAGTCTGCGAAGGCGGCAACCACGCCTCTTCAACCGGTGCCTCTGCCGGATCGCCCGTGGTCAAAGGTCGGCATCGACATAGTGGGCCCTTTCGAGAGAGCGCCGCCGGCATACCGCTACGTAATCACGTTGGTGGATTACTTCTCTAAATGGCCGGAAGTTCAGTTTTGCTCTAACGTCACTGCAAAGACGGTGACTAAATTTCTACATCTTGTGTTTACGCGCGAGGGCTATCCCGACAGTCTCGTCTGTGACAATGGACCCCAGTTCGTTTCGGAAGAATTTAAAACTTTCCTAGCTCATCGGGGAATCAAACACAAGCTTGTCTCCAACTACCATCCACAAGCCAACGGGCAGGTGGAAAGATTCAACCGAACCCTCAAGTCCTACATACAGTGTGCTGCACTCGAGAACCGCGCACTGCATGCCGCAGTCCTGGACTAACCTTTACGTCCGCTGTACACCGCACGCCACCACCGGGTTGTCTCTTGCTCTTCTGCTCCACGGTCGCAAGCCGAGACACGGGCTGCACATTTTGGGTCTTTCCTACACAGTGTTCCTGAAGAACCCATTTGAGGAGATGCAGCGACTGCGTGAGCGGGTACAGCGGAGACAAGATCACAGCAGGAGATATACCGACGGAAGACGGGCGGCTAAGACACCGCCGTTCAGAGTGGGAGACCTCGTCAGAGAATAGGGCGTAGTGTGCTCCGCGACATAGAGACATCGGCAACGTCGACCGGTTTCAGGCGCGAAGCTCGGTCGCTGATCGAGAGGAACGACATCGTCGCGAGGCTACAAAAGTACCTTCACTACATGGCACGAAACGGAGAAGGGGGACGAAAAGGCTTTTACTTCCTGTCGTCGAAGCTAAAAGGGTGACGGCAGGGCACGATTGTAGCTTTGTCCCACGAAGCCTCAGTACGACAATGGTAGGACGAGGCAATCATATGGCTTACCTGATTTACCGCGCGACTGATCGCAAACTACGATACTTAACATGAACACCACATTTCACGGACGAATAAATACTTAATTGAAGGCGACGTTTCAGTAGGCACCTTTCGTTTAATAACGCCAGTAGAGAAGACGGAATTCGGTGAGGCAGCACAGTGGTGGCGTCACTCGAGCATGTGGTGAGCAAAGCATGTTCACGCCGCCCGCAGAAACCATCGCGAGGGAAGCGCACACAACCACCACCAATTTACGACGCAACTTGACAAAAGAAGAAGAGGAAACCGACAAACTTTCCCCCGGTCTCGACGGGCACTTCGTCTACACGCTCAGCTCGACCAAGCGCGGAAAGGTTGAGCAGTCGTCGGCTCCCGTACGAAAATGTCAGATATGGCCCTGATATATTTTATATACGGCCTTATATGATAATCTAAGTAGTCAAATACTGCCATATTTGGCCATATAAGTGCGTAAATACGACCATATTTCGCCATATAAGTGGGCAAATATGGCCCCTGATAATGATAAATGGGACCGTTTCGGCCGTGCAAGCAATAAGATATGTACTCGCCAAGACACTAGTTGATTGATCTATATTGCATGAGTCTCATGTAATTGGTAACTATTTTTAACATCCTTAAAGTGAAGTTATTCCAGATATTTAGACCAATTAATCAATCGCGCATTTTGAAGATTGAACGACAAATGAAATTTGGTTGTATGTTTGACGTGTGCCAATATGACGAAGTGCATAAGATCGGAAAGCGAGCTAATCCCATAATGGATTTTAGATCGCAACTCTTAAGCGCCCGTTTCCGAGTTCAGTGGTGTCGGCGTCGCCATCGGTGTAACCTCCCCGCTAAATTTAGCGACAAATTGAATTGGTACGTATGTCACGTGACGTCAATTTTCCCGCTAAATCTAGCAGTGAAACTAATTTTGATCATGTTTCCTTGTTATATTGAGCGGGGAAACACGAACCGTTAGCTTACTGAAGATGCAAGACGCTGCTTCGTCGTCCCGAATCTTTTTCCCTTCGAACGGCTGCGAAGCCATTGCGCCCAGAGTACCGCAGCATCATTCAAAAACTGTTCGCGCAGCATCGCAACATTCCGTTTGCGAGCGCTGCGGTTCATCGTGTGTTGAAAGTCGGAAGATGTGCTGTCCGTGGTGCCTTTTATGTGTAACTCTTTTGTAAAAAAATTTGAAATTTAAAAACGCGAACCTAACAGTGGACACATAATTTTAAATTTATTGGTAAAAATATATACATATTTATTTATCTATTTATTTGTGGACATCGAGCGAAAAAAAATAGTCGCGCTTATTTTTTCATTTAAAATTATAATGTGGGTTATACAGCGTAAAACATAGTATCTTCAAACTCGCATCGTTTTGGGTCACTTTTGAGCTGTACAGCTTTTTTGGAAGTTCAAAAGCTGGACTTCATAGAGCTGTATGTTCACTCGGTATTGACAGCAGGGTAGACGCTATGCGTGTTTTAGGCCAATCGTGTCTCCGGTTAGGGTCACGTGCCTGCAGTCTAGAAGCTGGTGATAAGGCAGAACACGGCACCTGCCTCGAGCCCAAGGCCAGACGTAGAATTCACTGCACTATCAACCTTGGGTACAAGGAACATATCCTCTCGTTGCGGTCATTGTTGGGATCAGGACCATGTCCTGGTTGGGATGCCTTTAGAAGATAAGCCTTTTGTGTGTACACTCCCGTTTTGGCCTTTCCTTCTCTCCTTTTCTTTCTCTCCCTAAGCCGAAAGCGTGGAATAAGGTGCGTGGTCACGTGGTTTGACGGATGACGCATTAGACGTTTGCAATCTCGGAATGCGTTTTGCGGGATCTAGTTTGGCGTGCTGCGTGTGTTCACCCTGTGTGGCTGCCGCGGATTTCTGCTTCTGCAAGCGATTTCTTCAAAGAAGCCCAAGCATTTTTTGTGATGCATTGTGTGTTCGGTTCTACAAATGACAGATTGTGCTACATCGTGTTGAATCTTCTTGGACACCTTCCTTCTCGTTACACCTTTCAAGTCCCGTCTCGTCAAAGTAAGTGCGCTGCAACCTACTTCGCGACAATTGATCGTTTTCCTAAAGGATACTTTTCCAGATTACCTCTAGAATTAGGCCGTGTCTATCTCCTGGCAGCCGGGAGAATAATTTCTCCGAAATTCTATAATCATGTCTTTTCGACCGAAACTAGGGGTTATTCTTATACTTTGGTGCTTTTGAAGCGCCGTAGGAATATTTTTTGTGTGTGTTTTAGTTCGTTTTTGTCGCTATCGGACTCGTTCACCGCGGCCGCGTTTCTCGCTTGGCTCCATGCAGCGCTCTGTGTCGCGCGCCGTGCCCACGGCGGTAGCTCTTGCAAGAACTGATTTTTTTTACTTTAGTGCTTTTGTAGCACGGTGTGATTACTCTTTGTTTTGTTTAGCTAGTTTCTTTATTGTTTTTCTTTAGCGGATCGTATGCACTACGGCCGTGTAACCGTGTTGCTCCATCGCCTCCATGTCGTACGTCGTGCCTTCGGTATTCGTTCCTGTGCAGAAACATATCGTGCGGCTCACCGAGTGCGCAGCTTATGAAGAATGCGACACATTTTTCATTAGCCCAAGCGATTTAAAAACCGCATGTACGCGATTTGAGGAGCGGCGAGACGAGCGACGGCGACCCGCTTCGCTGCCGCTCGGTCACTCGCGCGACGAGGCAAACCGCATGAAAGCGACGGGAGCAAACGACGAAGGCAATGAACGCTAAGTTTTCTAGAAATCCCTAAAACCGAGCTACGCGACAGGTGACAGTGAAGGGTGAACCGCGTGTACGCGATTTAGCGAGCGACGGCGACAGCGACGGGAGTCGGCGGCGAGCGACGGAGATTTCTCACGGTCGAACGTCGCGTCGCTTGGTTTTTGGATTTCTAGAAAACGTCGCTTATCGCCTTGGTCGCTTGCTCCCGTCGCTTTTATGTGGTTTGCCTCGTCGCGCGAGTGCCCGAGCGACAGCGAAGCGGGTCTTCGTCACTTGTCTCGTCGCCGTCGCTCGTCTCGTCGCTCGCTAAATTGCTTACATGCGGTTCAGCCTTTACACACGGTACTCGGCGGCAACAAGGAAAACGGCCCGCCCCCGAGATTAACTTTTCTCTTCTCTTCTGTTCAATGAAGCTTCTTCAACAATATAAAATTAGCACACACTAGCAACGGACGACCGCGTACCCAAGCCAATCAAACCGCGACCTCGAAGATGGCGGATCGACGGCGGCGCTCCCTGGCAAAATTGAACCTGCAGGCTCTGTGAATACCACCCATTCTTGCAGTTTTGTTTTAAAAGAAGCCGTGAAAGCTACACTTATGCGGTTTGTGCGAGTGAGTTATACGCCCAGGGGGACATTATGTGGTTTGCTAATCTTTGTAATAAGTCGGCTAATTAATTAAAATTCACTAATGATCTTTTAATTAGTGGAAATAGACATATGGTTTCAATTAGAAACTTGCTGAGGGTCGTCCAAAACTCCTAAATCAGTAATTTTTAGAAAGACTTTGAGCGCGTGTGAAGCGCAGTAGTGCGCTGAAGTTACCACTCGTGGAGCAGGTACAAGGCTGAGGCTACATAAAAATTGCGCTGGCGCCTTACCGAAAACGCTAGCCTTGTACCTGCTCCACGAGTGGTAACTTTAGTGCACTACTAGGCTTCTCAGGCGCTGAAAGTCTTTTTGAAAATGACTGATTTAGGGGTTTTGGACGACGCTCAGCAAGTTTCTAATTGAAACCATATGTCTATTTTCACTAATTGAAAAGGTAAGTAGTGAATTTCAATTAATTAGCCGACTTATCGCAAAAATTAGCCACTCACATAATGTCCCCCTGGGCATATAACTCACTCGCACAAACCGCATAAGTGTAGCCTTCATGGCTTTTTTAAAAACAAATCTGGAAGAATAAAAAAAAAATACCCTGTATATATAGGTTGCCTATCTGATGGGGACATATCTGCCCTGATATGGGAGGCAGATATACCCCTATCTGGCAGACACAGATATGGATATATAAAAAATTGGGCAGATCTGGCCCGATAAGTCTTATATACGCTGATCTGCTTGATATGGTCAGATATGCCCAATTCTTTATATATCCCTATCTGTTTGTTTTTTTTATATATAAGTCCGGATCTGCCATTTTCGTAAGGGCTGGTCCGCCGAATTTCACGTCTTCAAATAGAAACTACCACGCACAAAAGCGAATACCGACATAAGTTCCCAAAGTAACCACCGCGAGGAATTCTCATACCACCACGAGTTTGCGACGCAACTTGACGTACAGAGAAGCGGCGCCAACAAGCCTTCCTCCGGTATCGACGGGCACCTCGTCACCACGCTCGGCTCGACCATGGCGCGGCGACGTTGAACAGCCGTCGGCGGAACAGGCGAATTCTCACGACTTCACGCCGAAACTTCAGCGCACAAAAGTGAATACCGGCATACATTAACAGAGCCCACAGAAATCACCAATGGATCATCATTTCAATTTGGCCGCCTACTTGGACCAGCGCTAGTACATGGTTCACACTCCGTTTTGTAACACAAACCAAGACATACGCGCTACGCACACCTGCAAGTTCAGGCTAGCCCCAGCATCCGCGCGCGCATTGGCTTCCACCCCGTGACATCGTCTCCCTCTCGCCTTTGTCCTTCACTACTCTCCTCCTCTCTACGCGGCGCGCTTCTCTTTCCACTCGTTTGTCCACAGACGGAGGCCGTCAGCTTTTTCCTCTCATGCAGGTACTAATGCTAACGCATTGATAAAATTTAGTCGTGAGTCAGCGCTGTGCCTGTGTCTTTCTTTATATTGTCCCTGGTAATTGGCGCTGTTTTAATTCTCAACTACCTGATGGGTTAGTGTGGCACCGTTTTGCCTCGTGGTAAGCTGTCGCATGCGGGCACATCGGTCAGATATCTTTTAGGCCTGTGGGTGCCCCGTCAAAACAACCATAAAAGGCTTAGAAAAGCGACCTGTCTCTCGTACAGAAAGCAGGAAGAGCCCGTTCTAACCAATTGATCGACTGCATGCCATTGACAGGTGGGATGCAATACGTGAGACTCCCCCCTTTGCTTCTCGCACGATAGTTCCGGCAGATCAAAGACGGCCGGGGTGCCGACGCCTCCCTTTCTTTACTGACGTCCCTCGACCTTCTTCCGAGTGTAATTTGTATGGTGCTGCCACACAGGCGAAGGGAGGAGCCGACAGGTCTTGCTCCCTTTCAATTACTTGCTCCCCAGCCCTCCGACGCACACCTTTCGTCCAGTATAGAAGGCACTGCTCTCGTCTCCCTGCCTGATTAGGTAAGTCGAAACCAGTCTTTGCCCTTTGTCTCTTTCACCTTCTCTCCGCTCATCACCCTTCCCCTTTCCCAGCTAATATATTCCCCTTCGATCCTGGGCTTCGTCAGTGCCGAGTTTTAGTAGATTGTACCGACACCTCCGATGACAAAACCCGATGATGATACGATGCATTTGCAAAGGCGTCTGCGGAGTATCGGATATTGTTATCAAAGTTATCGGAACTATAACCGTTTACTAAAACCCCCTAATGTTGTCCTCTTTCTCTTCCCTCACATTGAGTGCACGACGCCACTCAAACAACCTGTCTGCCCTGCTTCATCTTTTCCCCACCCTCCCATTTTCGTATGCCTGCCTGGGTAATCCCTTTATCTTTTTAAATGCGATGGCCTTTCTTTCGACAGCCCTGCCGAGGAAACTCGCATCTGTAACAAAAACTGTATGCCCGTGCAAAAGAGCGTGATAAGTGGATACAAATAACAAAGTTCCACCGCGTCCCCCAAGGAGAAGTAAACCCAGGTATCAAGATTTTGATCCCGACGCTCACCCCCCGTTAGAGATGCGAAATTTCCGGAAATTATAAAGGCCGGATGAAAACGACAAAAAAAAAAAGTTTTGTTCCAGAAATTTTGGAAACATTCGAAAAATTCTCTCAACAGCTGTAATTCAGTAATGATTCGAAATATATCGACAGAGGTCAACAACCGCAAGATATTTCCGTCAATCTTACGGTGGACTATTATACTATATAAACTTTTTTAATGTTTACGTTAACCTTTTTTTTTTCAATTTAGCTGAGCTTTGACTACTCATCTGGCAACAACCGATAGCACCTACGCAGTTCTTCCAAGCTATATGGTTCTTCCAAGTTTTCATAATGCACCAACTAGCTCAACTTCATGCCTTGTTGCTTTCCAAGCCCCTTAGCGAAAGTCGTGAGCATCGTATTCGGGTGTGGACACTTGCCGTGGACCGTGGATCTGTCAAAACTGTGTGTTGTGAACCGTGGAGGGGCCAGCTAGGGCAGCTATATCGCTTTAGTTTCCCCAACGCTGTTTCTGAAACCTCGCGCGCATCGTTCTTGGGTATTGACTTTCCCCGTGGATACGTCAAAACTGTGCGCTGTGCGCCATGGGGAGGCCGCGCTCCAACGTTTGGGGGAACTTTGACCTGCTAAACAGGGGTAAGGGGCCAACGGTGTGCAGATTTTGCTGTGCCAAATATGAATTTCCCAACGCAACCCGCTTGCGGCAGCACATTGAAAGGTGTCCGAAGTGCCCCCGGACATCAGGACTGCAGCATCAGACGACCCAACAAGATCAGAGTCTAGAGCATATCGGTCCAGGAGCCCATCTGTGGACGTTTTACGATCAGAACGTGCGCCTGTGGAAAATGAAAGCTCAAGCTCTCAAAATGAGGCCGACATGTATGTCAAGCCGCAACCTGCGTTCGTTCACAACTGGCACAAAAGTGTCAAAGCAAGCTTGATGAGGCGCTGACTCGAGCCATATATGCCAGTGGAACGCCTTTATCACTTACGCAAAACAGATACTGGCGAGAAGCGTTCAAGCTTTTCTCAGGCCCACATTCGTGCCGCCTTCCAGGCATTCTTTAGGTGGACGACTCTTGGAGGCCAAGTATGCCCGAGCGATGATGCAAGTGGAAGCGAAAGTCAACACCGCTCTTTGCCTCGTTGTACTCACAGACAGCTGGACCAATGTACGGGGTGAGAGCATCTTGAACTTTGTGGTGGCTACACCAAAGCCTATTTCCTACAGCACCGTGGATACGAAAGCTCACTAGCACACAGGAGACTACATTCGCGGGAGAGATTCTGAAGGTTGTGGAGAAAATTGGAACCGACAAATGTTTCGCTCTTGTTACCTACAATGCAAGCAACATGAAGGCCGCGTGGACAATCGTCAGTCTGCGCTATCCTAGCATCACTACTCTTGGATGCTGTGCTCATTAACTAAACTTGTTGCTGTCGGACCTTCTCTAACTGGTGACATTGCAATAAGTTTGCAAGAGGTCCAAGGCTGTTATCAAGTATGTCAGAAACTCTCACGTGGTTGCGGCCCACTTGGATTTGCTATGCTGGAAACCAGACAACATTAAAACTACCAGCTGAACCTCGCTGGGCGGACATTTTGATGTCATTGGAAGGCCTACTGAAGAACAAAGAAGCTTTACAAAAAACCAGGATCGCCGCGGAGCTTCATGTGAGCAGGGAAATGAGAACAACGATATTAGATGAAGACTACTTTTGGCGAGATGTGTAAAGCATCTTCCACGTGTTCCAGACAGTTGTCCGTGCTATTTCCGAAGTTGAGTCAGACAATACTGTTCTCTCAGACGTCCATGAGATCCTGTTCGAAATAACAAGACAAGTCGAAAAGGCCCTTCCAAGCTCTGCCTTGACAACAGGCGAAAAAGAAAGAGTAGAAGAAATTTTGTGTGAACGACGCAACTTTATTTGCCGTCCAGCACATGCGGCCGCAAATTTGCTCGACCCGATGTTTAAAGGTCGGTGCTTAAATGAAGAAGAGGTATGCCACGCAATGGACTACATCACAGAGACTACAAGGGGACGTGCATCAAGGCGGGAAAAGTGTTGTCGAATCTCGCCGAATACCGGGTCCTGTGAGGGGCTTGGTCGAGGAGGGCATTGGAGACCTTTTCGAAGCATATTCCACTGTCCACGTGCTGGCAGGGGCTGTGTGCCTCTGAACCCCTGACACCAATTGCTTGTCGCCTTCTTCAAGTTCCACCCTCCTCCGCTGCGCCCGAACGAAACTGGTCGAAGTTCAGCGGTGTCCGCACCAAAAGTATATATTGATATATTGACCGAGAAACATGCCATAGATGACTTAGAAAGACGACTTCATCAGATGCGTATACACTACACCAACAAACCTCGGACCGCACTGCGATTTCTCCTCCGTTTAAAGTGTTCACGAAAGTCTTAAATATGTATAACTATACTGGACAGTAACGCAACGGTCATTCGAGATGGTTGGTGCATAGGTTTTAGACAATACAAACGGTGCAACGACGGGGCGAGGTGGCAGACAACCCGAGGGGCTTGTGTTTCCTCACGTGCCCCGACGTCACGCTGTTTTGTTTTCTTATAGGGCTGAAAAATGTATTATGTTTAGTATAGCGTGATTAAGTTTCCACCCGCTCTGCCGACAAAACTCAGTTGAGAGGTGCGTAATGATCACTTTCCCTTTCGATGGGGTCAGTGATATCAATTTTAACTTTCGTCGCAGAAATGTATTTAATATGTTAATAATAATAATAATAATCTTTATTTGCAAAAGGAATGTTACCCCGGGTGGCTTGCGAGGCGAAGACAGAAAGGCGAGAGCCCGTACACTAGTGTGCCTGTCGGCCAACCACCCGGGGCAAGGAATAACAAAACAAACAACAACAACAGCAGAGAACAAAGAAAAACAAAGTGAAACCAAAAAAAAAAAAAAAAAAAAACACTGAACATCATGGCATACATTCATTCTAGGTGCTTAGACCGTGAGAAGGCACGGCGCAAAGCAGCGGACTCGTCACGGTTGTTGGGGAGTGGAGAACGAATCGACAGGGGGGCGGCAAGAAAGTCTCTGAGGGCGGCGGGGAGTATGGAGTGCGAGTGGCGCACTGTTCGGGCATGCAGAAGTTCTGGCTGCCCGGATCGCTTCCCGATCCTGATGCATGAGTGGAGGTGGCTATCACTCATGGACCCGTCGAGCAACCTACAGAGGAGCCCAACCCGAGCCACTGACCGGCGGTGGCAGAGGCTCTGCCACCTGAGGGCCCTAAGGCGAGCTTCATACGGCGGCACAGGGACTTGCCGGCCCAACATCCGAGAATGAAGCGTTCGAGTAGCCCGGCGCTGCACGCCCTCCAGCCTGTCGATGAGGTGAGCCTGGAAGGGGCCCCACACGGAGCAGCAGTATTCCAGACGAGGCAGGACTAGGGCAGTGTAGAGCGCGCGGAAAGCTTCATGTCCCCAGTTCCTTGAGACACGTGTGACAAAGCCAAGGGTCCGCCGGGCCCTGGACACAGTGCCTGCAATCTGAGGCGAGAAGTCCAGAGTTGAAGTGAACACAACCCCAAGGATTGGGAGGGTCTGAACACTAGGAATCGGAGAGCCTGACAGGTAGTATGCAGGAGGAACTGTGGACCGGCGGTTGGAGACCCGCATTGCAGCACTTTTGTTGAAGCTAATTGAGAGGCAGTTCGTTTTTGCCCAGCAGTCAATCTGGTCCAGGAGACTCTGGACACCCGGCGTGGAGGAGGGTACGTCTGCTGGGGCAAGAATGGTGGTGTCGTCTGCATATTGCACCAGCAGACACTCTTGCGATGAAGGCATATCGTTCACATACAAGAGGAATAATGTGGGGCCCAGTACAGAGCCTTGGGGTACCCCTGAGGTGACAGCAAACTCATCAGAGGCCTTCCCATGGAACAATACACGGTGGGAGCGACCGATAAGAAAACGGCTCAGCCAGAGCAGCAGGGGACCACGAATACCGGATTGCGCAACTTTCTGGAGGAGGATAGAGTGGTCGAGGGAATCAAAGGCATTGCACAGGTCTAGTTGAATGATATCAGTTGGGGAACGGTTATCCAGGTTATTGCTTATGTGGTGAACAATAGTAGCGAGAGCTGACTCACAGCTTCGATTGGGCCTAAAACCATGCTGGGAGGCAGAAAGGAGGCCGTTGTTGTCCAGAAAACGAAGAAGGTGCTGGTTGATGGTGCGTTCAAAAGTGCGGCAGAGGATAGAAGTAATAGAGATGGGCCTGTAGCTGGAAGGGTCGTTGAGAGGTTTCCCTTTACCCTTGTGAACTGGTGTCACAAGGGCCTTCTTCCAGGCGGAGGGCACGTAGGAGTGGTCGAGAAAGGATTGGAAAAGTGAGAGCAAGGAGAAAGATAGGTAAGGGAATAGGGACTTGATGAAAGTAGGGGCAATCAGGTCAGGCCCAGCACAGTGGGAGGGCCGGATCAGTCGGGCAGCTTCATGCAGGTCGTCGAGAGACAAGCACAAATTAGGAAGGCAGGTTACAGGTTGGGAGGTGGAAGCTTCAATAGTCTGCACAAGAAGGTCGGGATCTGGAGTAGAGGAGTTGTGGCTGAAAGCAGAGGAGAACTGTGAAGCGAAGAGTTGTGCTATGTCCCTGGGGGACGTGATGGGGTGATGGTCTCTGGAGAAACAGGGACGCTGTCGACTAGTCTGCAGCCCATTGAAATACTGCCAGAACAGCTTAGGGTCCTTCTTTGCCTTCATAGAGATGGTGTGGGCGTAAGCACTGTGAGCACGAGAGATGGCAGACTTGATTGAGCGCTGCAAGTCCTTAGCCCTCTGAAGTGAAATCTGACACTGTGTACGAGCGGCACGTCTGAAGAGGGCTCGTTTCCGGCCAGCCATTTTCCTGATTTCGGGGGTGATCCAAGGGGACCTCTTCCTTCGCGTGAAGCTACGCGAGCATGGTACGCATTCTTTCTGGATGGCGCCAACAAAGTCGCACCAGAGTTCGTAGTTGTCAGCGCAATCGTCTCCCGTGGTAAGACACCAGGGTGCAAGATGTGCTAACTTAGCCATATGGGCATGGTCGGTCTGATAAAAGTTCCACAGAGTCCGCGCGAACCGGCCTTTCCGAGGGAGACAAGTGGCATAGTCAACCTCTATTGCTTGGTGGTCGCTTCCGGACAGGCCAGGATATACGTCACAGGAGAGCATCCGAGTGATGTCTGTGGTAAAAACTAGATCGAGAAATGACGAGGCACAGCCCTGTGCTAGCTGGGCTTGGTAGGTGGCAGAGCGACATACTTGTTGGAGGCCCACAGCAGATGTGACGTCAAGGAGGATATCGTCGGTGTGGTCGCTGGGATAAGGTTCTTGGCGGCTCCACCAGTCAATATGGGAGTTGAAGTCGCCAAGGAGGACGACATCCTTGTAGCACTCAAATCTCACGCGAGAGAGCGAGGCGTCCAAGAGTGAGTAGGATTCTTCGCGGCGGTTGGGCGGGCAGTACACACAAGCAAGCAGAACGGTCCCACGCGGGAGGAACACCTCCACGAAGACAGCTTCGAGGTCTGAGGACTCAAGATCCTCCCTGCGATTAACGCAAAGACTGGACGGTGTTGCGATGAGGACACCGCCACCCCTCCCGTGTCTGTCCTTCCGGAACACCGTGTAAGAGGGATCGAAGAGCTCGCTGTCGTGGACCCCGGGATCGAGCCAGGTTTCGGTTAGGAGGATGACGGCAGGACGTGCGAGTGACGCGACAGTGGCTTGGAGGTCGAAAATCTTGTTTTTGACACTACGGCAGTTAGTGTACCATAGCGTCAACCCCTTGTTGACACCAGAAGGAGGGGTTTGGTTTTCGGCATCAACCCGACGGCCGTCCGCGATGTCGGGGGTTGGCGACGGTAAAAGGGGGCATGGAGTTTTCCTAGGGACGTCGAAATAATCGTCCGAGAAGTGCGGCAGCGAACACACCATGCACACCCACGGATCGCTGGAGGAGCCCAGTCGGCGGTATTGTCCCAGCGACATATGGACGCAGCCGCGGTGGAACCACCCCTCACAAGTGTCACAACAGAGAGCGGCCTGATTGTCCCGTACTCGCTTCGTGCAACAGGCACAGGTAGTTTGCTGCGGACCCGGGTTGGGAGCGATGTCGCCTGCGAGAAGCAGGCACCAGACGATGTGGTGACGATGAGCGTGCATCGTGAAGCCAGCGGCGGAGGACTGACGGCGATCCGGCGAGTAGCCCGGCCGGTTAGGCCTAAGCGACGTCGTAGCCCCAACGGCAACCCAGTTGGAGAGGGGTGGGTAGGTCTGCAGACGGGTCAGGGGATGCCTGGAACGCTCATGAGTCTCGAGGCCCGTGAAGTCGTCTAGACGTAGCTTTAGTAGCGTAACAAAAATAAGGCAGAAGCGGAGCCGCGAAAACGTGCGTGCGGACGCCATTGACGTGCGTGCGCCACTTGGGTTTCGGTTTCCTTTTCCGAATACTATGTCGGTGGAAAAACCAGAAAAAAGTATTTTCCCAAAACTTTTCGAATTTTTTCGAGTCCTCGCCTCACTACCCCTTGTGCCAATTGGGGAAGACTCGTGAAGCGGCAGTTTGCCGTTCTCCTCTCCTTATCATGTGCATGCGCGGGCCGCGACACGAGGCGCTTACTGGTTGTGTCGCAGTTTCTACAATGTCTCGCAAGAGAAACAGACTGCGGAGGAGATTGCTGAACAAAGGCGGCAATCTACTGAGTATGACTCTCTTCAAGAAATGAAAATGTAAGGATCCTTGGTGACCCGTTCGTCGCAAGTAAATCAGCGGAATATGGCCGTCATAGAATAAAAGCAATGTGGTCGCGATTCGACGTAGCCTGTAGTGAAGCACCGCAGAAACACAGGCCCGCTTTTTACTTGGTAGGTGAAGTGAAAGGTAAAAGCCATGGGCCAGGAAAACTTAATAAGCGAAACATTTACGAGTGAAAAACTTATTGCGACGTTTCAAGGGAAGATCGCTGGGAACTTCGCATTGAAACTTGTATGAAACTTGTATGAATGCCTAAGACGGTGCACGTCGTTTTGTGATATACCGGGTGATATTTATTATTCGAGGCAGGTTTCTTAAAAAACGGTGTATTTACTGCTATATGAATGCCGTCTTCACTATATGTTTCTTAAGCTCGGCGGATATTCGAGGGGCTAAGAACCGTCACAGTCTGGTGAGTAGTTAGGTAAATGTTTTAATTAACCTTTTAATTAGTGCAGATAGACATCATTCCAATTAGAAACTTGCTGAGCGTCATCGAAAACCACTAAAACAATAATTTTTATAAATACTTTGATCGCGTGGAAGGCGTAGTAGTGCGCTAAAGGTACCACTCGTGTAAAAGGTACAAGGCTGGGGCTATAATAAGAGACGGAAAAATCGCACGGGCGCCTTATCGTACCGGTAGCCTTGCTCTTGATGCACGAGTGGTAAGTGGTAACTTCGGCGCACTACAGCACTTCTCATGCGCTCAAAGTCTTTCTGAAAATTGCTGATTTAGTGGTTTTAAATGACGGTCAGTAAATTGCTAATTATAATCATTTTTATTTTCAATAATTAAAAAGTTAACCGCGCGCTCTTATCTGACTGGCCGGTTGCACTGCAAACATTAGTCAGCAAACACGAAGAGTTTTCAGTGTAGTTTAGATAGATTGTTTGATTGTATAAATTGGGATATTAACGCGAGTCAATAATTTTGACAACCTCAAGGACCGTCGAGGGGAGCAACTGTACACACCATGGGGCAAATGTTGGCCGTATATCCACACCGCAGTAGGGTGTTTTGGCATGTTCAGAGCTTGCGGTTACTTCTTAGCCTGTGAAATGTTTCACAAGATAGTTTCAACCGTATTAAGCTTACAAAACGAAGCCATTCAATAAAATTATAGATTTGCAAAAAAAAGACAGCAATACATGATTAAGTTTAAAAAAAAAACAACTAGAAATTGAATATTGTGTTGATTTGAAAGGCCAATTTATTCAAACTAGAAACAGACAATTGTACTTTCTAAACAGTCAGTGTTGTTGCGTCTGCTTGTTACGCTTCAGGTAAACATCTTTATCATAAAATAAATGGCTGTCTCACAAAGCTTACCTAATGGGTTGACAGGTTAAACATGTCATCAACCTATATATCTAAACAAAATAAAACTTTCATGGATGTAATTCCTTTCTAGTCATCGCGTTTGTCGTTTGTACTGCTCAGCCTGCTGCAGCCGTGCGACGTGCTGTCCTGGGCATCACGAACGATGTCTATGAGACTGCGTCGTGGACTTCCGGCAAACTGACTATATGAACGAGCAGCGTCAGAATTGTTGGTCATGCAAGTGTACTCATGCGGGAAAGTCAGCTCTTTCCCGAAATTAAGGCAAGCGGGCGTAAAACCAGTACACCGGTTAACTGTCGTGGGTGTTGCGAACGCAAGCTTTGGGAGCTTGCCCGAGTCATGGTGACATTCGGTGTGAGCGATCAACGTCGATTTTAGGTTCCGGTTCACCCGCTCCCTGATATTTTCCTGTGGGTGATGGGGAGACGTCCGCCTATGTTGCATGCCCAGTGCGGCACATGAGTCTCGGAACACTCTGCTGGAAAAATGAGTAGCATTGTCGCTAATCAATTTCGCTGAAAATTCGAAGCGTGTGAACGTCTCCATCAGACTAGACCAGGTTTCCTCGGAAGTCAGCGATCGCAGTGCAAATAGCTCCAACGACATTCTAAAGGGATCGTGACAACAGACAAGTACTGGTTGTCACGCGGACTGCGTGGGAAAGGGCCCATGACGTCGACAGCAACGCATTCCCATGGGATCAACTCACGGCTGACTGCATGCGACCAGGTTGTTGACCTCCACAGGGTTTGGATTTCTGACAAACCGGGCATGACCGAACGTACCTCAGCACGTCCTGAAGAATGCTTGGCCAAGTAGCAATACGGCTTAACTTTTCAAAAAGTTTTACAGCCAATACTGCGACCAGCCAGGGCAAAAGTCATGGTAGTACCGAATGAAGAACCTGCGACGTCGGTGAGTTATCACGGCTCGAAATTAAGTATCTGTGGAGCCACCCTCTTCCTCGTCTCTGGGGTATAACCGTAGCAGAAGGCTCTCTTTGGCCAGCAAGTACGAACCGAAACCCATGTCAGCGTCTCTCTTGTCACGTCGGTCACGTGCAGATAACCACTCAAAAACCCTGCAACAAAGTCCATCGTTTTGTTGTGCTACACAAAGGTTTCGGCTGATCAAAGTTCTCCAGCGAGAGCCACCATGTATCGCAGCAACGACAGTGGCATCCTCGTGCACGTACTCATCGCCGAGCGGAGCGCGCGACAAAACATCTGCGACTTTGTTTAGTAAGCCTGGGGGCGAGGGTAAGACGGACCGGGGAGGAGGAAGCAGACGGAACGCTAAAGAGAGAAGGAGGTTTCCCCTTCTCTTCTCCAGCGTTCCGTCTGCTTCCTCCTCCCCGGCCCGTCTTACCCTCGCCCTTCGTTCTTAGGTTGCAACGGACTATAGTGTAGTCATATTTTTTAAGCGTAAGTGCCCAGCGTGCTAACCGTCCTTCCGGATTCTCCAGCCGCTGAAGCCAAAACAAAGCGGCCTTATTCTACTGGATCACAAAGCGTGCGCCATTAGGATATACATTGAATTTCTGCAGGGACAATATGATAGGGGCACTCAAGCTCGCAAATGTTGTAATTCCGTTGAGTTTTGACCATCAAAATCTTGCAGCAACTCAGCAGCAAAACCTCAGCCTCTCACATCGGTTTGCAATACAAACGGACGGTTGAGGTCTGGGAGCTTTAAAGATGGCTCCTTCGGCAATAGCTTTGAACAGTTGGAGGAAAGCATTTTGTTGTGGCTCCGTCTAACGCCACTTCACACCTTTGCGCAGCAGTTCGTTTAGAGGCCGCGTTATCTCTGCACAGTGGGGATGAACTGGCTGTAAAATCCAACCATGCCCAGAAATCGCTACGAACGTTTTGCATCTTGTGGGGGAGGGAATTGGGTTATGGCCTTCAGCTTGTCCCTGTTGAGGCGAAGCGCTTCATGGTCAATCACAAAACCGAGCAGGTTAATCTTAGATGTTGTCTGCTGGATTTTTCCTGGATGAACTGTCACACCAGCAATCCGCATGTGCTCGAGAACAGTTCGGCGGTGCTGAAAATGCTCTTCAAAAGACTGTGAGCCAAACTACTACGTCATCCATACTTCTGGATGGTTCACACATCGCGAACGGATTACGGCCTTCAGATTATTAGAAGAACCCTTCCAACATTACTAAACACTTTCATAAATTCGAATGTTGATATAATATCTTCTAGCTCGCGTGAGTTACGTGACCATCTTATGAAATAAATATGTTGTTTACCATTTGTCTTGTCTTAAGGCGGAATTTTTTAGCACATTTTTGTCATTGTTGATTTTATGTGTAGTTGATGACCAGTTAGTCATCTTCTTTTGTCGTACCACATTAGCGTTTTGTGGTTGTTTCCGTTCATTGTGCTGTTACGTTTTCCTTGCTTTGTACGAAACTTGGCCGTACCTGTTGACGTGGCTGAAGACCCGTCAAGCTGCTTTGTCAGCTTTTTTCTCCGGCCCCCACCATATGTGATATGGTGAATAAAGTTATTATATTATATTATATAAGCCATGGCGTAGTTGTGCCGTGCGTTTCCAAGCACGATGTCCATAAGACGTTGAAACGTGACAGGAGGGTTACACAAACGCGTACAAACCTCTGTAGCCTGTGAATGATGTTTTCTTTATGTCAGCAGGTTCGACCTCTATCTGGAGGAAACCACGACTGCAGTCAAGTGTCTTGAAAAAGCTTGCGTTCCCCAACTTGTACATGATCGACTCAATCGAAGGGCAGGGGTACGCGTCACGAATGGTTACCGCATTCAGGCGGTGACAATCAACGCTAAGCCGAGCCCTTCCATCTTTTTGGGGGGGCAAGGACGATCGGGAAGGTCCGGGGGCTCTGCGACTCACGTACTGCACCCGTGTCGATCATCTCTTGGAGCGCCTTGTCTAGCAGGGCTCGCTTGTGTACGCTGACTGGTCGAGGGCTGCAGCGTATTGGCCGTGTATTCACGGTGCCAATTAAATGTTTCAGGACACCGGTTCTAGGGCTCTCCGTGAACATCAGGGAAAACGTCTCCGGAAGTCTTTGGAGACGCCGCTTTTTCTGGTCCGTAGCAGGACACTTCTGCAAAGAATTGTTGACCCGCATGGGACTCGCGAAGCAGGTGCTCTAATGCCAACGTTACCGACGCTGACGATACAATCCTCTCGTTTGGTAAACGGGATCCGTTTCGCGTCACTACCGAACCGGGAGCTTTTGTTCGGGAAGTCAAGAACCAAATTCTCCCCGAAAATTAAATCTCGTCCCAAAATAATTGGTACCGTGAGACCAGGTAAGCAAACGAAACGCTGACGACGTCTTTTCTCGTTAAACCCGATCTGCAATTTCACGGCTTGACTGGCGGGCATTTCTGGTTCTGACGCTAGCTGTAAGCGCACGCTAATCTCGGGCATGTTAGCTTTCTGCCCCTTGCAGCGTTCAATCAGGTACTTCTCAATAAGCGACAAATTTGCACCGGCATCAGTCAGCGCTGCCGAAGCGATTCCAAGCACTCTAGCTGTCATACGAGGCCCAATTAGCTCAGGGTCATGCTGGATTTGACATACCGATGGAAGTTTTGCCGAGTTGTCCATGTTCACCGCGGCCGGCAGGCGTTCAGGGGTCAGCGCCGTCGGCCGTACTCGTTTCCCGAGGCTGTATAGAACTGTAGCGCCGCAGTTCGGGGCAGTCACGCCGGAAGTGGCCATGGCGGCCGCAGCCGAAGCAGCGCACCAAATTGCCACGATCAGGGCCGTGCGTCGGGCTTGCCGGCGCTTGTCTTTGCGGCCTTTCGTACTGTCCCTCGTCGGACCAGCGATCGGTGCCCCGGATGCCATGATGGCAGTATGACCTTGAACGGCTTTCACCCTGCCGTAGTCAGGAACCAGCCGGCCGGGCACATAGCCAGGGTTCTGTACCAACGAGTGGTCGCTCGAGCTCCCATTGCCCGAGGGCACAGGAGTCCAGCGCATAAGAAGCGGGGGTAGGAACAGACGGCGCCATCAAGTGTTTGGCGCTGAGTCGGACTTCTGGGCTCGGGAGCTTGCCAGGCACAGCACAGGGCGGCTCGTGAGCTTGTTCCGGCGGCGGCGGGGGCCGATCCTAGAACTCGGCCAGGGGGGCCTCTTGTATTCCGTGAACGTCCCGGGTCAAGTGCTCGAGGGTCGGATAAATGCGGCCATGCAAGTAGGCCCGAAATCTTGGGTGGCTCTGCTGCACGACGCGAGCAGCCTTGTCCAGGCCCTTTCATAGAGCTCCTGTATGACCCGTACGTATTCGACGAGGGTCTTGTCCTGCTGCTGGGTCCGGCGCTCACTCTCAGAACTCGAGACTGGTACTCAAGTTAAAAAAATTCACCTTGGAACTTCCAGCCAGAAGTCTTCCCAGGTGATGAACCAGGCAATGATGCGCCACCAGCACGTGGTGCTGCCCTGGAAAGCAATGGGCAATGTGCGCGCGAGGACGTAATCGTCCGAGGCTCCGGTGGCGAGCTTTTAGGAGGTATTCACTGGACGCTGTCTTTGAGGCCGATGTTTAGAGCACATGCTAAGAACGAGCTTACATTAATAGGCTGCTAAGACCGGCAATCTTGATGGTGCGGAATGCACGTTGCAAAAGAACTGCGGAAGCTCGCCGTCAGCACGCGCCCAGCAGCCGCGCAAACAGCTATGGTCGCCAGTGGCCAGGAAGCCGGCTACAAACTTGCGGTCGTCGTAGCTCGTGTACGACGGGACCGGCACTTGGGGCCGCGGCCCTTGCCCTTGAGGTACGTGGTCAGCGAGGAACAGGCGTTGTGCGACCGTGTCGCAGAGGTTGGCCACCCGAGCCATAAGGTCCGGGGTTGTCCGGTCAGGCCCCTCTCCGGCCTGTCCCTGGTGTGCATGCAGTGGCTCTGCGGCGCATGGCGAAAGCGAGCGCAGAGCAAACGACACAAAAACAAAACTTAAAGAACAGACAAAAAACACGAAATAAATATACACAAAAACAATATACACGACGGCCAAGCAGTGATAAAAGATGGCGTCCGGTGGCCGAAGACTAGTCGAACGGCCACGTAGGCCTATCGGACATGGCAAAGGCAAAGCAAAAAAAAAAAAGAAGTGAAGGCCTAAAACGGGCTAAAAGACTGCGGTCCAACCCGAGGGAGAGCAGTAGGCCTAGCGATGATCGCCAAATAATGTAGGGTTCGGTGCGTACTGCTCACTCTCAAGGGCCAACGAGGCAGAAACACAGCTTTATCTTTCGGGAGTGGCCACTGAATGCCCCCCCCCCCCTCCCCCTTTCCCCAAACCCAATCATGGCTCGCGCGCCCTCCTTGCGCGCAACTGTATAAGTGAATATTCGAAAGATTTTAACCGTGTGGTGTGATAAAGTTCCCACTCAAATAACGGGCGCAAGGCGGGAGGTTCGGAAACGCACAAGAAGCAAAACAAAAATGCGCGAGCGTGTCGAATTTGGACGCATTTTTGTGACGAAGTGACGAGGCGCCGGAGTGCCTCTCGTGCCAGCTCATCGTGCAAGCCACTCCCGTAATCTGCTCATGATCGTGATCATGATCAAAGAAGGAGGACATCTGTTTATTCTGGCTAATGCTATGTTCACACTACAAAAGCCTCTCAATCTGTTTACGTTTGTCTTGCAAGTAGCGTCAAATGCGCCAGTGCACAAGGCTCGTGTCTCGCGCGGCCCTTGGAAGCAAATGGCGGCTCAATTGAGCGGAATTGAGCGTGCAAGATTCCATTTGTTTTAGGCTTTTTCTTTAGGACAGTTACTGCTGCAGACGCGAGCACGTGCGGCGCGTGGAACACCATTCCCTACATTCTCCTTGGTGGTTGGGTAATTTAACATTAGGTCTATAGGCTCAGTTGCGCTAAACTGACGCTCGGATGACGTTGAAGTGGCTGGGGCACATATAATCTTCTCCACTTCTTTCGAGTCACACATCTCGCCCCTAAAGTTTACTTTAGGTAAAATTTTCACCTAAAGCTTGCCCTCATACAGGTGTACTCGTACACGTCTGCGTGGTGAAAGCGTTCAATTTTTACTTTTTCGTTTGTCAAAATTTAACCGATTAACTGGTTAAAACTTTAATCGCCATTAAAGCATTAATTGATTCATCGGTAGGTTATTAGATCAAGTGCCCAGATCTAGAAATAACGTAACGTAGGAAAACTTAAGCAAACGCCCCTGTGTCAGTGGACATTGCCTCGTTCAGCAGTTTGAAGAACAATGGCCGGGCTAGAGTGAACAGGCGCGATCTCTTACGGCCTTTGCGCCAGGAGTAGTTGCTTCCTGCGGCGGCAGCTTGGAGGGGTCGCTGTAACCCTACCGCTCCTACAGCGCTTTAATTCCTTCTGGGAGGCACCTCCTCCTCACCGTGATGTCCTCTTTGCTCCGGGCTTTAGAGTAATTAGACCCACAGGTCATGAGGCCGGATGTCTTCAGGGACTTATGCCGAACACGTCTTTCTCTTCGCCTCCTTAAGAAACAAGTTCGTATAAACAAGCATTTGATTATTGTAAGCCGAAACTTATTTCAATCGGCTAACTAGAGTTATTTCAAGCAGGTATAATTGCACACATTTTCAATCGCAGTGGTCGGGGAACAGTTGTTCAGGATGGCTCAGGCGGCGTTGGGCATGGTTGTGTGGTCGCACCCCTACGCGGCTAAAGACGTCCCATTGCTCCTCGGCGAGAGTGAACGCCACAAGTAAACCGCCCTCTAGCCCGGTCATGGAAGAACATGGCAGGGCAGCACTGAGCATCTCGCTTGATTTTATTTCGCAACACTTATTGGGGGGCTCCGAAAAACGAAAGAGAAGCGCGAGGAAACTTCACGAGTTGTGATCCTGGGCCGGCTTGCTAGAAGAGCGTCTCAGCTGAGTCTGAGTAGAAGAAAGCAGTGCAAAGGGTGGGGCGCGCGGCCATCTTGAGACGCGGCTCGAGTCCCGCTCAGCTCGAGCGCTAGCTTTGGCATTGCTTTCTTTCCCACAGTCTCAGCAAAGCAAAAGCAAATTGTTGTATGTATGTTTATACAGCCGGAAGTTAGTCTCCCTCAGTGGGCGTCTGGTGTTTCAGCTGTAGATGAGCAATTTAGCCAGTGCGGTACAACGCAGTAGTGCTATCACGGCCGCACGTCGGTACGATGCTCATCCAGATCGAAACGGACAGGGGTGGGGACTGAACCCAGGATCTCTGGGTTCTGCAGCGCGAGCTTTCGCTCCACGTGCTCCGAGCTGGTGTGCGCTAGCCCACTCGGCCACCGATCCCCCCACAGTCTCAGCTGAGACGCTGTTTCTAGCGAGGCGGACCTGGCTGCTTATTCTTAGTTGCAAAGTACAAGAGTCATGGTTGGTGTAAAGAGCAAAGTGGAAGTTTTGAGTCGTTGCATTATTAAGCTAACACCATATTAAGCTAACACCATTTTTATTAAGCTAACACCATATTAAGCTAACACCATAAGCTAACACCATATTTGAATAAATGAAATAAAAATTAATCCAAAGAAAGACGACGTATAGTCAGGGTTTCGCACATGTGCAACGCTTTCGAGAGCACTTCATAGAAAGGGAGTTGTTTAGACCTTTTTCCTGAGCCTCAGATTTGAGCCACGATGACTGGTTGTTTGTTGCCTTACCACGAGGACCACTCACTGCGGTTTGCACATAGCACTCTCCGTAAGTTGACTACGAGCAGAGTAACGTTAAAACTGAAAATCTCAAATCCCTGCACGATGGCGAACAAAACGGAACCAGCGCGGTTGGAAAGCTAGAATCTTAAAAAAAAAAAATGTCGGTTAAAAATCTTAGAGTGAAGGGAAACAAATTCTCCTTCGTCGTCGCCATCATATGTAGTTCAATATTTGTACCTTTTGTGGTGTCGGAACGTGGCGGGCAGCATTGAACAGCTTATTTATAGGCACTAGGTGTTTTCGGGAACTTGCTCGTGACCCTTGTGACGCGCTTCTCGTTTTTCTTTTCTTGCAAGATTAACTGTGACTCACTGCAAGAACGAGGAAGTAGCGCGAGGAAATATTTGAGAAAAGAATCCTCTGAGTTAGGGTTTTACGTCAGAGACAGAATCAGCGCCACTTTTCCTGAACTTCTCAGCCTCGAATTTCAGCCACCTTTCAAAAGATGGCGCAAGTGCGTGTCGTCTGCTACAACATAGGTCCTTTTTATTATTTAGGAAAATTAGTATGCTTTAAAATAATTGCAATCATAAAAAGTTATTTTAATTAGAACGACAAAAGCTCTAATTAAAGAATCGTTGTTTAAATAGCTGTCATCTTATTTGATAGAGGTTTCTTGCGTAGAGAGCCGAGCTTCAAAATAGTCCCATGATTTAAAATTGTTTTTAAACAAATCTGAATATGAATACAAAAAAAATCACGCTTACAGTGAACCAGCTCAATTCCTCTAGCATACTATTTAAAAAAAAAAAAATAGATCAGATGCCAGAACGCTGCCTGAGATAACCAAGAACGCGTGAAGGAAACGTCTTTGAAATTGTATCACGATCAAGTCGTGTTTACAAGAAAACTGCTTGCGTTGCACTTCTAATATTTTGTATGCTGAGTTTCTATGTTTACCAGGAGCATGCCCTTAAATGTCGTTGCTGCGTTATGATGTGAAGCTGAGTTAAGAGACTTCAAAATCGCATAAAAAAGGCTCTTTTTGAATAAATATTGAAAAATGTGAGTGTGCTAATTAAGAAAAACATGTATACACAAAACTAGACGAGTCCTTTATCTATTCAATAAAAAAATAACAACGCGTCTTGGATGCATTACAAGTCTAGAAACTTAGAATGCATAGAGGTATGTCTATGAAAATATCAAAACTTGCAGTTTTTGTTTTCTTATTGTGCGTTAAGTTTATAAAAATGCATATAAGATTTTTCACTCAAAAAATTACGATGAATTGACAGTTTATTTGCAAAAAGAACGAAATACGTGGCGCGCGCACAGACGCGGCATTTCTACCGCAAACAGGAGCGTTAGCAGAGCTGCCACCAGTATTATGGTTGGGACCGTGGGACCGCCGCCTTAAAGACTCCAGGTTAGCAGTTGTATTGCGCTGGCAAATTTACTCATCTACAGCTGAGACACCAGGGTCCCATTGGGGTTAACTTCCGGCTGAACAAACGTAAACACACAACACAATTGGTAATGATGTTATTCCAAAAGCCCCTTTGACCACGTCACACAGCTCGCATAAGAACAGAACTCAATCTATTCCCAGTCCACTCAGGGCAAAATGCACCCAATTCCATTCCCATTCAATTACCCCCTGCGCTGCCGGCATTCTATTCCCATTCCGTTCCGGGGTCGCGGAAGGACGAAAAGTTTCCGGAATCACTCCAACTCCAGAGTGACAACTCCGCAGCACTTCTGTAGACACTTTCTTTTTTTGGCTTCCTCATCGAGTTTAGCTTTATTTTGAAGATAACCCAGCACCTTTTATTTTTGTTACGCTGTTCAAGACGCTGAGCAATGAAGAGTACAAATAATTTACAGTTATTCGCCGCGAAACGGCGCTAGGAGCGCTTGTCAAGGTGAATCGAGTGCGATTGAGCTATAATGATCGGGCACTGCAGCCTTTGTTGAAAGACTGGGGCGTACAGTCTGCGAATGTTTATTCTATAACCCTGTTAGCGTACCGCGAGCGTAACTCTGCTCACTGCTTTCTTTGAACGAGTACTTGCGTAACGAGGTCGCTTTCAAAATTCGTGCTCTCGTGCCTTCCACCACTCTACGCAGGACTAGTGAATTAGATGTCACAACGAAAGAGTCTCATCATCACCTTTGTTAACGACAACTGATAATTTCGTCAGTATACGATTGGGTTTAGAAGCATATTTCCAAAGTAACCACTATTGATTTAGCTTTTTGGTATAACAAAAGTGCCCAGACCGACATTCGTGTAAGGCTTCGTATCAATATTCGTATCAACTCTGATCGTGCCCCGAACTTTCAGCAGGAAACACTTGTAAGTTGTACGTGCATACATTTGACACACGTTGCCATAGATTATTTCGTGTTTTGTTTAGCATATGCATGAATCTGTACCCCTAGCGACTATTCGCCTGTGCATGGTGTGAAATATCTCAACGCTTAAGACATGAACAAACATGGCGGAACTCTCGTTGCGGTTGCGTTCTGCACTACAGATGCTTGTGAACTTGTGAAGGGACGTAATCCATACACGGGTCAAACGATTCAGTATTGATTTAGTAGTACTGAGATGTTTCGCTCATTGAATTTACTATTTTAAAATACCACGATGAAGATAAAAAAGGCTTTAAGGTTATGCACGTCAAGAAGCATTTAGTGCGTAGATAAACATGGACCATTACGAGGGCACCTTTTTAATGCGAAAACATTACCTGTCCCATGAAGCGAAGCCAGCGTGATCTGATGTCTGTAGCAGCGAAAAACAGCACCTAAATACCCACCGGCTGAGCGAAACGGCACATAAATTCCCATTGGCTGAGCGAAACGGCACATAAACTCCCATTGGCTGCAAAGCGGACGCGCATCAGAAAAAAAAAAAATAAAACACAAAAAAGCACAGCAACGCAGATGCCTCGTCACGGAAGCTGGCGGGGCGCTCAAGATCCAAGCGGACCGGACGCGCTTCAGAAATAAAACGCAAAGAAAAGCACAGCAAGGCAGATGTATCGTCACGGAAGCCATGGAGCCGGCAGGGGTGCCGCGCCTGCGCACTGGGTTAACGTGATGTCACCGACGGAGCGCCGTGTGCAAAAGAAAGACGTGGCGCGCTAGCTGCTTCTAGGAAAGCGCTGTGTGAATGAATGCCCTTTCGCATTCCTACACGTAAACAGTCTGAAGTGTCTTCGTTTAGTTCTTTTACCCCTACTTCTTGAGGGCAGGACGATTAGCGAGTGTAATTGGCATGTTTATCATAAATCGAGCGAACATTCTCTCTAAATCATTTCATCGATACAGGCGCGTAATACACGCGCGTGAAACACGCGCAAAGTAGTGGGGCCTTTTTTTCAACAGCGTCCCCTTTTCGATAAACTTCGTTTTTCTAAATTGAGGCTTTGCTTTCTCTAAATTGACCTTCGATAAAACGCACCCGTAGTCTAACACGTGTTTTGGATGCAATGGCGTTCCATCAAGCGTGGTAAACCCAGTGAAACGACACTTTCGCCGCGGCAAAGATGCTGCGTGAAGGGGGAGACTTGGCTTTGCTGTCTTAACTTTTCAGTTTGTTTGAAACATACGTCGTGACGCCATTCTTTACATGGTCGCCACTCTGCGATGAATGTTTAAAACTCCAAGGAAATCTGTTTAGCACAAACAAGCACATTTCGTGTGCAGGGGTTGAAAACAGACCCCAAATACAAATCCAGATTCATCTATCGTCTTATGAGCGTCAAACACCAACACAATGACCATTGCTTAGGTGTTTGTGTGTGAATGCATGAAACGCGGTACACATAGCACTACAAAGGGTCTCCTGTGTTTCCTGTTAGTCTTCTAGAAATAAAAGGCTATAAAGAAATTGACTAGATCGGCGAAAAATATCCATTGACATAAGCGGTATATTTTGGCGCCCGGAAATACTCTGTCCGGGCAAAAAAAAAAAAAAAAACGCCAATGTCGCGTTGGCATTAACTGCGTCGTGCAGTCGAATACATGAACTCAAACCAGACAAGGTTTGAGTTTGTGTTCGTTCTTTCCAAATACTCTAAAAAATCGCTTACTGAATTCCAAACCGTTCGTCCATTTCCAGCAGGAAAACATCACCGCAAGAAGTAGGAAAAAGAAGAAAACAAAACACAGACAAGGAAGTATTGTGTTAGTCGGGAAGCGCAGGATAATCCCCCTCGGCGATCTCTAAGCCAAGCGCTCCCCATCTACAAGAGGACAGCATATCCGCTCACCGTGTTGCCAATCGCAGCGCCCAACCGAACACGAAGGAAAACTCCGCCTGCATACCTCAAGGACCGATGCGAACGTCTCCTCCTTTAAACCTACGCTACAAAGCTAAATATAGACGCATATTTACGATTTATTCCCTTTCTGGACGTTACAAAACAAATTATCCGAGCCGGGGAGACAGAAGACAAATGAAACCGCACTCAGTTTCAACATTAATTTCGCGAAAGGTCGACTTCCATTCTGCAGGGCGCAGTGCGGAAACTTAAATACACGGCGTGCGTATGCTCGAAAAACACGTGAGTCCTTCCACACGTGGACAGCACTCGGCGCTCCACGCGTATAAAAAAAAAATTCATAACAATTAGAAGTTTTTTTTTTTTTTTTTTTTTTTTTTTTTTTACGAGTACGAAAGTTTGTTCTGGTGTCCTCCGGCGGTTGATAGAAAGGGAAGAACAGCTCGAGGACAAAACGCGCTCCGTATAGACCTTTCCAAAAACGAGCTTGTGGCCGGTGCCATTTTGAGCGTTCGTGTGTATGGCGCGTGCTTTGCTCTCTTTCCGAAGCGACGAACACGCACGTGCTGGGCTGTGAAGATCGCACGCTGGACTGTGATTTTGTAAACATTGGAAAGGTCTATAGAGGACAAACGGTGAATGCTTGCTTGCGTTGAGCACGAGCGAGCGAACTTCTCGGCGTCCCGTTGCCATGGCACGTCACGGAGCTTAGCTCTCCAACGACAACATTATAACAGTGGGGACGAAAACATTATCGCGACCGCTTGTCATCAATTGCTTTCTTCCTACTTCTTGCTGTTTATCTTGGACGCCACCGATCATACACCGCGTACGCGCCGGCGTGGTGTGTGTATGTGTGTGTGGAAAAACTTGTCTCCGACGGGCTTTGTGCATGCAGTCGCTGTTGTGTACTCGCACACACGCGCGCACGCACACTCGGCACGGTTCCACCCCTTGTAATTGGAATTTATATTGCCCTCTAACGCGCCTTCCTTCAACTCTATTTATCACGTACGACGTGAACGGGTGCCGACATCGCGTCACAAATCAGCGTCCGGTGGCTAAGAGCGCATGGAGACAAAAGAAACTATAGTGCCCGGCTACACGCGCGTTCCTTCGAATATTGGGGGCGCACCCGATGGTGGTAAGCGAAATGTCTGAGAGGTAATCTCGTGGAAAAGCGTTTCGCAACAGACTTTCCGACGTGAGTTCCGCCATTCCACCTCTGACAGGCGGTAACGAACCAGACTGTCACTGAGCAGGTTTATTGTTTCTCGTTCTTGTATTTTCGCCTAAACAAATTAAATAGCTTCTTTTTTTTTTTTTGCTGTGTTTTTAGAAGAATTTAGTCTTCTCCCTTCAAAGTACTTAGGTCGTTGATTTTCCGGTGCTTATTTAAAGGGAAATCGGCTGATGTGTTTCTGTCTTTATTTATATTTTGCAAATCTCGGTTATTTCGGTAGTCGGTGACAATAGCTTAAAAACATCTTATGAAAAGCTAAGAGTTGAGGCCTAAAAGAAAAAGTTTTGACAAAAAGAAAAGTTCCAGCAGGAGCAGACTTTTTCAGAATTATGTGTTTTTCGGTTTTAATCGATTTTATAAAAATAAAGTATAGTTACCAACCACGCCTTAAAGTCTTAAAATCGCGACCTCTCGAAACCGCTTTTTTTTTTTTTTCATGCAATTACTATTTACAAATGCAAAGCAGCAGCGACATCTTCTTCTATGGTGGTTGCCTTTTTTACTTCTTTGTCAGGTGACCCGATCCACTTATGTATGCTGAAGGTAAAGCTCCGGTGGATCGATTGATGTTTCCTGGTATTGTCTTATTGTGCCACAATTTTATATCAAGCCTTTGGCGGAAGTTCGTCTCTACACTCGTGATACGGATGTTTTCGATGTTCATGCGGTGGTTATTGTCTTCACGGTGTTCTCCAAGATCGCTGCGCTCACGTTCAAATTTTCATATTTGTGATGGAGAAGTCTTTCATGCAGGTTCTTTGTTTCGCCGATATATATGGTCGAGCAATTCTTGCAGGGAATTCGGTACACCACACACCTTGCGCTTTTTCTTTTCGTGAGCGGTCTTTCGGTCCTGACATCAGGCACCCGAGAGTTTATATCGGCTTGTGCACCATTTGAATGCCTTATTTTGCTAGCATATATACGGGCCAGAGCTTTGCTAGTTCCCGGTATGTAGGGAACAAAGATGCCGGTGTTTGGGCGGGGCTGCCTATTATTTTGTGTCTGCAGGTTATAATGGTTTCGACTTTGACGACGAGCTACACGATGGATGAAGCAGCTCGTGCAACCGTTCTTTCTTAAGTCGGTGATGACTGTTTTTTTTTCTGTTTTTTTTTTTTTTTTTAATTTGTCTCTGGGAGGAGATATTCCTATCTCTGGACAGGAGGGTTGTAACCACAAAAGCCTTGTGAATCGTAGAATGGTTTGAGTTGAAACGAAGGTGGCGCCCAGTGTAGGTCGGTTTCCTGGACACCGCAAATGTCAGATGTTACCCTTGTCGCTTGGCGAGGACATCCAAAAACGGTAACGTGATGTCCTTTTCCCCTTTCACAGTGAACTGCACGGCCGACTCGATCGAGTTTAGATGTACCAGAAAGTTGGCAACTTCTGGAGTTTTCAAAATACAGAAACAATCATCCACGTCGTGCAGAGATATTCTCGTGCTTTCGGCAGATGATTGCAGCACCTTTTGTTCAATTTTAATGTCTGCCATCGTCATATTTGTTGTGGTGACCAATTGACGCGCCCACTGCCATTCCGCTTGTCTGGCTGTAGAGTTCGCCTTGGCAGCTGGAGTAAGTACTGCTTAGGCAGAACTCAAGGAGGCGGCCGACATAGGTAACCTACGCTAAGGTTAGTCCTTTCGTTGCGGTATTCTTTTTTTTTTTTTTTCAAGCGCAGTTCTAGCTGTGTTGACTTCCAGGGGAACTGAGACGCTCGTCCCAGTCTTTCAGGGCGTTGCGGGGGTTCTCTTGTGTCAAGTGCTCGAGAGCACCAATTTCAGAATGGCGGCTGCTATGCGACAGGCCGCATACGTGACGTGATGTTCGCGTTGACATCACAATCAGCACTCGCAGTTTTTTTGTGTACATTTTAGTTTTTGTTTTTGGATTTTCTTTATTACAGGTGCCAGGAGAGCGCTGAGCGAATCCGACTGAGGAGTACGCAGTCTCGTCTCTTGCTGTGCAGCAAATGCAGACACCGTTCAAGGCTTCAGTGAACTAAGGGCCTTATACTCGGCATTTGATTTTGAGCATGTGCTAGAATTTAAAACACCCATAGTAATAATCGTGCGCGCAATATCGTTTCACTGAAGGTCATTGCTTGTCTTTAAGGTCTCGCTTGCTTTATGTTTCTCAATTTTATTTTTGTTTCTTGGGTGTTGGGCGGTGTGCGGCAAAATGCCTGCATCTTTTGAAGCAGAGGCGTTTTTGAGGGTGTGCAGGGATTAGAACATCAAAGAGCTCTTCTCATGTTCCAATCCCAGCATGTCCTCAACGCCGCTTCTGCCCGCAGGGGTGCTAGCATCTTGCGATACACTTGCGAACACCACAAAACTATAAATGTAATGGTGAAACTAATTTTCTGCATTTCACTGAAACTCTTCTGGTATCTTTAAGAGCGTGTTGTGTTTTATAAAGACTTCAATGATCACTACCCGTTTTTGTGCACCATTCTTTTCGAGAATGCAAAAAAAAAGAGAGCATGAACTGATAGTTTGAAAATCGCCCCTGCTTCACTAACCCTTCGTGCAGCAAGTACAGCTTCCCAAACTGTGAGCACTTGCTCGTAGGGCATTTGCTTCCTAAGGATTTCTGGCTCTTCAAAATGGTGCTAAGCAACACCTCCAGGGGTACGAGCTGTACGAGTCCAAGGAGAATATAGAGTGTGCTTGGAAGCACCTCTATATAAGGGTTTCCGTCGAGTACCCAGGTGGTCAAAAGCACCCTATATCGATAAGAGTTATGTGGCTCCCATGACTTTCTGCGTCACTGGAGAGAGGACTAGGGTTATTGTGAGTATCCATAGTAGTCGTAAAGGGCGCTGTATATGCCCATAATATGCTGAGTCGTGTGAACGCCAGGATGTTGAAAGATGCGTTAAACAGCACCGATAATGAGGGGAATCAGTTGAACCCCTGGGAGTTGTAAATGAAGTCAGCCAACACAGCTGAATTCAAGGGGAAAACTTACGGCGTCAGATGTAACATGAGGAATCGAACAGCATCCTTGGTGAGGTCCGAGGGGTGTCAGATGAGCACAGGGGGACTCGAATGGAGTGTTACATGGAGGGGGCGATATCTCGGTGATCACGTCATCTATCAACACCTCCCAGATAACAAGGTCAAGAACAATTTATTCATCCAGAATGTGGTTCCTCTGAAAATATTAAAAGACAAACTCTTTCAGTGTTTTGATGACACGGTAATAGACCGATCTCACCAAGCGTTCAACGCATCCGTGACGCCGCCATAACTTCAGTTCACAGAAAGCAGGCGGCAGTGCACGAGACGGCTCTTGTCGTCTCACGCTCTACACGCGCCGGGCTACAGCGTAGTCGTTACACGAGCGAAAAGACTAAAGTTCCCTGAATGCATCGCGGCGGCAGAGGCGTAGCCAAGCTAGCTGGTGAGATATGTCTATTGGGTATTCAAAGCAAAAATTATGAACAGGCAGTCGGTGTAATGTAAGACGATATCTAATAGACTGGAATGGTACAATGATCAGTTCCTTGTGTAATTAGATAATCATAAATGTTAGTGAAGGCGAAAATAATGTGTGATAGGTATCAGAGGGTAGTGATATCTTTAAAATACTAATAAGGATGCCAAAATAAACTACAGCCACTAATCCTGCCTTAAGCTGCCCCTTGGGTGGAACATTCACATATAACATATTTTACGACACTGAAATTCTGAATTAGTTGTTAACCTATTCTTTTAACTTGGTTGGTAGATATGCAATAGGACATACAATAAGACGCTGTGGAAATTGTGTCCACTAATCGTGAGAGAAATGTAAAAATAGAAGCTCTTCGGAAGAATATATAAAGAAATACACCCCCTAAAAAACAAAAAAAAAAAGATTATGCGATAAAGTATGTGTTCGATTAAGTAGCAGTGATACAGAATAAAATACATATTGCTAAATTCTAAAACGTTTCATTGCTGAAACACGGAAAAAACGATCAAATAATAAAAAAAAAGATGTCATCAAGATAGATATTTTGAATCACTGATAGATGAGAAAGTATAGAGAAGCGAAGCTAGTATACCATGCTGTCAGCCTCTTAATGAACTGCCATCACACCGGTGAGTAATAAAGCCTCTAGAGTCATTATAAAATAAACTAGTAAACAAGGAAGGAATATTATACCGGGTAAGAATAGTGAGCTCTCCCTTTTCCAACGTTTTCTTTCTTTTTTTTCCGAACCCTTTCCAGAGCTATTTGAAACGGTTTTTTGTATTAGTGTTTTTTATAAACGTCATATAGGGAGGACCTATCTATGGAAACATGAAATATATTGAAAACCAAGGTTATTTAAGTCTGAGCACGAGTAGCCACTCTAGATATTTAATTTACAAAAACATTTTAACTTTTTTCATCTGCTTGTGTCTGTGAATTTGTTCTGTATTGGTGTTGCCCCACGCAAGGGGCAATATTAAAAAAAAAAGAAACACAGAAATATGATACATAAATTTACAGTACGTTTAATAGGCAAATAAAAGCAAACCCTGCCAAAAAATAAATATTGATAAAAATATGTATAGCAAATGCAACTGGAAAGAAAACATCGCAACCACACTATGCTTACGCTAAGATAAAATTTATCAAAAAATATGGCTCACGTGTCAAACTAAGACACATATATAGTTAGCAGATCAATAAAAGGTTGCGTAAGAAAAGCAAATAAAATGAAAGGAAGAAAACTCTCGTTGGTTACAAAAGGACTAAGGAAAAACTGAGGCAAAAATTAGATCACTGCAAGCAAAACGTTTTCGGGATTCACGATAAAAGTGGAGTATTGGAACATCACAATTTTAATTTGGGTTTCTCGCGATTCAGCATGCACTAATGTCAGCCATCGTGAGATGTCTGGCGGGTTCTATTTTATTTAATTAATGAAAGCTGTTTGAATTAATGAAAGCTGTTTGAAGTAATGAATTAAATTTTCCTCGTGCATGTTATGTTTGTCGAACAAAGCTCATGTGGGCATGTTTCTATAATCGTGTCAAAACATTTTCGAACATGCGTAGAAATTTTGAAGTTTCGTTAATGTGTCATAATTTCAGGCGGTTGAATTATTTATCGAACCAATAACTGCATTACTTAGTTTGGAGTAATACGATAAGTGATATATCAACTTTTGAAGTCAGCAGGTTTTGTTTTTTGTATATAAGGACAATAGGTGTACATAGATCAGCTTAAAAACTATATTGCTACTGCGCGATATAGTTCTTCAATGAAACAAACACCAACAATCTTTGCACGCTCTCTTGTTTCGGTTTTGTGTTTTCCAGTTTTATGTTTATGCGGTCATGGTCGTATTTGTACGCTGTTTTAAAATTGGGTATTTCGTTTGGCTTTGGGTAAATTACAATAATTTAATTTGTAATCATTCCGACTATTTGATTTGTTGCGCAGATCTGAATTGTTTCAGGACCACCTGATTGCTAAAGCTGAAGCTTGGGCGAGTTGGTACGACACACTTGAGAATTAAAACATCGCAAAGGACTTGGGACCAGATAAAGAAAGACACAGCGCTGACTCGCAACTGAATTTTATTGATCGGAAAAGCGTCATCTATGTTAGCGCAGTTAAGAACAAAAAAGAAAAGAATGAAGAAAGAAAGGACCAGCCTAAGACTCCTTTAAAAACCGCGAAACAAAAACATAGAAGATGATGTTCTCTTAGCGTGTCTTAATGACAGGCTAAGAGAACATGCTTACAATGTGTCCTCGGTGATATCTGGTCACCTAAGCATTCATTGCCATGACTGTCGTAATGTACACGAGTTTCAAAGATGTGAGGTTATGCCACCGTGATCAGCTGACACGTGAAATTCTCGAGGCCTTAGGAATATAGCAAGATTAGGTGATGCCTGTCGCAGCCGTCCTTCAATTGCCCTCTCAAGAAAGGATATTGATTTCCTTGTACCATGACTTGGTTGTGTTGTGCTCATTATCTTTGAGGGCATTCTTATTTTTTTTCGGTCTTTAAAATGTATGCACTTTTTAGGCTGACCCTCCCCTTCTTTTTCTTTTTTTATTTCTCTTTTTGTTCTTGACTGGGCCAACATATACGGCGCTGTTTCGATCAATAAAATTTAGTTGTGAGTCAGCGCTGTGTCTTTCTTCATCTCGTCCTCGTCCTTTGCGCTGCTTTAATTATCAACTACCTGATAGAAAGTAGTAAGTACACCGGGCGCAATGTATTTTAAGTAAAGTACTATAAATGCAATGTACTTTCGAAGTAAAGTACGAGTACTTTTAACACAATCTTTTATGATACCCTTTCATTCCCCTATTGGCGGCGTGCGTGAACTACAGGGGGCACTTCTCTACCTATCATCAGCATCGTTTGTGACGTCGCGGGTAGGACAGACCGCGCAGATCTTTGATCCCTTGGCTCGTCTGCTCGCTTCATGCACTGTTTGGGTTACGAGCACCAAAGCATGTTTCACGCGTTGTGTTTATTTGGCGAAACGATATTTGTAGTAGGACATTTTACCAAAGATTGAAACCGTGGCAAGCCTAGTCGTGCTAACAAACACTTTTGGCGTAGGTGTCGAAGCGCTGGGATAATGCTCTGCTGTTTTCTATAGCAGTACAAAAAGCTGGATGATGAAAAAAGAACATCCAGCGCCTTACCCCACTACAACATCTACCACGGCGAGTAAGGTGCATTTTTTATTATGATTTGGACAAAATAGAACTGATAAAGGTATGTCTTATCAAATTGAAAATAGGAAAGCGAAATTCGAGAACCTCTCGCGTGTGTAACGAACACTTTAAGCCGAGGTCACACTGCTTATACATCATGCAAATTGCGGCAACTGATATGTACAGATCATACAATCTGTACATATCAGTTGCCGCGATATCCGTGGTTCGAATGCCGCGTGCCATATGTTTCATCCTTCAACTCACTGCCATGTGGGATTCGAAGCAGGGATCTGGCGGTGACTTGCGTCCGAGTCTGTATGCAGACTGTCTTTTGTATGAGCAGTGTGACCCTGATTTTAGTGAAAGCGACTCGGTGTATCCTGTTGGTTCCGGTGTGTCCTGTGAGGGCTGACAGTCTATCTATGCTGGAACGCAAACTAAATGATGTAGAAAACTGCATCGGGCACTGATTGGCTATTCTCTCGGGTCACGTGACATGGCGTTGAATTGTAGTTCTTCCCTATCCAGTTCGAGCTATGCTCGTAAAATTATGCAGTTGGCGGTGACGTCAAAATGACGTCCCGATGCGCTTTGACGATGCAGTTAACTGAGGGGTCGAGACGAAGCCGGAGATCGTTTTGCATCGTAAAAGATGGCGACCCTAACATATGTATCTCTACTGTTGGGTTCGTCAGCGGATCGAGTTTTTAAAGATCACCGGGATGCTTTCGAGACGAGCGATGCGAGGTTTGTGGGCGAATACCGGCTGACCAAAGGGTGACTCGCTGGCTGTGCGACCAGCTTCGCGCAAAGCTCCAGCGGCGTCGCGAAGGGCCCCGTGTGCTGACGGTTGAACAAGTCCTCGCAGCTCTACGCTTCTACTCCGCTGGCAGCTTCCAGGGAACCGTTGGGAGCGACGAAAACATTGGTGTTCACCAGTGCTCTGTGAGTCGCGTACTTGTTGATGTCACCAACCCTATCATCGATTGCCTCGGATCGAAGTGGCTGTGTTTCCAGCAAACTCAAGCAGAGAAGGCGCTCACAAAAAGGAAGTTCTTCGAGCGATGCAAGTTCAGCGGCGTGATCTATAAATATTCTAAATACTCTTACACGATTCAACACGATTGTTTTTTCATTTGAGTGCACCCCACATAAGCGATTTGGCTGAGCGAAAAGCCAAGCAAGGAACGGTAACAGGCTTAAGTTGAGGTAGTTGGTTCATACGTCAGGTGTATATATATATATATATATATATATATATATATATATATATATATATATACTTTATCTTAAAGCAACTACTTCAGCTAAGGCGAGCTGTACTAGAATAAACATACACATAAAGAAAAGACCATACACACCGTGGGCTCCTCCCTCCGGCTCCTCCTCCCACCGGCGACGTCACGATGCAGTTTTTCCACCGCTTTTTCCAGCATAGACAGACTCTTATTAGTTCCAAGTTGATTCCTTTTTGAATATTGTAAACCAGTAAACAAACAAGAAGAAGCGGTGGCTGGCTTCCGGCGTCGTTTAAACTAAACCCCTGCTTAAAGGATCATTCACATTGCGGAAAACCTCGCGTCGTGGGGTGAGATTTTTGTTTATTTTTGTATCGAAAAAAGTCCCGCGCCGAGGAGGGCGACTCCGGAAGACGACGTCTCTGGACCCAATATTTCCCTTGACGCGCGCGCTTGAGCCAAACAACGAGCGACCGGACGTGACGTGTCGTCTTTTTATTTTCGATTTACAAGGAAAGCAAAAAGGCAGAGGAGTCGAGGGATGTACGCAGTCGCCAAACAAGATAATTTCAGCGTAGAGAAATGCAAGCCGTTTGGAACGTCTGACTGTGAGCAGTGTTTGCTGTGCGTGTACGACGCCGTGAAATGCTCATCGTTTGCGCGAAAGCCGCCACCGAACAATGAACTTCGCAGCGTGTTCCGACTGCGCGAGAGCGATCACCCGCATTGTGTTTTGTGCATTCTCCGTGTGCCGCCACCACTATGGCATTGTGCGCAATTCTTAGGGGCAAACCCAAAGAATTGCGCGTAATGCGTGATGCGCTCCTCAGCCAGTGGTATTAAATTTGTAAACAATTCTTAGTAAAACTTGGATAGAACAAATTAATTAATCGCCTGAATTTGCCGGGCCATAACCGACAATTCAAGAAGTTATGAAAATGTCTGTTTTCTTTTTGAGCAGAAGTCGCGATGTGACAAACTTTTTTGCCACATACTCGATGCGGGAAGAATTAAGCGTCAGTTAATGACGAGCATTTATCTGCTCGTCAGCAACTGTCGAGTCACACTTGGATAGAAGGTTTGTATCTGCAAGCTCAGTGTTGAAAAAAAAAAAAAAACAAGTATGCGGAGCTTTGCAACACAACTGTGCGCGTGTCCACAGCTGAGATGGCAGTACGTCATTTACTCTGGTGAATGCAAAAGCTTTTTCTACAGGAGCCTCCACAGATCCGGAAAAACAAGAAGAAGAGAGGCTGTGAATAGCCCCGACGCACGGCGCGCAAGCTGTAATGTGAAGCTCGCGGCTTGTTTTTAAACATTTTAAAGTTTTTATTTTTATTTTTTTAATATAAAAAGCAACTTTGTGGCGCTGTTATTCATTAGAAATATCACTCACAAAACGGCATACATGTTTATTGAATAATTAAACTGCTTTTATTCGGCTTATATGCGAACTACCATTACCGCTCCGTACTATTACATAGCGCGTCGTCTGTTCGCAGCCTACCCGCTCCGTCACAGGAGAGCGCCCGCGAGGTGACGCCACCAAGACTTCTCGTCGTCAATAGTGTTTGTTTTTTTTTTCTTAACTCGTACGCATCGTTTTAGGAGTAATCGAGGGTGCATCAGTTATTGTCGGAAATGGCGGCGAATATTGGATAAAGTAAGTGGCTTCAGAGTTGACAAAGCATAATTTTGCTATACAAATTTAATAAGATCAAATTTGGGGAATTTACTTTGAAGTTGGGGATTGTACTTTCCTCAGAAAGTACCAGAACAAAGTACCTTAAGTAAAGAACAAGTACAAAATCAGGCAATGTACTTCAAGTAAAGTACAAGTATTCTAACCCTCCTTAAAATGGTACTTTATGTACCATGTACTTAAAGTAATTCCCAACACTGGTTCTAACGAAATGATCGACTGCATGCGCGCTATCGACAGGTGGGGTGCAACACGTGAGATTCCCCCTTTTGCTTCTCGCACGATAGTTCCGGCAGATCAAAGACGGCCCGGGGGGGGGGGGGGGGGGGTGCCGACGTTTTTCTTTCTTCTCTGACGTCCCTCGACCTTCTTCCGGGTGTAATTCGTATGCTGTTACCACACAGGCGAAGGGAGGAGCCGACAGGTCTCGCTCCCTTTCAATTACTTGTTCCCCAGCCCTCCGACGCACACCTTTCGTCTCCCAGCCTGATTAGGCAAGTCGAAACCAGTATTTGCCCTTTGTCTCTTTCGCCCTCTCTCCGCTCATCACCCTTCCCCTTCCTCAGCTAATATATTCCCCTTTGATCCTGGGCTTCGTCGGAGGCGAGTTTTAGTAGATTCCGATTACGAAGTCCTATAACGATACGATGCATTCGCAAAGGCGTCTGCGGAGAATCGGATATCGTTATCGAGTTATCGAAACTATAACTATCTGATAAAACTCCCTAACGCAGTCCCCTTTCTCTTTTCCTCACATTGAGTGCACGAAGCCACTCAAACATCCTGTCTGCCTGCTTCATAATTTACCCCCCCTCCCATTGTCGTACTCCTGCTTGCGTCATCGCTCTATCTTTTTAAACGCAATGGCATTTCTTTCGACAGCCATACTGAGGACACTTTTATCTGTAACATAAACCACGTGCGCGAGAGCGTGATAAGTGGATACATTTCGAAGAAATAAGAAAATTCCGCCGAGTCCTCTAGAAGAAGGGAATCCAGGAACCAAGATTTTTAACGCGACGCTCATCCCCTGTTCCAAGGGGTAGACTTGTGAAGCGACAGTTTGCCGCTCTCCTCTCCTTATCGCGCGCATGCGCGGGCCGCGACACGAGGCGCTGACTGGATGTGTCGCAGTCTTCACAATGCCTCGCGAGAGAACAGACTACGGAGGAGACGAGGACATGGCTGAACAAAGGCTGCTTTCTGCTGTGTATGACTCTCTTTATTGAATGAAAAAAAAATGAAAGCCGTTTACAACTCTCTGTAACGCCGAATTAGAGCGCAGCTCTTGAGGAGGAGGAGGGAAGGGTACTAGGGGGGCCTTGCAATAGGCCTTGTGACCTCAGGGGGGGGGGGGGGGGGGGGGTCACGTGACCTCGGGGAGGGGGGTCACGTGATCTTGGGGGGTCACGTGACCTCGGGGGGGGGGGGGGGGGTCACGTGACCTCGGTAACGTCGCCGCCGGCAACTCCGGCAAGTTGCATGCAACGCGGGATGCATGCAACTTGGACTGAATGCAACCTAAGTTGCGTGCAACGCGCGGTTACGCCGACGCCTACGGGTTGCATGCAACACAGGTTTGCATGCAACCTGAGTTGCATGCAACGCGCGGTTACGCCGACGGCGACGCCGCTCAAGCCGGAAACGGGCGCCTAAGAGCTGCGCTCTAAAAATAAGGATATTACCTGTTCGTCGTAATAGACCGATCTCAGAGCGAGTTTCATTACGCCACCGCTGCGGCCGCGCGTGGTGGGAACTGTAGTCTTTCTGCACGCGCGATAACCCCTCTGAGGGTCTGTGCAAGCAGAGCACGATGTAGTACGTGCTATGGCCCTCGGCAAACCTCACTCATGAGGGCCCTCACTCACCTTCACTCACCCTCATCTTCACAGATGAGGTGAGGGTGAGTGAGTTTCTGAACCCCGAAAATTCATGAGTGAGGGCGTGAGGGCGGTGAGTGCATCAGTGGCGTGAGGGCCATGAGTGCGTGAAGGGTATGAGTGCGTGAGGTCCGTGAGCGCGTGAGGGGCGTGAGGGGTGTGAGGGCCATGAGTGCGTGAGGGGCGTGAGGGCGGTGAGTGTGTGAGTGGCATGAGGGCCATGAGTGCGTGAAGGGTATGAGTGCGTGAGGTCCGTGAGCGTGTGAGGTGCGTGGGGGGTGTGAGTGCCAGGAGTGCATGAGGGGCGTGAGGGCGGTGATTGCGCGCGAGGCGCGCTTCAGACGGAGCAACTTTCTCAGCAATTTTGGTGTTGCTGGTAGGTTGTTCCGTAGCTTTCCCTAGATCGACACGAATAGCTGAGATCGGGTCCTGCTCGAAACAAGTGAGCAACTCGGAACAATTCGAAGACGTTTGAAGCGGCTGCAGCCAATCGGGGACGCGATATTTTCACGTTATGCCTCGTGCCGGTGATGATGACAACAAAAGACTTGTTTCTGGTTTGAAATTGATCGTTTTTGAAAATAAACTGTTTCAGAAAGATGCATTAGTACTCTCGACGAGATTTAAATGCATAAAAACACGTTTATAGCGCCTATTTGTGTGTCTAAATAATGCAAGAAAAATAAAATGTCATGATGATAATGGCAAATTGCAACAATTGATTGCTGCGTGCGAACGCGGGGGGCCCGTGTTGCTGGTGTTGCTACGTCAAGTTTCTGGGCGAAATTGCCCCGTCCGAAGCGGGCCTGAGTGGCGTGAGGGCCCCATGAGTGCGTGAAGGGCGTGAGGGGTGTGTGTGCGTGAGGGCCGTGAGGGCGGTGAGTGCGTGAGAGGCGTGAGGGCCATAAGTGTGTCAGGGGTATGAGTGCGTGAGGGCCATGAGTGCGCGAGGGGAATGAAGGCCGTGAGGTTCAGTGAGGGTGACTGAAGGGCTGAAGGTGAGTGGGACTGTGAGGATGAGGGTGAGTGAGGGACTGAAGGTGAGTGTAGCTGTGAGGGTGAGAGGGGTTTAGGTGAGTATCGGCTGTGGGAGTGAGGGTGAGTAAGGGCGACCTAAAATGCCGTCCTCTGGTTATGGTGGCGTCACGCATGCGTGGAGCGCTTAGTGGGATCGCTTTATTGAATCAGCGGAATATAGCCTTCATAGAATAGAAGCAATGTTGTCGCATTTCGACGTAGTCTGCAGTGAAGCACCGCAGAAACACAGGCCCGTTTTTTACTCGGTAGGTGAGGTGAAGTAAGGTAAAAAAAAACATAGAAAAACAAAGGGGAAAAAAACGGGGGGGGGGGGGGGGCAAAAATATAAAACAAGAAAAATTCATAAGCGAAAAATATACAATTCAAACATTTAATCGACGTTTCAAGCGAAGGACACTGGAAACTTCGCATTGAAAATAATTTAATAATACCTATGACGATGCTCGTCGTTTTGTGATATATACCTGAAGCACATTCTGTGTTAAAACTATACGTCCTTCTGATGATATTACACGCGCGCACGGGTGTGTGTGTGTGTGTGTCTATCTATCTATTACTGCCCTCCAATATCTAGCTAGCTGTCTGAGTATCTGAATTCGTCACAGCATTACCGACATGAGCTACACTCGCTACCCATAAGCAGACAAGAAGCACGCTTTCCCCCATTAAAGTCGACGAAGCTCGCCGCACGCAGACGGACGACGGGGAATCCGCAAGAGAGGAGCACCAATTAGCGACAGTAGCGGCAAGAGCAGACGAAGCAAATCGAAGAAGTAGCAAAGGTCGTCCCAACCCCGCTGCGTGTACCTCTGCAAGATCGACAGAGGGAGAGTGCATGTTTGCCTTGCAGGCCTCCGAGCAAGATCACCTTGACCTTCGAGCAGGAGCGCGCAGACAAGCGCGGCACCCGCAGCCGTCTTCACCGGGTTGCCGTCATCGTGTCGCGGTCGTCGTTGAATCGCGTGAGCGGCCACCGCCGACCTTCGGAGCACCACACCGAATCGTCCCTGTGATGGGGGGGGACCTCGACCACTATATATTTTTTTTCGACCCTCCCCTCCCCCCCCCCCCCCCCCCCCCCCCTCTCCCCGTGTCATTTCACGTTCGCGCTTGAATCATTTTTTTCTCGGGTCTCTACACAGTGAAAAAATTTCTTTTCTTTTTACTGCGATAGTTGTTATGTGCTTTTCCCACCACTGGAAATGACGTCCGTTGTTGATGTTATAGTTGTAGATGTTGTAATTAGTTGGCGATGTAGGGCGTCCCTCGTCGATGTTGCAAAATCCTCGAAAAAAAACGCCCGCCGCCGCCCGCGGGAGTCGAACCTGGGTCCGCTTTGTGCGAAGCGTAGGCGTTACCACTAATCTACGCCACAGCTTTTTTTTTCTGTTTTTTTAGAGCGCAGCTCTTAGGCTCCCGTTTCCGGCTTGAGCGGCGTCGCCGTCGGCGTAACCACGCGTTGCATTATGGGAAGTTTCTCATAATGACGTCACGAGGGTTTTGAGAGTTACCCTTACGTCACCCCCCCCCCCCCCCCCCCTGAGGTCACGTGACCTCAGGGAGTCACCTATCCCTCAGTACCCTTCCACCCTCCTCCTCAAGAGCTGCGCTCTAATTTTGCGTTACAGGGAGTTGCAAACGGCTTTCATTTTTTTATTGTCAGACATTATTCATTCACGAAAGATACACTTTTATTAACGTTCATAAAAATGGGCAAGCTGAATTGCGACTAATGTGACCAGTCCGACCGGCAACCAATCAGGCCCATCTCCCAAAACCCTATACACCTCTCTAATCCGACTTATGCTCTGTGAAAAATACTGGCACACAGGCCGAGCATCTACATTGTCATGCCGCACTGCCATGCCGATCCGCCAGATACTGTGTAAGCCAATGACCTTAAGTAAATCATATGGCAGAGTCTGTTCGGGCAGCACGCAGGAAAGGTATCTCTGTGTTGGGGGAGCAGTGGTGACTGGAACCGGGCACCGGACAATGGTGTGAACAATAAAGTTTTCTCTCTCTCTCTCTCACACACCTGAGCTTAAAGGAAGCTGCTTTTTCAGGGTTCGCTCCAGAACAACCCAGTAGAACACCGTGTTCCAACAATCTAAAAAACATATTTTATCGACTCGGGCTTTTTGCACGAGGTACAGTTCACAGTTCAGGGAACAAATATGCACTTTTCGTTAAGCCATGTTTTAACCGGAAGTGTTTCACTTTAAAGTTTCAAAGAAAAAGGTTTCCATTGCGGCCGGGACCAACATTTTTTTTAACGCGACGAAGTACACCTTCTCCTGATTCGAAACACTGTCCTCTGCTGGTAGCTGTGGAATCCCTGCACAATGGCGGGCTTAAACCTCAACGCCATGGCACACTGGAAAAAAAACACGCAAGGAAAAAGGTGATGAGCGCAGTGACGTTGCACGTATGACGCTGTTTGATTGGCTCGTCGGCTCATAACGTTGGCCGCGCTCCGACGTTCGCTATCTAATCGAATGACTTGCACGTTCCTCGATGCAGTTGTTCCGCCATTGTGCACTGGTTCCGACATCTTAATAATCGGCACATGAATTTCGAAAGGGGTCTATGCAGCTCGATAAAAATGGGTTGGGAAATACATTTCTATTAAACCTTTTGTAAGACGCTTTCCAGAAACAGTACTCATATATTCCGAAAAGAAACGCGCGGTTAAAAATTTGCATGCACTGACAACTTTCTTCAAATAAGAAGTCAGTGGCCCTGTAGCACTGTCACTAGATGAAACAACTGGGCAAGACACCCGAGAATTGAACTTGAAGAACACTACGCAGAAAGGGATCTTCTTGATCTAGGCAGGAAAAGAAAACGGTTAATAACTTGGAGTATAAAAAGGTGTGATAAAGAAAGACCACCATGCCAAACGCGTCGAAACAAATTCATTCCGCTGACGCGCTCCCAGTTGGACGCCCACACATACACAGCAAACACCCGATGCAACTTTTGAATTTGAAATCAAGAACAATGCAAGACGTATAGAAGATACCACAGCTTAGCGATAAAAATTAAATTACACACTGTAGCTCTCGCGAAAATAGACAAATGGCGGTCGGCACCGGGGGCCGCTTTCTCGCGCAACTTATCAGTCTCTTCGCTCCACAAACCTGCATTGTCACGTTAGTATTCCAATGGTACGCCTAGAAGATAGCGGATGGGAAGGGTTGACCATGCAACATGAGTGAAAAGTTTTGGCTTCGAAGCCTATTTACCGTGCCAAAAATCCGAACATTTAGCCTACGAAACATCCAACCCGAGAGCAAGAAGTTTTCGTGATTTCGACGACCTTTTTAGTTCTCTTTCTATTTGTGCAAAAATAGCAACGCCTTCCGCATAGGCCAAAATGCGAACCTCGCGCGCATTCAAAGTGAAACCGCGAACATGCTCGCTTTGAATGATATTCAGACAGAATGCTTTAAAGGGGCTATGCAACAATTTTTTTACTTTGCGCAAATACCGCTTAGAACGGATCCCTGACGTTAATGACCTATGAAACACGCCTTCGTTTTTCACCCGACGCATTAGAATTCCCAGAAAAAAATTAAAAAACAACGAGCAGCGTTCACGCCCTCAACTCGCAGCCAGAACAAGCGGCCACGTGATCTGGAGCCGATTATATGCCGCCAATGTTGATCATAGCCACGCGCTGGGGTTGGCAAAGCACAGGACACGCGCTGAGTTCCAGACATTGTTATGGCTCGGCTATTGTCGTCGTTGCAGCGATTGGACACGGGCCACTACTCGAATGCTTCTCGAGCTATCAATTATCACGAGCCTAAATCGAGTGCCCACGCAATGCTCGGGTCCAATCTATGAACCGCATTCAAATATCGTCATACGGGTGTACTGCGATCCCCGCGTTACGTCATCGAATTTTGCAAGGGAGAGATTGAATGAAAATGATCGCTTTTGTCCTTGAAATTACACCGCAACAAAGGAGTTTCTTGGCCAGTGGCATTGCATGCGAGTATCCTTGAGTCCCACTAGTGCCAGTAAGCTCGTGTAAAGTGGAAAACATTCCAATTGAATATCGTTGCACAGCTCCTTTAATATACAAAGCAAACAGTAATGGCGAGAGCGGGCAGCCTAACATATGATTTTGCAGGAATGCGTTCACTGACTCGCTTATTAACTATAAGACTCGTTGCGCAATTATAATATGCCGTTTGTACTCTTTCACAAATAATGGGCTCTATATCAATATGCTTCAAACTTCGGCACAGAACGTCATAATACACCTGGTCAAAGGCCTTTTCCAGGTCAACTTGTAACATGGTGTCTTTGCCCAGCACTCGGCGTCACAGCACTCAAGATACAGCGTGTAACATGAATGTTGGTCAACATAGTCCAGCCTTGTATGCCGTATATGTCTGATGCGGCCCAACAACACTCTGTATCCCATGCTGCAACTCGCCGAGCGAGAACTTTCATTAATATTTTATAGTCAGCATTAGTATTGCTTATTATTGGGCGATAGGTGTTAACACCATGAAGCTAAACGGGTCGTCACACTTAGGGATTAACACTGTGCATGTGAGTAAAAAGAAAAGGGGGGGGGGGGGGGGGACTTTTCTTTCGTATGTTTCGGTAAAAACTTCGTGTAACATGAATGAAACTTAATTCTCAATGCTTTGTGAAAGCCAGCGGTTAGGCCATCTGGACCCGGCGACTTTCCGGGTTTCAAGTCACCTATTAGCGGCGAGATGTTTTGGTGGCGCCCTCCTGTGGTTCCCCCTTGTGACGTCATTACCTTGCAAACAACAAGTTCGATGGTGTTTGTTATTAGCATGGTGGAAGCTTGAAATCATTGCGCTCTCAAAGGAACACTGCCAACACCGTCAAAATTAAAGTTCTTTCATTCCTCTTATTTCCGTCGATGATAAATCCCATTTCCGACGTCATAGTCAGCGTTCGGCCAATCGTGGAAGGCCGACCACAGCGACGCTTTCGGTCGCGCACAGGGCTAATAGCGCCCTTGTTATCTCCGAGAAGCAGATTGGTTCCTCTAAAAGTCCTTATCGATTCCTTCAACCTTCGGGGCAGAAAGTGATCCTCAAGTCGTGACAGTGGTGGGGAGTTACAACTGAACAACTTTTTACCGCGATATTGCAGCGATATTTTAACGATAGCTCTTAATGGGACATTTCGCGGTTTCGCGCCGTCGACCGCGCTCTATATAGACGCGGGTAATTTTCGGCACTCCGGCGAAACATTCCACGGGCCGCTGATAATAAGCAAGAAAAATAACATGTATGGTCATGTATGGTGGTCATGCATGGTAGCAAGATAACATGCATGGTCAGAAGAACAGTTCCCGCCGGGCAATCTGGCAGTGCGCTGGAATAGGTGCCCATGTGACCCAGAATTAGCACGAACAACAATTCTCGGGAGACAAGCAGATAAAACTGCCTTAGAATTTTACGATGCATTCTATATCAGAAAGAAAGGGGGAAAGCAAGGGGAAAGCGAGTGCTTTAGCGCCCCATATGACCCTGACAGGTAGGGTTTTATTTTATAAACGAATAGCCACAAAGATGGTATTAATAGTATGTGTTTGTTTTAATAAACCTCCATTTGAGAGCGCACTTTGTTTTGTCTATTTCCTTGTTCCTGTTTATTCGGCGCTTTTCGTTTAGAACGTGTGCCTATTTCTACCGGAGAGACGTACGAAAACACTCCCCTCTTACGCAGGCGGCATAAATGCTCTTACTTAATACACCCTCATTGGTTCCAAAACGCTATGAAATTTTCGTCCGGTGTGTTACTCGCTTTAACGCGAAACGCATATCCAGACTCTATGGTGCGCGCTCGCACCTTAACCGTTCATTCAGTCCATCTGCTTCGAAATGACACCTTAGCGGCTCCGACGTCACTTCTAGCTGTAGCTGTGTTTCACCTAACGGGTTGCGTGTTTATAGTGTTCAACACACGCCTCTTCGATATGAGTTTTATCGCTGGACAAAACCCCAAGGTGTTCTATTTCAACTATATCATTAACTCGCGCGTACTTCTTCATTTATTTTTCCGCCGCCACCTTGTATTTCTTTGTGTGTGTGTGTGTGTTTTTTTTTCTGTTGTTTTTTATTAAGAGAGGCCCTGAAAAAACGCGGCCTCTTGTATCGGTCGCGATTGGGGCTCGCCAGCTTGGCTTTCAGATGGTTAATATCCTCGATGAAAACGCCAGCTGCTCAACACTCTTCTCGTAACAGCTTCACCAAGTTTTTCTTTAGGGGTGAAGCTCCTTAGGGTCTAGCCTTGTCCGTCCGTCCGTCCATCCGTCCGTGCTCACATCGATTGCCATCCCATCTGTCTTCTTAAAAAAAAAAAGAAAAAATGTTTGCGCAGTCGGCAGGATTCGAACCTGTGCGGGAGACCCCAATGGATTTCTAGACCATCGCCTTAACCACTCGGCCACGACTGCGGGACGAGTAGGTGGCTCTAAGATATGGTAGTAACTCAAGAGCTGGGGATGTCATGGATGAAACGTTGCATGTAGCCGCTCAACGTCTATACAGGAGAGGGCGCTGCGGTCAAATGCGTATATAATCGCGTTAAACTTTGCATGCATTAGCTCAACGTTTATAGATGAGTGGGCGCTGCGGTCAAATGCTCAAATGCGTATATAACCACGTTCCATACCACACATTCTCTTTCTGACATGGACCGTTGACTTAAGCGGTGGAGATGCGTTCCCACGGCTTCTAGCGGATCCAAGCTGATCCGCTAGAAGAATCACTGGCTCTGCATTTCACCGACCATAAAGCAGTAATAATGAAGTCGAAACGCAACCCGGAACTCAGCACTACCTATGAGCAATAAAAAAAAAATCAGCACCATCAGCACTACCTATGTACAATAAAATCAGTATCATCAGCACCACCAGAGCTTCGCCCCAATCAACATCATTCACCACGTGGAGATGCTGCCTCTTTTTAGTTGGGTAGTTTCTTCCGTTTTTCGTTCTTGTTCTAGTTGGTTCACCTTTTTCCGCAGTTCTTTTATTTCACTGTCATGTTCTTTCATTTTTCTCAAGACTTCATCGTAGTTGTCGGACATTGCTTGCACTGATTTCTCAATGTCCATCACAGTTTGTTTCATGCCCACCAGCTCATCCACTTGTTGCTTTAGTGGCGCGAGTATTGTTAACATACCCATTATACGGTTCAGTTGCTGTTGGACATCTGGCGATTAAGCTTTTGACTGTCCATCTTCCAGAGTGCTGCGAGTTCTTGCCCTAGCACCCAGACACGTTTGACATTTCCAAGTCTCTTTAAACCCTGGCTTGTTTTTTCCCGGAGGGACTCTTCGGTTACGCCTGCACAGGTACCAATATGGTAGCGAAAGCGGCATTCGCTACACTCTAAAACACCGTCATCATCGTCGATTTTCCCCTTACAATGTACGCAGAAATCATCATCGTCTTTGTGTTTAGCCATCTCTGGTAACACTCTTTGGAAAGCAGTCAGCGACAGGGATTTTAAGACACAAGTTGAAAAAAAAAAAAGGTGTACATTTCCTACCTGCAGAATCAGATGATTATCGTCTCGCCAGAGTGCCCTGTCGCTGACTGCTATCCTGCAATCCTGCGCAGCTCCTTTTGTAGCGTCTTGTGACTTGGTGTCGCCTCAGCCGCTGCTGTCACTTGCACCAAAGTCGGTTGCTTGCGTCCGTTGGCTTGCCCTTATCTTCGATGAAACCGGGTGTTGACTGGGACGTGTCGTTTCCGCGCAGTTTTCGTCTGGCGGGTAGCAGGGCCTGCAAAATCAGATGATTATCGTCTCGCCAGAGAGCCCTGTCGCTGACTGAGTCTGTCGGAACATTTAATCGAACACCATTCCTTCGAAAGCCATTCCACGAAGTGGCGTTGAACCGAACGCCACTTCATCGCAAGAAAAGAGGAGAAGAGGGGGAGGGGGGGCATTTGAGCTCAAACAACCATATTACCCTACTGAGGACAAAACATAAGCAAAGTAAAGAAATCACGAAAAGACAAATATTAGTAGTTATCAGCTGCCCTCAAACATATTACATTAAACGAGATGATAAACATCATTTACTTGGATCGAGCAGGTTCCGAGAGGACAGGGTCGACCGGATGACCGAGACTTCGGGAGCGAGAAGTTGACACCGTTGGTGGAAGGCGACTCGGGATGGAAGCGGGATATAGAAGCAGTACTTCAGGAGAGCCCGGTGTCGCAAAATAGACACTGCTTAATTACATGTCTACAGTGGCAACGTCAACATGACAGAGCACATATCGAAGGAGTTCGTTGCGCCTTTTAAGATGATCTCGCAGCAGAACTTTTGTGAAAATATTGCCGCGCGCGCAGCTTGCCAAGTAGGCAGCGCGCGCGTGGCCTAACGGTTATCGTGCCTGCCTCCCACGCGAAAAGCCGGGGTTCGATTCCTGGGAGGACGCGCGCGCACATCTTTCGTTTAATCCTGCAACTTAGTGTTCAGGTAGATTCGAGAACCCTATTGCTGATTCGAGGGTAGAATGTCCGACACTCCGAACCTTCTACGCCGATTGCTCCAGAAGCCCACGCGTGTACAAAAGGGGCTCCGCTTGGCAAGGCAGTCTCAGTTTCGCCTCAGCGTTCGATCCTGCTGCTTCGCCGCCTTCGACGCCCGCGACGCTCTGTTGTTATCTTCCTTTTCCCTTTTATTTTTCTTGGGCACAAGTTCGCCCCATTAAACGTTTTATTTTCCTCAGTTATTCGTTGTTTCACCTTGTCATTTGTGACAATATGAACTTTTTGAGAATCCAGATGGCCCTGAGGTGCTGCCATTGTTAGGCGTTTGTACTCTAATCTTCCTCCGATTTCGGAAAAGAGTTCCTTTCAACAACAAAAAAAAAAACAGCTTCGCCTTTTGTTTAGATACAATTTCGCAGTGCAAACACTTACGAGCATAATTCCCAATCTGCTCACCATGTGGTGTCGCCAGACAGTCTCCAAATCGCCGATTTTTAAGCTTTCCGCAGTTGCAGACAAGTACATGCGTCAAGGAAGCGTGATTCCCCGATGCCGTCAAGATTCGGCAGAAGTGCGCGCTGACCTTGTCGGAGGGATAAACGCATTCATCGGGTCTGCCAGCAAGTCGAGAGTCTCGAGACGAGTTGGTTTCTTCAACGGTTTTTTGCACAGACTGTCCGGACAACGCAGAGCCGCTAGGATAATCCATAACTTGTTGGGAATTTCCTCCTCCGATGCAAACTCAAGCCGCCTCCTTTCGGATCATTTGCTTAGGCGGCACGAGCTGACAGAGCGAATTCCAAATACTTCCCGGCCAAATCCCTTGGCGCCGCCGGCCAGTGTACACCATGCCCAGTGGCGGCTGTTTCAGGGGGGAGGGGGGGGGGGGCAAAACATGCCTTGCCCCCCCCCCCCCCCCACTCTGAGAACTGAGGGGGGGGAGGGCACGCGCCCCCTTGCCCCCCTCCTCCCCCCTGAAACAGCCGATTGGTACGTCCATGTTAATGATCCTGTAACCGGGAGTTCATAAGTGATTTAAACGGTCCCATGTAATTTTTAAAACTGGCAGTAACTTCGGTCACTCAGGCAATAAAGCTGTTGTGGGTTGTGTCTAGGAATGTTAAGAAATCATCCACATACACCTTCACTACTTTTGACGTATCTAACCTTCGTTGTAGAATTCTGTCATGGTGTGGTGTGCTAAATAGAGGTCACTGAGGACCGGGGCAATGCTAGATTCGATGCATATCCCACTCTTTTGAAGATATGTATGTCCCTCCCAGGTAGTGAAGGTGAATTTGAGATAAATGGTGACCAAATTTAAAAACTGGCTTTGGGAAAGACCCGACGCTGTCTAGAAGGAAACGGTACCAAAGGCTTCGATCTGCTCTTCAATACACCGTAAGAGGCTTTCCTGGGGCAAGGCATAATAAGGGTCCTTGATATCCTTAGAGAACACCTTGAGATCCCGATCTTGATTCTCATCTAAAAGCTCAAGACGTCGTACGAGCTCCGGATCAGGTAAGGGTCGTCAATAGTCAATAAATTTAGTCTGCCTTATAGGAATAATGCTACCGACTTTTGCCATGTTCCCAACTCCGATACAATGACTCTGAGATGGCAGCCAGGTTTATGGGTTTTCCCACTTAAGAATATTTCTAGGGGTAAGATTTTGCTGCGATCTATAGCCGAGCAAAGCTTTTTTTAACTCAAGCGACTGGCAAAGCTTTGCTCGGCTATAGATCGCAGCAAAAACTTATCCCTAGAAATATTCTTTAGTGGGAAAACTCATAAACCTGACTCGTATTATGAGAATCTCAGCTACTCAATCTCAGCTAATCTAAGGCTGACAACAGCCGTCACTGAACTTCTACAAAAGAAACCTACAATTACACAAAAAAAACAGGCTACCAGACAACAAACGCACCCTTGTATCTCAGACATTGGGCAGATGAAAAAAAGATTAACCTTCATTCTCTCTGGTCTTCTCCCACCTTCAAATTGAACAACGAATCCAACCTTCACGAAGAACTGGTAATTTTCAAGACTGACCTTCCAAACGCCCCACCCTCTTTTCCACTTGCTCCTCTTGCGGACAGCAACATCGAGGAGAAAATGTTAAGTTCGAACAAGGGACCTCGTTAGATTGAAACGTGTTAGGTTGCTGTAAAACGCTCGTGCAATGTGGGGTAACAGTACATTTGGCTCGTCTGCATAGCCCACCGAAAACATGAATATGTGTAAAAGGCTGAGATTCTTAAAAGTGAATAAATCAACAAATGAAACCTTGCTTCCGCTTGGTTCCTTTTCCTGGTGTCCTTCCATCACGGCATTCAAATTCGTGTGTTGCCGTTTGATGGGATATATACAAAAAAAAAAAAAAAAACTTGGTTCGATCTAATTAAATATGGTATTCAGCAAAATGCAAATGTAATGTGTTTGTAACGATTCGATCCATTTTTTTTAAACTGTAACGGAAACGAGTTCCTTTCTCACAGATGAAACTTGTAACGGAAACCTGTTCCAAAAATCAAAAGGAACAAGGAACGTTCTTCCGTTCCTCTTTTTGAGGAACGTGTACAAAACTGGTCGAGATGGTTGTCCAAGTTAGGATGTCTGTAACTATGTCAATAAATGTAAATTGTCGAAGAAAAGCAGCGCGAGTCGGCACATCACTCAGCAACGTGCGCGCCGCCAAGCCACAGACGATGGGGGCTGAACCCTCCTCCACCAACACCGAGAGGAACAATTGTGTCAAAGGCACTTCATCTTGGAGAAGTGTCGGCACGGTTGGCTTTTGTTTAGGTCGAATAATAATTGGGGTTGTGTGGATTTTTACACAGCGTGTATTTGGTCAGCCATTTCAAAGTTGCAACGAGTCACTCGCTGTAGATAATCAATTTAGCTGCAGTACAACCGCTAGCCTGGGGGTCTTTAACGTGCACCACGCAGTAGTGATACACGACCGCATGCCGGTACGACGCTCATCCAGATCGAAACTGGCAGAGGGGGGGGGGGGGGGATTGAACCCAGGATTCCTGGGTTCTGCAGCTCGAGCTTTCGCTCCACGTGCTCCAAGCTGGTGTGCGCTAGCCCACCAGCTTGGAGGGCAAAACAGCAGGACTCCGCTCGTCAAACCACATTGACACGGTGCCGTTGTATCGGTTTTCATTGCTTTTTATGCTCCGTACTAGCGATAGCCAGAAAAAGAATCGTCAAAAAAGACGAAATGCGCGGAAAGATAGGCGCTGACAATGTTGGTCGTGCTGGATGGTGCGAAAAGGCAGACAGCCGGAAGCAAGGTTGGGGGAGAGGGTGTGCGCATGCGCAGAGGCTTACTGGGAAAACGTCGATTGAGCTGTGCCCACGTTGTCCAGAGCTGTTCAGTACTGTTTGCGTGGTGCTTCGCCACTTAATCTGCAAGCTCCATCTATACGATGTCGCCGCCCCTGTCAACTTCAGAAACGAAAAGGGGGAAATTTTTTTGCTGTGCAGGCTCGCAACGTAGGTGACTGAGGCTCACAAACACCGCCAGAACTAATATTACACGGCGCTAGTACGATAAACGTGCAACGTGATGTGCGACTAAACCCCACGTGGCAACACCACGTCGAAGAAAGCACGGCCTTCGTCCGCTCGTCACCGGATGCACCGCTCGACGTTGATCGTTCGGCCCAGTGGCATGGGTTTCTCTTCCAAGAAGCTTTGCTCCTACTTGACACTGAAAATGCTGAAAACGTCTTCTTCCCGGTCCGTGTGTGCTTGGTGGTTGGATGATTCTCACGGAACCGCCTTCGGACTCGAAAATGGCCGTAAAAACGTAAAAGTCGACATGATCATCGTCGGTGCTCCTTGCTGGCCGAGAGTGCACTAGCCCTAAACGAAAGTTGACACGGTCGATGGATGGTCAACAAGTGCTCTCGTGTAGATTATGAAGATTAATTCTGACAACAAAGGTGGGTTAAACGTTGCTTTGTTTTTGGATATAACATATGTAAGTACGCTATGTGCATTAGGGAGACTTAATTACGGTTTAGTGCGTACGCGTAACGACTCTGCCAACCTTGCACCATCGCTTTTGTCCGAAAGCTTTGCACAATTACCCCTGCAGCTGACGTGTTTTTTCGGATGTAAATCACGATTGACGGCGTTGTTAGGGTTTGCTTTTATTGCGCATGAAAAGTACAGAAACGTATTGGTCGAAGTGACATCGCTGCTACATCTTGAGTTCGCTTCATGCCGAGCATAGCATAAATAGCCCCCTAGCGATTTGAAATTATGCTGTTTGACGTCAAATAAAGTGTTATTTTTCGGGGATTGCTTTCTCGTTATTTTTGAACCAGTGTACAACGATTGCACATGAGCGCAATGTTTGGACGTACGTAGTGCACATAATGTTTTGTGGTACCGGGCAAAATATACGCGAACGATCCGGAGCTTCTGTGGAGCTATTCGTTTTTGCAAAGTGACAATGTAACGACCCAATTTAGGTTCATCGCATTGTAATATGCTCATAAACAAAATAAAGATTTGAATGATATTTACGAAACTGAAATGATCTTAGCCTGCTTATCTGGTTCATTTTTCCAACGTTTCCGGCGCTAACACAAGGTGATCAAGGTTCGTTCGCTTGTCTCGCGCAATGTCTCCGACCTCTTGTAGTCTTCTGTACTGTTCTGATTGTTGGCAATCAACGCTTACCACATGAAACAAATCGTGACATAACATAAATCGCGTTTAATGCAGTGGCGTCTCGTTTAGTATTCATGAGACGCACTGCTGAATAGCGGCGTATCAAGGTGGTCGCGGCGCTCATTTTTTCACGCTTACGTTTCGCAGCCAGTCAGCGGTGGGTGGCCTCAAATATTCTTGCTGCCAATGCGTCATAAAACAAAAATTGACTGCCCATCGCATCACACTTTGTGCCGGAAGACTAGTCTTGCCGAAACGCAGTGCCCATGGTGAAACGATCCCCCTTTCGACCGTGCCGGTGCCGATTTTTTTCATTCTTGCGTCCTTGCGTTGGGTGGCCTGCAGCTACAAGGGGTTTTGAAACGTTCGACTAGGTGCCCGTTCATCCTCAAAGAGGGCTAATAAAATACTGAAGTCAATCGCACAGTATTATCTGTCGCAGAACACGCCGATTCCGATTAATTGTGATGCCCACGGCGAACCGATTACCATCTTGACCACCACCTTTGATTTCCGTAGCGCCCCCTATATTCGCTGGAACTTGCGAATTAGTTGCTAATGGACCTTTTCCGAGAAGCGTTCTGCGCACGCGCGAGCGCCCGATGCCAAGCGGCGGAAGTCGGTACCAGAAATCGAGGAAATTCGGAAGGACGCTGTGAATCAACGAGTAGAACGCGTAATTTCAGCATACATATAATTGCGTTACACAAAAAAAGAAAGTGGACGGAAAGCAAAACACGACGTCTGGATGGGCGCCACGGATGCCCCTCTTTAAAGTGCGTTGGGCACGCGCCGCTGCTCAGAGAGCGAAGAAACTGGTAGCGTAGCTCCCATTATCGATTGGTAGCGCAGGTAGGTCACTTCCACGATTTTTAGTTCGTGCCGCCACCGCCTGGTGCCGTCGGTATGTGGAAAAGGTCCATTCTATTCTTGAACGCGGCATATCGGATCAATAGGAGTTCTACGTAAAAATACCCACAGAAACGCAACAAACTTGAGCGAACACATCTGTCCGCACGTTCAGAGTGAATTGGATTGACTTCTAAAAGACTTTCTAGAAGGCAATATAAAATCCATAAATAAAAAGTTAGCGCAAAAATATTAAGAAAACAGCGGCAAAACAAAATAATAAAGCATTTTAACGAACTCACAAAGAAAAACAAATGTATTAAAATTTAAAGTTGCATTTGTGGTACGAAACTTTCTTCTTAGGGCCGGTTGCACCAACGTCGCTTACCTTAACCCAAAGCGGCTCTTTCCTAAGACGGCTTAGCGCCCTAAACCGAGCTCGGGTAAGCACGGGTTTAAATTCCGGTTGCACCAACGTTAACCCGGCTTTACAGACGCGCCCCTAGCTAAACGCTGGATTTGCCTAGGGAATGTAGGGACACACAGAGCGAACTAGGGAACGCTCAGAGGGACGAATACGATTGGCGGAGAGGAATCTCGTGATGTAAACAAAAAACCTGCTGTAGTAGCCGTCGTCGCCGTCTGCTTTTCGCTGTATTTTTTCGGTGAGTAACGAATTAAAGGTCTCCAAATTCAATCATTTTTTTCGCTTAACTTTCAAAAACAGGAGTCAACGCTTTAAATAAACACAAATGCTCTTTACATATGTGATTGTGTGTTTATTATCGGTTGATAACAGAATATTTTGACAGTGACAGTAGTTTTCGTGCTCACATTTTGAGATAAAGGAGCCATCGGGGGCCCCAAATCTCACCGAACGCGAGAAGGACGCTCTACTCGCTACATCGCTGAAGACAAACCATCATCGAGAATAAGTAGGCAGGTAAGATGACTACTAAAATCAGGTCATGCCTGAGACCGATGAAGTTCAAAACAGTGACGAACTCGCCACGGCAGCTGCGAAAATGCCCGGAAATCATCAAATAGAAGTCGTCGAGTTGTCGTCGCCACGAATAGAAGTTGTCATCGCCACGAATGAAATATATAAAGCAAAATATTCCTAAAAAGCGCGATCACCAGAAAAGTTACGGTTATGGAACGATACAGTTTTCTGAAGCCAAGATTTTACTCGCGAGACAAGAACAATTCACTGAAGATTGTCTCGAAACTCAGAAAACAAAAGAAATTGACTTTTCGCTGTTTTATAACCTAAAAGCGCCTCAATCTGATGCAAACGGCAGAAGGGTCGACAATCAGCTGATCGCCGAGATCATGTACTGCCACTATTCAACGCGCTCATCGGATTGAAGGATATGCGTTGCAAGTAGAAATAAACAAGCTGGTAAATAACAATACGTTACAGTTACGTGAAAATAAGTAAGGTATACGTACGAATAAGCTCGTTGACAGAATAACCAACGTGAAGACAGACGTGAGCCCCACAGCTCCGTACGTATCTCGGTTAGGGCTAACACGCACTGAGAGTGGAGATCCAGCTTGAAAACAGGGGTCGATAAACACTTCACGCGACAATATTTTGCATCCTTGTCACAATCGAAGGCCATTCTGTCGAGACTCTCACGCTGTCGTAGCCTAAAACACTTTGTACAACCAATTTCGTCCACCGCGTCGACCGCCACAAACCAGCCGCCATGTTTTAAATCCAGGATTAAGAAACAACCAAAAGCAAAGCGCCCAATGTTGAGCGCTTACGATAAGCGTAGTTTAGTGCTAGGTTTAGCGATAAGCGATTTTGGTGCAACCGAACGAAACCGAAACTAAGCTTAGGTTCCCGGCTAAGCTCCGCTTTGCGCTAAGCGGCGTTGGTGCAACCGGCCCTTAGTGGTGTCTTATACAATCTTGCGTGCAGCAAGGACGAGGACAAAAGAAGAGAACGGGACGTTGCGCCTTGTTGTGTCCTGTTCTCTTCTTTTGTCCTCGTCCTTGCTGCGCACAAGATTGTATAAGATGTCAAACCAACTCGCCCAAACAACCACTCTTCTTAGTGGCGGCTTGTTTCAACCATAGAGTTATTATAATGTACGCTAGAGGTTCAGCTGGCGCTGGTGTCTGTGCGACTTCCGGGGGGCAAATTGCAGAAAACAGCAACCAGTCTACTTTTGCAGGGCCTTTACACATTCCTAAAGAAAAACACGCGTAAATTTTGTCTCTTCGCTGGAATATAACATGGAACACTTTTTATTGACATTGTAAAAGTGTAATTGCTTTAGTTAGCGCTTTTTTTTTTTTTTTATCAGTGAACGATGTTTAACTTCGCTATATTTCAGGCCCAAACCTCTGTTCTACAGCTGGTGTGTAAAAACAAGCGAGGATTCGAAGTAAAATAACAATCGAAAGGAATATAGAGTGTGTTTAATCTAAGTAAAATAACAATCGAAAGGAATATAGAGTGTGTTTAAGGCTCGCCAGCATTTCGGTGACTCTTATATATTGCTAACAGGCCAGTCCTGTCACTATATAAAAATGACCCCGTCTTGTATCTTTACGAGCGGTTGTAAACATTCAAAACGTAAGGAATAAAGTATGTGGGCCATGAAAGGTGTCTCTTGTTATCATTTTCTATGCCGGGCAGCTTTTATGGGTCACTTGTTCTCAAAGATTTAGAGCGTGCGGGTGATGTTTTGAACGTAGAACAAGAACAAAGCAGTACGTACACGGGTCAAACGATTCAGTATTGTTTTCGTAGCACTAAGCTGTTTCGTTCGTTCAATTTACCATTTTAAAATACCACGATAAAAAAACTTTAATGTTGTATCCAAACAATCACGTTCATGTCAGTAAATGAACGATTGTGACAAGTATTTTTTTTTTAATTAAACTGGAAAAGCACGGCAAGAGGCATTTAGTGCGCAGATAAACACGGGCCAGTACGAAGGCATATTTTCTACCCCTACTTTCCCGAGCGCAGGACTATTAGCGAGATTAATTGACATGTTAATTATATATCGACCGAACATGATCGCTAGATCATTTCATCGATTGTACAAGCATTGAGTAATCCAATCTGGAGCAGACGTGCAATGCTTAGGGCCGGTTGCACCAACGCCGCTTAGCGCAAAGCGGAGCTTAGCCGGGAACCTAAGCTAAGTTTCGGTTTCGTTCGGTTGCACCAAAATCGCTTATCTCTAAACCTAGCACTAAACTACGCTTATCGTAAGCGCTCAACATTGGGCGCTTTGCTTTTGGTTGTTTCTTAATCCTGGATTTAAAACATGGCGGCTAGTTTGTGGCGGTCGACGCGGTGGACGAAATTGGTTGCACAAAGTGTTTTAGGCTACAACAGCGTGAGAGTCTCGACAGAATGACCTTCGATTGTGACAAGGATGCAAAATATTGTCGCGTGAAGTGTTTATCGACCCCTGTTTTCAAGCTGGCTCTCCACTCTCAGTGCGTGTTAGCCCTAACCGAGATACGTACGGAGCTGTGGGGCTCACGTCTGTCTTCCCGTTGGGCATTCTGTCAACGAGCTTATTCGTATGTATACCTTACTGATTTTCGCATAACTGTAACGTATTGTTATTTACCTGCTTGTTTATTTCTACTTGCAACGCATGTCCTTCAATCCGATCAGCGCGTCGAATAGTGGCAGTACATGATCTCGGCGATCAGCTGATTGTCGACACTTCTGCCGTTTGCATCAGATTGCGGCGCTTTTAAATTATAAAACAGCGAAAAGTCAATTTCTTTCGTTTTCTGAGTTTCGAGACAATCTTCAGTGAATTTTCCTTGTCTCGCGAGTAGAATCTTGGCTTCAGAAAACTGTATCGTTCCATAACCGTAACGTTTCTGGTGATCGCGCTTTTTGGGAATATTTTGCTTTATATCTTTCATTCGTGACGACGACAACTTCTATTCGTGGCGACAACTCGACAACTTCTATTCGACGATTTCCGGGCATTTTCGCAGCTGCCGTGGCGAGTTCGTCACTGTTTTGAACTTCATCGGTCTCAGGCATGACTTGATTTTAGTAGTCATCTTACCTGCCTACTTATTCTCGATGATGTTTTGTCTTCAGCGATGTAGCGAGTAGAGCGTCCTTCTCGCTTTCGGTGAGATTTGGGGCCCCCGATGGCTCCTTTATCTCAAAATGTGAGCACGAAAACTACTGTCACTGTCAAAATATTCTGTTATCAACCGATAATAAACACACAATCACAGATGTAAAGAGTATTTGTGTTTATTTAAAGCGTTGACTCCTGTTTTTGAAAGTTAAGCGAGAAAAATGATTGAATTTGGAGACCTTTAATTCGTTACTCACCGAAGAAATACAGCGAAAAGCAGACGCCGACGACGTCTACAGCAGGTTTTTTGTTTACATCACGAGATTCCTCTCCGCCAATCGTATTCGTCCCTCTGATCGTTCCCTAGTTCGCTGTGTTTGTCCCTACATTCCCTAGGCAAATCCAGCGTTTAGCTAGGGGCGCGTCTGTAAAGCCGGGTTAACGTTGGTGCAACCGGAATTTAAACCCGTGCTTACCCGAGCTCGGTTTAGGGCGCTAAGCCGACTTAGGAAAGAGCCGCTTTGGGTTAAGGTAGGCGACGTTGGTGCAACCGGCCCTTAGAAGCGTGTGAAGCCTTTAAGTAAAGCTAAAGAGGTTTTTGAAAACGAGTTAGGGCCGGTTGCACCAACGTCGCTTACCTTAACCCAAAGCGGCTCTTACCTAAGTCGGCTTAGTGCCCTAAACCGAGCTCAGATAAGCACGGGTTTAAATTCCGGTTGCACCAACGCTAACCCGGCTTTACAGACGCGCCCCTAGCTAAACGCTGGATTTGCCTAGGGAATGTAGGGACAAACAGAGCGAACTAGGGAACGCTCAGAGGAACGAATACGATTGGCGGAGAGGAATCTCGTGATGTAAACAAAAAAACCTGCTGTAGTAGCCGTCGTCGACGTCTGCTTTTCGCTGTATTTCTTCGTTGAGTAACGAATTAAAGGTCTCCAAATTCAATCATTTTTTTTTTTCGCTTAACTTTCAAGAACAGGAGTCAACGCTTTAAATAAACACGAATGCTCTTTACATCGGTGATTGTGTGTTTAATATCGGTTGATAACAGAATATTTTGACAGTGACAGTAGTTTTCGTGCTCACATTTTGAGATAAAGGAGCCATCGGGGGCCCCAAATCTCACTGAACGCGAGAAGGACGCTCTACTCGCTACATCGCTGAAGACAAAACATCATCGAGAATAAGTAGGCAGCAGCAGGTAAGATAACTACTAAAATCAAGTCATGCCTGAGACCGATGAAGTTCAAAACAGTGACGAACTCGCCACGGCAGCTGCGAAAATGCCCCAGAAATCGTCGAATAGAAGTCGTCGAGTTGTCGTCGCCACGAATAGAAGTTGTCGTCGCCACGAATGAAAGATATAAAGCAAAATATTCCTAAAAAGCGCGATCACCAGAAAAGTTACGGTTACGGAACGATACAGTTTTCTGAAGCCAAGATTCTACTCGCGAGACAAGGAAAATTCACTGAAGATTGTCTCGAAACTCAGAAAACGAAATAAAATTGACTTTTCGCTGTTTTATCATTTAAAAGCGCCGCAATCTGATGCAAACGGCAGAAGTGTCGACAATCAGCTGATCGCCGAGATCATGCACTGCAACTACTCATCGCGCTGATCGGATTGAAAGATATGTGTTGCAAGGAGAAATAAACAAGCTGGTAAATAACAATACGTTACAGTTATGCGAAAATCAGTAAGGTATACATACGAATAAGCTCGTTGACAGAATAACCAACGGGGAGACAGACGTGAGCCCCACAGCTCCGTACGTTTCTCGGTTAGGGCTAACACGCACTGAGAGTGGAGAGCCAACTTGAAAACGGGGGTCGATAAACACTTCACGCGACAATATTTTGCATCCTTGTCACAATCGAAGGTCATTCTGTCGAGACTCTCACGCTGTTGTAGCCTAAAACACTTTGTACAACCAATTTCGTCCACCACGTCGACCGCCACAAACCAGCCGCCATGTTTTAAATCCAGGATTAAGAAACAACCAAAAGCAAAGCGCCCAATGTTGAGCGCTTACGATAAGCGTAGTTTAGTGCTAGGTTTAGCCATAAGCGATTTTGGTGCAACCGAACGAAACCGAAACTTAGCTTAGGTGCCCGGCTAAGCTCCGCTTTGCGCTAAGCGGTGTTGGTGCAACCGGCCCTTAAGGCTGAACTCCATGGGACGAATTATGTGACGAATAACTGGCGAACGCCGCCCGACGGCACGCTCGCTTTGCGCGCGATGTAGCAGCCACTGTGTTGATTCCACGCGCAGAGCAAAAGCCGCCGGGCAAAATTCGTCGGTTATTCGCAGCATATTCGTCCCATGGAGTTCAGCCTTTAGAGGTGAATTTCAGAGTATTTTTTTATCCCGTGAGTCTGAATAACACGTTCGTTTTTCCCGAAGATGTAACTGACCGCGAGAAAAAAAAAACGAAAAACCTCCTACCAGTCGTTACTAAGTCGTTACGTCTACTATACTCTGTTTCACCATATGATGTACCGCAGGAAAGGCTACAAGCGCGAGCTTCTTGCTCTTGGGCACATCTCGGCGGCACAAGCCCTCGTGCGTTAAAAGCAGCGCCCAACGCTATGAGCTCGCGCTTCTAGCCTTGTCTGCGGTACAACATAAGGTGAAACGGAGTATAGGATTTTTCAGCCGCGAAGCGCGTGTCGCTCGCGTGGGCAGCGCGTGCGATTGCAAGCTTGCCAGATATAGTCCCCCGCACTGACACCAGGGGCCCTAATCTGGTCACTTGGCGAAAAAGTCGGCGAGAAATCGGGCGACTGTGATTGGCCGGCGCCAAGGTCGAGTGCGGCGTCGGCCAATCACAGCCACCGGATTTCTCGCCGACTTTTTCGTCAAGTGCCCAGATAAGGGCCCCAGTCGTGACGTCTTTCTGTCACTTTCTTTTTAAATAGCAAGAGTGCGCGTGCTTAGCTTTGAAAGGCGCTCACGATACGCGAAAGCGGAGATTCCGAAAACTCCTAATATGACGTCACGCTCCGGGAAGAAGGGGGCTTCGGAGGAGCTTTGAAGATTATTTTCTGCAGCCTCCACGCACCAAATTGAAAAAAAAAAATTGATATTCGTGATCCTGGAGGCAAAATGAATGCGATTTAAAGGGGTAATGAAACGATTTTCCTGCTTCTTCCTCCTTAGCTTTAATCCTCAACTCAAATGCGAATTGTGAAATCACGTCGCCGTGACATTCTTCGGCACCGGTGCGATGACTCCTATCTTCCACCGCGCTTTTTATGCACACCATAGAACTTGTCATTCGCCAGTGACGATAAGCTCCGACAGGGCAATCATTGGCCACGAACGCGAATCCGAATATTCGCCGACGGATTTATTGTTGACGAGCGCGTACGTCCGAGTGACGCAGTTCTCGTGCCCAATGCGTGAGCTGGGCTCGGGTGACGTCAGGTTGGCACCGCTGACGCGCTTTGGGAACCGCGGATGTATCACAGTGAAAAGGCGGAGAGCTTTCGAAAGAAAGAAGGTAAAAAATAGTCCGCTATATTTTCAGATGTTCGTACCGAAAAGCTGGCTGTTGACTTTCTACCTTCTTTCTTTTGGCCAACTAAACGATATGCGATTATACTCCGTTTCACCTTATGTTGTACCGAAGCGAAGGCTAGAAGCGCGAGCTCATTGCGTTGACAGCTGCCCTTGGTGCACGAGAGCTTGTGCCGCCGAGGTGTGCCATAGAGCAAGGAGCTCGCGCTTGTAGCCTTTCCTGCGATACAACACAAGGTGAAACAGAGTATAGTAAAGTCCCAATTTAAAATCATTTATCCCAGCCCAAAATTCGTTTAGTGGCCCCTTTAAAGGGATTGTCCGGTAAAAACCGGAAGTTCTTAAGATTTCGTGATGGTTACCTGGTGGGAGCCTAATGATTAACATAGGCCATTTTTATTCTATTAAACGACACCCCAATTTAGTGTAATCAACGACGGATAATTGAACGAAACTCCATGCCGAATTTCGCAAGTATCAACGGCTGCACTCCCATGCCTGACGTGACGTCACACCAGTCTTGCAATTGTCATATCCTATGCCTCATTCCTCCGTGGGAACACTGTGCTCCCGACGCACCGCAGCATTCCAAATTACTCGCCACTGTAAATGTCGCGGAGAAGTGTGGAGCGTGACAACCGCACAACGAAAAAACCCCTCATTCTAAAAAAAAAAAAAAAAATATCTAGCGCAGCAGCGAGGGTGAACCACGTCGTACCGCTCACGCGGAGGACAAAATTCGAAGTGCACTTCAGTTCGGCGCGTTCTTTGCCTGATGTTACCTCAGAAACTCCGCTTCCCTGAAGGTGGAAGAGGAAAACGCCGTTTATGCACGCTTGGGTTAAAATACAATTACTCCTCCAGGGAAGCACACAAAATTCAGATTTGTCGTGGAAGATGCTCCTACAGCCATTGACAATGAGGTCTAAATGTTTTCATGAATGCGAAATTTGACCGGATAATCCCTTTAAGTGTTTTTCCTCAAACATGGCGACGTGCGCGACCGAAAGCGTCGCTGTGGTCGGCCTTCCACGATTGGCCCAACACTGACTATGACCTCAGAAAAGGATTTATCATCGACAGAAATAAAAGGAATGAAAGAACTTTACTTTTGACGGTGTTGGCAGTGTTCCTTTGAGAGCGCAATGATTTCAAGCTTCCACCATGCTATTTACAAACACCATCGAACTTGTTGTTTGCAAGGTAATGACGTCACAAGGGGGAACCATAGGAGGGCGCCACCAAAACATCTCGCCGCTAATAAACGAATGCAGAATCATACAAAAGACAGTCTTCATTCAGATTCAAACATGAGTCACCGCGACATCCTTGCTTCGAATGCCTCTTGGCAATGAGTTCATGGAGAAACTTGGGCACGTGGCATTCGAACCGCGGATGTTGCGGTGACTCGTGCTTGCAGACTATGTATGAGCAGTGTGACCCTAGGGTGCCTCAATGTCCTTCTGTTTAGGGTGATGCCACCCTTTGTAGTACCCGATACCGACAGCACGCGCTCACGGGGAAAATACAAAGAAATCGACGAAAACAAAATGTCGCCATAGCACAGTCAGTGCCACAAACGCGTGCAGGGACACGCTCTTTCACGCGCTTCTGAACAAAAAAAATAAAAATAAACGTGTGAGACAAAATGGCGAGATGCCACCACCCTAAGCAAAGCGCACATGAAGGCACCCTATGTGACCCCGGCTTTAAGCCGCTGTCACACATCGTACAAAAAAGTCTGCTGTCAGAGGCGTGTTTTTTTTCGTGGCATGACGCTTCTGCCACTGATTGGTCACGTAAAAACTACCTGCAGACGAGTTCCAAGCATGGCAAACATGTGTCGAATATGCTTGAAGCTCATATCTGTTTGTCTGCATCGAACAGCGCGTACGTCCTTAGTATAGGATGCATGAGCAACGGGACTACGGCTTTACGGAGCACCGCTGCCAGGTTCCTTTTACAGCGAAGCTGTATATGGCTCGTTGGTCGGTTTTTTTTTCGTGTCCGTTGACAGAATAGTCGTCAAAAAACCATCGTGCGTGCGCCTTATCACCGTTCACGCGCGCCTTATCTCTTATCATGTGGTTTTGACACTCTTTTCAATAATAAAACCACAAAACAAGTTTCAAAACCACGTGATAGATGATAAGCGCGTAGCACTCCCCGCATGCGTTTCTCGGTGAAGGTTGCGGTTACGCATGCTGCCGCGGCAACGGCAGCGCACGAAGTCTTTCATGTATAAAAAAAAAAAAAGTTTTGGTACAGTGCATTTACTTTTAAGTGGGCAATCGTTGCAGGTCATACCACAGCTTCGCTGTCCGACCACCTTCACAGCGTGGATTGGAGCCTTATTTTTTTTTTTTATCTGACTGCGTATTTTAATACAGTAGATCGCTAATTCAAATCTGAAAGCAGTTTTAGCTTCCCTTTTGCTTGACATTTTTACAAAGTCAGCTGTATTGAACTTGTTGCACTGGACCAGTGTCCTGTTGCCGAAAACGGACCGAGCATGGGCGCGCTTATCGCAGTTGGCTTTGGCGCCGGGAGGGCGCCACCTGCTCTTTCTTGCCTTGGGTCGCCCATTCGCTCGGCACTCGGTCTCAACCTGGGTGTTAGGATGAAACGCATTTGACGTCAAGATCATGCTGTGCATGAACGTGGAGGAGCACGCCTAAGAGAACGCCACAGTGCGAAGAATGGACACGCTGGTGCCACCGAACAATTTGTGCAGCGCGTCCGCGGAACGTGTTTGGCGCTAGCTGTTCTGTGTTTGATCGATTGTGGTCTACGCGAGACGTGGTGTTTTTGCCGGCGGCTAGCCACGAGGTCCTTCAGTCGTCGTACCCAGACAGTGAGTGACCTGACTGCCTTCAAGATGTGTGGTTTGAGTGGTCTAAAACAACTAAATTCAATACCGAATTGCGTATGTAATATCTTATATCTCGTTCTTTCTAATGTCCCCATTCTAAGCTTAAGTCTGGCTTCTGATCTTTTTGGTACAAATTGATAAGTTTCATCCACCTTTAATAGTCCAGTCATCTCTTCTGTGAAAATCTCAAGTATAGTCAAAGCCATTAGCTCACAGTTTTTTTAAAAGAAGATTCTCTGGACTTGTATAAATACATTGAAACTTTCGACTGGTCTAATGTTCTCGCCATGTCTGAGGTCGATTATGCAACCGAGACTCTAACAACAATTGTAAAAGACACCATTGACACTTTTGTGCCAAAACGTTCAACAAAGCCATCCAAATATCCTGAATGGTTTTTCACAGATTTAAAATTTTATCTAGTCAAGAAAAAACATTTCTACCGTCTTTATAAACAAAAACAAAATCCGGCTATTCACTTATGTACACCAAATTCAGTTTATATTGAGCTTTGGCGAAGAAACTGTTCATGCGCGATAAACGAAGTTATCTTGAGAGCGTAGAAAATAGCTTGCGGCGCCGCCCGAAGACATTTTGGGAGTTCACGAAGCTGCATACACGTGACGTTAGTCCTATAATCTGCTTACTTGCCTGTTCAAATAACGCCCCGGGTTATGTTTCATCTCCTCATGAAGTTGCAAATGTTTTCGCGGATTATTTTGTCAAATGTTGTTCTGACAATCGGCAATCTGTTCAACCGGGGGATAGGGAGCTGATTTGTCATGATTTATTTTTTAGTTCTATAAGAGTGGACTCTCTTGATATTGCGGAGGCGATTAGAAAGTTAAAACCCAATTTGATAGTGTACCAGGCTTGTTATCACAGGTTGCGGTGAGCTGTTCATTCCTATTTTGAAACACATTTTAGGGGCGAAGTTCTTTAGGCTCTATCCTTGTCCATCCGTCCGGCGTCCGTGCTCAGTGCTCACATCTATTACCATTCCATCTGTCTTCTTAAAAAACGAAAAAAAATGTTTGCGCAGTTGACAGGATTCGAACCTGTGCGGGGAGACCCCAATGGATTTCTAGTCCATCGCCTTAATCACTCGGCCACGACTGCGGGACGAGTAGGGGGCTCTCAAATGTGGTAGTAACTCAAAAGCTGGAGTTACCGCTCAACGTCTATACAGGAGAGGGCGCTGCGGTCAAATGCGTATACAATCGCGTTAAACTTTGCATGCATTGGCTCAACGTTTATAGACGAGAGGGCGCTGCGGTCAAATGCTCAAATGCGTATATAACCACGTTCCATACCACACATTCTCTTTCTGACATGGACCGTTGACTTATGCGGTGGAGATGCGTTCCCACGGCTTCTAGCGGATCCGAGCTGATCCGCTAGAAGAACCACTGGCTCTGCATTTCACCGACCATAAAGCAGTAATAATGAAGTCGAAACGCAACCCGGAACTCAGCACTACCTATGAGCAATAAAAAAAAAAAATCAGCACCATCATACCTATGAACAATAAAATCAGTATCATCAGCACCACCAGAGCTTCGCCCCAATCAACATCATTCACCAGGTGGAGATGGGGCCTCTTTTTTAATCTGTCACTCAGTTCAGGCATTTTCTCTTCGCTCTGGAAAAAAGTAGTAGTTGTTCCTATTTTAAAAAGCCGTGAAGCCTCTATAGTTGCGAACTACCGTCCAGTTTCCCTGCTTTGTGGTTTTTCCAAGGTTTTTGAGATTGTTGTGCGTAGCAGGGTGACTTTTTATTTCCGTCAAAAATTAACGTCTTCGCAGCACGGCTTTTTAAAAGGAAGTCTGTTGAAACAAATTTGTATACCTTTTTAGATTACTGTGTGCTGTTTAATTTAAATAGAGTACAAGTGGATGCAATATGTTTTGATTTGTCAAAAGCCTTCGACAAAGTGAGTCACGTGTTGCTTTTGTGCAAATGACATTTTTATTGTGCCTGCCCAGAATTGTGTATTTGGTTTCAAAATTATATGGGGGGGGGGGGGGGGGGGGTCTTTTCGATCAAATAGTGTTCGGGTCGCTGACAGTTATTCAGAAGAGTGTTTCTTAATATCCGGCATATCCCAGGGATCCATTCTTGGTCCTCTATTGTTTTCAATTTTAATAAATAATATAACGTCATGCGTAAAAAACGTTGTACTGCTTTTATTTGCCGACGACATCAAGTTGTTCAAGAGTAATCATTGCCCTTGAGATTGTGATATGATACAACATGATGTGTCTAATATAGCACAGAGGTGTAAACAAACCGTATCTTCTAAAAATAACGTACTGAATTCCATATCGTTCACCCAATTCCAGTAAGACACCATAACCCCAAAAAGTAAAAAAAAAAGAAAGGAAAAAAACATGAAACCTAAGCACTTCTTAAGAGTTGTAAATGCGAAAGCATTAACGTTGTTTTTCTGCTCCCTTAGTTCGTCTGCGGCCTAGTGGCGTGGACAACCACGTTTTGGCGGAGGACGGCCGCGCGCGCGTTTTGGTGAAGTGGCCGCGCCTCGCTGAGCTCGGCCGTGCGACCACTCTGGAGTCTGCCCGGACGGGCTCCGTTGGCTCTGCCGCCACCGCTCCCTCCTTTTACAGGCGGCCGCTCCGCTGCGTGCGCTGCGCTGCCATGGAGAGGGCTTCTCTGGTGGCTTTTTTTTTTTTTTGGAATTACGCCGCATGAGAGCCAATGGGAGCCTCGATCCTTGGTGGCGCGCGCCAGCCAAAGAGGGCATAATCCATCAGAAATCGGCTTCACTTGGGAAAGGGGATTTTAGGCGCCGTTTGGCCAACGTTGAGCGTTGTTTCAAAGTTGATGACGTCGGTTCGCTCAATGGGACAGTTAATGCTTTCGCATTAGAAAACTTGACATTATTGTGTTTGTCGGAAAGCGCAGAAGAAACCCCCCGGTGATCTCTAAGCCAAGCGCTCCCCATCTACAAGAGGACAGCATATCCGCTCACCGTTTTGCCAATCGCAGCGCCCGACCGAACACGAAGGAAAACTCCTCCTGCATGCCTCAAGGACCGATGCGAACGTCTCCTCCTTCAAACCTCCGTTACAAAACTAAAGATATACGCATATATCCGATTTATTTCTTTTCTAGGCGTTACAAAACGAACCGACCAAGCCCGGGAGACAGAAGAAAAAAGGAACCGCACTCAGTTTCAACATTAATTTCGCGAAAGGTCGACTTCCATTCTCCAGGGTGCAGTGCGGAAACTTAAATACATGGCGCGCGTATGCTCGAAACATGCGAGTCCTCCCACACGCGACAGATACTCTAAGCTACATTCATACAAAAAAAAAAGAGTTAAGAGGTTTTCCGTTTACGATTACGAGAGTTGGTTCTCGTGTTCTCCGGCGGCTGATAGAAAGGGGAGAACCGCTCGAGGACAAAACGCGCTCCGTATTGAGGACAAACGGTGAATGCTTGCTTGCGCCGAGCACGAGCGAACTTCTCGGCGTCCCGCCGCCATGGCACGTCACGGAGCTTAGCTCTCCAACGACAACACCACAACAATGGGGACGAAACAATTATCGCGACCTCGCGTCCCACCAATTGCTTTCTTCCTACTTCTTGCTGTTTGTCTTGGACGCCGCCGAGCATACACCGCGTACGCGCCGGCGTGGTGTGTGTGTATCTGTGTGTGTGTTTAAAAACTTGTCTCCGACGCGCTTTGTGCATGCAGTCGCTGTTGTGTACTCGCACACACGCGCGCACGCACACTCGGCACGGTTCTATCCGTTGTAATTGGAATTTATATTGCCCTCTTACGCGCCTTCCTTCAACTCTATTTATCGCGAACGACGTGAACTGGTGCCGACATCGCGTCACAAATCAGCGTCCGGTGGCTAAGAGCGCATGGAGACAAAAGAAACTATAGTGCCCGGCTACACGCGCGTTCCTTCGAATATTGGGGGCGCACCCGAAGGTGGTAAGCGAAATATGTGAGAGGTAATCTCGTGGAAAAGCGTTTAGCGCAACATACTTTCCGACGTGAGTTCCGCCATTCCACCCCTGACAGGCGGTAACGAACCAGACGATTGTTGAGCAAGTTAATTGTTTGTCGTTCTTGTATTTTCGCCTAAGCAGAGGAGATAGTATTTTTTTTTTTTTTTTTTTGCTGTGTGCCGTCAGAAGAAGTCAGTCTTCTCCCTTCAAAGTACTTAGGTCGTTGATTCTCCGGTGTTTATTTATAAGAAAAATCGGCGGATGTTGTTCGGTCTTCATTACTTTTTGCAAATATCGGTGATTTCGGTGGTCTTTTTCGGACGGACGCTAAACTCGGTAACAATCGCTAAAAAAAATATTGTGAAAAGCATATAAAGTTCAAGTCTAAAAAGCAATGTTTTAACAACAAACGTTCACTCTAAAAATGCCTGCGCCTCTGCTTATCCGCAAAACACTCGAAGAGCCAATCTCTGCGATCTGCGAAATCATTTCAGCGAATGATGAAGCGGAACATCCGTTTAGGCCTAAAAATGAAGTCTGCGCTGTGGCATTACGCAATGCGAAGCGTCTTGTTTGCATTGCGTAATGCCAAAGCGCAGACTTCATTTTGAGGTCTAAACAGATGTTCCGCCTCATCATTCGCTGAGCTGATTTTCTAAGTCGCAGAGATTGGCTCTTCGAGTGCTTTGCGGGTAAGTAGACTTGCAGGCATTTCTTAGTGTGTTCTAGCAGGAGCTAACTTGTCCAGACATTTTTTTTCGGTTTTAGTCGATTTTTGAAAATAAAGTATAATCACCAACCGCGCCAGTACTCAAAATTACAGAGACCCTTATGTCGAAAGTGGGAACCACACGGATCGAAAAATCATGGCGTAGTGTGTTTTGAGTGTAACAACGGGCACTAGTGCATTTTTAATATTACGATGAGCTGAAAAAGCGCTTTAACGGTATGTGGTTTCGAACACAAAATGAGGAATTAATAATTAAAAAGACACCGTAATAAAAAACAGTTTGTTTTGTTGTTTTTTTTGTTTAATGACACAGATGAGACACGTACTTTTTTCTGTAATTTTTCCACGAAAAGAAAACAAAATTACCCACTATTTACGCCATTAGACGCAATTTAGGTGGAGGTCACGGCCCGCTCTAAGTCCTGCCCACAAATCAGTTGCCCCGCCGATTACTACTGGATTTGCTTGGCTGCTCGGCCGAACAAGCTAACAAGCCTGGTGTATCCCTTTCTCTTCATACGGCGTTACTAATCTGGCTATGGTGCCTGGAACGCGTCTCCGACAGGGGCGCAAGCCCCCGCGGTTGTCGCCGCGTGGGAAGTCAACCTCCACCTGCCCGTGGTGCGCCCTGCCAGCTCTATAGCTGCAACGGAGGCTCTGGCGAAACCCCCCCCCCCCCCCCCCCACCTGGGATGGGGAACCCTAGCACTGGGGTTTTCCATTGGACGGGGGGGACAAAAAGGGTCTAGTCAACCCTAGCTTTCCCCGATGGAGGACGGAGCCCCTGAGGCGGGGAGCGCGGCGTGTGACGTGAGTCGTGATGACGTGGGGACGGCGTGAGCCCGCATGACGTGGAACGACCCAAAATACATGTGTGGACGCATGACGTGTGACGACCTGAACTGAAAAGGGATGGAAGTGTGACGTGAAGCGTGTTGACATGTGGGGAGGACGTGGAGTAGGTGACGTGAGATCGTGACGTGTACACGCAGGACGTGTGACGCTGCGTGGTGATCCGAGACGAGGCATCCAAATAAGGGGAAGGCTGTCATAAAGGTGGTGCCTCTTGGTATCTCCAATTACGGTGGGCCCCCCAGACGGGGGGGTGACCTCCAAGGGAGCCGAGGGATATAGAAGTGATCACTGCGACGGGGCTGTGTGGATTTATGGTTGCCACTCAGTGACCGTCGGACCCGCTGTGAGGCACGCTCGTGTCCTAGTAGCGGAGTTGGAGGGTGAGTCGGGCACTTGGGTACTTTTAGTACCGGTTGGTTTTCCCGGGCCGTTCCACTGGCTGTCCCATATTACTGGTTTCATTTATCCCCCTTAACTTCCAATTGGCTTTTTACAGAAATTATCAATTGATCCAAAGGATCCAATTCATTTTATCTCACATTGGCTTTAAATCGGTTGTGCCCACGAGGCGGTACCGATTGAGGCATTTTTATTTTTCAATCTTTTCAGCAAAGCCTCGACTTATCAAATGGTGTGTTTACCGCGTAATTAACAGTGGTCTCTGGATTTCCGTTTGGTGACGTCATAAAAGTGCCATGCTGTCGCTGGTTGCGATCCTGGCGGTGTTTCAGCAATGGTGGTGGATGTAGCAGACGCCTGTTTTGATGCAGGTCGCTCTCTGGTGTGACAGTCTACGGAAGCTTCCGCAGCCAGAAGTTGGGACACCATGACGACAGCGACACTCGCGTTCGCTCGCGCTTTTCGCCAGCATTTCTACGACCAACCGCCAGGATCGTGACATCCGACAGCATGACACTCCGGCTTTAGTGACGTCATTTGTTGCCACTTCGGGATCACGTTTGATGTATGGGCAGCAGATGACGCTAAACACGCCAGTCGGAGACGCGTTCCAGGTACCATAGTCTGGCGTCTGAAAACGCCTGCCTGTTGTGCGAGCAGAGGCGCGGGAGCCTCTGGCATCGTCTGCTCTTTCACTACCGTCTATCGTCGTCTGCCATGCCCGTATAGACGCGGACATGAAGGCTGCCCGTTGGCGTCCATTTTCACCTTCGTCCGTCTGCTATTCCGCCCCCGTCTCAAAAATTTTACAACGCTCGTAAGACTCGACCATGAAAGTGGCGTTCTAGCGCTCCATAATACGCGAGGGACGGTCCAATACAAGCGTCTGTCGATGTGCGGTAAAAAGCGACCGGGAAGACTAAAAAAGCAACAAAATTAATATGCAGTCATTTCAGTTTTTATGTTAGGTATAAGTGTCAGCTAGAACATAAACGAACACAAAAGATAGAAAGCGACAAATACACCGCTGTTTGTTCTTGCTTATGTTCTGTTTTTCTGCTTATGTTATTGTCGTTGTTTTTTTTTCGCATGACATCCGCCAGCAAAATGAGAGCGTCATGACGCACAATTAAAACGTTACATTGGAAATTATTTGCTTAAGCAGGCCAGGTGCACTGCAAAGCTTGAGCGCTACTTGCCTTTCGAAGCGAAATGACGGGAACATACCTGGACTAACCTGATACGAGCCGTACGCCAGATTACCTCCAGCCAAAGGGCTCGCAAATTCTTACCTGTGTAGGTATCTTCTCGGTATCGAAACCGTGGTCGCGATCACGGCGATAGCACAATTCACAGAGCAGCGGAGACGATTTAAGGGGAACCAACATCTTCATTCAGCGTCAACACGCACAAAGAAAGTAATCGAGTCAGATAGATCAAAATAGTTGATGTGGGGCGCTAGGCTTAGGCCAGACTCTCTATGAAAACAAGCATTCGCACAGCGCTTCTGAAGGTGCGTACTTACGACAGTTGTTCGCTGCCAACTATGTCCGTCGATGAGATCTTCCTCTAAACACCTCTGTGAACTCAAAACGACCCACACTCATAAAAACTGACGAGCCCAACGAGCTACGCTCGTTCAGCACCCAGCAGGTGCAGGCAACTACGTTTCTTAAGAGAATACATTTGAACACAATAAAGACTTTAGCTCGATTACTCGTTTCTTGAGCATAAAAAGTAGTCGATAAAGATACTATTACGGCACGGATATACAAACTTACAGCCAACCTTTTACACGTCAATCATCTCTCCAGCCAATGAGAGATGTAAGCACCTTGTAAGCACGGGGTGGGGCTTAGCGGGCTGCGACCTCCACATTCTGCGCCTCAATTGCATCTAGCAAGTAAATATTGCTCGGAAGAAAAAAAAAAAGTTTTAGCGTATACTTTTTTATTTGCATGTCCCTTTAAAAAAAAAAGTTATTTTTTCATTGCAGTGTCCCTTTAAGGTTTCAGATGTCACATGGGGGATCGAATAGCATCTTTGGTGAGGTGTGTCATATAGCGCAGGGGAACTCGAATGAAGTGTTTCTTGGAGGGAGCGATATCTCGGCGATCACGTAATCTCTCAACACCTCCCAGATAACAAGGTCAAGAACAATTTATTCGCCCAGAAAGTTGTTTCCGCGTAAATATTTAAAGACAAACTCCTTCAGTTTTTTGATGACACTGTAAATGGGTATTCAAACCAAAAATTATGGAGAGGCACTCGGTGTAATAAAATATGATATCTAATAGAGTGCATTGGTACAATGATCAGTTTCTTGTGTAATTAGATATTTATAAATGCTCATAAAGGCAAAATAATGTGCTTTGGGTATCTGAGGGTAGTGGTATATTCAAAATACTAATAAGGATGCACAAATTAAACTGCAGTCACTAATCCTGCCTTAAGCTGCCCCTTGAGTGGAACATTCATATCTAACATATTTTACGGCACTGAAATTGCTGAGTATTCATGACTCTGAATTAGTTGTTAACCTGTTCTTTTAACTTGGTTGGTACATGTGCAATAGGACATCCAATAAGACGCTGTGGAAATTGTGTCCACTACTTGTGAGAGAAATATAAAAATAGAATTTGTCCATAAGAAGATTGACAAAAATACAGACCACAAGAAACAAAAAGATTATGTTATAAAGTACACGTTCCATAAACTGGCAGTGGTACAGAACAAATTACATATTGCTAAATATATTCTAAGACTTTCCATTCCTAAAACATGGCGGAAAAAATTTCACGAAATTCCGAGGACACCTAAGCACTTCTTATGACGAAAGTAATCCCGGAAGAAGGGGAACAAGGGGGAACAAAGAACAAACACAAATCTCCAAACGCAGCTAGGGGACTGGTGCGCGACCAAAAAAATCCGCCAGGACCACTCGGCTTTTTTTCGGTCGCGCACCAGTCACCTAGCTGTGTTTGGAAATCGGTGTTCGTCCTTTGTCCCCCTCGTTCCCCCTCTCTGGGTTTATTTTCGTCATTCTTGTCAAGCTCGCTTCCACCTTTGAATTTAATTGCATTATCATCACAACTTCTTATGAGTTGTGAATGCGAAAGCATGGATGTCGTTCTTCCTCTCCCTTAGTTCGTCCGCGGTGTACGGGCGTGGACGGCCACGTTTCGCGACTACCGAGGTTGCGGCCGGCGACTCTAAAAATGCATCAAGCGTCGCCACTGTTCCTCGGCGCCGAGAAGAGCAGGAGCGGCCGCAGCCCCCCACCCGCCTCCGGCTAAGCCTGACACGAGAGCTGCGGCCGACCGCGCGCTCTCGTGAAGCCGCCGCCAATGGCTATCTAGGAGCCGTTTTGCTCAGCCAATGGGAGAATGGGCATTTCTTTCGCGTGGTTTCGCGGTTACAGACGCCGCCGGCTCCGCTTTATGAAATAGTTAATTATTTCTCATTGAAATATCAAATAATAAGAACCGTAGTCATTAAAAAAAAAAAACATATTTCGAATCACTGATACATAAAAAGTATAGAGAAGTGAAGCAAGTGTACCAAGTTCTCAACCTATTAATAAATTTCCAGTACACTGGTAAGTAATAAAGCTCCTAGGGTTATTATAAAATAAATCAGTAAACAAAGAAGAAATTATATCGCGGGAAAGAATAGTGAGCTCGGCCCTTTCCAAGGTTTTCCCAACCCTTTCCAGAGCCATTCAAATCGATTTTTTTGTATTATTGTTATTTATCAATCTAAAATAGGGAGGACCTATTTATAAAAACGTGGACGATATTCAAAAACCAAGGTTATTTAAGTTTTGAGTACGAGTAACCACTCTAGATATTTAACTTAGAAAAAAACATTGTAACCTTTGTTTTTATCTGTTTGTGTCTGTGAACTTGTTCCGTATGAGTGTTGCCCCACGCAAAGGGCAACATACGTAAAAAAAAAACATAAATATGATACAAAAAATTTACAGTAAGTGTTTAGGCAAAAAAAAAAAAAAGCAAAGCCTGCCAAACACAAATGTTGATGAAAGTACGTATAGCAAATGCAACAGGAAAGAAAATATCTCAACCAAACTATACTTACGCTAAAACAAAATAAAAGAAAAATGGTACAGGAGTCGAGATAAGATGTATATATAGTTAGGAGATCAATTAAAGGTTGCATAAACAAAGCAAATAAGATCAAAAGAAGAAAACTATCCTGATTGCAAAAGGACTAAGGAAAAACGAAGAAAAAAAAATAGATATCTGCAAACAAAAAGTTTTCGGCATTCACAGTAAAATTGGACTATTGGAACATCAAACTTTTAATTCTAGCTTCTCGCGATGCAGCATGCACTAATGTCAGCCGTCGTGAGATGTCTAGAGGGTTATATTTTATTTAATTAATTGAAGTCGTTTGAAGTAATGAATTAAATTTTCCTCCTGCATGTTATGTTTGTCGAACAAAGCTCATGGTGCACCTGTTTCTATAATCTTGTCAAAACATTTTCGAACATGCGTAGAAATTTTTAAGTCTCGTTAATGTGTCATAATTTCGGGCGGTTGAATTATTTCTCGAACCAAAACTGCATTACTTAGTTTAGAATAATATAATAAGTGATATATAAGCTTTTGCAGCCAGCAGGGCATTTTTTGTATATAAGGCTAATAATAGGTGTAATAGGCTAATAGTTAAACAGCGCAAAACGTTAGGTGTCATTTTTTTTTTTTTTCAGAACATATGCAATGGGATAATCACATTGATTACTTAGTTAAACAACTGTCAAAAGGTGTTGGAATAGTATGTCACTGTCGCTCCTTGTTGCCTGTAAATATTAAAATGCAAATTTATCCTGCTCTGTTTAGCTCACAAATTAACTATTGTCGTTTGGTTTGGGGCGCAACAATTAAATCGAATATTAACAAACTTACGATCCTACAAAAGAAAATGCTGCGTTTTATTGCAAACGTGCCTTACGACACTCATACGGAACCATTATTTCTTAAATTCAACGTCATGAGGATTTCCAGTGTATACGAGTACCGTTTGCTACGTTCTTATTTATTTTCTACCGATGAGTTTATTTCTTTTTTGTCTCATGTATCCCTCCTGACAAAACGTGAATCTTCCATCCTTGTCAGACGCAGAAATTTCTGGAATGTGCCTCATTTTCGTACAAATTATGCACTGCAATCTATTGCGCATAACCTGCCTACATTACTTAACAAGTTCATTACAGACCACAATGATATTCACTATTTAACAAAAAAGGACGTACGCGTTTGTTTTATTTATACAAAGTGTAGTGTATAGTAGTTGTTGTTTTTACCATGCCCTGTAAGTGCAGGGGCACCAGACCCGGACAAGCTACCTCGAGGAAGCTTTTTGTCTGGTGCCCTCAGCACAATATTGCTGAAAATAAATATTACTTACTTACTTACTTACTTACTTACTTACTTACTTACTTACTTACTTACTTACTTACGTACGTACGTACTTACTTACTTACTTTCTTACTCACTTACTTACTTACTTACATAGGTCGGCATATGAACTAGACTGCTATCGCGCGATAATAGTCTTCAATGAAACAAACACCGAAAATTGTTGTACACTCTCTTGTTTCGGTTTTGTGTTGTCCTGTTTTATTTGTATGCAGTCGTGGTCTTGTTTATTTGTTGGTTTAAAGTTGTGTATTTTGTTTTCCTTGAGGTTAAGTGCAATAATTTAATTTGCAATCATTTCGACAATTTCGATTTGTTCCGCGACTGCCGCGACCCACGCACAATCGTCTCGGCTTATGTGAGCATTTTGGCGAATGTCAGTTTGAATAATATTTAACTTAATTTACCCGAATTAAAATATACGCTAAATTCCGATTCCAGTAAAATAAATAAATGTATCTTATTTGAATGAATTTAACTGAATTAAACGATACTCCAAAATACCAATGTTTCGCGAGAAGTAAATTAAAATAAATTAACTCGCTTTATTATCAATTCATTTACGTCCGGCATGTATCAACAAAAGAAAATATATGCATATATTTTGGTCGTTAATTTTACGGACAATGAAGTAGTCAATAAATTATTGCAAACGTTAACACGGAAAAAAGACAAGAACGTGGAAATACTTTTATACAAAACCATTGTGAACCCAGTTAACCATTTTTCTAATGAAACTGCATAATACTACGAAGTGTATCCTCCAGCTGTGCGTATGAGGTTGAATTCATTATTTATCGTAACTTATAACAAAACACTTGGTCACTGTTGCACATACGTGAAAATTTATCACGTAAAACTTATCAAAGGTCTTTTTTTTTTGTGTGTATATACTATTATATAGAGTAAATATATTCACATATTCCGCGTGTATTTCGAGCCTCTTCGTTTCGATAAAACGGAATTCTCACATTCAAAATATTCAGCGGCCTTCCCGGGTTTATGAACATGCTATGATTAGGGTGTCGTGTTTTCGGGAAATAGGTAAGACTGACAAGCCCCGAGGATGAACCCCCGAGCCCGTTTCATATGCAATTCGGGAAAAACAGAAAAAAACTCGAATTGCAGCCCTCCTTGGGTAATGAAGAAACCCAAGCATTAGGGGAATCAAAATCTTTATCTACAGCTTTATTTTATGCTGTTACGGTACACAGCCTCCAGTGAACTTTCTGCAATGCCGTTTCTTTCTTCTGGAACAACGCTCAATGTCCTTTTTACTTCACTCATCTGTTCCCGAACGTTTTCCAATTATTTGGGTCACGCACGTGTTGCTTGGAAGCTAGGGAATCTACGTGTCCTTTTCTTGTTTTGTTTAACAAAAGCCCCGATAAACACCGATTTATTGTCCAAAATACAAAATTGACACCGAAAAACACCGACTCATTGGAAAAGAAATAACAAACCCCGAAAAAACAGACTCGAATCCGGTAAAAAATAGGGCTGGGCTTCGATTTAAAAAAAAAAAAAATTAACCTGATTAATCGCTACCGTTTAGTCGATTAATTAATCGATTAATCGGTTATGTCTATTTTCAGGCATAATATCTGGAAAGTGTCAAACTGGATATTCTGTTTATTCTTTGTCTTGCCAATGGCATGTACAGCCCATAAAGAAAGCACGGGCAAGCATTACGAAAATGAATTCTTGTATTATTGTTCCAAACTTATAATCACTCTGAATGACAATCATCGGGAAAGCTAAAGGACTTTATCGTCGAGTAAAACAGTGATGCCTATTAAAATAGACAAATGAGAACCAAATAATAAAACAGGCATTTTTACTTTCTCTAGAAATTTCAAACTCAAAACCCAACCGATTGACCGGTTAAAAAGGTTAATCGCGATTAATGCATTAATCGATTAATCGGAAGGTTAATCGATCAATAAAATAATCCTATAATCAAAAGAGCCCCGAAAACACTGAACCCTAGCTATGATAGGCATGTGAATTGGTGTCGTGGAAGTGTGAATCCGTAATTAAAACCGTACAATTGGTGCTTGTATCGGCATTGAATAACAGCTGTGCAAAAAAAACTATACGAAGGTTGGTTTTTAGAAAAATATTCTTTTTTCTTATGCTATTTGATTTTGTTACGACAGATGTCATTTCTAAAGCAATATACGTATGAGTGTTTTCATCTCAATTCAAGCACGGTTTTAAGGTAATATTTTGACAAAAAATGCCATATATTCTGGATCTATTCTTAAAATGAAAAAAAAAAACGTAACCGGGAAACTTATTTTCTTTTCTTTTTTTCTTCGAGTTATTGATTATGGAAGTGGCCAAGGCGAAAATTGTTCCCACCTGTCGGGGATGGTATGTTTGACCACTCGCTATTTTGTCATTTGTCACACTACTGCACTAGCACTCTTATCTGAAAGAACTCTTCTGTGATAATCACAAAATATATTTTATTTCGGTTAACAAATTTGAAATAACTCTCGTATTTTAGAATAATGTTGAACAGAACCTTGAACTATCTCCCTTTGATGATTTTTGGCGAAGTGTGGCCAGTCCTTAGGTGTGACCGATTTAAGATATATTAATGGCCTAAATATCACCAGAAAGCTCGAACTTAGCTCTTTTTATTGCATACAAATTAAATATCATACCTATAAATTAAAATTAGTGATAAACGTTCGAATGAGCCAATGTTTCGAAAACCTAAGTAATTCAAAATCGATTTTCTCAAAAACTATTTTTTTTATTTTCTTCAATATTTATTAGCAGCAAAGTATAATAGTGATCTATCATAAAATATAACTATATTATATATTAGATTATTTATATGACCGGAAATAAAACTTGAATATTGTTAAATGTGCGTTGTAAAACTACAAGCTTAAGCTTTTACTCCGCATTATGCACAATTTCAATTATTTTTTAAGTTTACATGTTGTGTAAAGTAATGTTAGGTAACTAACCATATTCGTGCCACAATATTGGCAAGAATAGCACTCATGCGAGGACGCAGTAACAACGCTGTATAAATATAGCGCACAAGCGACAAGAGGCCAAAGGGTGACACAAAAGACAAACAATACGCCAACTTACAACTGGAATTGTAATGCATTCGTTCTGCTTTCTGCTCTACATTTACTTAGCTGTATAGGCAAACGCCTACACACCTTTTCTACGAGGGTGCAGCCTTCTTGAATGTCGTCACTTCTGGTATGCGGTAAAACATTGTTTTGATCTCTCCACGCCGCTGGAAGGTGTTTAGAAAAAATGCGTGATTGTCACACATTCTTGTATTGCCTCCCCTATAATTTCTCGCATATTCCAGTTTGAAAGGTTTTATTATTTTTTCGTCCCGCATACCAGATACGAAACCAGGTGACTGAGAACGACAGGAAACAGAAAACGTCCATAGGGGGTATTCACTGGCGGCCATAGCCGTGTAGCACTGGACGTCGTATTTGAGGGTAGTGTTTAGAGCGCATGTTCAGAATAAGCTCACAATAAGAGCCTGTGCGGAATGCAGGTTTCAAAAGAACTGCGAAAGAACAAAAGAAATGATGAAGATATTCATCTTCATCTTTTCACCTGTTAACACACAACCGAGGAGGCAGCCAGCACTAGGTTGTACGGGCTTCTGCCTTTCGGCTGCCTCAGGCACTACAGCTGTGTGGAAGTTAGTGCCAATAAACACCTTGAACCTTGAACCTTGAACCTTGGAAGCTCGCCGTCAGCACGTGCTCAGCAGCTGCACACACAGTTATGGCCACCAGTAAATACTCGGCGTCAAGTATCATGCGCTTCATTATCAAGGCTAGCATAGCTTCCCCAGTGCTGCAGCACCACACATTGCTGCGAGAGCACGTGGCTTCGTCATGCGCCGCATCCGCATGCGCTTGTTCTACAAAGCTTTGACAGAGTTGGAGCACTGCGGAAGCTACGGTAGCCTTGACAATGTAGCACAAATAGGTTGACGCCGAGTATAGATTCATACATACGGTAAATACATCCGTACATACAAGTACAGATGCATACATACAAACACATACTAATAGAATCCTCGCTGAAAATATCCCGCTAAATATTTTTCCTGCTTCAATAAACAGAGCCGTTTCCGCACATTTAGGATCACATTGCCGAGACTGTGGATACACAGCCATGAGCGAAGACCCTTTTTAGATGCGGAGCATCTCTTGCTCGGGTCTATGTCTCGCGGCGTCGTAGTCCGCACTCACACTACGCATGCGCAACTCTCCTCCTTCCCTCTCTCCAACAGCTGCGCGTTACTCTCTCCGCTTTCTCTCTCTACCAGCTGCGTGCACTTCGCGTGCGTTCGCTTCGACTCACACCGCGCGCGCATGCGCAACTCTCCTCCTCTAGTCTCCTCCCCTTCAAGTGTGAATATAAGCAGCGGTAGCGCGCTGCGCGCGTTCTTCCTTTCCAAACTCCTTCTCTCTCTCTCTCTCTCTGAGCGCGTTCAGTTCAGCGCTGTTGACTCCACTCCGTTCTTCCGGTGAAGTGTGATGGAAGCAACAGTCCCGTCAGTTAGTGGGTTGGCGCAAGCAAGCGTCAGCACCACCCCACAAACTAACAGCAACGCTACGTCCACTGAAGACAAAGCTGCGCAGCGAAGGGCACGCGACGCTGAGCGCAAACGCTTGAAGCGAGCGGCAGACCCTGAACTACGGCAACGAGAAGCGGCGTCCATTCGTCAACGTCGAGCGGCGGATGCTGAACTACGACAACGTGAAGCAGCCGCGGTTCGAGAACGTCGAGCAGCAGAACCTGAGGTTCGGGACCGTTAAGTTCAACGTAAACGTACGAAGCGAGCGGCGGAACCCGACCTTCGAGAACGGGAAGCCGCGTTGGTTCGTGAACGTCGAGCAGCAGAACCTGAGGTTCGGGACCGTGAAGTTCAACGTAAACGTACGAAGCGAGCGGCGGAACCCGACCTTCGAGAACGGGAAGGCGTTCGCTTCTACTCACACCGCGCGCGCATGCGCAACTCTCCTCCTCTAGTCTCCTCTCCTTCAAGTGTGAATATAAGCAGTGGTAGCGCGCTGCGCGCGTTCAGTTCAGCGCAGTTGACTCCACTTCACTCCGTTCATCCGATGAAGTGTGATGGAAGCCAAAAAAAAATTACACCATCTTCCCGAGGGGAACCATGGGGTGATGCGGAGCATCGCGGAGTTTCCAACAACGTTCACGCGATGTGTGGTAACCAACGCAAGTTAACAACGTAATAACACGCAAGTTAACAACGTTACTAACAACGTTACTAACACCGTTAATAACACCGTTAATAACGATCCGCGATGCTCCGCATCACCCCATGGTTCCCCTCGGGAAGATGGTGTAATTTTTTTCCTTTTTGTCTCGTGATGCGCGCGTGCCGGGGAGAAATCCCCGGGATTTCTCCCTCATGTGAATACCCCTTAAAGGGGCCATGAAACAAATTTTGGGCTGGGATGAATGGTTTTAAATTGGGACTTTACTAATCGGATATCCTTTAGTTGACCAAAAGAAAGAGGGTAGAAAATCATAAGCCAGCATTTCGGTACGAACATTTGAAAATATAGCGGACTATTTTGTACCTTGTTTCCTTCGAAAGCTCTCCGCCTTTTCACTATGATACATCCGCGGTTCCCAAAGCGCGTCAGCGGTGCCAACCTGACGTCAGCCGAGCCCAGCTCACGCATTGGACACGAGAACTGCGTCACTCGGACGTATGCGCTCGTCAACAATCAATCCGTCGGCGAATATTTGGATTCGCGTTCGTGGCCAATGAGTGCCCTGTCGGAACGTATCGTCACTGGGGAATGACAAGTTCTATGGTGTGCATAAAAAGCACGGTGGAAGCTAGGAGTCATCGCACCGGTGCCGAAGAATGTCACGACGACGTGATTTCACAATTTGCATTTGAGTTGAGGATTAAAGCTAAGGAGGAAGAAGTAGGAAAATCGTTTCAGGGGCCCTGCAATCATATTTAAGCGTCTACCTTTTTTGCGGTTTCCACGTCTCTTGGGGTTCGGGCAAGCCGGCGGGCACGGAGAGAGTAACTAAATATCGGTGCGTCTTATTTTAACCGGACGACGCGGAAACCTCCTCCACCTACGGGGGCGACCCGCGTTGCCGAAAGCGCGCAAAATGTGACGTCTTTGGTCCTGGGCTTACTACTGGTCAGAGCCGCTAAAAGCTTCTTTTTAGTCGAAATACAAAATATAAGTGGCGCGGGCCGTTTCAATTATTTATAAAAGTAGCTTTTGTTCAGCATTCTAGATCAGAAAAGAAACAACTGCAATTTATAATGTACGGAAACAAGAAATGACCCGTCGACATACCCGCCACCAAGCGGTGGAAAAGGAGGCGCATACTAGAAAGGTGTAGTGGGATCAGTCACCGACGAGTGGCGAGTGTATAAAGGCCCCGGATGTACAAGGCGGCGCCGCAGTCGAGGATCCGACTGGTTCCGAGCGTTCCGAAGGCCTTCGGCGAGCAGCTTTCGCTTGCGGTTTGGCCTTTTGGCGGTATGGCAGCGCGAAGTGGCTCCCGTTCTGAACTGATTTTTACCCCGTGTTTGCTGTCGTTTGTGGCCAATGAAGTGTCATGCCGAACTAGTGTTTAATCGCGCAGCAAATGCAATGCGAGCCGCCCTGGCTGCCCGCTTCATAGAGCTCTAGCCAGAACATGCTTTAGTGGCGCCCTCTCGAGCCCTCGACACGAAGTGCGGCAGCCGTGAGCGCTCGCTGAGCTCACTACCCCTCGTCTAGTTCACGGCCACTCGAGCAACCAAGAACGTCAAGAAGGAGTTTATTTTTTGCTTGTTTTTGTAATTTTAATTTGCCTATAACTTTTAAAATAAAGCGAAATTCGAGAAAAGTAAAGTTTCATTAAGTCACTACGTTCAGTGCGCTCAGGTTCGGTGCAAATTAAAAACCAGTAAAAAAAGTCCTTGCAGGGCCCCTTTAAGGAGCTTCGCCCCTAAAATCCGCCTAGTTTGGGTATTGAGCCCGGGACCTCTCCATTTCCAGCGGAGCGCTCTAGCAACTGAGCTCACCCGGGGTTAGACGTCAGTAGAGGTCCCGGGTTCCATACTCGGACCAGGTTGATTTTTTCGGTTGCGCACCAGTCACCCAGCTGTGTTTGGAGATTTGTGTTTGTCCTTTCTCCCTCTTGTTCCCCTTCTCCAGGGTTTATTTTTGTCATTCTTGTTCAGCTCGCTCGCAACTTTGCATTTCATTGCATTATAATCATAACCTTAAAATGAAAGCTTTTCACCCTTGTTGGTGTTAGACTGGTGGCAGCTGATAAAACCTGTTTGCTCTACTGGCGTCTAACCCCTGGTTAGACGTCAGTTGGTAGAGCGCTCCACTGGGAATGGAGAGGTCCCGCTTTCGATACACGGACCAGGCGGATTTTTTCGGTCGCGCACCAGTCACCTAGCTGTGTTTGGAGATTTGTGTTTGTCCTTTGTCCCCCTTCTCCAGGGTTTATTTTCGTAATTCATGTCCGGCTCGCTTGCAACTTTACATTTAATTGCATTATAAGCATTTACTTTTTTTTTCATTTTTCATTTACCGTTTTTGTTGTCTTTCTCCACTTGAACTCGGTCGTTCGAGCAGCAAGACGCATGGGCGTGCGACGTGCGTAGTTTGCGAGCACGGTGCGGGCGGCCGTTAAGCCGGGGTCACACTGCTTATACATCATACAAAAGGCAGTCTCTATACAGATTCGAACGCGAGTCACCGCGAGATCCGTGCTTCGAATGCCGCGTGTGAGTGAGTTCAAGGAGGAAACTTGGCTCGCGGCATTCGAACCACGGATATTTCGGTCACTTGTGTTTGCAGATCTGTCTTTTGTATGATGTATATGAGCAGTTTGACCCCGGCTTTGACCTCCTCGCATGTGAGTACTGTACTTTGGTACTGTTTCCAACCGCCTGTGTAACCGCGTAACTTAAATAATAATAATAATAATAATAATAATATTAAAAACTTCTATTTATAGGAATAAACCAATACATATATTTGTTTTGCATATATTTGTTTTGCTGTCCTCGTTTCCGCAAAACGGCTTCTAATGACTTTTTTTTTTTTCTATGCAGATGACATTGAATGGAACTTTACGGCATCTATACGTTGTGAACTTTCCGTTTAAAAAAAAGCGGTCTGAACCGGCTCGCGCTTGCTGGAACCGGTAACCGAATCGTTAATTCGAATGCATCATTGAACCGGAACTGAACCGGAACAAAATGCAAAGTTACTGAACCCGAACACGAACCAAACCGAAATAATGACCGGTTCGTCTCCCTGGTTATACGTACACCTAGTCGAAGAGTTCCTTAAAACTCATGTACTCTAGCTTCGTAACTTGTACATCACGTATTGTTACGTTCTTAGAACCGTAAGGGTAACGCGTTGCCCTTGAACGAATGAAACTTGTCGAGGGATACTCAAAAGTAGGGGCAACGTGAAACGTGTACAACGCCGTTTCTGCGTACATCGCTTTAATTTTTAATAGAGGATTCATGGCACATTTTCCGGAATCCAGTGTCAAGTTAAAACAGATCGCGAAACACGTGCGTATCTGCGATCGCTTCTAACAGATGTTTCTGCAGTGGCTGACTGCAAAGTCCTTGACACATGTCAGGCGGACATTAAAAAGAGCAGAATAAAACGTTACGGTTGCTTGTTTTGCGAAGTATTGATCCAAGCATACGAGCTGTTGACGACAAAAATAAATTGACTGACTTTTTTTTCTTTTTAATTGTGAGCTGCTTTTATTTAGATCGTCCTTCCGCTTGCATTTTGACCGTGTGAAAATGCCGGACCTAATTTTGAGCTCGTTACTGATAGCAAAATTTAATCTTGCTGGCTTGTCCATACAGTGATCGGAGTTTGTTTGTTTTTTTATCCTTGGGGGGGAGGGGGGGGGGGGGGAGGGGGACAAACACATACCTCAGATCAAGAGTGTTACTGCAGCAAACGTTCTGCTTAAACATTACACTCTTGCCTTATTTTTCTTTTTTTAGGGCCACGTTTTAGTTTAGATGAGCATGTGTTTATGTATCGCTACTGCGTGATGCACGTTAATGACCTCGGCCTAGCGGTGGTACTGCAAAGCCTAAATTTACATCTACAGCAGACATCAGACGCTCCTGGGAATATAGACTATAACTTATTGCAATCTAAACTTCCATGCAAAAAAAAAAAAAAAATTAGTTGTTCACTTTGACAGCCAAACTGACAATCTTTTCCTTTTTACTTCCTGCTCCCGGTGTTACTTCACGTAACATTTTTGGCATTTTCGCTTTAAATAGTGGTAAAAAAAAACGTCTATGCTCTTTTTAATAATTTTGAACAGCTGAAGGGCACCTTAATCTTGCCTCTACTAACTCGTCGCCTGATATAACGATATTTATAGAGAACTGCGCAAAACGTGCATATTGTTCCCATTACATTTCCCGATTGCATTTTCGGTTACGGTTGTAACTAGATCAAATACCTCTCTATGTCGATCACTTAGGCGTCAAAACTATATATAGTTAAAGGTGTCCCAATCTTTCCTGCCTTTTCCTGTGCTTTCTCTACTCCTTTCTGCTACTTCTAAGGACAACATTATATATATATATATGTGTGTGTGTGTGTGTGTGTGTGTGTGTGTGTGTGTGTGTGTGTGTGTGTGTGTGTGTGTGTGTGTGTGTGTGTGTGTGTGTGTGTGTGTGTGTGTGTGTGTGTGTGTGTGTGTGTGTGTGTGTGTGTGTGTGTGTGTGTGTGTGTGTGTGTGTGTGTGTGTGTGTGTGTGTGTGCGTGTGTGTGTGTGTGTGGTGTGTGTGTGTGTGTGTGTGTGTGTGTGTGTGTGTGTTTTTTAAGCTTTACAGGTTTGTTTTAAAAAAGTTGTGAAAGCTACCGTTTGTGCAGGTGAGGTATACTGCCAGGGGTACATAGTATAGTAGGCTAATCGTAATGGTCAGTTAGCTAATTAAGTAAAGTTTGTTAATTAACTTTTTTATTAATGAAAATAGACATATCGTTCCAATTGGAAACTTGTTGAGCGTCATCGAAAACCACTAAATCAGTCATTTTCAGAAAGACTTTAAGCGCGTGAGAAGCGTAGTAGTGCATTAAAGTTACCACTCGTGGAGCAAGTAGTACAAGGCTAGCGGTTGCGGTAAGGCGCCCGCGCAATTTTTCCGTCTCTTATCTAGCCCCAGCCTTGTACCTGCTCCACGAGCGGTAACTTCAGCGCACTACTGCGTTTCTCGCGAACTTAGTCTTTCTAAAAATTGCTGATTTAGGGGTTTGGGCGACGCTCAGCAAGTTTCTAATTGGAACGATATGACTATTTTCACTAATTTAAAAATTAATTAACACATTTTACGTAACTAGCCGACTGATCGTTACATTAGCCCCATTTACTATGTCCCCCTGGCCGTATAACTCACCTGCATAAACCGCAGAAATGTAACTTTCACGCCTATTTTGAAACAAATCTGTAAAGCTTAAAAAAATAACCTTGTATATAAATATATATATATAAGTCAAAGGAGCCGTGATGTCATGAGTTAAGGTCGAGGTTATGTCCTATTAAATAGCATTCCCACTCCTACTTAGCACAGAATATTCCGCACGTACAACTCAGCCAACAAGTTTTAATTTGCTAGCAGGAATCGTCGCAAAAGAGAATCGATATATAAAACTTTGAAGTTGCCAAACGACTACTTGGAAACCACAACAAGCTAAATGATTCATATGTCGAAAGGCGTATGAATCGTGCCTCGAAAAGTTATATGGACATGGTTATCAGGGGGCGAGAGGTGAGGGCAGTCATAAATCAACCAGTGCCTCCTCTCCTAACATCTGATACGTGTAGCGCTGACACAAATAGCTGCCATCAACGGGACGCGGGCTGTATCGGAAAAGGAATGGTGTCCGTGCAAGTTCCTCTCTAATGCCATCATCATCGTCATCATCATCAGCAACAACGTTTTTGTTTTTGTTTTCCTGAGGACCGGAATGATGGGTATTATTCAAAGAATGGTGTCCATTGTTTTGATTAAATATTTCAATGCAGAACACTGCCATAGTTAACTCTTAACCAATAGCAACCCACCCTAATTTTTTGTCTTTTTTATTCTGAAATATAGAAAAAGTTTTCTTGCTTTTTTCTTTATTCGCCTCTCAAAGAAGCTTAGAGACATCTGTAAGACATTCGGTATGACGAACTGACGACGGTCTTTCGTGGTACTTTTTTTAGTGGGAAGACGTCAGTTCTTCTAGAAAGGCCTTTGCCGACTATACGACGTCGCCTTCTTCATTCAAGTTGAAGGGACCCTACATCAAATCGGCAGTTTATGTGCATCCCAAATCCAGAAGTGTGACTGGGCGGCCCACGAGTCATATCTCAGGGGCGAGAGGGGACCCGTAAGACGTCCCCACCCATTGTGGGGAAGAGGGGGCTCGGAGGCCCGTCGCCTGTCCCGCCATGATTTACGACACCGCTCGACGCCTGCAATGTTGAGGCAGCTGAACCGTATACCGGCCAAGCGGTATCCTTGCGGAGGCCCTTTAGGGTTTCACTCTGATGCACGCGATGCACGTGGTGGAAGTATGACGGTAAGTTGCAGCTGCCATGACGACGTCTTTGGACAGCATGCCACAAGATCACTACAATGCAAGGGGAGGGCCGGAGAAGCCTTCTTTGAGGTCTTTACTGTTCTACATTATTTCAATCTCTTTTTCGTCGAGGCAACCCTGACATAACTTGACGAGCACGTACAGAGGACATGTTTGACTTGAGCCACGTATATTTTCCTTACCGCTATAGACAGCTCGAGTGCTCTGTCGTAGTTGCTTGCGCTATATGATGTGGTAAAGACCGATTTCACCAGCAGTTTTGCCGCGCCGTCGCTGCCGCAATGCATCGAAGAAAAGGTGAGCGGCGTTTGGCAACTTCCGGTTCCTTAGGAAGTTTTGTTCAGCTGTTAACAAAGGACGACGGTGATCTGCAGGCCTGTCTAGGCATGGTTCTGAAAACAACAGTCTGGAGGTTTCAGAAACATGCTTGCTCAGGCTTGCACCTCATTGTCGCAGTTTGTCAGCAGTGAAACAAAATTTCCTAAGGAACCGGAAGTTTCCAAACGTCGCTCACCTACCTATTGTAGTCTTTCAGCACGTGCGATAGCCTCGTAGGAGATCTGCGCGTGCGGAGCACGAGACGGCACAAGCCGTCTCATGCAGTGCCCCCTATCGCCTGTGGACAAAAGTGTTGGCGGCGCCATCACTTTTGTTCACAGGACACCCGGACACCATTATCGGTATCTGGACATCATTATCGGTGTCCGGCTTTATAAGCAGGCATAAATAGGTCTTACTTTAACCAGCGTAAAAAGGGTGCTATCACTTCTAACATACCCTAATCAGGATTGTGCACCGAAAATATATACAATACGAAAGGCGAACACTGGAGAGTGGGTGCCTCACTTTTTGAACAGGTATGATATTTAATCGACGCGTCCCACCTCCAGCTCACTAGAAATACAACACACGCACGCACGCACGCACACGCACGCACGCACGCACGCACGCACGCACGCACACGCACACACAGGCACACACAGAAACAGATTGCCTCTCGTATACCAGGTTTACGAAAGGTTTGAAAGCCGTGAATCACAACAGGGTTGTTCCAGCTTTTAGAGAAAGGCCTCGAGCAGGTAAACCAAGCGCCTGTATAGTCATTTCAGTCACATTTCCTCTTCTTATTTCTTTAGACGCGGATATAGTACATAACCCAAAAGAAGACGGCTGGGAATATCCTATCTGGCCTTGCATTGAAAACTCTGGTAGGGGAGGTGGTTGGTGGGGGGACGACGTCTATAAAATGAGCCACGTCCCATGGCAGCTTTCAGTCATGGCGGAGGGATACACAACGGGAGCGGCTTTTCACCAGGGGGGACATCTGGTTCCTTTTCATCGGGAGAACAAGGGGGGCGAGTAGCACGGGGGAGATGCCTTCCTTTCCGCGCCGATCAAGAGCCGGGTCGCGCGTCGTCATGCGGCCGACCACGACGAGGGGCTCGAGAGAGCAGCAATCGCTCCTCCTCCGAACTGGTTTCTTCACTCGGGCCTCGAAGCGGGCTGGCTGGAGATTTTTTTGACGGGCTCTTTGCAGGGTCACGGCTTGCGCAACCAATTCATATCACACACCGATTCACGAACGAACTCGTTCTCCCCCGGCGTGATCCAAGAGGCTTTCTGCCTGACGCCGCCGAGATTTCGCAAGTCCGATCACAATTTTTCATCTGTTTGCTCTTTTTTTTTTTTCACTTTATAGATGAAAATGCCATCCTTTCGAAAACGTTCGGATAGTCGATGAATAGCTGCGAAATACCCAAGTACAGGTCTTCAATGGAGGAGCTGGGCTGTATAATATATATATATATATATATATATATATATAATACTTTACGCAACATGTCGGCCCGAACATCTTCACCCACAAGGCTTCGGTGCAAACTCAAGAGTAGTTGGGAGCATCACACGTGCCGCTTGGAGTACAGCGACCGGACCTTTCATAGTTGATTGGGTTGGCATCTTTCGTTGTGGTTCGCTTATAGGTGAAGACGATGACCCTGCAATTCAGAACTCTGAAGCGACACGTACTTTTGAACCTTGCAACTCGCGCCCTCGTCCCGGTTGACTCTTCTCGACCCCCTTCCCTCTCTCTCCACTCTAATTACATATTCTTTCTATGTCACCCAAGACCCCACTGTTCTCTTGCCGAAGTTCGGGGTGAATTTTAATCGTAGAGCATAACTGCAATTATATCCACAGGTAAAATATTGCTCTGGGGCAGATCTCGGCGGCACAAGCTCTCGTGCAGTAAGGGCAAGAATTAGTAGGCTGAATTAGGGGTTTCTTTCTCTTTTAATTTTATTTATCACGGAATATGTTTATGGTCTGGATTTCATGGAAAAGTGTAACTCTAGAGTGTGACGAATACGCTTTACACGCAGGCCAAGGCAACATAAAGGATGCATAGCCCGTAGCAGGCATCGCACAGGCATCCAAAGCAAAAAGAAGATATAATTAGTTGTAGCAATTCATACATGATCATAACTAGGAACAAACAATCAAAACCAGAAAGGTTTGCCAAGGAGCACACCTGGAATCGAATGGACCTTTTGTAGAAATACGCGGTGCGCATGCGCGGAGTATTTGATGCGCCTGGGTCCGAGAGTATCTAGTTCCAAACAATCCGCCATCTTGCATTTCTCGCCTTTGAGCGCCTTGGAGACCCTCGAGACTCACGTTTTGATGTTGCGAACAAGGTGAACACGAGTCAACGTACTGACGACGCCCATTCTAGATTACGACGTGCACCGCAATCATGCCGGTGAACTGTGTAGCCTTCGGCTGTTGGAACTATAGGAAGTATTCACTGGCGGCCATAGCTGTGTGCACGACTGCTGAGCGCGTGCTGATGGCGAGCTTCCACGGTTCTTTTGTAACGCGCATTTCGCACCCTCAAGATTGCCAGTCTTAGCAGCCTATTGATGCGGGCTCGTTCAGAGCATGCGCTCTACACATCACCCACAAATATGGCGCCCAGTGAATACTCCTTATTAAGGAGTAAATAGTTTCAGTACCCTCTCTCTGGCCGAGCAGAGAGGGAAGATGGTTTCGTTGTGTCGACTTCGGGGCGGAAGATTACGCACGATGGGGACAAAGAGTTTGAACAGGATGTAGCTGACGTTTTGGGTGTGGAACGGGTGGGAGAGGCCTTGCGCGCGCGTTGTTTTCTCGCCAATTAGCCTCGAACCCAGTCGCGTGTCTAGGAGGCAGCACATATTCGCCAAGAGGTCCATTCCTGACCACGCGATCTGCAGTCCGACATTTCTGTTTGGTGTCACGAGATAGGAATTCATCGTCATAAACAGCGCGAAAGACAGACGGACGAAGAAGAAACACACGGGACGAGCGCTGACTATCAACTAAAATATTTTAATAGGGAAACACATAAAAACGACCATTCATCTTTGGCGGTATGCCCCCCCCCCGTCTTCTTTTGTTTTGTTTTTTTGGCAGTGCGCCCCACATTTTTCGCGTTGTTTCCCCACGATGAATTCCCATCAACTCTCCTAACTATCCATTCTTCTTTGCAAGATAGGAGATGAACGAGAGCGCGAGCAACTGTACTACTTATGACTGGCCGCCGACGGTCGCCTGCGGTCGCATTCAGAACCTCAGGCAAAAGTCGACTGATAGAGTAGAGATCGCGATAAACGTCCTCCCCTCGCGATTACTTCAGTTGTCACAAGGAACTCCTTTCAATCCAAGAACACTAAGAATTCAAGGTTCTACACGCACGCACCACAGAGGAGTAAACCCATGGAAAACTTGTCATTAAAACATGCTAGTGAGAAGAAATGTAAACTTTTCTCGATCCTTCTGGTGAACCTGAAGATCACAAGAGTGTGTCGTGTATGTAGTGCATCCGAAACCGCCCAAAGCTCCCCTCAACCAAGCGTAGCAAATCATAACGCACGCAGAATACATGCACGGCCCATTCTTTGCTTCCCGGGTTTCTCGGAATAATCGAGGCGAGTTAATAATAATAATAATAAGCTTTATTTTCATTTCCTATTACAGGTAATGATGGGGCCGAGAATAAAAGCCGCGATAGACGGCCTGACGAGCTCTCGGCCCCAGTGACATTCTGCAGCAGTCAGAGGGAACAAAATAAAACACAAAGGCATTCAATCAAAGAATAAGCACATTCAACGGATATCAATTACCTTGTCAATCTTCAAAGCATATAAATATACAAAATCTACGTTTACATAAAGATACAAATACATGGACACGAGGAGAAATTACCAGATTAACAGCAACTTACCGAGAACATATAGATACAACATCCAAATATATACAAAACCAAATATCAGTACACTATATCAAAGCTATGCACGACAGTACGTAATTCATTTAAACTCAATTTATCTATATCAATATTGTGAAAAATTAGGGAATTGAGAAGTCTTGGGACTCGGTAGGATAACATTTCTCTGCCAACATTCAATCTACAAGTTGGTATTTGCCAATAATCGGGGTTACGTGTTTGATACGTTGATAAGTTTGTGTATATATTTTTTTTTTTTTTTACTGCATGCTAACTTTAACTTTAGAACTCGAGTGTACTTGCAGTTGAACGCAATAGAAGCGGGACACTGTCGCCAACACCGAAATACCCGACAATACTAACGTATCGGAGACTTGAGATTTTTGTTTGTTGCTGTTAATGAATGCGTGCAAGTTCAGTATTTGGAGCGTTCTCGAACATACGCTGTCTTACCTGACCTCTACAAGACACGCCTGAAATGTTAATTCAGAAAACGTTCTCGACATCGCTCGAGCCTCACCCAGATTGATAGCATCTCAAATGACATCGCCTTTGGCATTGTTGGTGGCCTGGCTTTACGCTGCGATGCATCATCAGAAACAGAAAGCGGAGATTTGATCAGAGAAGCTCGCAAAGTACGGATCGGCCCATTAAGCCCGTTTCTTTTTTTTTGTGTGTGTGTGCTTTTTGTTTTTTGCGTTTTGTTGGTTGTTTTGTTGGTCTGCTAACCCGTCTGTCTGTGTTGTATTTCTTTCTGAAAGAGAAGAGCATCGCCAGGTGATGGATGGGGGGACCGCGGACCTCTACACGAGCTTCCCTCTTGTCAACATGACCGGTCCACGACAGTAAACGGCCGGAAGAAAAAAAAGGAAGCGACGGGAGTGTTTATCTACCTACGTAACGTAATCGCCCCGTAAAAAAAAAAAAAAATTGAAGAAAACGAAGTTGTTTAAATCACAGTTTCTAAGAAGGTTAAGCTACGGTCACGCAGCAAATACATCATAAAAAGATACAGTCTGTCTGAGGCGCGTCTCTTCCTTGTACGACAGTCATGTCCCAGTGGTCATACAAAAATTGTCTGCAAAGATGTTCGAAGCATGCATGAAAGAAACACGCTTAAAACATGCGTGAGGCGTGACCGCGGTTTTTCTGTCATCAGGTCTACAGAGAACACTGTGTCTTTTGTACCATGTACAAGCAGCGCGACTGGGGTTTTATAGCCCGTTGCAGGTTAAGAAAATCAGCACGGGCACTTATCCATTGAAAAAAGGGAAAGACGTTCAACGTATTGAAGGACCCCGTGCAATTCTCTCACGCAAAACACCTTAACGGCGAACGAAAAAGATGAACAGGACAAGAAGAGGCGTAGAAAAGCTGGACAAGATAAACGCAATATGGTGAAAAAAGAATCGAAATAGTAACGTCTTTCACATATTATGATTTTTTTTTTTTGTCTTCAAATTTGATTTTGGTACGTGACAAACCTTTGTTAAGAGTCATCGCCACGCAACGTGCAGACCCATTGAGCGTTGTGTGGAAAGAAGAGCGCTCTCTTTCGCCGAGTTGGCGTCAGACCGCATAATCGTTCCGGGGATTACTAGTTTCACCTGTCAGAGGAGGTTGGTTCGATTGGCGTTTTGCTCGTCGTCGATAGGCTCGTTTGTGCGCGCTCTTCTTTTTCGTGCGCCCTGCCAGTCGGTTAGCTGCCTCCCTTTGCATCAGAGTGAATGAAAAGTTTCCACGTTCGTTTGCCCGGCAAAATAAAGACATCCCTCTTGACGCCTAACCCGGAAGGCTTTTTTTGTTTTCTGACCGAGCTTTCGTCGACGCCGCTTTATTTTTTTCCCTATGCTGCTTACCCAACACCCCTTGTTGGCTCACTGCCCCTATTTCTCTCTCTCTCTCTCTCGCTCTCTTTCCTTCTCTGTATATTTTATGTGTGCTACGTGCGCTTGGTGCCGTGTATTGACAGAACGTGGTTCACTGCTGTCCGAGTGCGAGATCTATCTATCTATCTATCTATCTATCTATCTATCTATCTATCTATATATATATATATATATATATATATATATATATCTGTCTGTCTCTCTGTCTGTCTGTCTGTCTGTCCGTCCGTCCGTCCATCTGTCCATCTGTCTGTCTGTCTGTCTGTCTGTCTATCTATCTATCTATCTATCTGTCTATCTATCTATCTATCTATCTATCTATCTATCTATCTATCTATCTATCTATCTATCTATCCGTCCGTCCGTCCGTCCTCCCACCATTTGCTCTTTCTTTAAACTAAACCAAGACCACACGAAGCACCGAATTCCGAGAAATAAAAAACAAAACTGTACGCACAGAAATACCACATAATTCCTCTAAACCAATTTTTATTCGATGCCTCGCAATATTTCATGGAAGCCATAGTTACAACCAGACATATATACGTTACCCCCAAAACGTAACTAAATACCGTCACTCGTTGCTCGCTCAAAAAGTAACTAAATACGTTACTCGTTACCGATTCTCAAAAATAACGCATTACTTTACATCTAAAGTAACGAGTCACTTTTCTCGTTACTTTGACGACCAAATACGCAACTGCTTTTGTTTCACGGTTTATTGTTTTCTTTTCAGTAGTCGTTGCACCTAAGCAGTAGCAAGTTTTCATCAGTTATGTTCCCCCGCTTCCTTGAGAATGCATCTCCGGCTACGCTGAAGAGTCGCTGTACTGATACGCTCGAAGGAAGGGCAGTGTTGTGCTTCAAAAAGAGCTAGTGAACCTGGGATTCCCTTCTCGGTCTGTACGCGATTCTTGAAGAGATGAAGGACTTCTAGAGGGATGAAGGACATTCACAGCTGTAGAGTTCGACTGACGTATTCAGCGATAAACGCTGCTATACTGTCATACTGTTTAGTTGTCTTTCGGGTTGCCCATCTGCCTTCGTTGCAATAGACGCATACTCAGGTTAGAATTAAAACGAGGCTGTTTAAACGACGTTGTACACGTTACTCCTCAAAAGTAACGAGATGACGTTACTCGTTACTTGGCCTCAAAAGTAACAAAGTACATTACTCGTTCCTCTTCTAGAAAAGTAACTAAATACGTTACTCGTTACCAAAAAAAGTAACTAGGTAAAAATAACTCGTTACTAGTAACGAGTTACATACATGTCTGGACTTACAAATTCAACCAGGGGGATCGGTGGCGCACCGCAGCTCGGAGGGCGTAGAGCGAAAACTCACGCTGCAGAACCCAGGGATTCTGGCTTCAATCCCCACCCCTGCCCGTTTCGATCTGGATGAGCATCGTGCCGGTGTGCGGTTGTGAATGACTACCGTGTGGTGCACGTTAAACACCCCAGGCTAAAGCCTGGTTCACACAGTTGCGGTTGACTCCGTTTGACTGCGGACATCCCTGCTGCTAATATCGCGTGCCAAGATGAGTCCTTGAATTGGATTCCACGCTTCATACGCAGCAAAGATGTGCCGGTGACTGGCTTTCGGTTCTCGACGCAACGCAGTCAAACGCACTCATCCGCAAGTGTCTGAACCGGCTTTTACAGTAGTACTGCACTGAATAAATTTCTCATCTACAGCTGACCCACCAGACGCCCATTGAGGCCGACTAACATCCGGCTGTATAAACATACACGCAACAGAATTCATTAGTTGCAACTGAGGCGCTTTATCTTGGCCCGAGAGTTATCCCGCCGAGCCCTGGGAGACGAGCAGGGGCGGCCGGTCCCATTGGTAGCATATCAAGAGATCACGCAGCACTATAGGTTGGACGACGTACCTACTCATCCCCGCATAAACAACTATCGGAAGAGCAGGAACGACATCACCGTTCCCTACAAACTAACATTTTCAACCATCCCACTAAATGCCATATATTTTCCCCTACCCTCTATTTCCTGTTATGCCTCTGGGACCCTCTTTCATATGGTAAAGATAATGCGACCAAAACCCCACCGAACTGTCTAATCCCTTCCAGTCTTCATACAAACTTTGGGAGAGAGCACTGACCAGCTCCAACCTCGATGACCAGCTCATGCTCGTGTCGTGGGCTGTGGAAGCAGGGAAAGCTCAAGGCGTCTTGGACTAAGGACTCCTCAACATCGCTTTCTCATAACAAAGTTCTCTCTCTCTCGGGCGATCTCGCCGTGGCAGGCAACCAGAAGGGGAAATACGTCAGAGCTAAGGGTTCTTTGTTCTTAGCTCCTCAGTTTTGAAACGAAATAATGATGATGATGATGATGATGATGATGATGATGATTTTGGGGGGGGGGGGATAACCAGGCAGGCTTTGAATCAGCCTTGAGTGCAGTTGAGTTGAGTTGGTGTGTGTGTGTATAGTACCTGTTGTTGATTATATTTCCAGCTCTTTTGTGTTCGCTCACTTTTGGCAACTTGCAGGGCCCCGTCCCACAAGCCATCATAGGTTTTGACGGGCCCGTGAACACATTTGTAACACAACGTTGACAATAAAAGTATTATTAATTATTATTATTATTATTATTATTATTATTATTATTATTATTATTATTATTATTATTATTATTATTATTATTATTATTATGATTATTATTATTATTATTATTTTAAAGGCCTTTGAAATCAAATTACGCCCTCCTCAACTATCGCAGACAAAAGGCATATAATTGTTAAGAAAAACAACAATCTGTAGACATACTTCATTATAGAGATTACTCTGAAACACATGGCGAAGTCACATTGGCAGGACCCTGTAAGGTTTCTTCCGCAATTGCGACATTAATGTCGCAATGAGGTTTGAATTTAAAAGACCGCCCGGAATTAGATGGACCACATTCGAAAATGCGGAGTTTCCTGTTCATTCTGCGGAGATGTGGAAGTTAAACGGGCAATCAGGCCCCTCTTCTTCATTCTGCGGCCCGCGCGGCATCTTCTGAACTGGAATAGATATTACTCTGACTATTATTAACTATGACTTCAGAGCATATTTCTATTTCTTTTTGTTCACATATATCCCGGGGTTGTTTGTTTGTTGTTTTTATTTCTAGTTTTTAACACATTTGTTTGTTTGTTTGTTTTTTTTTTTTTGTTAAAACTGCATGATGGACGCACACGTTGATCAGAACCATGAGGTAAGAGCATGTTAAGAATGGAACCTTCGGCAACCTTTTCCGAGTTTCAACGCTGCGGAGGCGAGTCCCGAAACGAGTCCCGACGTGTTCTGGACTGTCGCCCACCTGCTGAAGCCTGCCCAAAACGAGTCTCAACGCGTCCGTGACGTCAACGGGACGTGTGTGTGTGTGCGTGTGGGTTCGTGCGCTCCGGAAGGGGAGAGAGGCCTGGCCTAACTGCGGAGAACCATGGCTACGACGCACTTCTGGCTACGACGCGGCGGACTTGGCTGCAACGCACTTGGCGGTCGCACCTGCTGCCCTGGCGGAGAGTGAGGGAGAAAACGGACCCTATATAAGGCTGGGCGTGAGGCGGCTCCAGTGGTTCTCTTGGATTTGACGACTGTATCGCTACCATGTAATTAAACCGTTCGTTACGTTACCAATTCTCCCACCTCCACTGGACCCCTGGGTTCTTCACTTTGGGGAATGGTCGTCGTCACGAGCCAGGAAGCCTCTGGACGTGCGGCTTAAACCCCGCCTCGAACAACTGGTTGGCAGCGGTTGGGATCGGACCATGCGACATCGTGCTACATCTGTGGGTGAGCGTTTGGACTTTGCTTTGAGATTCGCCAGGCTTCAGATTATGGGTAATTAATTTTGAACTGCTGGGAATCCTTAGTGTTTGACTCGTGCGCTAGGTTTTGGTACAACCTCGCGACAAGTTTTAGAACAAAGCCAAAGCTAAAGAGCAGCGATCATGGATCTAATGAGGTTACTGAGAACAGATTTATTCTGTTTATGTGAAGAATTGGGTGTGGAGGTGGAGCAAAAGATGAAGAAATCTGAGATCAGTAAAGCGATTTCAGAGAGCGCGGAAGCAGAGGAAATTAAAATTGCGTGGGAACTGCTTCAGAACGCTAAGAGCGAAGCTGCAGCTAGAGAGGAACGAGAACGAGAGCAGGCTGCAGCGAGAGAGGAACGAGAGCGAGAACAGGCTGCAGCGAAAGAGGAACAGGCTGCAGCAAGAGAGGAACGAGAGCGAGAACAGGCTGCAGCGAAAGAGGAACAGGCTGCAGCGAAAGAGGAACGAGAGCAAGCTGCAGCTAGAGAGGAGCGAGCACAGACTGCAGCGAAAGAGGAACGAGACCAGGAGCGAGCGCTGAAAAGGCTATAGCTCGAAATTGAACAACAGCGATTAAACTCGCAGAACAGTAGAGTTGGGGCTCCGGTACGAGCAAGTGAGACCGAGTCGTATCAAATGAAGAAGCTCATGCAGCCGTTTAAAGTTGGGGAAGACGTGGGCCTATTCTTAGTTAACTTTGAGAGGACATGTGAGAAGTTGAGCTTCGCCCCAGAAACGTGGCCGCAACGGCTTTTGACTCTGTTGCCCTGTGAGGCTGCAGAGGTTGTCGCGCGCCTTAGTGCTGGAGACGCGGACGTCTACGACAAGGTGAAGTCCAGCCTTTTGAAGCGGTACCGCCTTTCTGCCGAGGCGTTCCGTCAAAGGTTTAGAAACGCATCCAAAAAGAGCAGCGAGGGCTACTCGGAATTCGCGTACGGGCTTAAAACCAACCTGATAGAATGGTTGAAGAGCGAGGAAGTGTACGAAAGCCGAGACAAGGTAGTCGAGTGTGTGTGCCTCGAACAGTTCTTTCGTAGCATTCCGCAGTCAGTCAAGCTCTGGGTGCAGGATAGGGTGGGAGTCGACTCTGTCGAAAGGGCCGCTGAGCTAGCCGAAGAGTACGCAACGCGTAGAAAGCTGAGCGGAGAGGAAAGCGAATCCGGCCGAAGCGATCAGCGTAAGACCTTCCGACAGGGAAATGACTCGCGAGAAAACGGGCCCGAGAAGCCCGAAGCAGGACAAAAGGTCCCAGAAAAGAGCGCAGAACACTCGAACGGAGACGAGGCGCGGAAAAGCCCAGCAGGGCAGTTCGAGGCAAGGAAGCCGTTCCTGTGCTACAACTGTCAGGAGCCGGGACACACAGCGGCCAGATGTAAGAAACCGCGGGTTGTGTTCTCGTACGTGAACGGTAGTGACAGGGACCTGAAGCTTCTTCGTCCCTATCTTCACGAGCTCCAGGTAAACGGAAAGCCGTGCAGGGTGCTTCGGGACAGTGAAGCGACGATGGACGTTGTTCATCCGTCGTATGTAACGACATCCGATTTTACCGGAAAGGTAGTTTGGATCAAGCAGCTGCTCGAAAAGCACAGTGTCTGTCTGCCTATGGCGACAGTAAAGATAACTGGCCCGTTCGGAGAGCTAGTGACAGAGGCGGCTGTCTCGCAAACAGTCCCGTTGGAGTATCCTTATTTGTTTTCTAACCGGTCAGATTTCCTGCTGCGCGAAAGGGGTCAACAACTGGGAAAAGGGCTAGTTCAGTCGTGTACGAGGTCCAAATCGCGTCAGGTCGCCCCTTTGTTGACGAGGGATCCAGAGCCAGAGGCAGCTGACGGGGAGCAAGCACTCCCAGAGTTGGAGGCAAAAAACCGGGATGAGAGGGACCAGGTTGTAGAACAGCCTGACCACGTAGCACTAGAAAGCGTACGCCGTCCCAACGCGCCGGCGAAAAAGGCAAAGGAAGACGGGATCAGTGAAAGATATCTCGTAGCTCCGGCGTCACGTAACTTTGGTCCTCTGCTACGAGTAGACAGAGTGTCTTTGACAGTCGAGCAGAAGAGCGACCCTAGTGTGTCCGGGTTTCGCTGTACAGCTCAGGAGATTGCTAGGACCAATGTGACGGGGAATGAAAGAGGCGGATTGTTTTATCGGCGCTATAAGGACCGCATTTTCACGTCTAGAAATCACGTGAAAATCGATCACTATGACTTCAGCGTAAGAAAAAGGAAAAGCAAATTTAACGGCAATGCCGATGGGTTGAGCAGATTTTTCTGACATCACGAAAAATAGTAGGGATGATCTCAGAGGTCTTCGTCATCCACGGGAATGAGGATTTAAGTGGGGGCACTTCGTTGAAACCCCAAAAGGACCTCACAAATTGCGAAGAGTTTTGTCTTTTGTATTTTGTTTTTAGTGACCTCGTTGGAAAAATGAGTTTTTTTGGCGACAGGGGGTCTCGATACCCGGAATTGTACCAAATTTTGGTAATCCGTAATCCAGTCTGGCGGCTCTATGGCGAATTCCGAGCGTTCGACTGCGGTGTGGCGTGGTGTTGTGGGGGACGTTTCCGCTGATGCCTCCGTTGTGAGAGGTTTGGGAGTTTGTTTGGTGCTTGCAGCGTCTTCTCAAGGCCTACTCCAAGCCCACCTCTTCAGGCCAGCGATTGTACCACCGGCCATTCGAGGTTTCCCTGGCCCCGGAGGGGCTGTTAAGAATGGAACCTTCGGCAACCTTTTCCGAGTTTCAACGCTGCGGAGGCGAGTCCCGAAACGAGTCCCGACGTGTTCTGGACTGTCGCCCACCTGCTGAAGCCTGCCCAAAACGAGTCTCAACGCGTCCGTGACGTCAACGGGACGTGTGTGTGTGTGCGTGTGGGTTCGTGTGCTCCGGAAGGGGAGAGAGGCCTGGCCTAACTGCGGAGAACCATGGCTACGACGCACTTCTGGCTACGACGCGGCGGACTTGGCTGCAACGCACTTGGCGGTCGCACCTGCTGCCCTGGCGGAGAGTGAGGGAGAAAACGGACCCTATATAAGGCGGGGCGTGAGGCGGCTCCAGTGGTTCTCTTGGATTTGACGACTGTATCGCTACCATGTAATTAAACCGTTCGTTACGTTACCAATTCTCCCACCTCCACTGGACCCCTGGGTTCTTCACTTCGGGGAATGGTCGTCGTCACGAGCCAGGAAGCCTCTGGACGTGCGGCTTAAACCCCGCCTCGAACAAGCAGCACCAAGGCCGACAATCCCTGCCATCGTCTCCGCCGCCGTCTCCAGTCCTCTCGTTCTTCGTTCGTCCACGAGAAAGCGAGCGACGGGCAGGAGTTGCGAATACCTTCTCCATAATCGCGTTTCATCTGTCGACTGCATCTCTCCGTTACATTACATGATTTCGCCTGAAATGGCATCATCAATGTACACATAATAATACCCCGCGGAAGCTCGTTTATAGTGTTATGTCGTATTATAGCTCAACGTTACTAGAACCCTCAGTTGGGAAACTCACCGTTGAAACCTGAGCCGCTGGCGTCCACCGAGACCGAGCTAAATACGACAACAGCGCCACTCCTCGAGCTTTTAGAAAACATGTTTTTGCGTAAAAACCAACGGAAAAAACTCTTTTTGTAGTAACTTTTATTGGAGTTTAGTACAAAGTGATGGGCGCGTGTTGTTTTCTAAAATATTTAGTTTGCCAGTTTTGCAGTACAGTGAATATTGTTTTTATACAACCATGCCTCAGCGGTGATTTCAGGTAGCGCGTCCCGACCTAGGCGCATCCTAACTTCGGTAGTAATTCGTGGTGCGTCCGCTTTGGAGTTGGGGGTGGCATCCCTGATGCCCCTTCCGCAGTATATGTTTTGGCCCCAAAATGGCCGATTAAAACCAAAATGGAAGTCACGTGCAGTTCCTCGAGTGGCCGCTGCGGGAGAAATGGCGGCGTTGTGATCGCCATTAGCTCGGTTCTGGAGGACGGGTCGGTGCCACTTTTTCAGAGCAGTCTCTACGGCAGTTTCCCAACTGAGTGTTTTAGTAACGTTGTTATAGCTTCAGTGTGGCGTCGCGCCTATTAGGGGCGAAGCTCCTTAGGGTCTAGCCTTGTCCGTCCGTCCGTCCGGACGTCCGTGCTCAGATCGATTGCCATCCCATCTGTCTTCTTAAAAAAAGAAGAAATGTTTGCGCAGTCGACAGGATTCGAACCTGTGCGGGGAGACCCCAATGGATTTCTAGACCATCGCCTTAACCACTCGGCCACGACTGTGGGACGAGTAGGGGGCTCTGAGATGTGGTAGTAACTCAAGAGCTGGGGATGTCATGGATGAAGAGATGCATGTAGCAGCTCAACGTCTATACAGGAGAGGGCGCTGCGGTCAAATGCTCAAATGCGTATAGACCTTTGTCCGGAAGTGCTCTTCCGGAAGTGAACAATAATCTCGAACCCAGGCGCTCACGGGAGGGGGGGCTGCGTTGGCCTGCGCCGCTGCTACCCGCCGAAGGCTTCTTCGCTGGTGTGCCGACTGCCGTTTCGCCGGCATCGGTCCTGTTTACCGCGGTATGTGGGTATAGTGCCCGTAATGTGAGAGCCGCTTGTCCATACGCCACTTTGCCGCTGTTGGTTTCCATCAAGCCGAGCCAGAAAACATCTCGCGACGAGTTGACCGCGCCGCGAGTGACGAAGAAAAAGCAAACATGGCGACGGTTTTTACGATTGCTTTGGTGGCTCCGGTGTTGCGTGTCTTCAACGTCCTCGTGAGAAGATTCTCCTGCCCTTCGAAGTTATTGCAAGCACCACGAGTGGCACGAAAGCTGTGGAATCATCGTCTCAACTACAAATAAGCAGGCCTTCACGAGCAACGACGATGCCGAGCAGGCGCTCGGCACCGTTGTGTTGTCAGATGTTCTACAACGCCGAGGTATTTTATTTATGATTTGGAATGGCTTCAAGAGTGGCAAATTAATCTATTTCGCGGATTGTTAGCGCCGAGGCGAGTGCCCTCCGTTGCAGTGCCGTTGTCGCGCAAAGTGCAGAGAAAACCGGGTGGCGATGGCGGCGGTGCTCTTTGATCGCTTTGATCTTGCGCCGTCGGGTTCATGGAGTCCGGAGTAAACGTACGTACGTGCGTCTGCTGGATCGGTGTTTTGGACTGCCTCAAAACACTTTCTCACGCGCATTTTCCTTGTGAAGCTTAGTAGCTCATTACACCTCGTCGTCGACTGCGCTCATTTGACTACGACGCACGAGCCTGCGTGATGTGAATTTCACTGCCTAGGATCTTTGGTGTGCTGTAACGAGGGCTAATAAAATATCACCGCGAACTTCTGAACAAACGAGTCGAAGTTTTGTCTGTTATTATAACTGATCGCCTGTCACAATATTAGCGTTCCTAAACTCCGCCCCCACAGGCACCCTGCTTCGTTGCCCGATAGTAAGTGTCTCCTGGTACCTCGTACAATTCCAGCTCCCACTTCAAGTAAGTACCATCCGTTAGAACTGGCGATTAATAGTTTCGAACCCAGAAGCTCGCAGCGTGTGTGTATGTGTGTGTGTGTGGGGGGGGGGGGGAGGGGGGCGATAGACTGCGACTTTTCCCAGTACTAGCACTGTCTAGCAGTACTGGCACGTTGCCGGCGTCGGTCTTGTTTAGCGCCGTGTAATGTATCGGAGCAATTCGTCCGGACGGCACTGTGCCGTTGTTGGCTGTACGAACAACCAGAGGAAACGCAGGGTTCTTTTGGACACCCACTGCCCGTCACACAATTGCCTAAGAAGCGAGTGCGGATGCGACGTCTACGGCTTCCACAAGTTTCCGTCCCATGCAGGTTCTCGGCAAGAATGTACAGCCGCACTCAGAAGAAAAAACTTCACTCCGAGCAAGAACTCAAGAGTGAGTGCCAGTGTAGCAACAATTTTTTTTTCTATGCGTACGTTTGGCGTGCGTGATGGATACAAGAGAGGTGGTCACTTCTCCGTGATCAGTCGGCAGGTCGTTTACGTCGTGTACGTACGCTAGCTACGAATGGTACTGTACCTTCGTTTCGGTTTCGGTATCAATGAAACGCGGATGTCAAGGATCAGCAGACACCGAGAACATCTAAAACAAGAAAGGTTTTCCCTTGTTTTCTTGACCGAGATGGGTTCTCGAATGTTCACGACATCTTCCCTGTTGAAGAACGGGCCGCGGAGGCTTCTGGTGAAGGCATCTTTCACGATGTGTCGGTGCATTCGGACAGCCTGCCGCATCCAGCTCCGCAAAGCAACGCCGCCAACGCAGCCCCCCCCCCCCCCCCCCTCCTGCCTGCCAGTTCTTTCCGCGTGGTGGCGCGAGCGTAGATAAACATGGCGGCGCCCTGGAATTGGCGCGGACACTGGTCTATATAATCACGTTCCATACCATACATTCTCTTTCTGACATGGACCGTTGACTTAAGCGGTGGAGATGCGTTCGCACGGCTTCTAGCGGATCCAAGCTGATCCGCTAGAAGAACCACTGGCAGTCTGGCTCTGCATTTCACCGCTCCTTGTGTCGCGCTTGCTGCTGCGGAATAGCGCGTGCACGGCGATTCCTTTGTTGTTGTTTTTCCTTTGGCATTGAATGAATAGGAAGTAAAAGAGCCGCTCTCCAAGCAAAGGGTCGGGCAGGCGATCCAGAGTCATGGACTCGGAACGACTAATTGATTGGGTACGACCTCATCGATTTCTTTTCAATATGCGTGAAGCTGGTTTCAAGGACACGCAGTTAAAAATAATCGTCTTCGGAAGAGCTCTGTGTCTCGGTCCCTCAGCCTAGGAACAAGGTTCGCCGGGTACTCGTCAATATCTCAGTGGCGAAAGATTTCGCGCACCCAGAAGGCTCTTCTACGCGTTAATTAAGCCGTCCACACACACATGCACTAATCGCGTATGTAAGAGCATTTGTCATATTTCTATTTCAGCATCCCTCATGTCCGCCATGGTGCTGGTGATGCACACCCAACCACAGGAACCGGAACCGCAGTGCACGCGCTAATCCGCAGCACCGCGGTACAAGAAGCGCTACTGAAGTGCTAACACCACTGATCTCTATTTTAGTAGGCTGGATCGCGGATCGGGAGCCCGTCGGTGTCGCCACCGGCGGCCATTGCTTGACACCATGCAATACATGCAAGTCTATGAGAGAAACGCACAAAAGTAAGCATATTGAAGCATCTACGCTGTGCTCGGAGGCGATTATTTTATGGTGCGCTGCGATCCTTATGTCAGGTGTTTGGAGATCGAATCGGTATTTGTCAAACGTCCGGTCGCCGAATAAAAAAATCAAACGTACCGGAGCACCCACGGCTGAGCTGGCAAGCTTGCTCTCGTAGTGGAGTAAACAAAGGAACTTGCCGTCAATAAGACCGTCCTTAGGGAAGTCCAGAAGTTGATGAATGACAAATAAGTTCCATCTCGACAGCGGCTTTCCGGTAGTGAGCGAATTCCGCGTAGGAAAGCCTTGGAGCTTGTCGTCTGCTAAACCCAACTCAACGAAACCGCCACCGACTCCGCGGTCACTCTAGGTAACTCTCGCCTCATTGAGCTGTACTACAGCGGAGTCACTCTCGACCACAAAATGTTTATTTATAAGAACTGCGAGGGTTGTCAGTTGTAATGTTTGTACGCAAGCTATTTGACGGGCTTATCGAAAACCATCCAAAAAGTTTCAGTGCCGACAACAGCTTAGAAACAGGCGAAAACGTCACTTTTTCTCGTTCTTCCCATAGAGTCCCATGCATTGGCTGGTGTCAATCAATGGCCGCCGGTGGCGACACTCGGCCCCAGCTGCCGTGGCCGCGGTCCGCTATCCAGCCTTCTACAATAGAGATCAGTGGCTAACACGGTGCTACAGAAGCGCTAACAAGGCGCTACTGGAGCGCTAACAAGGCGCTACTGGAGCGCTAACAAGACGCTACTAAAGCGCTAGTCACGCCTCTAGCGGTGCGCTTCAGCTGTGGGGACAACAAACCGTATTTTCTTGTTTGTTTTTGATCCGAGAAATCGAAGATGACGATTCGAAGGCCGCTCCTCGTGCGACCAAAGCACTGGTCAGAGCGAAGCGCTCGTGCCCAGACCGTGCTCGGCCAGGTTCAATTTCTTTGTTATGCTGTGTTGGTAAACACCGGGTTGTGGGGACAACAAGCTCGATAAAGCGCCCCCTATAGTTCGATCTCCTGCCGCGCCACATGAGCGCTCCTTGGAGCGCTCAGGTAGCGCTAACTTAGCGCTCCGCTGTATGTGTGAACAGGCCTTTAAGCAGTAATAATGAAGTCGAAACGCAACCCGGAACTCAGCACTACCTATGAGCAATAAAAAAAATCAGCACCACCAGAGCTTCGCCCCCCTCAACATCATTCACCACGTGGAGATGCGGTCATTTTCTTTCTCCTCGTGTGCTTTCTCGTCTATTCCGTGGCTGACTCTTGGAGGATTCTAGAACATATGAATAAAAAATATGAATATGGTGAATTTCTTCGTCAGTTTTGTCATACGTATGTCCTCTCTGTACACCACGTGAAAGAACGCTGGTCTGGCGCCGGTACCTCAATAAATGCAAATAAAATTGACGTTAAAATTATCCGAATAATAATTCGCGAACATTGTAAAATATTTTTTTTTTTTTAAATATGTTAAGTCGAATAAAATGCACACCCCATATTTCTGGCAGCACACGTACACCCCATTGTTTTCCCGCCCAGACACGCCGAATATTAACAGTAACCGGCGACAGATGGCGGCCCCGAGGAAAACCGATTGGCGCGGTGTCAGCAGCAGCACCGTGGAGGAGTCACGCCGTCCAAAAGAAATTCCAAGAGCCAGCAAGCATCAGGACACCGGAGCACCCACAATTAGACCTCCTGCTCTCGAAAAGAAAGCATCCCCCCCCCCCCCCCCCCCCAACTTGGTTTTTATTTTCTGGTTTCTTTTTTGTCCCGCCTGCTCTACATACTGGAACGTGTAAGTATATCCCTCGGCAAGCGCCCGCGCAGCTTCGGCCAAGTCGCCGACCGAAGGAGGAGGCAGCGGCACATGCACGAACGCGAAGCGGAGCTATAAATATCGGGCTGTTTGCCCATTGTCCTTACGAAGCTGCCGATTTCCTCGAGGTGCCCGGATATACATTCGCGCCACTCGGGAGGGAGACCTGCCAACTCTTCAAAGACGCCTGACCTCGATAACTCGTCCCTGTTTCTGATTTTTCCTCCACAAACGCCCCGATGCCACGCCGACGTGTCGCCGCCGCTATATGCGCTCGCTTGGCCGTGCACATCTCTCCCCTGCGTGTGGCGGGGGGCTGTTCGACGCGGTTTCCCTTTGGCTTCGGCGCTCAGTTCCTCGCGGAACTGGAGTTCCGCAAGGAGCTCCTTGCGGAACTATAGGAGCGCAGGATCGCGGTGCAATCGCCGTGCGTGGTTGGTTTAGTCGGTGACGTCGAACGCACAACAGTCATGATAGCCGTCACGTTACACTTTCGACTCTGCTTGATTGACCCCATCATGTCGTGGCGTCTAAAGTCCCTAGATAAGAGCTTTCTACAAGTAGCGTCATTCTTTGAAGCGCGCTGACTGCGTGACGGCGCAGGTTTTGGGAAGCGAACGGCAGCGCACAGCACAAGACGCAACTAAATTACGCCATTTTGTTCCAGCGGAATGTGCTTTGTCATTTGTATCGGTCGTCTTTACTCGTAAAAAAGGAATATTGAGGGACATCAGTGGCGTCGGCTGCGGGCGGACGTAAAGTGAAATGGAGCGCCTTTTCTGCGCTTCTTCAATGGGCCATGCGGATAGTGTTGCACAAGAGCCGCACCACCTGTGCGCAACAAGAATAAGGTTATGACCCGTAGGCACGACAGACGGACGGGTATGCGGTGGATTCCTGCCTCAAGATGCAAAGACGCAATGTAAGCAGACTTGTACGGTACACTCATTACGAGTAATGAGACTACTCGTAATCGATTGTGTTTTGAAAATAATTGTGTAATATTTTAACTACGATTAGGAGGTAGTAAACGCGAGAGTAATCTGATTACTTTTGAAAGTAATTCTCGTAACCGTTACTATTTTTCCTCCCCTTCTTAATGGCGCCGTTTGTTTCCACAACCTTCCTATACCAAAGAAATCCTGAAACCAAGTCTCCGGCAGGGCTACCGTCTACCAAAAGTGGTAGATTTAGAACATTAATGGTTTGTAATCCGATGATTCTGATTCAGTAATGAACAATACGGAAGACATGTTCTCAAAATAGGTGTAGAAAGATATAAAGGACGTTTAAAAATTCAAAAAAAAAAAAAGTAACGTGTATTTTTTTGTTTTTTTCTTAAGCTTACTGTTAATTACTTTTTATGTAATTAAATAGACTAATTTAATACTTTTTTTTTAACCGAGAGTAATAGTAAGTGTAATCTATTACATTTTTTATTAGTGTGCACAACCCTGCATATAGCGCCGAACAACCGCTCTCTGTAGCTAGTAGTCACTGGCGGCCATAGTTTATTTCTTCATTTATTCATTTTCCCTTAAAGGCCCTATCGAGGGCATTACATAATGGGGGCTGCATGGTTCCAATTATACAATTAATAAACACATCATTCAGGTAAACAAAGAAAGTAGAAAAAAAGTAGTATGCAAAAACACAGACCAGCAAGAATATGAAAAACAGTATGCATCAATATACGGACATGTAAAACTACACCTTGTTATCTAAAAAATACGTAGCTAGGCTAATTTTCAGAAAAAGAAGAAAACAATCATAATTCTTAATTGATACAATGCAATTTGGCAGGCTGTTCAAGTCAACGATTGTCTGGGGGAGGAAGGGGCGGTTAAATGCGTTCCTGCTACCAGATAAGCGGGCGATATTTCTAGAATCGCTTCTCGGGTAGATTATCTAAGGGGAGTACTTAGTAGGGCATCGCTAAGTGTGCGATGACGATGGTAGGTTTTGTGAAAAGCTGAAAGGCAGGCAATTTTAAGGCAAAATTTGTAGTGGCGGGAGGATTATTTGGGACTTGAGAGCGGATACGCTGGAAGGGCGGTTATAATCGGATAAGATAAATCTTGCTGCTTTGTTGTGCACTGCTTCGAGGTTGCTAATAAAATAGATTTGATGAGGGGTCCCAGACTGATGCCGCATACTTGAGTTTTAATCCAACAAAAATTTCAAACGCCTCTTTTAGATGTGATGGAGCGGATGATTCCGTTGCTGCTGAGAGCGCGCGCTCTGTGGATTCCACACCATCTAAATCGTAGTCTTTCTTAGAAAATCAGGGGAAGGTCGTTCTGAGCATGTATGCGCTGTCAACACCACGCTCAAATATGCCGCCCGGTGAAGACTACTCATTGCCTTCGATTGTTATACTTCTTCTCACCACGATGGACTAAAGGCAGAAGCTACGAACCGCCAGATCCAATCACGAGCCACTTAGACATTGCGTGGTATTTCGCTTCGATGCACGTATCGTTGCCCGCGTCTCGGATCACTGACGGGAATGGGCGGACAGTGGTTCGGATCGAGCAATGAGTGACTCAAGATTTTTACATTGCGAAAAAAGCCACGGCGTTCTGGTTCTTTGCAGTGTCGAAGCTATAAAAATGAGACAGCGTTTTTGGATTCGGAGCATTATTCGTCCAAACCTAATCAATGCTAAGCGTGTCATAGTTTAGCGTGGAACGTGATTGGACCTGGCGGCCAGTGGCTTTGGCCTTTAGTCCATCGCAGGATGAGACGAAGTATAGTGCTTCAAGGAACTGCGACTACCAACCAATGACTTTGTGCGGCAAACTGGTCAGCGACTCGCTGGGACGCGGCCCGCTACCGGCTACGAGTATTCCCATGTCTCGAGCACTAAATAGAAATGGAATGCGCCATAGTGATCTCATCTCGCCGACTCATTTCCACTCGAAAAGTATAGCGCTGCTCTTTGAACGTATTCACATACTTAGTTTATACTTATCTGTGTTCATTTGCTTTTTGTTTCGCTTTTTTTGTTATGTTTCCCAGCTTTTTGTTATGTTAAACACCTTCCGCTACGATTAGCCCCGAGATGTTTTGGTGACGCCCGCCTACGGTTCCCTCTCATGACGGCATTACCTTGCGAACAACATGTTCGATGGCGTTTGTTATGAGTTTGATGAAAGCTTGAAATCATTGCGCTCTGAAAACAACGCTGCCAACACCGCCAAATTTGAAGTTGTTCCACTCCTCTTATTTCCGTCGAAGAGAAATCCTTTGCTGACGTCATAGTCAGCATTCCGCCAATCATGGAAGGCCGATCACAGAGACGTTTTTGTTCGCGCACGTAGCCAATACTCCGTTTCACCTTATGATGTGCCGCAGCGAAGGCTAGAATGCGAGCTCATAGCGTTGGCAGCTTCCCAGAGATAAGAGCTCACGCTTGTAGCCTTCCCTGCGGTACATCATAACGTAATGGCGACGTGCGCAATCGAAAGTCTCGCTGTGATCGGCCTTCCACGATTGGCTGAATGCTAGCTATGATGTCAGCAAAGGATTTCTCATCGACGGAATTAAGAGGATTGAAAGAACTTCAATTTTAGCGGTGTTGGCATTGTTTGTTTCAGAGCGCTGTGATTTCAAGCTTCCACCATGCTCATTACAAACACCATCTAACTTGTTGCTCACGAGGTAATGACGTCACGAGAGGGAATCATACATAGGTTGCACTGACGTAATTTGGTCCTCCTTTCTGGTGGCCGAACTTCCGCAAACGTAGCCTTTACTGTGCATATTCTACGAGCACTACACGAGCGTCGCGAGCGAGCGGAAACGAGTGAGCACAGCTTCATTATACTTCGTTTCACTTTATCTGCGAGCGAAGCCAAAGCTAGAAGCGCGAGACCAGCGCTTTTTGCGTTTCTGCCCAGCTCGCGCGCTCGAGCAAAGCCTGAAGGCACGGAGCTTTCGTGCTCGCGCTTTCAGCTTTGCCTTAGCTCGCACATAAGGTGAAACGTAGTATAATAGCAGGTTTTGGCCACCAGAAAGGAGGAAGGATATGACGTCACGTGCAACCCATGTATAGGAGGGCGCCACCGAAACATCTCTCCGCTATACTACGTTAAAAAAAAAAAAATGGGTGTGTGTATGTTAATACAGCTTAGAACTTAGTCTGCCTCAACGGGCGACTTGTCTCCCATCTGTAGATGAGAAATTTAGCCAGTGTGCCTGGGGGCGACGTGCGCGATTGAAAGCATCGATGTGGTCGGCCTTCCAAGATTGGCCGAATGCTGACTATGACGTCAGCAAAGGATTTCTCATTGACGGAAATAAGAGGAATGGAAGAACTTTAATTTCGATGGTGTTGGTAGTGTTGCTTTAAGAGCGCAATGATTTCGAGCTTCCACCAGGCTCCTTACAAGCACCGTTTAACTTGTTCGCAAAGTAATGACGTCACAAAAGGTAACCATAGGCGGTCGCCACTAAAACATCTCGCCGCTAATAGTGATACACGACCGCACGCCGGTACGATGCTCATCCAGATCGAACGTTCAAGGGTGCATCTCGGCTGCGCGAACTCTCAATCAGCAGGAGCAACTGCCAAAGATAAAGCTACGAGTTCGGGATCCTCGCCCTGAAAAATATCCCCATTAAAGGGCAAGTATGTTTTCAGTGTTGTAATAAAAATCGTCAGAAAAGCAAGAACTGCCAAATTAACTGTTTGTTTTACAGACATTTTGAGCTTGGTTAATTCCTGCGTGAATTGAGCAACGGGAACGACAGTGTACTTGATCTCTTGTTCTATTAAGGGCCCGTGTCATTTTAATTTTTGTTATCATATCAGCGCCGAGCTCTCATCTCCTCCTCTACCTCGGTTTCTATCCGTGTTTTGGGATAAATTTGGGAAACCTCGAAGAACACTCGCCGGTACAAATTTTTGTCAATTCGGATTTATCTGAAAAATTCAAAATTTCGATGTCACGATGGCAAAATGAAAAAGCAAAACGACTGCATTTCTCGAATAAAGTTTGTCAAAGCACAAAATTTACAAGCCTAAAAAAAAAGAACTTTTTTTTTATTTTTGAATTATTGACAAAATGAGATTTTTCTGTTTATTTCGTCAATGTTCGTTCGGGAAAACGGGTCAATGTACTTCTAGGCGCCACGACAAAGAACACTTTTTTGTCGGTTTCTACAGTGTCGCAAAAAAAAAAAAAATTACAGGATTGTTTTTTTTTGTTTTTTTTTTAACGCAAAAATAAATTAGGCATCGCTGAACGCTCATTTTCCGCCCAAAGGTAGCGCTAGAAGTCACAACCAGATGCCAAAGTCTCAGCCCGATCCGATACCTTATTCAAAAGTTATAAGTGATTTTCTGAAACTTTCAATGGGAAAATGGAGCCCATTTTTGCCCGTTTTCGGTTTCTGGTTACATGTATCCGAAAACTCCGTCGGCTGCCATTTTCCCATTGAAATTTTCAGAAAATCATTTCTAACTTTTGAACAAGGTATCGGATCGGGCTGAAACTTCGGCATCTGGTTGTGACCTCCAGCGCTACCTTTGGGCGGAGAATGAGCGTTCGGCAATGCATTGTTTATTTTTGCGGCAAAAAAAAAAAAAAAAAGTCAAGTTTTTTTCTTGTGACACTTTGTATATTAGATGTGATTCATAGATAGAGGAGGGGTTGTGTTTTCATAGGAGTGAAAGATATGAACCTGTAGCTTTCTTAGGATGGGGGAGGGCGGCTGAAGCTTTGATGCTTCCCAACGACTAGGTCCAGGAGTTTGGCTATTTCAAAGTAGCGTCATTTATTGAAGACACACTTGTTTGAAAGGTTTGTCGTGGGACAATTAGTACCGCCAATCGCAAGGCAGTCAATGCCAAATGCAGCTGCGGAAACATCTTTCAATACCGCGGTGAGATTTTTTTTTAAATTAATTTAGGGTACGCTCTTGTTCGGACATTGTCTGTTTTTCTTTTTTTTTTTTAAACTTAAAAAAACGGGAACCGAGTAAAATTAAACTAAAAATGTGCAAAAAAATTTTGAACTTTACAAAAAAAAATTTAAAAAAAGTCTCCGATAAACACTGAACTTTTAGCAAAACATAAACTCCGAAAACATGGAAACCTAGGTATAGATAATTGGAACTTGGAATCATGCAATCTTCCCTTCGCTCCGCACGTACCGCCAGCTGCTACCAAGACCACCTGCTTCTGGAATCCTCAGCGAGAGAAATGTTCTTTTTTTTTTTTCAGTCTTCGGGCCATAAACGTGTCACAAGCATTAAAACAAAACATTTTTTTTTTTGTAGCGGTTTAAGGTTACACGCTACGTCGATGCAGCACCTTTTACTCAACTTCTGAAAAGTGATACTTACGACACTATCGACCTGACCGATGTCCTCCCACCTTTACAGTACAAGGTGTCACAAAAAAAAAAAAAAAAAAATTACAGTTTTTTTTTATCGCAAAAAAAAAAACAAAAAAACTAGGCATTGCCGAACGCTCATTCTCCGCCCGAAGGTAGCACTAGAGGTCGCAACCAGATGCCAAAGTTTCAGCCCGATGCGATACCTTATTCAAAAGTTATAAGGGATTTTCTGAAAAGTTCAATAAAAAAATGGAGCCCATTATTGCCCGTTTTCGGTTTCTGGCGCCATAGAGTCCCATGTATTCGAAAACTCCGCCGGCCGCCATTTTCCCATTAAAATTTTTAGAAAATCACTTATAACTTTTGAATAAGGTATCGGATCGGGCTGAAACTTTGGCATATGGTTGTGGCCTCTAGCGCTACCTTTGGGCGGGGAATGAGCGTTCGGCGATGCCTAGTTTATTTTTGCGGTAAAAAAAAAAAAAAAAAAAAAAAAAAACGTGTAATTTTTTTGTGACACCCTGTAGTTCTCTCGGCATTGGTGTAAAGCGTGTCCGTAATGTATGTGCATGCGTGTGTGCAAATCAACAATGGAACGTTGAGCTAACCGCTTGCTTTCTATCGACATTCTGGTTCAAAACAGCATTCAGTCACGGGAAACATAAAAAGAAATATCGTGTCACAAAATGGCGGCGAAGCACCTATACCACATAATGGCGGTGTTGTGATATATCAGGGAGTGCTAGCATATTGTCCTTTCACTGCGATAACGCTACCCCAGAACGATACGATGCACGCGCAAAGGCGCCGGCGAAATAACGGGTACTGGTATCGTTACCTGAATGCGAAAACGATCAGGTGAAACACCCTATTCTCTCCGCCGACTAGCCGCGTTGAGATTATCGCTTTTTCCACCCACCCATAGGCACGCCTTCGCCATTAATCAGGAAGCGAGTTACTCAACACACGGCATGCCAGTGACGACGAGAATAGCACCCCAGCAGTGTCACCACCCCAAGAAAAACGGCATTATTGAAACACACTGTATATAACAGAAGCCCGATCTCCCTAATAAAGCCTTAACGTTTATTGACCTTCGTTCGTGGAGGTCGTATACTGTATACGGGTAGAAATCGAAGGAGAGAAGGCGACGAGAACAAGGAACGTCAATCAGAACACCGAGCTCGGTTGGAACGATTATAGTTGAAAGACGCAAAGTTAGCCGCCTTTGTCTCCACTCATTCTTGGAACGCGTTCGAACGCCGAGCGCCAGTGTCCGGCGTTCGGCCCTTGCTTTTCAACAGCGAGTAGAGTCGAAGGCAGCTAATCATTCCTACCAGAGGTCGGTGTGCTGACTGACGTTCCGTCGCCGCTCTCGATTCCTTCTCTCCCCCAGTCTCTACTTGCATAGTCGTCGACCGCTCGAAAGATCGCAGTGCGTGAACAGTCCCCATCATCGTATCGTCGCCCCGCAGCCAACGAGATTGCAGCATTCTCTTGTAAATTGATGTCACGTAAAATTTGACTTCATTTGAAAAAAAAAAAAAAAAGGGTGCGAACATGCCCACCGTATCTTAAGCTTTCAGTAACTAATACGGAGCGCAAGCTCGTCTGCTTCTTGCTCAGGGGTTGCGATGATGTCAGAACGCCTAGCTCTTATTGGCTGATTGAAAAAAAAAAAAAAATATATATATATATATATAGTGGGTAGAGCTAAAGGCATCATTGAGGTCTATCCACCATCCTTTCAAACAAAGCCAATCAGAGCTCGGCGTCGTTCTGACGTCACCGCAGCTTCTGCGCAAGAAGCAGACGATTTGCTCTCCGCATATTCAATGCTTTTGTTTGGCCTCGCCCTTAGAAATCCTCCCATAAGTGGTAGGTAACATTAATAATTCGTTAATACTTAAATAATGACCCTTTTCGTACGTGCCCTCATATTCGTGACTTCTAAAGAATATATATATATATATATATATATATATCAGCCGATAATTGTAGTTTAGCAACACGCCCGTCGTAATTCAGCGACGGCTTATATACAGACACGGACTGACTGGTGTAAATTTCGCGTTCGCTCCGCGATGCCATTTCCGTGTCCGTGCCGTGTTTAACTTGGGCACGCTGCGTGAAGAATCCCCGGCATGGACCGTTGCCAAGCGGTCGACTTGTCGCGACCGAACCCGTGCAACTACTTCGAAGAACTCGTCGACCCTTCTCGAGAACGACGAACGTGTACATCACGCGCTGCACCCCGAAAGCCGTGTTTTCCGGACGGAGCGCCGTTTGTCGTCTGCACGACTCCGGCCGGTTATACGTTGTCTACTTGAAATAACAGCGCAGATCTTTGTAGAACTCTCGCATTTCGCTGGGGATGGTGGCACCTCGTCGCTTCATTCGCCCATTCATCCATCAAGAGGTAGATACGTTCGCGAAAGAGAGACAGATGGGGTAACTTGAACCTCGATTTTAGTTGGCTGTGCGTGCTGCTGGGGTTACGGTGATGGATATAGATCAAAATAAGGCGGCATGACAATGAGAATAAGGTGGGAAGCCGGGATGATGTTAAAAGTTACATAAACATAAATACTCAGACATTTACAGGCTGACCAGGGGCAGATTTATCGGTCAGGCTTCAAAGGGGGAGGGGGGGGGGGGGGGTTACAGAAAGATGACGTCACGGGCGAAGCGTTGGTATATCTATTTTCTTGACATATTGTTTTCTATGCCACTCAAAACTAAACATTTCTTCCTAAAAACTGTTGTTTTTTTTTATAGAACAAGTTAACCTTGGGGGATAGGCGCCCCCCCCCCCCCCCCTGCCCTCCCTTAAACCCTCCCATGAGGTGGACGGCGGTCCTATACTTGTGAGGAATACTGTACCATGGTCTTTGGGGCCTCTATGGATTGGTCAGCCCTGTCACAAACACAGAGCGCTGTAAAAGCACTAAACAGGCGTGAGTTCATCCCCAGCAATTCTTTTTTAGAGAACTTTTCTCTTCGCTCAACTTAACGCATTCGCGCAAGATGCGATCAATTGTCCCTTTGAATGCACACCTGGCACAATCCCCGGAGACAAAGGCTTTCAGGAACTGCGGCCCATGGCTATCTCCAACTGTCTTGGAAATCCAAACGGAACGCAAAATGCAAATCTAGGATGATGGCAATGCGTGTTTTGTTCGGTGGTCTATTATACAATATGTCCATATCCGTGGCATAAATCCGGGCATTTGTGTCATACCTGGTGTAAAGAAACAAAAACTTTTTCTTGGCTCGTTGATCTTTCCGCATCATCTGCTGCCTCATTTGCGGCGACATCACAGTGGCCTGCACTTCACAGAGTAACTACGTGACGCCTCTGGTGGTTGCCTGGGTCACATCACACAAAAGACAGTGTGCAAACATCAGTCACCGCGATATCCATGGCTTGAATGCCGCGTGCCAAGCTTCTCTTTGGACTTGTTGCCTCGCGGCATTTGAAGCACGGATCTCGCGGTGCCTTCCGTTCGAATCTGTTTGCAGACTGTCGTTTGTACGATGTGAGCCCGGCTTACGTGGCAGAAGATGTGTTGCGTATTATGTTTAATGAATGACCATACGGCGAGCAAGTGTTCCCAAATGCGTCCTGGGCACATCAGAATGACCGCCGATCAAAGGGCAACATAGATAAGGCGCAGGACACGCGCGAGGACGAGGCATATATCCAAGCGCGCATCGTCGTTTTTGGTTGAGGTCGAGGGGGAAACAAAAGTACGTGGCGTGGACACGTTTGGAGGGTAGACAAACGCACGAGATGATCAAGAAGATGGACTTGCACGCCGTATATATATATATCAGATGTATTTTATGTCGTTTCATGCCTTATCTTCAAGTTGGAAGAATGACTGTGGACAGGTACCACGACACGAACTGCAGCTCACGTATGCATCAAAATAATGATTCCGAAACCACCACTTGGGACAGCAAGCTGATTGGGTTCGGAGAAAAAAGCAAACAAACGGCACGGCCCCTCGATTCCTTCTTATCGAGGGGCCGTAAAACTGGATAGGAACGACGGAAAACATTAAAACAAATCACACAAACTTGGGAGGACTTGCTCGCGTGTGTTCTATAATGTTCTCAGTCGTCCGTTTCAACAACTCCGATTTGTCACCATATTGCAACGACAATTAAAATACGACTTTTCTTTTTTTCTCCTTTTCTTCCGTTTTGTTGGTCCGATATCGACGGAAACGATAGACCACGCCGCGTCCAATCTCCTCGTTTGTGAACGATTTCGGTCGTCTCTGGTTTCTTCGGTCGACCAGAAAAGAAGCCGGTGTTTCCCCGGGCTCCTCTTATCGGCGAGACATCGTTCCTCGAATACGGGCTCTGAACGATAACACAAATAAGGTGAGAAGGTGAGAAAGCGAGACCGCTCGCTGTTTTCCGCAGATAACGGACAGCTCTACAAACGTGCCAAAACCACCAGTCAACGAGCCGCGCTGATAGAGCGACCCCGTTTGGCGTGACGCGGTCTTTGTTTTGCGAAGCAGGCACGCGTGGTCCGAAATGCGCTGTTAGCAATCGGAGCTTCCTCTCCCGCGTGTTTGCGCATTGTATAAAAAAGGCGTTTTCGCCGGAAAAAGAACACTGCGAGCCAACAAAGCGGGAAATCTAAATATATAACTGACAAGAGAAACAGTCCGCGCGTACGGTAGATAGTTAGGACTGTTCATTGTGGAGTTTATTTTTGTGTCTTCTTTTTCTTCAAATAGCTACCTACTTGATACACGCAAACATCATACGCCAGGGGTCTCAAACACGCGGCCCGCGGGCCGCATGCGGCCCGCAGTCAACAGGCTACGAGTCCCGATTCTCATGTCTCGAGCGCTTGAAATGGCATGCGCCGCGTCTCGTCGAATCATTGTCGCTCGAATAGTAGCTCTGCTCGTTTCACCTATTCACATAGTTCATACTTATCTGCGTCCATTTGCCCTTTGTTTCGCTTTCTTTTTTTTCTTCCCGGCTTTTTGTAATGTAAAACAATTCCAAGGCTGCAAGCAAGAGCTATTCGTTGAAGCATGCATCTCGGCTGCGTGAACTCGATCAGCAGGAGCACCTGCCAAAGATACAGCTACTATCTCGGGATTCTTTTCTTTAAAACATATATATATATATATATATATATATATATATATATATATATATATATATATATATATATATATATATATATTTGTATATCTGTCTGTGTGTGCGTGTGCGTGTGCGTGTGTGTGTGTATTTATCACCATTAAAAGACAAGTATTTGTTCAGACTGTTATAATAAAAATCATCAGGAAGATTTGTCCAATTAATTGATTGATTTCAGATACATGTTGAGCATGGTTTATTCCTGAGGGAATTGACCAATGGAAACGACAGTGCACCTGCTCTCTTGTTCTGTTAAAAATGCCAGCCCTAAGGCGGGACCGTGTCATTTGAATTCTTGTCATCACGTCAAGTTAGGGCCCAAAGTAGTCGTATAAACAAATCAAATCTAAAGATGTCACATGGCTAAACTGTTAGCTTACAAAAAGCATAGAGCAGGAAATCTCTTCTCTTTAAAATTTTTTCAACACCCCCCCCCCCCTCCCCCAATCTTACGTTGGCCCTCGACCTTTCCGGTGTGGGCTATCTGGCCCACGCACTCAAATGAATTTGAGACCACTGTCATACGCGGTTGTCTACGAACGTGTGTTTGACCCGACGTGGCAACAATTTGAGTCATCATAGCCAAATCGGTGCGATTTAAATCACGATTGAAATCATTTTGATTTGATTCCCCACCCTGCTATGGTGAGGATATGCAATATACGTGCAGGGGAGTGTTTAGGAAGCGTTAGGTAACGACGGAACAGATGAAGGTTCGCTCCGCTAGACGTAACCATAAGCACAAGAAAGGCGCCGGGCACGTTCCAGCTTCTTGTGTCCCTGACTGCCTTACGCCTTTCGCGTGAGCTTCTGTGAGGGCAAGAAAAGGATGCCGATGTCGGCGTTTAATGACAGACGTCGCATTTCACGAAGGTCAATAAAAATAATAAAATAGCTATCTTCTTAACAGACGCTAGTGACACTCAGTTTTCTATCTATAAGGAGTATTCACTGGGCGCCATATTTGTGGGTGATGTCTAGAGCGCATGCTCTGAACGAGCCCACATTAATAGGCTGCAAAGATCGGCAATCTTGAGGGTGCGAAATGCACGTTACAAAAGAACTGTGGAAGCTCGCCATCAGCAGTCGCGTTCTGTCATCACTTAGAAGAGAAGTTCTGAGTCAGTGGGGTGTGGGCACATGCAGGGCGTCTGATATCTCGCAGAAGAGAGCTGCTATGCGTGCTCAGAACACGTTACACAGCCTGGTAGAAAAAAAGGTGAGCGAGCGCGCAGAGGGCGATCTTTTGGAATGGACTACATTGCAGTCTAAATTACCGTCTATATTACCGTTTAATCGTTCATTACGAGAGACGTGACGGATTGTGTCAATGACAGCTTATGCTAATAGAGAGTTTTAGTAGATCGTTCCGATGACTCCGATAACAATATCCGATACTCTGCCTCCGCCTTTGCGCTTACATATATAGTATCGTTATCAGGGGTATCGGAGGTATCGGAACGATCTACTAAAACTCTCTAGTGACGATACAAGCTTCTGTGTCTCTGTGCGATACAAGCTTCTTTGTGTACCATAAAAGCAGCCTTTTCTTTTCAGTGTGTGCTGTGTATGAGCGGACTATGTACCAGATGCGAACCTTGCTTCGGATCGGAACTATATAAAGAAAAAAAAAAAGAAAAACTTTTTTTCTTCAGTTGAAATTTGCTCCTGCAGACTATAAACCATCACACTGTTTACAAACAAGCCCGCTTTGCCCACAACAGGTGTGGGCACTGCGCATGCGCAGAAGCCAAATTTGAGAGGAATGAAGCATTAGCGCATGCGCAGTACCGACAGCAGCGCCACCGCGGTCGTATGACGTCAGCAAGTTGAGTTGGTCTATAGACCTTTCCAAAAAAGGGCACTTGGCAGGTTCCATTTTCAGTGTTCGTGCGTATGGCGCGTGATTTGCTCGGTTTCCGAAGCGACGAACGTGTGCGTTCTGGACTGTGATTTAACACGTGTGGACTGTGATTTTTGTAAACAGTGGAAACGTCTATAGGTACCTGGCGCGGAAAACAATGCATATCAACTTCAACGGGGATGGGCGACTTGTGTGTCAAATTTAAAGACGATGGCGTCAGAAAAATAAAATACTATTTTACCTCTGCAGTTGTCTTGAAAGGCTGATTTGGACAACGCACAGAGGATACTTCGTACCACTAACGATATCGGAATGAGGCACCCTCTGGTGACCTTGAGGCTGTTTTTCCTATTGTTAGAACTGTCTCGCTAATAATTCCACAACTGTCATCATTGTTTCACGGGGGAAAAAATAAAAAAAGAGGGGGTGCGAAAAAAAAAAAGGGGGGGGGGGGGGTAGCCAGTTGCTTTAAAGGAATCTGGAACCATAGCTATCCTTCCTTGCGCTCTCGGCTGACGGCACCGAACCGAAATACGAGGAACTTTTAGCAAACCGTTGTCGTGTTCCGCGTTCCGCACTACCGGAGCCTTTGAAACACGCTTTTAAGCGTGCGTCCGAGTGATATACGTGACCGCGGGGCCCGCGCTTAAAAGCATGTTTCAAAAGCTCCGGTAGTGCGGTACGCGGAACATGGCTAGGGTTTGCTAAAAGTCCCTACTATCTCAGCTTCAGCATAAGTTGGGCTAACGACCAGTCAGAACGTCGGAACGAGACACGTGACCAACGCACAGTCGGAGGGCGCTCCTCCTTGCGGAGAGCTGTCGTGTGTATCGCCCCTTCGCTCTAATTAGCCCACGAAGATCGCACCCTTCGCCGAGTCACGCTGGGGGGCGCCGCCGAAGGAGGGGGAGCGACACTTGTGAGCGTTTAATTTGTTTCCTCGTTTCCGCCCCCTTTGCATTCTCGCTTTCCACGCTTCTTTTGTGCGTGAGGGAGTGGGCGGGGAACGGACGGGTTAAAAATACGCCGTCATCCGTGCACCACCGCGGCATCCAGAGAGGAACGGCCGAGCCCGGCGAAAACAATCACCCAGTAAAAACACAACGGGCCCACACAAATAAGAAGTCAAAAAGGTGCAGACGACGTCGACGAAGCAGACGACCATGCAAGACGTTGAAACCATTCCAAGTTTCTCTCCCTCTCCGTTTTCTCTTTATCGTTATCGTGCTTTTTCTTTTTGTGGATATTTTTTTGTTGACTAGTGTTCTGCCTAGCGTTTTTCCAAGATCTAGTGCGAAAAACGACAAAAACGACGAAGAGCATTTTCGGAATGTCGTTTTCCCTCGCGCTCCCTTAAAAAAAAAAAAAAAAAGAACTCTCGCCCACTCTTTTTTTTTTCGTTTTGTGAATATTTTATTTTCTTTACCCCTTTCGCTACGTCTCCACGGTGAATCGCAACTCTCGAAAAAAAAGAAGTGACTCGCGCTGTAAATCCTCGTTAGAAGCAACAACAAAACTCTACTTACGCTTCACTTGCAAAAAAAAAAAAAAAAAGGAACAGGAACAAAATAGTACGCAATTTGAAAGAGAGCTTACGAGAGCCCGCTCCGCATCCTCTCTTATTTTTATCTTTTCTTTTAGCTTTTTTTTTTTTGCTCTATAGATTTTTATTTATTATGACTGTTATTATTTGAAAGACGTCGGCGGTATATAACCCAAAGTACCCTTCGCACCCGACACGAGGACTTGATATTACGAAGCAGCCTCTTCTTCGCGCTAGCGCGATGATGCCCTCCTGCTTCCTCAAGCTCCGGTTTAAGTGACAGCGTTTATTTGCTTAGTTTGTTAGTTGGCGGCTGTTACAAAAAAAAAAAAAAAAAAAAAAAAAACACACCTAAGACACACGCACGCAGGCACACACGGAGAAAAAAAAGAAAAAGAGCGCGTGTTGCGAAAGCAGTAGTAGCAACAGCGGCAGCCGTAGCGGCGGCGGCGGATTTATTTAGCTGCTTCGCCGCTAGAGTGTCTGAGGAGGTGGCTCCCGCCGTCTCGCCCAAGCGAGCTCATTCTTCGCGAAAGAGGCAAATTTGCTCGGGTTGTGTGAGTGACTGCGTGTGTGTGTGTGTGTGCGCTTGCTGAGCCTGAGCGCGCGCGGCTGCCTCTTGCGCGGAGCGTGCGGTCGCCGTGTCAAACGCGTTGTGAAACACCGCGTTCGTTCGGGTGTTGGGTGTTCTGAGGATGGTTTGGATCGGGAAAGATATATCAATGTGGAATCGAGAAAGAAAGCTTTTCCGTTATATATATATATATATATATATATATATATATATATATATATATATATATATATATATATATATGAGAGATTTTTGACGTGGATGGCGGAAGTCCCTCCCGCACCAACGCGAGAAGCGAGATTGAATGGATTGAATTGCAACGACTCCTGAAAGCAGGAGCGGTGGGAGAGAGAAAAGAAAGAAAAACGAACAACTTTTTTTACGGGGTTATGGAAGCATACGGGGAGTGCAATAAAAACGCGGTTGAGTACCTTGTTAAAAAACAAAACAGGCGCTCGTCATGCCGTTGATAGGGTATTTAATATGGAACAACGCGACAGAAGTACTTCTACACGCTAAACAAGGCGGAAACGAAAAAAAAAAAAAAAATGAGGAGCGACAGGATCGTAATATAGTGGCTGCTAAAAATAAGAATAATTGTTTGTTTGTTTTTCGTCTCCGTCGTTTGTTTCTTTCGACGAGAGATTAGGTCGCGATTGTGACTCGACTAAAATATCGATGTCAAATGAATGGAATTAAAACGTTCAATGCATCTTAATGGCGTTCAGAACGGTATTTAGCACACGAGCGACCTCATATATATTTCTAACTGAGGAATGTTATACACATTCCTCTCTTCTTTTTCTCTACAAATCAGGTTTCTGTCTGGTGCCAACACGTTGTTTACAAACAAGCGCGCGTTTGCCCACACCAGCTGCGGGCATTGCGCGCGCACAGAAACCAGATCCGCGTGAGAGAAAGCGTTTGCGCAGGCGCAGTGTCAACAGCAGCGCCACCGCATTAAAGTGACGTCGTAAAGTGGAGTTGGTACATATTTTATATATTTTTGTTTCTATCGTGCTATCACCGCGCTTCAAGTTGTAAGATGAACAAAAAGAAGAAAAAAAAGTACGAATGAAATCCCTGTCGGCCAGAAATGTATAAGCTCATCGCCCAAACGTTACGTCTTGCGACACACGGGGCAAAATTCATTCCAGGAATGAACGACGCCGCTCCTTTTGCTCTTTGCTGCTCTAGCTGTTCTATAAAGCGAACTGAGACACCGAGCGTTGAGCAGAGCCAAAAGCAGCCGACTGAGACGACGCCAACAAAGGACCATAGAGAGCAGCGCCCGCGATGACGCAATGGACAATGTGCCCTTGCACGGGCGGTCGGAGCGGCGGAGCTAGCCGCGATTGCGTCACAGTAATCGATGCTCCTGAAAAGTGGATGTTTCAGCCGCGGGCAGCGCTGCACAACGCAAGCGGGCTATTGATTCATCATTTCGTCACTGCAAGATTGGCCGGAGTGTACTCCCCCCCGATGTCCGTGAATTTCTCTCCAAACCGAAAAGTCATTGCAAGTCGCGCGCAGAATTCCTTCCTTTGTCACTCTTCGAATGCCACGACTTTCATGGCCAAACTACGATCCGCGCACGCAGGCCATGTGAACAAATAGAAGAAGCAATTGCGTTGTTTGAACGGCGCTCAAAACAACGTTCCGACTCCAATTAAAAAAAAAAAAAAAAGACAAAAAAAAGAGCAGAAAAGGAAAGAAGGACAGAGAAATGACAAATAGAGAGAGAGAGAGAGAGAGAGAGAGAAAGGCGGTGACGCGTGTGCTTGCCCAGTCCTGGGATGGTTGTGTTTGTTTGACTGACGTGAACTTGACCAAGCCGGTCGATACTCGACAGCGTTGTAAACACGATCCAAGCACACCGCTCTACAACTCCCATATAAAAGTACAAAAAAAAAAAAAAAAAAAAAAAACACTTGCGAACAGCAACGATGAGCGTGCAGCGATTTTCAGCTGAACAAGTGACCCCTGTGCGACAGCAATGACGCGCATCCTCAAGTCATCGAGCCGCGCTCGACGAGCGAGCCTGACTGCGTCAGATAAAATAAAAAAGCAAATCACGAAATTGAGGTGAAGAGCGTACGTGTACGCGTACGCCGCCGCGCGCTGCGTGTTTTCGAGAACGTTCCCCGAGCATTTGACAACAAAATAAACCTCAAACATAAAGGGGAGAGAACCAGAAGGGAGAGAAAAAAAAAAAAAAAATGAATAAAATCGAAGCACGCGAAGGCGAGGAGCGGTAATATATTCCCCCCAATCGATTGCATATCGGAAGGCGATTGTTTGCTAGCCGCTTGCGCAATAAAACCAGGTCTTTTTCCCGTCAATTGCTTTCTCTCTTCTCCTCATTTCCTTTATATTTTCAACGAGTTTCGTTGGTTTCGTAGACGCGGGCGATCGCAGCTTATCAATTTCGGTTATCTAAAAGCTCGCGTTTCAGTGGCACACCCTTATCGACGCTGCGCGTGCAGAGACACGTCCACAACAAAATATCAGCACAAAAGTCAATAGGCGGAACAATAAAAAAGTAACTAATCCACTTTGCTCTACAATCAATTAGGGAAGCTCTCTTCTCCGGTTTGAATCGGCTCGCATGTTATATTTCGCGTCTCGAATAACCGGAATTGTCGGCACATTGCCTTTGGTGCTCTACGCGTGAATGAAATGCGCGTGGCAATTGATCATGCGGCACGCAAATTAAAGCGGGGAGCAAGTCGTCTGCTTCTTTTGCAGGAGTTGCGGTGGCGTCAGAAAGACGCCGAGCTCTCATTGGCTCTAAACGAAGGATAATGGGTAGACCTCAAGGCAAGCTTACTTGAGGTCTACCCACTATCCTTTATTCAGAGTCAATCAGAGCTCGGCGTACTGACTTTACCACAACCCCTGCAAAAGAAGCAGACGAACTTGCGCTCCGCATAGCTGAGAGTGCGCAAACAGACGTTTTGGAGCAGACGAATTCTGAAACGTTATGTTGCTGCATATTGACAAATCGCCATAGAATAAACAGAACCAACAACAACAAAAAAGTATTAATCAGTGTTACGAAAACGGCCTCTGCGTCTCAGAAACGTCTTAACGTCACAACAAAAACGTAAAAAAAAAAGATGGTTTGTTTTTACTTTATTTGTATCTATTTTTTTCTAGCTCTCTACCGAGCTGCTAAAGAAATGGCTGAGACATTCGTAATTAAAAAAAAAAAACTCAACTGTTAAAAAAAAAAAAAAAGCGTGTTGTTAATCGATTTTATTTTGACGCAGAGGACAAGTCGTGGATCATGAACGCATCAATCGGACACTGTTTAGATTTATTGTCGGAAATCAACGCAAGATTTAACAAGAAAATGCCACGATTTTAGTTAAGCATTTTGATGCGATCAATCAAAAATGTTCTAGACTGAAATACGTCATTATGAACAGCCAAAGAGCAAGGAAACATATGCGTTGTTGCAACGAAGAGGGAATAAAAATACTTCCAAACATTGAATATGGCGCGAAGTAGCGCAGTGCTACACATGTACCTTTACGGGCTCGGAAAATAGTCCGCTTCCTCGGAGTTTTATTATTAACTATAGTAAATTACTTTCAACAAAGTGATAAACAGTTATAAAACATATTTTTAGTTAATTTTTTTAGCATTTAAAGTTTGTTTTTTAGCGGTTATGCGACCCGAAACATTCGGCACTCTTTTTCTGGGCGGAAGGCCGCGACGGGCCTCAAAACGCACCATCCAAAATGGCGCGACTGCGTTTCCCTGGATGTCCTGGACAGAGAATTGGAAGAAACGTTGTTACTTACGAAGAAAATAGGAATCGTTTACAGTGTGATCCATCATTAAGTGTTGTGTCAAACATTCAAAGAAGTTTGAGCAGCTTCTACGAGCTGTTCGGAGCGTCAGATGAGGTAGGTGACATCTTACGACACATAGCGTATTTGAGATGGCTTCGCGAGGTGATGAGAGCCGACTTAAAAATGATTATCGGGGCGCTTAGAGTGATCTCGGCTATCGGACACCCTTGTTGGAACACCGATAATTTCTATTCGTGAAATGTTGTTAAATAGAGACCGTTTTACATATCTAAAACCTTTAACATGTATTTAGGCCTAGGTCTCCCCGCAGCCAGTATTTTTTTTCTCGCCGCTGTGTTTTAGAGCAAGCGAGCATTAACGCCCCAAGTTAGGCGTCGCAACCGAATTTCCCGTCATCGAGTGCGCTTCCATGTGCATTTCTCGTAGTTTGACACCACCCGACGCCTTTGTGCAACGCTTGAAGTAGTTGCGATGGGCCCAGTCGACACTCTCTTGGTCGGCTGCACCGTGTTGAAAAAGACGCGTCTGCCTTGGTGTACGGGTATTAGTAGGGCTTGCGAACGTTTCTCGCGGCCGAAAATTTTCGATCAGGCCCCGACTCATTCCCAAATTTCGTTTAATCTCGTCTTCGAAACGGAGAAAACAGCGTGCTAATTGTTCGGATGGATGGTCGTTGCAAGCCCTCTGACATTTTGTTCCGACTTGGATGTTTTCTTTTTATTTTTTATTCTCTTCCCCCTTTTTCTTGTTATTTATGATCTGTCCGGTCTTTATTTCGGATTCGGTCCGTAGATCTGGGTGACAACGCACCCATCGTCACGCGTACCGGTAACCGCAGTGAATGTGATTCGAGTTCACGTTAAACTTCGACGTTGTTCACCGCACGGTGCATCGCGGCAGAGCCACCATACTGTTTACCTGTAGTAGGATGATTTTTTTTTTTCTCCTTTTACCGTTAGAACGCCGCTCGTAGCTGCGGTCGGCGCCGTCGTGGTTGTGGCTGACATTGAGTTATGGCGTATCCTTGTTTCTTTTCTAAATCACGCGAAAGACCCAACCGAGTAAACCGGAGCGACTGTCACGAGCGTGGGATCAATAGTGTCGACGCATGTTTCCATGCTTTTAAAGGCCCGAACCGTATTTCGCCATCTTTTCCATTGATCTCTTGAACCGAGTGCATGTCGGAGGTTTAAACGCGGAGTGTCAATTTTTCGGTTGTACTACGCGCAATGCGCAGTTGTTGTTGCTTTCGCAAATTATAATATTTACGCGTGCTTTAGCGTTGTCCAAGAGGGTTTTCTTTCTAATAATAGACCGTTGGTATAGAGGCCATTTAAATAGATTTTCGCCTTTTTTTTTCACAGCTGTTGGTACGTTGGCGTGTCGTTGACTGCTTCAAGCACGCGCTATACAATTCGCTACCCTTTTTCTTTGCTTTTCGCGTTGTTTTGATATGCTCGTTCTTTTGTTCTTATTCTTTATTGTGCGCCTCTGACAGCGCTCAAGCTCGGCGTGTTTTGTTCCAGCGGTGCAACATTTGTCATAGACTCTAACAAAACCTCGTCATTAAAACATTAATGTAAAAAGCAGACGAAAATATATGGTTTTATGTTTCGGCTTGTGTTGGGAATCAAGGGTGTTCCTTCATTATTGTAGTTCGTGCCAACTTCAATAATGGAAACAAATCTCATTATCTAAACCCTGAGACAGGGAAAAATAAAATAACGGAAAATTTGATTTCTGCCTCAGGGTTTAGGTTATATATAATGTTTCCTAACTAGATCGCCTGCATACTTTAGCTTCTTGCGAAACTAATATATATGTTTTAAGTCACTAGAGCTTCACATGCAAGGGTAGCCCCTTTTTTTTTATGCATAATTATCTCTTTAAAACGATAGCGGTATTAGCACACACAAAAAAAAATTACTATTATCTTCATGGTTTAAATGTCATGCTTTTTTGGTTGTCAGTTATTCTTAATATTAAAAGTGCTAAGCTCTTTTCAACTCATGCATGCATGCACATTTTTTTTTTATTTGCCAGATTACTTTAATTCTTCATTACGTTAACAATTCAGTGGAAAAAGACTGTCACAGTAGCTGCATAAAACAAGCGTTAATGATCCATATGCACAGGAAGTGGGAATGAATATCACACTCTAACCCTCTGATCACTCCTTTTACGTTCAAACAACAATGCTCAAAACTTTATTGGTGCAGGTAATTTTCCTTTTGCAACATTTGTTAAGCTGAGCATGTTTCTAGAATGGCACACTAATGCTACTCCTAACTACTAATCATGCTCATGACTGGAGTCTTTCCTAATTGAGAACAATCATCTGCATTTGCTTCCCAGTCATCTGGTACTTAATAAACTGAATTTCTGTTGAAAAGCCGGCCTGCGAGATATTTTTCACTGCACTGATCCTATTTTACTTTTTGTTTTTTTTGCGCTGACCAGTGAGAAAGGAAATGAGCCTCTTTTACGAAAACTTTGGAGGAGAATGCAATTCATAACTGGAACAAAAACAATGTTTGGCATGTCTCGATGTACACCCTCACGATCCAGCTTGCATATTTGTTTGAGGCCATCAGAAAAATTGGAAATATCGGAGGTTAAAAATAAAAGGTCGGTCTTTGACCAAACTTCCAGGTTGGTGGGTTATTCTCGTATATTTTCGAAAGATACAATAGAAGAAGCCTCCCCTTTCTTTGGCACCGGTTGTTAACATACTTGTTGCTGAAAACGTAAGATGTTGATGTTGGCACACAGAAGAGCTTCGTGAGAATGTTGGGGACAAAAGGTGGATAAGTGTTGACACTCTTCTTTTTTTGTTCTGTTGCTTTTTTTTTGCATCTGTCCCCTTGGGCTCACCTTTCAACTTTTCAAGAAAATTGCTGAGATAGTGTAATATGCTTTTTGGTCAAGCTCAAGTGATATTATAATACGGACTGACTGTGCCGTGCCTATTATTGTGCCAAGTAAGAAAAAAAGCATGAGCTTGGTGTGTCACTTTTCTTGCACGAGCGCATTGGTCTCGCACAAAAGTTCTGCTTTATTTGTACGATAAATTGTTAGTTTTGATTTATTTGTCCAATCTGCCAAGGGAATATCATTTCCGTTACAGTACTTTACTTCATCGCTAAAATGTGACTGCCACATATCTATTGAAAAAATGTTTTAAATTGACTAACCTGCAAGAAGATATAAACGAGGAAAAGATAGTCAACAGGTACCATGCACTATAGGAGCTTGAAATGCGTCTTATTCTGTGACTGCAGCTCTCGTGGATATTTTGGCTACCTGCAAGGAGCTCGAGGCACTCATGATCAATTATAGCGTCGTAGCTTTTCCTTGCACATACGCTCACCATTCTCTTTCTCCCGCTCTTCAGGATGAGGAGTTTGGAGGTTTCTCTTCCGGGGACGTCAGGAATGCCGTTCAGAAGCTGGGGCACTACAATGACGACATCTCATCGGAGCCTAGCAGCAAGGATGGAACAGCCAGTGGCAACAGAAGCAAAACTGTGTCTCTCAGGTCCACCAGCAAGCTGGTGGGCAGGACCAACAACCTCCCTCCGGACCCCGGCGGGAAGAACGGCGGGAGGGACAGCAAAGTTCCCAAGCTGGAGAACGCGCCTCGGGTTCGCCACCTGGAGACGCCCTCTTCGGCGGCCGGCCAGACCAAAGGGGAAGGTGCGAGGAAGACGCCGGGCAGGCAGGCTGCACATCGGCTGCTCGACCGCGCCAAGCGAGGACGCACCTGGACGGGCAAGGAGGAGCAGTCGGAGCGCGGGGGGGCCGCTGCACTGGCCCTCAAGATGGGCTGCTTCCAGCTGCCGGCCGTGAGCGCGCGGTCGTCTCGGAGGATCATCCCCCGGAAGCGTTACCTGGAAGACAGCGAGGACGATGCTCCTCAGCAGTTGCAGAGGAAGAGGCCGATGTCACAGCCTTCCGTCGAGGCGCCCGGAGACTGCCCCGTCGTGGTGCTGGAGCGGTTGACCGCAAAAGAGGAGAGGATTGCGGAGGACGGGAAACCCGACGCGGATCGAGACGCGGAGCTCGACGTGAGGCTCGGAGGGGAGCGGGGAGCCGAAGCGGCGACCGACGCGGAAGGGGAACCGTACGTTGCGGGGACGACGAGGGTGGGCCTCTTCGACCGTCCCCTGGTGGTGCAGGGCAAGCGTCCCTGGAAGCCGTCGCTCAAAGTGCAGATGCGGCTGTCAGAAGCCAACCTGGGGTCGCCGTTCGCCTTCCGGGGCGGCAGCGGCAGTGGCGGCTCACGCACCTCCTCGGACTCGTGCTGCCGGGAGTCCATCAAGCGGGACATGGTGTCCCGCTACGCCGAGATCATGGCGACCAAGGAGGACACCGTGGAAGTGCCGGCCAACTCCCCGCCGGGCACCTCCGGGGGGCTGCTTGAGGACAAGGTGGCCGCCAAGATCGAGCGGCTCCTCAAGTCGCAATGGGAGAACCGGCTGCAGGGGGGCACGCGCAAGAAGAATGTGGTGCTGCGCAAGGCGAGGCTGCGGCTGAGTCAGCGCACACTGCGCAGGCTCAGGCAGCCTCTGGACGAGAGCCCGGGGGAGGAGGGCCCCAGGGAGGCCCGCGAGCCGGGTGGGGTCCTGGAGGCCGCCGAGGGGCCGGCCAGGATGCGGCGGGAGAAGCCGCACGTCACCGGAGTCAAGAGAGGTGAGGGCGTACAAACTCGTGCGTTTGCGGGGTCGGAGTTGCCGGACATGTTCCGAGATGGCCCGCACTTGCCCGTCGAACAAGGCGGGCTGCACCTCCAACCTCGGTACAGGAGAGTGCAGGTACAGCACCTAGAGTGTGTCTTCGACTGGCATATTTAGCATCCCATGCTGCCCGTCCATTGAAGGTAGTCCCGAGGTGGCAACTAATCGCGTTGCGGGAACCGGTCTGTCACGCGTTCGGATGTCACAACCCCGCGTTCGGTTCTATGAGTTCTGGCAAAACGTGCAGGCGAATGCAAGTATCATCGTCACAGCGTCCCAACAACTTGTGGCTGCTGAAGCTTCCTTGGATTGTGTAAAGGACCTACAGCAGCACTAGTTGTCTGCCAAATCCTCCTTTGCTGCTGTGCAACCACCGGGATTGCGACAGGCAGCAGCATGAGAGGGAACGCATTCGAGGATGCGTTCAATGCACTAGTCGGAGACGCATTCCAGGCACCAAAGCACGGATAAACCAGGCTTGCATACCGAATGCTGCAAGAGTGCCGTGTGCCGTGATGCCCTCTCCAAAAGTAGTGCTTGTCAACTGATGCCTCACAGCTCTGTTGACTCCGTCTGGGCTAGGCAAGCAGACGCAACCGAAACATCCGTCATAAGGTACACCGGTGCTTGGGACGTTCGAGATGACCTTTAATTTACCTTCACAGAGTAGCTCTTTGTTTCAAATAAATTGATGTCACTGTTAACTTCATTGACATCTCTTTAGCATTTTAGAACTGAACTTTAATAGGGTGAAGTGTGCAGTTTCGGGCAATGAATGCGTAAAGGCGTTTGAGTTTAATGCCCACCGACGCTTGTACCACCGAGAGGTTGGCAGTTGGTAGAAGCTTAGAAGCTCTGCTATTTTGTGGATATCCAGCAACTCAGTGTGGGATAGAGTGAGGGACAGCAGTAACTGCTTTATTGTCATTGGACCCAGCTCTTGGGGTCTTGTCTGCATTGGGACATTTTAGTGAGAGAGCATTAATCATTTTCGGCAGCTTTTAACAGCTCATTCTGTCTCGACGATACTAAAAAGACTTTTTAGCGACGTTCCACACGTAACTCGTTTCGGTTACTGAAACTGCTGAGAAGAGAATTTCCAGGGCATGAAGCTTGCACCTGCCAACCATTCTTTTGAAGAAATGTAATCCACTTCAGTCTGATCGTTCCCTAGGAATCGTTAGAGATTTTTTGCACTGCAGTACTAATGAACCATGCATTGCAGAATGCTGGAATTTCATAGCAAGGATGCAGAGATTTCAGCACACTATGTTACCTGAATCAGAAGCTGGAAGCAGTTTCATGAAGGTCTAGAAGACAAGCCACCGTCTTTCGTTTGTAGCAGATGCAAGTTGGCTACACGATACGATTCAGGAGGCCCAATTTTTCGTCTGCATGTTATTGCGCAGGAAGGTAGTTTCTATGTAGAGATAACTTCGCATAGAACTAGAAGCTAGAGCCGGCCGTAATGTCGGACAGCCTGCCTACACCTGCTTCCGGGAAGACGATACGCTGCGACTCAAGCTCTTCAGGAAATCACTCGTACCTTTTGATTCAAGTAACATATCGGACTGAAACTTTTGCATCCTGTCTTTACCATAGGGGATTCTTTCGGTTAAGTTACAGCATTCGGTAGTAGGCATTTGATTTTTGTGCCGTTTAAAACCCGTGAACCTCTTTGTTGGGGAGACCCTATACTTTGCCCCGCATTGTTGCCTGCTTGATTCCGACTGCATAGCAAACTGTTTGGGATGCAAACCAGCTTTGGTTTTGTGTCGAGAGCCCTACAGCTAGTTTTTGTTCCCTAGGTTTCTTTATTTTTAAGACTGTGTTACATTCAAAATGAGGCCTTTATTTGTGATGTTTGAGGAGGCAGCCAATTTGTGGTGTATACGCATCTCTGCAAGAAATTAGCCACACTACAGGATGTATGGCAACTTATTTCATCATTGTAGAGCAAAGGCATGGGTGACCTGAAACTGTCGAGAGTTGCCAAAGACATACCAGAGTCGGGGGGGTAACGGGGAAGATATGTTACTTCTACTGCGACATTATACCTGCGTATGCCCAAAGTGCCTGAACATATCTTTTCAGCACATTGGGTTCATGTGAATTGGTGAAAAATAGCAGAAGTATTGACAATGGCTTGAATTATTATTATTTGTGGTTCTTTAACATCCATTTTTGCAAATTAGTTTGGAGTATTGCTAAAAATGACAGGGGAAAACCCGCAAATTTATAAATGCAGTTACCTTTTTTTTTGGACTATAGAGAGTGGACTATACATGATTAAAAGTTGATCCGATGCATACTATACAAGGAATTGTTTTTTCTAGATCAATCACTGTGACAGAACATATTAATGTTGATTTATGTATGAGACAAGCTTCCTTGCATGTTGATACAGCAGGCATTTGTCAAGGTGTGCTGTGTGTGATAATTTTTACGTTTGGACTGGGCACTAAGTGCAGACTATACCCGGCCTGCGGACTTTGCATTGGGTGCGGACAATCTAAGCAAAAACTTTTATTTTTGACCCCAAATTTGCCTTTGCAGACTATGTACAGGGTGCGGACTATAGTCCGGAAAATACGGTACCATATGCACCCTATTAACCATCAGTCCTTTGTGGGTCCAACATCAGGCCTCCATATTTTTTCTGGTGTTACGATGATCAAAAGAAAAATATGAGGTTTCACTTTTGTTTTGAGGGGTACTGTTTCGGAAGCAGTAGCAGCTTAGCTTCTTGAACTGCTCAGAAATCTGATGGCACCTTTATCAAAGGAAGCTTAGAAGCATCTTTGCTAGCCATCATTTTAAAATATCTATTTCACGCTAATTTTTATGCTTCTCAAATGAAGGATTGCTTGGCATTTTCAGGTTAATTTAGTACAAAGGATATTTTATGTTTTACTAGTCATTTTGTTACTTTGTGAGAAATTTGCAGGACATATTTTTGTGATGTAACCATATGAACTTTGCTGGGACTATGCGGGGTGCAAGTTTGTCTCCTTCTTTCACAGGGGTTGCTATGATGTCAGAACGCCGGGCTCTTATTGGCTGATCAAAAAAAATAGTGGGTAGACCTCAAGGCATCTAGCATTGAGGTCTACCCACTATCCTTTCAATCGAAGCCAATCAGAGCTCGGCGTCATTCTGACGTCGCCGCAACTCCTGCCGATGACTTGCTCTCTGCATTGGGTGGATTGAAGTGATTTGATAATCAGAGCACATCAATTTGGCTTTTGTCAGTTTGGAAAATACAGTAACACTAGCATAGAAAACAAAAAAAGGAGCACTTGAGCTTTCTTTTTATAGTTACAACTGTTTTATTAAATTGGTTAGAAGGTATCTTGCGAGTTTTATGATAAAATGTCCTTAAAACTATGCAAGCTTTCTATCTGGTTCTGGGTTGTCCCTTGCCTCGTAGGATGTCTGCATGCATATGTCATTGTGCTTGCTTTATGCAAAAACAGTACCATGTTGTGTGTGCCCACTACAAGAGTCATAGACTTCTTGAAACTCACGACCTATTTGTTCATTGTATACTAACAAATCAAGCATGACAAAATGGTACCTCGTGGGAATTGCCTTGCTTGTGGTTGCCAAAGCTTGACGTTTATGGTTCCGGTTTGGTTCCTCACGCTGGTTTGCAAATATTTTTATTTTCAGAGAGGGGTGCTTCCCTGACCGAAGTTTCTCAGTGTGCTGTCTGCGGACAGAGCAAGCCATCTGCGGAAATCACAGTCAAGTACGGTCAGCGCAGCTGCCGGTTCTGCTTCAGCTTCTACAACCGATTCCTCAGAAAGCCGATTAAATTTCGGTGCATGGGGGAAGGTAAGAGCAGCACTGTTCTATAAGTGCATGATTATTTTACATCTGCACCTTCATTAACAGGCTTTTATTGGCTTCAGCAGTTCCTGACGTGAACGTCCGTAAATGAATTAGACACGGTATCCCCTTAAACAGAATTTGGCAGGTGCACTGGCAACAAGCATCGTGGCCGCCACTTTTGCGGCGCAGTACATTCTGGACCTTTGGCACACCGTTCGACATCTTAAAGGGGCCCCGCAATCCTATTTAAGCGTCTACCTTTTTTGCGGTTTCCACGTCTCTTGTGGTTCGGACGACCCAGCGGTCATGGAGAGAGTAACTAAATATCAGTTCGTCATATTTTAACCGGACGACACGGAAACCTCCTTCTCCTACAGGGGTGCCACATGGTGTCGAACGCACAAGGCATGTGACAAAATCGTGACGTTGTTGGTCCTGGTTAGCCGAGGGGAGAGAGCTGCCCGTACCCGGGCAACTCTCTCTCCTTGGCCTCACCTCCTTTTTCCATCTTCCCCTCCCTCCCCAAATTTCTCAGTCACCGCGGCAAGGGGAATCCTCTGGCGCGGGAAAAGGGGGGACAGAGGACCAAGAACGTCATGAAGGAGATTATTTTTTGCTTGTTTTTGTAATTTTAATATGCCTCTAACTTTTAAAATAAAGTGAATTTCGAGAAAAGAAAAAGTTCACTACGTTACTACTTTCAATGCGCTCAGGTCCGGTGCAAATGAAAAAAAGTCGGAAGACACCTAGCACCTCTTATGAGTTGTGAATGCGAAAGCATGAATGTCCAATGGAACGTCGCGGAGTGATCCGCGGAGTTTTGTGGCGCGAGTAATGTTTTCGAGTTGTGGCAGAAGCACCGGCGACTATGTGGATGCTAGAGGCGGCGCCATGTTCGTTGTCGGCGAAACGAGCAGAAGCACCGCCGACGATGTGTATGATGGAGGTGATGGCATGTTGGTCGGCGGCGAGACAAGCAGAAGCCTCCGAGCGCGCGCCAACGTGTCCGTTTTAACCGGTGCTGGGCCCGTAGTGGCATGGGGTTGCGGCGGTTAGTTTTATCGGCGCGCTGGCGGCGCAGACACGCAGCGCCATCTGGTGGCGGTCGTTGAAACTGATGCGCGCAGCGGCCAATGGGAGCCTCGTCGCCGTGCGCCAGCTAATCGGACCTTTGTGATCGGGGAAACTAGGTGCCGTTTTCGCGCTTCAAACTGATGACGTCGGCTCACTCCATGGGACAGTTAATGCTTTCGCATTAAAAACAGTAAAAAAGTCGTTGCAGGGCCGCTTTAAAACAAAAATGCCTACCTGAGCGTTTTGTGAGTTTTGCTAAATGAAGGCAATAGTCAGTTTCATCATACAGCACTGTGTGATTTATGTGGCATGCACCCCAAGACCTTTCTGGAGTTAAGGTCAAGCAACAAAATCAACAAAATTTCCAGAACACAGTGTTATGCTACGAGTCTGACAATCCCCTGTGCTAACAAAGCATGATTGGTTGACTTGTTTGCTCTTTTAAAGACGGACATACAACTACAGTGTAACCTCGATTTAACGAAAGCCGATTTTACGAATTTTACGATTTAACGAACGAATTCGGATTCCCCACGCAGCCTATGCGCGAGGTATTCCTTGGTCGATTTTATGAAGTTCCCGATTTAACGAAATAATTAGATAGGCCCGGTGACTTCGTTAAATCGAGGTCCAGGTGTATCTTGAAATCCCTCCTTCAGTTTCCTTCTTTCAATTTCTTCTTAAGCTCACCTTGACTCTCTCCTACTCTTCACTTGACTTTTGTGGGTTTGGGCTTGGGGTTCAAGCACTGTTACAAACCAAAAAAGAAAAGTTTTTTTTTTTTTGTGACATAGAGTGTTTTTTTTGGGGGGGGGGATGGGGTGTGGTAGTTTGAGGGGGGATTTTCTCCTTTCTGGCCGTACGTCGGACTCCTTTCGTCGCAAGTTGTAGCCACATTGCTGCTACCATTTGTGAGTTTGCTGTCGAAAGTGGCAAGAACATGTTTTGTTGCTTTTTTTCAGTGCCGGGGTCATGCAACCTGAGCAGAAAACTCAAGTGCAAAGGCTGCCTGCTGCACGCTTGTTGGACCCTGTTTGAGATCCCGGCAACGCAGAAGCAGCACTTGCAGAGGCACTTGGTACACCTCACTGGCGGCCCGAAGCACCGGCAGCTAACCAGGAAGCGCAAGTCTTCACGGAGTGTTGAGGAGGGGGGCCTTGGTGAGTTTCCTCGCTCAGGATTGAACAATCACCGATCGCTCCAGGTTTGCGAAGGGAGGTGTTTGCTGACTAGAAAAACTCTGTAAGGTTTCATTCTGCGTTTTCCAGGGTTTTCTTTTAAGATCATACCCTGTACTCTGTGACACTAGTTGTGTGCAGTGCAAGCGAAGGCAACGCCAGGCAAAGAGAGAAAGGGCGAACACTAGGAAGGCGGGACGGGAGAGGAGAGCAACGGACGACGAGGGGAGAAAGGGAGAGCACTGGGAATGTTAGAGAGGAGAGGATGTTTCTCTCTTCCTCCCCTCGCCTGGCATTGCCTTCGCCTGTACTGCATGCAACTAGTGACACGGAGTATAGCGCAAGCTAGCTAGCTCTGGCAATGAAAAAGGCACGCAGAAAACTCTGGGTAAGGAATGTTAAAGGAAAGTCTGGCATAAGTTTTGCTTTATGATGTTATATACACTGTTCTCAGGTGACACTTATCGTTTTAAACATGCCTGTTATGTTAGACTTTTATTAGGTGTCTAGAGTGCCTGCAAACCACATTAAAAAGTTGTTTGTGTCACATGACCTCTCCCTGGTCAGGGAAATTAAGCAAAATGGGGAGGGGACTTATGGAAGAAGAGACACTTTTTTTTTGAAGAAATGCTGCGAGTATCCCAGCTGTGCACTTTTCCTCTCTTCAGAAATACCACGGAAAGTTGCCTTCAGCATGCAGATGCACACGACATCCGAGGTTGACAGAAGTGTGAATACATCGGAGGTCGTAGGGCACATGGCGCCCGTCGTCGCAAAGTTCTCGGGATTTGATCCCGGGTCCGCCGTGTGTGAAGCGGGCGTGCCACCACAGAGCTATACCACAACTTTGACCATCTGTTCCATGTATGATATTTGAGGAGCAGGCATGTCCATGCGATTCTCGTGTGTAGTGCCTGCTAGATGACCACAGTTGCCGTGACGTCGCAATTGAAAATTCGTTGTCACTACCAATTATTTCCAAATTTAATTGGAGTTAATTGTTCAAATCACTGGCAGTTAGATACTTTAGATTCATGTTACGGATGAAAAAAACAGGGCGCAGGATTACCAAAAAAACACGCTTTTCGTGTAACGCTCATCAAATTATGAGGCGCTGGAGAAAACCAGCCTTCTGCGTTAAAGGGCAACTCCGGCCAAAACTCAAAATGAAATGAATTACTGGTATCGCTGTAGTGACACAAAATACGACCCCAGCCAAAATATTACGTCAGGGGGATGCCGCATTCTCAACTAATGCCGATAATAAAAAGGCGACCCGCCGCGAGCCGCTGCTCCTTAGCCGGCGGCCAGCGGGTTGCCGATCGCTAAAGCAGCATTGGGCCGTGACGTCAGTATCGTTCTCTTTTTTTCCTCCGGTCCGGGCGTTGCGCGGAGTGCGCTTCTTTGAGCTGCTACCAGCGCTACTTCGTCTTGTGATTGGCGTGTTTAGCCGTTGCTTTTATCTGTAGCCCGTGTAGCTTCGGTATAGCCTTTTGTTTATTTGCTTGTGAGGACTCCAAGACTCGTTTTAGCGAGCAACTCGGTGCGCCCAAGACTGCCCAGCTGTTCCTCGAAACATGCTGGGTACAACTTGTAGCGCTGTGGGCTGCTCAAACAACTTGCTGCGCAACCTGGAGGTGTTTTTTAACAAGTTTCCAACGGACCGGAAATTGGAGAAGGTGTGGGTGAACTCTGTTCGACGAGTGGACTTAGGAAAGCCTGGGACGCCGACCCCCAGATCGAAGCTCTGCTCCGATCATTTTTCGTTGGAGAGTTGCGAACGAAACCTACGGGTGTTGGTTGCTTGTGGCTTGTCAGCGAAGGGCTCGAGGCTTAAAAAGGATGCCGTGCTGTCGCTCTTTGCCCACCGTCCGCCCAGTACTGTACGTCACTGGCAGCGCGGCGTAGAGCAACGCCGCTCCATCCACGAAGCCCTGATGACAATTTAGGCCTAGCGACGGGTACGGAAGACCGCACGCACGGCGACAGCCGCCGAGTATGGCACTGAACGAGTTCCCTCGTTTTCCAGTCGCTAGCTTTTGGGTATACAAGCGACAAGTACGGCATACCGCACGCACGGCGGCGGCCGCTAAGTACGGCACCGAACAAGTTCACGGGTTTTCCAGTCGCTAGCTTTTGGGTATACAAGCGACAAGTACGGCATACCGCACGCTCGGCGGCGGCCGCCAAGTACGGCACCGAACAAGTTCACGGGTTTTCCAGTCGCTAGCTTTTGGGTATACGCACTAACTCTTGCTACATATGCTGGATAACTACCACGTATACTGAATTAAAACAAAATCAGCTTACCTTCTACAGAGGTAAGTGCCGCTCGGCCTGCGTACCCGTTGAACGGGAACGATCCTGACGTCATGTCCATATAGCGGCTGATTTCCAGTGTTGCCGGGGCCTCGAGCGGCTAGTTTTGGTTTTGTTGGCCGCGCCCCAAACAAAACTTTGAGGCGTCGATATGTCTAAAACTACGCTCAATAACGAGAAAAAAATTACGTCTTGCAATCCAGGGACGCTGACAGCGCTAAAAACAGTCATAATCCCTAAATCGAAAGTATGGACCGGAGTTGCCCTTTAAGTCCTTATTTCAAACTCTTTTTGGTTGCGTTCCGCCCATTGAAAAGCATGCGGGAAGTGCCTCAGCACGCACCTCGTATAGCTGTGCCGCAGTGTTCTTCTGCAGCAAAAAGGCCGTCTGCTTTCATTGGCGTTACCATGGCAGTGAACGCCGAATGACCTTTCCGGACGGCGTGTGTATCACTGGGGTGCGTGTTAACCGACCCCTCACTCGCGTTCATGCCGACTCACAGCGACAGTCTGCGACTGCTCATCACAAAACTATTAAACTTTGGCTAGCAGACGGCGTTTAGAAAATTGGTGTTCGTTGCCATGGGGACGGCGATGAAAGCAGGCAGCCTTTATGCTGCAGAACAACACTGCGGTGCAGCGATGCAAGGAGCATGCTGAGGCACTTCCCGCATGCTTTTCAATGGGTGGAACACAAACAAAAAGAGTTTGAAATAAGGACTTAATGCAGAAGGCTGGTTTTCTCCAGCACCTCATAATTTGACAAGCCTTACACGAAAAGCCTCTTTTTAGACCAAAGTTTTGAGATAGCTTTTTTTACAACAACAACTACCTAGAGGACAAAGCCTACGCATTATGTGATTGTCGATGAATCCCCGAGCCGCCCAAAGCGGCAGACGCGTCTGTTGTGGCATAGACGCGTGATAGCATCGCGCTTGTTGTGAGATGCAAAAGATGCGCTGGCTGGCGTCGTGTCTCGGTTGTCCCCGCTAGAACAGTGAGGTGCATGCTTGTAAGAATGAAACCAAAAGACTTCACTGTCAAGAATCCATGGTGCGTGAATGCGACACCGATGCCCAACGACCTCAGCGTGGCATGTCGCAGCTGTCGCCGTGGCTGTACTGTAAATTATTGCGGCACCACTTGTTTTTTAAATTCCCATTTATTGATGGAGATGGCCTAACTGAATGTGGCTTTGAACTTTACTTTTCCTGACAGAAAGATGTTACTGTCGAGACCGATTATAACAAAGTCAACGGGAATCGGAAGTCACTACGCTACATCCGCTATTTTGTTATAATCGACTTCGGTTAAAGAAGTACAAAAAGGAATGGGAAATCGTGACCACTTCGCTGTAGCCGCTATTTCGTTATAACTGACTTCTTTACAACCGGTCTCGACTGTACCACTTTTGATTGCGAGATTTGTAGTCTGGGAGGCTTCGGAAACAGGCTTAAGTTTAATTCTTTTTTGTTGTTTCTGTAATGAAAGTCTGGCATCATCAAAATGATTTTGATTTTCCATAATACCCCATTGTATTGACAAACCAGTTTTTCTTAGCTTACCGGTTTTTAAACGAAGCTGTGCTGTTTTACTGCTATGTAAGGTGGGGATGTATGCTGATATGACATGAAAAGTACTCCTGGGTATCTTGCTGATGCTTTTATTGCTCTTTTCTAGGTACAGAGGGACCTTCTGAGATGCCAAAACCTGTTCTTTCTAGTCCAGAGGATTCGCTAGATGCACAAATTTCTAGTAGCGATTCCTGTAAGCAACGGTTTCACACATTTCTAAAGCTTTCAGTTGGCATGCCCTCGTTTTGATATTTATGTTGTGTTGTGCTCCTTGTAAATTTATCGGGTTCTATAATGCAGTAACAGGTGCACAGTAACAGAAAATCTGTTACACTCATTAGACATCTTGTTTGGTTGTTACTTATTCAACGCATAAATTGTGTCTATGTTAAAATCATGAACCACATTAATGGTGCTATAAGTGACTCATGTCTTTGCATTGCAGTTTTGGCTAGCGTTATTCAAGGAGCTTTGCTTCTCTGAGGTTGTGGATATGTCTTTCTTATCCACTGCAATCATGAGCACTTCCAAGGAGTTCCAATATATTCTGTTGTAGTGCACTTAAATGAATGCAATAGGGTCCTGTAATAACTTTTTATAAAACTTTGGGCATCAAAACACTGGAAGGAAACTAAAAGAATTAATGAGCTCACCTTTAAACTTCTCCAGTTATGTTTCATTGACATGTTTTTGTCCAAATAATTGTCTATAAAAGTCGGCCTCATCTTGTCACTGTGGCAAAGGGATTGGGGCAACAAATTAATGCAGTTGACAGAGAGACATGGGTCTTGCAAATTGTTCATGCTCCCCTTCTCATTTTTTCTCAGTGCTTGGTGACTCGTCCCTATTTATAATTAAAATTTTGTGTTTTCAGTGTTTTTTTTTCTTCGAATTAGTGTTTTTTTACGGTGTTTATTTTTTCCCACAGGTTTGGTGTATTTTTGTGTAAATTGGTTAAGTTTAACCAATTTTCACAAAAAACACTGAATCTGTGGAAAAAAATGCCCCCCTTCCTATAAAAAAGAAATTACCCCCAAATTCTGATTATAGAGGTACGAAGTTCTAGCGAAGTCTTAGCTCCCGATGCTCGCTATTAGCAAATCTGATACATAAAATTCTGTTAGTACAACTAGATTTGTGCTTCTATGCAAGGTGTGGCAAATCAGTGAGGTGTAACTTTATTGTCAACATTTAATTTTTTTTTAACGCTACATAAATTTCATAAATTTCATTGCACATACCAACCGATACAAACTGCCGTTCATAGTTCCGTGAGTCGCTAGGGAGGCTGCGTCCGTATGAAGGTTTGTCGTCGCGGCGGCTGCCCCCCGACCGTCTTCTTTGTTTTGCTCCCCCGTGCCTTCCAGCCAAGGTCAGCAAGGGTCCACGCATCAAGCATGTGTGCCGCAGGGCAGCCGTGGTCCTGGGCCACGAGCGTGCCACCTTCTCCCCCCCTTCGAGCAGGATCAGCCTCAGTGCACTCTCGGAGGAGGACAAAAACCTGCTCGTACGCGGCGCGCTCGAAGGTGAGCGGGACTCGAAACGTTGGCAGTTGGTTTAAGTGTCATACCACCGGTTTAAGGAAATGGTGTCGAATCTGGAGAAGTTTGTCGCTCACGCCGGGCGTGTCTACGGCTTCGGCCGTTTCGAGTTGTAGGACGTGGGTGCTCAAACTGTGTTCCATATTCCTAAGTCTTACCGTAGATGGTTACTAGATATTGCAGACCTCTCCGCCCGTCCCTGCACCCCCCCTTGCCCCCAACATTAGTGGTTTTTCAGTTTGAGCGCTATTCTAGCAGGTTTCAGCCTCCCGTTCATGTACAGCTATGTGCCTCTCTATAGTCACCCACAAGCTGAGGGCGGCAGGAAGAACCTTCCATTGTCTCCGTCAACAGAAGCCTACGGACCTTGTAGACGACAAGAGTGGAAAATTGGGCCAGTTGTTGATTCATAACATTTTTTAAAAAGTGCAACGAGACACGGACAAGGGAAATAGACAGAGGCACAGCGCTAACTTGCAACTGAAGTTTATTTCCGTAGTCACCTATTATATATATAACCGGCATCAACAGAAGTCTACACTAAGTGACTACAAAAATAAAGTTTGGTTGTAAGTTAGCATTGTATCTCTGTCTACGTTCCTTGTCCGTGTCGAGTTGCACTTTTTTAAATATTGGGAATCACCAACTGGCCTGATTTTCTACCCTTGTTGTTTACAAGGTCTGTAGGCTTCTTGGCCGCTTTATTGCGGCGATGCCAGGACCGGCGGGGCTGCTCGGCCGTCGCTTGAGAGAGGTTCCTCGAGATTGCGGAGTTCGAGAACCCCCGCTCTAGAATGACGAGAGTATGCCGCAGTCCGAGGACCTAGGTTGCGAGGTTTTTAGGTTTGTGTCGATGACCGAGGCAGTTGCCATGGCGCCTTCGAGAAAGTGTCGTCTGGTGGCCCGTGATTCTCAAAGAGGCTAACTTCGTCACGCTTTCCCCTCTGTTTGTCAGACACAGATTCTTCCCCCGACAAGAAGGAAGAGGTCGACAAGAGGAAGAGGAGAGAGAAGGAAGAGAGGGTCAGGGAAAAGGAGGAGAGAATAAGGGAAAAGGTGAAAGACAAGGAAGAGAGGGTCAGGGAGAAAGAAGAGAGAATGAAGGAGAAGGTGAAGGAGAAAGAGGAGAGGGTGAAGGAGAAGGAGGAAAAGGCCAAGGAGAAAGAGAGGGTGAAAGAAGAGAAGGAGAGGGTCAAGGAAGAGAAGGAGCGAGAGCAGGTCCAAGAGACAGAGGTGAAGAAGGAGGAGGTGGAACAGGCCAAGGAGGAGGACGAGAGCCTCAGGAGGCGGCCCACTCGGAGAATCTCCAAGAAGGAAGAGAGGGTCAGGGAAAAGGGGAAAGAAAAGGAAGAGAGGGTCAGGGAGAAGGCGAAAGAAAAGGAAGAGAGGGTCAGGGAGAAGAAAAGAGAAGAGACGCAGCAACGGTCGCGCAAGGGGCGGTGCCACCAGTGTGCCGGCTGCCTGGCCGAGGACTGTGGCGAGTGCATCAACTGCCGGTTAGTGTCTCCTCAGGCCTTCCTTTTCCTCTCGCATGCTTCACTTTGAGTATGGGCCAGTTGTCTGCTTTTTAATCCTTCTAACCACTATGCCCAAGCCAAAAGGGTCACTGACAACGTCCGCATCAATATTTTTTTTTATTATTGCGAACAACCAAAAATGCTTCTTGGGGACTGCCCTAAAAATATTGAGCTTGACAGGTGCGTATTTGCAGAGAGAAAAAAAATATTTTCAAAATGCTTGATTTGAAACGCTTGCCCAAATCTACAACGTAGTTAGCGAAATGGTGCCTTTTAAATGACTTCAGCAGGAAGTGTTCTTTGACTTTCTCTTTTTCTCTCCTGTCGTTAGCCGGCCGCCCGGCCAACCGCGAGGTTTTCCCGAGACCTTTCTTCGCGTGCAGACGATGCGTCACTTTTCGGTGCCTCTCTTTATTTTAACAGTGTTAATCGGTCTAAAACAACTTCTTAAAAGGTGAGGAAGAAAATGACATGTAGCAGCCCTTGGGGAGTGACGTGAGGGGGCGACGTCGCTAATGTGCAGCGTGAGAGGTTATCCCAGAGGTTATCCGGCATCGAAAAAAACTACTCGTCCGAGCCGTCCTCGACTTCCTTGTTGTGCACACACCTCTCAGCACCCTCAGCACGGCCGGGCCATCGGGCGCCGCTACGTTGAAAGTATGAAAAAAAAAACTAGGAGATGACCGATGTTTCGGCGTTAACACTTCCGGTCTCCCAATTTTATTTTTTCAAGTCTACGTTGTTGTGCCCATACGGTCGTTATAAAAAACATTTTACGAATGACAATAGTAATTATTACGGATGCGCAACTTGCGACACCTCTTGACATTATCAAAAATGCTTTTGCCAATTACATCGCCAAGGAAAGAAGCGAGGAGGAGCTCAAATCGGGGGGGAGGACACAAACTTTAATGGGCTCTTTCGCGCACCAGAATATTTTTTTTGGCTATGATTTCTTTTTTTTGTGTTTCGTAGCTTGGTTTTGAAGCATTTGGATGATAAAACGAATGGTGATCTTGGGGTGTCGGTGGCCCTTTGAGTTTTGGATCACTGCTAACGTTCCTGCAATTTCCTTTCTATTTGCGTGAGTGTCAAAAGAGGTAGAGGCACGCGTGCCATAAAATGCCTCGAGAGATTGCTCGTCCCGTTTTTCTCGGTAAATATTTGTAAATTTCTCGCATGCTTGTTGCACCACAACATCCGCGTTTGCAGTGACAGCAATCTGCGGTATCGGCTTCCATGACACGGAAATTCCTGGTGGGTTCCTACATGCTTATTGTGCTGTGGAATGGAAATTTGTCGTGTCCGCAATCTGTGGTATCAGTCCCGTGACTAGCAAGTTTGTCGTGGTTTCCTGCACGTTGATTGCACCATGGCACCGGAGTTTGCAGTGACTGCGATCTGCGGTATCGAGTCCCATGTGTTTATTCTCTGGTGGGAAGCGAGTTTGCCATGTCTGCCATCTGCAGTATCATTTTCTGTTTTTCCATGTCGGGTGAGTTCATACGAGGTGCCCCCGTGTATAGCTAATTTTTACAGCAGAGCTGTTAAGGGCTAGTTCCCCAGTTTCGTATCCGTGGACAAATAAATATCGACACAGAACACTGGACAAACGGCGGCAACCTTTCCACTCTGGTTTTCACCTGAGTGGAAAGGCTGAATTTTTCTAGGCGTCATCCTCAAGGACAACGCTGGGATTGCGAGGCCACGCAGTGCTGCTTCGTTGTTGTCTTTTCCCGGCAGCAAGACGGCCTTTCGTTTAAATAAAGCCTCCTAGTGGATTTTCTTTTCCATCTTCAAACGGCGGGCACGAGCCTGTAGACGCGAGAGAATACGCATGATACAAATACCAAAATGGCGAACGTAAACAAATGGTCACAATGTCGTTGGGGCTAGCCACTTTATACCGAGTATTGCGTTTTTTTTTTAGTTTCGGTTTTTGGTTTCGATTGGAACCCGCATGTAATTTTGGGCCCAGATTTTGGCGGGAAAAAATGTGCGTTAGAATTGCGCAAACACAGTACACGGTGCAAAAGTCACGTGGGAACCTGCTGCGAGCTCGCATGTTATGGGAACCGATGCCGACAATGGCGGATGCAGCAGATTTGCATTTCACGGTGCAACAGACGTTCGGGACAACTCGTATGTCACAGGAGCGGATATCGCATGCGCAGATCGCGGACAAAAAACACGGGAACCCACTACGAACGCAAGTGCCACGGGAACAAATATTGCGGATCGCAAACGCAGCAGACTCACATTTCACGATGCAATAAACACGCGGGATCAACTTGCACATCACATGAACCAATATTGCATGCGCAGATCACGGACAAAAAACGCGTGAAACCTAGCGCTAGAAACTCCCTTGTCAGATATACTGGTACCGCAGATCGCGCCGTCAATGTGATTCCTGTCGGACATCGTGTCCGACGGGAATATTGTTGGGCGATATTTTGGAATATTTATGTTTTTGATATTTAGCCAAAAAACAGGATGGGTGATCTCATGGGGGAGGGCGCCCCTACGGGATTTCATGGTATGTAGATATTAAAAAGGGCCGATGAAGACCTGCAGGGCGATTTTTGTTTTGCCATAACTCTCTTCTCTGCTGCGCCGTGCTCTGGCCCAACTCGGCGCTAATATGAGGGAATGTTCCTAGGGCTCATGTGCTGAACATTAGGCCAAAACGAAGCGTGGCGCAATGTGCGCCTTCTCCAACTTCCACTAATGTAGCGTCGTGCGCTGCGCATCTTTAATTCGGCGACTGGTCCGCACGATTGACCCCAAAGTCCTCAACTTCACACTCGCTGGTTTTGTGTTTGGTCCCTTTATGGTGATGGAAAGGAAATCCTAAATACAGGGGGCATTGTTTATGGTGGGCAGTAGATTAAGTGCCACTCATCCCGAGTCAATCTTATTGTGTTTATTAGGCTAAGAGCAAGGTTTGCTTTTGCAGAGACAAGAAGAAGTTTGGTGGAAAGAATCTCCTGAAGCAAGCTTGTTCGTAAGTACATTTCCAAGTTCTAAATCTTTTTAGTGCAGAAGGTTGGCCCTATGTCTCCTATGTAGGCTTAGACCACATTGAGACCCATATTTCACACTGCTTGTGATGCCTCCAATGACTAACTTGGCTTGGGATCGACAGTAAGCACTAACTGTTGTTTCCGTAGTGTTTTAAGCAAGAGTGTAATTGGTAATCTTGTGTGAGTACTCTAATTTTATAACAATAGTTTCGAATAATACGCTAACTGCGATAGTAATACTTTTCAAAGTGTTGATTGTGGCGGACTAGCCCCGTTAAGTGCACTTCTCCTTGAGCACCAGTGTGCTGCAGGGAAGAAGCACCCATGAAGGTTGCAAGCTCCGCGGGTAGTGCTTCCCCGTAGTGCGGCAGTGCTCGGTGAGAAGTGCACTCAACGGGGCTAACCTGCTGTGATTGTGCAAGAGTATATGTTAAGCAGCAATGTCTTGACATCCTGCATTCATTGTTCGTGCTTTTAACACAAAATGTGTTTTGTCAGCCGATTTTCATGGAGATCTGTAAAGGCCCGTTCACACACTTGCGTTCGGAGCGACCACTATGCTTACGAACGAATGCAACCGCTGCGACTTCAACGACAACTGTGCGCGACGTGTACACACACTTGCAACCGCGTGGAACCACACGAATCAACAGCCAATAAGAAACGAGCTTCAGCTCTTGCTCCTAGCCAATAGTAAGCAACCCAGCTACGCTTACAAACATGGCGGACGGTTCCGTGCCCGACGCGGGGTTCTCACCGGAGCAGCCCGAGGCGCCCGAGGTTTCGGCTACGGCGTACAGTCACGAAGATCTGCTGTGCGCCTAGAATAGCTTTGTAAAGGCTGGTTCAGACATCTGAAACAAACCCGTTATCCACGACTGCGTCTGTTGTGACCGGAGCGACCGGAACGACCGCTCTGCGCCGCGCGTACACTCTCTGCCAGCAACAAGCGCAGCGGGTCGGCAGCACGGCGACCGCCTCTCCGTTGCCGTCAGCTGTTTCAGCGGTGCCTCTAAAAAGAAGGGGACGCGCAGCCACTCACTTGCGTAACAGAAAATAGACAGACCGTCTTCTATGACCTCAAGCTTTATTGTTTTTTTTTTCAGGATACGCTTGCAGGGTATAGTGCATTAAAAAAAGAAAAAGGATGCAGTACGCCGTCTTGCACGATCACGACTTTAATACACGACTTTGCCAACAGTACAAATCTCGCCACACGCTTTTTCTGCGATTATAAACGACGATGTAATCTTAGCAGCGATATAGCAACGTAGAAATATAATTTGACAGACGTTGCGAGCGTTCAGGATTGCTAACACTAATCACCTTTTTCGGGTGATGAAAACGCGTGAAAATTCGCATCCTTTATACGTTACGCACCAGTAATACCTTGAACTTGAGCACACGCATGGAATGCGCCAAAAAAAGAAATCCGGGTGATGTTCGAGGACACAAATGCTAAGGAAGCACCACTGTAGTCGAAGTAAACAAACACGACGGCACGGGTGTTCCTGCTGTCTTGAGAGTGCCGCCACGAGATCGCAGCACGAGTAGGTGGATCTTCCCTTCTAGTGCGTGCTGGGTTATCATGATGACACACAACGAAAATTCACAGTCAAGGATAGCGCTTTTACGAGGAACGATGAGTTTCCACCACGCCGTCCACGTCGACGATCACCACGATGCCATGTTTGAAAATAGAAGGAGCCCGGCACGACCGGCATGCAACGCGCGCGACCGAGCTCTCTTCGACCTGTGATTGGTCTGTCGCTCCCGTCGTTCCCGAACGTAACGAAAAAGTTCAGCCCGGCTCAACTCCTTGCGTTGCGAACGAACACGAACGAAACGACCGTTTGGCGCTTCGTTGCTATGGTAACTCGTCGTTCCAACCGGTTGCATTCGTTCGTAAGCGTAGTGGTCGCTCCGAACGCAACTGTGTGAACGGGCCTTAACGTTTGACTGTAATGAAGAACTGACACCGAAAGCGTTACGCCCTCAGGGAACCATATAAAAAGACTCACCACCTTGTGATTGTGAGCAAAGTGCTTTACCGACTGAGCTAGCCAGGGACGGCGTTTGATCTTGACACGAAGAGAGACTCCTTCGCGCGGTGTTCAGATGTGCACGCCTCACGGCCTTGAAAGCGTGTGGGCATGTCAGGCTGCGCCATCTCATGGCATTTGTCAGAAACTAGAGCATATCTTCGACACACTTGCTTTTTAGCGAGGCGGTGCCATTTAGATGCCTCTCTTTTCTTCCATCGTGACCATGTTGGAGGAAGAGAGAGCCAAGCTTATCGGAAATGTAAGAAATGGCAGAAGCAGCGGTCGGAGCTTGTTGTTATTAGCCTTTGTCAGCATGATCAAGCTTGTTTTCATGCAAAAGCATTAACTATTCTAAGGAGCGGAGCCGGCAGCGTCGGTAACTGCAAAAAAAAAATGCGAAAGAAATGGCAATTTTCTTATTGGCCAAGCAAAACGGCTTGTAGATAACCATTGGCGGCCGCTCTCGTGGCAGGTGTTGCCGGAGGGGGGGGGGCGGGGGGGGGGGGGGGGTGGTGCGGTTGCTTCACGAGAGCAAGCGCTCGGCCGCCAGCCGCAACCTCGGCAGTAGCGAAACGTTGCCACCCACGCCAGTACACCGCAGACGAACTAAGGGAGCGGAGGAACGACATTCATGCTTTTGCATTCACAACTCTTAAGAAGTTTTTAGGTGTCCTCGGAATTTTACAGCGGAGCTGTTAAGGGCTAGTTTCCCCAGGATCGTGTCCCCCGCAAAGAAATGTCGACACAAAACTCGGGTTGCTGCGGTCGCTCATAGATGGCGATAGCTGTCCAGAGTTGTGTTTGCCGGTTGTCCGCTTGCCGCCGTCGCTCATAGATGGCGCAACCTTTCGAGCCTTTCCACTCTGGCTTGCCAACTTGCGGCCGGCCATTGCTTCATTCCCACCATAGTACAGCCTCGCTGGTCTTCTTTTTTGTTGAAGAGCTTGCTATTGAATGCATATATGTTTCAGAAGTAGGAAGCGTAATGCACTGGCTGGGCTTTTTTTCTTTGTCAAATTTGAAATAGAAGAAGGTATTTGCATATCGCAGGCAGATTTATAAATCCCCTCGATTAGGATAACTTCAACAAATCTGACGTTTACATGCCACAGTTCATATAGTAAATAAATTAAAATAACTGAGCCTCGAAACATACAACTGGAAGGTTGCAAACAACCTCCAAGAGTTAAGCTGAATATTTGTTTAGCATGGTGTATGGTAGGTAGTGAAGGACTGAGAAACTGTTCGATATTGTCGCGGAGTAAGGCGAAGAGACGATAAATAATGAACTGAAAAAAAGGTTTAATCGGCGAACTTATGCCAAACAAAATAAAGAATGAGTGTCGAGACAGCAGCAAAGCGGGCGGCGATTTGGCGGTGTAACAGAAAGCAAGAGCGAGACTGACTCGACAAGGTCCTGCGAAGCTCCTTGTCTAGTGTGCGTCGGTACCTCTACAATTTAGTCCAGAAGGTTTGAGCGTCAAGCGTTCGGGGTGAGAATGAACAGGCACTTTCCAGAACAAGAAAGTAGGACGAAATGATTACAGTTACGTCATAAGTTAGAATAAACATTGATCTTCTAGAAGTCCGTGACCAAAGTTTACTTGCTCGACCCTGCGCGCTGCATTATTGAATTCGGAAATATTCAGCCAAAACCACTATTCGCTTCAAATTCACTTCAAACTCAGAATCCACTAATCGCACATGACTTGTAATTGGTAGTTGAAAAGGCTGTTTTTCTTTCTTTTCTTTTTATTTTTTTTGTAATGTGGATAATGAATTAAAATTTAGAATGGAAGAATGGAGTTTGTTTTACTATTGAGTGAATGTCACATCTTTGAACATCTGGGTAGAAAGCTGTATGAGCTTCGAGGAAAACGGTGATGCATCTTGCCAATGGTGCTTCTTGCTCATATATTATCACATGGCATCTTTTGATATGCATCAAAGTACCATCTCACTTGTGTCTTCCACCAGCTTTGCCTCGTCTTTCATCTTGCCTCCCCCCCACTTCGTTAAAACTTTTGATTACATGATTTAGAAACTTAACTAGAGATGCAGTACTATAAGTTTTTCCTTCTAATCTTTCTCTAGGCTATTTCCAAACTGCTCCTCGATTGATAGACACACTCGTAAAGCATGACACTCGCAGAAGAATCACACTTTCAGCTCAATAGTTCATACTTCCAAGTGCAAATGTCATAAAGTGCGAGAACAAGTGACAAAAAGTCAATTTCTAAATCTTGTTGGTCTGTATCAAATAGGGATGTCGCGAACCACCCTAGGTTCGATTTCGAAAGGTTTCGATATTTGCGAAGCGAACTGAGGTTCGATTTCGAACAATTTCGATATTTTCGTACCGACCGAGGTTCGAATTCGAAAAATTCGCAACTTTCGATCACAGTAAAGTTTCGAACTCGAAAAGTTCGAAGCTTTCACGGTTTCTAAAATTTCGGGTTCGAATATTTCGAATATTTTTTTACTTGAGGTTCGATAAATTCGAAGATGTCGAACTTTCCTAACTTGAAATTCGAGATATCCGAAAAATCTGAATTTCTTAAGATCTGAAGTTCGAAAAGTTAGAAGATTTCGAAATTCTTTGGAAATAAAATTCTAAAACTTCGAACGCTTCGAATTTTTATAGACATGAAGTTCGAACAATTCGAAGATTTCGAATTTCTTTCTGCATAAAGTTCGAAAACTTCGAAAGTTTCGATTCTCTTTTAACGCTGAATTCGAAAACAAGAAAAGAAAAAACTTCGAAGATTTTGAATTTTATTAAGTCCAAGTTTTCAAAGTTCAAAGTCCAGTTTTTAAGTTCCTCCACAGTTTCAGTTTCAAATAACGTTTTCACGAAATCAAGTTTAGAAAAGTTAGGGTGTGATACCTAGGCTCTGCGAAGTTGGTCAGGCAATTAAATGAGACAAGTGTCCCGGATGTGCTGGAATATTTGCCAGTGCAGAGTGACGTGTGACCATAGATCAGTAATTGTGACCGCCAGCCCGGGGGGGGGGTTCTTTAACATGCATCATGCAGTAGTGATCACACAAACACACTGTTTGTGTTTCGAACTTCCGACTTTTCAAAACTCGAAAGTTCGAAACTTTTCGTATTCTATTGATAAATAAGTTCGAAAGTTCGAAAATGATTGATTTCCTTAGCATAAGAAATTCGCAAGTTCGAACCGCTTCAAACTTTTTAGTGCAAGAAATTCGAAAGTTCGAAAATCATTGATTTTTTGGTCAGTCAAGTTCGGAAGTTCGACAAGCATAGAATTTTGCAGTGTGATAAGTTCGAAAGTTCGAAAAGGATCGAATTTTTTAGTGTAATAAGTTCGACGGTTCGAAAAGCGTCGAACTTCTTAGCTTAACAAGTTCGAAAATTCGACTTCCGTCGAATTTTACGATATAGAAAATTCGAAAATGCGAAATCTTTCTAACTTTCCGAATCGCTTGATTCAATCATCGAAACTTCGATTCGAAAAAAGTTTGCGGCATCCCTAGTATCAAACCTTCAAATCTCGGAAGAAAAAGCAGCAGTCTTTGTCCCGTGTTCATGTTCCCTTGACCAGTGGCGCTTCATTGCTGGGCTGCTTTTTCCTTTCCACCAGTTTTGTCTTTACTTTCTTCCAGCTATCGGCGGTGTCTGGACCCGGTCCCGTCAAGTCGAACGGAGAAGGATCCCCCGGAGCCCGTAGCTGAAAAGACTTCAGACGCTCCCGAGAGGTCGTCGGCCGCGCCTTCCGAAGCTACGACAGGCGCTAAGACGCCCGTCGCCTCCAAGCTGCCTGGGAAGCCCAGTCTGGCCCTACAAAAGAAACGCCTTCTCGCGCAACCGCTACGGAGCTACAAGTCCAAGGTCGAACAATCCCGGCGGCTCCTGCTCCACACGGCAGCCAAGAAAGCCAAGTCCAAAAGCAAGTCCAAAGTCACATCCAAAGCCAGGGCAGCGATGATGGCCTCGCGAGTGGCGCGGAAGAACGGCTGGCGGGAAGGAGGCCCGGTCGCCAAGCGGGAAACGGACGACGCCGTGGAGCGGCGCGAGTGCAAGTTGGAAGAGGGGACGGGATGCGACGACGCGAATGCCGCATCAACCCGTCGAGAGTGGGATCGGGATGTCGGGGGCACGGTGCACTCTCTAGACAGGGTGGGTGGAGCTTCCTCCTCGGTCGGAAGACTCCAGGACAAGTTGCAACCAAAGGTAAGCGAAGATGAGTGAAGCGAGGTATTACAAAAGGTCTCGTGCGTTAGAACCCGAGGCTGGCATCTTAGGTGTAGCTCGCTCGCTCGTAACCGCCTCCAAATAAAAGAAAAAAAATAGTCATTTCGTCAAACTCACAGTTGGACTCAAATTCGACTCACTCTCACGACCGCACTTGCGAATTCGCCAGACTTGGAACTCGTGAGCTCGCCAAACTGGTTCCCCACTGACCTCACGCCTCTCGCTCGACTTTAAGCTCGCGAGTTTTCGGGGCTTATAAATTCGTTCACCTTCACCTTACGTCCAAGGGCAAGTGCGATCAAGGCGAGCAAGTGCACTCGTACACGAATTTTGCCAAGGTATGTTTGGAATGCGTAAGAAATGTGCGCAGTGGCACCGAGCAAACTGTTGCCTCCAACATTTACAACCTGGTTAGGAAAGGCTGCACAATAGGCATCATCTCGCGGGTGTTGAAGCCGGAGAGGCTGCAGATTCGGTGGTGGGGTGTTTCTGCAGGCATATCCTCCACTGGTGCCCAAGGTGGTGGAGCACCCACTGTCCTCAAGGCAGCTGAGCAAGAAGTCGGTGGGACACGGGAACCAGCCCCTCGTCCAGTCGTTATTCGGGGTGAGTGGTCTCTCCCCGACGCCGACTTCTCTTCGCCTCTCGTACACATGACCTACCGCTTGCCGTTTTTTTGAATAGCTTGCGAGTCATTGGCAATCCACCCGACGTATGATGGGACCTGACCCTTTCAGATGAAGATTTAAATTTCACCATGGAAATGTGATTTTTAGAGCTGAGGAAATATTCTAAATTTCTAAAACGAGTGGAGCATTTTTTTATATTCGATTCATTCGTGATTTGGGACCTGTAGAATCGATATTTGGGTGAATGATGAAGAATCGCTACCCGGCGATTATACACCTTTCCAAGAAACACTCGATTCCAGGGGCAACAAACCGTTTTCGAGCCTAGTCACTGGGTTTGAGGCTAGACACTCGCGGCATCCCTGCTAACCCTAACCGAGTGGACTGTGATTTCGATAGGCGCAGCCTGCGTAGGTGCAGTTTCAAACACTGCTGGCAACTAAATTCTCGTCTTTTCCCGCTGTATTTTGTGTTTCATGGTGTATGTATTTTCCCAAGGACACTAAGAAAGCATTGTACTACATTTGAAAAAACAAAAAAGCAAAAACCTGTGAACTATTTTTGTTGGGTAAGCGCGCGCAACGGAACGAAGGCGACTGGAAGGTTAGTTGTTGATTTTTTTTACGATAAGTTTTGACGGCGCCGCCTGATTAGCCGCGTGTCAAACGACAAAGCGCTTAGCTGTCGAAAATAATTTACAACAGGAGGTAGCCGAAAGGCATGCATTTTTCACGCTCACAAATAATGTGTTTACCAATGGACAGGACACGGACATACAATTTAGCGAGTGTTAACATTCAAACAATGCATTGTGCGTACCACACAATCAGCTTTATCAGAAAGGAATTTATTTGAGAAAGATCTCAAATAACACACACACGGTCAACGACAGTCACATCTTGACGATCCGACGGAATCCAAGATGACTTCGTTTTGTGGCACGTTTTGGGGAGAGCTTACTTTTTTCACACCAGCACCAAGGCAAAGGAACGGGCGCGACTGACTCCAACCCAAACTATTATTTTTGGCTATGACTGAGAAGGACTCTACGCGGATTATCTGTAGGAGGGGGGAGAACAGTTGTCATTGTTCGCAAAATTGCGTCGAGGGCCGTTCGACGTCCCTTCCCTCCTTCGTTTCCCGTGAATGTCGAGCAGAAACGCTTGAATGGCAGGCACTTATCAGCCCTATTTCTCACAGTGGCAGATAACACAAAAAGGGTATGCAGCATGCATCAGAAAAATTAAGTGGAAACTTTCAAGAGGGGCTGGAAAACGTTGAATGCAAAACCTCAAAACATAGGTGAAGAATTGCGCTGAGTGTATTTCCACAGTCCAAGAGAGTGGCAGAAGATTTCTAGCTGATAGGGGGCGCGAGAGTCACACCAGCTGCATCAGCAACAGCAACATGGCGGCGGCCTAGGAGCATTCTTTGGAAAGGTATATACCGGAAGAGTTCATACATCTCGGGAAAAGTACAGATTTAATTTAATATAAGCTAAGATCACATTCCTCGGAGCTGCGGCGCATACTTTGTGGTTTGTACGCAGGTCTACCCGAATGTTTTGCAGTGCCCAATGTCTTTTGACGTTGTCACTTGTCAGTGCAAGCCGCCTCGGTGGCTCCGAGGCGAGAGCGCTGGCCTACGGATCCCCATGTGGCGGGTTCGAATCTTGGCCGAGGTGCCCGCAATCTGACGGAGGCTTATTGCGGAGGACGCGCCGTGTAACCGAGCTTTCGGTTGCACGTCAAAAGATCCCCAGGTGGTCGAAATTAATCCTCAGTCCTCCGCTGGGGCGTGCCAGATACTAAAGAGTTAAGAATGACTGCCTTGTTTCTGCAAAGGACTGCAATGTACCTAAATAACAGTTGTTGCTGTGGTTGTTCCATATTTTTACTTTAGTTTCTGATAGAGTGCACCGTTGTTGGCAATAATATTTTATCGCAGATTTCTTTGTGGTTTGTTCGTACTGGGTAGGCACATCATTCAGTAAATGTGTTGAGTCGTGCGTGGGAATGGTAGCATTGTGCAGTTATTTTAAACTGTTTGAAATTCGTAAAATGTGAGTATGTTCTGATAGTGAACAGTTTCTTTGTGTTTAAGCAACCGCAACCAACTGGTGCAGAGAGAATAAAAGGGCAATAAATCTGAGATGGGAGTCTGTTACATGTCATGGTGTGTTTGTTCTTGGGTTTTGCAGGAGGAAGAATATAGGCGGGCACAGATCATAGCCACGGGCTTTGCCCTTGTGTCGTCTCGGCGCTTTGCTGTGCAGGCAGTGTGTTTCCTCTGTGCCAGTGCGGGGGAGGAAGAAGTGAGTCTCGGCCTGCTTGGTTTCATTTGGGCTTCTGTCGTTGAAACAAAATTTTAGTTCCTGGTATTTTTTTTTTTTTTAATCAGCAAATTTTGCAATTTAGTGCATTATCATCAGATACATGCCCACTAACACAGTTTAAGTAAGGGTGCAGCTGTGGGACATATGACTAAAAAGCAAATAAATAATACGAGGAACATTAGTCTTATTTCAGTTGTCAGTTTTACTTGATAAGTCAGTGTTTTGTTTTGCATATTTCGATGATTGGTCAGTAGTTCTAGGTGTCGCTGTTTATCGCGGAATTTGACGAGAGACTTTGCTAATACAGTTAAAAACTTCAAGGTTTTACTTTATCTTATTTAGCACATGTAGCAAAAAAGCTGTTGGAAGTAGGATTGCGTATTGCTTCATTTGATTTACCTAAATTTCTCCAGCCAATGGCATTATGACGCAATAAGTGTGGGAAAGTTTACATGCTCTTTGAAGACATAATCTGTGAGGAGGACAAAGAAATGGCCTTTTTGTAATCCTACTCCTCAAGGTGATGCTGAGTTTATTTGCACACTTCAGCAAGCACTGTTACATGTAAGAAATGCCACTCTAGTTAGTTAGGAGTAGGGTGCTTACACAAGTGAACTTGTTGGCACAGACAACCAAAATATTAAAATTCATACCGTTTTGGCTACATGGCTCTAAAATGATACACACCTGTAGTGGCGTTGGCTTGCACTACATGTAAAACTTTACGGGGAACAACACAAACAAACCCGCTTTGTTCAGTTGAGGTGTAATGCCTAGAACCTCATAATCCTTGACTGCATGACTTCAGTATGGCTCGCAGAAGTGGAAGGACTGAGCTCGTTGCAAACATGAACACAAATAAAAAATAATTAAGTTGCTGTTTTCATTGAGGACGCCTTTGTAGTAGGCCATATAGCCAATTCAAACAAACTCACTTCCTTCAGGTGATGGAGACGTCTTCAGATTAGTACTTCCACCTAACGTGACTTTATATGTGTGCAGCAGTATAGCCTTGAACTCTTCGACACAAATACCTACGCTGCATCAGAAGAGGGAAATCCGTGTGTTTCAAGCTGCAAACTTGAAACGCAGCCCTGCAAGTGTCAGAACCATACATACACAGAGACGCAAGCAGTTTCTGAAGCCTTCCACAAGAGGATGAGCCTCATCACGTCTAGAAAATGGAGACATCCTCACAGTACAACACTTGCTGGTAGTACATTCTGTAAACGCACGCAATAACAATGTCGCTGACTTTGTATTCATTAGTACTGAGGTCATGCGGCTAGCAGCGATTAGGCGCGAATGTCAGGCTGCGAGGCTGGCATGATACGCAACTGTGAACGGCATTGTAACACTTTTTCTCTCGAAACTTGACAACTGCCCCAGATCTAGCAACGTAAGCGTAGAGAGGGTCTCCCCACTGCAAGCCCATGTCTGAGTCTCGAGTTTTGAGAAGTTGCGTGCGTGCCATTCCTCAAATTTTAGCGCATATCGAGTCGAGGGAGGAAGCTGACCAGGAATAGTGTCACTTTTAGACCAGTTCCGTTCCCTCCCGAATGGCCTCGTCTGCTTCAGCTGCTGTTCTGCACGGTGTGCTGCGAACCGTACCACTGGTTCTGTCTGGACCCCGAGGAAGCCCCCCAGGGCCTAGACAAGGAGAGCTGGTGCTGCCCCCGCTGCCAGACGTGCATCGCCTGTGGCCACCGCAGCAGTGTGAGCGTCCTGTCTTCCCCCCCCTCAACTCGTTCGTTCCTTCCCGTTCGTCTTTTGCGGTTTCGTGCCGCAACGCATTGTTTTGTTTTCTCGCAGCAACTCCTGAGGTGCAGCAAGTGTCAGCAGACGTACCACACAGACTGCCTGGGGCCTGGCTACCCTTCCAAACCGTCTCGGAAAAAGAAGATATGGGTGAGCTTTCTTGTCAACGGACGTTACACACTGCGCCATTAGCAAGGGGATCAAACCGGAGCCCCCCTAGCAGCTAGGTCGAGAACCTCACCCGCAAGGACAACAGCAACATGAATTTTTAACGTAGAATGTGTTTAATGAGCCTTTTTCTGTGAGAAAATTGTCACGAATCAGCATCATGAACGAGCATCACAAACGGTCGACGTGGACAAGCGTGATGATGGAGCGACACACTGGGAGTGTTGGACGAGATAAAGGTTAGAGGCTTGGCAGGGCTCGAATCTGGGTCGGTGGCATTCGGATACCATAGCCTCTGAGCTGCATAGCACAGCTGCTCTAGAAGTATTGGGCTCCCGACAAGACGTGCTGGTGAGAGCGGTGCGATGTCAGACCGTGCAACCTCTCGCCTTGTTGACATCGTGCAAAAGCCATAGAAGGTAGCGCCCGTGCGGTGCGCTCATTCGCTCTGTTTCACTTCGGAAGAACTACCCTAGCACAAACCACGCATGGAGTGTGGTTTCTCCTAGCATACCGTGCACCTGTGTGGAATGTGTCCCACGCACCTGTGCATTGCGTGGGAGACGGTCTGTGCTCCCTAGTTTTTGTTGGCATGATCGAGCGAATGGGAATTTTGTTTGTCTTTCTGATGCAGCGTTTGGCTGGGGTTTGTGCTTAGCCAGTGAAACATCAATAGAAAACAAATCGCAGCCGAATTCTCACGCAGTGCTTGTGGTCAGTCCATGCCCTGTGCTCGGAGGGCGGGAGACGACGTATAGTATCTGGTCAACGGGCCTTGTGTTAGGTAAACACCAAATTTTACGGAAAAGAAGCTACACAAAGCGCCATATATATTTCAATTTCCTTGCCAATAATATAGTACTACCCTCACAATGGCCTTTCTGTGAACTTAGGTTCAGTGAGACAAGAAAAAAGCATTTAGAAATTCAAATGCTCTTAGCATTTGGATTTCTAGCAATAGCAAAAATAATGGTACTAAAATATATCTTAAAAATGGTGAAAAGTTCTTTTGGAAATTAAAATTGTGGGAATGAATTTTCAATGTGAGAAGTTTACTGATATTGTGGTTACATGTTTCCCAAAACTATTTCTGATGTCCTTCCCTATTAATCTGCGGGAATCTGTTCACTGAAACGGTACGTCGACGAGGCGTTGATTGTTTGGGAGCCTGTGCATTTTCTCTCGTGCAATCTCAGAATGGCTTTTCCTTTCGTGCTGCAGCTCTGTGTCAAGTGCATCAGGTGTAAGAGCTGTGGTACTTCATCCAAGCAGTCGGCATGGAACTTTGACTTGTCGCTGTGTCAGGACTGCATGTTGTTGCGTGAGAAAGGTAATCTGACCAGTCTCTCCTTTCTGCCTGAGAAGCAATAAGTTTGTGAAAAGGTACTCATAGGTTTTCTCCCATTCCCCCAACAGGAAACTATTGCCCCCTGTGTGAAAAGTGTTATGAGGATGATGATTACGAGTCTATGGTAAGTCATTAATTTCAAACTCTTCCCTATATCTGTCTCGCTTGTAAAGTTGATGTTAAGATGAAATACTACTGGTACTTGGGTTTTATGTCATTTTTGTTTGTTTAGTGTATGAGACTGGGAATGTGGTTTGTTTGGGTTTTAGTTACCTCTGAAAAATTAACATGTTTCAGCGAGTATTTATGATGCCTGTTGATATCTTTCCATTTCGTTTTCAGATGGTCCAGTGCTCTCAGTGCCAAAAATGGATTCACGCACGTTGTGATGGAATATCAGGTCTGTAGGAATTGAGGGCTCGTCGTTTGCAACATGCTTTGTGTCTTAGAACAGAGAAAACCATAAAATAATGCAAGTAGCTTTTTTCTTCTTTTTTTTTTTTGCATTGTAGAAGTTTGATGTATAAGAAATTTTCCAGGCAGTTAAATATAGCTACTTAAAACTTAGTTGTGTAAGAAATGTTAGTCCACATTTGAAATACTTCTGAAAAGTTCATATTCCTAGGTTCAACATTGCCTATATCTAATGGATGCTGTAACCTTTTACAGTATTTTTTTCTGGTTCAGCAGTTATAACCACTAAGTTTGTGGTGAAATATGACTAAGAACTATATTGTAACCATATCAAGTGTTTCTGCAACAGTTAGGTAGATTTTAAATTGTGTTACTAATGATGAAATCACTAGTGAAATATAGCTTTGTATTGCAAAGTATTTGCTAGTGGTTTGCAAGGTTTGAGACAATTAAGTACTCCTGCATTTTCATAGCGTGATAGACCCTTTTCAAAACTCCGTCAAGCAACATTGGCAATCTCCATTGCTTGGACATGTAGCGTGTAATTAGATCTGAGCATAGAGTTGTTATAATGCACGCTAGAGGTTCAACTGACGCTAGTGTGCAGTTGCAAATTGAAGCAGACAGCAATCAGTTGAAAAGTTTATACTTCCGGTAATGCATTTCTATGGGGAAAAGTGTGCACTTCCCCGCGCTGATACATACTAAGTAGTAGCTTGGACCATTTCTCAGTCACGCAGACGAAGTAGTAATTGGTCAGTTGCAGCGTTTTTCTTTCAAATTCATGGCATTAAACACAGTGCTAAAACAGCTTTATACATGCATTCATGTGCACTCAGACACAGTTGGCACGAACATGGCGTCGACACTTTTCAGCATTGGGGATATATGTCTAAAAGAACGAAGAACGTCTGAAAAACCAAGAGAGACAGCGAGAACTACACAGTAACACTGGATCAGTAACTCTCTGTGCATGTAGATGATCAAAATAAATTGAAGGCCACATAATATAGTCCAAATTTGCAATAAATAACTCCTGTTTTATTCTTTCTGCTCCTGAATATCTGTGAAGATGCTTGATGCCCGATAAAAGCTGCCCGGCATAGGAAATAGGGAAAAGAAACAACTTCCATAACCCACATACGTTATACTCTACGCTTTGAATGCTTCTAACCGCTCGTAAAGATGCCTGACGGGGTCATTTTTATATATTGACAGGACGTGCATATTAGCAATAGTATATTAGCACCATGGCGAACCTTCAACACGCTCAACATTCCTTTTGATTGTTATTTTGTTTAGAATTGTTGCTCGTTTTTGCATACCTGCTATGAAACAGACGTTTGGGCCTTAAATATAGCGAAGTTTAACATCATTCACTGGTGAAGAAAACTACTGTAAGTAAAGCAATTGCACTTTTACAATGTTATGAAGTTACCTAGTATTTGCTATGACCCAAGTTACAAAGGTGATTCCTGTTATTCTCCGGCGAAGAGACAAAATGCACAGGAGCACCGCAAAAGTAGACTGGTCGCAGTCTGCTTCAATTTTTCCCCCGGTGGTCACATAGAAATTAGCGCCAGTTGAACCTCTAGCGTACATTATAATAGCTCTATGGATCCGTGTCCTTGTCGATTGCTGACGCAGCACTCGTTTTCAATACGAGCCGAGCCAAGTTCACTCTGAACCCTGACTCAACCCTCGTGTACAATACACACTTGGACTGCATGAGCAAGCAATGGCGGACAGGCGATTGTGCAGTCTTTTGAAAGGTGTTTATTTTTTTCATTGAAAGGTTGCAGCGCAAAACCAGTCTTAAAATAAGCCATTACAAAGTGACGTCCAGATACCACATTATTTTTTATTTAAGGGGAGACACCCCCTGGAAGGGTCAACTTTTGAACCCTTGGCTTAAAATTAATGAAATTTACAGGGTAGGCTGGTGGTCATGCTAGAGGGTGCATAACAAAATTTCAGGTCTGTCAGTTAAGCGGGAAGGAAATTAGGGCAGCTTCTATCAGCAACACGCCTACATTGTTTAGTTTATCTATCGTCGGAAAACTATCACAATATTCAAAATTTTTATTCGCTAGATATATAGCAGAATGCCTAGGAGGTGCGGCTATGGAAAGCTTTTTGTAAAACGTCATTTATTTCTATAAATTTTCTCTTTTGCAAAAATGGTAAACTTTTTGGTCTTCTGTGTCTTGACAAAATGTCAACATTTTTTATAAAAGGCATCCGTAAAGTGACAAAAAACATTCCATGGCCGCATTCCTTATTAAATTTCATTCAGGAAAAGTGAAGAACGAGCCTTCCCTGTATTGCCATTATCAAACGATAGGTTGACTAAAATGGAATTTATACCAAAATGTGGAACGGAGAAAAATGCGTTCAAAGTGCTCCAAACCCTACCTTTTCTTTAGCTTCAGTGGACAGAAAATAATTTATAAAAATTTAACTATGCAGTGTAAAGTAGTGAACATTTCTGGGAACACTCTCTAGATGTTGGTGGATGTAAATATGTAATTTTTCAAAATCAGTGTTATTTGCAGAATTTTTGTTTTTCTGGGTAGTGTCCCCCCTTAACGAAATGGAACGACACAAAACACTATTGCGAGAGCAACCAAAAGTGTCTCGTTCCGAACGAAGCTTCCTCGAACCCTTTAATGCAACTTCGCTCGTTAAACATGAGGTGGGCATTCGAACAAACATTCTTAATGGCAAAACAGTTTAGTCCCGACGGCGTTAGCACGCAGCCCGCGAGTGCTTGGGTTAAAGGTTGTCAGCAGCTGATCTTTCGCCCTCTTTCCTCCGCTGCTTCGGAACCTCGATCCGCCGGCTTGGAATCCGCAGAGGAGCTGTACCAAGTGCTTTCTCTGCTGCCCGAGACGGAGCTTTACCTGTGTCGCATCTGCGAGCCCAACTCCCCGCGCCTGTGGCTCGGGACGGCTGAACGGGTGCTGCAGGATCGCCTGCGCTGCATCATGAACTCACTCCTCGAGGTTTCTCCCACTTTCTTCTCTCTGCGTCGATGTGTATTGCCACGGGATCAGGGACTGTAAGACCAGTAACGTGTTAAGGAAACTAGGAAGTTCTCGCGACTTCTTGCAACAAGGGAACGCGCTGGCGCCACCTATGAGGTGGCCCTGGAATTGTATTCCACTAGAGTGCAGGTTTTGCAGTACTTGTAAGATCAAATGTACGTAGGGTTGCCACCTTTCCTCGAAGGAAAAAACCGGCCATTCCGGGAAAGGGGGGGGAGGGGGGTTGGGTTGGTTGGTTGGTTGGTTATGTGAGGCTGAACTGGTAAAAAGAAAGACAGAGTTGAATCTTATTGATACACAGATTCAATTTCTTTTGATATGAGCTTCCCAAAGTGAAATAAATTAACACAGATCTGTTAATACATCATAGCATGTGTAAGTAGAGCACTCGGGGGTGAAAGCGCATCGCCAATCCACTTTCACTGCGCCATCCTACTCCCAAGCGCACAGCGCCAAAACTAGGAAAAAAAGTTTTTTTGTTCCTTCTTTTTTTAAGGTTGTATTTATTGGAGTACTTTTCTTTATTGGCCGCAGTGGTTTGCCATGTAGTTTTCGTTTAGCTAATTCTGTACCAATAGGGACTTTTAGCAAACACTTACCGTGCTCCGCGTACCGTGCACTACAGAAGCCTTCTAAGCATGCTTTTGAGCGCGCGCCCGAGTGATACTGTGACCGCGGGGCACGCACTTAAAAGGATGCTTCAAAGGCTCCGGTATTGTGGAACACGGTAACGGTTTTCTAAAAGTCTCTATTGTTATGAAACCACCATACTGATGTGCTCGTGTCAACGGCGGGTAGGTCCGTTCTCCGAAAATGAGGATCGTTTTGTCATTTACTTACTTTTTTTTTTTTTTTTTTGCATAGTGGCACTGAGCATGGTCACGTGCATTGGAAATACCACACACATGCATTGAATCGCGTATACTGTAAAGTCTCATACAAACGCCCGACCCCAGAAATAACACTTTCCGTTTTTTTTTTTAATCGCATCTACAGCGTGAGCTGCGATATCGGTATGCGACAAGTGTGCTCGCCATGGGTTATTTCATGCTTATCGCACTGTGACACCCGAATCTGCAGCATCCGCAATATGCAGGGTATCCCTTCCCATGACATGCAAATTCCTAACTCGTTCCTGCATATTTTTTTTTCTTCTTCTCTCAACGATATCGGTTCCCGTGACACCCAAGTTTGTAGCGGCCGCATTCTTGCGTATATATCGCACTGTGAAGCACGAATGCGCTGCGTCCGCATTCTGTTGCGGTACCCGTGACATGGGAGTTCATAGCGAATTCCTGCAAACTTATCGCACTCGCGAGTTCGCCGTTTCTGCGGTATGTATCATTAATAAAAAGACAGTGAGTGCGGAGGCGAGCTGGTGATAGTTAATCATGATGTTTAAAACCAGAGATTGTGGTGAGGGAAAAGTTAGGAAACTTTGAAGTCGAAGAGTTCCCGTTTCATGTAACTTGTACCAAACCTGTGCTAGAAGGCTGAAGCTTGCTTCCACCCCTGTGCACTGCACATGCGGGAATTTCTCTACCGGGCCAGAGACCTGGCCCAGTAGCGACACTGCCCGGGTCCGGCTCGAGCCCAACAAACTTTTTTGGCATATACCCAAACACCACCTGTGCCCAACAATCTTTTTTTTTTTCTTTTAAAAAACTTTGAGTTTGGGTTTGGCTGGAGCTTTACAGATTATAAACATGAGCCCGAAAAAAAATTTGCAGGCTTTAACCTAAAAACTGGCTAAGCATAAAGCGCGCACTCTCTCACTATGATGGTGGAGTCTATAGGTTTTCTTTTGGCCGCTTGAACGCTTTCTAAGCGCAAGGCGTCATTTTGTTTTGTTTTTTGAACGACGCTGTAGTGACTTCGCACTTCACTTGTTTTTTTTCATTGAACCTAAAAGATCAGTGAGCACACTTGTTATCAATTTGCGGTACACGACTGCCCAGGCACGGCCCAGGCCAGCACAACCCGAGCCCAGCCCGGGCCCGAGAAAATGCGTGCTATACCCGGCCCGGCCCTCCGCCTGGGCCGGGCTCAGGCCTTCGGGCTGGCCCAGGCCCGTGCAGTGCTGTATGTGTAACTACACGAATACACAACATTAAACTCAATAACTTACATAGATGCGTGCCATTTAGTCAAAATTAAAGCACCAAGAACAAATCTCGCACCGCTACTCGCCTTGTGTAGCCGGTGGAGGACCAATTATTGAAGTTTACATAAAAATGGCTTCAAATAAAGTAACGCTTCGAGTAAAAATGCCTTTAAGACACTGAGCATGATGCTCAGCATGCAAATTTCGAGTGTAAATCTATTATTTTCAAAAATCTTCTGGTTTTGGAGGTTTTGGTAGTGAATATGGGTATAGACAACGAGCACTGGCTCGAGCTTGAAAGCTCGTGTTCACTTGTGAATTCGTGTAACGCAAGCATGTGCCCTCGGATTCAAAGTAATGTCTTCCTCGCCATTCTCTATTCTCTGATCTCCTTCGGTAAATTGCAAAGACTCTACATGGTACACTGAATAGTAGAAGTGCCATGGTTTTACGAAAATTATGTCTTCTTTGCGGCTAAATAAACAATTTCACTTACCAGGACAATATTTACAAAATTGGCTTAAAAATAGGCAATGCATATGCCCATGTACCCAATGGTGTTGATGGTCTAAAATATATTTATAGCCCCCCCCCCCCCCCCCCCCTCCAAAAAAAATAAATTGATCTTGGATAGTTGGAAAAAAAAAAAAAGAAACGGCAATTGACGGTTGACTTTAGCTACAGACCGGCAACCGGCCTTTTATCCACTAAAACCGACCATGCCGGCCAAAAACCGGGCAGGTGGCAACCCTATGTATGTACTATCGTGAGAAATTGTCATTCGTAACAGCGTTGAAAGTTTTGGAAGCCAACAAGGAAAGAATGACGCGCAAAAGAAAAGGGGAATACACATACAGAAATCCCAGGCGTTTTACATTTGTGAACCAGCCTTTATCCTTGACGAGGCTTGCACGTTTACCAGGTTGCCCGTGAAACATGCTCGTTGTTAAAGGACGGAAAGAGCTGTGTACATTTTAACAATGAGAAATGGGGAAATGGGCTGTCAATAAATTGCAGCTTGACTGTGGTTATAATGAACTTTGTTGAGCAGCCTAGGTAGAACCACTGATGCGTCGGTGTAATATGCGTGACATTTAAAAGTTACTGGGGAACTTTATGTACCGTCAATTCGGTACTAAGGTTGCAACGTTTATCTTCGTAATTGATTCGTGAGACGGACACCTCGGCTGCAAGCGAAAGGGAGACGCATATCTGGTTGTTGAGGTTTGTGAGCCCTCGAGTTTATGGCAGATGGAAAACAAACTAAGTGAAGTAAAGAATGAGCAAAACAAAAAGATGCATTATTGATGCTACAAAAAAAAAAAAGGAGGAAAAGATTATGATGATAATGCAAATGCAGTTAATGCAAAGTTATGTGGGTCGCAAAGTCAAACAAACAGTTTACGGTTCGCCAAAAAATATAATACAACACAAAAAAAAAAAAAAAAAAAATTATCGGAGAAACAAGTTGTGGTGAGTGTTCGACGATGGCGTAATTTTTGAAAAACATTAATCAAACTGCTTGGGCTTCCGCCAAACTTCTTTGAATGTAGGATATATCTACGTTGAATTTTGAGTTGAAATGAGGCACCCAAGGAAGCATTGCCCATTAAATTTAGCTAGAAAAGGATTTACTGCACTCCGTCCGAAACGATAAAAATTTATCCCTGATGTTACAACTCTTCATAACATCTCATTTCTTTGCAAAATAACTCCCCCTCTCTCTCTACCGTAATATCCCGAGTCATCGCCCATTCCTGAGTCATCGCCCACCCCACTTTTTAAGTGAATATCGGCCTTACAGTTGGAGGACGTCCGTGACAAAGTAAAACAAGGGAGGGAAAGACACATAATTTTGTTAACGCATTTTCTCCCCGATTTCGACGACCCCGAAGTCTGAGTACATGCGTGCAAAAGAAAAACGATGGAAATAACAAAAAAATTTGCTTACAAAAAAAATTAATTCGGACAAAAAAAAAAGTCGGAAAGATAACACAAGCAGTAACTCATTCAGGGATCGTGAGGTCAGCGAACGCCCCTTATCTTGGTATGTAACGGCGGTGTGTAAGGTCAAAGTCCGTCTCCACCGAAATAGGGTCACCGCGAACCTGCTGCTTCTCCCGGAACTTTGTGACCGCGGTTAATAAGGTTGTGCAATGCTTGAGACAAAGCCAATGGGTAAATATAGATTTGCTAGAACACCCCACACAGATGTTTGTAAAGCCTGTAAAGCGTCCCATTTCGAGCTCAGTGTTTGTGGTGCTGTCCGCCACGCAGCAACCCCGCCTTGATATGCGTTAATAACGCCACGTACAGATGCACGCACATATGCACCAAACAAGAAAGTTACACAAGAGCTTGCTCCTTGTGCTTGACAAGGTGCCCAACTTGGCTTCACGCCAAAGTATTTTCCAACGCGATTGCTGTCTTTCCCGCTTCCCCAGCGTCACTCTTCGTCGCTTCTTTTGCTTGCTCGCTCGTTGTGCCTGGTTGGTTTTTCTATTTTCTTGTTGACTCTTTTCTTTTTTTACTTATGAAGAGAACATGGCGGTGTTAGAACTGTGCTTTTACGGAACAAACGTTTGCACTGTATGCCGATCGGTGGTATTCATTGCGCGTATGCAAGCAATAGACTTTGCGATAGTAAAACGTTTATTCATGAGCATTTCTTTCATAAAATAATGAAACTAATTTGAGTTTTTAGTTTACCGTAGAATACCGCGCATCTGCCCAGTTCACATTAAGTGCCCATTCCCATATTTGCAAGATCAGAGAAAATACACACAGTACATTCATATGTAAAACTGATGACCTGACAAGCGCCCATTCGCCAGTTTTTCTCGATTATCTCTAAATTTTAAGTGGGCGCTTGCCCGATATTTTACGGTAATGTATTTCTTGTGCAGCTGCGCTAAATATGTACACAAAAATTGGCGCTTTTTGCAGCTTTTTCTAAACTTTTTGTGCTTACCCATTAAGACGTGGCCCACCCCACTTTTTTTTATGAATTTCAGGCGGCAAACGGGTGGGCGATGACTCGGGATATTACGGTAGTGACAAAACAGATTCTCAGTTAAAGGGAAGGCAGTTTAAGGATTTGAGTTGCGTAAGTGGTAGTTACTTGGGGAGACGTTGCCCATTTTGGCACGCTGCGGAGGGACTCTGGGCGTTGTCAGGGTGTGCGGCAGTGCGCTGCAGTGTCCTGGCCATCTCTCAGCTGCAGAAGGCGTCCAAAGACAAGTGCCAAGTGCTGGAGCAAGCCGTGCCCACCCCTCCGGACCTGCTCATGCTCCCAGACGAGGTCACCGACCCCTCCCTGGACTCTGTGCAGCCCATGGCCGTCTGGAGGACGGGTGCGTCATATGTGCTTTGTCGTGCTTAGGGTGTCGACACTCTGTTCCCCGGCATTCTAGCGGGCGCCGCCACTTTTGGTGTGTACGATTCTGTGGAGTGGCCGCAATGAGCGATGGTTACAATACGGAAGTGTGACCTTCCGAGCCCTATACTCTATCTCGCTAGTTGCACGCAGTGCTGCGGAAGCCACGGGCGGGAGAGTATAGAAAGCAACTTTTGTTTGAAGTTTGAGCGATGGGCTGGTCTTCTAGGGAGAGAATGGCGACGTGCGGGTACACAAAGGAGGGCACGAGCAAGAGGGGGTGTTCCTCCTTTCCCTCCTCCTGGACTGCCAGAGGTATACTCTCCTTAGGTAATGCTGCACGCGCCTAGTGAGATAGAGTATAGGTGCGGCGTGAGGGAGCTCAGGTGATATCGTTTTGGTCTGCCGCAGACTGTTTGAACGTTTCTGGAGGCTGAAAAACTGTTTCCTGCAATTTCAGATAAAGCTTGAGACAGCGGTGATTTTAAGCACCAACGTGGCTGAAGTACCATTACTCTGAAGCGTGTATTATTTAGTCTCACCCTGTAAGGGACTGCAGCCAAAGCTCGTTCATCAAGTTTAATCGTGAGCCAGTTATGGGCTTCGTGGTATACCGCTCTGATCCGCATATTGGAGCCCACGTCGGTGCTAAAGCCAAAGCTACACACCTGGTGCCCCTTAGCTTTTTCTGTGCTCCGTAGCAGGGCGAAACAAGTACGGAGCAGAAATGCAAAACTGTCGGCTGTAGCACGGACTTCACTCACCTACTTCACCTGGCGCGCGGGTGTCTTTGAAGGGAAATGCCGGCATTTTTTGCCTTCTGAGCGACACCACTTTGAGAGCTGTCATAAAGAAAAGGACTGAATTATTCTCTTTCGACTTTGAGAAATGTGGCTGGTGTTTGCTAACACCTCTTACGTCTTTACAGAGATTCACTTTGTGGACCTGATCGCAGTCCAGAGGAAGCTCGAGTGTGGGGAATACACGGCAGTGGTGAGTTGGCGAAAACCATGCTTTGATTCTACAGAAGACGACTCGCCCTAGTACAATTGTGTCCGCACGCATTACTAAAGGCCTCGACAACAGGTGTCGCTTGTTTTGTTTTATTGCAGAAGGAGTTTTGTGAAGACATCCTGCAGGCTGCGATCGCGAGCAGGGTATCAGTGCAAATGGTGCGAGAACTCTTGGCAAAGGTATGTCGGGGGAATGTGAACCGACTTGAAATTGGATATTGTGACTGCCACCCAAGTTACAGTTCATTCGGTTATATGTATGTTTTCCTGCATGGAGTGGTAGCTTACAGTTTACGGTACCAAACCCTGTGTTAGTGGATGTCTCGAACTAATAGATCACTGGTAAAAATTACAGGAGGACACTTAAGCTTTGCCTTTAAGAGTGCAACGCGATAGCTAAACATATAAACACCCGCTCGTTCCCAAGCTGTGCAAGCGTGTCTGCATGGCCTAGTCGGTAGCGTGTCTCGCTTGCAACCGAAGGGTCGTGGGTTCGAATTCCGGCTTCGCCTAAAATTTTTTAAAGTTTTCTTTTGAGGCAAGTGAATTACTTTATACAGTCACCGACCAATTTTTCGGACTTCACAGAAACCGAAAAAAAACGTCTGAATAATAGAGCAGTCAGAAAAATTAGCGGTTTAAAAAACTTGCCTTTGTTACGTCCAAGCAGGCTTAAAACAAGCCCTAAATAGTGCCTTGCTTAAGGTTACGCCTGCACGCCTTTTTTCACGTCACGCCTCCATTTGCATTCGGCAACTTTCTATTAGCTTGAGAATCATTGCCTTCTTTTCTAGCGTTATGGTTGAGAACTTTCTGCTTTTAGCTACACATCGCGGCTGCAAAAGAACGGATGGGGCAATGACGTCCAAGTCAGCCGTAGTCCGAAAACCCGATTCACCGAGACGAGATTGAGATGAGAGGCGCAAGTCCACGACTGCAATGGCGAATGAACAAAGCAAAATGGCAACAACAATGATGATGATAATGACGCGCAGCCAGAGAAGAAAAAACCGTACAGCATCACCTAGCAGTAGGACTTAGCAGTACTCAAGTAGCACTGCCAAATGAAGAAAATTCATGTGCAGCCAACATAGAATCCAAAATGGCCGCTTCTCGGTGGCGTTTCCCCCTGATCGCTCGCGACGATTTTGTCCGAAAAATTTAACTTTTGGTCTTCAAACTGTCCAGAACATTGGCCGTGAATATGCACTATTTCTATCAGGTAGGTCACGGTTCCTCTTTTAGGTCCGAAATATCGAACAAGTCCAAATTATCTGCGTTCGAAAAATCGGTTGGCGACTATAAAGTGGAATCATTTGAGACATGTGGCGACCTTTAATTCGCATCACATGTCATGTTTTAATCTCTCTCATTCCATGCATGACGTCACGTGAACGTTGTGGGTTGTTTGAAATTCCCACGCAGGGTCGTGTGGCTGTGACGTAATGACCCTACCAACCGATCAGGAATTTCCTGTCACGCCGACGCCAGATTTTATTTGGCACGAGCTCCTAAAGGCGATCGCGTTGAAAATATTTTCACCCTGTAGTGACAAAAAAGATTTCTGGTGTGGAGTTCAGATTCTTCAGATAACAAAAGATGGCAAATGAACATAATTTTTTTCATGTTCCGGTTGGGTTTTCACTTTGTATAAAGATACGAGCAGACCTAAATTATGCTGCTCTTTGCCTAATTAAGCCATCGCACAGCACCTATGGCATAGGAATACTACTAGTGGTTGTTATAAAACAAATCCATGACTTTGAATTGCAAGGGAGCTTATTTTCAAAAATGATGGTGATGGGCTAACTTTCGCTCCTCGAGGCAGTTGTAATATGTTATGCTCTTTAAAAATATGAATTGAGCTCGACTCCAGTGTAGGCTTTCTTTTGGATTCGGTCTTACTCTTGGGCTATCATGGTACCTAAACTCCGGGATCAATATAGAGGTGAATATGCAGATATATTTCATCTCGCCCTACGATGGACTACAGCCAAAGCCATGGACCGCCAGGTCCAATCACGAGCCAGTTAGAAAACATAATAAATTGCTTCGACGTGTGCGTCACTGTGCCAGCAGCGCACGACGATGTTCTGCGGAGCATTATTATCTCGACTTTGTTATTCGCTACATTTTTTAGGTAGAATGCGACATTTGGGTGTATGCGTGCTCCGCAAGAAAGCAGACGTGTGTGCCGTGTTCACAAACTGTGTGTCAATTACTCAAGTACCGAGATATGGTATGGTAGCTCCCACAATATACCCTCGTATATTTTGTCAGTCCTTCGCTTTTTTAAGGAGAGCAGATGCGATTCTTTCTCGGTGCCACAGCCCAGTGCCTCTTACCTTTCTGGGATACTGCAATAAATATAGCAAAAAGGAATTGAGTGTTCACCTTTGTTACCTCGATTAATGCGAAGGTGCAGTGAGCTGGACAAGAATAATGATAATACCGTAATCCCTGGAGAAGGGGAATAAAGTGGACAAAGGGCAAACACAAATCACCAAACACAACTAGGTGACTGATGCGCAACTGAAAAAAATATGCCTAATCCTGGTATTGAACCAGGGAGAGGTCTCTGGTTCGCTACTAGGACCAAATAGATTTTTTCAGTCGTGCATCAGTCACCTAGCTGTGTTTGGAGACTTGTGTTTTTTCCTTTGCCCGCCTTGTTCCCCTTCTCCAGGGATTATTATCGTTGTTCACCTTTTCATCGATAACAGTGTTCATCTGCCAGTTTCTCTGGGACAAACGAATCTGATGCTAGACGTCCCAAAGTTTATTTTTCTGGGTGACCCTCTCACTGCAGAGGGTTAGTACCATACTAAACATTGTGCAAAATAAAAACGATGCTATAGTCACTGACGATGTGAGAGTGACAGGGCATTTCTTTGAAACGTGCAGCCTCCAGCCTGCGCTCATTGTCTTTTGCCGGGCTTTGGTTGTGCACGCATCCTCTAGGGTTACGGGGTGCCAACGCATTATTGAATATTGGAAGCTCTTCGCTGCCATTTACATCCTGTATGCAACTATAGATAACAATGAACTAGTGGAAAGAGTAAACAAGCGGGGGCTCCTTCCGTTTGTTTGTGGTCGTCTAGCACCGTTTAATGTTGCAGCGCACCGTAGTAGTAACTCACCTTGGCCTCTACCGAGGCGTCCTCCTCATTGTTGCTGTCTTTCCAGCTTTTGGAAGAGGCGTTTCCGGGGCTGCGTCCGTCCCCGCTGCCCCCGACGCCTCCCCACGAGCCGAGTGACATGCCGTGCGGCCTGCTGCCAGATGCCGTGCTGCCTCCTCACGCAGACCACGTCTATGCCCAGTACCTGCCCAAAGAGGACTCGCCTCCCGTAGACCAGCCGGGAGTTCTGAGGGGATGCGGTGAGTGGGCAGCAACCAGGCATCTGCGCAGAAATCCGGGCCAACCGTAAAGCCTGGCTGAAATTGTGCTCAATTCTCCGGTTTTTGTTGTTCGAGCGTGAATGCTTTCTTTAGTTAGGCAGTTGCATAGAATGGAATTTGTTACTTTCGCACCCTAATCTTTTTATTGTCGAGCTCAGTGTGGTGACACTTGCATCAGACTGGGAGCACGCCGAGACGTGCTCGGCACAAGCATGTCGCTTGCGCGATGGCGCTGCACGGTGACCCTTGAGAGTTGCCCACGTGACTTTCGGCAATTGCACGTCGAAGCACGCTTAGTTTTGTGCAGGTTAGAAGTGCAAGATCATAGCAGCAACTTTTTTGTGAACACATTTGGTTACCTTATATGTATAGGGTCCCAGATTCAGTCAAACCTCGATGTAACAAAGTCGGTAAAATTTGCTATTTACTTCGTTACGATGAAATTTTGCTAAATCAAAATTCGACTTCAGCATGCAAAAAACATTTTCTGGAGCGTTTTACGGGTGTGAAAACTCGCCAAAAATGACATTTATTTCTGGGTAAAATAGAAAATAGTCACTGACTTTTGCTTGTGCCTTGTTGGACAATAGAAGCGGTGTCATACGGCATTTGAGCGCCCAGAATGCTTGCACAGCATCTTGCTGCCTGTGCGATTCCGTGTACTGCCTCAGTACATCAACTGCGTCGAGCCCTTCCCGAGTGCTCGGGATCTCTCAAGTTTCTTCGGCTTCGGCCTCAGAATCGTCGTCATCCTCCGTCGAGTTCTTGACCCCATCCTGCACGATGGAAGTGTCGGTAACCTCTTCCGTCGCGACGACGCGTGAGTCCCCGTAGAGGTAGTCCTCCAGAGTGACATCGTCAGGGACAACACCGTCGCCATGGAGGGACTGCCGTGCTCCCAGAAGAGCGTCTTGGTTCGTCTCATCTTCACTCAGAAGAGACAAAACTGTGGGAGCACTTCCACTCCCTTCCTCGAGAGCACTGGCTGTTGATGCTGCAGGTGTTTCAAACCCAGCTTTCTGGAAACGGTTCTGGAAGGTTTCGTTTGTTGTTACTTTCCAAGATGCGGAGAGCATCTCCAGTGCTCTAAACATGTTCACGTTCGTTGAATGTTTCAAGCGAAGGTTAAGCAGAAGCTTATCGATCAGCCGCCGACGATACACGCGCTTCACACTGTTGATGATGCCCTGGTCGAGCGGCTGAATCAAGGACGCACAGTTCGGAGGGAAGAATTGCAGCTCCATGTTTGTTAGCTCCGGATCTGGTATCTGGTGTGCGGAACAGTTTTCCATCAGTAGACACACTCTGCTGCCGTCATTCTTCATCGCTTTGTCGAAGTCATTCAGCCATCTGCGGAAGATGTCATGGGTCATCCACGCATTCGTGTTGGACGTGTATTCGTACTTACGCTGTCAGTGCCGCGCTAAGGATCAATGGATGTCAGTGGTGCTGCTGTTATGCCGTGGTAACTTTTTGCCCGGCATTTTCTGGTTAGCCCATGGGATGAGCTTTGCCCCATGCCTTGCCGGCGCTAAAAGCACCACATGCTCGGGCAGCCTGGGCATGTTGGAGGCCCGCCCCCGTGAAGTAACCTCTCATACGCTCCCATCCGCTCGGAATGTTTTTTTTTTTTTTTTAATTCTTAATTTTATTGCGAAGTAGTCTTTTAGGGCTTATTTATTTATTGCCTTCTATGGCAATGGCACTTCGTTATATTGAAATAGCAGCAAAACAGACTTCGTTATATTGATATATTGAGACTAAAAATACATCACATTCTATGGACAAGAAGTTATGAAATGTGAAATACTTCGTTAAATCGAGGATTTCGTTACATTGAAATTCGTTATATCGAGGTTCGACTGTATAACAAATTTGGGATATATCGAAGACATTCATAGTGCAACGCCTGAGTGGCCACAACGAATAATCCTATGATCCTTCCATAATCCTATTCTGTAGAAGTTAAGAGATCAGAGAGAAATTGAGAGACAATTATTATGTTTCAGAATGTTTGGTATGTGTCTTCTTCTGCCATATTGAAGCTATGGTTCTCAACCCTTTAACTTCGAAGTAAAAAGAAGCATATATATGTTTCTTTCTTGTTAGTTCTGATGGCTGGTCCTATTTCAGAGCAAGGCTCCCTGGCCGACAGCCGGCGCTGCGTACTCTGTGGCCAGCCGGGTGATGACACTTGCACGGTACGTTCCCCTTTGCCTCCAGCATACTCTGTGGAGAGCAGGATTCTCTCTGGACGTTATTGAGGTGGACATCTGCCAATGACCGAATGGAGGCACACACCTCTAAGCAGAAATGTGGAGAGAGAGAGAGAAAAAAAAAGAATAAACAAAGGTTGTGGAGGGTATTTATCAGAAAGGCATTTTCCGTCATTCTTGATGGTGTCATCTCGGTTTCCTTATCTTGCATCTGCCTTGCATCAATGAATTGTTAAGGCTGTTGTCGTCTGTGGACGTTTTATCAGATACCTCTTGGACATTTCGGTACCGTTGCCTTCTTTTAAGTTTCAATGATTCAGTGTGCTATGGTACAGCATGAGAAGAGCCCTTGTGGGACACTTCTTACTTCTGTGCTTTTTCTGCTTTTATGTTGTTTTTTTTTGTTCGCACATGGTTCAGAAAGCAGTTGAGAGTAGTGCTGCAACACTATAAATGAGCAACTCTGATTCTAGTAATTGAACTTCAGAGTAATCTGCTTTCCGGGCACATTTGTTGTCCTTAGCTTTGCGAAAGGACAAATAGTATCTCATTTCCAGCAATTTTTGCCTGCCGAAGCTGCTGTCCCTGCAGTGCGTATATTCACTGGGGGGGTTGATTATCTGTGGCGGTTCTCTTTTTGGGGTATCCGCTTTGTCTATTCTGCCCATTGACTCTGCCTGGCTTGCTGACGTGCGCTAGACCCAAATGCATGGTCTACAATTGGCAGATAAATACCAGGTCATCGAGATGCCTATCTCATATTTCGGAGGTTCTCTAAATGTTCAGATGGCCAGGATGCATTTAAAGTATGCAGTTTATTGGACTGGCGGGCATGAGTATCGCTGCCACGTGGGGAAGGGATAGTGTAAACGAGGCACACGAAAGTGGTAATGTTTTTTAATGCGAAAGCATTAACTGTCTTGTGGAGCGAACCTACGTCATCAGCTTTGAAGATGTGCCAGACGGCACCTTCCCCTGTCTCAATGTCATCTGTGACCGAAATCTGAGGCATAGGCTCCCATTTGCTGGCACGCATCATCAAGGAACGAGGCTTTCATTGACTCTCGTGCGGCGGTGCAGGCCTGGTAATAGGTGCAGCAATGCGAACCTGGCCTTTGCCCGGGCGCGCGGCGCTGGGGCTTAGTTGCTGGGGCGAGGTGTGTAGTGCGTCGGACATCGCCAGGCGGCTACGACTTCCCGAGAGGCTTTCCCCTCCTTCCGTTGGGTGTGCTTTTTTCGCCCGCCGATAGTGGGGTCTCTGAGCATCTAGGCGTACCCCCCCCCCCCCCCCCCCTCCCCAACGAAAAGGAAGGCTACAGCGCACGATGAAGAGGAGCGGAAGAACGACATTCATGCTTTTGTATTCACAACTTATAAGAAGTGCTTAGGTGGTTCTAACTTTTTTTGAATGCACGTGGAAAGTCCTGCAACACAAACCTCTCCGTCTCGTTGCAGAAGTCCGGACGCCTGATCTACGCCGGGCAGGACGACTGGGTGCACGTCAACTGCGCCCTCTGGTCTGCCGAAGTGTTTGAGCACGTGGACGGTTCCTTGCATCGCGTTCATTCGGCCATCTGGAGGGGACGCTGCTTGGTGAGGACTCTGCTACTTGTTGGTGGCTGGCACCGCGGAGTAGAAGCGGCCTTCGAGAAGCATGGCAGATCCTCACCGTCGTGTAACGAGGCTAGCCGCGACGGTTGTTGTGAGGCATACTTTTGCAGACATGCACGGCACTCCCCAAACCGAACGCCGTCGTGAGATGACCCGCTTTTTGGCAGTTCTAGCGCCATTCCCGTGGTCGCCAGTCGAATTATGCGATGACAGTTGAACTCCCCGACTGCTACCCCGCTCAGGGAACACGTCCCAGCTGGTTGGGTGATTGATTTATTCCGGAGTAACCAGTGATAGATCTACGTTTGGGTAACCGAGTGGTGGCGGCGAGGTTAAGAAGCAGCCAGCAGCGCAACGAGTTTCGCAATGCCCGGTTGCGTCTGCTTATAAGGGAGAGCCGCTACTTTGCAAAGCACACTTCTTGGTGGCATTTTGAAATTAGCTTATTTACCGGCCTTTCGGGCTTTCCACAAAGAGAGATGAGTCTGGCACCAGCCAGAAAGACTACGGCCCGTGACTGGTGTTTTGCCACCTTTCGCGTGTCGTCTTCCGACGTTCCTCTCCCTGCGTGCCCAGCGGTGCGAGCTGTGTGGCAACGTGGGTGCCACGGTGGGCTGCTGCGTCAGGGGCTGCCCGGCCAACTTCCACTTTGGCTGTGCCCGGGCCGCACAGGCGGTGTTCCAGGCAGACAGGAGGGTCTTCTGCTCTCTGCATCAGGGAAACATCAACAGAGAGGTACAGCCCATTGCCCGCCCTCTGTCCTCTGCTAGATAGCGAGTGCATCGTTGGTGGGTCACACGGTCTGTTTTTACATGCGTAGTATTCACAGGGCCAGCGGTTCGGGCTTTTGTCTCACTCATGTGTTTCTATTTGTAGCGCAATTTTATAGTTTGCAAAAGCATTCATTTTAGAGTTTCAAAACAAAATAAATGGGGCAAAAAATAAAATTTTAGGTGTTTGTACGGTGAAATGAGAAAATGAGAAAATTTTGAATTTTAAGCTAGTGAAAGTGAACATGCCGAGAAACTCCGGAAAAATTACTTGATTTTCTTAACATTTCCTGAATTTTCAAAAAGCCGATTTTCATTTTTATATATTCTATAGACTTACCGCCTCGGTTTTGACTACCGAAAAATTCTGTAGGAACACCCACCCAAAATGAAGAGATAATTGGCAAAAAACGTGGGGTGGACTATCTTTGGGGACGCCACAGCAAAGCTTTATCAAAAAACAATGATAAACATCTGGGCACCAGCTACAAACCACGTGACACGGGAACAAATACCGCAAATCGCGGACGCAGCAAATTTGCATTTCACGATGCGATAAACACGTGGGAATTGGCCACAAACTCCTGTGTCCCCAAACAAACGAGGTTGCAGACATTGGAGATTTGTGTTTAACAGTGCGAAGGGCCTGCGGAAACCCGCCGAGAACTTGCATCTCACGGCAACAGATACCACAGATTGCGGACACAGCAGATTTAAGTCTTATGCTACAATAAACATGCGGGAACCTGCTACAAACTTACCTGTCACGGGAACTGATATCACTCGCGCAGATGATGAAGAAAAACTCGGGAACCCACTACAAACTCGCATGTCACGGGAACAAATACCACAGATTGCGGACGCTGCAGAATCGTATTTCACGATGCAATATACACGGGAACAACTCAAGTGTTACGGGAATCGATATCGCACGTGCAGATTGCAGACTAAAATGCGGGAATCCACTATTAGCTCGCTTGTCAAACATACCAGTACCACATATTGTGCAGTTGATGCGATTCCCAGCGGATGTCACAAGACGTCTGATGAGAATCATAGGTGGGCGATGTTTAAGAATTTTTATTCTACGGATATTTGGCCAGAAAAACGGGATGGGTGATCTCGTGGGGGAGGGCATCCTTACGGAATTTTACGGTAGAGTGGAACCCGCTTATATAATTGCCGCTTCGAAGGCTTGCTTTCCTTCGAAGGAGTTTTATCTGTCAACTTCTGTGTCTTTCTGTGGTAGAAAGCAGGCCCTTGTTTACAGGCAGTGTGTGTAATGTGCCTCTCTGTCCCCAGGTGGTAGAGGGAGACAAGTTCGCTGTGTGCCATGCAGTCTACATCAGCCAGCAAGATGTGAACAGTAAGTGGCAGAAGGCCTGGCAGGAGAAGATAGCCAAGGGGATCAGCGTCATCACAGGTCAGCCCTCCTCTCTCACTCTTCTATAGCAGACAGAAGGTTGTGGCTGGGTTGCATCGCATATTTGCAGAAGTATAATCATTTTGCATGAAGCAGGGTGTCAGTGCCTTTAACTGAAGGTGAGAGTAGACTGAGTGGCAATGGGAATGTGCAGTCACATAGTGTAGCTGGTGCCAGGGAATCGAGCCAGTCATTATTCCAGTTTGGTTCCAGTACAGTGATAAATTAGAAATAATGGTTTGGTTGCCGGTCCTTCCAAGCGCAAACCGGTTCAAACCGGTTCTTAAAAAGGAAAGCCCACAGCTCCCAGTCGTTAAGAAAAATTGAGTTCAACGCAACATCATCTGCAATAAAAAAAGTCACTACAAGCCGTGCTGCGTGATTGAGAACAGCAAAACAAATATATGTTTAATTTTGTCTTGTGATCTTGACTTTTTATTGCAAACTTCGTTCTACGCAAATTCAGTGGTGATGCAGGTGCTCAGAAACGGTACTAAAGTAGAGTACTCGCACGTGAAGTCAATCAGCCAGCACACACGGTGACACTGTGACGGTAGCACACACCATACTCAGTAACTGCCCACCCCGCACGTGCCCACGCCTTGCTCGAACGACTGAGTTTAAGAGGAGGCAGGCAGTGAAGGGCGGTCTAAAACAAAAAACAAAAAGGAAGATAAGAAAAAAAAAAAAAAAAAAACAGGCAACTTGTTGTTTTTGAAAAACACACGCAAAAAAGTTTTTTCAAGCAGCGTCCAGGGTTTTGGATTTCACTGGGCGATTGCATTCTAGCGATGGGCGTCTTTGTTTCTGTCGCGTCTTCACCTCTTGGTGCCTCCAGATTTTGCCACCGCGGAACAAACACGCGTCCGCCATCGACTTTTTGTTTTTACTTGATGTTTATGTTTGCTTTTTCTTTCCATAAAGAATGTTGCTTAGCAGCAAGGAAAAAAATGACACACAGACAGACACACACAAAGAATAGTTCTTTAGCCTCCTGGCATAGCCAGATATACTCCGTTTCACCTTATGACGCACCATGATGAACGCTACGAGCTACCCGCGCCAATCCAAAGCTCGGAGCTTGTCATGTGACTTCGCGCTTTCCACATCGCACCTACCAACTGGAAAGGCACGTGACGCTTTCCGAACTATAGACTGGCTCCAGTGGCTCGTAGTATCCTTTGCGATTCATCGTAAGGTGAAACCAAGTATAGAAATGTATGCCACCGCGCCAACTCGCCGACACCAAATCGTGCAGCACATAAACGTCAAATAGTTTTGCTTGTTTCATTCTCATTTGAGCTCTCTCCGCATCGCCGCCGTTTCCTCAGTCAAAACTGCCGCTGACGCTACCGTCGCGAATATTTAATTGATTTCTCGCCGCCAACCGCAATAAGGTGCACCCTGGCCCACATTTTATTTACCCCAAGCTGTTTTCCAGTGAACCGGTAACCACCACATGAGATTACGGTTCAGTTCCTGTTTGGGTTCAATATTAAACGCTTTGATTTCGATTCTGGTTTTGTTCCGGTTTGGTAAAAAATAACGGTTTGGTTCCGGTTTTCGGTTCGCGTTCGGTTCGACACCCTGGCTGCCTGCCTGGCGCAACGCTGAACAAGTGAATCTCGGTATAAATAGCGACCCTGCCATGCAACTCGCAACAAGGCGTGCTGAAATGTTTGCTTCACTTTCGCCACATCATAGATGCTTACTTATGTGTTAGCTTGTCTATGCACAAGCCAAAGTACAGTGTCAGAGACGCTGTACTCTGGCATTGCTTTGAGATAAACTGCGGTAAGTGGCAGTCTTAACTTGAAGCTGAACTAGTTGGTTCATTATTTGTATATGGTGCCAGCTGAATATGAAGGAGGGTTACATACAGAGAGACAGAAAAGGCAAACACACAGCTGGGCTAGCAACGGTTTAATTAAGATCGTCTTTTTCTTTATCTATATTACCTCGCATCATGCGGATCTGCCATCCAAGACAATTTAGAAGATTCCAAAGTTGAGGCCATCTTCAGATATGTGGACAATTTCCTAATATTGTCTCCGTACCACGTGATGTCCAGTAGTTGGTTTCTGTTTCACTTTGTGATTTTCGTTTGCACGAGCTTGGCAAGAAAACTATTTAACTTTTCGGAAAACAAATGACATAGACCCGTTAATGAGTATACCGTATAAACTCGTGTAAGGGCCGCACTATTTTTTCCCGATTTGAGGGCAAATTTTCGAGGTGTGGCCCATACACGGATAAAAAAAAAAAAAATCTATCCACATTTTGAACTGAACTTACATGAGCGCGCTCGGCTGCACTGGTCGGAAACGCCTTCACTCCGGAATCCGAACTCAGTCGTCAGTCGGATTTAATTAGTTTACATACTGCGCAATATGCATCTTTTTTTTTTCTTTTTGCCGTACTTGATAGCATGCGCGGCAACTTTCGACTTGAATCCCGTATGACTGTTGAAGTGGTACTTGCCCATAGCTCTGAGATTGCGCGAAAAGGCGGACAAATCAAGACGCCAGACAAATCACGACGCTTTGATACGAATCGAAGAACAAAAGGAAACCTCCCGAAAGCGTACAGTGGCGTTCGGAAACCTGAGTGCACGCGCGAGCCGAGCCCGCTGAATTCCCATTCCTCGCGCTTACCACGGAACCTGACATATCGTTCATCTTTTCTCAATGCCTTGCCGCAGCATAAATGCATCCCGACAGTGCGGCCGACCACGATCGAGGTCGACAGCCATTTTGCCACGCAGTGATACGAATGAGTGGAGAGCAAATATCGGGGATGCAGACGCATGCCGCTACATGCTCGGGCGGTGGCTAGCGCCACCTAGCGAAATATATTCATAGAAACGTGGCATTACAGTCGGCGCGCCTCAAAAACAAGGGGGTGCGGCGCATACACGAATAATTTCTGTAATTTTTTTTTGCAATACTTTGTCCTAAATACGGGGGTGCGGCCCTTACACGGGTGCGGCTGTTACACGCGATTATACGGTATTTGACATAATAATCGCCCGTAATCCCGAAATTTTCGGAATTGACCTGAGTTCCCCTTTAATAGGTCTTTGGTTATAAGTGTAGAAGAGGAGGAAGACGTCCATCAGTTAAGTAAAACATAATGTAGATAAAGGAAGAGATGAAGTGAAATGCAATATAGATAAAGAAAAGGACAATCTTAGTTGAACAGTTGCTAGTCCAGCAGTGTGTTTGCCTTTTCTGTCTCTCTGTATGTAACCTTCCTTCATGACCAGCTGGCACCATATATATGTAGGAGTGCTCTTGTTTACTGGAAGGGGCCAGTTGACTTCGACAATGTACACCAGCCACACCTCACGGATTATTTCGAAGTTTTGTCATCTTTCTTCAGAGGTGAATGTCAGCCATCACTTCGAGGGGGATTTTTGGGTTAGGTGGCACCATGTGACACGGCGGCCATGGCCGGCATAATCGCCTGGGCGCCGTCATGGGTGGATTTAGGAAGAAATGAAGGGGGAAGGGGGTGACATAGCAATTATTGGGTCAACAAAATAGATCTGAGCAACATTTCGGCTGCAATGTCATGTCTTAGCAGACCCCCTTGCCAGCCAAATGCCTACTGCCCTCCCACCCCTAGCCTGACCCATAAATCTGCCCCTGGGCACCGTCCGCCACGGTTTCGTTTCTCATGGTCTGCCTGGATTATTGCCCCCACCCTAGAACCAGTTTCTGGAATTTGCGCTCCCCCCCCCCTAAAACCAATGTCTGGGACCGCTACTTACTGGAATATTTATACTTTTCAGAGTGTTGATTGCAGAGCACGAGCCCTGTTGGGCGTGCTTCTCACCGAGCACCGAGCAATACCCGCGGAGCTTGCGTGCTCTGCAGGTATTGCTTCCCCGCAGTGCACAGGTGCTCAATGAGAAGTGCACTGAACGGGCCTTACCCGCCGCAATTATGCGAAAGCACATGTCACTCGGCGATGTCTTGACAACCCGCATTCATGCTTTTTTTGGTCAAATTTGAAATTGGAAAAGGTTAGTATATAGCAAGCAGATTTATAAAACCCCTGGATTGAGACAGCTGCAACAAATTTGTCGTTTACATGCCACAGTTTATAGATACAGCTATATTAAAATTAACCGAGCTTAGAAGTGGACAAGCGGAAGGCTGGGAACAACTTTCACGAGTTGAGCTGAATTTTCGTTTAAGCACGATTCACAGTAGTGGAAGGCTTGGAGAAACTATTCGATGTTCGATTCGGAAATATTCGGCCAAAACCACTATCCGCTTTGAATTCGCTTCAAACTCGAAATCTACTAATACGCACATGCCTAAAAATAGGAGATGCTATACCCAAAAATTTACCTTGTTTTGTATTCATGGTCACTTTATACAGATACAGATAGAATATGTACTTGGTGAGGGCACCTTGCTTCCACTTATGCAGGGGGGCATAGAGCAAACCCTCTTCTAACAATTAGCTAAAGTTCTGGGAACATTAGGCGATTGAGGACAATAGATTCAGGCTTGTCAAAATGTGCAAAATTAGCCACAGTTGGTTGGCATGATCTTTGTTATTTACATATGTAGTTCTAGTAAACACTTGCCTATTTATTCTCTATTCAGACATAATTATTAAAAAAACTCGTACTTGAGTCAACAGGGTGCGTTGGCACTTTTTTCCACCTCCTCCCACATGCTCACTACCCGTGTTGGGGCTCGCATTATGGTTCAAAGCTTGTGTAAAACCAAAGCTCAAAACTAGGCTTGTGTGTTTGGGGAGTTTGTAAAGACTCCCCAACTTCTGAGGTAGCATGTTATCAATATTTAAATCAGTCGAAGTTAACATTGAAATATTGGCGATATATTGTGTCTACAGTCGCCGACCGATTTTTCTAACTTCTCAATGAACCAAGAAAAGTCCAAATAGTAAAGCAGTCCGAAAAATCAGCAAATTAAAAAACGTGCCTTTCTTACGTCTAAGCGGGCTTAAAGAAAATGTTAATAGTGCCTTGCTTCAGGTTACACCGCCGCTTGTGTTTGGCCACTTTCTATTAGCTTGAGAATCGCTGCCTTCTTTTCTAGCGTTATGGTCGAGTACTTTCCGCACTTCTTAGCGACACTTCGCGGCACCGGAAGAACAGGTGGGGCCACAATGTCCAAGCCAACATAGTTAGAAAATACGACTCACCGAGACGAGATAGGAGGCGTGAGTCCCTTACTGCAGAATGGCAAGTAAACAAGGCTAAAGTGTAACTACAGTCAAACCCGTTTATAACGAACAGCAGGAAACGCTATGATCAGTTCGATATAGCAAGTAATTCGATATAGCAAAAACCATTTACAACGAACTTCCACGATGCGTTTGTTCTTTTAGCTCATCTCCCCTTCTGAATCTCTTCTCTTCATGAGCAACCGTTTTGGGATCAAAAATTTTTTTTTTCCTGTGCGTGCACGCAGAGTGTAATTTTTAGCTTTCTCTCATTCTGAATCGCTTCTCTTCGCTCAATTTTGTTCGCAACTTGAATTTTCTTTCTTTCATACTTATTTTTTTTGGGGGGGGGGGACAAGCTAGAAGACGATTGTTTGCACGTTTTTGGAAGCCTTCCCGGGGGGAAAAGTTCGATATAGCCAATATGTTGTTCATTATAAAAAGTACTTTTTACATGCATTTGTATTTAAATTTTCCGTGAGTTCGATATCGACAATAATTCGCTGTACGTGGGTTTGTTCTAAACGGGTTTCACTGTATGATGATAATAATGATGTGTAGCTCGAGAAAAAAAAGGGCCGTAGCATAGCGTCACCTAGCTGTAGGACTTAGCAGTACTCAAGTAGTGCTGCCAAACCAATCCGTGTGCAGCCAACATAAAATCTAAAATGGCGGCTTCTCGGTGGTGTTTCCCGCTGATCGCTCGCGATGATTCTGTTTGAAAAATTGAACTTTCGGACTTTAAGCTGTCCGAAACGTCGGTCGTGAACATGCACTATTTTTATCGGGTAGGTTATGGTTCCTCCTTTTAGGTCTGCAATATTGAACAAGTCCGAGTTACCGGCGTCTAAAAAATCGGTCGACGACTGTACTCAGCTAGTAGACACACTTTTTGGTATGCCTACTAGTCCTGACCACAGAGCCAGTTTAAATGAAGCTGTAGCCTGTAGCATGCAAACGGTCTTGCGCAAGCATTCAATACTTCTGCCATGTCTGTTACTGTGCTTCCATTTTGGGCACAAGTTTGGTCACATTAAAATTCTATTTCACAGTTCCTCGACACCTCGTCACTCGTCCCTCACATCTTTGAAGATAATCGTTTACTTGACCTCATTATTTTCAATGTTTCGTATATAGAGAGCCATGGATGGCTGGATGTTAGGTTAAAATGTACAGAATTTCTACATGTACAGGGGTGTATGATTGGTGGCCATTTGGTTTGGCTATTGACCACATAGGAACTTTCAGTTGTCGACATGTCGGATTTGCTTGTGCTCTCTTGAATCCTTGATTTACTTTTTAATGAGTATTGGACGCAACAAAATAATAATTTGTTTTCAGGATCAATGACGATTGAAAACCTGGGACACCTCACCGAAGCATCTGACTTGGAGGAATGTCCTTGTTCCCATCAACTACAGGTGAGCTGTGTCTTTAACAGCTTGAATGTTTGTACTAAAGCTCTTCAAAGTTATGTTGCCATGGTTTTCCAGAGTGCTTGACATTAACTGCTTCCTGAAAATGCACCTGGAGCAATATTGTGTATTTCTATATGCAGGATGTCCTACATACGTATGAAATGCAAGTTGAGGTTACCATGTTAAATACTGGTGTAGCAGTGGCAGAATTCATATTTATTGAAGAGTTAATTTTAGTATGGTTTTCTGATTGCTCTGAAGGGGCAAAACGTTTGGAAGTCACATTGGAATTTTGTAATGCAAAGTTGGCCTTACTGAAACTGATGACAGCATTAATTCTTCTTTCAAGGCACTGTTCGATCCTCAAGCAAAGAGTAGTAGTTCAGCAATTTATTTTTTGTTAATCTTTATAAGGCTAACCTTGCTGATGAGGAGTGATATCATGTATGTTTTTGTTTGTTATGTATGGAGATTATTTTGATATAATTAACTTAAACTTGCTCTTTAATGTCCAAACTGTGCATCAAGGTTTGTAAAAGCTGACTCACAAAAAAAAAAAAAAGAAAAAAAAAAATGTCAAGCAAGCTGATAAATGGACTGCAATCTTCAAAGCCACAGTTTTGCCTAACAATTGCAACTGTGACATTGCCAATCATCAAATTAAAAGGTGGCCTTGCCAATCATCAAATGAAACGATGGCCACCATTTTGTGATTAACATTCGTTTTTCTCCAGAGCATACCCTTCAATTGGCATCTTAAATCTCAATGTATGTTGATCTCATTTCGATGGTGTACAGTTTTCTCATGACTATCGTACTCAGCCTGTCAAGCTCGTAACAATACCTCGCACCAACAAGCAATCGCCGGTTTGTTTTCTGTTTTTCTCTCACAAATGAAAGACTCATTAAACTACAAGTGGATTATGCTCATGTGGGACAACTACCCAGGTGATAAAATTCAGCATTCTTAGCTCTTTGCACAAGTACAGTGCAGAAAAGCACTAATGTTGCTAACTGTGTCACACAGCTTATGCACACGAACCAAACTTCTCTCGTCAGAACCGGGCCTCACATCCACGCTGTCTCGTGCGCAGGTGCCGCCGGCTGTTCTGGAGCACGCAGAACCCCCGGCAGCGGGTGGTGTACACGTGCCGGACGTACGAAGTGCGGCCACCCCGGCCACCGCCCCAGGAGGACGACTGGGGCGTCAACGTGACGACTGCGCACGCGGACGAGCCCTACGCTCCGCCACCCTACTCTCCCCCGAGGGAGGGGCCCCCGTGTGATATCGCCTCGGCGAGCTGTGATAGTAGCAGGGTGGGTGCGGTCTCCTCGAGCGACGCCTTCGGCACAGACGCCCCCTCGCAGTCGAGTCCCGACCTGGACGACCTGGATGCCAAGATCCTGGACGAGCTGGCCTAAGTGCGTGCAGGGCAACGACAGCCACCTGGACTTTGCAGAGCTGCTCGAGAACATCTCGCGGTCGTGCGACCCGGCGAAGGGCTGTGGTGGCTCCGGCGCCGACGGTGCGGGTGGCAGCGGGGACTACGGGGTGCCCCCGGTCCCCGACCGGCTGTCGTCGGTGGCGCAGCCCCTGCATACGCGGCAGAACGGCGCGGCGGACTCTGCGAAAGCCGTTGACGCCTCTTCGCTCTCTGAGGAGCAGAGGCGGGACTGTGCCAAAGTGTCGGCCGAAGCTCGTGCGGGAGCAACGGCACCCCCGCCACCGGCGTCGCGGGGTGCAAACTACAGTGCAGTTGGTGCGAACCAGAGCCCAAAGTGTACGAAACCCGTAAAGCAGCCGCAGAGTAGCTGCGGCTGCACGTGCGAAGGGAGGGCGGCGGGAAGGACGGTGGGGAAAGTGGCAACGGCAGCGACGCCGAGCCGTGCGCGGTCTCGGCCGACAGCGTCCCCCAAGACGATACTTCCCAAGGTGGCCGGTGCACAGAGTTGCCAGAGGGTGAGGGCTTGTCAAATGCAGCAGCCACAGCAGCAACAAGTGGTGCAGGCGGCTCCCCCCTGCATGGGACTGCCGCCCGTGGCGCAGCCGGCCCCATTGGACCTGAGCCGGCTGGTCAGCTACTCTCCCTACGCCTACAACATCCCCGTGATCAACCAATACCCGTCGACCATCAACATGACCAGCGTGAGCTGTGACAAATTCGAGGTGTACGAGGTGCCCGGTGGAACCATCATCATACCTCGACATCATTACCGCCTCGAAAACTGCGTCTCCACCCTGAGCGTGGCGGGGGCGCAGGTGGCCTACCTGGGGTCGCTGCCCCTGGTAGCAGCGCCCTTCATGCAGCCCGCCACCACCCCCCTGGCCTTCATCGGGGGCCTGGGGGGCCAGGCCCCCGTGATGCCGCTGGCCCTCCAGCCCCCGGCAGGGGTGTGCGGACAGGTGCCTCTGGTGGCCGGCTCTGGCCTGGTGGCCAACCCTGGCATGGTGGGGCCCGGCATCGCCGCTGGCAGCCTAATGGCGAGCATGACCAGCTCCACCATGGTGAACGGTGTCCCCGGTGGCACCAGCCCGGCTCCTCCGCATCCAGCGTTGTCGACGCAGCGGACGACGTCGTGCTGCGTCGCGGACCAGCGCAAGAAGACAGTGGTGGCCCAGAAGCAGTGCACCAAATCGGTGGTGGTGCGCAACAGGGTCGTTCAGTCGTCGAGGGGCGGCGGCAAGTCGGTGGTCACACAGAGCCGCTCCTCGTTCGTGTCCCAGCAGCAGTGCACCAAGTGCGTGGTCCTGCCGGAGCATGTCCCCCACGCGGTCGCAGCGGGAGATCCCCCCGAGGCGGGCCCCGTGCCAGCCGTGAGCTCCTCCGCGGTGCTGCCCCCGGCTCCCCCGGTGCCCTCTCTTCCGCCGAGGAGCAGGACCTCTCCGGACCTCTACCCAGAGCCGGACTCTTCGACGGCGGAGGACCTGTTCGGCGGGCCCGGGCGTGTTTCGCCCGACTTGCTGCCGCCCCCCCAGCCCCCGTTCAGCCCTAGCCCCCAGGCGAGCCCCCGCGGGGACTCCGGGTCCCTGGGAGCCGAGTCCATCTTCGCCTTGCTCCAGAAGGCGGCGCAGCGCATCCTACAAGATGGCTGGCCTGCCGACGCGGATGCGGACCCCGTGCCCCCGCCTCCGCTGCCCGCACCGGAGGCCAAGGAGCCCGTTCACAGCACGGTCAACTTGCCGCTGCCACGGGAGTCTCGGGACAGGTTGGCCCCCTTCGACCGGCCCTACGTTGTCTACGAGATCAGCAGCGAGGACGGGTTCCTTCACTCCTCTCACGACGTCCACGGTACTGCCAGACGGTTTAGAGTTCCTCAAAGGGGACGTGGACATTTTGAAGAACGTTAATTTGCAAAGAATTTGAAATATGAAAGAACTCCTAGAATGGTTGTAGACTCGCTTTGCATCTTGCCTGTTAAATGATGAGGGCTCTCTTTGGCAACTTGCCAGCGTTCCATTTATAGCATCGAGTAATATGATGGAATCTCGGTATAATGAATATCACGGGACTGCCAATTGTAATTCGTTATTTTGAAATATCGTAATAATGAAAAACTTGCCGATTTACCTTCCTTCGCAATGAGGACATCAGCGAATGTATCCATGCTGAAAGCCACGCAAAACGCAAATGCTCACTGTACATTTATTTGAAGAAATCTGTCATCTTCCTTCGGCGGGTGCAAGACGAGCGCTGCAGTACGAACGATTCAATACCGTCGATGATTCGATTCATTGATCTTTTTGTGATCTTTCATTATCGTTGCGACAGTCGACGGGACGATGCTATGTTCTTGGGGAACCTCGACTTGTTTCTTGCCGCCATCTACTTCGCAAGGAATGTCAGCCTTGTAGCGAAAATTGCTTCCGCTTCTTCTTGCTGCTCGCAAAACTCAGTGCGGGTTCACTTCGCAGCACAAAGAAAACAGCAGCAGCATGGTGATGCAACGGACGCAGCGGTCTGAAAATAACCCTAGCCGGGTATACGCTGTGTAGTCCAACCGGATGGATGAATACCCAGTGTCCAATGATGATGATAGCTGTCAGTTGGAGGCGCCTATGCCATGAAGTGTCCGAATTTCGCACTATCAATTCGTAATAGTGAGGTGTTGCTCGTATATGAGCACATAAATTATATATGTTATTATGAAATGTTTTACAGTGGAGCTATTAAGCGCTAGGTTCCCTAGAATCGTGTCCGGTACCAAGCAAATGTTGACACAAACCTCTGGACAGCTACCGCCATCTATGAGCGACGACGGCAACCAGACAACCGCCTTGCCGGCCTCGCTCATAGATGGCGGCAACCTTTCCAGCGTTTCCACTCTGGTTTTCACGGAGTGGAAAGGCTGAATTTGTCTAGGCGTCGTCCTAGATGTCGTCCTAAAAGTCGTCCTAGAGGTCGTCCTAGACGTCGTCCTTAACGTTGTCCGAGAGGTTGTCTTCGAGGTCGTCCCAGAAGTCATTCTTGAGGTCGTCCTAGAGGTCGCCCTAGAAGTCGTCCTTGAGGTCGTCGTAAACGTTGTCCTCGAGGTTGTCCTAGAAGTTGTCGTTGAGGTCGTCCTTGAGGTCGTCCTAGGCATCGTCCTTAAGGCCCGTTCACACTCTTGCGACCTCTTAAACCTGGGTTCCTTAAAACTTCTTAAACCAGAGGACACACTGGCGCCATCTATTGGGTAGCAGTGTAAACTTGGCGGTCCGGCATATTTTTTTATTTCTCTCGCGCATTATCCTTTCTTTCTTGGCTCGAAAAACTTTTGTCAATGTTATAAACCAGCCTTTCTATGGGTATTACGCACATTTGACCTCGGAAATCCCGCAAAACCTTCGCTCTTGTGAAATGCAGTTCCAGGGTTACCGCATAGATGGCGCCACTATGCCAGTGTGTTCCCTCGTTCTAAAAACATTTAAGAAGTTTTAAGAGATCTCGTCTCTCTCAGTCGTACTCGGTCGCAAGAGTGTGAACGGGCCTTGAAGGTCGTCCCTGAGATTGTCCTCGAGGTCGTCCTAGACATCGTCCTTGAGGTCATCCCACCATAGTACAGCTTCGCTGGTCTTCCTTTGTTATTTCAAAATTCGTAGTATTGAAGTATTTCTACATTGCTAGTACAGGCATTTGGAAGGGGATTTTCGAAATTTTTGTAAAGTGGCATTCGTTGTAACGAGATTTGAATGTACTCCTAAGCAGTCATGTAGAACTTGCTAGCAATTACTATTTGTAGACAGTCTCGTAGCATTTAGACTTTGAGGTTGAGCTGGTACTTTTTTCCACCAATAAATGCAATTACATCCTCAATGAGTAAAGTGCTAGTTATAATGTTCTCCGTACGGTCTACAATAAAACACTACTTGGTACGATAAAATGAAGGAGTCGCACATTTAGAAAGGTCGTTGCGAAGCTTGTCCATGTAGGCAGATGAAACGTTGCACTCTAAACACGAGTGGCAAATCTGGGCAGTGGGACGCGACGTTCCTTCTGGCTTCATAGTTCTTCGAGTGCCCGTCGAGCAGTTAAGGTTGAATAACCTACGCCGTCCATCCCTGCATACCGCTTTTAATAGGGTTCCGTGTTTGCATGGTTTATATTTCTTAGAATGAAGGCGTTATTGTTTTTCAGGGATAATTGTTTTTTCTACAGATTCAACTTGTGTTTTGGGTGTCAGACCAGATATTGGCATTTGTCGGGGCTTACACCGAAGAAAATGGGGCACGGGCATGGGATTCCCGGACCTCTGCGAAACATGTGGGTGACCCGAAGATTTGGAAAAGGTTCCGGCACTGTTACGAGAAGGAAACGAGGATGGCGGTTCTTGAAGAAAGCAGAGGCCTCATCGAGAGTTTGGTTCAGGTTGTCTTCCGGGTCGGTGTAAGCAAAGCTGTGGGTAAAGATTTCTTCCTACGAAGCTTGTTTTTTCTTTTTCGAGGACAGCTTCAATTCGGGATTTGCTGGTTCTCCCCGATTTTGATAAACCGGCTGGGGGTTCGTTTTTAGAGTTTATCGGTACACAGTCGCCGACAGATTTTTCGGACGCCGATAATTCGGACTTGTTCAATATATCAGACCGAAAGAAGGAGCCGTGACCCACCCGATGCATATAGTGCATATTCACGACCAACGTTTCGTACAGCTTGAAGTCTGAAAGCTTGATTTTTCTGACGAAACCGTCGCAAGCGATCAGCGGGAAACACCACTAAGAAGCTGCCATTTTAGATTCTATGTTGGCTGCACATGAATTGGCGTTTCTTTTGGCAGCGCTACTTGAGTACTGCTAAGTCCTACCACTAGGTGGCGCTATGCTATGGCTTTTTTTTTTTTTTGTCTGGCTATGCGTCATTATCATCGTCGTTGTCACCATTTTGCTTTGTTCATTCGCCATTCTGCAGTCATGGACTCGTGCCTCCCATATAGTCTCGGTGAATCGTGTTTTCGGACTGCGCTGGCTTGGACGTCGGGGCCCAATCTGTTCTCTTGCTGCCGCAAATTGTTGCTGAGAGGTGTGGAAAGTACGCGACCATAAGACTTGAAAAGAAGGCTGCGATTCTCATGCTAATAGAAAGTGGCTAAACGCAAGCGGAGGCGTAACCTGAAGCAAAGCACTATCGATGGCTTTTTCAAGCCCGCTTAGACATAGTAAAAGCAAGTTTCCTAATCTGCTGAGTTTTCGGACTGCTCTATTATTCGGATGTTTCTTTGGTCTCTGCAAAGTCCGGAAAATCGGTCGGCGACTGTATACCGAAAACACAGAACCTACTCAGAGTGGAGGCTACCATACTTCATGTTCTTGATGGGTGCTCGAAAACCTCCAGATGAGACTGAGATGTTGTATCTAGCAGCAGTATTTGCTATTCATCTTCAGTGTAAGCAGGTTTGCAGACACCTGGGTGTAACGCGTTGGTGTGCCGTGATTTGAGTGCTGTCCCTGCAGCTTTGCAGTTGTCACGTTTAAAGTGCGTCCAAGAGTAGGAGGTGGTTGTTTGTTCAAAGCTGCTCGCATCTTTTCCAGAGGCATGGCGTTACGTGTTTGAAAAGCTCCAGGATGCCCGTGCAGCTGCCAACCTTCAGCCCCTAACAGCAGACGGTGCGTTGACAGTGTTCACCTTTTATTTCCGTCTCTGGCACTAATTTGTTCCTCCATTCTGCTATGCCGGTGACTTTGGGATGTGCATAAACGCTCTAAGGGTGACTACGGCAGGGTATAAAATGTTGATTGCTTTCCGAATGGCTCTTGAGAAGGACCAACTGTCTTGTAGACAAAATTGCTGCAACATATTTTGACTATACAGCTCTCGTATCTTGCCATTTTTTCGTTGCTGGCAACCTGTCGACCATCTACTAACCTGTCTTGACATTTGTGTCTTTGTGTAAATGGTAGGAAATGGTATTTGCTGCAAGTATTTTGGAAGCCTGTAAATTTTATGGCATCCTTTTACAACTCAGAATGATTTGGTTGTTGATCTGCACCTAGGGTAACTAGCAGTTCTGTTGTTTCTTCTGCCAACTTTTGTAAGCATTCCTGGACGGTGTGGCCTGTCTTGCAGATGTGGATGGCTTTTCCATGATGGGCCTCACTCACAAGACGGTGGTGTATCTCACGGAGCAACTCAGGGGTGCAGACAACTGTGTCAACTACTGCTTCAAGTTTCACAAAAGGAACTCTGTTAAGGTATGGTTTTCATCAGTGTTTAGTACACAGTACCTAACTGAAAAGTCATTGACTTCATGTAAAATAATGAGTACACTGGTGTGCAATGTGTACTACACGACACTGTTAGCGCGAACACGTCTTTTTTTTTTTGTGTGTGTGTGTTTTACTTCGAAAGGGAATTGGCAGGCACCGAACTTTACCACTTAGGTTAGTGCTGCAGCTGAGCACCTTTCATGATGCAGTAGTTCAAATTACAGCATTTTCATTTTTAAGAAGGAAAAGACTCCCTTCTTTGTGCTAACAGCGTCGCTCAGTGTGCTTGAAGTAAGATTCTATAAATGCAGTGTTCTTTGAAAGTAAAGTGTAAGTACTTTGTACTATATTTCATAATACTTTTTCGTAGTATCACTGTGGATATCGGATATAGTCAAGTAGCTGTACAGTAACGCTTTTTTTTTTTTTTTTTTCGCCAACAAATTACAATTAGACGAAATCTGAAAAGACAATAGCACATTTGCACAGGACGATTATCGACCGTTTTGTTTTTAGTGGTTTGTGCAGACTTATATAGCACTTCACCTCAGTTGCGTGCAGTGCTGGGGAAGCCGAGGACGTAAGCGTGTTGCTCTTGAAAGAGCTTAGATTTTTTTTGAGCCCTCACACAACAGGGCCCTGCTTGGATTACCAACAAACAGAGTCGAAACCGGGCGAGCAGAGTCACATATTTCTCTATTTCTTGACAAATATGTGACTGTCGCGAAGAATCTCAATGTATCGCTTCATCCAAAAGGAAGTGTGCCGAAACAGCCGTACTACCTCCATCTTGTGACGATAATGGTTCAGTAACGTCCCAGGTCACGTGCCTTAAAGGAGCACTAAAGGGCTTTTTGAGATCCTCTTTTTTTTGTCATAACGCAATCTATGAGCACGAAGCATCCTAAAAAACCCAGGGGCGGAAGTGCTGCGCCAATTGCGCCGTCGTGCGCCAATCCACTTTCGCTGCGCCATCCTGCTCACAAGCGCAAATGTTGCACCAAAACTAGCCGAGAAAGCTTTTCTTTTTTTTTTTAAGCTATATTTTTTGGAGTCTTCTTCCTTACTGGCCACAGTGGTTTACTGCGTGTTCGTTTAGGTAATTCTGAACCAATGTTATGAAACCACCATACCCATGTTGCCGTGTGAACGGTGTGTAGGTGCCTGATCTCCAAAAATAGAACATGCATAGGTGGCTTTGTCAGAAGTGCTGAAACGTCAATTCATAGTGTACCTACTTTTTTTTTTTTTTTTTTACACAGTGATGCCGAGTTTGGCCACGTGTCTCGCATTCGAATTACCGCACACGTTAAATCGCGTATATCGTAAAGTCTCGTATTAACGTAAGTAATCACCAATCCAGTTTTTTAATCAAATCAGCCGCGCGATTTCCAGTGTTAATATGTGACAAGCGTTTTCGCTGTGGGTTTGCTCATGCCTATCGCACCGTGGCACGCAAATCTGCAGCCTCTGCAATCTGCAGGGTAACCGTCCCCGTGACATAGAAAGTCCTAACTCATTCCCGCGTTTTACAGCGAAGCTGTTTATGGCTAGGGTTCCGTGGATTTTTTTGTGTGCGTAGACAAAAACTCAGAGAAGGCTCGCGCCGCCCCCTCTTTGTCGTCGTTCCAAGCGCTTGCATGCCTAGTTCCCTTTCCTTCCGCCGGGTGGCGGTCTCGTCGCGCGTGTCTAGTTTCCTCCGGCTCCTCGGGGCAGCGATAGTCCTCGACATGTGTGTGCGCATACCTTTCGTCACAATGACCACCGATCAAGACAATAAATGTGTCCGTACCTTTGTTCAAAATTCTGTGTCACGTCTGTGTCGTGTGCTAAACAGCTTTGCTGGTCATTCACCTTCACAGAGTGGAATGGCTCATAATTTTTTTATTTTTATTTTTTTTTTGTCTGCATATTGCACGTGCAATATCAGTTCCCATGACATCCGAGTTTGTAGCAGGTTCTTAGGTGTACATTGCACTGTGAAGCGCGAATGCGCTGCGTCCACGTTCTGCTGCCTTACTCATGACAGGGGAGTTCATAGTAAATTCCCGCATACTTATCGCACCGTAGAACGTGAGTTTGCCTTGTCTGCAATCTTTGGTATAAACAATGAAAAGACAGTGTGTGTGTTGGCGAGCTGGTGATAGTTAATCATGATGTTTAAACTGAGACCGTGGTGAGCAAAAATATAGGAAACTTTGAAGTCGAAGAGTTCCCGTTTCACGTAGCTTGTAGTGCCCCCCCCACGCACACACACATTATCTTTTAATTTTGGGTGGGTGTTCTTTCAGGACTTTATGGCATATAAACATACCTGAGAGCCTGCTGGCATGTGTTCACCTATCGTCTAATCTCTGGGGAAAGCGATAACTAGTCTACAAAATTGAACAAATATTTGGCATAATTATTTTTTATTTCCACGTTTGAGGTGTGCGCTTTAGCTGAGAGCGCTTCCATGCTCCTCATTCATGTCGTAAATGTGACAATAAAAACTAATCGGTTGCCTCATCTGTAAGCTTTCTTTTATATGACGTACGTGGCGAATACACGCGCTGGCACACAAACAGCAAGCCGGCGGGAGGACAAGGAGAACAGTGGGAATTTCCTGCTGAGCGACGCAAACTCTAAACTGTTTATTTGTTTTTTATTGGCTTTACCCTCCGGGAGCCGAAGGCATTACAGAGGGGGAGAGCAAAGTTGGGATCAAAACAATGTAATTTATAGTTATTCACACTCAACAAAACAAAAAATTTACCGCATCTCCATGTGGTGAATGATGTTGATTGGGGCGAAGCTCTGGTGGTGCTTGTCTGCGTAGACGCCGAGCCGCAGCATGCCGAGCCTTTTCATTCATGTCAGTAGGAGAATGTGTGGTTTTCTTCTTTTTCTTTTTTTAGGCAGACAGATGGGATGGCATCTCAGAACCCCCTACTCTTTTTTTTCTTCTTTTTCTTTGAGCTTTTTCATTCATGTCAGTAGGAGAATGTGTGGTTTTCTTCTTTTTCTTTTTTTAAGCAGACAGATGGGATGGCATCTCAGAACCCCCTACTCTTTTTTTTTCTTCTTTTTCTTTTTTCATAATTCTTTTCATCTTTTTTTTTTCCAATTTTTTTTTTACGGCGGACGGACATACGGACATGGCTAGCCCCTAAGGAGCTTCGCCCATAAAAAAAAATGTTTGGTAAGAGCAGACCTAAAAAGTACAGTGTCAGTTATGGATGCAGTTGGTCCGGGAAGGTGGTTCCAGTCGAGGAATGTGCAAGGAAGGAAAGAAGATTGGAATGTAGATGTGATAGCGATAGGTACCTCAACTTTGTACTGATGATCATGACGATCAGAAATATAAAAGGGACGGGGGATTAATTTGTGGCAAAGCACAGAGTTATAAAAATAAAGTTTATGAAATAAAGAGAGGCGTGAAAGCTTATGTTGCAGGAAGAGGGGCGGGAGTGACAAAGTTGATTTCATAGAAGTGACGCCAGATGTATAATGATAATTAGAAAGAATAAAACAAGCGGATCTATTTTGAATGACTTCCAACGCGGTGATGAGAGTGGCTTGTCCGAGATCCCAGACAGAGGCTGCAAATTGCTTGTACCAGAACACAGCCAAGCAATTTACTTGTGAAGAGAACCTTCATTTTTATGGTTTTATTTGCTAGTATTGTCAGCCTCTTTTATTTATCAAACTCCTAAACACGATTTTTAGGGGCGAAGCTCCTTAGGGGCTAGCCATGTATGTTTGTCCGTCCGCCGTAGGCCGGCGTCGGGTGCTCGTGCTTCTGCTCGTGAGATCACGTGCTCACGAGCACGTGAGCACATGCTCACGTGCTCGTGTAGGGCAAAAAAAAATTGGAAAAAAAAAAAAGATGAAAAAAAATTATGAAAAAGAAAAAGAAGAAAAAAAAGAGTAGGGGGTTCTGAGATGCCATCCCATCTGTCTGCTTAAAAAAAGAAAAAGAAGAAAACCACACATTCTCCTACTGACATGAATGAAAAGGCTCAAAGAAAAAGAAGAAAAAAAAAGAGTAGGGGGTTCTGAGATGCCATCCCGTCTGTCTGCTTAAAAAAAGAAAAAGAAGAAAACCACACATTCTCCTACTGACACGAATGAAAAGGCTCGGCATGCTGCGGCTCGGTGTCTACGCAGACAAGCACCACCAGAGCTTCGCCCCAAGCAACATCATTCACCACGTGGAGATGCGGCCAATTTTTCTAGAATTCTAGTCAATTATGTCTGTTCTAGTAAGGGTTAATTAAGTGCCTATGTATGAGCAGGGATGGTATCATGAAATTTTCAAAACTTTTGCGTTTGTACTTTTGTGAGATAGAGTAAATTTTTACTCTGTTGAGTATTGGAATACTTTCATGTTTGCTACACAGGGACTTGAAACATGTATTTCCTAATAATGAAAACTGTATTCAGTAACTGGTGGGCTTTATTTCAAATTATACCATTACATCTTGAAATGGTTTTGTTTTTAACTTGTGGAACATGTGATTTGGGTTGGTAAATAGGCACAATGTTTTGATTTCTTGAGGCTTAAGTTGTGCTTCTTTGTTGACTATGCCTTTTATTGTAAATCCATAACAGGAACCAACCCACCACCAGGACAGTTCTCAATAGCTGCCATTGAGATATATTGCAATTACGCTGTTTGCTTTTTATGCTGTGGGCTGGAATATATTTAAGGAAAGGGTATGTTTGAAAATCGTTCTGGAACATCACACGGAAGTGCTTTTTCGTTGTGATATTTTTTATTTAGAAAAACACATCTGCGCTTATAGCCCCGAGTTTGCCTTGAGTGACCAGCTCCAGAATTTACCTATGCGTCGGGATGTTTGATCACTTTTTTAATATATAAATTGGCCGCGCACGAATGTAATGTAATTTTGTTTTTTTTTAGAATGCTTGGTGCTCGTAGATTGAGTTAATGATAATACAGTGAGGATCTTAAAAAGCACTTCAATGCCCCTTTAACTCTCCACGAAAGATGCATTGTATCAAGTCTGGTTTCCCCCGCACCCTCCCGAACAGCTGGCAGAGAACCCTTCGGGCTGCGCGAGGCTGGAGCAGTTTGAGAGCCGCGGGGACCATGACATGTTCAAGTTTCTGGCGTCTGCCCACCGCTGCCCACCCCGCTACGACCCCAGCGAGAGCGGGGAGGAAGTGGAGGTGCTGCACAAGTCTTCAAGGCGCCTGACCAGCCTCGACCTGCCCATGGCCATGCGCTTTCGGCACCTGAAGAACACCGCCAAGGAGGCCGTCGGCGTTTACAGGTGGGTAGCCGCTAGGTGACGACCCGCTCTGCTCGACGTCCTTGGGGTGCCCATGCCTGTGCTCGTCGTCACATCGAAAAGAACTAAAATGTTTGCACATTATTTACACGCTGCATGAAGTAGTCCTTACGAGATTTGGTTGTCGGAGGAAGAAACTGGGCTTCTGGCGTCTGAAACTTGTACTCCCGATGAAATAACGACGAGCTAATCTAAAATTTACCCGCATATATATCTTAATTAACCGCATAAAGGAGTAAATCAGTGATGCTTCGCGAAAAGCTGTATTGTTTTTTACTACGGTTCTTGAGGGGAATATGAGTATGGCTGTCTGTGTGCTGTAGTCTACCCTATTTTCTAGACTACAGTCTGCAACCTGGTGTACAGCAGCCTGCAAAACCAAATTTCAACTAAAAGAAGTAATTTTTTTGCTTAGTTTTAGTGTTGTGGCATTCCAAGGAACGACGTCCCTGAAGCGTGTTTCTTTTAGAAGGAATGGAGGAACGCCACCGTTCCGCCTTGCACCGGTGGAACTGGAACTCCTTACATTATGAGGAAACAACAGGGAAAATGGCGTTCCTTTATTTTTATTATTATTGGCAATTGTATTTAAATTCAGTAAGCATTTAGACTTTTTATTATCAACTGTTTTGGCATCCGACTTCAAGGGATGGGGAAGTGTTCCGAGATATAGTCAAAAACAAAGAACTGTAACAGACGGGATCGTAATGATTCAACAAGTTGTTCTATGTGCCTGCTTGCTTTCTTTCATCTACAGATTATCGAGCACAGTATTTCGTTAAAGTATGCCAATGTGACGTTAACGTGAAGACACGTTCCAATCTTAGGACTGTAATGGGAGCGCGTTACTTTCGAGCGGCTGGAACTTGTAACATTAACTCGTTGCGAAATTGACAAGGAACGAGGAACAAGCTTTTGTTCTAGTTTTGGAGGCACGTGTACAACACCGGAGAGTTTGCGGCGCATGTGAAGACATTCTTATACACAGCACACCTTGATACATTCCTGCTTTGTTTGCAGACAAAGAAGCTTATATCATGCAGAAATCGTCATTAACATAACCTCAGTGATGGAAGTGCTGCGCCATTTGCGCCAAGTTGCACCATGAACAAAAGTCTACTACGTCTTGCGCCAAAATGCCATTTTTGCTAAGAATTGTGCCACATTTGTGCCGAGATGGGCTTAAAGCGAACAAATTAATATTTTATTATTGGTCGATCCTAATATTCAGAGAAGTAGAAGGAAAGAAAAATTGTAGAAATATGAATTTCACGGCTTCTCTACTCACCGTATAGATTTTTCGTCTCAGGTCAGAGCACGGTCGAAGGCTCGAACACATACAACCCCCCTCTCTAATTTAACCTTCCACAATCACTTTTTTTTTTTTATGTTATGAGAAAACTTTTTTATAGCATCAAAAAAATCACCAATAAGTTCAACATCGACGTCGTCTTCTCTGCTCCTAATACGCTTTCCAACCTGTGCAAAGAAGTGAACTCACCTTATTTCCACCGAACGGTAAGCTGTACCAAGAAACATCAGAAAAACTTTGTCGAGTGTGCAGAGGAAGTGGTGTATTCATTTCCCCTTTCGTGCGGGAAAATGTACATAGGGCAGACTGGACGATGCCTTAATGATAGGCTTCGAGAACACAAAAGCAATAGCACCAGAGCTAACTCTGGCCACCTGGGCATACACTGCCATGATTGTGGGTGCGAGGTTCACCTGCCATGTTGTACGATTTTAAGTAGGCACAGTAATCAACTAACTAGGGAAATTATTGAAGCCGAACTCATCGTCAGCAATTATAAAAATTGTATTAGTACACCATCTTTGATCCTGACAGAAAAATAACAAATTCTCTTGGCGTCTAGGAGTTAGGTGCGCGTGATTCGGGAAATTCAGTAGTTCTAGACGTAGAAGAAGACAAAGTATATGAAAATGAGTTGTGAGTCAGTGCTGTTTGTTTTATTTTTCCTTCCTTTTTCGTGTGTAAGGAGTGAGTGAACGGTGTGAGTGTACTTTTGCAGTAGTGCATTGTAGTGTGTGTTAATCGTACAAGGAGATGACGAATGCCATGATGTCACGCTTTGATGCTGCGAATGAACCGGCCAGAGCCATTAATGCTGGGCATCAACCGCTCTGGCTGGTTGATGTGCTGGCTGTTTGATCGCCGACGTTGCAACGCCGGAGGCACGGGCCAAGCTTGCATGTAACTCCGCTGCTTCCGGTTTGCCCAGGTCCAGCATTCACGGGCGGGGTCTCTACTGCAAGCGGAACATCGATGGAGGGGAGATGATCATCGAGTACGCCGGGGAGGTCATCCGGGCCGCTCTCACGGACAAGAGGGAGAAGTACTACGAGAGCAAGGTGGGAGTCCCTTAGAAGCGCCAGACCACAAGTTCTCAAACTGGGTTCCCGGGAACCCTCCCTTAAGAACCCTCGGGGTTTGCACGAGCTCCTCAATTTCCTTGGCTGCCCTTTGGTGAAGTGTTCTCCCAGTTTAAGCCTTATCTTAGTGGATCTGAACCATCCATAATTATGTGGTAAATAGTTCCAAGGACGTGCATTATTGTTTGCATGATTTGTAGGCTTTTGCTTTACTCTATAGACCCGTTCACTCTTGCGACCTCTTAAACCTGGGTTCCTTAAAACTTCTTAAACCAGAGGACACACTGGCGCCATCTATTGGGTAGCAGTGTAAACTCGGCGGTCCGACATATTTTTTTATTTCTCTCGCGCATTATCCTTTCTTTCTTGGCTCGATAAACTTTTGCTAATGTTATAAACGAGCCTTTCTATGGGTATTACGCACATTTGACCTCGGAAATCCCGCAAAACCTTCGCTCTTGTGAAATGCAGTTCCAGGGTCACCGCATAGATGGCGCCACAATGCCAGTGTGTTTAAGTGTGTTCCCTCGTTCTAAACAAATTGAAGAAGTTTTAAGAGATCTCGTCTCTCTCAGTCGTACTCGGTCGCAAGAGTGTGAACGGGCCTTATTGTTTTAATGCTGAGACCCGGGAGGAGTTCCTAGGCTGTCAGTTAAGAGAGGCGTTCTTCGAGATGTAAGAGTTCGAGAACCCCTACATTAGAATCTTACTGATCGGTGAGCTTGTTTCCGGTTATGTAGCTCTCACTTTTCTTTTCTGGGTATAACCTCTTCTTCACTGGCACCAATAATAATGTTTCGGCGTGTCGAGGATGCTTGCATGACGGAGAGTAAGAGCATTTTTACTCTTCTTTTTGCTTTATAGTGCTTTATTTTTATACTTCTATAATTTTTCAGTCCTGTTCTTACAGAGAAACAGTAAAAACTGAGCATGTAGAAAGTATGAATTTGAGGCTTATTGTCACTGGAACTGAAATTGATTGTCTTTCTCACTTCGAAGTTACCGAAGCTTTGTCAAAAGATATTTTGCACTCGGGAGTATATATATATTTAGTCTAAGCTCGTTATAACGGACTTAAATAGTGGCCAAGGTTTTGGCCTGTTCTAAAAGGATGTGGATTATCAAGTGGAATTTATTCTGAGCAGCGAGACTGGCAAAATGTGGTGGCTACCAACAAAATCTGGTTTACTGAAACTGATCCACTCTGGAAGGAGGTAGTGATCTTGGATTGATTTCTGCAACTAGCAGCTTTCAACACAATTGTGATCTCATTACAAGGTAACACTCCTCGTATGGCGCCATGTTCAAAATAGCACTTGTGGACTTCGATGTGCTCCGAGGCTTCTGCAGTTGTCATTTATATCCAAATGTCCGTTGCAGCCAGGTCCGTCATAATAAAGCTGTACCGGATATGGCGAGCAGTAACACGTAAAATAAGTGTAACGAGTTGCATAAAATGCTTGTCCTGCTCTGTGTGCTGACAATGTTTCTTCATTTCCAGGGAATCGGTTGTTACATGTTCCGTATTGATGACCATGAGGTTGTTGATGCCACAATGCATGGCAATGCGGCTAGGTTCATCAACCACTCTTGCGAGGTAAGACTCCTTTCGTTACTTCAAAGGCCTGTTCGCACGCTTTTGGACTGCCTGCTTTCACAACCATTGTAGGGGATTGTGTCATAGCTCTATTTTTTTATTGTGAAGCAGAATTAACTTCCTGCCAATGTTGCAGAGACGACCCTTAGGTCATTGATTTCTGCATCATTGAAAGTTCACCAGCTTCAGTGTCTATCTAATTTTCTTCTTTCGTCTTTTCAGCCCAATTGTTATTCAAAGGTGATTACAGTGGACAACAAGAAACACATTGTGATATTTGCATTGAGGAGGTGAGTTTTCAAGTTTTGTTCTTTTCTCAAAAGCCCATTGTGGCTTTCGTAGGTGTGATTCCGACCCTATCTTCTTTACATGCAATAAAATTCAAATTGCTTCATTAATACTAATATTATTATTAGTGCAGTTGTGAAAGAGCGGTTTAATGCAATTCTATTGATGTAAAAATTAAGCCTTGTAGGTTTCTTGAATTTAGTAATTGTGCTATTTTGAGCAAAGGGTAGTTACTGTTATGTTCTTGCAGCTCAATATACATAGGTAGTAGTGGTGACATTATTGACAGTGCTGTGTCTGCTTATCTAAGTCTATATCCAGTCAACACTTGGTATGGTTTAGCATCGGAGAGCCATTCTGCATCATCTGATACTGCCAACAGGCACCATGGCAGATATGGTATAAACCTAAGCCCTGACTTTGCTTGTCACCACAGTCGAATTCAAAAGGGATCATAAAATAGTTTGATATATCAATAATTTGATATACAAAAAATATGTTAAATTAAGCTCGAGTTGAAATTTCCTAGCGTTTCTGCCAATACTGAAGGTCGCGACAAATGGGAGCTTACCAAATAGAGCATCCAAGAGCCACTAAATACAGTAGAGCGTAGTTGGCGGGGACCGCAAACACCTCCGTGCTTACACGTGTACCTGGCCAAAACCTCCACACAGTATAAGCTACGAAACAGAAAATAATAAAAAAACAAAAAAGGGAAAAAGCGAGATGCATAAAAAAAATCTCTTGATCCATAAAAAGTTAAGCAAGCAGCAAAAAGAAAGCTGACTAAATTCTAACAAAAAAAAGGGGGGGGGGGGGGTAAAGCAATAACAGCAAAAGAAAAGGGTAAACAAAGATAAGGCATTTAAAGTGCGTTTGCACAACCCTTGTTTTCAACACACTCTCGACTTGCCCAAGACTTTTTTTTTTGCTTATTTTATTTTGGGGCTAGGGAGTTGCGCAGCATCAGGAGTTTTCGGGGAAAGGGCGCAGGCTACCCTTCCAACAGCGGGCACTCCCTGCTCTCCCTACGCACGTGTCCTTCCCCTTGCTTTTGTTATTCTCCACGTTTTTTTTTACCGTTCATTGTGTCTCCTTTCTGACAACTGGAGCCCTAATCTGGACACTTGACGAAAAAGTCCGCGAGAAATTTGGCGGCTCTGATTGGCCGGCGCCAAAGTCAAGTGCAGCATTGGGCAATCATGGTTACCGCCACCAGACTTCTCGCCGGCTTTTTCGCCAAGTTTCCAGATTAGGGCCTCTGCTCTTTAGATGCGTATCTTCCCGTATCTTCCCGTATCTTCCTGCATTTATGCTGGCTTGGCAGTCTGCCAGCCACGCAATGCCAGCGATGTGCTCGCCACTGTCGCAATGGGATCGCAATCGGATGGCGGGAAAAGCAATCAACCGCTGGGCTTTATTCGCTATATTGAGTGTCCCTGCCATGGGAGTTGGATACAAAAGAACAACGCTGCTTTATTATTACGTGTGATTTTCAGAGGGATGATTGTGCTGTTTGATATAGACAATAATTCAAAATACCAGAGTGTGATATAACCGGGCTCAACTGTACACCTCAGTAGACCCGCATGTCATAATTTGATCTCTTCTATTTCTGCTATGCCTAACCGTACCTCCTGAAGGCTTGTTTCTCATAATGGGGTGATCTCGGGCGTAACTGGGAAATTCACGAGGCAAGGAAAGAGGTAGAGAAATAATAAAAGCTTCGTCGTCAGCGTCCTAATGGCATCGCTGTGTTTCAGCCGTCCCACTTTGCTTGGTGCTAACATTGCCTCTGTCTGCATCTGGTTGTTTGCAGCATCCTCAAGGGAGAAGAGTTGACGTACGACTATAAGTTCCCCATCGAAGAGGTCAAGATTCCCTGCTCGTGCGGCTCCCGACGGTGTAGGAAGTTTTTAAACTGAGAGTTGAACTAGAGCACATCGAGCTTACTTCAGGCCGAGAGAAAACTGTACATAGATTTTTATCTCTGCATGTGTGTAGCTTCACCGTCTGTTTCCCATCCCACCCTCTTGTTTTAGATATTTTAATTACTTCTCTTTTCTTAGCTGCAGATGACTGCTAGTGGCTCGCAAAAAAGGAAAGGGCACCTGTATTTTGTTTCGTTTTGTTTTTGGCGAGCAAATGAGCTTTTGTGGTACCTTGTAAAAACGAGCTTTTGGAGAGAGAAACCTTCGAACAAGGCGTTTACGCTGAAATATTTTTCTGCTCGAGAAGGATGGCATGGGCGTGACAAAGCTGTTTTAAAGAGAGAGAGAAAGAGATGTTACACGATACCTGAAAGTGCCTTGAGTGGTTTTTACGGGTGCCAACTGTGATCCCCGGAGTCAACTTGTAAATAGCATAGAATTTTAACTGTAATTACCATCGAGGAGTATATCATTTGTAATTGATTTGAAAGGCAGAAACAAACAAGAATATGCACAATTATAAATATGTCATTTTATAAGTTGTTGCGTTCTCTCTGATGTGTGTTACAAGCACTATTTTCGAGTCATTAAATTTTTAGACTCGCTCCTGTGACCTAGGAGTGATCACGCACGAACAATTGTGGGCTTCGTTTTTGGTTTTTGCGCTATTGTCTGGTACACTGTGCTGCTATTGAAGTCGCTGTAATTACTGCAAGAATGCTCTTGTTTCCCTGAGAGTTGTGATGCCTTTGTTTTGCGCTTGTGCGTTCAGAACACTGGGACGTTCTAGTATGGATTAGACACTATAAAACTGTAAATACCAAAAAACTCATAAAGATGTTTGTTTTCTGACATGTTTTGTGATTATAGTTGTCTACGTGACTGCCATTTTTGTGACAAGGAATGGCGAGTCCCATCGACTTCACGGCAGTCACTGCTGCCTCGCTGCCCTCGCTACCCAAGGGTTCAATAATTGGACTGATCTGAATTGCTTTTACTCTTTAGGTAACATGTTAATCAGAAAGTTGTCTTTAAAACATGTTTATCTATATGTAGCTTTTCTTAGGATATCATTGTGATTGGCTATTGCGAGGCCTGTCATAGAGTCGGATTTTATTTTAAGGCAGTTGAAACAACCCCAAGTCAGCACGTAGTATGTATAGTAGTTTTCCCTCACTTCCTGAAGACTGCTGCAGCTTGAAATCAAACTTCTTTTTGCAACCCCATTAATGCAAACAATTCCGTTTGGCCCTCCCAATGAAATTGGAGTCTCCATTCCCCCGAGTTTACTAATGAAGTCTGCAAGCAACATTTACCACAAATTCTGTGCGGTTGCTGCGTCAAGCAAGCAAGGTAAGGTGATTTCGCTTCAGTGTGAGGTGAGTTCACTTTGTGATTGAAGTGGACCTTTATGCTTATACGTGAACTAATTTTGCCCTTAGGTCACAGCTTTTTGTGATCTTTCCATGGGGAAAGGTACCGGGCAGTGGCGTTGGAGGTGTTTAGGAGAAAGAGAAAGATTTTCACTATGACAGCTTTCGTCGGCGACACAAAAGCCAAAAGTGAAAGCCGTTTACAACTCCCTGTAACGCCAAATTAGAGTGCAGCTCTTGAGGAGGAGGAGGGAAGGGTACTGAGGGGGGGGGTCACGTGACCCCTGAGGTCACCGAAGGAACTCCCGAGGTAATCGGGGGGGGGGGGGGGGGGTGCTTGCGGTTACGCCGACGCCGCTCAAGCCTGAAACGGGCGCCTAGAAGCTGCGCTCTTAAAAGAAAAAAAAAAGGTGGGTGGGGGGGGGGGGGGGAAGTTTTTGGTGCATTTCACTGTCCTACCAACCAGCCCAAGTTTATGCATAGGTTCATAATTTGGGTTTTGCTGCATTGAATATAATGAACAGCCATGAATATCAAGAGTGGAGAGACTGCAGAGGACGCGTTGGAAACGGGAGCATCTTCACCTTCTTTCTCGCTCGGTCCTTGATTAAGTATCAAAATGGCCTTTTAAAGATTCGCATCACTAACGTCGAAGAATTCTCGTTGCACAAATTAAACTTGCGCATCTGGTTTGGACCGCTCGAACTACATTTGGGCGGAGAATGAGCGTTCCGCGATGCGCAGTAAACTTGTGCATCTGGCTCGGGACCGCTAGAACTACATTTGGGCGGAGAATGAGCGTTCCGCGATGCGCAGTTTGTCTGCAGTGACGAACCCTGTAAATATTTTTGAGGGGACATCAAGGGTTTTATTTGTACATGTCATACGAGCGCCCAACTATCCAGAACACAAATTGTGGCCCGAAAACCGCCGATCGAGAACTGCTCACTCCGTGGTCACGTGCCGTTTTCTGTGGTTCAGACACAACCACCAAAAATAATCAAAGTCGTGGATCATCGAAGGCACATACTCAGTGCCACAAATGGACAAAAAATATGATACTTATTTTTTGTGGCTTTTAAAAAGCTAAAATACGTTTATTGAAACTTTTTTTTTTTTTTTTGAAATATACGTGACATTGTAGCAAAATATTGATTGGGTAGTCGCCTGGCAAAACATCAACAATCATGCTTCAAAGACTCGTGGCTCGTGCGGTACGCGGAACCCGGTCCGCGTACCGCACGAGCCACGAGTCAGTAATATTGCTTGAACACGGTCGCCTCTACAGGAAAACGAAACCGAAAGCACCCGTCTGATCCAAGCTTGGTCTGTCCCCGTGTTTATTTTGAGAACCTATATTTTCTGATTATTATGAGCCTACATCTTTTAACTTTTTATGAAATAATTTGAGTTGTTTTACTTTATAAGTTTTAAAAGAATCATCAAGTTAAATGTAATGTTGTAGATTATTAATTTTTTTTTGTTGCTGTGTTAGTTAAGAGCGTAGATCAATCTGGTCTGGAAACCTCTTCTAGGGGCGATGTTAAAATGGCGCTCTACACTGCTGATTGGAGTCCGCTGGGCAGAGACGTTTATTACAGGTATTCAATTCTGCGTCTCATCTCTTCTATAACTGATTTGTTTCTGAGCGCATATGACAACTGCGAATAGGATGTCAGCAAATATAGGCTGATTGCATAGCACTAGTAATCAGTACACTACTTACTTGATCATGGTGTTCAGTAACTGTTTTGATGATAGATGCTGGTGGTTGCAGATAGACCCAAGGCCCGTACCAAATGCCTGAAACAGACACGAAAAAAGTGGATGAATCCTCATAAGCTTCGTTAGCCGTACTGCTGTTCCTGTTATATCGTGTTATATATGTTCTTCAATATTACATATTTATGATATTATGAACAAAATGTCTGCACTGTGTGGGCACTGTAAACGAGCGCAATCTGTTTATAGTTAAAACTGATTCTAGAGCGACACAGCGGAGAAACAACCAGCGAAATTAACAAAGCTTATGTGATCAAAACATGGGGTGCGGATAAGTGTCGACGAGCCTTCCTTGGCCTTGATTGATAAGAAACTTTTATTTTTAGAGAAAGAATAAACATGCTAAAAATGACGCTTTTTTTTTTTTGTGGTGGGATGTCAGTGATTATCTAATAAAATTTCAGTTGCTAGTGCGCCTTGTGTTTTTTGTCAATTCTTATTTTGTCCCTGTTCTTAGCGCTTTTAGTATGTACTGCTTATAGACACACGTTTTGTTTGTAAATCCAAAAAGTTATTCTCTGGACTTTCATCTGAATAATTAATGTTGTGGTCAGTCCAGTTTCAGTGGCTTCTAATACTATCATGGATTGTAAAAACAGCCCTCAATATTTTTTTTAAAGTTGAGAGCAAAATGCTAGAAAAAGTCGAATGAATTTCATTGAATGTGTAGTTTTGAACATCTACCTAAAGGGTTGTGATTATTCTTTTCCAGAAAATTTGAACTGTATTCAATGAAATGGCAAGAACAGGGACTGAACCTGTCCGAGTTTATTGTGGCTGCAGCTCCTTATGGTGGCCCTATAGGTATGCTTTTCTTTTTTATGCGAAAGCATTAACTTTCCCATGGAGCGAGCCGACGTCATCAGCTTTGAAGCCGCGCCAAACGGCACCTAAACTCCTTTCTCCAAGTGAAGCCGCGATCTGATGGCTCCTAGCTTTGAAGCCGCGCGAAAAGCCTAGCCAATAGGCATCTAGTTTCTCCACTTCGAATAGAGCGCAGTGAAGGCGAAATTTGATGGATTTCGGCTTCGGTCCCATTGGTTGGCTTGCGACATAGTTTCAAGGAGCGGGACTCTCATTGGCCGCTGTACGTCAGTTTCAAGGAGGGCCACCCCATGGGCCTGCGTGCCCACGCCGCCAGCGTGCCGATACAAGGAGTCAGCTGGTGCGCTCAGGCAGACCGCCAGCGCGCAGGAAAGGAATCGGCCATGTCACTGCTTCGGAGAGCGGCGGCACGGCCGATGTTAGCGCAGCGCAACCACTTCATGAGTACGCGCTCAAGAACGACATTCATGCTTTCGCATTCACAACTCATAAGAAGTGCTTAGGTGTACCTCGAGCCTTTTTCTTTTTTTCCCGGTATAGGCTTTATTTTAGAGTAAATAATTCCAAGTCGCACAACTTAAACAACTCTCCTGTAGAAGAGGGAAACAAACAAGACACTAAATATTCCCAATGCCTACCAACATGTTGCCAAGGTAAAGGGGAAAAACACCCCAGAAATTAGGACGAGACACTTGAGGATAGTGCAGTGAGCCCTTTGCATGACCCTATATAAAGTGAAGGGCAGCAGAGCAGTGTTCTGGATAGCTTTCAACTATAAAGTGAAAACTAATTTTTTTATTGGCCACTGTGTGATAGACAGTATTATGTGAGACCTCTAGCTATCATATGTTAAAGGCCCTAATGCATAAAGCAATAGAGCTTAAAAGGCCACTAAAAGAAAAAAAATTTTTTTTTTTTTCTATACGGTTTGGTTGGGACACTTCTGTCAAGAAATGAATTTTGCGTGAAGAAAAGTAATTTTTAGAGTAATATTGACGGTGCGAGACGCAATTCAGTCGGTAGTCACCTCCTTTCCACTTGTTTTCTCTCTCGGCATTTCGGGCAAGTGGAGGAGAGGTGGATCGGCTTGGCCATCAAGTTGAGGTAGAGAGAGTGTATGACCATCTCGTTGAGGTGGATAGAGTGTATGACCATTCCGTGACGTCATGGACTTTGCACGCAGAGTTTAAAATAGATCTCGCGCCGTCAATATTGCTCTAAATATTTTTAATGCGAAAGCATTAACTGTCTCATGGAGAAAGCCGACGTCATCAGTTTGAAGCGCGAAAACGGCTCTTTAAATTCTTTCTCTAAGTGTAGCCAGCTCCTAGCTACGAAACCACGCAAAAAGCCTAGACATGGCACCTAGTTTTCCTGATCCCAAAGCAGCGAAGTAAAGCTGATAAATTTTCGGCTTTGGTCCCATTGGCTGCCGCGCGTCGACGAGACTCCCATTGGCCGCTGCGCGTCAGTTTGAACAATCGCTCACCCGATGGCGCTGCGTGTCTGCGAGGCAGTGGCTCCACCGTTCCACGCCCAAAGTCAGCGCGCCGTACGCCGCAGATGAAAGAAGGAAGCGAAGAGCGGCATGCATGCTTTCGCATTCACAATTCGTAAGAAGCGCTTAGGTGTACCTCGAACCTTTTTTATTTTCATTTTTTTTTGTGTAAATTTTACTTTTTGACTCGTGTGTCCCAACCAATCTGTTTAAAAAGACTTTTTTTTCTTCTTTTCAGTAGCATTTAAGCTTTTTCTTTTTTGGCACATTACCTTGGGAAGTTTAATCCCTGAATTCGTCTGGCATAAATCTGTTTTATCGTGCAAACTTGATTTCATTTCCTTTTTGTTTCAGCTATCATACGAGATGAAAAGAAGATCATGAAAATCAAACTCAGCAGTGTCTGCCTTATACACCTGTTCTCAGCAAGCGGTCAGACTTTGGGAAATATCAGGGTGACCTAGGAGCTCATTTCTTTTTTGATCATGAACCTAATTTTATATGAGTTTGGCTTCACTAAACTGCTTGCTATTTGAAAATTTTGCTTTAAAATTGATTTTATATGGTGTGTCTTTGTTTCTGTCAGTGTCTCTACAGTCTCTACCATTATGAAAGACTCACTCGGACAGAGTGGCCAAGACCGCGGCTTGGAGGGGTGCTGCTCACGCTTTGTGCAATTCTGTGTTGTTCTGAAGGGAGGGAAGGCGCTTCACCAGTATGCACCAGTTCAGTTGGATTGCATTGTCTAGTCTTTTTTCGAGGCAATGTGGAACTGTGCATAATGTGCATGCACCCCCATCAGCCACCATTGCTAATGTGGGCCTTTCATATTGGTGGAGACTGTACAGTCATGTCTCGTCAATATGGGTGCCTCTATTTCCAGGAAAGATTGTTCATAGTAGAAATTGTGCAGGTAAAAAACAAACAAGAGACCAGGGGTGGCCAAGCTGGGGCTCGCGAGCCGCATGCGACTCTTCGCTTGTTAAAGTGTGGCTCGCGGCTCTCCTCCCCCCCCCCCCCCCACACACACACACACACACACACACACATACACACAAAAAAAAATGGAAAGAAATGGAACACGTTTTAAATTGAAAGACAGGTTGCAGTTTGGTAGTCGTGTGCTACTGCTACCTTACATATAATTGGATTGCTTTTGACTCGGATAGATTGAAAGTAGTTCGAGTTTCGTTCATTGCTCTGGACAAAAGTTTGCCCCCTTCCCTCCGTGGCTTTGGAAGTTTCGTGGTTTTGTTTGCGGCTCTTAGGCCAGGTCAGCCTGGCCACCCCTCTGCAATAGACGATTAGTGTGACCACAGATGATACGGCTTATTTAGCTACAAAATGATAAGGTGTGGATCTGTGCGGACACTCTGGAGCATACTTTCTTATCCAAGGAGCATATTACTGCCTTCTAAATGATTGGAGAAGGTTCCTGTCTTGCTTTTTATGCACAAGTGGTGCACATATGGCAAGTGAAAGTTCTTCAGGTTTGTTAGCCGACCCAGGACTGCACCCTAAACTGCAATAGTAAGGAAAAGTCAATGAACCCATTTGACCTGAAAACCACGAAAAACAACCATTCTTTGGTGCAAAAATAATCCAGTGGCCGGGAGATGTTGCAACTAAAATAAGAATGCCAACTACATAGCAAAGAAAACAATTTTATTAAACATTATCACTTTCTCAAGAGGGGAATCCAACAACAGATGGTAGTAAAACTCTAATTCACTCTGTGATCCAAAAGTTTCATTAAGCTTTTTTTGTTGGGGGGGGGGCCTGTCTTTAAAAATATTGTGTCTGTAATAAAGAGATGAAAATGCTTTTATTTATCCAGTTCCTTCCCAAACTAATTATCTAATAGGTAACCCCTAAAAACTTTTGTCTATGTAGTGGGTGCATTTAATTTATAAATGGAATGTCAGAAAAGATTTTGTACAGTAGTTTGTTGTCCCCACCCTATGCAGGACTTTTAATGTAATTAAATTTTTAATTGCCTTTATTTTCTTAATTTAGCGTAGAAAATTTTGTACCTTTTTCTAAACTTTACATTCCTGGTTGCTTAAATACCTCATAAATGCAAATGTATGCACCATGTCAGAACAGCTTCATGTCAGGTGCTTATTCACTTAAAGGGATAGTGAACCGAAATTTGGATTTCAGAAAACAATGCAAGAGCTGTAGGCAGGACGCTACAATCCCTACAACACTACTCGTAGGGCAATATCTCGAATGGACGGTCGTATTTTTGAAAAAAGAGGTTGAGATTGAACGAGGTCGACGAGGCACGTGACGTCAAGATATCTCGTTTCCTCCTCTCTTCGCTTCGCCCCCTCAAGGCGGCGAGTCGGAGAAGACGCTAGGCCGTTCCCTCACCTTCTCTGAGGAACAAGTCGTAAACATATCTGTCAAATGCGCCTCCTTTTTTTTAAAAAATATGGTCATCCCTTTGAGATATTGCTGTATGAGTGATGTTTTGGTGTTTGTAGCATCCCGTTGCACGCTTTTGCCGCCTTGTTTTGTGGAATTTAGATTTCGGTTCAGCATCCCTTTAAGGATTAGAAGGCAGACATCATTGTGTCCAGTGTAGCTTAAGGGAAACTTTTCCATCAGTAAGCTGTAATAAATGCCATCTTACATATTGCAGCATGACAGCGGCATTATTGTTGCTATGGGTTGGTCTAATACGGAAAGTCTGGTGTGCGTCCAAAAAGATGGTGTCATCATTGAGTACAACTTGCTGGGAAAAATCCTGGAGACCTTCACAATGGGCCAGGTGAGGCCAAAAGCTATAATGATTTAGTGTAAACGTTTATTTTTATGAGCTAAGTATTTCACACATTTTGTAAAGTGCGAGTTTCAATATTTTTTTGTGGGCATAAGATTTTTCCACTCGGGAGCGGTCAGCTATGTATTCCTCACCATGGGGTTATTTATTCGCATAATAATTTTTTTTAATTGAGTATTTGAAAAAACTTCGGTTTTTGTGAAATGTATGTTATTTACAATAATCAGTGATGGGTCTAGTCACCTTTTCTACTACTGAACTTTACTTAATAATGTCTCTGCCAGGTTCCAAAAGACACCAATGTCTTGGACTGCAAGATTTTCACTACATCTCAGAGAACTGGCGTCGGAGTTCTCACTGGCTCGTACAGCTTCTTTCTCGTGGAGAGCATTTCTAGCCACAAAACTTGGCAGCTTCCTGAAGTACCAGGCAGGTTTAATTTTTGGCATCTTTGAACAGGGAGCTTCTAATTCTTATTAGAACAATTAGGAAAGTGAAGATCTAGTAAGCAAAGCATTTCCAGGTTATGAAAAGCCTACGGACTATTGAATTGTTATTACAAAGAGGCATTTCTGAATGGCGTTGACGCAGAATATTGTAAAGGGAACCGAGGGGGCCTGTGAAACCAAGAAATTTTTAACCTTGACAGGAACGGTCTTTGAAGAGAAGAAGCACTGGGTTTGATTTGGAGTAAAAGCTGCCGCAAAATCAACTAAAATCTTGCTGCTTTCACTGTGCCCATTTTGCCAATAATTGAGAGTGAAAAAAAGAGAGAGGCAAACTGTGTGGTAACAAGGTTACCTCGGTGTTGGTCTCGAACTGTTGGGAGAGTGATAGCATTCTTTATTCTCTATTTCTTTCATCCATGTCTATTCTTAAAAAATTCCAAATCAATTTATTTTTTTTTATATAAAATGAAAGGATATGTGGCATTACGGGCCCTCGTAACTTGCTTGAATTAAATATTGTTTCTGGACATTTAGTGTTTGTGCTAGGAATACTACATGCATTTCCATCTGAAGTTGCTCAGGTTCTTCTAATAATGGAAGATACTGGCATATCCAAACACTAATTTGTTACTTCCTTGCCCAGGAATGGTGGCACCACCCAGTAGCTGGACTATCATCGCAGACGAACAGGGCACAAGAGTCGTCGTTGCCAAAGATGACAAGATTTTTGTCCTCGACCCTAGGGGCAGTGCAAGATGCATCGAGGAGGTTCGTGCACTGCAAAACTCATAATTCTTCGAATGCCAGAACAATTAAAATGCCTACTGTTACAGAGAAAATATTGCTGCTTTGATGATTCATTTGGGCCTAGTTGGAAGGATCATCTGGTTGATGGGAGAGGAAAAGAGGTACATCATCCTTGGGTGTTACCTGAAAGGGCTCTGTATTTTTAACTTTGGGGGCCATAGGAATACACTACTATTGCATTGCATTTCCATTTACCGGCAGTTGCTGCTGCCTTCTGCATTAATATTGCTAGGGCCTTTATGTTTTTTAACCTTCAATTAGAGCATTTCAAATGTGCAAGTGGATCAACAAACACTTAAAAATTTTAAAATTGAAATTTGCGTAAAGGCATGGATCAGTGATGGGAAACTAAGTGTCCACCTTCCAGTTACTGGCTGAGTGTGATTGTCACTACATTACGCTGGCATGCTTTTCTGGCCTGTCAATATGGTGTATTTACGGCTTTTATTGAGTTTTACTGAGAGCATGAACGTTTGTAAAGCTTATTTAAGTGACCGAATAAGCGGACATTTTCTTTTTTTGTTCTTTTTTTTTTTCACTCTAGACACCACCAATTACGACAATGTTCAAGGCAGTGACAGAAATGGCTGTATCATTTGACTACCGCAACATCGCCCTCTTTCTGGATGATGGACACCTGTGGATTGGAACCAGTGACTTGAGGGTATATTGTTGCTAAGATATTGGAGGTTGTTTTCTGGAACCTAATTCCCTACCAAAACAATGTTCAGGCAGATTAAAATAGGTCCTTCTTAAAAGTGCATGCCCTCCAGTAGCTGCTGTTTCGATTATCTGAGTTCGTCATATTTTGGGCCCATGCTTTGACCATGTGTTGGACACGAGTGCTGTGTCGGCGCTTGGCGTGAACTTACGGTAGATCCAATCCCACACTCTGCACAGGGAGCGATGTCAAAAATATGCGGGCCACCTCTGCTGCTCTATGGTCTTTTGAAAAGTGTCTATTGCTCTCATAATAGCTACAAGTTGGCTGTTGCAATTCCTGTGGCAGGAAAGAGCTTGAGGTTGTAAAATACAAGGCTCGAATTTGGCCCGTCTGTGAACACTGAACATAGTGACAGTGCCCCTGCCTCTGAGGTGGAAGAAGGAATGAAATGAATGGAAGATAGGCCTTCCGTTCACGTGAGACCTTTCTTCTGTTTCTCTCATCCTTATTCCACTTGGTAACGGTCACTGTGTTGGTATTGTAAACTGAGAGAGCCTTTACTTTTCAGAGCACACTTTGTGAACTTGACACAAAGGAGAAGTCACGTCCAAAACAGCTTCTCTGGTATGTTTCATAAAAGCTTCAACCCCTTCTTGGTCCGAGTTCAAGGACATGATTGCTGTTTCAGGTGTGGCCAGAAAGCTGTCGTGGGCCACTGGGGCAAGATTCTCCTTGTCTTGGGCTTTGAGAGGGACTTCATCAAATATCCTTGAGCCAAGGTTCTAACATGCAATAGCCTTTGAATGGTGTAATCCTGTCTAATTGAATCTGAAGTTGTAAAAAAAAGGAAGCTTTGGGGAGCCCTTTTTCAAGTGATCGGTTGAAATCTATTTGCAACAACAGTATGCACCACACGAGGGCAGAGTTCAAGGCTGCACGTGTACAGAGGGAACATTTCAATAACTATACGGGGGCATTCAAGATCTAAGGTCTCCTAATTTATTTATAAAAAAGTCTTTGCAACAAAAAGCTGAAACTTTATGTAGTTCTGTACACTTCTGCAATGTCGACGCTACGACGGCATGGCTGCTGTGAAGACTTCCTTGAGTGTCTGTTGAGACCACTAGGATACTGTCCATGCAACAGCAGATCACATTAGAAACACCCAGCCACAGAGTTTTTCACAGTTGGAAATAGCCAATAATCACTGGGCCCAAGGTGAGGAGAGTAAGAAGCCTGAGGAACCAGTTCATAGTTGTTTTCATGGAGAGAATTTTCGAAGACACCTCGCCGATGAGCTAAAGGATTGTCATGATGGAAGATGACGGCTGCAACTTTTTCCAGTGGTTTTTCCTTCAATGCGGTAAGAAATGTTTTCTCAATAATGTCTTTGTAGAACGGAGGCGCTCTTGTTGTTCCACTCGGGACGCAATGGATGAGGGTGATGCTTCCACTATCCCAGAACATGCCCACCACCATCTTCTCCACACTGACGGTAACGCAAAACTTCTTTGGTGGCGGGGAGATGCAGTGCTTGCATTGCTGCGACTGGCACTCGATTTTGGGATTGAGAAACGGCATCTATCTCCCATCTACTGTGGTAATTGTTGAAATGAAACCACCGTTTGTGTCATTATTACGAGACGAAATTGCCCGATCCTGCACAGGTACGGAGAACAAATAACACGCTGGGCTTTCTAAAGGTAAACGTGGACATTTTTAGTGTCTCAAACAAGGGTGAGACCAAGTGGCACCATGAACGTTTCATGACTTTTAACAGTCTTGCTCTGCCTCGTTCTCATTCCCAATTATCTGCATATTTTAAGATGCTACTCATGCCTCTGACTGTCCACTAGAGAAAAAAAAAAAAAAAAATAGGAGACTTTACAACTTGAATGCCCCTCATACTTGGCTTGATCATTTTGGGAATGATTTCCTGAATGCCTAAGGCCCTAATGTTTAATCTTGGAAGACATAGATTTTCTGCATTGATTTTTATTATTGAAGAGTTTCATGAATCATGAGTGATGTCTACATCAGTGTACCATTTCTTCACTCCTCTGCACTTATCCCGTTGACGTGCCTATTCACCTGGTCCAAGAAGTGGATGGTGTTCGTCTGATTGGCAACACCATTCATGAGTTGCTGCAGAAAGTGCCAAGTGAGTCTGCACATTGTTCAGTCAGAGTGCCAAATGCTTGACTTTAATTTAACTCTTTTTGTACCACAGGGAGAAGTTGCAATTTTTGAGGGATGCACAAAGCATTTCTTTTTTTAATAACTACCGTAATACCCCGAGAAATGGCCCACCTCCAAAAGAAAACCTACCCCTACTTTTGGCCTGATTTGCTATTTTTTTTTTTTAAACATCAAGAGATAGCCCACTCCAAATAATCAGTGTTTGGATCAGTGATGACATCGGCATAAATGCGGCTAGTTAACTATAGTGGGATATAAGCGACCGTTGCTGACTGGGAAGTACAGTCATCTTTGCTTCATTATCCCTCGCTGCAAAAACATGTTTGGCAGAAAAACATAATCTAAAAATAATGCATGTGTTCTTTTTCTTTTACTTTTCTTATTTTACATTGAAAGTTAGCCCACTCCTCATTTTCACCCAACTTGCTCTCGACTTTAGGTGGGCTATCTCTCGGGATATTAGGGTACATAGCAGATGGCTAATTATAGTACATAAAAATGTAGCCAATAAGCTGCTCTTTAGAGAAAGAAAATGTTCGCACTAATGTCTGAAAATGTTTTGTCAAATTTAAAAAGGCTGAACTTGGAATTTGTGTAACAATTAAAACAAAAAGTCAAAACATTTTTGTCTATATTAAATCACACTATGAGCTTGAAAAATGCTAGATATACAAAGTACCTCATACGCACCACTGTAAGTCAGAGAGCTCTAGCTGATATCGTCTTTTATTTGTCCGTCGGCAAGTGGGCTTCCATGTCGTCGTGCTATTCAGAGACGCTGTTGCATAGGGAGGTGAATGTCCTCGAGAATACTTTTGTTTTTGTTTGCTCAAAACCTTGGTTTGTCATAGCACTGCTCCTACTTTTTCTCTGCCGATGTTTTTACGGCTTGCAGCATACATAAAATGTGTGCCCTGGCTCAGGACAGCCTAGAAAACTCGAACGACGCTCTCCAACAGGCACCTGTTGATATTCTGCACTTGGGAGACGAAACGTCGCTGTAGGAGCTCAAATGAAGTGATCCAACATCATCCACAGCTCTCACTGTTGCCGTCATCCAAAGATTGAGCAGCGAAAGTCGTTAAATTGCACGATTGAGGCTTTCCTTGTAGCAGTCTCCAACGCCAGCAGGACAGCATGTTTGATAAGTTCCACCACCTCGCAGAGATTTACTTCTGATAGCTCACCAGCTTACCAGCTTGAGAGAAAGCGCAAGTCGGAATCGAAACCGAAGCTGTAGTCCTTCGGCTATCTGCGAGATGGCACATCTCGCAGCCAAATCTTGCATGCCAAATTAGAATTCTGGCGGCGCATGGAAACCATCAATCGTAAGCGATCGATGGCCTATGGGTGTGGTATGCAAAGAGTTAACCGCGATTTCGGTCGTATGAGGGTTTCCAGTTAGCAACGGAGTTTTAATAGTTCGCTTTATGCCTTCCATCAGGAGGTTTTACATCATGTGCACTAACTCCTCGAGCCCACTTTAGATAGTCTGAAAAAATCAGTTTCTTTACGTATTGCATTGTGATTTACTACAGAGGTGTGACTAGGTAAAGGAAGTTTGGAGTGAAAGTGTCCACGGATGAACTTACGGTACTTTGTTTAAAAAATGAAAAAAGAAAAACCTATTTTGAGCAGTCTGCGGCGGCATTTGCAGACGGTGTCATGACCATGCTCGACTAGTTGTATGTGCTGCCAACAGATCACGCAACGTGAGCTACAAGAGTATGCGGTGCCTCGACCAATCATCTCTGTATTAGAAATGAGGAGCCATGATGGATTTAAATCCCTGTTTCTCTATTCAGCTTGTTGTTTGAAAGATGAATAAATTATGGCACTTTCTGAATTGTACATTAGAGAGACGCACACCGGCAAAGTGGTAACCTTCGGAAGATCATCTGCTAAGCTCAGCGCCGGCATGCCCTCGACACTTTCGACATCTGTTGGCTGCACGTACAACTAGGCAAGCACAGTCATGACGCCGTCTGCGAATTCTGCCGTCAGTTGCCCAAAACAGGTTCTTCTCTTTTTTTTTTCCTCGTTTGAATGAGATAAGCTCATCCGTTGATGTTTTTACTCTAAGCTTTTACCACCTAGCCGCACCTCTGTAGCAAATGGCAGCGCAATATGTTGAAAAAACGCTTTTTTGCGGACCATCTGAAGTGGGTTCGAAAGACCCACTTTAGATGGTCTGTTAGTGAACTACGGTACATGCTCTACACCCTAAAGGTCTTGCACAGGCTTTTCATACTTTACAGAACTGCATTTGGATTGCATTTTGAAGGATTAAATTATGTTATACTATTAAAACATCTAACCTACTTGTACATTACCCATTTCTTCTGCCAGATGTTGTTAAAGATGTCTTCAGGATTGGATCTATGGACCCTGGGGCTTTACTTCTGGCAGCATCGGTTGAATTCGAGGTTTGTTTGCTCACATCTATTTTTTTTTTACGGTAGTACGAATACTGCGTGCTTCTGTGGTTGCACATTTTCTTGTCTGATTGAAGCTGTCCATAAGTCTGACTTACAGTACATAACTCTCTTGTGTTCCAGAAAAAGAGTTACAAAGCAGACGAGTACCTGAGATCCATCATAGAGGAAAATAATCTGGAGCTTGCAATACAGCAGTGCATCGATGCTGCTGCCCACGAATATCCGTCTGCGACCCAGAAGAAGCTACTGAGGGTGCGTGCAGCATTGACAGAGCCTGGGAAAACCAGAAAATTAGTAGTACTTTCGTTAAGTTTGTTTTTGCTTTCCTTGTCTATTTTTTCTTTGTAGTCTAAGGACTGAGCTGGTGTGATTATTTTTCCAACTGAGTTTCTAAGGGAGTCCTTGGGCATGGTATCCACACTGCAGGCGGCGTGCTTTGGCAAGTCCTTCATCCCCAGCATGAACCCGGATGGCTTTGTGAATGCATGCCGGACGCTACGGGTTCTGAATGCAGTGAGAGAGCATACCGTCGGCCTGCCCCTCACCTATGTGCAGTATCCTTTCCTACTCAACCTTTCAACAGATAAGTGTCGCGATATATATAAGCATTTCGGCACTTTAATTAGGTTCGTTCTATTCACTCGTGCATATTTGATCAGTTTTGAAGTGTTCTACCTTAAAGCTCCAGCAATGAGGTTACCAAGGTCATTAGGTCAGTGTTGCTTTTGGGCCTGGCAAGAGTAAGGGGCTCTAGCTTTGAACGGGGCATTATCATTTATGTATCCAACTTTATAATTTCCAGCTTCAAAAAAAAAAAAAAAAGCATGCTTTAGTCAAGGTTTGTTTACACACTTGTGTTTGCTTAGGACTGAGGTTTTGCTATCTGTTATGACGAGTGCACGCTGGCACCACCGATGAGGTGACGCTGGAACTGCATTTCACTGGAGCGAAGGTTTTGCAGTATTTGCAAGATCAAATGTATACATACTTTTTATGGGAAGTGGTTGTTTATAACATTGTCAGAAGTCTTTTGAGACAAGAAAGAAAGAATGATGCACGAAAAAAATAGGATATACACGGAAACTGCAAGCGATCTTAAGAAGTTTGAAGGCACTTGGTCGTAAGCAGTTGCAAGTGTGTGAACCAGCCTTAAGGAGATGATGTCTTGTAACATGGAGGAAATACTCATTCTTAAGATTTTGTTCTTGTGCTGATACCTATTCTGAGGAACAAAGAATATAGTGACATTTGACACCTGTTCATAGTGAACTCAAACTGCAAAAGCTCGTGCAGAGGGCGACGTTGCACATATAGTATTAACTACAAAGGTATTATGTGAGCATGCATTTTGGTGGAATACCAGCTATTAAATTTTTAATCAAGTAGCTATTGAAAGAAAAAAATCGGAGAAATATTTGGCTCGCTGTTACTCAGTTTTCCTGAACCACTAGCAGGTTGCAGTGCTTGACGATGGAAGTCCTTTTGGACCGGCTGATCCTCAGACAACACTACTACCTTGCCCTGAAGATAGCCAAATTCCTGCGCATTCCTGACACCGAAGGCACGAGCCGCATCTTGGCGCATTGGGCCTGCTATAAGGTGACACCTAGGGCTGTGTTGAAGCATCATTTGTTTTTCCACTTTTTTCTTACCTTTTGTGGTGATTCCATTTTGTTCTTTGTGATATAGCGCGTTTGAAAAGACCGCATAAATTATTTTCTTAACACATAGAGCTAAACTTCTTCACAGAGGTGGCCGAAGAATCTGCCAAAGTTGCACAGAACAGACTTACCTGAGTAACAAGTTAGAAATCAAAAACCTGAAGTTTCTACCTACGGCATCCGTCCGCTAAAGAAAGGCGTCTAATTGGCACAGCATCCTACAGATGTTGCCATTGCTCTCTGCGTCGACAGGTGGGGGTCGGCGGCAAAGGCTCCGAGTACCGCATTTTTCAGTGTCGGCTTCGGTGACGACACCACTGCTTTCCACGAGATGTTTTGGAGGTCTTTGCCCACGTTGAGGTGCCTCACCCGGCGTAGAATCACCGCCGAAACTCTGCTAAAAAATGTTGGCGGTTCTCTTTTGTCCTTTGGCACTCCCCGCACCAGAGAACATCCTTCACTCGCTTGTTGGGAGTTAAAGCCTAAAACAGCATGGAGGAAAGTTGCAGACAAGAAAAGAGATGCAGTAATAATCAGGGAGTGCAAAGCAGATGACAACGCAGTAGTTGAAAATAATAGTTAAAAAAAACGTGACAACACCTGTTTTGTTTTTTTCATTGTGTGTTTATTTTTTTATGTTTTATTGGTAAGAATAAAAGAGTCGTACGTTGGCAATTGGCACAAAAAAAAGAGAAAAAAGATCTCATCGCTTCTGGCTCGGAACGGTCACCTGCTATTGCCGAGATAGAGGGAAGCGCCGTGGAGAACCTTGCAGAGAGCTTCCAACCGCTCGATTGGGGTCACGGGGTTTATACGCCACATTTGCAACATGAGCTGCGAGGAGGTGCCGAAAGCGTTGAACGTCTCCACCTTTCCTCCTGCTTTCCTCCTCGCCGTGCAAAAACGCGGTGCATGTGCACTTGCGACCAATCTCCACAGGAGGCATCTACAAGAGCCACTAAATGAGCTGCGCTTAGAGTATCGGCACTCTGTTCCCTGAACATTGTTGTGAGCGCCGCCATTTTGGGGCTTGTGCAGAGCAGACGCAACTGCCGATCATCACGATTCAAAGGTGTGACTTCCTCAGCATTAGATTCGGTGTTAGGAAGCTCATGTAATATTAATTCTCTTTGTAGCAAACTGTTTAAGCATTTGTGGAGGGCGGAAAGACGTTTCCTGTGATTTCAGATAGAGCTTCAGATAGCTGGCAACCATGATTTTAAGACACAATATGGCCAAGTGTCGTTACTTTGAAGCGTAGCTTACTTATACCCAAATCACACGGCAGCATAAAAGGTACCTTTAGCCCAGGTACCTGTCGTAAAGGGAGCTGGAGATCGTGATCACATGGCGCATAAAGGTCCCTTTCGCTAAGGGAGGTCCTGTGTTAAACGGAGCCCGCCGAGCTCCCTTAACAGCTACAGGGAGTAGCCTCAGACCCACAAACTCAAAATAATATCACAGATATATAAATATATCTTGTTTAATGCATTATAACAAATCGAATATATATAAGTATCAAATTATGAAATGATTGTGAACACAAATGTGGTGGAATAATACAATAATGATGAACGCATACTCTAGCTAGCAGGTAGCAGCGACGGCACGTGGAAAACAATATCTGATACGAACCCGAACGCGATGGACCACTGCGAGTTCTTTTTCGAGGTTGTAGACAAGTCGCCCGACTCTCCTGCCCAGGACCCTTTATCTTCGTCGTCGTCCATCCCTTTTGATCGCGTGACTGGCGTCACCGTGAGACTCCGTCGTGGTTCATTTCTGCCGGGCACTATTTAGCTACTTCAGTGAGAACTTTGCAAGAAAATGGAGCTGCTAAACATAAAAAGGTTGCCCACCTTGCAATGCAAGCTCATAAACGCAGATGATTTAGGGCCAGTGTGGCCAGACGGGTAGGACGTTTTAACGCAAGACTCATATAGGTGTGCCCTTAGACTTTGAGAAAAAAGTAAAGTGCCGCAAAAGCAGACAGAAATAATATTTCGGTTTTAAATGTGATATTTCACATCCAATAATAAAAAAAAAAAGCTGCGCGTCAAACCGATTTGGAGGAATACTTATTTATCACGTGCTCCTCTTGCGTTTAAGCTGGAATGCAATCGACATCAACCTAAAGTGCTCCGTTTATTTATTGTGTGATCAAGAACGCCGTTTACTGCAGGTACCTTCAGCTAAGGGACCTAAGCTAAAGGTACCTTTACGCTGCCGTGTGAATTGGGTATTAGTGGCACTAGCATCTACCAATACAGTCGAACCTCGTTATATCGAACAGTGCGAGGATCGTGAAATGGTTCGATATAATCAAAATTCGATATACAAAATCACACCAAAAAAACGTCAAACTACAGCGTGATTTAATCACTAAAAGGCTAGCGCCAAAATTAACAACTCACGTGAAGCGTTAAGGTGAACTATTTATTCCGGCGAAAAAAACTGCCGCAGCGTAGATTGCTTCATGGAGCTGACCGCATGCCTTATTACGGCCCGCTCCACTGTCTCCAAGCGATCCACCAGCGCCAGACCACTACAGTCGATTGCACTGCAGTAGCGGCGTAAAAGCGAGACAGTCTCCCCGATAATGCCGTAACAGGCTGTGAAACGTTGTAGCCACCCGCTACTTGCGGCAACGTTTTCTGCTTGGTGGATGAACGCAAAGTCCTTTGCTTTCTGTTGAAGCATCGACCCCAACGCGGAGATGTTCCGAGCCCTTCCGTCCCCTATGTGAAGTGATCTTTCCACCTTTTCGAAGGCCGGTGTCCGAACACGGCGTGCGTCGGAGTGCTTGCTTCGTTCAGTTTTCGATTTGATGTCGCTTTTCGTCTTCAGCAGCGTGCTGAAAGTGCTTCGCTGTATGTTGTACGCTTCGGCAATGCTGGACTTCTTTTCTCCTTTTTCAACGCGGCGGATGATTTCAAGCTTCGTCGCAAACGTCAGCGACGTACGTTTCTTTACGTTTTTAGCCATCAGTACACCACATGCGGTTGACGCAACATTGGAGGAACGAACTAACTGCGGGAGCCACGCACAGGGCATGAAAAGAGCGATGCTGGCGATACGAATGAGCTGACTGAGCCCGTATTGCCTGTATGCCGCCGAATCTGCATGGCGTTCCCGCCACCATAGGCATAAAGCTTTATGCGGGCATGCGCTTGAATAAAAGTCGCAAACGCCTGCTGTGCCACCGCTATCCTACGATGTGTTGCGGGAAAGCCCGCTGTACCCTCTGATGTGCTGCGGGAAAGCCTGCCACCTGTCTCCGTAGCGCAGCTTTCCGGCGCTGCGGAGTTCGATTTATTCATTTTTTAATCGACCGAGTTTGCTATAAAAACTTCAAAATGCATGTAATTCTTGTGGTCGTTCGACAAAGATTTGATATAAGCAATAATTTTATATATCCGTGTTCGATATAATGAGGTTTGACTGCAAATTGCAAATGCTCCCAATGGTTTGAGATGAACCCTCTCTTCAATTTAGGCTCTTTAGGTGCCTGCCATCTTACGTGCTGCCATCTGCTGGCTTTTGTGCCAACCAGGTGCCTTCGTTAGTAGATGGCAGCCATAGGTAGGGATTTTAGGTTCTTGATTTCCAACTTTTTACTCGGGTAAGCTTGCTCAGTGAACATTTGATAGACTTGATGCGCACTCTCCAGCCACTGCTGTACAAATTCTTAGCTCGATATGTTCAGAAACCGATTTATGCGGTTTCTTTAAACAGTCATTGATCTCCTTGACTTGTGCTGTAGAATGTGATAAGTGATAAGTGACCTTACACTGGGTCCAAAACAGTAAGGCAAGAAAGTCATAGTATTAATTGTATAAGAAAACGTCTATGTTTGTCTGGGCAGCTGCAAGTGCATCGAAAATGTAGTTCCTGAAATTCCTAGCTCCTCAGGTTGATTTTGTAAATAAGATTTGTTATTTTAACGCAGAATGTGTTGTACGTCTGGCTTCTAGACACTTCCTGTAACATACCTGCTCTGTAACAGAAGAGCGTCGCTCAAGTGCTACGTCTGCGTTCAGCTGGAAGTCCTATCCCCTCTGATTGAACACAAGTGCCAGCCAAACACTGGCGCAGCACTCGTGTCCAATTTGTGCCCCACGCTGGCCTCTGGTGAGAGACATAGAAAATGGAGCACTACGACCCTGTTACCTAGAAGGTGTTGAGCAAGTGTGCTCGCACATGTGGTGAGAGAGTGTGCAGAAGGTGAGGGGGAAGAGAACAGGCACGTGCTTTGGCAGAATCGGGTAGACGCAAAGTAGCAGGGTCAGAGCTGGGGTACTGCACAAGATGGGAGCTTACTGCTCCACTTTCACCGGAGCGCTAAGCTTGGCAGGGCTTTCTCTCGGAGACGGGACGTCTCCGAGAGACGACGATGGTTCAGCGATGTTCGTGCTGCCGAGACAGAAAATGGGTAGCAAGCTTGTCTGTGCAGCATCACCGCAAAGTGGCACACAATGCATTCCGTTTTGCCACTGCCTTTGCCACGATGATGGGGGAAGGGGCCGAATATCTTCTTTATATGTGTCACAAACTCGGGTGTCCACATGTCCAAAGGGTGGTAAAGCCATTGTGCACAGTTTACGTGGCTGGAATAAGTTCAAAATTTTGCAGCCACTTCTGTCGACCTTTTCTGTCCCACATTTTACAGCATTATCTGTTAGTGGGTCATTCCCCGGTTTTTCAACGGCGTGAGCATAAACAAATTCAGGTTCCCCGCTTAAATTTGAGGAAACATTGATGTCGCGTCACCTATGCACCGATTCAGTTTCCCCGCTAAATTTAGTGGGAAAATTGATGTCACATGACCTATGCACCAATTTAGTTTCCCCTCTATATTTTGCGGAAAAATTTATGTCACGTGACCTTGCACCAATTCAGTTTCCCTGCTAGCAGAAAAATTGACGTCGCATGACCTACAGTATGCACCAATTCAGTTTGCCTGCTAATTTTAGTGGAAAAATGTACGTCACGTGACCTCTGCACCAATTCAGTTTCCCCACTAAATTTAGCAGAAAAATTTACATCACGTGACCTATGCACCAATTCAGTTTCCCTGCTAAATTTAGAGGGAAAATTTATGTCACGTGATTTACGCACCAATTCAGTTTTTGCACTAAATTTGGCGGAAAATTTGACGTCACATCATCACCTATGCACCAATTGAGTTTCCCCGCTAAATTTGGCAGGAAAATTGATGTCACATGACCTATGCACCAATTCAGTTTCCCTGCTAAATTTAGTGGAAAAATGTATGTCACGTGACCTATGCACCAATTCAGTTTCCCCACTAAATTTAGTGGGAAAATTGATGTCGTGTGACCTATGCACCAATTTAGTTTCCCCTCTATATTTGGCGGGAAAATTTATGTCACGTGACCTATGCACCAATTCAGTTTCCCTGCTAAATTTAGTGGAAAAATGTATGTCACGTGACCTATGCACCAATTCAGTTTCCCCACTAAATTTAGTGGGAAAATTGATGTCGTGTGACCTATGCACCAATTTAGTTTCCCCTCTATATTTGGCGGGAAAATTTATGTCACGTGACCTATGCACCAATTCAGTTTCCCTGCTAGCAGAAAAATTGATGTCGCATGACCTATGCACCAATTCAGTTTGCCTGCTAAATTTAGCAGAAAAATTTACATCACGTGACCTATGCACCAATTCAGTTTCCCTGCTACATTTAGTTGGAAAATTGATGTCGCGTGACCTATGCACTAATTTAGTTTCCCCTCTATATTTGGCGGGAAAATTGATGTCACGTGACCTATGCACCAATTCAGTTTCCCTGAAAAATTGACGTCGCATGACCTACAGTATGCACCAATTCAGTTTGCCTGCTAATTTTAGTGGAAAAATGTATGTCACGTGACCTCTGCACCAATTCAGTTTCCTCACTAAATTTAGCAGAAAAATTTACATCACGTGACCTATGCACCAATTCAGTTTCCCTGCTAAATTTAGTGGGAAAATTGATGTCGCGTGACCTATGCACCAATTTAGTTTCCCCTCTATATTTGGCGGGAAAATTTATGTCACGTGACCTATGCACCAATTCAGTTTCCCTGCTAGCAGAAAAATTGACGTCGCATGACCTACAGTATGCACCAATTCAGTTTGCCTGCTAATTTTAGTGAAAAAATGTATGTCACGTGACCTCTGCACCAATTCAGTTTCCCCACTAAATTTAGCAGAAAAATTTACATCACGTGACCTATGCACCAATTCAGTTTCCCTGCTAAATTTAGAGGGAAAATTGATGTCACGTGACTTATGCACCAATTCAGATTTTGCACTAAATTTGGCGGAAAATTTGACGTCACATCACCTATGCACCAATTCAGTTTCCCCGCTAAATTTGGCAGGAAACTTGATGTCACATGACCTATGCACCAATTCAGTTTCTCTGCTAAACTTAGTGGAAAAATGTATGTCACGTGACCTATGCACCAACTCAGTTTTCCCGCTAAATTTGGCAGAAATATTGACATCACGTCACCTATGCACCAAATCGGTTTCCTCGCTAAATTTGGCGGAAAAATTTATGTCATGTGGCTTATGGACCAATTCAGTTTTCTCACTAAATTTGGCAGGAAAATTGATGTCACGTCACCTCACGTGACATCAATTTTCCTATGCACCTATTTAGTTTCCCCGCAGGAGAATTGACATCACGTCACCTATGCACCAATTCAGTTCCCCCGCTAAATTTGGCGGGAAATTCAATGTCACGTCACCTATGCACCAATTCAGTTTCCCCGCTAAATTTTGCGGGAAAATTGACGTCATGTGACCTATGCCTAGAGTGACCATATTCCTCAAGGTAGAAAACGGGACATCCTGGGACATCCCTGCCCGGAGGGGGAAGGGGGGGGTACTAAAGATTGAGATTGAGAGAAAAATTTAATGCAAGAACTGCTATTTCAAAGCGTTAACATAGTACATGTGCGCTGTATCCAGTAACCCCAAAAAATATTTCTACACACAAGTCTCCTGGACAGAAAAACATGCTTGTGGCCAAGAACAGTTCTCTAAATTTTACTGGGTAAATATTTTAAAGTACCTACGGCTATTTTTGTAAAATATACTTGTAACAAGTAGGCATAGTTTCCGCTTGCTTCAACTCACTTTGTGCCAATTTCGAAACTATGCACTCCTGCGAAAACGGGACATGATTTTTTATTGGGACAAAAAAACTGGACGGCAGAAGCGGACCTCAAAAACGGGACGGTCCCGGCCAAAACAGGACGTCTGGTTACCCTACCTATACCCCAATTCAGCTTCCCCACTAAATTTAGGGGAAAATGGGACGTTATGTGACCTGTGCACCAATTCAGTTTCCCCCCTAAATTTGGCGGGAAAATTTGTCGTGTGACCTCATGTCACGGGGCCTACAGACAAATTCAGGTTTACCGCTAAATTTAGCGGAAAAATTGGTGTCATGTGACCTATGCACCAATCCAGTTTCACCACTAAGTTTAGCGAAAAAAATTGCGTCACATGACTTATGCCCCAATTCGGTTTCCCCGCTAAATTTAGCGGAAAAATTTACATCATGTGACCTATGCACCAATTCAGTTTCCTCACTAAATTTAATGGGAAAATTAATGTCACGTGACCTGACGTCATGGGACCTACAGTCAAATTCAGGTTTTCCGCTAAATTTAGTAGAAAAATTGATGTCGTAGGACTTATGCGCCAATTCAGTTTCCCCGCTAAATTTGGCAGGAAAACACATCACGACCTTAAAATAATTTTTTCATCAACAACGTATCGTCGCTAAATCAATGCAACGTCATTTTAATATCAGATCATTGTATGGCGCGCGATCGGCGCAATGTCAATCGATCGTCATCGTCTTATCGTCGAATAAGCAGTACAGCAGGGATGGTCGCACATTTGTATCTTTTTTTTTGTATTACTCCAGCTACCTTTGCTACCAGAAATCCACTGGCAGTACATAAAAGCAAGTTTCAAAACTCCACAGCCAGCCAAAGTCAGTTTAGTGGAGTTTGAGTCCTTGGTTATGGCAGTGCCAACAACAGTTGCATTTTCAGGTAGCGCAGATGCACGTTCCCACAGACGAAGTAGCAAGAGCCATCTCGCAGAAGCTGGAGTCATCGCCCGGGATACTCTACTCTGAAATTGCGAGAAAGGCGGTGCAGTGTGGTCGCAGGGACCTTGCCGTGAAGGTGAGAACTTGGGGCATACTGATTTTTTCTACCTTACATAGCATTTTATAGACTTCTTTAATGGGCAAGTTAGGTCAGGAGTGAAACTTTATAACTTCAAAAGATACAGGCATGGTGGAGGGATAAATGCAAAATCATGTATCTTTCTTTTTGCTGCACTTGTGTCTTTTGGCAATTCTATACCTCCTTTTATTTAGTAATCAGCTTACTTTACCCAGTTTTATCAGGGGTATTGCTAGGCTGCCTTTGCATGCATTTTTCAGGTTTGTGAAGATGTGTTAACTTGAACATATGTTACAATGAATTTCGAGAAAGACGAGTGCAGAAGAGAATATCCAACATAGTGTTGCAAAGCGTCTGCAGGCCAATACACAAGTCGTGCTACAGAAGTATGGCTCAAATAGGCTCAAACTCCCAACTTTACTAGTCAGATCTGTGGTGCAGTTTTGTCAAGTAATGTCTCTATATTTTTATACAGTTGTGTGCTGGTGATACCTAATGGCACAAACTGTTAGTACATAGTTACAGTAACTAAAAGATTGAGGCAGGTAAATTGTTGCATCTTAGATATTGCAATATGGCCCTCATTCATTGGAGTAACTGCAGCAGGTCTAGGTGAGAATGTGACAACAGCCAGGGTATAAATACCGTGTAAAAAAGGGTGAATTAACTTTCAGCACAAAGAAGGAGGGAAGTGTGACTCGTAACGGGTGTAGCTATATCATGCTTTCTTTTGAAGCCAAGTGTTTAGTGTATATGTGTTCACTTTAACCATGTATATGGGCTATGTTCTGGTGGCAACAGTGACTTTCTTTTGCCTCAAAATGAAACAGACCTGATATGAATGAATTTTCTTATGACAGCTTCTGGACTGTGAGCCAAGAGCCTCAGAGCAAGTGCCTATACTGATTGAGCTGGGTAAAGAGGAACATGCACTTGTGAAGGCCATTGACAGTGGAGACACCGACCTGAGTATGAACTATTTTCCTCTGACTTAGCATAGAATACCGTGCATCTGCCCATTCCGCACTAGGCACCCACCCCCAAAATTTGAAGCATCTGAAAAAATATGCGCAGTACATATATATATGAAAAATTGACGACCTCACATGCGCCCATCTCCTATTTTTTCGCGATTATCTTCAAATTTTGAGTGGGCGCTTGTTCGGTATTTGACGGTATGTCTGCTTAAAAGCTTTGGAATTTTAGAGAAGAGGACAGTTAAGAAGGCGCGGAAGATACAAGCAGGCGAGCTTGTGAGGAGCGCGCAGATCAAAACGGGCTTAGACACTGGCAAAGGCAATCGTCATACTTTTGTTTCCACATCTTGTGCCCAACGTGAGGCCAGATGTTCTTTGCCTTGCTGCTGGTTTATTGAAATCTTAGCATATTATTCTTTCCTCTACCTTCAGCCATCGATTACGCCAAGTCCTCCAAATCATTGCTTGATTTTTAGTTCTGTCAATTGGATGATCCTGAAAATGATATGTTTCATGGAATGCAGACCAAATTTTTTCTGGAAACTCTAAGCATCACACAGAAAAAAAAAGTTGGTGCTGTATATTAGTCATTTTAGAGTTTATAGAGGTATGGTTTTAATTAGAAATCTCTTGACCATAATCAAAAACTTCTGAATAGGTAATTTTCGGAAAGACATAAGGTTTGCTCAGTGTTTGGGCGACTGTTGGAGCTCCAAAGGTTTAACCTTTGGAATGCAGCTCAGAGGTTTTGGCTTCATATTAGTTGTTGCTGCAAACGATTCACACAGATAAATATTTCAAAAAGTGACTTGTATGTTGTTTTGGATAATGCTCAGCAGGTGCCTCATTAAAACTTTATCTTTATTTTTACAAATTAAAAAGTTATGCAAAACTTGTATAAAAAGGTTCTTTGGCAGTAACCAATACGGCACCAGTCTTTTTTTGTGTGTGTGCGCATTGTGTAGCTTTGCAAGGAAATGGCATGCATTTCATGAAATACCCTGCATAGATGTTCCTCTCATGGTCCTATCTAACAAGGCAAGCAGATGCCACTTGAATGCACAGGCACGGAAGAAACAAATGAGCAAGCACCATTATCTTGTCACATAGCACTAGATAACAGCGATAAACACTTGATCATTGCTTTGGCATCAACATTCATATGTGCACATTTTATTTACTGTTGTAACATGCAAGAGGTATTCTCTTCATGCGTTGCCATTTCCTTTGCTCACGAGTGTGCCTGTCTGCAGGCGGTCGAATCTGCTATGAATGATTTGAAAAGATTGCCAGGTGCAATCGTAGTACAGGGCCAGGCAAGCTTCTGCGCTCGAAAGCCTCACCAGCGCTCGTAAAAGCTTCGAACGCTGCATGTGAAAAAAAAAAAATTGTTTTTTTGCAATAAACATTTTTGGGCAAAAAAAACAATTGTGAGGTTATTTGAAATAGAGCTTACAAAAAAAAGTTGTGGACAGGTAGGTTCGCTTCACTCGAGTCAAATGGTGACGGTCAAATATTCGAGCAATCCGCAATGTCAATCTAAGGTGGCAATTACTTGAACAAGCTATATCATCAACTTTGCACCTTCAGTCTGCGGGAGTAATATTGTGTAACAATCCTTAAGGGCTGTTTATACTCCGACGTTGAGCGCAGTGAACGCAGCGTAGCGCAGAACGCGCGCCTTTTATTGGCCGGCGACCAGGAACGCGATATCTGCGACCAATCAGTATCTGTGCGCGCTGCGCTACGCCGCGCCCGTCGACGTTACGTTGGAGTATAAATGTACCTTTATATAGCTTTGTGCATTCAAAAACTTGCTGTTCAAGGGGAACAGTTAGTAAAAGATGTGGAAAACTACCGTAAATTATGTATACTGGTTCACGGCGATGGTGAATTTCGCATATTGCAGCAACTTGGTCTATGAACCTAGTAGTCGTGAAATTTCATTCAACAAGACATTCTAAAAAGCGGCACTTCAATATAATTTCCATATCTTATGCCTTAAATATTAGGCCTGTGAAGAGAATAATTCACAGAAGTCTTCTATTTCAAATTGTTTTCAATCCTAATATCTTCTTTTTTTTTAAAGCACATGTCAATTTTTTTAGAGTTTTTAGAGCATGTCAAACTTGCACTTGAGGTGTCACATTATTTTGGCATGTGACCCTATTGTAGAGGGCTTCAGGCAGCTAAGCCACAATGAATCTTCTTGGGGACCACATGTGTCTCATGGACCTGAGCTTGAACAGCCCCCTACCACAGGAAGCGCTAAATCTTGATTAATGTCTATCAGAAATCCACCCCCATCTTAAGCTTTATGCATTGTAGTGAATATTGCGTGTCATAATGGGAAACTTGATGTGCATTGATTGCAGTCTACACGGTCATGTTGAAACTCAAAGAAATGAAGTCTGCGGACTTCGACCTGACAATCCGTCAGTACCCCGTAGCCCTGGCCCTGTATCTAAAGGTACAGTTTATTTATTAATATTACTTTTTTTCTTTTTTTTTTTAGAATGCTCATTTATTTGTAGCGTAAGGTAAATAGCTGCTTGTTTCTAAAAATAGGTATTACCAGCTGTTAATAAAAAAATTAAGCAATCACAAAAACACAACATGCTCGAGGTGCTGTTGGTGTGTTGTTGAAACGCTCGAGCTGAGGAAAATATGAGCGATGGTACAGAAGTAATGTCTCCAAATTATTGCCTCATAAAGTATAACATATTTATTAACGACATGAGAGGGATTATTGTTCACGGGGATTATTGTTCACGTTCACCAATGTTCAGTAGGGCCTGCATTATTATTTTCTTTCCTTTTTTTTCCATCGCTGAGTAAGATGCTTAATTTCGGTTCTGTAACAGCGTTGACATCGATCTTCGAAGGTTGTTACATACTGTTACAGTTCATCATCAGTTGAAAAATGGCATAGTTTGACTCTCATTTTGTAGTCCAAACAAGGTTTTATCACCCCTTGTACATTTTTAAACCTCCTTTGCATATGGAAGGTATACTACAAGCGTTGTACACTGGCTTAGCTCTGCCTTTATATTTTCTTCCGTAGGCTAATAACTGTATAATAAAGCCAATAGTGAATAGGCAGCCACGCTGAGCGGGAGAGACAGTTCTTAAGTTTAGCATTGTCACGAGCATATACTACGGTAGTGGTCTTTTTCCTCCTAAAATTCAGTTGTGCAAGGAGTGGGACCTGCAAAAATTGGAAGCACTGTACGATGTGGGAGACAACTTCACAGGAGTTGCAGAATGCAAGATCATGGAGAGCTACAGGACTCCGGTATGATTTTTTAAAAGCACTTTTGATAGTTTCGAAGTGTCTCAGTAACTTTTGATATAGTCTCGTGTTGCCTGATAAAAATGCTTTGTTTGATTGAAAATGTTCTGTATTCACACCTCAAGTAAAAACTAAGATGACAGTTGTCAAAAATTGCATATTACATGTAAAACATTGTTAAGAGCAACTAACTTAGAAAGGACTCCTGGGTAACGAACAAATTGAATCCATTTAGCTAGTCTTAGGGAAAATTCATCTGCTTTCAGTAGGGTTCTGATAAGAGAAGTATCTGATATCCAATTGAGAGGGTTCATACAGGCTAAAGCAGTTCTACTGTATTTGTCATGATGCAGTAGCTAGATTTTTCTAGCTCTTACAAAAGTATGATGCCTGTAGAATGGGCAGAATACTTTTCTCTACCGCACAAAAAAACTTAGCAAGTGTCTTCGCACATTTTCAATTAAATCATACCTTCAATATGTGGGAACTTTTGTTTGTTTCTAGACATATAAAAAAAGTTATCCTGGTCACTATTGCAATCGATTTTGGAATATCTCCCTATAGCAAGGAAAATATTGAATGGTAAAAAATCTGAAAATTTCCGCTGCCTCACAAATCGTTTTGTCTAATAAACTCATAATTACCAAGGTTTACTGAACAATAGGAGAGCAAAACATTATATTTTATGTTACTTTCTTTAATGTTTTTATTTCGCGTGTTTAAAAGAAAGTTTTTTTTTTTTTTTTAACTGGGAATAAACAATAAGTGAAAACTGCACTATTTAGCATTGAGCTGTAAAGTGCTTGTTGTAAAAAATAAGGAGGAAACCTGCAAGCCAGTTTCAGTTGTTAAATTTTTATTTATCTCATTTAATTATTTTCCTAACCACAAAACCTTGCATCGAGTGAAAGACGATAAAGCGCCAAACCTGCGTTGTATAATAAACTGGGGGCAGTCTATGGATAAAATTTATTTTACGAAGCTCACGTTGTCTTTTGAACTTCATTGCACCTTTTTACCGTAAGCCCCCCCAAAAAAAGCTTTTTGGTGATTTTCTAGCGTGTTGAGCAACGCCTGGCCTTATTACAAGCTGCGGCAACGAAGTACAGGCAAGCGAAAAATGACTTCTGCGCAACGGTATGTTTGCATTCTTGCTGTATTTTCCTTCCTGCCTAGTGCATCTGTCTGTGCAAAATGCTGCCCCAGTACTCTCTTGACCTTGGTGGCTGCCTCTGATGTAGGTCCTTTATTTCTCGCGCATATTCTAATACCTAACATTCAACGAATAGATTAGCGTCTTTCATTTGCAACTTTTCGACATGAATTCAAGTCACTGTGTGTTGTGTTATCCCTCTTTTTGTGTTTTTTTTTTTCCTATCCCTGTCTTAGTTTAAGTTATGTCAACTTTTCACCGGCTTTCACCCTTCTTATGGCTTATATAGTTATTTTTTTATTTGGAAAGTGCAGCGAGCCATTTAACCGGGCCTCTATATAGTTTGAACGCAAAAGTGGGTATGAAATAAAACAAAAAATGTGGTATAATAATATTAATATTGCTACGAAGAAGGAGAATCTTTATTTTAATCGGGGATTCAAACCGAAAAATATAATGTTTCGGTTACGGTTACGGTTTCCTATTGATATCGGTTTCGTTTCGGTTTTTTATGGTTATAATTTGTACGGTTCCAGTTACCGGTTACACGTTCCTGAAAGCCATTCTTTTTTTTTTTTTCGGTTTCTCTAATAATTTGTTTTATTGAAATGCTAGACAGCCGTTTTATAATAAACGGTTCAAAGTAGTCCCAGATATCCAACAACGGGGCATTCACAATAATAAGAACTCAAAAACATCTTAATACTTATAATTGGTCAAAAGTTGCACATGTTTCTAGCTCCGACACTTGTTCACTACATCTATTTGCATTATATAGTTTGATACCCAAGCATACGTGTCACCCCCGCTACTCGGGGATCATCGCATTCTATATAATAAAAATAAACATCGCTACTTTGTTGTTTGGCGGCGTTTGTAAACAATTATCAGAAAGCTCCCACTGGGTGCTGGAAGAACCATTTGCACCTTCTCATCACTATAGTTTGATGCAACCTAAGATATGTAGAAGAGGCTTCGCCCACACTGAAGGAAAGAGCAGAACTAGAGCCCTTTTCTAGTAAAATACTGCTAAGTGGAATAAAGTAATAAAATTGAGAGCTGGGTCGCGTTGGTCGGCCATCGCACGCTCGAGACAGCACCGCCATCTCCGCCGCTTCGCCGGCTCTGCGATATGCTACAGCCCTCGGGTACTTCTACAAAGCAAGATTGTAACTTGGAGGAGGGAGGGGGGGGGTGGCTAGTTGAGGGCCTTCATTCTGCTGCCCACTGACCTGGTGGGTAGGACTTGTGGCACTGCAGGCCCTCTTGGCTGTAGGTTCCGGGAGGGGTTTCTGGGCTTCTCTGAGAAACTTGAGAGTCTTGTTCCGAGTACAAAGCTGCTCCTGGAAGCCGCCCCCCTCCCCGAACAGCATGGCGGGCCCCTCGTCCTCTCTGTCCTGGGCCACCATCTGGCAAAGCTCTGGCACGATCCTCGTGATGGCGTACTCTCGGCGTTCCCGAGTAAGCGCTGGAAAGGGGCGCCCCAGCTGGGCAATGGTGGGTCCTACGTGGTCGCCTGCCCAATCGCCTCCTGCTCTAGGCCCTCCTCCAAGAGGGCCACCAGTGATCCCAAGGCCGCGGCCAGGGAGTCCTGGCACACCTTGAGGGCCTGGTCTTGTGCAGTGATGGGCCTCCCTTCCACGCTCCTCTTCTTCTTTGCCAGTGCCTTCATTTCTGGATTAAACTCGGGCACTGCGGCGAAGGGGAGTCGAGGTCGGGGAAAGCTTGCGAGTGCCGCCCTGCACCGCTCCAGGTGACCCTAGGGAGTCTCGTGCTTCCGGACGAACTCCAGGACCTTGGGGTCCATCAGATGCGGTCGTCCCTCTGTCGGTTTCTCCAGCCAGGAGTGTGGCTCCAGCAGGTCAAAGTCTGGCTCCAAGAAATCTTCCGTCTCGGTGTCCGTGGGACCACGACTTCCTCCATGCAGCAGGTAGCGAGCCCTGCTGCAGTAGTAGCGAGGGTCTTGACTGTCCGCCTAAGTTTGCTTACGTCGTTCGACATCTGTGGAAAGGCATGGATGCTGCGACTCGTGCAGGTGCAAACCTCGCCCTTATGCCTTCACTTTTTTTTTTTTTTTTCTTACCATTGTTTGGTGTTGGGGCCCCTAGAACGTCTGGGGAGGCTGAGAAATGCACGGCTGTGTCTGGGGCCAGAGCCAGGACCTGAGCGGGACACTTCTTGTGGGTTCCGATATCTTTGTTCGGGGCTAGAGCCACAAACAAAGCCCGCAGGGGTTGCTTACGCATTCTCCGGTGCGTGGGTTTGCAAATGGCGCCTTCTCGGGTAAGGAAATATTTAGTTTCGGCTGAAGACTAAATCTAAAGGCGCATCTATTTCCGATGGGCCTAATTCAAAATCCGGAGCAAAACTTGAAAGAGTGCCGCATTTGCAAGTCTAACTGAAACTCGAAAGAGATATTCGCCAAAAATGCCACACTCCGACCAACTACTTGCCCTGGTTGAAGCGAGACACTGCTTCAGCGACAGCCCTTTCCACAGCCGGCAGAGAGTCATGCATGCTCTTGAAGTTTTGGCCTCATATCACCGAGTGTAGGCTCTCAATGGCCTTCTGCGTCTTACCATCACTGCAGCGCTCCAGGGGAGTCTGGTCGCTCAGCCACTGAAAGACCAACTCCAGTGCTGTGCGAATGAAGCCTGGTAGAGGGTTCTTGTGTGTTGGTGGCTCCTCGTGGTTGGCCAATGCGCGGTTGTAGGAGCACCAGGAATTGTCACCTTCAGGACAGCGACTGTGGTCTGGGGCTTCGTCTGTTGACGTCATGTGCAACGAAGTGGCTGCGCCTCCTTTTTCATCCCTGGGACTTCGTGCCTGTGGGTCCTCAATGCGTATCCATAGTAGTCTGATTTTTTAAATCTTGTCCTGGGTCAGCTTCCTTTCTCCTCCAAGAGACTCCCCTTGTGCCTTCTCCTTCTCTACCGCTGTGCGAAGAGCTGCCCCCATCCGCTAGTGCACGTGGTTCAGGCAGTCCTTCTTCTCGCAGTGTCAAAATAGGAACTGGAGACGAGCAAAACCAGCGTGCGTCTCGGACGGCGTAGCGAATGAAAGCAGACGACGTGGAGCAGGCCAGAGAAGCAGGAGAGAAGGCACACGCCAATGCAAATCGGAGAGCGGCGCTTCAGAGGAATGTGCACTTTGAACGATCAGCGTCTCTTGAGCTCTGCTCACGCTCTTCTGAAAAGCATTGATGACGTCGCCGCCTTGATGCGGATGCCACTTCGAAGCGTGCCGAAACGAAGGGGGGAAAACGAGCTTTCAAACAAGACCAAGGTGGAGCCGGTCGGTTCCAAAGTCGGGCTCTTCAATGCTTACAAATTGTCGTTTTTTAATATTTAGAGACTGAATTAAGCATTCATATTTTAGGAGAGTATACTCGGGACCAGTGGTTCCCAAATGGGGGTCCACGTACCCTTTGGGGTCCCTAAAGTCCTTCTTAGGGACCCCGAAGCCTTAAACCGTCAATCAAGCCGAGCACTCTCTTTTATTGATGTTGGTTGTTCACAAAGCTAAACAGCCATATGCACTGAGTGAGTAGAGTCGATAATTTTCCGTTTTAGAGCTTTGAAGTTGGTTTGCAAACATTTAGTCCCTTTTGCTTACCCTTCAGTCATTGCAATCATCCAATACCCTCCTCTCCCTCTTGGTGGATGGGATCTCCCATCACTTCTGTCAATCCAGAAGGGCTCCCCAAAACATCAGTGGCTGAGAATCACTGCCTTGGGCCATCAGTCAAGCCGAGCACTAAAACATATTTTTTTATTGATGCTGGCTGCCCCACAAAGCTAAATAAACGAAACCATGTGTACCGAGTGAGCAGGGTCGATTAACTTCAACTTCAGGGCTGCAAAGTTGGCTTGCATGCATTTAGTTTCCTTCGTTTATCCTTTTTGTCATTGCAATCATTCAATATACTGCCCCCTCCCCCCCGGCAGATGGGGTCCCCCAATACTTCTGTCGATTCAGAAGAGGTCCCTGAAAGGATCAGTGGTCGAGGATCACTACTCTGTACCATGGAGTCTTCAAAATTGTGATTTCTGAAAGATGCAACACTTTTAGTGTTTTTTTTTTTTTACTATATTAAGACCCGCATCTAAAAGAAGTCTAGGAAGTAGATAACAGCATTTTCTACCTATTATTTATGTACATATTTTGACCGTTCATTTATTATTATGATGGTTCAAGTAAACCATATTACGGTATTTATTTTTTGGTGCTACCTGTGCTTTTATATGTATCTTTTTACTTTCTTACTATCGTATTTTTAGTCTACTATATTTATATACGTGTTTTATTTCAACTCTGGCATGTGCAAGCTGCAGGTTTGATGGAGTTTTTATTCTCAAGTTGTTGACCGCTGAACTGAGCGAGGCGGAAACTGCTGTTTCTTCTTGGGGATTACATCCTTGACCCCTTCCCATTTTTCACTCCTTATAAGATAGGACGTTTCTGGAACACTCTCAAAATATGTTTCATTTTGCTGATGAGTTTGAAATCTTTTTACATTTTAAAATATTTTAATAAATATGTCAAACTGTATTTTTACAATATCTTACAAAGTTTAGCAAGCTCTTCTGTGTATAAGCCTAGTACACACAGCATCATAATCTTAATGTTATTTATTTTTATTTGCTATGCCCAAATATTTGCCTCATTCGTGGTCGCATTATATTTACGTGTAAATACAGTATCAAATACCAATCTTGGTGGCGATTCAAGCAGATACCTATGTGCTATTACCTACAAAGTCATACTGAACGGGCTTGTAACCTTAAAACAGAATGGCTTTCCTCACTGTCTATCAGAAAACCTACAGTAGTATGAATATTTCATCAATAAATGTTATGTACCAAAAGCAATGCTGCTTCTCTGCTGTTTGAAAATGGCCCATCAGGTTATCTAGCCTATGTGCCGGAAGAGATGACATTGCATAGGCTCCATTAAACGGGTATTGAAATGAAATTCCAGCACCTATTTTATTGTCTAAATGTCAACTGTGTTGTGGCAACGCCACATAGACACCAATTTCTTGTTTGAAAAAACATCAAAACTTTGTTTAAAGGGATACTGAACCGAAATTTGGATTTCGCAAAATAAGGCCGCAGAAGCATTGAACGGGACGCTACGAACTCCAAAGCATCAGTCATACATCGATATCTCAAACGGATGGCCGTACTTTTGGAAAAGAAGGGCGCGATGAAGCGAGGCCTTTGACGTCACTGTCCTCCGGGAGAATTTGAGAATGAGGGGAAGCGGCCTCGCTTCTCTCCTCCTCGCTTCGGTTCACCAGCTCGAGGGGATGAAGCGAGGAGGAGAGGGAATGGGAATCGTGACGTGCCTTGTCTCGTCGGCCTCGTCGGCCGTGTTCAATCGGAAACTTCTTTTCCAAAAATACGGTGATCCGTTGGAGATATCGCTGTAGGAGTGATGTTTTTGGGTTTTGCAGCGTTCCGCCTATCTATCCAGCCCTGTTTTGTGAGCTCGAAATTTCAGTTCAGTATCCCTTTAAAACAAATAAATTGATTATCAAACTGCACCTGGTGCATGTTCTCAAATCGACTCAGAATGTCGTTACATTGATCGTCCCCAAAATGCAGCTCCGCTCTGCGAAAGTACAGCGCAGAGTTTTGAGTGTGCATAGCCTGCCAAACTTGGCCGAACCGGATTTTCCCTCTCTCTCTTCTTTCTTTGCGGCTGGCAAATAGAAAGGAAGATGGGGAGGGAGTGAGACTGAGAGGAGGAGTTCAGTATGGTTTTGGGGTGCTCGTGTCTACTCGTGTCGCCCAACCGGTCCTCGGGCATCTCGAACGGCTGAGTTGCAATGTGTCGACGTCACCAAGTGACAAAGCTCATAATCATGGCAGCCTTGCCATAACCTTGCCCATGAAGGAAAAAGTGACGTCACGAATGCGCCGGATCTCCCAAGACGCATCACGCTGTCCGATGGCTGCTCTTTGAGCGCTTGCCAGGGCTGGCCGTTTAGAACGAAATATATAGCCATTCATTCAAAATACAAGCGTGCGATTGTCATTGGCAGATAGTGTTGATCATGTCCAACCTATATCTAAATGTGAGAGGTATATTATAATTTTCATGTCAGTATCCCTTTAATCAGGGTAAAAGCCTAACTGCCATGACATACTGAAAAACATAACCGGCAAGGATAGACAACTACAGCCTTTCAACCTCTGCGGTTGAAAAGAGGCAGATTTTTCAAAAAGAAAAAAAGGAAGGGGAGAACAAAATGAGAGAGAATGGAAAGGAGAGGGTGACATCTTTGACCTTGGGGAAATGCAGGTCATTTCTGGTTTCAGAGATTTCAGCTCTTTGTTTAGACCAAACAATGAAAAGGATAGCCATGTCTTTTGCCGCTTTGAGCATCTTATGTGCTTCAATTTTATTCAGCAAACAGAGGACCAACTGCGCCTGATGAAGCACCAGCTGAAGTATGAAGGCAGATTCAACGACAAATTCGACGGCCTGTCCGTCCAGCAGACAATGCGGCGCCTTATGGAGATCAAGGAGATGAAACTGGCCGAAGATCTTTGTAAGGAGTTCAAGGTCCCTGAGAAACGGTAATTGGAGCACAAATTTGCTGATGATAGTAGCATCAGATAGTCCTACAGGACAAAATCTTTTCAGGAGCATCTAACTGGAGTGTAAATTTGGGCAATAGCTATCTTTCTCCAGAAAGAAACTAAATCTCATTTGATCCCTTCCTTCAGAGGTGAGGTAATATGTTGTTAGGCTTCTGGGATGGATTACTGAAGGTATTATTTTGAAGGTAGATGGGTGATATGAATCCTGGACAAAAGCTCACCGGACGAAAGCTCACCCATTTTTTCACAGACTCGGACAAAAACTCACCAGGAGAAAATTTCATGTTGGTCTTAACACGTATGCAGGCAACTTAGGTGCATGCGTGGGACACGTAAATGCAACGATACATTAAATCTGACAGGCGCACGGTTTGTTGCTTAGAGTAGAAACAAGTTTATTTATCGATTGGTTAGAAGCAAATGCAGTCGCCCACTAGCTCCAGCAGTCTTGGTAGATCTGGGTGTACCTGTAATCCCTCGAAAATATTTTTCACACGGTTCTGTGGGCGTAGAGTAGTTTTTCGCACCCGCTTCTCTGGGGTCTCACCTCTCTGGACTTGTATCAATGCCGTGGCAACAAGCGCCTGATTTTTCTGTAGGCATTCAGTCAGCCTCCAAACGCTTGGATGGGCGTGGCCAACAAACTTCTGGAACCCGGTATTCTATCCTTTGTAGGTGTTGTTCGTCTGGTCTTTATCTTGAAGAGTGGCGTCGTACATATCCCACCTTTCCGGGGGAAACTCCGGTCGTCGTCGGTACACAGTCAGGCAAAGGGAAGAATTCGCTCTGGTTGCCGCTGCACAACGAGCAGAGGCATAACGGAAGGGGCCGTTGACATACGTGCAATCAAAGTAGTCCAGCAGGTCGCCGATGTCACCGGTAGACTTTTCCCTGATGTAAGTTAGTCTTCGGACACAAGCTGTGGTGGAAGGAACGCGAGCCTATCCAAAATCCCGCACAGCTTCGAGCTTTCTAAATTGGTCATCTATCCAAAAGGCCACAGTCCCGTTCCTTGAAAATATTTTTAAAACTTCGCAACTCAATGGTTTGTATATTACATTTTTGCTTCAGTTTCCTTTTCACAACATCCTGAGATAATTCTTGATTTCAATTACATTTACGACGCTCAATGGCAGAATGAATTTAATTTTCCTAGCCATTCACTTCAAATATTAACCTGAACCCCAAGAAAACCCATGCATTAGTAATGAACACGGGCAAATCCAAGAAAGGGGGGGGGGGGGGGGGGCCACGGGGGCGCTCCCCCCCTCCCCCCCCCCCATACGAAGTCGACCCCCTCCCCTCCCCCCTTCTCGGTGGGCAATTTGACGCGGGTGGACCCGCCGGTGTAGAAGAAAGAATGGGAGAATAGTATCCTTATAAATTTTCTGCTCCCCCCAAAACGGAGTTCTGGATCCGCCACTGGTAATGAAGAGACATTGTGCCTAACCTTTATGTGCGCATTTAGCGTAACGTAAGCACCACGAGAAAGCGAGGTCGACAAAGGGTGACTTCACTTCTTCGGTCACTCTTCGGGTTCAAAAACTTCGGTTCATGAAGTTTCTTGGCCGTGGCACAAGGGTGCTCTGGCATACCTTGAGTCAAGCAAGCTTGATCTTATCAGCTCCACATAGTTTCGGTGACCTAAATATTGGTCCCAAATCGTTGCTTTTCTGCCTGTTATGGCTTATCTGTCGACATCTTTGCATGGGATGGGATGCCAGTTCTCTTAAAAATGATACAATGTCCATCGCATCCGCTCTTTATCCCAGCCCGTGTTTCACCCAAAGTAGCAAAAAAAAAATGAGGTGAGCTTTTGTTTGGGTCTGTGAAAAAACGGGTGAGCTTCTGTCCGGTGATATTTTGTCCAGTGAGCTTTTGTCCGGTTACCGGGTGATATATGTGATTTTTCTCACAAGTTAGCACTGTCAAATACAAGTGTGAGATTAGCTCTGTACCTTAATGACATTACAGAGCAGTTCAAGGCAGGCCAGGCACTTCTCTTGGCATAGAAATATCTTGAAATGCTGTTTTAGAGGGCAAAGGACTCTCCAAACTTGTGGTGGTGCCTAGTCTGTGGTAGGGAAAGCTTTTAAAATACCTTCCCCTTTTCTCCTCTGAATAATGATTTAATCAACAATTTTGTTCTTTAGGCAAACTTTGCGCAAGCAAGTTCACATTCTCAGAATTTATTTTTAGTTTATTTGTGTGAATAATTTTATAAATGTAATGTCTATTTTCTTAGCTGCCAGTGTATGAACTGGTGATAAGGTAATTACGCAGGTATATCACTGTGGTCCACCAGCCACAGTCCACAAGCCACAGTAGACCATCCCAGAAAATCCCAGAGGGCCTCGCAGCAATCCCAGACTGCACTGCATATCGCAGGAAATTGTGGGATTGTTTGGACGTACGCTCAGGTTGACACTTGATATATCCCGGAGCTGGCACAATCTGTTTCTGCTGTGGAGAGTGGACAGGCTATTACCATTGTGCACCTGGGGACGTGCACTTGATGTCCAATTCTAAACTACATGCCAACCAAAGACTGAAAGTGTGCATAGGATTTTTTTTTTTTTTATTGAATTAAATATGAATTGTTGCCAAACATGGCACCTGGACATTTTCGCTGACAGTAGTGACTTCCAAGACAATAGTCATGACTGTTCACTGAAACATAAATGTGTCATCAACCATAAAAAATACTTGACAATAATGCATGAAAAAGCATGCATGCATTCAACCCAGAAATTCCAAACTTTCTTCCAGTTATAGAACTGCCTACTAATGTGTGCTAGCAGGACCTGGAGGCATGTATATTCAAGATCATTTAATCAGTGCACAGAAATTTAGTGCTACAAAAAATGAGTCGTGGTGACATGTTATCAGTCGATACTCATAGAAGTTTGGGGATTGCGAGCTAAAAGGTTTTTAAATCTCTGACCTATACAGTTGCCAAAAATTTGAAATAATTTCTCTTCTTGGTTAATACATGTGTCAAACATTTATAAGCCGATTCTACATAAACCTAATCAACGACTTTAGACATTTCACGTTTTTGTGACATTGACCACGTGGAATGCGATTTAGTAATACTGTAAATGACTTCATTTTTGTAGGTGCCTATCTTTTTGCGATTTTCCCAACCTGAAAGAGAGTGTTAAAAATCCATCACGCAAATATATCACCTCATGGTAACAAGGGTGTAGCCCGAAACAACCCATTCCCGTTTGAACCCGTTTCATTTCGACCCATTCCCGAATCGACCTTCCCGTTTGAACCCGTCCCGTTTCGACCCATTCCCGAATCGACCTTCCCGTTTGAACCCGTCCCATTTCGACCCATTCCCGAATCGACCTTCCCGTTTGAACCCGTCCCGTTTCGACCCATTCCCGAATCGACCTTCCCGTTTGAACCCGTCCAGTTTCGACCCATTCCCGAATCGACCTTCCCGTTTGAACCCGTCCCGTTTCGACCCATTCCCGAATCGACCTTCCCGTTTGAACCCGTCCCGTTTCGACCCATTCCCGAATCGACCTTCCCGTTTGAACCCGTCCCATTTCGACCCATTCCCGAATCGACCTCCCCGTTTGAACCCGTCCCATTTCGACCCATTCCCGAATCGACCTTTCCGTTTGAAGATGTCCCGTTTCGACCCATTCTCGAAACGACCTTCCCGTTTGAACCCGTCCCATTTCGACCCATTCCCGAAACGCCCTTCTCATTTGAACCCGTCCCGTTTCAACCGATACCCAAAAGACCCTATGCGTTTGAACTCGTTCATTTTCACACCCTTTGTATAAGACCCTGCGCATCACAACCTTTTCGCGAAAAATGCAATCGTTCTAACCCTGGTCTGCTGCACCTTTTCTGCTTAAGAATATATGTTCTGAAATATTATTTCAAGCCAATGTATTCTAAAAATATGCACCTCTTTCAGGCAAGCTTCGAAGTAATATATTATTCTTACTTCAACCACTCAGTGTTTTTTGCTTTTTTTATTTCAAGATGATCCCCATAACGTGCAACCGCGAAACGGTATATGTACACTCTGCGACACCGTTACTGCAAAGACGACCTTGTTGCTTCTTTTAAATTCAGGCACCAAATTTTAGGGCTTAGGGTACTGGTTCAGATGAGCACTTTCAAAGACAGTAATAGTTTTTATGGCAGCCTTCTAATTCTACGAGTAAACAGCAACACCGCCGATGGCTTGTTCGCGCTACGTACAATATTTGAAGTCTTGCGTACACAACCACATTGGGTAAGCTAAAATTAGCATCACCATCGCGACGCTATTTTTAGTGTACCCAAAGTGCTTGCGTACATTATTCTAAAACCTCATATTAGTGATCTTGATATCCTGGAGAGAGATAAATCAGACAGGGTGACAGGCTTATGATCGCGACTTTATTTTATTTTGCCATTTCAAACACTGAACACTTGCGTACACAGGAAAACATCATAGACTAGAAAATTCCTTCGCCTTGTTGAAAAAGTCGAACAGGGGAATCGTGCCATCAGAAAGGCGACACTCCAGTTCTGATAGTTTGCGGACCTTGCTGACCCACTTGTGCACCCTGGCCCGCACGGCACCACTATTTGCAAGCAGCTGCAAAGATACCCTTGTCGTAGAATAGATAAATGGGCTAGTTGGTACATCACTGAATGGAAAGCGCCGAATAAACAAGGACGAAGAAGGGGACAGAGACGAAGCGCACTCAACAGAAGGTTTCTTGAAACAAACATTGGACTATTAAAGGGGTACTACAACGAAATTTCGGCGCTTATTTTATGGTCTATATGTGTTCAAAGGAGCAGTATCACATCGGACACACCAATATCTGGTTAAAAAAGACACGAAAAGGAATTTTAAGACGAATTAAACGGTTAGCAAAGAGCACCTGGTGGATGTCGCTAACGCCTCGTTTGTAATGCCCGTCTAGGAACCTTGAGAGGTAGTGACGGTTATTGTCTCGCCTCCGGCTGCTCCGGCCACGACGAGAGAAGAGGGAAAGGAGGAACTCCCCTCTTCCCGAGAATTCCTTTTGTGCATCCCAGAAGTCGCTATTGTTCCTTTACAAGATTATAGAAGATTAACCCGTCACTCAAAATTCTTACAAAAGCAGCCGCTTCGGTGGCTGGAACGACTAGGCCATCCTCTCGACGTCAGCCTCGCGGTAGCTTTGCTCGTCCCGAGACGACCTACGTCACGATTGTGTCGGATGTCACGTGCTCTAAGCTGGGCCTTCTCCGAGCGCTTGCCAGAGTGGGCCGTTTATAACAAAAAATAGAGCCACCAGGCTCAAAATACAAACGTGCGATTGTCATTTACGGATATTGTGGATCATGTTCAACTTATTTTTGAACACGACGGATATATTTCAAATTTCGTTGAAGTATCCCTTTAATACCGTCTATCTGGGTGTTGGCTCAAAAAGAAAAGGGGAACAGCATCGTGCCCAATGAGAGCTTCGCTGGCAAAATCATGCCACCATGTCGCGGATGAGAGCTTCCTCACGCAGGTGAATCGTCTAAAATGCGGAGGGTACGCCGATCGCTTCTTGGGGGAAGTAGCGGATAACCTTGTTTCCAAGATGAAGAAAAAAAATGACAATCATATTCCTTCCAGACAACTAACAAGCCTGGCGGTGATTCCTTACATTCACAATCTATCTCACAATCTAAAAAAAGTGGCGGCTACTTTTGAAGTGCCAGTGGTGTTTTCAGCGCCACACAAGCTGTCTCATCTATGTTTAAAAATAAACAACGAAAAGGGAGAGGGTAAAGTGTGTCAAAAGAAACACGCTAAGCAATACGTGGAGTGTGCAACGTCAGTGGTATATAACATACCAATGAGTTGCGGGAAATCGTATGTGGGCGTTGCATAAATGGGAGGGCCAGGGAACATGCCTGGTCAGTGAAACAGTCCCCGTCGGGCAATCTTGCGTTGCACTGTGACAGGTGCCCATGTGGCTTGGAATTGGAAAAAACAACAGTTCTGGGCAGATACGCAAACAAAACAGCGCGAGAAATACATGAGGCATTTCGCATAAGAGAGCAAGAGGAGAGTCTGTGTATTAGTGCGCCGTCACTGCACTTAACAGATAAAGAGTTTTCTTTTTGAGCCAACACCCAGATAGACGGTATCAATTGTCAATGTTTGTTTCAATAAACCTTCAGCTGAGAGCGCGCTTCGTCTCTGTCTCCTTCTTCGTCCTTGTTTATTCGGCGCTTTCCATTCAGTGATACCCTTGTCAAAGCCTCATCCCGTTTGATCAAAACGATGAAGCAGTAAATGTTCGAGTGAGTCCTCCCTGACACCGCGTTTATCTTGCAATGCCATGTGTCCAAGGTTGTTTCGGGAGAGGGAGAAGTGAGGTCAGCGAGGAGGAGAGACATTGGACACTTGAACCTAATCAACTGTTAAAGAACAATACAAACGAACCGACCCAACTGCTAACAAACGATGGCCGAAGCGGGAAGGTTGTTTCGGGATAGGGCCAAATGGGAAAGGATGAAACGAGAAGGTCGTTTTAAGCCGGGTCGAAACGGGAAGGTACAAACGGGAAGGTTGAATTAAGAATGGGTCGAACCGGGAACCGCCCGGTAACAAACAGTATATTGCATGTCGATCCAAACCATCAAATGTTCTGTATGCCATATATTCCCAAAAACCACACTGCAAAAATGAGCCTGCAAAAATAGAAATTGCTTACTGTATGTATTTTTTCTTGATTTCTATTAACAGCCAAGAATATCTATGCTTTGGCACAGCAGCGTTATACTATTATTGGGAATGCTAATACAAAAATCGTACATGGTTCCCATGTTTGATCATTAGTGATAGACAACTCTGCTGTTTTCCTCCGGCCAAAGAGCCTCAACCAGGCAGGCGTGAGGGTGCACCATGATCTTCATGACACTTTTCTAGATCACAATTCACAAATGCAGTTGCCTAAAGTTCTCGATCTGAAGTCTTGCCAAGTTCTCAAGTCTTACCACGTCAGATGGTCAGCCGGGTGAAACATTGTGGAATCTACCTGGCTACATGCTGTAGCCAGCTAGCTTTGATCACCATCATTTGTTTCAGTTTTTTCTTGAAGCCTTATGTATAGGCTAGCTGCTGCAACTGTGTAGAGAATTCTACACAGTTGCTGCACTGCAGAAAGATGGTGCAGTTCACTTCGAAAAGAGGTACAATGCGATCAGCGAGCACGTTCGACGTATTGTTCAGTGATGGTGATGTATTCAGTGCACTCGAACGCTTGGATACCCATCAAGAGTCAATTCTGTCGGTGTGATACCAGTCTTTCAGGAAAGTGTCACGGGTGTAACGCGCATTTTGGTTGATCACGAGCTGCCCTTCTGAAGTGCGTAAGTACATGAGCAGCGTGTCACTGTGTTCGTGACTTGTACCAACTGCAGGTCACTGAAGTGATATTATGTGGTTGAGAAAAGAGTTGGATAGCTTGAAACCCTCGGGTGAATAAAAGATAGGTTCTCTATACTTCGTGTGAAACTTTAGGTAGTAGTAGAATGAAGGCTGCAGGTGGGAACTTGTATCTGGCCGGCGCTTTTGCTCCTACAGTCCAGACATATTCAAAGCAAAGAGAATCCACTAACAACCTTTGCCTTGTTCCACCGCAATTTCAAACTGAGGTGCTGGTTTTCTGAGAGTTAAAGGGAAGCTCTTTTGTTATGGCTAAAACATTTATGGAACCATGGTAGAGAGAGCATAGTATGCAATCTTTAAATGCTTTATGTAGCAACCATATTGCTTCAGGATTAAACTTGGTGCAGGTTATGCACGCCAAATTTTTCGGAAATTGTGGTCACATCCACTGCATTGATTCTTGATAATTACTGAAGCGTTCGAGAGCACGTGCGAGCTACACCACCACTTGGCAATGCATTAAACACAGGCATTGATTGCACTGCATGTGTTTTTGAAGCAAGCTGGGCTGCCTTTCTGCAGTGTTGTGCCTTCACAGAACCTTCGCCAGGCCCTCAACAACAACAGCTGCTTGCACACACAGTTTCAAGAAATCTCGCATTCATAGCTTGGGGACGAAGCAGGAGTACACAATCCAAACATTCGTCATGAGGGTCAGTGGGGTGCGCACTGTCATGTGCTGATTTTCGTCACCTCTATCACTCTCACATGGTTGGCATTATCATTATTATTGTTTGATTCCCTGTTCCACCACTTTTAAATGCTGTGTTATTGTGCCCTGCTTTACTCTAGGGTCTGTAGGTCACATGTTAAAAACTTTTGAAGCACTGCTTAGAGTTTCCTGATGAGAAGCGAAAGGAATCGGGCCTTGGGTTGTTAGTCTGATTCCATATTGGCATTCCACTCATTTATCCTCCAGGTTCTGGTGGCTCAAGTTGTCAGTGCTTGCAGAAGGAAACCAGTGGATAGAGTTGGAGAAATTCTCGAAGTCGAAGAAGTCACCTATAGGATACGAAGTAAATAGCTTGTCTGGTCCAAATTTTACTCTATCTTTTTGTGAGGCAGAAAAGTACATCTAACCCATGTTTCATACTATTACAGCCCTTTATTGACATCTGCCTAAAATATGATAACAAGTATGAAGCAATGAAGTACCTTGCCAAAGCAAAAGAAGAGAACAAAGTCAAGTACTTTGTGAAGCTTGGGTAAGTTGTGATCACTGCTGAAAATCTTATATATTGGCATTACAAGAATTTACTTACTAAGGAAGTATAATTTGAGGCAGCTTGGGAAAGGTACAATTGATTATTTCAACAACTTTGGAAAGGTACAATTGATTATTTTAGAGCACTTGAAGCAGCACATACGTATTTACTGGCATAATGAACACACTTTTAGAGCGCAGCTCTTAGGTGCCCGTTTCTTGCTTGAAAGGCTTCGCCGTCGGCGAAATCTCGTGGTGCACTATGGGACGCGCGACGTCACTGATGATGTCATCAGTGACGATAACGATGACGTCACAAGGACCACCAGTGATGTCATCGTGATGACGTCATGAGTGACGTCACTAGCAGAAAAAATTCCCCGCTAAATCTAGCGGAAAAAATTTCCCCGCTAAATCTAGTGGAAAAAATTCCCCGCTAAAGTTAGGGGAAAAAATTGCCCCGCTAAATTCCTACCAAATTTACGCACAATGCTCTCACCAAAGATGTGCATTTTCTGCGACTTGCGTTAAGCACATGTCGATCCACATCCATCTTAGTAGTGGGGGACTTTCCACCTTCTCCCCTCAGTACCCTTCTCTCCTCCTCCTCAAGACCTGTGCTCTAATTCGGCGTTGCAGGGGAGTGTAAACGTCTTTCATTTATTTTTCTGAAAAATTGACCTATATTTGGGGGGGGTCATTACGCAGCGTAAAATTTTTGCATTTAACACTTTGCGCAAATGTCATTTTAGGTGCCAATTTGGCATGGCAGGGTACTGTGGCACGTCTCCACTGACGGAGGAGTGCCCACGGCTGGTTGTGGGAGTGCCACTGCAATCATGCTCTATAAATTGCAAACCTTTTTTAGGGCGCTTTTGGTGTGCCTTGTGCTGAAGAAAAAGCGCCCTACAAAGCGCACTCAGCACGGGGAGCAACGCGACCGTCCTTAGGCCTAACCACTCTCAGTCACTGTCCGGAGGCGGACCACAGACGACGGCATGTTTGTTGAATAGGCGAAGAATGTCCAAGGCTGGGCAATTCCTCGACCCAAGCTTCGTCAAGTGTGCGCGCCGCTCGGTTTCACGGTTGATCACTTCCGCAACTATGTACCTGTGGCCGCTTGCAGCCATTATGAGAGCGGCTTGGGCTTGGCTTGGACTTGGCCTGACTGTTTGGCAGCAAAAGAAAATTGACTTGGTGGCTAGCTAAATTGGATGCAATCGGAGACTCGCGGAGCCGAAAATTGGAAGTGCGTTCATTACGAGAGGGAAAAAAAAAGTCTAAATATTGGTACCCATTTTGGGGGGTGCGTTTATTATGCGAATATGTTCATTATGCAAGTAAATACATACTGCTGACTTTGTTGTCACTGCCATTATGACACATCATTCATTGGTCGGGCCATGAGGCATGTTCAGCGCACTGTAAGGAAAGTTCCCCACAAAGCCACACAAATTTGTGCTTGTTTTACAGTCAAAGTGGGCTTGCTGAATACCCAAAATAAATAGCCGCCTCGGTGGCTCCGAGGCGAGAGCGCTGGCCTACGGATCCCCATGTGGCGGGTTCGAATCCCGGCCGAGGTGCCCGCAATCTGACGGAGGCTTATTGCGGAGGAGGCGCCGTGTAACCGAGCTTTCGGTTGCACGTCAAAAGATCCCCAGGTGGTCCAAATTAATCCTCAGTCCTCCGCTGGGGCGTGCCAGATGCCCGTCGTTGGTTTGGCACGTAAAACCCCCAAATTATTTTACTTTTACCCAAAATAAATTTGCAAGGCAAAATAAATTAAAGATTAAGTTGTGAAAATTGTCTCAGAATAGACTTCCTCATTCCTTGCTGGCCTCTTCTCTGCCTCCTTTCTAATTATATGTGGTGTTGTCAAAGGCATAGTTAAAAATATTTAAAAGAAGTAATATTGGAAAATTTACAAAATCCAAAAGGCAGTTGGCTTTTTTTTTTTTTTTTCATTGTATGAATTGACATTATAGTTTTATAAACATATATTTTTTTAGGCTCGCAAGAGCCAACTATTTAAACAACTCTAAGACCCGAAGACTGGTGTGTATTTTGTATTTGTAAAGCAACGATTGTTTTGAAAATATCCAACAACTGCGTGCTTTGGAAAAATATCCAACTGCATGCAGGCACCTTGGACAGTGTTTGAGACCACCTACTGGGGATTTGTAGACTGCCACTTCATTTTGGAGCCACCAAGCTGGCCTTAGTTGCAAATGAAGTTTCAATTGCTCGTTCACGGCCTAGCACTTCTCTGTCAAACTTGTTTAGTCACAGTATATTTGGCAAGACATCAAAAATAAATTGGAGCCAGTATGATATTTGTGCTACTGTTATACTAGGACAGTAGGCCTGTTAGACATGCAAGAAAGTCCAGCTTGATTCAGTGTAAGTTGAGGTCTCACAGTGATGGAAGTGCTACACCATTTGCACCAAACTGCCATGAACGAAAATCTGATACACCTTGCACCAAAATGCCATTTTTGTTAAGAATTGTGCCGCACCTGCGCCGAGATGGGCTTAAAGCAAAAAAGTTAATATTGTATTATTGGTTGACTCTAATATTTAGCAAAGTAGAAGGAAAGGAAAATTGTACAAATATGAATTTTGCTTGTCTCTACTGTAGTTTGTTTCATCTTAGGTCAGAGCACAGTCAAAGGCTCGACACATACAACCACAAACACACATACTAAATGCGCAAGTCACAGGATATTTGCTGCACTTGATTGGTTTTACGCGATGAAAGAACACATACAAGTAGATGATAAATGCCGCAATGTCGCGCCCTAATGCTGCGAATCAACCAACCAGAGCGGTTGATGCTGGGCATCAACCGCTCTGGTTGGTTGATGCGCTGGTTGGTTGATCGCCGATATCGTCTGAATTTCCAGACGATGTCGTCGATGTCAGGAACTAAGAGTCCTGAGAAAACTTCGCAGAATAGTAGGATTGCTGATTGTGGCTACTGTGATACAACAAAACCAGGTTCTTGTACTCCTGATAGATCATTTGATTATTATGTCCGCCACTTGTCTTCGTTTCGTGGCTGCAGAGTACCGTGGCAGTTGCACCGCTCACGTCAACCTCTGCCTCTGACCAGCGTATGTGCGTCGAGCTTCACCGCTTTGCACCGGAGTGCTAGGAGCAGCGACTGACTTGGGGGAGCGCCTGGCTTAGCGCAATAGGCACGCAAACTATGCTCGAAATTATTACAGGTCGACCTTCTTTGTCCTAATTGTAAGTTAATCTTTAACCTAAAAAAAAGAAGAAACAGCAGAGAAAGAGAGAAGAAAACAGGAGTATAAATATACAGTGAAACCCGTTTAGAACGAACCCACTTACAGCGAATTATTGTCGATATCGAACTCACGAAAAATTTAAATAAAAGCGCATGTAAAAAGTACTTTTTATAACGAACAACATATTGGCTATATCAAACTTTTTCCCCCTGCGAAGGCTTCCAAAAACGCGCAAGCAATCGTTTTCTAGCCTGTCCCATTTCGAAAAAAAGTGGGAAAGAAAGAAAATTCCAAAAGCTCAAGTTGCGAACAAATTTGAGCGAAGAGAAGCGATTCAGAAGGGGAGAAGGCTAAAAAATACACACTGCATGCACGCACAAAAAAAAAAAAACTTTTCATCCCAAAATTGTTGCCCACAAACAGAAGCGATTCAGAAGGGGAGATAAGCTAAAAAACAAACTCTGCACGCATGCAAAAAAAAAAAAGCTTTTCATCCCAAAACCGTTGCCCACAAACAGAAGCGATTCAGAAGGGGAGATAAGCTAAAAAACAAACTCTGCACGCATGCAAAAAAAAAAAAACAACTTTCCAGCGCGTTGTTACAAGGCGGAAGCGACGAGATGAGAAAGAAAGAGAAGCTCTCGCCTTACAACAAACGCATCATGGAAGTTCGTTGTAAATGGTTTTTGCTATGTAATTCATAAATATGGTAGTTACGGTAGTTCCCGTGCAGCTGTCAATCGAAAGAGCAGCAAACATTGACGCAACCCTGGTTCCTACGCCGCTAAAAAGCAGTGTCACCTTCAGAGCACGAGTATAATATTTATAATATTTTGGGGTGGTTTTTTTTTTTTTTCCACTTTATGATCGAGTCTCGAGTTTGGTAGGTTCATTAAACCTACGGGACGCATTTTTGTTGGTAGACATGTTAGCAAATATGCTGGTTCTTGCCGGCATTTTACAGAAATTTACAGGCATGAACGAACTACAGAGTCTAAAACGAAGAGGGAGAGAGGATTTATCCCAACAAAGTGTTGTGCTATGATTCGCTTTTCAGCCATTTTTCAATACCCATTGTAAATGAAACCTACTCCAACTAGGGCCTTATTTAAGAAGGCTGCGTTTTGTTTTTTTCACAAACGGTAGTAACATGCTCGAGTATCATCAGAAATTAACCTCGGTTACTATCATAAATGAACTCGTTCAGAGATGCAATCACTTTTCTATGCTCAAGTGATTTGCTAACAGATGTTGCGCCAAAAGCGTCAGTGGCTGCTCCCAACCAATATTTTGCCTGCCACAGAACCAGCTACAAAAAGTCAAATGCTGCTTCCATCACTGGGTCTCACCAAAGAGGTACAGGTGCAGACATAGACACTGCACTGCATCTCATGGTCAAAACATACATGCTTTTGCCAGCACAGTTCTACAGAGTGATCTCTGCTTGGTTTCAGTAACTTGGATGAAGCAGCCAAGTTTGCCTTTGAGCAAAAGGACGAGAATGCACTCAACTTTATCCTGAGCAAGTGCACTGCAGCCAACCGAGCAATCAGCGAAAAGATTTCCACCATGAAGCAGCAACTTGGTGGCAAACGATGAAGGCACACATGAAAAAAAAGGTTGACCCAGCCATTGCTGTAAATAGTCTTTGTATACTGTAAACAATTCTCTTTTTTTTTATGTACTGTTCAATAATAAATGCCAAAAAATGTATACAAGGCCTCTGCATACTTTGTTTGAAGCAATAAAAGTATGGCAGATTTGTTTTGAGGAACTCGATTTTAATTGAGCTTGTCAAAATGCCAGAGGTTTCTTGAGAATCAGCCTGTATCTTCACTTTGGCCGACCCTATGCAATATCCAGACTCTGTGCAGACGTTTGCCTTGTTTCTATTCTCGGGTCTATATACTAAATAAATAAATAGCAAAAACATATAATTCCTTTATTTTCCAACAAACACAATGTTGGAGGAGACAAGGGAAAAAAGCTGTTAAAAACAGCATGACTGGTCCCAAGCCCCCCAAAATCCAGCAGCAGTGGATATAAAAGGCTCAAAAGGAGAAAATAAGATTTGTTCAGTTACTTGCAAAGATGAAACTTCAGGTGGGAAGATATTGTTGAAGGGGTCATGAAATTATTTTACAGCGAAGCTGTTATACGCTATGGTCTGGGAAAAAATACATCCCCACATGTCGACAGAAAACTCCTCATTGGTCGTGGCAAGTATAAATAAATAAGAACAAAAAGAGGGGGCAACCAGCGTGAGTCAACCTTCCGTGGCATTATTAGATAGTGAGGTCCTGATCCCTTATCATCTCTAGGAATCGTCCTCGAGGTCGTCCTTGAGGTTGTCCGAGAGGTCGTCCTAGGCGTCGTCCTCGAGGTCGTCCTAGTAGTCCTCCGAAAGGTCGTCCTCTTGGCATCGTCCTTAAGGTTGTCCTCTTGGCGTCATCCTTGAGGTCGTCCTAGACATTGTCCTAGAAGTCCTTGAGGTCGTCCCAGTGGACTTCCTAGGCGTTGTCCTCGAGGTCGTCCTAGACGTCGTCCTTGAGGTTGTCCTAGGCGTCGTCCTCGAGGTCATCCTTGAGGTCATCCTAGACGTCCTCGAGGTCGTCCTAGAAGTCCTCCGAAAGGTCGTCCTCTTGGCGTCGTCCTTGAGGTCGTCCTAGACATGGTTCTAGAGGTCGTCCGAGTGGACTTTCTAAGCGTTGTCCTCGAGGTCGTCCTCGAAGATGTCCTTGAGGTCGTCCTCGAGGTCGTCGTAGAAGTGGTCCTTGAGGTCGTCCTAGATGTTGTCCTCTAGGCATCGTCCTAGACGTCGTAACGATAACAGCTTCGCTGGTCCTCCATCTTCACGTGAAGTGGAAGGGCTCTACAATTTTTTCAACTTCTTCCTTCTTAGCTTTCCTGCTCAATTTAAAAGCAAAATAAGAAATCACGTGGTCATGACAGTATTTCACCAAATGCAACGATTACAAGCTTCCACCGCGTTTTCTTAAGCAACCCATGAAACTTCATCAGCAAGTGATGGCAAGTGTCATCATGGCACTCATTGGCCACAAACCCAAATATTCGTCGATAGATTGATTATTGACGAGTGCATACGTCCAAGTGATACAGCGCTCGTGTCCAATGCGCGCGCTGGGGTCGGCTGATGTGTTTTGGGTACCGCAGATGTATCTCAGTGAAAAGGCGGAGAGCTTTTGAAAGAAAGGTGGTGCAAAATCGACTGCTATATTTTTAAACTTCCGTACAAAAGATCAGGCTCTTGACTTTCTACACTCTTTCTTTTGGCCCACTAAACAATATGCGATTAGCCAAATCCCAATCTAGAATCCTTTATCCCAGCCCAAAATTAATTTCGTGGCCCCTATAACCCATTCACTACCAAAGCCGGCGAATCGCCGGGCGTGCCGTCAGGGGCCATATTGCCAAAGCCGGCGATTTGCCGGTCTGCATGAATTTGTTTTAAAGAGCCATTCATAGATGGCGCGCTATGTAGACTTGAGGTAGTGTAGTTAGATACATTGGCAACAGATGGCGAGGGTCGTTATGTTCGCTGTGTTTGTTTGAGTTTGTTCTTTTGCGTGTCGTCTTTCCCGCTCGATCGCTGCCTGCTTGGAGAAGATGGCAGCATCTAGTGTACGGTGTGGCCTTTCTGACGAATTAAATTATACATATCCTCTTCGACAGTGATGATGACGGGACTTCTGGTGAGGACAGTGAGTTTTCGGAGCCTTCTGTCGACGATGGGAGCGATTCCGACAGCAGTTCGGAGTCCAAATCGCGACAGGAGCGCACTAGTTGTGCGACGCCTAAGCGACCGAGGATGGAGTGCTTCAAGATCTTTCATATGAGGAAGAATCTGTGAGGGCCAAGTGATTTATAGACTTGAAGAAACCACTTAAGCATGTAAATAAACATGTTTTCTTGTTTTCTGCACTGAGGTTTACTGTAAAAGCTTATTATACAAGCAAAACAGTCACGCCTAGTGTGGCCCTGTTTTAGGGGAAAAACGCGCGGTAAGGACGGCCCGGTAGCTCGCGACGAGCGCGGTAGCGAATGGGTTAAAGGAATTACTACGAAATTTCAGCGCTTATTTTTAGGTCTATTCGTGTTCAAGGGAGCAGTATCACGTCAGACACACCAATCTCTTGTTGAAAAAGACAAGCAAAGAAATTTTAAAACAAATTAAACTATTAGAAATTGAGCACCTGGTGGATGTCACCAATGCCTCGTTTGTAATGCCCATCTAGGAACGTTGACAGGTAGTGACGATAACTGTCTTGCCTCCGGCCACCACGAGAGAAGAGGGGAAGGAGGAACTCCCCTCTCCCCGAAACTCTCCTTTGTGTGTCCCAGATGTCGTTATTGTCCCTCTTCATGATTATGGAAGATTAACTCGTCACTCAAGATTCGTACAAAAGCAGCTTTGGGTTTAGTTACAGTGGCCCGATCGATTGCTGGCGTGCTTCAGCTGCTTCGTTGGCTGGAACGGCTGAGACAGTGGTTTTAAAATGGGGGTTCGTGAAGGCATTCTAGGGGTCCGTGAAGCCCTGCCCCATCAGCCAAGCCTGGCAATAAGATCGAGAAGAAATGTTTCAGTTTTTGGGCGAGTTATCTCGTGTGTATGTCAGTAACAGAGGTCTACTTCACACTAGCCCTTAGTTATATTCATTTATTAAATCATTATATTTAACCTATACCTTTCCCTCCCCTCACCACAAATGGGGCCCTCCATCATCCCCGCCGATCCACAAGTGGTCCGCGAAACATCGATGGTTGAGAACCACTGGGCTAGGACATCCTCTCAACGTCAGCCTCGCCACAGCTTTGCTTGTCCCGAGACAATCTACTATATGTCACGATTGCGGTGGATGTCACGTGCTCACCGTTGGCTGCTTTCCGAGCGCTTGTCGGAGTGGGCCATTTATAACGAAAAATACAGCCACCAGGCTCACAATACAAACGTGCGATTGTCATTTACAGATATTGTGGATTATGATCAGCCTATTTCTGAACACGACGGGTATATTTGAAATTTTGTTCAAGTATAGAAACACCTGGCCAAAGTCTCGTTTTTGTACGAAGCTATTAAATGACGCGAGAGGTGGGTCCCTGCTCTTGTTAGTTTCCACCTGCCCATTCCTTGTGAAAATTATTGGCAAGCTTACCTCAGCAGCTAATATTCAGATCTTGAGTTGACCGATCATGACAACATTTTGCTAGCAAACGATGCATGTTGCTCTATGGAAATCTTTTGTGATATGTGGTGTCGCAGCCCTTTAGGCTGAATAAAGATTATTATTAAGTAATGTGGATGCACAGCAGACTTGAGTAGCTTTATGCCATGTTAGTACATTGTTGTACAAGTCGTTATTGATGCAATAAAACTGTGAAATAGACAAATGTCGCCATTTATGTGGAGGCCCCGAATGAGCACTCCCCACAACACTGCTGGTTTTTATTGCATTCTTTTAATTTTACAAGAAAAACCAGCAACTGCTTGTTCATGCTAACGATGTAGCACTTCATACTTTTGTTTGTTGATGAATGAGCTCACCAGTAAATTGAATTTGGGCTGTGTATTGTTGGCAGCAAGGAGCTTTCGAATTGGGTGCCCTACACCTCTCCTAAGCAACAATAAAGGTTGCCGGAGGAAGAAGTACATGCTTTTTTAAGTCATTACAAAGTCAACCTAAATCATTACACATACTTTCAAATGCTTACATTGTTTTGCTAAGACTTGCAAAGTGTGTATATACAACAAAACAAAAAAAACCTTTTGAACATAAAAAACTGTTTATTGACCAAGATACAGCACTGTCATAAATGTCAGACTGTGTGAGGTACACTAATAAGCCATGTATAAATAAACTGCTAATTACAAAATTTCCTTCATTGCAATGCAGCTATAGAAGAAGAAGAGATGGAGACAATCTATAGAGCATTGGCACTTTTGGGCACTGTACTGTCTTTTGGTACCTACTAGTGTAGGGACAGGGAAAACGTGCCGAGTTGGTCCTAGAGGATTAAACTGGCTCGTATCACTAGACACTGCACTAGCACATTACTATGATGTGAATCCCGATTTTGAAATGTCCAAGAGATGCAAGCGTGCATGCGAAATAGCCAGCAGCCTGACAGCACAGGTAACAAAAATACTAAAAACATTGCACTACTAGATTTGACCTAATCCTATATTCACGGAAGAAGAAAAAAAAAAGATTGCCGAAAAAAGTGGAACAGTACTGTGAAGCTCAAAAGACAACCTAGATGCGCAATTAACCCAGACCTCATTTTGCCATACAAAACTCAAAAGTGAAAAAGTAAAGCAACCTGAACAAACCTGACTATACATCCAGACACTGGTCAACACAGGCCAGACACAGACTCGCTTAGTTTGACCTCAAAACAATCCACCGCATTCTTGAACACATCGCTCATGTCTTTATGTACATCACCACCGTAAAAATGACTTTTCTTCTCGCCTCTCGCAGTTCTTTTTGGCTATATTCCTTGGAGGTACAAAACTAGAACCCATCACCGTCCAAGGACTGGTGTGAACGACCGCCGACAATTTAGGAGCGCCGTATAGGCTTGAACATGCTGTTGCTCTAGAAATTTTTGCCTAGTGCACTGGTTATGTGTAATCAGTGTTGCTAGAATAACAAGACTGTTTCAGTCTTATTCTGAAAATAAATTTGTGATACTTGATGTGCAATAAAATGCTGCAGAATGTGAAATTTGTTGATCTACAATATATGTAGTGTGATTCTAGCAACATTCAATTGTATTGATTGTGTTCCTTATGCACATAGCACACAACCCATGCAGAACACGAGCAAAATATTTTTGTCACACAGCCTCTGCTTTGACTGCTCGTGATCCTCTTGGTGACAGGCATGTTCTAGCAAGGAGCACCGCTTCAAGTATTCCAGCCAAACCTGGTAAGGAACATGTACTCCAATGGAGAGTTTCATGTTCATGGCAGTGTCCTTGTCATGCGTACAGTCCTGCAAGGCCTTTGAAAAATCTGAACAGCATGACCTAGTACCATAACAATATCACTTCTCTGCTCAGATTGCGTTTTGTTTGTGGCTGGTTTGACTGCTCACAGGCAGACGGCACGCTATACTGGTCCATTTTTCGCCATTCCTTGGCATACCTTTGAAAAACCTATCGCACGGTTATCACAGCTTTAAGACTTCCTTCCTGCTCTACATTGTCCTCTGTTCGTTTTCTTGCTCAGGAAACTTGAGAAGAACAAAATATTTAAAAAAATTTATACATTCTATGTACAAAGCACCACCACACTGTGCCACCGCTATGACAACTAGACATTGGGAACTGCCACGGCTGTGCAGACATTCGACGTTGACTCTGGGTTTGACAAACCTGACAGCCAGACATGCATCCTGGCATTTGGTTGTAAAGCGTCTACACGTGGGGTTTATTACCTGACAGTTAATTAAAAGCTAGAGCTGTCAACTAAACAGACTGGTCAGAGATAGCAGTAGTAGCGGTAAATAAAACAAACAAGGACTGGGCAAAGCTAAGTACCCTTGAGCTCCGAGTCCTAACAGCACAACACGTGCAAACCTGCCAATCAATGCCTGCACTTTCTGGGCCCATGAACCCTTTGCGAAAAGTTTCGCGTGCATGCATGTGCTCCCCTCTCACCCAGCGGAAAAAGCTTGTGTGTGCTTCAAAAGAAATAGGGGCAGGCAAAATAGCAGACAACACTTATGCAGGCTGCTCTTTAAACTGGCAGTGCCAGTTTGGGGAGGAACGCACGCCTGCCACTAGTCATTGCAAGGAAAAGGGTTCATTTGCATCGATGTGGCAGCAATGATTAGACGCTGAATCATGTAAAGGCCCGTTCACACTCTTGCGACCGAGTACGACTGAGAGAGACGAGATCTCTTAAAACTTCTTAAATTTTTTTAGAACGAGGGAACACACTGGCATTGTGGCGCCATCTATGCGGTGACCCTGGAACTGCATTTCACAAGAGCGAAGGTTTTGCGGGATTTCCGAGGTCCAATGTGCGTAATACCCATAGAAAGGCTCGTTTATTACATTGACAAAAGTTTTTCGAGCCAAGAAAGAAAGGATAATGCGCGAGAGAAATAAAAAAATATGCCAGACCGCCGAGTTTACACTGCTACCCAATAGATGGCGCCAGTGTGTCCTCTGGTTTAAGAAGTTTTAAGGAACCCAGGTTTAAGAGGTCGCAAGAGTGTGAACGGGCCTGTAGGCAAACCTGGCTTCGACTGGTTTTATGTTTGGATGACTACGCAGACTCGGCAGCTTGTGGCCTGGTGCACCCAGATACACTGGGAAGACGGGAGTCTGTGAAGGTAACGGAAGTGTCGGCAATTGCAACCCTGCCCAAGAATAAGTGAAATGGTACGTGTAATCACAGATATAAGTGCAATACTTCATGCTTGTCCATACTCTTTCATGCTCCCAACCTCATGTTCTACAAAGTCATGCTTTAGGTTTTATGTTTTTATATTTCCCCGATATACTGAAAAATTACTTGCAAAGCGCAAAGCACTAACTTACGGCTGCTAGTGTAAAGGCAAACAAGTATACCGAGACTGTGCATAGTCATACATTTTTTAAATTCTATTGGTTGATATGAGCATTTCCTGACCAACAAGCTCTTTTACTAACTTTTATTTTTTATCTTGGCTGACTAAACACAATTTTTCATGTTCAAATCTTGATGGCATTTTCTGTCAAGACTGATGTACAATCTTGCCAACAGCTGTTACTGATGCCTAATGTACTAAAAAGAAAATAAATGTCTCCCCATTAATAAAAAAAAAAGAAAAGTAAACCAGTCAGTTCTTTTTTTTTTTTTTTCATTAATTCCATTTTTCTGGAAGCCCCAGTAAATACATCTTTAAAAATGCGAAGGCAACTATGCTCCATGGAACACAACATTTCAAAAAGTAAATAAGACACAAATGCCTCCCCCCCCCCCCTTCCCTCCCTCATCTAAAAAAAGGAATGCATTAGGGATCCTACTTGTACCACAATATGAGCTCCTATCATGCTTATTTTGATCTAAGGATTACACATTTTGCCTCTGAAGTGAAACTTTCATGGATGCAGTATTATCTGGTATTCACAAGAACAATTTTCTTTCTCTTGTGAGAGTCTCAATCTCATCTGTAAAAGACTTTAATAGTCTATTCACTCATCATTCTCTCGTCTTCCCAGATGCACCACCCATGGCCATTCATTGCCTCTTTATGGAATGTGGCTCCGTACGTCTCGGTTTTCAAATGGCATGTTATTTCAAACAACACAACTATAAATTATCAAAGACAGTACACCACTTTACCATGTCAGCCACATTCACTTTGTTGCCTCCCTGCTCCAAGTAATTTCTGCCATGGAGGCTTTCACCCTCCACTCAGCTCTCAGGGGAGTTTCCAAAAAGAAAATCTTTAACAAGTTTGTAACTAAAGAGCCAAGAAATAAAATGCACACTCATAAATACTACACGTCACATGCCAACATCCAAAGGCATGCAAATGCTCACTTGTGCTTTTGCCGAGTAAAAACATTTATAATGCCTGCAAACTGCCGAAAGCACTACTACATTCTACTTCTAGCAACTGGAATTATAATTACTCTAGTTGCGGCTTACCGAGGTAAGGAGGTTTCAGGCAATTAAACATGCGTAACCCCTGTTACAAAAGGCTCACTTGTCCATATGGATATCAAGATAGCTACCTCGAGTATTTCCTGCCTAAAACCCGAAGCAAATCGGCCATTTTTCTTGTCTTTTACTATCAAGACACAAGTGATCACTTGCATCCTGTCATATCTGTATTCTGCCACAACCCAAAGTGGCACGCCTTGAGGGCCAGCTGGCGGCATGCCGTTTGTAAACCCGGGAAACAGCTTTGGGTTGCAGCATGCGAGGGCAAGACCTGCGGCAGTTCCACAAAAGGCGGCGTGACAAAGCGACGGCAGGCGGCCCGCCCTCAGGCGTCCTCGATGCAGACCCGCTGCAAACCGGCAGACAACTCCTTGCTGCCGTCGTCCGCTACAGACCCTTTGGATACCGGAAGGCACATGCGTAGCGGTAACGTGGTTGGCCGCGAGACCCTGTCTTCCTCTGTCTCTCGGCAGTTGTCATTTATGTCCTTGCTCTGCAGGAGCGGCGACGTCTCGTTCTCAGCCACGGGGGTGACCGGCGGCAGAGACCTCACACGGCAGCTCCCTTCTACCATCTGCACCTCCGTGTTGACCGGGAACTTCTCCGGCGGTGCGGCATTGTCCGACTTGGCGTTGCCGGCGCGGCCTGCGTCCTCCCTCGGCTTCCACTCAAAGAGGTTCCGCAGGCCCCGCCTCAGACCACCTTCGGCTGCTGGACTCGCCTTGGGCTTCCAGAACATTCCCCTAAAGCGCTTCTTTTCCACTTTTTTGGGCAAGCCGAGTATTTTGTGACCGTTCCCTGGGAATAAAACCGACGTCGAGATTAGTATCACTGTAAGTATTAGAAAAAGGTGCAAAGGTAGGTCTAGAAATGGAACTTTCCACTCAAAGCAGTTGTTGCACATCACACAGACCAGTTGCGTTGCCTTTCAATTGTACCGTACCATTTACAAGGTTAAAATAAACCAATGCAGCTCGTGCGTACGCCAATAGACCTTTTTTCAGTAACAAACGCCGTCTGCAGAGCTGTCTTGGAACTACAAATGAAGGGCAGCCCTACTTGCCTCCGCTTGTCAAAATACATTGGCATTGTGCTGTTGTATTGATCTTCATTGCATGCCCCATACGAGCATATACTCAAACAAGAATCACCAAGAAAGATGAAATACGTGCAAAGATAGATCCTGAATATGTTGGACGACCGGAACTTCGCACTGCAAAAATGGCGACAGCGGGAAGCAAGGCGGGGGGAGGGGGTGTACGCATGCGCAGAAGCTTACTGGAAAAAGGTCCATTTAGTGTCTTGAAATGTTAATTCACGGCCCAGTATGTGTGCACAATTAACCGTGAATAAGACAGAAAGTCAAGGGGAGCAAGCAGAGGAGCCACAGTTGTGTTCTGAATTCAAAGTTTCCGGAAAAAAAATGCAATGCAGAGAGCAAGTCGTCTGCTTCTTGCGCAGGGGTTGCGATGACGTCAGAACGACGCCAGGTTCTGATTGGCTTTGATTGAAAGGACAGTGGGTAGACCTCAATGCTAGATGGCTTGAGGTCTACCCACTATTTTTTTCAGTCAGCCAATAAGAGCTCGGCGTTCTGACATCATCGCAACCCTTGTGCAAGAAGCAGACAAACTTGCGCTCCGCATTATGCTGGCCTCCTGTGCAGCTTTTTACTCTTTACTTCTGGCCTTTCAATTGAAGGTAAACCTTCTTCACGATACTACTCGTGCGACAAAATGTCAGCACGGGATAAGGTCACAAAAGCAGCTTGCACAACCGCCTGCCTGCAACATGAAACAATGTGCAACAGTAGTCTGTTTGTACTGATTTGTTTGTCATAGTATATCATTTCAGGTTAACAAGCAGTATGCATCTAGGAAGTGAAGAATAGTGTGAACTAACACTATCAATTTATATCTGGTGCCACTGCAACATTGTTAGAACTGAGCCAGAGGCACTATGTTTGCACACTTCACTGTTGCGGTGACAGCGAGATACCAGCACTGATAACTTGTAGCACAGCCTGACTCTGCAGCTTGTAGAGCAGCTTCACTCTAAATAATGCAGATATTCACTACCACAATGTTTGGGACTCATGATACCTATTCCGATTGAAAAGTGTACGCCTCATAGCGGCACTGCTAGACTCTCATTAGTTGCCATTCCCTGCTGCAATGATGAAACTTCACAGCCTCACAGACAGCAATCATAACATCGCTTTGAGGTTCTCTTGAAGCAACCATGACCCGCTAATCTGCTTTTAAGACCCTTTCATTTTTATATTTTTATCAAATGCACTTCAAATGATACCACATAAGACTAGCTCGAAAACAAGGCTCTCTGGTGCTTCCCTGCTGTCCGAGAGGATATTAGACAAATATATACTCCTGACAACAAGAACATGGGTGGGGCAGACCAAACTGAGTTAGGAGCAATTTTTGGAGCACAAAAACTCGTGTTTTGGAGCAACTATAGAGCAGAAAACCTACACTTTGGAGCAACTTAGGAGCAGAAAAGCCTGTATTCTGGAGCACTAAAGCATTAAAAAGAACATATTTTGGAGCACCATTAGGAAAAGCTGTGACATCATTTTAAGAAAGCATCGTAGCCAGTTGTACCATCAGTTACAATTCAAAAGAACAAGGTATGTACTACAAGTGTTGAAAAGTATTGAATAGAACTTTACGGGGAAATATCTAAAATTAAACACAGAAAGGTATTTTATTTTAGGAACAAATTTAGATTAAAAATGAAGGGGCACCACTCAGCAACTCAAATCTTACATGCTACGTTGAATCATACATTGTACATGTGCAATGTATCATGCAATGGTACGATGGCTAGGATGCACAATACATTGAATCTATCGGATGGATGGATGGACAGATACGGCTCAAACAAGGAATCAAACGGCGGCTTGTGCCACCTGGCAATAGCTTAGCCAAGGTTGTCAACCGAGCTTTCCCTTTTTGCTAAATCGAGCGTCGCAGTGATCTTCGGCACAGCGTGGCGCAATTTCGGTTGATTTCGTGCTCTTGCGCCGCTAGGCGCAGAAAATTGTGAATGTATCAAAACGGCACAATTGGTGCAGTTGTTCCACCCCTGCAAGAAACAATATTTTGGCATGTATTTTTTTTTTTCTTTCAAGACAGTGTGTATAAGGGCAAGAGAATGTTGGTGGCGTGTGGGTCGTCAAGTTCGTTTCTGCCACCCTGAGTGGCAGAAACATATTTTGTCACCAGAGGTGCTGCCAAATATTTTTTCTTTCAAGCATGAACGCATATGCAGCCGCACGCAGGCACCCCCTTGAGTGTGAAATCATCAGTACACACGAGAGTGAGCGCCTCCTCAAAATGGGTAAAGAGATGCCGCTTTCACATCGTCAGAAAGTTTTGCCATTTGTGTCGTGTTCGAGCGTGGTGTGGTTGTGTTCGCGGAAGTATTCCACCTTTTGATACTTTTTGTGCAACTTGCCCCACTGAGACGCAAGGCAGAAATATGCCTAAGAACTGCTCCGTCCCCTCTGTCCTACAATAGAGCGTAATAATGCAGCTGTTTCATTTCACGAGATTCCTTTTAGGCCTGAACTATGAACAGCCTGGTTGAAGAAAATTTCAAGACAAGGCATTGCAAAAGGTGGAGGGGGTGCCTTCTTCTCGGTCGGTCATTTCTTCACTTCACTTCACTGAAGAAGATTTTAAGCATGGAGCTAAAAGAAGGATTCTTGTGCCAGCAGTTGTGCCGTCGGTGTTCTTGGAGTATTTATCTTGCGCTCAACCAGCTCCCGCCTCAAACCAAAGACGACTTGATCGCAGTTCACATGAAGTACTAAGCATTTCGGCTGCAATGCAGCCAGAGTTGCCAAGTGAGACTAGAGCTTTATCTTAGAGCATGTTTATACATAGCAGCATCGCTCAGACCTCGTAGCGAGTCACCGATGATGCCGAGAGGGATCAAGCTGATGTCAGCAAACCAAGTATCAAAGCAAAGGGTTGACAGACCGAGCTTGACTCGGATGCCTTCGAAGTTCACGTCAACAAGGTGGAGAAGCTTCTCCAAATGCAAGCAAAGCGTCTTAGTGATAATTGCGCTTTGCTCCGAACAGTCAACACAAACATCCGAGCACAGCTAAAAAACTACAAAGTCAACATCCTCGTTTTTATGATAAGAAACGAGGGACATTGAAGACAGTCGAAAGCCTGTCTTGCCTGTTTGTCTTCAATGTCCCTCTTTCCTTATCGTAAATTAGAAACCAACCCGCTCAACCATCTACAACATCCTCGTTCAGTGTGCCCTGAAGGTTGAACAAGTAGCACAGGACGACAGGGGTGCAATGTTTTTGAAGTAGCAGCTTTTGAATTTTGAGAAGAAGCGTCCATCCTGGACTGAGCCCACACTGAGAGATTGTGTCTTATGGAAAGCTTGCTCGAGCAAAACATGAACAGCAGGGTATTCTGGAAGTGCAAAGAAGAAACAAATTATTTCTGCCTTAATTTCTCTTTTTGAACCACGTGTGCTCAGCCAAAGGGCGGTTGTATTAATTTTTATGCAGCGCAAAAGATTGACTGCGTTGAAACGTAAGCTCCGATGCACTTGCAATCTTATAAAGACACACATTAAGGGGAGGCACTCCCTTGGAGGGTCTACTTTTTAAGTATTTGTGCCAGGTCAATGAAATTTTTAGGGTATGTTAACCGTCACAACTTAGGAGGCTACACCAACTTTCAACCCAAAAGGTTTATTTTTTGACAAGTTACAGCCTTATTCGTTAAAAAAAATGTACATGTAGCAGTGCCAAAGGAAAAAAACTATTGTTTCAAAATATGAATAAAAAGGCACAATTTCTTTGTTGGGATATAACGCTGAATGACTAAACTAATCGGTAGTAGGCTTGAAATAATTTTTAAGGCCATATTTTCTTTAAAAATTATCTTTCAATAACGGTATGAATTTTTAATTTTTTTCTTGTTTCACAAACGTCAACATTTTTGTGTGAACAAATAAAAATTTGCAAAAAGTAAGCGCATAGCCGAGTTCTCCAGTAAATTTCATGCCAAAAAAGCCATACATTAGACATGGGGGCACTTAACTCATCGAACAATAGTTTTAGAGCTGTGAAAAAATGGTGAAAACATGAAGCTGAGAAAAACAGGTTTGAAAGTTCAAACAGTGTTTTACTTTAGATGGGGCTTGCCATTTCATCTAAAATGCTCCAGGGGCATATGTCACTCCTTCCTCTGCACGGTCCCTCTGTGCCTTGGCCACAGCTTCCATATTCCTTTTGTTGTGGGACATCTTGGAGGACTCGAGCGCTTTCACTTGGGCCTTCGCAACCTTGATCTTGGTGGCCCTCTCTCCGTACGATGCTTGGTAGCTCCCTGGCTGGATGCCCATTTCCAACAGAGCTTCCTCAATCCCTCGAGGCCCTAGGTTGAACTCAAGGACTGCAAGGGCCACGGCACACTCCACAGTCTTGAGGGAGGCGAACTCCACCTTGGGGCACCTCTTCCACACCAAGGCATTGAAGCTCTCATTGTTGTTTTGAGTCTTCATCCGGGAACACCTCTCCAGCAGATCCCTTTGTGACAGGCGGTTGTACAAGGGTACCATCTCCCTTGCAATTTCCTTGGAGAAGGCTGGCTTGTGTGGCCGGAACGCAGGTGGTTCTCCTGCTGCCTCGAGGGCCTTGCTCCGATTATAGTGGCACCAGGAGTCCGTGCCAGAGGGACAACCTACATGCCTCGGCTCCTCGTCAGTGGAGTAGGAGTGCAAAAGGCTTGCAAACACTCCTCGCTGCATGGCTGTCACGTCGGGTGCATTGTCCTTTAGTGAACAGGCATAGTAGTTGGTAAGCTGCTTCATCTTCAGGTTTGTCAGCTTCCCTTTCCCGCCTAGTCCCTTCTTTGCCTTCTTCAGGGCTTCTAGACCTGCATACATACGCTTCGCAACATGGTTGACGCAGTCCTCTTTGTTGATTTCCTTGTCGTAGAGCTTAAGACCAGCTACCTTGGAGAAAGCCTTGCTGTCGCCATCACACAGCATGGTGGTGTACTGCATACCGTGTTTTTCAACTGAACGGCCAAAAATAACAGTGGCTGCCTCCACTTCCATGGCACCGGCAGACCCATTGAAGTTCTTCTGGCAGTTGGGTCGGTGGTCTTCCATCCATTCCGTGTACCCCTCTGTGCCTGGCTTTGGTCCCTGGATGCACAGCTGGCAGTAGTTGCTGTGGACGCTGTAGTCCAGCACGAGACCACTCTCAAGCTCAATCGCGACACCAACACCGAAGTGGACGTGTGGCCGCGTTTATGCCAGGTGCCGTCGTACGTGACGCACACGTCTAGGAGTTCCCCCTCTTTGGCGTTCTCCCTTTTTCGCACCGACTGCGCAGCGGTCCTCATCACATTGCCGGCGGCCGCTGTGGCTGCATCGTGTACCTTCGCGGCAACTTTCTGGGACGTCTTCAAACAGATCGGCGGCGGCATGTTCATCCCGGTAAAAAGATGAGTTAATTTTGTGAAGCTCACGCCACAGTCGCGTGACGAGAGACCGATGCGCGCTGCGAGATCGTTCTGTCGCGTGTCACCAATATTCACAGAGAGTGGAGCTCTCGCGACTTCTCCACAAGTTGGGCACGAGACAACAAACGCAAGGAGGACGCCCTTCCCGGTCTCGGACGGTTTGAGAGAAGATCCTGCGCACTCGGGGCACAGTAAAGCACTCACTAAAACTTCGATGCAGGACACGCCAAGCAAGTGGTAGCCGTCGAGCTCTTCGCCTTCGGTTAGGCCTAGCTGCTTCTCGGGATCGTCGGGCTCGTTCGGCTCGGAATATTTTGCGGGCGCCTTTCGTTGCATCATCGCAATCTTCCGCTCGATTGCAGTGAGGTCATCTTCACTTGAGATTTCGGTCACCGGCAAAGACGATGCGGACGCCGATGGTTCCGGGTGACGTTCGGCGGGAGGCAGCGAAGCGATGGGCGATTCCAAGGCACTCGGCGACGGCGGAGCGCTTGGAATTGGCGAAGATGCGCTCCCGTCGTCTTCCTTGGGAGGTCGTCCGCTCCCTCTTCGCTTCGAAAACCGCTTGCGGCCACCGAACTTGAACGGCGAAGGCTTGCTAAGGAAAGTCGCCGGCATCGTAGCGATAGAAAGTCGAAGAACGGTCAAGGGCGCGTAGAGCAGCTAGCAAACGAAACAACGACTGACAGAGATTGCGCGCTAGCAGACGATTATGACGTCACGTGGGTGGTCCTAGCGAATCGGAGCTCTTGTTTCGCCAGCTTGACCAATAAGAGCGTGCTCAGCTATGTTTTCTACGGGGTTTTACGGTTTGTGAGCATGATATCGCGAACAATGCTGCGAACAAAACGAAAGAGGGCGAGACGCTCATTCCAACGAGGGGGGCCTGTCCATGCTAGTCCTAAGAAACGCGGAGGGAGCGCGCTTTGAAAATAGCACATTTTCGTAATCGGCCGCGTCGTCGGCGCATACGTGCGGCCGCCAGCTCGTCGAAAATAATTTATTTCGGAGTAAATACTTTACTTACAGGAATAAAATTTTTGGACAGCATTCTTTATGAGTTGTAAAAGCTGGTCAGCCTATTTTCCAAAAACGTGAATTTTTTGAAAAAATCGCGATTCCTAGGCCGTGCCTCCCCCTTAAAGCGAGCATCCAAGCAGGAAAGCCGACAAATCGCAGCGTAAAACATTTCGCTAAGCCGGCACTCCATCCGACCGTCCGCACCACCCGAATCACCGCGGCCACTTATACAACTTTCGTCTCCACCGGGAGGGAGGGAGAACAATACAGCAGGCCAAACGAGCGGAGAGCGACGAGGGGCCGAGTGGAGTGAATCGAGGGGTCGTGATTTAACTATAGACTTGAAAGATGAGAGTGGCAGGAGACCTCTATCATTTTTTGAGCCCATTGAGCAGTAAGTTACTTTAGTCTTCCATTTAACTTTTCTAGAAGTTAAAAATCGTAGCCAGAGACGTTATCCGTAACCGGAGACAGTCGCGAAACGCTCGGTGCGGCCCCCGCCAACCTGACAAACGCACTCACCCGGCAAGTTGGGCTGCTTGGGGATGACCGTAGAGACGTGCACCGCATTTTGCACGTAAGGGATTGGGTGGTAGGCCCGCGTGGTCTGTGCCAGCACATCTCCTAACACCAGGGCGCTGTTGTCCTCGGCTGTCGTGGCGGCGGTCGCCGAAGAAGTGGCCGGCGAAGACAACGATGAGTCTGCGTTGCCCACTAGTCCACTGCCCGCAGGCCTGTTGGCCACAAGCCCATTGGCCACAAGCCCATTACTCACGAGCCCATTGCTCACGAGCCCATTGCTCACGAGCCCATTGCTCACGAGTCCATTGCTACCGAGTCCAATGCTCCCGAGTCCATTCCCCACAAGACGGTTGCCCATGCTCACTCCACCCAGCAGAGCGGCGTAAGGCAGCAGGCTCCTCGAGTCCTGGTCGAGCAGCGTGTTCCCACTCACGGAGATCTCCTCCACAGGTTCCACCATGAGGTTGCGTTCCAGGCAGGGGTTGCGTCCCTGGTGCGGCTGTAGTGGCACCGAGACTGCGGTTGGGGCGAGGTTGCTGCGGTTGTGGTGATTGTTGGCCGCTGTACTGTTTTTGTCGGCCAGCTGGCGCACCCCGGGGCTGCTCGGGGAGAGCGGGGTCTCGGCCGTGGCCTCGCTCCGCTCGGTGCTGTTCTGGATCGAGCAGGGCCCCAGGGGCCCGCAGCCCAGCAGGGAGGAGAACCCGGATCTCGGGTGGTGGTACGCCGACGTCGGGTTGATGGTGGGGCTCACTCCGGTGACGCTGATACCTGCTGTGGGTCGAAATGGGGGGGGTTGATTTGTGAGTGACTTTACCCTATGCGAGAGTGAAACGGTGCCATACAACGAAGAATCCGAGGACAAAATGCACATGCAGAGGGCATTTCACTCTTAGCCCTTTAAGTGCCGGGTCTTTTTCATCCCAGTGTGCACCCTTTGCCAAATTTTTTATGCTGAGCAAAAAACAAATTTTGGGACGCAGAAACACGGTTGCACAATTGAATATGAACATTTATTTACCAGATTGTGTTGCTTTATGTTGTTCAAAGAGTTCTTTAACTTCAGAATTTCTTCAATTTGAAAAACTCTCTTCGTGTGGAAAGTGGCACCTCGCATCACTTTCATCGGTATCCGAAGTACTCAGTTTCACTGTCATCAGATTCTGACGTCACAAATAAAAAGAAGCGAGGAGGTGAGAAGAGGGAAAAAAAATAATAAAAAAGTGTGCGCGCATGTGGGAGATTTTTTTTTTTTTTTTTTTCGCATTGTGGTATTTTTTTTGTGTGTCTATGACTCCAACTTGCATCAATTTAGACAACAAAAGAAAAAGACCTTTGGGGTGTCAGTGCCCCTTTAAAGGAGCTGTGCAACAATTTCAACGTTGAAAGAATTGGCATCTTCTACTTTTGACATTGTTTATCTTGTCCCAAACCCAAAGGACAGAAAACACATCTCCTTCCTTCGAAATGTTGCAAAGCAAAAGTGAGAATATTTCCCGACCTGCAGCCGCGAGCGGCGGCTATGAGAACCACGCGGCATGATGTCAATGGGGGTCTTGTAGAAAGATTGCGAGTTGTGCGAATACCTGCTCGATAAAAGGTAACTTTTCTATAAATCTTGTCTTTCCAACATAAATATAAATGCGTCAAAAACCTGATATCATCGACAAAGCTTTTGTTATACGGAGTTTTAGTGGCGCCATCTATCTTAAGTCTACAAAACCGTCAGCTCTATCTGCTACCGCCGCTACCGCAAATAGCCGCCAGAAGCCGGAGGGGGACGGACCCGGATGAGACTTTCCTCCTTTCACCATATTGTCCGCGCTGCGCCAGCACGTGGTCGCGAGCGGATGAGTTCTCGCTGCTCACTGATGGCTCTAGAAAGAGAGCTTCACCGGAACCCCGCGCGACCCCCATTGACGTCACAAGGTACGTATGTGACTCGGAAGATGGTGAAGGAGTTGAGAGGTGCGAAAACCTCAATCTTTGTCCATTTTTAAAACAAAAACTAGGACATGCAGGCAAAAGCGTTTTTTTTCGTTCTTTACTTCAGAAAGGTCGAGACACCAACTCCCAAATTATTTAAGCAAAGCACTGAAATTGCTGCACAGCTCCTTTAAGGATGTGCAACTCACCCTTGTGCCTGTCCCAGAGCATGGGCAGTTCGTTGAGCCTCTCCTCAACGCACACCGCAGTGAGGCGAGCTTCGGCGTCTTGGTCCCAACAATCTTCTATGGTTTCCTTAAGAGCTCTCACAGCCTGCATTTGAAAATAATTGGAAGCAATTACTATTGCACGTGAAAAATTATTACTGTTCACATATGCCTTTGTTAGAGCTCATTGTAGCCTCAGAAATTGTGCTACAAGTTAGCTAAAGAAGGGTGTGAGTTTGTGCTGAGTAACAGTTAGTAAGCGTTAAATAAATTTAGGATTTAAAATCCTAAATACGCCGAACTATAATATATATACAGATGAGAGGCTACATGGCAAGAGCCCATAAGAATGACGAGTTGTGTCAAGCGCAGAAACTCCGAGTATAATTTCACGGGGGAGAAACAGCAGAGGTGGAAGGAACACAAATATCCCAGAAGTGCAAGGGCGGCATGTATCCTTGTAATAGCAATGTGCATGTATTGCCGCATTTCTGGTCTAGTTAACAGCGCATGCGACTCCCGCGCAGAAGCACAGGGTCCTAACCCCGCAACCCTCAGTTTCATCTGACCTTTCACTACTATAGTGGAACAGTATGTTCCAGTAGTTTGACAGTTATCGTGCGTCCTCATCTAGAATGGTCGCGACAACCTCGTGCATATAAAAGTAGCAGTAGTGTGCACAACCACAGTCTACCGCTAGTCTCGACCCTGATGTCGTGCCGACATCAGCGCCCACGACGCCAATGATCGTATTAAGATACATCAAGAATGAGGCAGGAATAAACCGAGAAATTTTTCCTTAAATTATCAAAGGGAAAATGGTGGCCGACGGAGCTCTCGAATGCATAGAGCTGAGTGGCGCCAATTGCCGAAAACGGGCAAAAATGAGTCCCATTTTCCTATTGAAATTTTCAGGAAATCCCTTATAACTTTTTAACGAGATGACGGTTAGTTTTGAAATTTTGGCATCTGGTTCAGGCCACTAACGCTACATTTGGGCGGAGAACGAGCGTTCGGCGATGCACAGTTTATTTTTGCAATGAAAAAAACACTAATTTTTTTTTCTGTTTTACATCCTGTACAGTGCAACCCACTCATAACGATACCACATATAACGATGTACCGCTTATAATGATCAGCTTCTAGAGTTTCTAGACTGGAAATGATCAGTTTCTAGTCCAAATACAACGATAATCGGTTATAACGATTGAAATTTTGGGTTTTCTCATTATCGTCATAAGTGGGCTGCACTGTATTTATACTGGTATGGAGTGTTGGCATATGCTCAACATTTTATGGCAGAAACTTTGGAAGAGTGCCAACAAAGTAGAAAGGCAGAGGCCATACCGGATTGCTGGCCTTCCAGATGTCTGGGAAGAGGGGCCGTGCCTTGTGCCTTGCCACCAGCACTTGCATCTGCTCCGTGCTGGGGTGCACTCCCACCTCGGCTTCGTACGGCATCTTGTATTCTGGCACATTCATGCCTGTGCAGGACAAAACACCAACGACTCAGGACTGGACATCTACCTTTACGGCAAAGGTACACCAACAGTTTCACAAAGGGCATGCCATACGGAGCGATGGTGCAGGGGGAGTTACATAAATTTAGCCGTAAAAACAGTTTCCAGTATTTTCCAAAGGAGTTCTCATTTAATCCCCCTCCAACTGAAGATCACAGCTGACTGTTGGGCCAGTTGGTCCTGAATCTTTGAAAACATGGTTGCGCTTACGGACACGGACAAGGGGGGAAAAGAAACAACACAATGGGTTAGCATATTGCGTTGTGTGATTTTCCCTCTCCTCCGTGTCCGTGAGCGCAACCATGTTTTCAATAAAAACCACAGGGTGTTCCCACGTCAGATCGTACAATGACTGTACAGGTCATATTTTTTATATTTCTGTAATAAATATATGTGAAAGCCACGTTCTTTGGAGGAACAGTCGGCTATATGTGAATACCGTAGCTAATCTTTTTCCCAGAGATATAAAATTGAGAAGCTCGAGGCGTGGACATTGCCGAGATTTCATTATGGTAATTTGCACAGATGCCAATGTTGCACGAAAGCAGGCCCGCAGTTAAATTTTTAAAATTTTATTTTATAGGTAACTTACAACATGTACACCAAATATGAAAAAATTACAATTATATATTTCAATGCAAAAAAATTACGAAATACACAAAAAAAAAAACATGTTTTGGAGACACTTTCACAAATTATTTACCAATAAACAACTTTATGCAAAATGTCGCAAAATATATCAAAATGTGCGTCTTGAAATGCAGCTTACCAATATATAAAAATATTTGCTTAGTCATAATTGTAGTTTTGTTATTCAGAAACATAAGTTATTTCTCTAGAGTAGCAAAATTGCACGTCAATACCGTAGAACACCGCGCATCCCCCCATTCCACACTAAGCGCCCATTCCCAAATTTGTAAGATCTGAGAAAATATGAACAGTACATTGATATGTAAAATTGATGACCAGAAAAGCACCCATCCCCCATTTTTTTGCGATTATCTCTAAATTTTGAGTGGGCGTTTGCCCGGTATTTTACGGTATTTAAAAATCTTTTTTTTTTGTTTCTTTTAAACTCTTCTTATCTCCTTGCAGTAACTTGAACTAAGTTGCGATGGCAAAATATTGAGTAGCATATAACCTCGAATTAAGAAAAGCGACAACAAACCTTTGCTGAAATTGAACTAGCTTGTCTTCGTTATAGGGGCTTTGCCGCACAACATCGGCTCCAAAGAGATATTCTCTAGAACTAAGAAAGTGTGTACAACGGTGCTGCTCTAGTGCAGAGCGTAGAAAGTCGTCATAACTTAAAACCATGGGACTAGGACGAATAAAGAAATGGAAACAACACAACACAAAACCTCAAGAACAGCAGAGTTTATTCGACCACACCAAAACAAGAAAAGATCAATAAAACAGAACATGATGTCGCGAAGATTTGACCAGACGTGGCTTGACAGGCTAAATCCATACAACACTAGACACACTTCCGACAAGGAGAATCTACCACCAAGCACCCGCAAAGATAATCTCTGTCAAGACTACGAGAACCGACCAACTTCCTGATCTCAGGGCGGTAGATAATGATGTTTCCTAACCAACTCGCATGTGTTAACTTCTCAAAAAGTCATACTGTCCCAAGCTTTGTTTTATCTTTCAGTTTCCTTGTGTTGACTGCTAAAGCCACCCCCCCCCCCCTTTCCTTATTTCTCATCGAGTGTGGGAGGGCGCCACTGCTGCCAGCATGCCGGCACACACAAGGAAGGTCAGTCACTGCGTAAACAAAGCAAGGAAAGCCTTTTTTTATATGTTCGCTCCAAATGCTAATTTGAGAGTTTCTAAATGCCTCTCTCCAGGCTCCTAATGTTTGCTTAGCGTGGTTAATTGGAAACAGCAAAAAAAACGTCCTTGCCGTTACCAACTTCTTTCTGTATTCCTTGTAGTTTAAAGTTACACATCGAAGCTTCGCAATGGTAAGTCAATGTTGTTTGTTTTCCACCTCACAATGTTGAACACCAAGGTGGTGACCCCCAAGATACTCCTTCCCTTGCTTTGTGTACGCAGCGACCGACCTTCCTTTCGTGCACACTTGAGTTTCAAGGCGATCTGCCGTTCCTGTTCGCAACTGCGGACAGCAGTGGCGTCCCTCGACACTCCTTAGGAAATAACAGGAAAGGGGGGGCTTTAACAGGCAACACAAGGACGCTGAAAGATAAAACAAAGCTTGGGAGAGTATGACTTTTTGGTTGAGAAGTAAACGCATGCAAGCAGGTTAGGAAACATCATTATCTACCACCCTGAGATGAGGAAGTTTGTCGGTTCTCATAGTCTTGAGGGAGATTATCTTTGCGGGTGCTACGGATTCTCCTTGTCGGAAGCATGTCGTGTTGTAGGGATTTAGCCAGTCAAGCCACGTCTGGTCAAATCTTCGTGACATATGTTCTGTTTTCTTGATCTTTCCTTGTCTTGGTGTGGTCGAATAAACTAGACTGTTCTTGAGATTTTGTGTTGTGTTGTTTCCATTTCTTTATTCTTGCTAGTCCCATGGTTTTAAGTTACGATGACTTTCTACACTCTGCAGTAAAGCACCATTGTTGTACGCACTTTCTTGGTTCTAGAGAATATCTCTTTGGAGCCAGCGTCGTGCGGCAAAGCCCCTATAACGAAGACAAGCTAGTTCAATTTCAGCAAAGGTTTGTTGTCGCTTTTCTCAATTGGAGGTTATATGCTACTCAATATTTTTCCATCATAACTTAGTTCAAGTTACTGCAAGGAGATAAGGAGAGTTTAAAAGAAATAAAATATGGAGTTTTTTTAAATATTGTTGCGCAACTTTGATACTTTAGAGAAATCACTTATGTTTCTGAATTAATAACAAAACTGCAATGAGTACTAAGCAAATATTTTTATACATTCGTAAGCTGCATTTCAAGATGCACATTTTGATAGATTTTGCAATGTTTTGCATAAAGTTGTTTATTGGTAAATAATATGTGAAAGTGCCTTCAAAACGTGTTTCTTTTATGCGTTCCATAATTTATTTTGCATAGAAATATATACAGTCAAACCCGTTTATAACGAACAGCAGGAAATACTATGATCAGTTCGATATAGCAAGTAATTCGATATAGCAACAACCATTTACAACAAACTTCCACGATGCGTTCGTTGTAAGGCAAGAGCTTCTCTTCCTTTCTCATCTCTTCACTTCCGCCTTCTAACAATGCGCTGGAAAGTATTTTGTTTGTTTTTTGCATCTGTGCAGAGTTAGTTTTTTTAGCTTATCTCGCCTTCTGAATCGCTTCTCTTCGTGGGCGACCGTTTTGAGAAGAAAAGTTTTTTTTGTTTTTTTTTCTGTGCATGCGTGCAGAGTGTAGTTTTTAGCATTCTCCCCTTCTGAATCGCTTTTCTTCTCTTAATTTTATTTGCAACTTGAGCTTTCAGAATTTTCTTTCTTTCCCACTTTTTTTTTTGGGGGGGGGGGGGGGGGGGGGAAGGAACAGGCTAGAAGACGATTGTTTGCACGTTTTTGGAAGCGTTCCCAGGGGGAAAAGTTTGATATAGCCAATATGTTGTTCGTTATAAAAAGTACTTTTTACATGCATCTTTATTTCAAATTTTCGTGAGTTCGATATCGACAATAATTTGCTGTACGTGGGTTCCTTCTAAACGGGTTTCACTGTAATTGTAATTTTTCATATTTGGTGTGCATGTTGTAAATTGCCTATAAAATAAATAAAAAAAAAAAGAAAGACGTTTACAACTCCCTGTAATGCCGAATTAGAACGGAGCTCTTGAGGGAGGAGGGGATGATACGGAGAGGAGGATATACCCCTCCTCCTTCTTCTCTCCTCCTCTTCCCCATCCCCTCCTCCTCCCTCTAACTCTCATTATCCTTCTTCCTCTCCCCCTCCTCCATCCTCCTCCCCGTCTCTCCCTCCTCCCCTCCCTTGTAAGTCACTCGTGAAAGTCACGCGAAGGTCGTGACCTTCACTGTGAAGGTCGTGACCTTCATGAGTGACCTTCATTTATTTATTTATTTATTTCAGTACCCTCAAGGCCCGAGGGCATTACAGAGGGGAGGGGCAAGTAACAAAACATAATACAAAAAATGAGAATAAATACAAAAAAATTATACAATAGAAAAAGCAGTCAGGGTGCCTGCTGACAAAAATAGCTGTTTAATGCAGTTCTAAAAGAATCAAATGATGATATAGATACTAAAGATGCGGGAAGGTGGTTCCACTCCGATGACGACCTGGGGATAAAAGAGTCGAGGTAGGCGGAGGTGCGACACTGAGGAATTCCAACTTTATACTGATGATCAAGGCGAAAAGAGATGTGCGGGGGAGGGAGAATAAGTTTATCTTTTAGAGTAGGGATAGAGAAGTAAATTTTATGAAAAAGCGATAGACGAGATACTTTACGGCGCAGAGAAAGAAGGGGCAAAGATAAATTAGATTTCATGGATGACACACTGGCTGAACGATGATAATTACAAAAGATAAACCGCGCGCCACGGTTCTGAATGGCTTCAATGTTAGATACGAGAGTGGTGTGACCGGGATCCCAGATTGCTGCCGCGTACTCCAATTTAGAGCGTACCAGGGTTTTGAATAAAAGTAATTTTAGTGACACTGGTGCTAAAGTAAAATTCCGTTTTAAGAAGCCGAGCATGGAGTTAGCGTTAGCAGTGATATGATCAATGTGAACGTTCCATGACATGTTATCTGTAATATGAACTCCAAGATATTTGTAGGAAGTTACGATTTCCAAGGGGGAGGTACCAAGGGTGTATGAAAGTGGTGATAAGCTACGTCGAGATACACGCATCGCTTTGCATTTGTTAATGTTAAGAGACATACACCGTACGTTACACCAGTCCAAAACAGTGTCTAAGTCAGTCTGAAGAAGTTGAACATCCGAGTTATTAGTGATTTCGCGATAGATGACACAGTCGTCCGCAAATAGACTAACAAAGGAAGACAGATTCTGAGGTAAGTCATTTATGTAGATTAGAAATAATAGAGGACCTAAGACGGACCCCTGTGGGACGCCTGAGGTGACGGAACTGAGGTGAGAATTAGCTTGATTAGTGAAGACAAATTGAGATCGATTTGTTAAAAAGTCTCTAATCCAGGATAAAACGGTTGGGTCAATGTTAAGTTTACTAAGTTTGAGGAGTAGAAGCTTGTGGGAAACTTTGTCAAATGCTTTGCTAAAATCAAGAAAAACGCAGTCAACCTGGGATCCACGATCTAGAATAGAAAGTAGGTCGTTAGTAAAAGACAGCAGCTGAGTTTCGCACGAAAGAAGTTTACGAAAGCCGTGCTGAGAAGGAGTGAAAAAAGAATTGTATTCTAGAAAGTTAACAAGGTGCGAGTAAATGACATGCTCCATAATTTTGCAAGGTGTACAAGTAAGGGAGATAGGCCGGTAGTTATGAGGACAATGTTTGTCACCTGATTTGTGAAGTGGAACCACCTTTCCTATTTTCCAGTCATCGGGAAGCGTAGAGGAGTAGAGCGATTGTTCAAATATTTTGCACAGAAAAATAGAGCTATATATTTTAGTTTTTTGCAGAAACGTAGATGTAATGTTGTCGACACCAGAAGATGATGATGACTTTAGATTTTCTATTAGCTTAACTATGCCGTCAAAACTAAAAACTAAGGGGTCCATAGGCAGAAAGCTGTAGGAAGGGCACATTGGGAGACAACAATCAAAATCATAAGAAAAGGTATTAACAAAAGTATCATTTAGAACATTGGCACACTGACTACTCGGTATGACACCACCATCTAAACCTGTAAGTGATATGACTGACTCTTTTGATCCATTCACAACATTCCAGAATTGTTTAGCATTTTTTATCAGCATTGAAGGTAAGGTATGATTGAAAAAAGTTAGTTTTGCCTCCGTAATTGCTGCCTTATATGCTTCAGCTGCGCAGTGATAAGCATCCCACCGTTCATCACGGTCGGAATGCTTTGCAGAACGAAAAAGACGTTTCTTTTTATTAGACAACCGTTTAAGTGTGACATTATACTAGGGTGACGTAGGGTTGGAGGTAATGGTTCTAACTGGAATGAAAAGTGCAATGAGTGAATTAACTTTGTTTTTGAACATATTCCAATTCTCATCAACTGAGCGCTGATCAAAGTTGTCTAAAAACATATCGAGGTACTCGGCTAGTTTGTTGTTGATTAAGTCAAAATTAGCTTTGTTGTAATCGTAATAATGTCTGACCGTTTTAGGAGAAACACGCACCGTTGTGCGTAAGTTGAAATGCAGTGTTGAGTGATCACTAATGCCTGGTAAATAAGTAACAGGAGAGATAAGATCAGGAGCAGTAGTAAGAATGAGATCTAATACACTAGCAGTTGAATCAGTAATTCGGGTAGGCTCTAGCACAACCTGAGACAAGCTAAAATCAGAGCAAAGGTTAAGGAAGTCTAAATTCTACGAGGAACAGCTTACAGCAGAAGGAAACTCACCGGACCAATCAATCTCCGGAAGGTTAAAATCGCCTAGTAAAAACAGTGGTGTCAAAGGAAATCTAGTGCAAATAGCATTCAGAACATCATGTAAATCAAGAAAGAAACCTTTATCGGCATTAGGGGGTCGATAGCAGGCGCACAAAAGAACACTCTTATAAGTACACTGTAATCGTACACAAAGAAATTCGAGTGAAGTAGCAACATTTACGTAAAAAGATTCAAAAGATTCATTCACTGCTATTAGAACCCCGCCTCCTCTCCTGGACGTTCTGTCGCAACGATAAAAATTGAAACGCTTATCACTCTTCATAATTTCACTGTCGCGGACTGTACTCGATAACCAAGTTTCAGTCAGCACTATAATATCACTTGATGATGAATCGATAAGAGAGGCGAGATCGTCGCGGTTTCGAATGACACTTCTTATATTAGCAAACAATACCGGAATATCATTAGAAAAACGATGATATCATTGTTTTTCTAATGATTTTCTAATGACTCGTGAAGTCACTCAAGAACTTAGTGACCCTCGTGACGTCACGTGTGACATCATTATGGGAAAAGTCCCATAATGCAACATGCGGTTATGAGTGACGTCACTCGTGACCCTAGTGACCCTTATGATGTCACTACTGACCCTCATGACATCACATGCGACGTCATTATGCAAAACGTCCCATAATGCAACGCGCAATTACGCCGATGGCGACGCCACTCAAGCCGGAAATGGGTGCCTAAGAGCTGCGCTCTAAATATTTAACTGCGTGCCTGCTTTGGTGCAACATTGGCATCTGAGCAAATTACCATAGTGAAATCTCGACAATGTCCAAGCCTCAAGCTACTCAAACTTATATCTCTGGGAAAACATTAGCTACGGCGTTCACATATAGCCAAATGTTCCTCCCAGAACATGGCTTTCACATATATTTATTACAAAAATATCAAAAATGGGACCTGGACAATCATTGTACGATCTGATGTGAAAACGCCCATCTTTTTTTTCTAAATTTAATTAAGTAAATTGGGGCCACAGTCGTGACTGAACAACATCTTCATATCATATGCACACACATACTGGCCGCCTCCATGGGAGGAAAAGAACCTCCACTAAAACCAGTTTTATCCGCAAACAGTTTTTCCTCATTAACTCAATCAGATATCTTGGAGATAAGTTTCACCTCGTGGAATGAACAGTGCCACCTCACATTTATTTTAACGTCTATGGTTCACAGTGGTTCGGACTTCAACAGCTGAAGTCAAGAACAAAAGTTGGTTCGGAAGTTCCTAAAACAAATTAGTCATGAACTAAAACTATGTTTTTAAACTACCTGTGACAGTAAAAAGAGAAGATAAAAGAGGGAGCTAAAAATCGCCGAGGCTCAACCATGCACACAAGGGGCACACAGATTAAGGATGCTCGCTTCATGGGCTGGCCCGGTTGCCGCCAGTCTTGTTGAGTGTGCCACGTACCTTGATAGAGATCAGAGCAGCGCGTTGCAATTTCCCAAAGGATCAATCCTAGCGCGTAGACGTCCACTTGTTTCAGCGAGGACTCGCAGTCCCGCAGGTTGAGTGCCCCTTCAAGCACCTCGGGAGCCATGTACCTGAGAGTTCCCACCTGCAAAGCAGAGCCGAATAAGCCCGTTGCAATGCATGCAGTGCCACGGTGGCAGGGCATGTTGGGAACCCAAGGTACAAATCGTGCGCCTTCTCGTTGCACCGCCGCGACTGCGCGCGAGTCGCGGCAGCTGTCGTCAGCAGCCGTCGCAGCAGCCAACGCGTCACCCCCTCCCCCCTTTGCGTGCGCTTGCCTGGCTTGCCTGCTCGAGTGGTGTTGCCTTGGTAACCTGTGCCCGCTCGCGTATGTCCCGTGGTAGCGCGAGGAAAGACGATGGGACAAGCGCACCGAGCACTCCCGTAATTTGTCGCGTGGCAGACGCAGGCTTTTGGAATTTTAGCAAAACTTCTATAGACATGCAGAGACAACGACCAACAGACTAAAAACATGGCAAACCAGAGCCGGCTTGCTGAGAACAGAGCCTTAGCCAAGACTGCGTGAAAGAAAGCACTGCCAAAGCTAGTGCACGAGTGGATCGACACGTGAAGTTGTGTCTCAACATTCGCATTAGCCAGGCTTTGCAGGCGTTCTTTCATGCGGTGTTAGATAAGATGCCGTTTCTAACAAGCCAGCTTGCATGGGCAAAGAAAAGATGGTGCTTGCAAGATAAGAAGCCGGGACAGCCACAGATTGTGACCAATATTTTGCTCGGATACTTAGTTTCTTCGGAATTGTGTTTGGTGTAGCCACATCTTATGACAAATGGTCTGCCACTGTTTTCAAGTTTTACGACACTTCTTTTTGATGAACGAAGAAGACTCGTTATGAGAGCTAATTAAATTAATTGTAACTGTAAATGGTAGACAATGGTAGCATGTTCTCTTTCAGAGCGAAACCAATCAAATGTTGTGCGCATGAAAGTATCAAACAAGCTCAATTCAAAACTGTGGATGAAAATATGCCACATCTGTTGAACAATTGTCAACTCTTGACAAGTATGTTGCCACCTCTGAAAAAGTGCCCAATACAAAGCTCACAACATAAATATTCGCTGCACATTCACACTGGTGTGAACTTCCCAGAAATTTGACTACCTAAAAAGTGATTGCATTAGTATAAAGGGGTTCTGCCTCAGTTTGGCAATGACCAAAAGGCCGATGAGCGTACCTCGGCGAGAGAGTTGGTCTCAGCGTGCTGCTCCTCCCCATTGCGGATGTACTTGGAGCCCGAGATACGGATGGCAAAGCCAAAATCGCAAAGCATACAGCTGCCATCGTCCTTGACCAGAACATTCTGTGACGTGAGATCTCGATGTGCTATGCAAGGCTTGTTCTTTTCTGAAAGAGATTAAATGCGAGAGGAAGCAGTTGATTAAACGAGACTGCTCTGGAAGCCCAACATCAGACAACATCCAAGTGAGGATGGCATAAAGGGGAGTCTACTTAGCAGCCCGTGTAAAAGACAGAACCCAACATTTGAGAGACAAGTTAATGGTCCCATGGAAAAACTTATGAAAGAAGCTTATAATATGCCCCATAATACACTCATACATGACAAGAACTACTGATTGAGTATTCAGACATTCTTTCAGTTCCCTAAGGCATTGTAGGTACCATGTTATGTTGGTGCCTACAATGTAAAACCTCTCATAATAAAGTCAACTGTTTTAGGAAAAAAACTACTAGTACACTAGTCTCGTTCACCATAATCAGTACTTGGGATTCCTTTAGTGTTATCACAAGCATTCATGAAGTTTCCATCTCTTCTCTACATTCATATCTTCCCTTGATCAATATTTGCTATACATCGCTTGAATGCCTCGTCCCTGCACCGTGCTGGTGGTCACTGCTACTCGTTTGTGTCGAGAAAAACAAATACTGTGGTTCCAAATGTATGCTGCACAAGGTACACATGCAGCAGCAAAGCCACCACGATGGTAGCTAACGTGACATGCGTGCAAGCCCCGTACAGAGATGACGAGCCAAAGAATGCAAAAATGTCTGACATTTTTTTACTTATTTTTTCTTTGACCGAGGGAATCTAGACGAGCACCAGAGCAGGAAGGGCCACTTTTACCGACACTGACAATCGACGCAAAGGGACAGACCCTACCGCCTATTGTGCTAAAAAGTACTCGTAGACTCATGCCATCCGAAGTACGCCGGACCCACTTTAGAAAGCAAACCGGCCTCGCTTACCTTCGCCGTGCAGGAATGCCAGGGCCCTGGTGATGGATTGGGCCATGCGGCAGAGGCCCGCCCAGTCGGTGGTGCCCTTCCTGAGCTGGCTCTGGAGGCTGCCCCTTGGCGCATACGTTAGCACCAGCAGCCACTCTCGCCGCCCTTCGGGTCCCACGCGTTCGTCCGCCCCTGCACGGCACAAATTACGTGCGTGAGTAAAAGCCAAAGCCTGCACAGGCGCTTGACATTAGCTAGTGGCCACCGCAAGCTGTAACTGATCTAATGCACAAAATGAATCTGCTATTCCATGCCAGGCGCCCAACCGGCACTTTCTACATAAAGGATATAGTGCTAGATTTTCTATGTCAATGTGGAGCACAAATTGGACAAAAGCGCCGTGTCAGCACTCGGCTGGGGCTCGTACGTTCTCACCGACTGAACATGAGTCCCCGTTGACAGCTGACGCAGCATTTGAGTCTAATTTGTGCCCCGCACCCTGCTTCGGTAACTGACGTAGGTGCCGGCTCAACTCAAGTAACACCTCAAAGTTTTATTTCAGCGGGGGGGTAGCACAATGCCACAATCAACAGATGTATGGGGTGCGATCAAGAAATTCCGAGACTGATTTTGTAGTGTACAAAGGAAGTGCCACAATCAACAGATGTATGGGGTGCGATCAAGAAATTCCGAGACTGATTTTGTAGTGTACAAAGGAAGGGCAGGACGGTCGAAGGAAGGGACCTTCGTGTCTCGTTATGCCAAAGAGCGTCGCTCTGTGTATATTTGTAGCTGCGCTATGCGAGTTCTTGTGACCACTTGCACGGGCACAATGGCAATTTCTTCGTAGACTGCAAACCAGAGTGAGAGCAAAAGTAGATTCTGCGTCAAACTCGGCAAACATAAAACAGAGACCTTTGAAACGATTCAGCAGGGTTGCGTCAAAAAGTGGTGAATTGTGCAAAATGTTTTAAGCGGCACTCGAGCTTCAAGAATGGCAGAACATCGTTGGAAGACGAAGAGAGGTAGGGCGACCTTTTCCGAGCTCCCTTTGACTTCAGTGACATAAGCGCACTGTCATTCTTGAAGTGCGGGTGCCACTCAAAACACTTCGCACGGCTTGCTGCTTTTTGACATAAGCCTTCTAAATTATTTCAAAAATCTCTGTTTTAGCCGAGTTCGATGCAAAATTGATGTTTGCTCTCGCTTTGGTTTGCAGCCTATGACGAAATTGCCATTATGCTCATGCACGTGGTCAAACAAACTCGTGTAGCACAGCTCCAAATGTTTATGGAGTGACGCCCTTTGGCATAATGATGCACGAAGGTCCCTGCCTTCGACTGCTGCAGGCACATCACCATGCTGCCCTCTTTTTTTCGCTACAAAATCAGACTCTGAACTTTTTGATCGCACCTCGTAGACAGCCCTTTTCTAGCCACTTCCATCTTCCTCCACACTGGCTGCTTCTATAGTGAAATATGTGCCAACAACACGATTAAGTCGGATTTTCGGGACTTTGGCCCACTTACCAATGAGCCGGGGCAGAAATGGGTAGTCCATGCGGAACAGCTTGTAGATGTCTTTCTCGTTGGCATAGTACAAGTGATGATGCTGAGCAAAGATCTTGACGGCCACGGTACGGTCGTTGAGGGATCCCTTGCACACGGTGCCATAGCGCCCCTTCCCAATCATTTCCTGCACAGCACCAACACGCAGTTTACTCAGCACATTTGCCAGAAGTCCTCAACGATCCCCTTCGGTGGCACACTCCTTGGAGGCACCCTCGACAACTCTCTCAGAAGACTGCTCAACGTGGAAGTAAATACAGTCGCTTTCGCCCCCTGCCAACCGCAGAAATTTACTTTCACCTCCAGAGTTTGTAGCAGTAACTTTGATGAGAAACTATCATGGACACGACACTGCTGCATCACATATTCTTTTCTATACAAGGACAAATTTGGCAGCGATAGTTCACTCGGCCTAAAGGGGAAGCGGGGTGTTACAAAATGTCTGCCGCAGCTCACCTGCATCTTGAGGCTGTCCAGATCTAGGGTGGGAGACTGCATCTGCGGTGCCTCCATCAGATGGGCAGAGTCGAGCCCCGGCTTGAACCGAGGGACGACCATGCAGCGGTACGCCACCAGAGCGACGGCGGCGAAGAACACCGTCACCAGGGCGCAGACCACCACGATGACCACGATCGTCTGGTTGCCCTGCTCTGCCCTGAACTGCTCCGCTGCTCCGTGAAACGGGAAAAGAACCTATCTTTAGCATAACGTTACGAGCGTAAAAGATTGAGTGCGATGGCCATCGGGAGGATCTGAATGTTATAATCATAACCTTAAACTGCAAGCCTTTCACCCTTGTTGGGGTTAGACTGGTGGCAGCTGATAAAACCTGTTTGCTCTACTGACGACTAACCCCTGGTTAGCTCAGTTAGTAGAGCGCTCCACTGGAAATGGAGACGTCTTGGGTTCGATACCCGGACCAGGCGAACTTTTTCGGTCGCGCAACAGAAACCTAGCTGTGTTTGGATATCTGTGTTTGTCTTTTGTCCCTCTTGTTCCCCTTCTCCAGGGATTATTGATCGCTTGCACCTTCGCATTTAATTGCATTATAATCATAATGATTGAATTTTCGAGTTCAGACTGCACTGTATATGTACATACTTCTATCTTCTTTTTTCAAACACAGTTGTGAGTAAAGCCTGTGTTTGTCTTCTCTCTTGTGTTTGTCTTTTTAGCGCTTTTAACCACCATGGTTCAAAACCTTCAACTCTTACGCTGTCTTCCGAGTAACATGCGTAGTGACATATTCCCGGGTGCACTGGGGATACGGAGAATCTGGTTGGGCGCTTTCAGAGAGGTGGCTCTCTGAAAATTTATCGATTTATTGAAAAAGATTTATAGATTTATTGAAAAAATCTCGGAAAGAGCCTTTTTCAATAAATCTGAGTTAGGAGTGAACTTCTATAACTTTTTGTCCCATAAATACAGCTATCACTTTTCTTGAGCAAAAGTAAATGTATACCACATTTTTTTTTTTTTTTTTTTAAATATGTGCAGCGATTGCCGCTGGGCATGTGGAGATCCTGTCTGCCACCCGTTACCTGTCCAGAGCGTCGTGATGTCATTGACGGCATCCCCGAGCCAGCTTAGTGGTGAGCAAGGGTCAGCTGACCCCGCTGATGAAGTAACTTTTGCTAGTTTCTCTCTCCACTCTTGCGCTTTCCTACCCCTCGGCGCGTCGTAACAGTCGGGTCTACGCTCCTACCAATAAGATTGAAAGAAAACTTAAGACACATAATTTTTTAGGTGCCTGCATTACAACTTTTCTGTCTGTTCGAATGCAAGGACTTCTTCAGGGGCCCGGTCACAAACTTGTCTAGACCGGACCGGTTTTTGAGCCTCTTGCAACGGTTTACGACCAATTACACTGCTGCGGAGCCAGTCGTAAGCGGTCACAAGAGGCTTAGAAACCGGTCTTGCCTCAGTCGGTCGTAGTCAGTCGCAAGTGTGTGAACAAGCCCTTAGTTCCCATGGCCGCAACCCCGCGGCTGCAAATCGCGAAATATTCCCGTTCTCTTCTTTGGTATCGCGCAGCAGAATTACAATATTTCAAGAGAATTTTCGGTACGATAAGCAATGTAAAAATTAAAAACTGCAAATTTTTTCGAAGTCAAAATTGTTGCATCGCTTTTTTAGCTAGTTTTTAAAGTGCAAAGATCATCACAGCCACAAAAGCCACCTCTGGACTATAGTGTCTCGTGTGAGCATATTCCAATGTTACTAGATTAGCTCATGGCAAATTCCACCAGTCGTTTTGGAGCACGCATATATACACTGAGCAATCGGAATCGTGACGGACGTGTTCCACTCGTCATTTTAGATCAGCTCCCACTCCAGATCTCAATCCGGATAAGCAAAAAGTCGCTCCGCCGATTTTGGTGGATTCGACCGGAACCCCGCCTGGCCAGCACTCGGCGCGCACACGTGACTTCCTTTTTCGCTGGGCATCTCGCCTCGAAAGAACTCGCAATGGCCGCTCGCGAAGTGCCACCCGCTTTACTGTTGCTGCTGCTTTATGACAGTTTGTCGTCAAGTCACTGAAGCAGCTCCTCCAGCAGAAGTGGCTCGACTACACTTGGCGACAACTTTTCTTGGCAATGCAGTGGAAGGTACGGGCACGCGTTCCCTCTCCCATTTTGAGCGCTGAATAAAGCTGTGCGCAGGCTCTCCTCCTCTCCACTGCTTTGCCAAGAAAAGTTGTCGCCGAGCATAGCGGCAACGACAAGGAATGCTTGTATGTCCCGCATAAATTTGGCTGCTTTTTCGAACCTCCGCAGAAGAGGCCGAGAACAAGACACACTTGGCCACCGTTCACGAGTATTCCGATGAAGAGGCAAGGGGGCTACGCTGATGCACATCGCTTATCGACACGCATCTTTCACATCATGATTAAATTCGCTCGTGCGTTGAACATGTGGGGTTAGCGCCACGACTGCAAAACATGTGTTTCGAGATCCAGAACCGAGGGAAGGGGATCCTTAGGAAGGTGAATGACGGGAAGGTATCCGCCGATCCCGAGGAATGACCATGTTCCACTGAGGTTCTGGAGGCAGGACGACTTCATTCAGATCACGTGCTCCATCTCAGATCTGGTCTACTGATCCCAGCGCGCTCCAAAACGACCAGTGGAATTCGCCATCAGTTACTCAACTGCCCGTAGACGCTGCTTGCGCGAGCAGTGCCCCCCTCTCTCCCCACGGCTTGCCTCCCGTCGTTCGACACGCCACCGTTTTGGGGAGACGGCTGTTACATTGACTGCGGTGTGTTCTATGAAATGTGTGTCTCGAAGCACAGCGTCTACAGGTTTTCCCGCTCATTTTAATCCAAGCGACGGCCAATTTAATCCAAGTGCCACCAAACTTAATCCAAGCACCACATAATTTAATCCTTGCGCTACCCAATTTAATCCCGGGGTCAGTCAATTGAATCCACAATATATATATGCACTTATTGTCTTCGGCGGTCGTGTTTCCTTACACATTTGGTAACTTAGAATAATTTTTTATACAATTGGATTTTTGGGGGAGACAACTGATCATTTGATTCATTTTGTGATTTCTTGGAGTTACTAGTACCACTATTGACGAGGCTTAGTTGATATGTTGATTACTCTTTTTGTAATATTGAGTTATTGTGGCGCACTCGAATTTATATTAGCTGAATGGACGTTTTCTTTAACCTTTCTTATTACTCGACTTAACATTGCTACAGTTCAGATGATACAAGTACAATTGCAATTTATGATTACTCTTTTGATTACTTCGTGTTATTATTGCTCCAATTGATCTATAATTAACTCAGTTGATATTATTATTCCTCTTTTGATTACTTCGGGTTACTTTTGACCCATTGGACATGAATTTGAATTAAATGTCATTGTGATGACTCTTCATTACTTTTAGCTAATTCTTCAATGAATTCAATTTTTATGTGATGATTATTGACATTATGATTACTCTTTTGATTACTTCGAGTTACTCTCAATTCAATTGACTTTAATTCGGCCTAAGTGACATTTGGCAACTCTTGTTTACTTTGTGTAATTATAGTGCCAATTTATCGGTTGTGGGCTCAATCATACATTATTATTAGTCTTGATTACTTAGGGTTACTTTCAATCCAAAGGACTTTAATCCGGCCCCATTGATATTGCAATGACTGTTTTGATTTTTGGGCTAATATTTAACAAAAGTATTTATTATTAGCTCAATTGACATCACAATTACTTGTTTGATTACTTTGACTTACTATTGATTGAATGGACTTTAATTCGGCCTAACTGACATTTTGGCTACTCTTCTGATTACTTTGTGTTATTATACCTCATATTCATCTATAATGAACTCAGTTGACAGTATTATTACTCTTTTGATTACTAGAGTTACTTTTAACCCAGTGGACTTGAATTCGACCGAAATGACACTGGGATGACTCTTTTGATTACTTTGAGCTTATCTTCATACAAACATTTTTATTATGAGCCTAATGTATATTATGATTACTCTTCTGATTACTTTGAGTTACCTTGACCCAATGGATTTGTCCTATTTCACAATTTGGTAACTCTTCTGATTACCCTGAGGTCACATTCAACCAATTGGTCTTTTAAGAGCTCGATTCACATTTTTATTACTCTTTTGTCCCAATTAATCCTAATTCGGCTTAATTGACATTGTAATAAGACCTTGATTAGTTTCTGATAAATTTCAACCAATTGATTTATTGTGGGCATAATTGACATGATGATTATATTTTTATTTACTATTAACCCAATGGGCTTTAAATCCGCCCAATTAACATATTGGTGACAATTTTAAATACTTGGAGTTGTTGCGTTACCAATTTATCTATCATGAGCTCAATTTTCATTGCAATTACTCTTGATTATTTCGAGTTACTATTGACCCAACAAACATTAATTCAGCTTAATTGACAGTTTGATGATTCTTGATTACTTTGAGCTAATATCGAACCAATTGCGTTCTTATGAGCTGAATTTGCATTATGATTACCCTTTCAAATGGTTTGAGCTGCTATTGACCCAGTATTTTGATTACTTTGGGTCATTATATAGCCAATTTATTAATTATTAGCTATATTGATGATTTGATTACTTTTTCGATTACTTATAGTTACTTTTGAGTTACTTTATACTTCACTTCAATTACCCCGGACACCAGAGGGCAGCGTCGGACCAGAAGTTTTTCCAGTGAGCCCTTCTCCTCGTCCAACGGCTCCCTTTGTTGTCCGCGATACTTCCGAGGTAAACAATCTTTGATTCAAATATTAATAGAAAAAATGTAGAGCCCTTTCACTTCACGTGAAGATGGAAGGCCAGCGAACTTATTTTAACAACGTCTAGGACGATGCCTAGAGGACGACGTCTAGGACGACCTCAATGACGACTTCTAGGACGACCTCAATGACGACTTCTAGGACGACCTCGAACACTGCCTAGAGGACGACATCTAGGACGACCTCAAGGACGACGTCTAGGATGACCTCAAGGACAACGTCTAGGACGACCTCAAGGATGACCTCAGGGACGACGTCTAGAACGACCTCAAGGACGACCTCAGAGACGACGTCTAGGACGACCTCAAGGACGACCTCAGGGACGACGTCTAGGACGACCTCAAGGACGACGTCTAGGACGACCTCACCGACAACGTCTAGAACGACTTTAAGGACGACCTCAAGGACGACGTCTAGGACGACCTCAAGGACGACGTCTAGGACGACCTCACGGACGACGTCTAGGACGACCTCAAGGACGACGTCTAGGACGACCTCACGGACGACTTCAAGGACGACCTCAGGGACGACGTCTAGGACGACCTCAAGAACAATGTCTAGGACGACCTCAGGGACGACGTCTAGGACGACCTCAAACGACGTCTAGGACGACTTCTAAAACAACCTTGGAACAACACCTAGAGGACGTCGTCCTCAAAGTGTCATCCTCGAGGTTGTTTTAGAAGTTGCCCTTGAGGTCGTCCTAGACGTCGTTCTTGAGGTCATCCTAAACGTCGTCCTTGAGGTCGTTCTAGACATCGTCCTTGAGGTCGTCCTAGATGTCATTCTTGAGGTCATCTGAGAGGTTGTCCTCGAGGTCGTCCTAAATGCATCCTTGAGGTCGTCTTGCACATAGTTCTCAGGGTCGTCCTCCAGGTTGTCCTAGAAGTTGTCCTTGAGGTCGTCTCAGCCATTGTCCCTGAGGTTGTCCTAAACATCGTCCTCTAGGCGTCGTCCTCGAGGTCTTCCTAGAAGTCGTCCTTGAGGTCGTCCTAGACGTCGTCCTTGAGGTCGTCTTACACGTCGTCCTCCAGGCGTCATCCTTGAGGTCGTTCCAGAAGACAACAAGTGCATATACATATTGTGGATTAAATTGACTGACCCCGGGATTAAATTGGATAGCGCAAGGATTAAAATATGTGGCGCTTGGATTAAATTGGGTGGCACTTAGATTAAATTTTCCGTCGCTTGGATTAAAATGAGCGGGAAAACCTGTAGATGGCACTTCACCATATTCTATGGAAGACACAATGCTCAAACGAAAATCAAGATGGCACTTCAAATGCAGGAGGTGGACTGAAGTGAGCAAGGGACGGACCCCCCCCCCCCCCCCCCCCCCTCTGCAAGAGTTCCGAAACTGAGGTAATCTAGTGACGTTGGCATGCTCTAAGAAACTTATCAAAGGTGGTCATTGTAGGCAAGTTTTCTCAAATTTTTAAATAAAACAGATGGCAAAGTGTCTCGAAATAGGATCATTCATCATGCAGTCTTTGGCAAGGCAGCAATGCTAGTCTTGTTCCCAATTACATTTCCTCTTTCTTTTGAGACCAAACCTTGAGGCAAGATTTTTAAGAGATAGTGCTTAGTATTTTTGTTCTGCACTGAACAAAATAAGCACTACTTAAGGGGGGTTGAGAGTACTGCACTCATACCATGGTTGGAAAGGCTTCCTAAGCTCGGACAGGAATGCTAAAAAAAATGTTTTCGTGCAAAATTGAACAGCAGTTGCTACGCAAGTTGCATGAGATTCGCTTCTTTGTCTCGCAACGAGCATTAGACAGCACTTACGAAGGTCTATCTCCGTGTTGTCGTCGTCCGAAGGCACATAACCGTCGGTGACATTGACATTGCAGAAGTCCCCCAAACAGCAGCAGAACATGGTGTTGTTGAGCACCTTGGAAGGCTTCTTGGTGGAGGTGCAGTTTGATGACTGGCAGTCCACTTCCCCTGATGTCCCCCAGCAACCTGCATGATCGGGGCTCACTAAACCTTTGATGACATACGAGAGGTGCAGAGTATGCATACGCAATCTTTACAGTCTTTTTTTTTTTTACATTTTTATTTATAAGTAATGCCTCGGGTGGGGCTTTGCAGCAAAGGTTTGTAGCAAGTTGCCACATCAGAAGCTAAGACAATGTCTGAAATTGTTTGCCGTTTTAATTAATAGCTGGCCCACTATACTCATCTTGTTTAACCTGTGTACTCCAGTGACAGGGCCAGGTAATGAGAATGAAGCATCTTTGCGAGGTCACTGCTTGTGCAACTCAAACAGACGACACTAGCGTGGCACGCTGGAGGCCAGAGAAGCCCTCAGTGTGAAATCACACGAGGGCCCCTCTGGCACTCGGGTGATTTCCTGAGGGCCCGAGAGTTCCTCAGAAGTAGGATTCCATGTTTTCGGAGTTTATTTCTCGTGAATTCGGAGGGTGCTTTTCGGAGTTTATTTTTTGCCGAATATTCTGAGTTTATCGGAGTTTATTTTTGTTAGATTCCCAATTCTCCGAAGTAGGGAGCTTATTTTTGCTATGTTTCCAAATTGTCAAGGTTGAAAATAAAAATATATATTAACCGGTGGGTATAACCCTGCCCTAGATTTATTAGAATACACATCTACCATGTTACATTGTGTCCTTGCCATTATAGTAATACTAACTGTCCCAAAACAAAACTTGAACAAAAAAATTTTAATAATTGAATTTTTGATGTAGCAATTGGAAAGCCTTTTTTCTTTTTCTTTTTTTTTCATCCTATTCTATTGATTCTCCCTGCGGCTGCATGAGGTGGAGCGGTGAGAAGCCTCAGCTGTCCCTCCTATGAAATTAAGAGTTCATAGCTTTCACAGTTATCGAATCACAACCAATACCTTCCTCTAAGGAGTTCAATTGGGAAAGCAAAACAGTGGTTTCTGTCGTGACCCAGAATTACAATACCCCGTTGTCCTAAACGAACCCCAACATTTAAACGGTGACCTTCTCTGGTCAATACTACGAGATTTGAAGGAATTCGGGGAGGCCTTTCCCGATGACTGCAGAACCTGTGCTCTGACCAAACTTATTTGTACAAAAACTGCTTTTTTCTTTTTTTTTTGGCCACCATGATTTTTCAATTTAAATTGTTTTCAGATAAACCTAAATTTTAAAAAATTTACTAGTGAGTGTTTTTTCAGATTTCATTGGATTTATCCAAAAACATAGAACCCTACTTATAAGCTTCAGCAAATTTATTTTTCCTTCTTGTAGCAAAATCTTGCACATCCGTTGTCAACCTGTGATATTCGCAAACCTTGCTTGCTGAATTATGTATGGCAAAAAGCTCAAAATAGTACTGCTATAAAAAAGCTCCAAGCTTCAGGACAATCACTAGATACTTTGAGGCTATCCCACATGGCACTGCACAGCGTGGGGAATTGTGGGGCTCTTTCGATGTACACTCGGGCCAACTCAGGCACTTCATTCGTCTTGGAGATGGCACGATCCATTCCACCAGTGCAGATCCCCTCCTCCTCCCTCCCTCCCTCCCTCCCTCCCTCCCTCCTCCCTCCTCCTCCCTCCTCCTCCCCCCCCCTCCCCCCCCCTCCCCCCCCCCCCGAAGAAAAAAATAATAAAACAAAACAAGAAACAAGGTGGACATGTAGTTTGTATTGTTATTCTCCTGTCATCTTTGCATTTTAAAATCCCCAAAAGTAAACCAACATGAACTTCTACTGATGGATACTCTTTCATGCGACCTACACTGGATTTCCGTAATATGTCAAGCAGACGGCGGGGCACCACATAGTTCTGGGTGGTCTCTTCAATAAGGACCCCTGTTTTGACTATGGTAGTACAGTATGGAAGTGTAGTACAGTAGTATAAAGTACAATGGTCGACCCCTGCTCTCTTACAGGTTTCCTCCCCTCCTCTCATTGTTTTGAGCCCCACTTTCCCAGTTACTCAGCCACAAAGTGAGGCACTTCTTTCAAGAGTGAAAAATAAGCACCATTACGTGTTTCTCTGCCCTAGAATTAAAACTACAGCCATACAAATAGCTTTTCTAATTGAATAGCATTATGCCATTCATATACTTTGTAGCACAAAGAAAAGACAGAGAGAATGAATCTGTCTGCAGTGATGAAGCTACAAATGCCACTGTGCTATTTGACTAGAAGAACTATTTGCACACTGTATAATTACAACTGTTTGTCCTTGACAGTAAAAGATATATCTTTCACGGTTACTTGTATGAATGGCAAAATAGCTATCACAGCTTGTAAATTTTAAAATGTTAAGAAATATGCGTTGCCTCACTGCATCCGATGGGAAAAGGAAGGGAGGTGGAAGCTACAAGAACTGATCTTGAGAGGCTTTGTTTTTTGTGTAAGCAAAAACATGTTTTAAAAAAGTTCAAAATTTTTTCTCTCTTTTTTTTTTCTTTAGGGGGATTTTAGACAAATACATACATGTGAAAATACTTTGTCAATATTCCATAAAATCTATTAGATAGACACAATCCCTTGCACAGTTGTGCCAGTGCTAACCCTGAGTGACAACGATGATCGTCTTGTTGACTGGGTCCTCCTGCCAGAGGGAGTAGCAGAAGTGGGAGTTGCGGGGACAGCGTTCGGTCGTGTTGGAGTCGAGCAATTCACCGGTGGCCATGTTCTGCTCCGCGCTGCTGCCGCCGTGTCGCGCGTCCTCGTCCAGTCCATTGCTGCTCTCCTTGTAGGACACAGCTGGCACCCCTCCCACCCTGTAGATCTTGACTGTGGACTGGCGCGAGTAGGCGCACAGCAGCTGGGACGGCCGATCAAAAGACTGGACCGCTTCTGCAAGGAGAACCCAGAAAGAAAGGCCATCAAAAATAGCTGGAGCCTACAAACTGGCGACATTTGCAACATAGTACTGGTTCGAGCGAGCTTGAATAGAGTTCACTGAAAATTTGTACTCATTACCTAGCCTAGCCACACAGCCTCTTCTCTGAATGGTGACAAATCTGAAAGCCCATGCTCATGGCACAATAGAGCCTCTGTATCTTAGCTGAATTATTTGTGTCTGAGACAATGCTGGTGAATTATGATTATTAACAGCAAATGACGAAAGCAATCTTAGTGCTGCTGTCAAATTCTCCTTTCCCCCGTTTCGCCAATAACAGATACGTTGGGAGCATTTTTGAATGCCCGTGCAGCATAAAACAAGAAGTAAGTCCGCACCTAAAAAAAAAAAAAACATTTTCTAAGGAGCAGATTACATCCTTTAGGCCAAGGGTTGGCAACCTTTTGCAGCGACGGGCCAAGCCGACACGGAGGGGGCCGCACAGCAAGTCGCGGGGGGGGGGGGGGGTTGAGGTATTAAGTTTGTGTAAAAAGCGAGGGAAAAAAAAGGCGGTGCCTTGGCTTTTGTGGTGTCGTGTTGGGGGCCGCATGAAACTGTCTCGTGGGAGGCCGCATGCGGGCCCTGGGTCGCGCGTTGCCGACCCCTGCTTTAGGTTATGCGGAGAGCAAGTCAGTCGTCGTCTTCTTCTTGCACAGGAGTTGCGGTGACGGCAAAACAACGCCGAGCTCTGATTGGCTTTGATTGAAAGGATAGTGGGTAGACCTCAAAGCAAGCTGCCTTAAAGGGATACTTCAACGAAATTTCGGCGCTCATTTCTTGGTCTATATGTGTTCAAAGGAGCAGTATCACATCGAACGTACCAATATCTTGTTAAAAAAGCCTCGAAAAGTAATTTTAAAACCAATTAAACGATTAGCAAAGAGCACCTGGTGGATGTCGCTAACGCCTCGCTTGTAATGCCCGTCTAGGAACCTTGACAGCTAGTGACGGTGAGTGTCTCGCCTCCGGCCACGACAAGAGAAGAGGGGAAGGAGGAACTCCCCTCTTCCCGAGAATGCCTTTTATGCGTCGCAGACATCACTATTGTCCCCCTACAAGATTATAGAAGATTAACCCGTCACTCAAAATTCGTACAAAAGCAGCCGCTTCGGTGGCTGGAACGACTAGGCCATCCTCTCGACGTCAGCCTCCCCGTAGCTTTGCTCGTCCCGAGACGACCTACGTCACTATTGCGTTGGATGTCACGTGGTCTTCGCTGGGCCTTCTCCGAGCGCTTGCCAGAGTGTGCCGTTTATAACGAAAAATACAGCCACCAGGCTCAAAATACAAACGTGCGATTGTCATTTACGGATATTGTGGATCATATTCAACCTATTTTGGAACACAACGGGAATATTTAAATTTTCGTTGAAGTATCCCTTTAAAGGGTCCCTGCAACGACTTTTTTACTGTTTTTCTTGTTTTTTTTTTTTTTTTTTTTTAATTTGCACCAAACCTGAGTGCACTGAACGTAGTAACTTAGTGAACTTTTTCTTTTCTCGAAATTCGCTTTATTGTAGAAGTTATAGGCACTTTAAAATTACAAAAACAAGCAAAAAAATAGCCTCCATGACGTCCTTAGTCCTCTGCCCCCCCCCTTTTCCCGCGCCCGCGCATAGCGGTGACTGAGGAATGTGGGGAGGGAGGAAGAGACGGGGAAAGGAGGTGAGGCCGAGGAGAGAGAGCTGACCGGGAACGGGGCAGCTCTCTCTCGTCGTCCGGTGAAAATATGACGCAGTGATTTTAGTTACTCTCTCCGTGCCCGCTGGGTTACCCGAACCACAAGAGACGTGGAAACCGCAAAAAAGGTAGATGCTTAAATAGGATTGCAGGGCCCCTTTAAAGGGCCCCTAAAAAGAAAAAAAAAAAGTCTTTTTTTAAACAGCATGTCAAAAAAAAAAAAATACGCAAAAACAAATTTAGAGCAATATTGACGGCGCGAGACGCGTTTTAGTTGGCAGTCACTTCCTTTCCACTTGTTTTCTCTCTCGGAATTTCGGGCGCGTGGAGGAGAGGTGGATCGGCTTGATTGGCTTCGCCTTCACGACCGAGATATTCATTCCGGAACAAAGTTACTAGATTACCTCAGTTGCGGAACTCCCGCAGAAGGGGGTACCCCCGCCAACTCACTCACTTCAGTCCACCTTCCGTTGTTTGAAGCGCCATTTTCGTTTACAAACTGTGCTTTCCACAGAGTACGGTGGAATGCCATCTAGACGCTGCGCTTCGAAACATACATATCCCATAGAATACACTGCAGTTACCAAAGCAGCCATCCGGCGAGTTGAACGACGGGAGGCGAGTCGTGATGAGTGAGGGTACTGCTCGTGCATGCAGCGTCTATGAGCAGCAGAGGTCGGCATTTTAAGTCGCCCTGCACTCACCCTCACCCTCGAACAGGCACGTAGCCAGGGGGGGGGGGGGGGGGCCCTGGGGCACGCCCCCCCCCCCCCCCCCGAAATCTTCCATTTTGCTGGGACACCCTCTCCCCCTCATACAGCATTTTGTCATGGGCGAGCCCCCCCCCCCCCCGAAACAAAATCCTCGTGCCTGCCCTCGGAGCCACAATCACCTAAGCCCCTCACAGCTATACTCACCTTCAGTCCCTTACTCACCCTCATCCCCACAGTCACACTCACCTTCAGCCCTTCACTCACCCTCACTGAACCTCACACCCTTTACCCACTCATGGCCCTCACGCCACTCACCGTCCTCACGCACTCATACCCCTCACGCCCCGCACGCACTCACTGCCCTCACGGCCCACATACCCTTCACGTGTCCCTCACGCACTCACGGCCCTCACGCACTCATAGCCGAGCTCACGGTCCTCACAGCCCTTACAGTCAGAGGTCGTCATTTTAGGTCGCCCTCACTCACCCTCACCCTCACAGCCACTCACCTAAGCCCCTCACTCACCCTCACCGCTACACTCACCTTCAGCCCCTCACTCACCCTCATCCTCACAGTCACACTCACCTTCAGCCCTTCACTCACCCTCACGCACTCATGGCCTTTACGCCCCTCACACCCTTCACACACTCACGGCCCTCACACACTCATGCCACTCACACACTCACGCACTCATGGCCCTCACACCCCTCACCGCCTTCACGCGCTCATGGCCCTCATACCCCTCACGCACTCATGCCACTCACACACTCACCGCCCTCACGCACTCATGGCCCTCACCCCTCACCGCCCTCACGCGCTCATGCCCCTCACACCCCTCATGCCACTCACACACTCACCGCCCTCATGGCCCTCACGCACTCATGGCCCTCATACCCCTCACTGCCCTCACGCACTCATGGCCCTCACACCCCTCACGCACTCATGGCCCTCACACCCCTCACGCACTTATGGCCCACATACCCCTCACGCACTCATGCCACTGACACACTCACGCCCCTCACGCACTCATGGCCCTCACGCCCCTCACCGCCCTCACGCGCTCATGGCCCTCACACCCCTCACCGCCCCTCACGCGCTCATGGCCCTCACGCCCCTCACGCGCTCATGGCCCTCACACCCCTCACGCACTCATGCCACTCACCGCCCTCACGCACTCATGGCCCTAACGCCACTCGGGGCCTCTTCAGATGGGGCAATTTCGCCCAGAAACTTGACGTCGCAACACCAGCAACACGGGCCGCCCGCGTTCACACGCAGCAACCAATTGCTGCAGTTTGCCATCATCATGAATTTTTTGTTTTTCTTGCACTATTTAGACACACAATTACGCGCTATAAACGTGTTTTTATGCATTTAAATCTCGTTGAGAATAATAATGCGTCTTCCTGAAACAGTTCATTTCCAAAAACGATCAATGTCAAACCAGAACCAAGTCTTTTGTTGTCATCATCACCGGCACGAGGCATCACGTGAAAATATCGCGTCCCTGACTGGATGCAGCCGCCTCAAACGTCTTCAAATTGCTCCGAGTTGATCGCTTGTTTCAAGCCGGACCCGATCTCAGCGATTCGTGTCGATTTAGGGAAAGCTAGGGAACAACCTGCCATCAACACCGAAATTGCTGAGAAAGTTGCTCCGTCTGAAGGGGGCCTCACCACGCACTCACCGCCCTCACGCCCCTCACGCACTCATGGCCTTCACGCGTACCCCTCACGCACTCACCGCCCTCACGGCCCTCACGCACTCCAGTGATGTGATTGCTGCGCCAATTGCGCCAAACGGCGCCAAGGGGCTAACCCCGCTACATCCTGCTACATTTTGCCAAAATAGGGGTAATCTGCGCCAAGCCTGCGCCAAAGGACCGATTTCGGTCGCCTTTCAAAACCGAAACTAAACTGAGTACCGTAATTGAGCATGTGCAATTGAGCAATTGAGCCCGACACTAAGTACCCATGCATTAATCGTCCATCCGGTCTTGCATGGTTTTCTCGCCGTCTCGCGTTTCGCGCTTTCGTCTCGTAAATCTCGTCTCGCGCCTATTTTTTTATTTTTTTTTCTATGATAACGCGGGTTTGTGCGGACGCTCCGACGCTAGCGTGACAGGTACCAGCCATGCCGTCATGCTGTGAAACAAAACCACGTTTTTGCGTGGCGGGAGTTACTTTGTGAGCTGAAGCACTCTCTCCTGAAAGCAACAGCCGTGGGAAAACTATATTTGGTCCCTGCCTTCCAGTCACCGTGGTCGCGCGACGTTGGGTGTTGCCGTCTTCGTGAAGCTGCAAATATATCGCTCTCTAAAAAGAAACTAAATACCGCTGCATGTTCATCAACATTCCTGTTCTTGTTTAAATCATACGTTACTACAAAAATCCCTCTTTACTCAAAGACTGCTGTGTCGAAGTATTGATTACCTAGGTTTCTCTGGGTGGGCTTTCTTTCGAGAGGGACCCCAGTACGTGAAAAATCTGCCGCGAAAGAAGTTTGATGAAAAGAAGTTAGCTAAAGCAAAGAAGGCAATGTCTGCACGCTGAACCCTCACAGCGCGCTTGCTTGTCTCGAATTCAGTCGTTGCACAAAACGCTCCAAGAACTTCGCGACCCTGGCTCGCGATGTCTTGCATCATTGCGCTCAGGTTCTTTCCCCCCCCCCCCCTTTTTTTTGTATGTTTAGCTTGTACAGTCCAGCGGCCTGGCAAGCACACGCCGCTGGACTGTTTATTGACGTATGCTCGACAGTTACATTTTGCATACAATTTTGGGGATCAGTTGGCGACGGAGCGGAGTGACATGGTTTCCATTCCGATCGAACAGCCGTTGTCTCGGCTCGCGTGACGAAGCGCGCGCAACTGCAAGCCTGCCGAAGTTGGCCTCACGTGCATGCGAACATGATTGCACGACAGAAGCACCAGCCGGGACGTTTACTTTTGACGAAAATCTGGCACGTCGGGAACCAGTCAAACGGTGGCAAGCGGTTTTTCAAACTTTCTCGGCAATGCCTACAGCACTGTACACTTGTGGGATGTCTCAGCAATAAAAACACAAACAGCGAGTTCCGTCACAACACGCCACATTAGAACACAACACATCACAAAGTGCCCTTGTATGTACAGCACTAAAAACAAATATTTTTATTTTTATAAGAATATCTGCTCCAAAAGCCACTTCCGTTGTTCCGAAACACTGTCTTGGCTGCTCCAAAAGCCACTTTTGCTGCTCCAAAACACTGTATTGGTTGCTCCAAAGGCCACATTTGCTGCTCCAAAACACTGTTTTGGCTGCTCCGAAAGGTGCTCCAAAATGGCTTAGGCCAATGACATCACTGCGCACTCATGCCACTCACACACTTACCACCCTCACACAATCACGGCCCTCACATCTTTCACGCACTCACCGCCCTCACACCCCTCACGCACTCATAACCATCACGCTACTCACCGCCCTCACGCCCCTCACGCGCTCATGGCCCTCACACCCTTCACGCACTCACCGCCTTCACGGCCCTCACGCACTCACGGTCCTTACAGCCCTCACAGCCCTCACTCACCCTCACACTCATGAATTTTCCTGGTTCAGAAACACATTCACCCTCACCTCACCTGTGGAGATGACGGTGATTGAGGGTGAGTGAAGGCCCTCATGAGTGAGGTTTGCAGAGGTATGCTTACAGCCCTCACTGACCCTCACACTCATGAATTTTCCTGGTTCAGAAGCTCCCTCACCCTCACCTCACCTGTGAAGGGTGAGTGAGGGTGAGTGAGGTTTGCCGAGGTATGATGAGCAGTTCTGTAACTGAGCTAATCTAATAACGTTGCTCCGGAATGACCCGTGACGCCATGGACTTCGCGTGCAGGATTTCAAATAAATCTCTCGCACTCAATATTCATGCTTGTCGACGTAGCGCACTCGAAAAACTGTCACTCAAGCATCCACACACCCAAAGAACACACCTTTCACACAGCGCTCACTAACAACTTTGTATTTCGTGTGTAACTTCGGCTTCTACTTCTACTTCAGTTTGAGACTCTTTTCGTGATAATGATATCGACGGCGTACTAACACATTTGTCCTCTAGTCGTATGATGTTCTCGGCTTCGATGATTTCCCTTGTTAATTGGTTTACACTTTTGCCCAACACGATGCTGTTGTTGAAATCTGCGACACACCCACAATCCCGACAGTGTATCCCCAAGTGGCCAGAGTTGGCGTTTACGATGTTGTTTTTGTGTTCTCGAAGGCGGTCATTTAGACAACGCCCAGTTTGTCCAACGTATTGTCTTCCGCAGGAAAGGGGGAATGAATACACAACCCCCTCAACGCAAGGCACAAAGTTGCCACTTTGTGCCTTGCGTTTGCCTTGCCTTGCGTTTGCCTTGCCTTGCGTTTGCCTTGCCCTGTGTCTGGCCACTTGGGGATACACTGTCGGGATTGTGGGTGTGTCGCAGATTTCAACAACAGCATCGTGTTGGGCAAAAGTGTAAACCAATTAACAAGGGAAATCATCGAAGCCGAGAACATCATACGACTAGAGGACAAATGTGTTAGTACGCTGTCGATAACATTATCACGAAAAGAGATTAATTATTTAGCCGTGAATTAGCCCAAGCGTTAGAAGGGAATTTTTGACTCATATTTCGTCTTTTTTCAAATCGTCTCAAACTGAAGTAGAAGTAGAAGCCGAAGTTACACACGAAATACAAAGTTGTTAGTGAGCGCTGTGTGAAAGGTGTGTTCTTTGGGTGTGTGGATGCTTGAGTGACAGTTTTTCGAGTGCGCTACGTCGACAAGCATGAATAACCAACTCGCCCAATCTCAAGTTCTTTCACTCAATATTGTTCTAATTTTTTTCGCGTAATTTTTTTTTTTTTTTTTTTTACTTGCGTGTTTCAATTGGACTGTTTAAAAAAACCTTTGCTTTTTCTTTTTGTGGGCCCTACCTTTTTTTCCAATCAGTTAATTCATTTTTGTCATTCTCAAATCATTGAACAACTTGCGCTCCGCATAGATTTCTAATCAGCCACAGTATTAGTGCAATCTTCGTAAGATTGGAAACCAATGACCCAGCTGACCGAGCTTTACTCCAGATGAAGCTAATGCCCGGGGGCACGAACCATTCAATAATGCGTGGAGGAAGGCCGCTTACGTCGATGTCGCGAATCAGCTCGAAACAAAACGTGCACTCCAGACAAGAGCACTGCACAAGCCGGAATTTCTAGGCCCGGCCCGACCCGGCCAGGTAGAGACACTGCCCGGGCCCGGCAGAATTTTTAGACAAAAGCTTGAGCCTGGCCCGAGCCTGACAAAAGTTTTTAAAATAGTATAAGCCTGACCCCGGCCCGAGCCCAACAGATTATATACATGAGCCCGAAAAAGTTTGCAAGCTTTAACCTAACAACAGTGGCGTCACGAGGGTCAGCGGCACCCGGGGCGGCAGCCCGTCGCGACCCCCCCCCCCCCTCCTGCTCTCGCGTGGCCCGGCGCGACTCCCCCCTCCCCCGCCAACCGCTCTCGCGCGAGGCCCGCCGCAACTTCCCCCCCCCCCCCCCCCCCCTCCCCGCTCTCGCGCGTGGCCCGCCGCGACTCCCCCCCCCCCCTCTCTCGCTCTCGTGGCCCGCCGCGACACCCTCCTGAGCGCTGCACCCGGGGCGGTCCGCCCCCTCCCCCCCCCCCCCCTCCCCCTCCCTTGTGACGCCACTGCCTAACAACTTTCTAAACATAAAGCGAGCATATTTGATTTAAATTTCTTTTAAACTTAAACCGTTTTTTTTTTTTTTACACGATAAATATTTCTACTTAGACGATGCATTTTTGAGAATATGGGCGAAATATGCATTTCATAAGTGATTTCGAAAAAAAGTGGGCTATATTTTATTTACTGTATGCATTTCTTGAAGAGATATTGGACTTTTCGTTGTTCAATTGCTTTCAGGGAGAACTTTCCTCTCCACATGTTTTTGTGAAGAAACAATCACAATCACGCTAGCGCATCTTCAAAAGGTTGTATAAGCATAAAATTATCTACGGTAGTTAGCTTATCTTTGGTGGCATAGTAAGGCCCCCTCCACTAAGTGCAAGCACACGTTTCTTCTTTTTTTTTTTTAAGTTTGAAAAGCAGAGGAAAAAGACACTCATGTTGTACCCTGCGACTGGAGTGCCCCAGTCTTCTTGATCGCACATCCCCACTATGCTGGTGGAATCAATACATTTTCTTTTATCCACGTGAGAACCTCCCAAGTGCAAGACGTCTTTTTTTTTTTTTTTTTTTTCTTGAACGGCGCCGCAGTAATTTTACATTTCGCTTGTTGTTTTCATTGAACCTAAACGACCAATGAGCACACTTTTTGTTATCAACAATTGAGAATTCGCGGCACATGACTGCCCAGCCCCGGCCGGCAGGGCCCGAAAACGTTTTTGTTCCAGCCCGAGCCCGGCCTGGGCGGCGTTGCCTTGGCCCGCGAGAAAATCCGTGCTACCCGGCCCGAGCCCGATCCGTGGGCCGGGCCGGGCTCGGGCCTTCGGGCTAGCCCGGGCCCGTGCAGTGCTCTACTCCAGACACGTTAAATCCGAATAGGTGACATTCACTTGACGTCACTCGCTAGGTTCGCTGGCATCGCCCACCACGGTCGCCATCTTCGAGGTCTCTTTCTATCGCGGGTGTCGTCCGGCCGGACGTTTTGAGCGTGGTTTAGCAGCATTTTACAACTTTAAAGGGTCTTTTTGACCGAAACTAGGGGTTATTCTTATACTTTGGTGCTTTTGAAGCGCCGTAGGAGTATTTTTTGTGTGTTTTAGTTCGTTTTTATCGCTATCGGACTCGTTCACTGCGGCCGCGTTGTTCCCTCGGCTCCATGCAGCGCTCCGTGTCCCGCGCCGTGCCCACGGCGGTAGCTCTTGCAAGAACCGATTTTTCTACTTTGGTGCTTTTGTAGCACGGTGTGATTACTCTTTGTTTTATTTTGCTAGTTTCTTAATTGTTTTTCTCTAGCGGATTTTCTGCACTACCGCCGTGTAACCGTGTTGTTCCATCGCCTCTTGTGTCGTACAGAGTCGTGCCTTCGGTGTTCGTTCCGGTGCAGAAACATACCGTGCGGCTCACAAAGTGCGCAGCTTATGAAAAATGCGGCGCATTTTTCATTAGCCCAAGCGATTTAAAAACTGCATGTAAGCGATTTGGCGAGCGGCGAGACAAGCGACGGCGACCCGCTTCGCTGCCGCTTTGCTGCCCCTCGGTCACTCGCGCGACGAGGCAAACCGCATGAAAGCGACGGGAGTACACGAACAAGGCGATGAGTGCTAAGTTTTCTAGAAATCCCAAAACCGAGCTACGCGACGAGCGACAGTGAAGGGTGAACCGCATGTAAGCGATTTAGCGAGCGACGGCGACAGCGACGGGAGTCGGCGACGAGCGACGGAGATTTCTCACGGTCGGTCGTCGCGTCGCTCGGTTTTTGGATTTCTAGAAAACGTCGCTAATCGCCTTGGCTGCTTGCTCCCGTCGTTTTCATGCAGTTTGCCTCGACGCGTGAGTGACCGAGCGACAGCGAAGCGGGTCGTCGTCGCTTGTCTCATCGCTGTCGCCGCCGCTCGTCTCGTCCCGTCGCTCGCTATATTGCTTACATGCGGTTGAGCCTTTTTTACACACGGTACTCGGCGGCAACAAGGAAACTAAAACGGCCCGCCCCCGAGATATACCTTTTTCTCTCTTTTGTTCAACGAAGCTTCTTCACACACTACCAACGTACGACCGCGTACTCAAGCCAGTCAAACCGCGACCTCGAAGATGGCGGATCGACGGTGGCGCTCCCTGGCAAAATCGAACCTGCAGGCTCAGTGAATACCACCTATAGAGGCAAACCGATTCACGAGTTTCGTGCCAGACAGAAATAGGGGGAAAACCGGAAATGCTCTTGGCGCCTTCCCCCTCGTTTCGTGGAAGCAGCGAGGGCATCCCCAGAGTAATGAGCTCGCCCGACGTTCTGGCCATTAGGAGGGCGGCAGACGGCTTCGAAGTAGCGCAGCGGCATCCCGCCGTCCCGCGGTCGATGCCACGTCGGCGCGGTGGCGGCTCTCCCGACACCATGTGACCTTTCCGAGGGCCGGCCCAACCAAACGCCGCCGGGGAGCTTGCTTTGCACCGGGATCGAATGGCGCTTTGCGCAATGCAGTGTCGAGCAACGAAGCAGATGCGCGAAACACTTCGAACGTGCACCACGGCCACGGGTCAAATTAGAGAAAGCGTACGCATAATCCAGCGTGTGGTCGTGTTGCTCCTCCTCTACACCGTGGGTTCCCTTCAAGGATTCCACAAGCTCCCAAATTTCCTCCACCGTGTTTTCCCCTAAGTGAAGTGTATTTCTTAGTTTTAGGAGATCTGAGCCGAACTCTCCCCTCATTTTCATTGGCCGTTGCTCGTGATATCACAGAACCGCTGTGACGTCACTTCACCGGCCGTCCAAACAACAACCGCACACTTTCGACCCGAACCGGGCCCCGGAAGAAAAGAAATACTGTAATCTGTGTTCCTCTAACCGCGCCCGCAATCCTGTTTGATTTGGAGAGCCCTTCACCGCAGATATATCAGTCCTAACAGCGCGACTTTTTTCTAAGGAATATGCGAAAAAGACTTGAGCCACCACGCCGGTAAATGGAGCGCATGATTAGGGAGTTTTCGTAGACTGCGTTTCCCTCCCCGCTAAGCCCTCCGCAACGAAGCAGCCGCTACTGCGCCGGCGCGGCGATGGCCTTGACTGTAGAGTTCCGGCTACCGTAGGTAGCTGGTTGCGGAGAGCGTTGCGGGACAGCGGAAACGATCTACGAAAACTCCCTATTGTCTCCAGCACTGTTCCCGAAGAGCTCGCTACTCTAGCGGACGACTCTTGGCCAGCACACAACAGCCCATTCCTCCGGGCCTCAATTTGGCCCAGTGACACAAACCATTACCGCCTACAAGAAAAGGCCGTTGTGGTGACATTTTGGCGTCACCAGCAAGGCCAACGCTGGACGCAGATTGGAATCGAGTGCCGCGTCAGCGCTCGGCTTCGAGTAGAGTTTGAGCCGAACGTTCACGCAATCGCCGTGTCCAATCTGTGCCCAGCCTTGGCCCTCGCTGATGACGCCATCTCATTCAGTACCACGGCTTTCTTATCTAGGAGGTGTGGCACGAACGCTCTGCTTGCAGAGCCAGAGTATCGCGTTCCTTTTCCTTGCGCTGGCAACTCCGTATCGGCGGAGAAGCGGTCACGTGCGCCGAGATGGATCCGACCTCTTTGAAGGAAAGTGATCTTGCAGGCGCCGAGTTTCGGGCGGAGCATGTTTCTCGATTTTCGTTTGCGAAATATACATCCTACACTAAAATCGAACGAACTCCAAGAATTGACCATTATTATGTGTAGCCACTGGGTACACTATAATCGCGCTGTTTTATAACGCGAGCGGTGTTTGAAAATGTGTTTCCAAAGTCTCGGAGGACGATCGCGTTGCTCGCGGAGTGACAAGCGACCGGCACATCCGGGCACCTCGGACCAGACAACGCGTAGCTACGGCTTGCGAAGGGACGACGTTTTTGTCGGCTACTGAACTCTACCGAAGACATAAAGAAAAACAGGAGACAAATGGCAAGGCGACGGCGCACGCGCAGCGTGTTGTCGCACTATATCTTCTCTGCTCCGCACGCCGCCTCACAGCCACGCCATCCGCGCCTCCGGTCTCCTGAAGAAGCGACGGTAGCTTCCCGCAGTGCGGCCTTGGATCCAGCATGGTCGCCCATTGCGATACTCTAGCTCCCCTGAACGTGGGGTCACGTGCCTCGCTCCGACGCTCTCATTGGGTCGCGGTCTAACCTGTTTCTTCTCCGAATCCGCCCTGCATGTGTCAAAATTCAGGGACGGGAAACAGGGGACCGGGGGGGGGGGGGGGGGGGGTCTCAAACATAATACGTTGACCCCCCCCCCCCCCGTATTATACGTATTATATCATATATATATATATATATATATATATATATATATATATATAATATAATATAATATAATAGAGTATTATACACCAACACGCGGCCCTGACGTCACGCAGCTGCGATGGCGCTGTCGACGGCACTGCGCATGCGCAGAGGCTTCACTTCACGCGAATTCGGTTTCTGCGCACGCGCAATGCCCACACCTTGTGTGGGCAAAAGCGGGCTTGTTTGTAAACAGCGTGTCGGTCTATATGTTTGAGACCACCCCCCCCCCCCCCCCAATCCCTTTTTTTTTTTTTTTTTTTTCTGAAAAGAGTGCGTCCGCTTCTGGTCGTAGCCTCCTCAGTTCGCCAAGATGATGCTGGGGTAGAAGAGAAACATCAAAACGTAGAAGGGACGGGACCGTCGTCCTGTCTATTTTCTGTACCTTCTACGTTATGGTGTTTCTCTTCTACCCACATGGTTAATCCATTTTTGTTCGTCCTCCTGGGGCTCGTCCGCGCTGTTGTCGAACATGACCGCCCGCGTTCGTCGAGCGAACGAAGACAAAAACGACGGCAACGGCTCAGACCGAAAGAGAGAGGAAGCACGGCCGGAAAGAAAGAGAGAAAGTCGTTGCCAAGGCTACCGCCAGACTGACCAGACGAGACGCTCAGAGGGAGATCGTGCCGCATGCAGGGCAGGACAACGCCGGCAAAGCCAGTCACAACAACACCGCCGACGCCGCGTCGGGAATGCCCCCTCCCTCCCACTTCCCCTTTCCTACGCCCTCCCCCACTTTCGCTCTCGCCAGCTCTCGCCCACTCTATTTCTGGCTACTTCCGCCTCGCGCCAACCAACTCAGCGGCGCCACTGTAGCGCGCTGTCACTTGTCAACGACTGCAGCGCTTCGGTGGTAAAAGACACGGAGCGGCCATGACGTCATTGCTTTGACGCCTTGTGGGCCTAGTCATACAAAAGAAGAAAAAAAAAAAAAACACCTAAACAAGATTTGGTAAACACAGAAAGGACCCGAGTGACGCGGGTCACGTGTAAACAGTGTGTGTGTGTGTGTGTGTGTGTGTGTGTGTGTGTGTGTGTGTGTGTGTGTGTGTGTGTGTGTGTGTGTGTGTGTGTGAGAGAGAGAGAGAGAGAGAGAGAGAGAGAGAGAGAGAGAGAGGGGCTTTATTGTGCGAGCGACTGCAGAAATTGCACCTGTCGTTCTTCCGCGGGAATTTCGTTTCACCCGTAAGGGCTTCGTGTGTTACATTCCGAATTTTGCAGTAACGTGAAATAATGAGTGATACGCTCACCGAACTGAGAAAGCGATGGATTTCGTTGCACGGTCACCGTCGCGGCAACGATCCGAGTGTGCGGAGTGAACAAGCGCATGGAATCGAGTTGGCGTATCGAATCGTCCCATGTATACGCCTCGATTCTCTAGCTAAGCGCATCGAATCCAGCCCGATCCGTTTAAAGGTTGGTTTGAGATTTTCAATCCGAATAGAGACCTCCATGTAAATTCTAGCGAATCGAATCGAATGTCTGAAGGAAGGGGCAGTAAGGCTAAGATTGCCCCCCCCCCCCCTCTCAACCTAATGATTACAAATGATTAATGATTAATTGACGTCACGTGTTAGCTGGGAAATTTCCCGCTAAAATCAGAGGGAAAATGTTGATAAATTTCCCGCTAAATTTAGCAGGAATATTTCCCCGCAAAATTTAGTGGTAAAATTTTCGCTAAGTTTAGCGGGAAATTTAGCAAAAATTCCCAACTAAATGGGAGGGGAGGAGGGGAACCCTCCCCTTCGTACCCTCCCCTCCTCCTCCTCAAGAGCTGCGCTCTAATTCGGCATTACAAAGAATTGTATACGTCTTTCATTTTTTCTTCTATTTTTTTTTATTTGTTATTGGTTTAGGTGTTTTATTTCATTGTTTACGCTTTTTTGTTGTCAGAAACAACACCTGTATGTTTTAGAAATAATTTTTAGTCTCTTTCTGCGCCAAGTGGCGCATGCTTTAGCAAGAGACGCTTGGCAACATTGTACGACAAGCAGCGAACGTCCTGGCTGGAGAGCTGGGGCCCTATGTCGCGCATTTTTGGACTCCCACGGCGTCTAGGGAGAAGGGAAGTCACGTCAACAACGCAGAAAACGCAGGTTGGATGTTGATTCGTGACAGTCAATGATGACGGATTTCCGCCAAAGAAAACAAAGGAAAAGTGAGCTTTCTTTTCTTCTGCGGAAATTCGTCATCAGCGACTCTCACCAATCAACATCCAATCTGCATTTGCTGCGTTGTTGACATCACTTCCTCCTCTCTAGTCGCCGTGGGAGTCCAAAAAGTGCAACATAGGGCCCCAGGTACGCCTCACCTCGGCGCGCGGTTCGAGGTTAAGCCGGGATCCCACTCGCAAAGGTGTATAGCAATACTGAAAGAAACGGGGTCATGCAAGTAGTCCGTCGCTGTGCACTAACACAAGATGACCGCGATTGCGAAATAACTATGAAGGGTTGCTCACAGATGGCGCCACGGGATAGATAGTAAAATCCATCGAGAAAGGTCATTTTCAGGCTTTCACTCGAGTGCAATCTTGATCCTCCTATTTTCCTATTGAAATACATAGAACACAGATCTTGTTGGAGATATGTTAAGAAAGAAATTACCTTCCGCAACGCGTTGTCAGAAAATCAATTAGTGCCTCCATTTTCTTCAGCACTGCTCATGAATGGCAGGTTGAAAAGGGGGGGGGGGGGGGGGGCAGCTTGAAAAAATACAAACTCTCGTAGAAAATCTCTAGCCCCCAAACCGGGAAAAGTGCGACCGCCCTACAAACTCGTTTTTTATTATATTTTTAATAAAACCATCCCGAGGTCTATCCGTCCGGTGGTTGCTGAGCAGTTGGACTAAAAAGTTGTCATTGTAAATACATAGGACCTGGGGAGCTCCACAAAATGACACTGCGATGTAGTACGGTTTAAAGTTGTAGAGCTCGTACACCTCCACTTCGCTTAACACACAACTGCACACTTGATATGTTACATGACTCGCCACATTCCACTACGAAGGAATGGTGTTTGAGAAAAGACGAAGATGCCAGCCAAATCCTCCATATCAACAGCTATTCGGCGTCCAAAACCAATGCACTGGTGACACAAAAAAGAGAGAAAGACTCTTTAACGAAGTTACATAGTTCTGTCCTGCCAACGAGTGGTTCCACGTCAGTTCTTGGCAAGCCAAAAACAGCAGTCTTCGGCAACTGTCAGGGCGGGAAATCCCGCGATTCCGCAAGAGCGCGCGCCTGCCACTCAACGGCACGAAACAGATACTTGTTGAGTGACTCGCGTATAAAAGAAGCAAGCGCGCACAAGCACGCGATGTAACAAACAACCAAAATGCCCGAGCTGTGCACCCAGCCAGGTCAGCCAACAGAGGGAGGCTTCGCGAAACACGTCCACCTCTGCAATCCTTTGACGAGGAGCGCACGCGGATGGCCGCGGCAGGCTCGCAGCAAATACCCTGAGGGCACCCTGCGGCGCAACCTTTACAGTGCGTACACGGAGCAAACCGCGTCTGCTCGCGTCGTGCTCGAGCACGAACTCATTATGAACGGGAGCGTATCCTTGCCTTGTCCAGCAAACGAACTGCGAGATCGATGCGCATTTGCTGTCCGTGATATTGGGGAGTTTTCGCAGACCGTTTTCCCACCTCAGCTACGCTCTCCGGAACGAAGACTCCACGGCGCTTGCCTTGCTTGCAGAGTCCCGGATCCCGTAGCGGGTTGCGGAGAACGTCGCGGGACAGCGGAAACCATCTAGGAAAACTCCCTAGGGGCTTTCAGCAAACCGTTACCGTGTTCAGCGCACAACTGGAAGCTTTAAATCATGCTTTTAAAACGCGCCCGCGGGGCGTGCGAGTTTTAAAAGCATGATTCAAAGGCTCCAGTCGTGCGGAAAACGGTAATGGTTTGCTGAAAGGCCCCATTGTTTAGCCGGTTCAAACGCACAAAGACGACGATGCACTTTTGGTGCTGTTTGATTGGCTCCGCCGGATTGTAGCTGCGCTTGGAGTGAAACGGGACGCACGACTGCCGTATTTAAAGTTACTGTCTTTCTAACTTTACCTTACTTTTTTTGTAGAGTGAGCTACACTGGCCGAGGTTGAGCAGTTTCGCGTGGCTCCTGGAGAGCCGTGCTGCGCATGCGCGAGGAGCAGTGACGTCACACGGCGCACAGCTGGCGCAAAAAAAGTCAAATTTGGGGGTTTTAAGTGCCAAACCAACGACGGGCATCTGGCACGCCCCAGCGGAGGACAGAGGATTAATTTGGACCACGTGGGGATCTTTTGACGTGCAAACGAGATCTCGGTTACACGGCGCCTCCTCCGCAATAAGCCTCCGTCAGATTGCGGGCACCTCGGCCGGGATTCGAACCCGCCACATGGGGATCCGTAGGCCAGCGCTCTCGCCTCGGAGCCACCGAGGCGGCTGCACAGCTGGCGCGCCGGAGCCGCCGCCGCGCGCGCCTCGGCGGTCTGCGCATTCCAGAGGCGTGACGTCATAGCCGCGGCAGACGCACTGGCGCCGCCACGTACCCAGCTGTGCGCCTCCGTTGCGCAGTAGCCAAGTCTGACGCTGCACCGGAGCCGCTTGATAGCGCCTCTCATTTTGTGCGCATGCGCAGAGGTATCAGTGGGGGTGTATATATATCGCGGGGCGTTTGCCAGTGTGGTAAGCAGTAAGCAGCAGTAAGCATGATAATCAAGCTAATCCTAGACAACCAGGAAAGCTAAGAATAACCAGCTGAACCTAAGCTCATGCTACGTATATCCTGGCATAGCCGAGCTAAGCCACTGCAATTTTTTTTTTTTTTTTCAAACGCCCCCGTTTCGCTTTTTTTTTTCTTTTGCTTTTTTCTGTTGCTTCGGTTTGTACGTTTTTGACTCTTTCTCAGCCACTTCGTTGCTCACAAACATAAGTCGTCTGCTATGCTACGCCGGTACTCTTAAAGGGGTACGGAAACCAAATTCTGGAGCTCATTTCTTTGTTTCAACACGACGCAGGTAGCAGTAGAACCACAGAAACATAAATATTGCGCTAGAAAACGCAAGATAACATATTTTAAAGTGAATTAAACGATAATCAAAAACCACCTGGTAGTTGGTTATGAAGCTTCAATGGAATGTCGTGACGACAACATGCCTCTGAAAGCAGCGCCACAGCGGTATGTCCACTCACTGGTATAGATTGCCTAGGCCTGAACGCAATACCGAGGCGTCTTGGTGGAAAGAGCCAAAACGAAGTGAGCCACCGTGGTTTCAGCTCTCGCGCGACGCGCAAACGCGTGCGCATGTTTCCATCGCCCGGGAGGTTCGGCGACAGTCGGTTCTTGGGCAGGCGGGTTGAAGAGACTTTCTTGGGCACAAGGAACCTCCGGCGTTGTCGGCGGGGTCATGGCAGTGACCACCGCGGCTGCCCTTGCGGCGAAACACAAGCGCGATAAGTTCCTCGTGGATCTCGTCAGGCTTGGCGTGGCCGCCCCAGCCCGGCGGGATTCGGCGGACGTGCAGCCGGTGCAGCGGCGGGTCGACGGAGCGAGGTGATGTTTACGCGAAGATCACGTTCTGGTACTCCGGGGCTCCCGGAGACCGGAGACGTCGTCGACCGTGCTCGCCCAAGGTTCGCAGCAGTCCACCCCCCCCCCCCCCCCCCCCGCAAGAGATCGATGCCGTACGTGCTGTTCGGCAGAAGGACATTTCGTGCCAATAATTACGGTCAAAATAGCACCAGTAGCACACACCACACAAGTGAGTATGTTCGATTCGATTATCTTCAACGTGTGTCCACTGCGGTATTGTTATCGGAACACGGGCCTTGCGCCGTACTATCACAGTCTCCTGTACTGCATTTGTACCTTTCTAGTTAATTATATCTGAATTAGTTAGTGTTTGTTTCTGAACAATAAAGTTGCGTTGGACACCCCTGTGTTGTTTCTTTTTCATCAAATAAAGTTCACGTATACAAACCTTGCTGCCGGGAACGGAGAAACGACAGTGTGACGTTTTTCTTCGCCGGTGCCGGTACGCGGTCGAAGTTGGAACTAGCGACACTTTTTATCGCTCTCGCGTCTTACGCAGCTCTGGAGAAGGAGACGAATCATTTCCTTGCCTGAATGTATTTATTGCGCGCTGCGCCACATTATGAATAATACACCGCGCAGAAACCGAGGCCGTGCATTGGTTAGGCCTATGCTAACTACACCAATCAGCTCAGCTGGACCTGGGAGCGTTGAAGTAAACAAGACGAAATCTGGTTATATGCAATAACAGTACCTACAAAAAAAAAACACAACTGACCGCATTCGCGAGGTTTACAAGGTTCACGCTGCCGTCTGCAACCAGCGACGAACCTGACGAATCTCCGAATCTGTCCGAATCCGAACCTCCGGTGATTCGTCCCATCACTACTGTTGACGTCTTCGTCTTCGCTAATGTCATCGTACCCACTGCCGCTGCCACCACTCTCGTCATGTTGACCCGCCATCGCACACTCAAGGCAGCTGAGGCAGCTCTGAGGGCTCTGACACCTCTGCGGCCGCTGCGGCTCTGCGCTCTGCCGGCTCCGCGATATCTACAGCCCTCGGGTACTTCGACAAAGCGAGATTGTAACGCGTTGACGCCTCCAAGTGGCAAAACTCGTCACTACGGTACGCTTGGTCCTCCGAGGCATGATGACGTCAAGACGTCTGCCGGATTTCCCGAGATGCATCGCGCTCTTCGATGGCTGTTTTTGAAGCGCTCGCCAAAATCCCGGCATTTGGAACCAAAAATATAGCCATCTGCTCAAAATACGACCGTGCGATTATTCATTACAGGCTTAGCTGATCATATTGAACTCATTTCTTGATGTTTTCTCTATATTTCAAGTTTCGATTCTGTATCCCTTTAATTTCGATTCTTTGAACGCCGTAATACTTGTCCGTCCGCAAACTTTTTTTTTTTTTTGCGATCACTTTTATTTTGTTTGGGATGGAGCCTCCAAAATGCCTCTTCTGTTTTTAGTGTCTGCTTGCTACTGTCGGCTTCCGCTAGATGGTGGGCGTTATGTAGGATATCCACAGGGTCAACTGGCGCGCTGACTTTAAAATTCGGGCTTTTTTTTTTTTTTTTTTTTTTTTTGGGGGGGGGGGGGGGGGGGAGATCACCTAATTTCTGAGAAGGCGACATGACCAGGTCAGCGCGTTGCACCTCTCACATCAAAAGTAAGTTTTAAGAACTTAGTTGTAATGAATAAAGCCTTCTTTCCGGTTTTCAGACGCGAACCAGTCGTACGTAATACTCTGAACGGCGTTGAGTCTATTTAATAAATAAATGCCTGTTTCTATACGCGCTATAATTTGACTCTCGTGGCGGTTGTGATCAGTGGATATCACTGTGCAAACACACCGAGCGCGATTAATTGCTTCAATTCTTAGGATAGGAAAATGGGGCACGCAAATGTCTAGAACAGTTCTTCTCAACCACTGATGTTTCGCGGACCCCTTTTAGATCGGCGGAGATGATGGAGGACCCCATTCGTGGTGAGGAGAAGGGAAAGGTATAGGTTAGTTATGATAACAGTTATGATAATGATTTAATACGTGGATATAACTAAGGGTTAGTGTGAAGTGGACAACTCTCACTGACACACGAGAAAAAAATACATAAAATTGGAACGTTTCTTCTCAATCCGAAAAAAAAAAAAAGACAACTTTTATTGCCGGGCTTGACTGATAAGGCAGGGCCTCTCGGACCCCATTTGAGAACCACTGGTCTAAAACGTCACGGAGGCTATATACTTTTCTATAGCGTCGTCTGTTTGCGAAGAATCCAGGTCCGCTAGGGCGCCATTCGTTCGCCGCCGCTTTCGGAGGAGTTGCCAGTAGTGGCGATGCTATAATGTATCTTCTGCCCAGATTATAATATATATCGTCTGGCGGGCACTTTCTGCAGAGGTCGCGCGTACGGCGCATCTCCACCAACAAAGAACTAGCGCAAATGCCTTAAAAAGAACAAAACTTTAGCATGTTACGATTTGGCGTCCCACACAACGTATGCACATATTCGCCTCGAGATCGAACAGAGTCGCCACATATGCGTTCAGTGTTGGAAACACTGCTAGTGTGGATACCGCCGCACGTCGTCCGCTCTCGGCGCACGTTGAAACATGGATCCTCGCGAAGATGAAGGCTTGTTTTCAGGTAAACTGCGCTATTTAATAAAATAAAATCATTGATTTGCATCTGCAAGTACAGATGCCGGAGCCACGGACAAAAAAGCCAATCTTTGTTGGCTTGACGAGGTCCGGGACCCCGAGAGCTTGGCAGGTGGTGACAGAGATGCAGGAAAAACAATCAGGGTAATAAATATGCAAAAAACACGTTAACTAAAAGGTTAACATAATTTAATGCATTATACAAAAAGTAGGTACATTGATTTACGATCTAAATTATAAATGTCAAGATTATCCAAAGAATATTTATTGAGTAATGTGGGTAGGTTATAATGAAGGGACTGCAAGCCGTAATCATCACCCTCCATTCCTCCGAGCAGCGGGTGCGGATGGTGGTTATATTTCTGGTTAAATTTGATGTATGCCTCAAAAAAAAAAAATCATTTCCGGTGATGAAAAACAAAATGACCTAGTCAGAAGTAGGGCTGGGCAATTGATCGATTAACCTACCGATTAATCGATTAATGCTTTAATCGCGATTTATTTGTTTAACCGGTTAATCGGTAAAATTTTGACGAACCAAAATTAAATAAAAATGAAATGCTTTCAATATGCAGACATGGACGAGCACACCTATATGAAGTGAAAAATGTAGGTGAAGTATTAACTTAAGGTAAACTGTAAGAGGGAGATTTGTAACTTCAGACATGTGCAGAAGGTTACACATGTCCCAGCGACTTCCACGCCGTGCGAGTGTCCGTTTAGCGCAGCAGAGACTACTGTGAGCAATTAAGGGAGGTCGCCCTTCTCGGAGAATATCAACGAACACTTTTGCCTCATGGAGCTGAAGTAATAATGTGTGAGTGTGAGTGTTTTTTAACTGTTCTCAACTGTATATCGAAGCTGGTTCATAATTAAAATTATTGCGTCGTTTAACATATATTCAGGAAAAAAAATAGATGCAATTTTTATTTTTAATCAATATTATTATGCATGGAAATGAACGAGACCGATTAATCGATTAATTAATCGATTAAAGGATGGCGATTAATCGGGTTAAAATTTTTAATCGACGCCCAGCAAAAGGTATTCATACACTCGATATATATTGATAATTTTGTATTTTTCAAATAATGATACTTTGTGAATGCTTGTTTCTTCGAAAAGATTGTATCGTTCCACGAGATGGGAAACACGCGAAGGCAAGGAATGCCAAGCCGGATGCTTATATGATGTTGCTACTGTGGTTATTGTTGTGATGCGGTTATTTGTTCCAGTTTCAGTGCCATTGCGTACTATAATGGGGTACATTGCCGACGAAAAGCGGTTCCTTGTCAAAGGCGAACATCTTGCGAATGCCGGGCACATTATTGAGTGCAGCGTTGTGGCCCCAACGACCACGTCGACGAGCGTACACGTGCGGGGTAACGTACTGCAGTCGTCGGCTCTCAGCAAGGACGAATAGTGCCACGATTGATTAACTTTCGTGCACTCGCCCTGCCGAATAACTATTGTTTGTAACTCCAACGGCCGGCTACGTCTTTGAGAGAATCGCACGATTCGTCCTCCCGATCGTTTTAAACGCTGCATACGTAGGCTCTTTATTTTAGAGCGCAGCTCTTAGGCGCCCGTTTCCGGCTTGAGCGGCGTCGGCGTCGCCGTCGGCGTAACCGCGCGGTGCATTGTGGGACGCGTGACGTCACTGATGACGTCATCGGTATCGTCATCGTCACTGATGACGTCATCGGCATCCGCATCGTCATCGTCTCTGATGACGTCATCGGCATCCGCATCTTCATCGTCACCGATGACGTCATTGATGACGTCATCGTCACGTGACTCCGGTGACGTCACGTGACCCCCGTGAGACGACGGCGACGCCGCTCGGAGGGAGGAGTAGCAGACAGGATGAGGAGGTGAGGAGTAGGGAGGAAGGATATACCTTCCCCTCAGTATCCTTCCCCTCCTCCTCAAGAGCTGCGTTCTAATCCGGCGTTACAGGGAGTTGTAAACGGCTTTCATTTTTTTTACTATCCCAATTATTCGCAAATTCAGCATAGGAACCTATTCGCGGTCGCTAACTCTCGCGAATTCTAAAGACTCTCTGGCTTCAAAACTACTCAAAACAAGAAAGCTATTCGCTCGCCTTTAGTTTTCGCTAATTTTGTAATTCTCGAAAATATGGGGCTCGCGAAGGGTTTTGCAGTAAGCGGTGCAGTCACTTCGGAAAAAGGATGGCTCGAGCTTCGTACGTGGCACCCATGTTCTTTAGTGAGCTGTTAACCTTAGATGTAATCATGCCATTTTCATGTAGCGTGATTTGCCGTTGGAAATTTGTTTTTCAAGCGAAGTGGCAGAAACCTTCGTCACGCGGAGGCAAAGCAAAATTCATGGAGTATAAACAAGTAATTGATTTGGCTCGATAGTCCCTGTTGCTCCCTCGGTAGATTGACCAGTTGTCATTAGCCCTATTTACCGCGTACTTTCGACCGAACTTCAAGAAAAGCAAAATTCACTTAAGTAAACAGTTTTATTGTTCCTCTCACCTTCGTTATCATGCATCTTTGGTCTGAAGTCTTCGGCGGTGAAATGTTTAGAGCAAACCATCGCGTGAATCAGATCTCAACTTGGAGAGCCACTCTTTCCTCAGCGCGCCGGCCGCAGGATATCGCTGAAAACTGACCCCCACCTCGGTGCAATAGGTATAGCACTGAGGCAGTGACCCGCATGGGACCGTTTTTTGTTGAAATTGCTTTCACAACAATACCGTACAAGCAAATAAACGCGATATTCTGCAGGTTCTCGGCCGCGACCGCAGATAGCCTATGGGGCAGCCATCTTCCTATCCACACATTGATGATGATGATAGCGCGACAGTAGCGCCACCTTCAGTTCGATCTCGAGGCGAATAGTGTTATCCTCCTCTACCAAAACGCCGGCTTAAAAAAAAAAAAAGGCCGTCATTCAGTGGCCAGGCGATCGGCCCCGTGACACATGGCGGTGATTACGGCCTAAGGTCCCCCCCAAACGACGTCCCTTCTTCTCCAGCGCCGTTCGTTCGAGGTTCGTTTGTGCTCTTGTCGCGTGCTCGGATGTCTTTCCGGGATCGATGGCCCCTGCTCTGGGGAGTCCGAGAGCCGTAAGGGGACAGTCCGAGCCCCTTCCTGCAACAGCCAGCAGCAACTGTCCTTTTAATGCGACGGGCAGCATTTTTCTGTTTTTTTTAAGGGTGCTTCAGACGGTTGCGTTAAGCGTGATTGAGTCCGTCGAGTTCCCTCGCTCGCGACGAGAGAGAACACACACTGGAACACTGGCGCCATCTACCAATTGGAGACCTTTTAACGCTTCCCAGCTACGTGTATGCGTTCTAATTGTTTACCCGTCATTCTTCCATCCTGGGCTCGAAATAATTCTGACAATGCTATAAGCGACCCCTTTCAAGCAGAGCATGCGTAGCTTTGATCTCGCTGCAAAACCTTCAGTCATAGCAATACGCAGTTCCAGGGCTGCATGATACGCGGCGCCAGTGTGCCACTGTGTTCTCTCGTCGCAAGCGGTCACGAGAGGTACACATATAAAATAGCGCCAAAGGGGCCGCGCACACTCGCGTTGAGTCTGACCGAGGGTTGCTATGGCAAGAGCTGCGTCAGCTGTTGCCATAGCAACCCTCGCACTCAACGCGAGTGTGTGAATCAGCCGCGTTGGATCACCGCGAGCCATAGCAACCGCCTCTCGTCTCTTGTTTTGCCGCCAGAGATAAAGCCCCGGGCGCGCGTGAGCCCGGCGCAAGGACGTGCGTCCGGTCACGCGCCCTCTGTCTCCCCGTGACCGACTGGAAGGGTAGTCCGTCTGCGGACCCGTCTGCCGGTCCTCCGCCGGGAATGCCGACGCAGTGCCCACCGATTAGATAATCACTCGCCGACGGATCCTCGCCGCCCGGCCGTGACGGCACACGCCAGCCGCTCAACGGCGACGCGAATGGCATCCGAGTTATTTCACGCATTGCGTGCAATGCGACCGAAGGACTTTCGCTCCTTATTCCGTTTATCACTGACGACGAAGATTTCCTTGTATTACACGATAGCCTCGATTGCCTCGGAGCTATAGCTGCTACAGTCACCCGACACGAAAGTTGGTCATAATTAGGACTCCGTACACTCGAATAAATCCGAAAAACGCCTAAAAACACTAGCCGGTAAAATTTCCGCCAATTCGGATTTATCCGAAAAACTCATTTCCAGGTCACGATGACAAAATTAAATGCAAAAAAAGACTACATTACGATGTAAGGTCGTCAGAGCACAGAGTTAGCGATCCTAAGGAGACGCGACATCCGTTTTTTTTTTTTTTTTTTTTTTTCCTCCCTATTTCCCTATTTTAACGCCATAACGTTTAACAGCTCGTGTTGAAAAAAAAAAAAAAAAACAGTCCGGCGTCGGCGTTGGTGGGACCATAACATCCCATAATGCAACGCGCGCAGCCACGTATGGCGTGTGGCGGGCCGATAGGGTTATGAGGTCACAGCTACATGTGACGTCACGTGACATGACGTCATGTGACACGTGACGCTACCGACTAGGCCACGCACACACGATTGCACTGCTTGGGAACGAGCGCGGGCTTATATAAGAATGCTTCCCGAACGGGTCCCGATAACGCTATCACGTTCCACTCCTTAAAGGCAAAACTTAAACATCCCCCCAATTCTTTTTTTTTAAATCTATGATTATTCACAAAATGAATTTTCCTGTTCATCTCGTCAGGGTTCGTTCAGTACAACTAAGTACAACGGGGCAATGCATTTCTGGGTGACGACAAAGGCACGGTTCCGGTTACCAGTTGGGGCAACATTATTATGCTTCTTAAATGGGGGGAGGGGTTGTGTTTAAATAACAGGAAAAGATATGAAACTGCAGATTTCATAGGAGGGGGAGGGCAGCTGAAGCGTTTATGCTTCCCAACGACTATGTCCATGAGGTTAGCGATTTCAAAGCACCGATGTTATGTTTATTGAAGCATCACAATTGTTCGCAAGGTTTGTCGTGGGGCAGTTAGTACTGCCAATCGCGAGGGTGCCAATGCCAAAATCAGCTGCAAAAATATATTTCAATACCGGCAAGTTTCTTTTTTTTTTATGTTTTTGTTGGAACCTTTATTTTTCTGTTGAATTTTGAAAAAAAAAAAAAAAAACTGGAACACAGCAAAATTAAACTCGATATTTCGAAAAATTTAAGATATTAAAAAAAAGGAACTTGGATAAACTGGAAATTAAACTGAAAAACACCCTGCGAATAAAAAAAAATAAAAAATAAAAAATAAACTCCGAAAACACGGAACCCCATATTCCGCGACAACTTTTCTGGCAATGCAGTGGAAGGTACAGGCACGCGTCCGTCCCCTCCACCATTTTGAACGATGAATAAAGCTGTCCGCGCGGGCTCTCCTCTTCTCCCCGGAAATGCCAAGAAAAGTTGTCGCAGAGTGTAGCAATAATCCACGGACCGGGCAATGAAGTTTGTAGAAAGTCTATCAGTCGGTAAACGTTTCATTAGTGGGTGCATCATGACTGCTTGATCATAGTCGGTAAACATTTTAATAATGGATAAAATCCAGAGCCATATACAACGTGACTCAAGAAAAAACTGTAAAAACAAATCTAGTGCTGACAGTTCTAACATGCTACCAAATTTTCAGGACGAACCGTTATCTTATTCAAAATTTAGAAGCGATTTTCCGAAAATTTCAATGGGAAAATGGGGCACGTTTTTTGGTACCTGGCGCCGTTCAGCTCCATGTATTCGAGGGTCGGCCGCCATTTCCCCCTTGACAATCTCAATAATTGGGGTTGTGTGGATATTTAGACAGCGTGTAGTTGGTCAGCCATTTCAAAGTTGCGACGAGTCACTCGCTGTATATGAGAAATTCAGCCAGTGCAGTACAACCGCTAGTCTGGGTTTTTTTTTTTTTAACGTGCATCACGCACTAGTGACACACGACCGCACGCCGGTACGATGCTCATCCAGATCGAAACGGGCAAGGGTGGAGATTGACAATCTCAAAAAAATCTCCGCGACTGCGTATGTCCTTTGCAGTATTCGTGTCACGCTTCATTTTAGCCGTAGAGTCTCACAGAAACAAACAAGCAGATACTGATGAAAATCGCGAACATTATCGAGTTTTAAAGGGGCGATGCAACAATTTTTCTACTTTTAATAAATACCAATTAGAATTATTCCTTGACATTTATGACTTCTGAAACACACGTTGCTTTCTCTCTCTCTCTCTCTCTCCTACGCAATGGCAGTCGCAAGAAAACCAAACGACTTTTAACTCCTCAACTCGCGGCAAAAAAAAAACAACAAAAAAAAAACGCGGTTACGTGATTTGCAGCTGATTATATGACGCCAATGTTTTTTAACATACTATTCCCGTCATCCGAGCGATTGGGCACGAACCACTACCCGAGTGCATGTCGAGACATTGATTGTCACGAGCCAAAATCGAACGCCTACGAAGACTTCGTGTCTAGTGCGTGAGCAGCATTTAAATATCGCCACAGCGGGGACCGCAAAGCTTGATGACGCTTTCCCGGAGATCGCATTGTTAGCGTTGTCTCCGCAGCTTCGTCATCAAATTTTGCGAAGGAGAGACTGAACGAAAAGGTTCACTTTTATCCTTGAAATTCTACAGCGACGAAGACGCTTCTTGGTAAGTGGCGTTGCGATCGAGTATTCTTCGGTCCGCACTAGTGCCAGTGCTAAGCTGGTGAAATTGAGAAACGTTCCTGCCCAATATCGTTGCAGAGCCCCTTTAAAGGCAGCATGGCGTCAACAGCCGGGTCTTATAACCAAAAGGCCGTACAGTGCTCAAGTGAATGCACGCACAGCTGCAGCGCCAACAGTGTTCAAAAAAAGTTCCGTACACGACGTAACAAAGGAACAAAATAACGACAGAGTTGTTGTAAACACCCGCAAGTCTCCACAAGTGCAAAGCTCCCTTAGCTCTCGGTGTTTATGCAAACAGATATGTGAAAGTGCAAGGCTAATCTTTCCACCACGCATCCTCGGCGGAGATTCGGAACAAAGACATGCCAAGATAAGCCGGCGCAATTATAGTGCCGGACCGCCGGACAATGGAAGATCGCTAATTGGATTCCCGGAGTAGGTACACATCGTCTAAACGTCGACAACATAATTGTCACGTGTCCCCGGAACCGGGCGGACTCCTATCTCTCTTACTGCTTTTACTGTTTTCCACCACAGTCTTAAGGTTTACCTGCATGCCATCACGGCAGGTAAACCAACGGAAATTCGGATCGACTCACCAAGAACGGAGCGTTCAAAGAGAAACTGCTCAGTCCATGGACCCAAGTGGCAACCATACGGGGAGCTCGGCGCTTCTTTCCCGGGATCCGGTGACTTTAGCGCTGACTACGCGCGTCCCAAAGGTCACGTGGCATTCACATAGCGTTAGATTGGCTCGACGGCCACGGCGACCGCCGAGGTCCATAGCAAGCCGAAACGGATCCTAAAATAGTAAAATAAAATATTACTATACAAATCATTATTTTATTCCCATTTAAATTATTGTTCGTTGGTTTGCAACTAATCTTGAGAAAGTGCAGCTGCTTCCAAAAAGAATGTTGCGAGTAATTGCAAACGTACCTTATCTTTCGCACACGGAAAACCTTCACGGAAATTCACAATCTTTATAACTATAGGCTATCCACAAAACTTACAACAGAACTTTTTTATAACACTTCGCCCCTGGTAGAATTGTCTGGTTTGCAACAACATATCGTACCATACCAAATTCGTAATCCAGATTACTGGCAAGTACCAACGTGTCGGCTAAACACTGGAAAGGAAATGTTAGCATACCGAATTCCAAAGCTTCTAAATGTATTGCATTCTGAAGGTGTGTTTATAGATACCTTAACTCTGGGTGAATTGCGCTCTGTCATGCATAATTTTGCACATATGAATTGATGTGATATTTTTTTGTTTTTCTTTTTTCTTAGTTTAAACGTATGTTTTGTGTTGATTTACGAATGTCAACTAATATGGTGCTCTGACCTTTTCTATTTTCTTGTTTTTTTTTTGTATTCATTGTGATTATGCACGATTGTGTTTGGATATTGATATTTCCGACGCTTCTGCAGAATGTACTGGGGCCGAGAATTCGTCAAGCCGCGTAGCGCGGGTTTTTTTTTTTTTTTTTTCTTGGCTCCACCATAAGGTGTAAGGGAAATAAACCGTTATTATTATTATAAAAGACGCCACTCCATCAAAATCTCCCCCCCCCCCCCTTTTCCGAAAGTTTCGTAAACTCTTTTTGCGGCGCATATTATTGTTTTCCTAATTTCATGTCAGCTTTCATTAAAAATAAGCAACGTTCGGTCGGCTGCCGGTTTTCAATCAAGCGTTCATGTGAAAGGTGATCCATCCCCATGCATTACTTACAGCGCGTTTAGCAACCGGAGCCATGAAAGCCCCTGCCGGAGAGGAGCACGCTAAAATGACAGGGCGGTGGAACTATACATACATGTTCGCTGGACCAGTCAAACCCGTCGGTAGTGCACCACGTGATCACGCTCTCTGCGCATATTAACGAGCAGAGGGCGGGGTCAGGAGATGAAAGCCAGGCGATTGATTGGTACGGCAAGCATGCGGCTTCCACTGCACATTCAGCTCGGCTTGTGAACGAGATTGGGCGAGGGAGGCACCCACGTGGCCAGCGCTAACCATTCTGATGCTGCTTAGAGAGCTCTCTTCGGGAGCACAAAAAACGGCCTGTAGCTCAAATGGGGAATTCCCTCGAAAGAGTAGAAGCGAGTTTGGAGCACTTGTTTGCCGGTATCTTCTTGGGCGTGCAAGCGCGTGCTCGCACCTACCGCACTAAAGGCGCCAGCGTGGAGCGCTTTTGGATCGCTCCAAGTACACCGAGGGAATTCCACATCACAAGCAAATCGAAATCCGCGAGAAAGTTTCGTTCTTCAGCGCCGACCGAATAGCAAACAGAGCACCGGACTGCATGCCAGAGGAGACAGAACGTCAAAAGACGAGAATGGCGTTCAATTTGTTTTATTATTATAATTATTATTATTATTGTTAGTAGTAGTAGTTGTAGTAGTAGTAGTTGTAGTAGTAGTAGTTGTAGTAGTAGTAGTTGTAGTAGTTGTAGTAGTAGTAGTTGTAGTAGTAGTAGTTGTAGTAGTAGTAGTTGTAGTAGTTGTAGTAGTAGTAGTAGTTGTAGTAGTAGTAGTTGTAGTAGTAGTTGCAGTTGTAGTAGTAGTTGCAGTTGTAGTAGTAGTTGCAGTTGCAGTTGCAGTTGTAGTAGTAGTTGCAGTTGTAGTAGTAGTAGTTGCAGTTGCAGTTGCAGTTGCAGTAGTTGCAGTTGCAGTTGCAGTTGCAGTAGTAGTTGTAGTTGTAGTTGTAGTTGTAGTTGTTGTAGTTGTAGTTGTAGTTGTAGTTGTAGTTGTAGTTGTTGTTGTTGTTGTTGTTGTTGTTGTTGTTGTTGTTGTTGTTGTTGTTGTTGTTGTTCGTTTCACCTCCGCGCGGTTCGGGACCGTGCCTCTGGGCCCGTGAGATGTGTTCCGAAACGCAAATCAAAACTGACTGCAGACAGGGAAACAGAACAATAAAATATACTTCCTTGTCTGTTACTTGCTCCATTCGAACTAGGCCTGCACCCTGAAAATAAGCCGCCGTCTTTCCTCATGACAGTCGTGGCTGTATTTCCAGCGAACGCCTTCCAAACGAAAGCGTAGTTGTCGAGTGTGCGAAGTAGGGTGCCTACATGTTTCCGCCGCTCCCCTAGTGCGAAGTTCGTTTGGACACGTCAGTCAACTTCCCTCTCTCCGCTTTCTCACTTCATATCCTCGGAAGACCGAGTACACAAATGACAAAAATAACCCACTCTTGAAAGTGCTCCTCCGAGTGTGACGGCGGCCCCAAGCACGATTTGAGCAGTTACTGATACAGATAGAAACGGAAAAGGATCAGGAGCCAACGAGGGGGGAGGGGAGGGGAGGGGAGGGGGGGGGGGGAGGGGGGTAGCGCTGCCTTTTGAAAGTGTAACTAGGCGACCCAGTTCGACATTTTGAAATCGTAGGCGCTCTAAGGGAAAGGGGAAAAGGGGGGGGGGGGGTGGACACAGCCAAAAGAAAAAAAAAAAAAAAATCTAGCCAACGCTTATTGGTTCAAAGACCAAATACAATCCATCAACAGAGAGGTGAAACGCTATCCAAAGGCGATGGCGTCAATAGTGAAAGGAAACCTGCACAGGAAACCCATCTCGGTTTGTAAAAGCTTGTAAAAAGAAATTTCGAGTATAACAAGCTTACCGGCGAGACGGCTGGTCATTTGCAGGTAAAACAGAGCTAATTGCTGTCCAAAGCAAGGATGTAAGTAGGCTTGCCCTATTTCACTGAAATTCTGAGCGTGCTATGAATCATACTTTTCGTTTTTAATTTCTAGGTTAGGTGGTGCAAGCTACCGCCCGTTTTAAACGGTACAGCCGTTAGCATCCATCCATCCATTCAACAAGCCCTGGTTTTTCCTGTTTGTATCTTAGAGTTGAAAGGCTGCCATTAAAACGACTATAGTACAGTGGAGCATGCTCATTCAAATCACGAATTCAAGGGGTATTTTTTTTGTTTATGCTTGCAAATAAATATTTTGTTCGAGCAAAACGTGGAATAGTGCACATGTTTTGTCTGAGTTTGGTAGAACACAAATTTTGGCCAGGAGTGTGGAATGTCGAACGTTATGCACGATACTGCAACGGCAAAGTACCCGAACGAATAATTTATCCTCTCGCATCGCAGCAGAATAGGTTCAAAAACGAAATTTGTGAAAAGCTCGAATGAGAGATTGTTTCCGCTGCCTCGAATGTGAAGACATGTTGATATATATATATATATATATATATATATATATATATATATATATATATATATATATATATATATATATATATATATTTGTGAATGAGCTTGCAGTTAGCCTGTTTAGTGAGGCAAGCTGAAACTGCTGTGCGGCGGCGTGACTGTAGTATGTTGTAGCAGTGATGTGATTGGCCTAAGCCATTTTGGAGCACCTTTCGGAGCAGATATTCTTATAAAAATAAAAATATTCGTTTTAAGTGCTGGACACGCGAAGGGCACCTTGCTCGGCGAAATAAACGAATTATGGTCAAGTTCTACCACCTGGGGGTCTTTCAAAATGTAACTGAAATGCCAATGACGTGACACATTTTGCAATGCTTCAGTTAAATTATACATATATATGTACCCACTGTAGATAGATAAGAACCGAGCTGCACATATTATAATTTATTTGAAAATGACCAGCTTAGTGGTAAATATCACAGCATTAGGTTGACTATAGTCGGATGCAACCTGAGAACAATCTTTTAGTTTAACAACCCACAAGCGCATTGCGCCCATCTGAAGTGCCTCCGCCGTCGAGAAAGTAGTTCGCTAGCAACGTTGCTTTTTCTTCCTCCAGTAAACGTGTCTTAAACTACTACAATATTTATTTAATTCATTCAGGACGTTTAAATAAGTTAGAATACGTTTTTGTCAACGAAATAGCTGTTTAGTAAAGAAAGAAAGTCATGTCCAATGTACCATCTTCCCAATTCATTTTCTGTCCAAGATACTGTCTAACATACCGTCTTCCAGCGCCTTCGATTGAGGGAAAGCGAAGCACTTATAGTTCCTGCAAATAATAAAGCGGGCGCGAGGCTCAGCAGTGCTAAGCCTCGCGCCCGCTTCGAAATTTTCGTTGGCGATAGCGTCGCTGGATTCTCACGTTGTCGCGCAAAAACTGCTGCAAACGCAAGCCGATACCATTAAGATTTCGTGGCGTAACCTCGGGCACGTAAAACACGGTGCAAAAAAGCAGAATAATTGTCACGAGAAACTAGCGTCGCGTTGCTAAGGCCAGCAGCCATGTTGAGCTTTTTTTTTTTTTCAAAAGTATCGCGATTGGTCCACGGAATCGTGACGTCATGAAAACGATTGGCTGGCGTTTCTCGGCGTAGGATTACATTTTCCTCCGAGAGGCATTTCCGGTTTTTTCTTAGCTTGCAACTGACTATAGTTATATAATATAATAAATGGAAGCAGTCTCCGACTGATGAAACACATAACTACTGCAGTGCAATGCGAAATTTTACACAAGACAATGGTGCATTCGGACTAGCGGGTACTTTTCTTGTTGCTTTTCGAAACTTTCTGCAAGGCTGCTGCAAGCTTCGCTATGGCTTAGGCTAGTAATGAATGTCCACTTTCAGTGCCTCCAAAGAGACATTGAGACAACCCACAAGTGCACAGTGCTGTGTGCCGAGCTATTCCGAAAAACCGCTGCCCACCGTTCTACTGATTCCCGACGTGCCAGATTTTCGTCAAAAGTAAGTAGACGTAAAACAATGGATTGTAAGCGTCGCGGCTGGTGCCTTTATCGTGCAATCATGTTCGCATGCACGTGAGGGCAACTCCGGCAGGCTTGCAGCTGCACGTGCTTCGTCGCGCGAGCGAAACGGCTGTTCGATCGAAACCGAAACCATGCCTCTCCGCTCCGTCGCCAACTGGTTGCCAAAAATGTATGCAAAATGTAATTGCCCAGCATGCGACAAAAAAACAGTCCAGCGCCACGTGCTTGCAAGGCTGGCAGGCGAGGTACAAGCTAAACGCAAAAAAAAAAAAAAAAAAAAAAAAACTGAGTGAGCGCATCGATGCAAGACATCGCGAGCCAGGGTCAAAAAGTTACTGGAGCGCTTTGTGCAACGACTGAAGTCGAGACAAACAAGTGCGCTGTGCGGGTTCAGCGTGCAGACATTGCCTTCTTTGCTTTAGCTCACTTCTATTTTTTGTATAATTTGTATAATAAACTTTTTTGGTATAATTCCCTAAAGCATGCAACATGAAGGCAACAAAGCACATGGAGGAAAAGAACACAAACATCATAACTCAGCACTCACAACCCACTAATCGTACTCTCCTAGTAGTAGTAGTAGTAGGAGTTTTGAAAGCAAGGAAATCAAAGGAAGTGTTTCTGTACCACGTACTCTCCTCGACTACCCCACCGCCTTATATACCCTACATAAGAAAGGTATTCATTTGGCCGGTGACCACCTCAGCATTTATTAAGGTTCCCAGTTTGCTATTTCCTCTTTGGAAGTCTCATAAATGATAAACAGTGTTTCGACGTCATTGGACTCTATCCCTTAATAGAAAAACATTGGTACAAGCAATAATCATTCGGTGCAGTAATCCAGTAATCCACAAACGACCAAACTCAATTGCATTCCCAATGAGTAAATTCAATAGAATCGATATTGAGTTTCTTATGACCAAACTCAATTGCATTCCTAATGAGTAAATTCAATAGGATCGATATTGAGTTTCTTATTACCAAACTCAATTGCATTCCTAATGAGTAAATTCAAAAGAATACATATTGCATTTATAATGAGCAAACCCAATTTCATTCTTAATGAGCAATTTCAAAAGAATATATATATATTGAGATCTTCTTAATGACCAAACTCAGTTGCATTCCTAATGAGTAAATTCAATAGAATCGATATTGAGTTTCTTATGACCAAACTCAATTGCATTCCTAATGAGTAAATTCAATAGGATCGATATTGAGTTTCTTATGACCAAACTCAATTGCATTCCTAATGAGTAAATTCTATAGAATCGATATTGAGTTTCTTATTACCAAACTCAACTGCCTTCCTAATGAGTAAATTCAATAGGATCGATATTGAGTTCTTAATGACCAAACTCAATTGCATTCCTAATGAGTAAATTCAATAGAATCGATATTGACTTTCTTATGAAAAAAACTCTATGGCATCCCTAATGAGTAAATTCATTAGAATTGATGTTGAGTTTCTAATGATCAAACTCATTAGACATTGAGTTTATATTGAGTTTCAATTGACTCTATAGGAACACAATAGAAAGTCGATTGAAACTCATTGATCATTTTTGTAAGGGACGACACATTTTTCACGTACCGGGGTCCCGCTCGAAAGGAAGCACACCCAGAGAAACCTAGGTAATCAATACTTCGACACAGCAGTCTTTGAGTTTAAAGAGGGATTTTTGTAGCAGCGTATGTTTTAAACAAGAAAAGGAATGTTGATGAACATGCGGCGGTCCTTATGTTTCACTTTAGGAAGCTCCATATCTGCAGCGTCGTGCGGACTGGCAGGCAGGGACCAAATATAGTTTTCACAAGGCCGTTGATTTCAGGAGCGAGCTGCTTCAACTCAAAAAGTAACTCCCGCCGCGCAGAAACGTAGTTTGGTTTCACAGCGTGACGTCATGGCTGGTACCCAGCACGCTAGCGTCGGAGCGTACACACACGCCCGCATCTATCGTTGAAAAAATTAAAAAAAAAAAGACGCGAGACACGAGACGACGAGAGCGCGAAAGAAGAGACGGCACGGCGGAAAAAACCATGCAAGACCAGATGGACGATTGATGCAGGGTACCTTGTGTCGGGCGGCCGCCTGCGCCACCTAGCTCACGCATGCTCAATTATGGTACTTAGTTTAGTTCCGGTTTTTAAAGGCGACCAAAATTGGTCCTTTGGTGCAGGCTTGGCGCAGATTACCCATATTTTGGCAAAATGTACAGGATGTAGCAGGGTTAGCCCCTTGGTGCAGTTTGGCGGAATTGGCGCAGCAATCACATCACTGTTGTAGGTTAAGAAGGTAGGTAGAGAGAAAAGAAGGTGCGAGAGGAGGAAGCAGACGCAACGCTGGCGAGGGGAGGGGGTTGCCTCCTCCCTCGCCAGCATTGCGTCCATTTGCTCCTCTCCCACATTTCTTTCCTTCGCCCTACGTTCTTGAGTTGTCATCGGCTATAGCAGCGACCAGTAGCGTATTGAAGGGCTCTGGCGCAAGCTTTCGCTGGATGTGCTCCGAGCTGCGAAGGAGGAAACCCTCGTATGCAGGAAAGATTGCATGTTTTATCTTTACTAAAAAAAGATACTGGTTGAAGTTTCCAGTTAATTAATTCTACATGGCTGAAGATGTGGTGTTTGTTGGAATGTAAATGGACGTTAAAGACCCCAGGCTAGCAGTGGTACCGCCCCATTAGCTAAATTTCTCACCTACAGCTGAGACACCAGATTCCCACTGAGGCTGACTAACTTCCGGCTGTCTAAACACACAACACACACACACACACACACACACACACACACACACACACACACACACACACACAATTAGTTTAGGGCCACACAGTGATGTGACTGGGAAACTGTACATATTGCACAACATGACATATGAAAAATTTCGTTCAATTAAATTCCAGCCACGAAGAGGAAGGGCAAACCAACCGGGGGCTAGTGGCGAGGGGTGAACGACGGAGTCCTGCGCGTCCCGTACAAGTCGACCCCAAAGATCATCCCGATGACTATTTCAGCGACAACCGAAGGACCCTGAGTGACCCGAGGCGCTCGTGGGAATTCTCGGCGGCGACCCGGGAGACAAGCAGGTGGTAGGATAATTCACCGGCAACCAGTAGGTGCAACTCTTGGCAGTGACTTGGAGGAACCCACTCAACTATCTTCCCATCTGGCAGGCATTCGAGGCAACGCAGATCTCAACAGCAGCTACAAATTCTGCGAGCCCGTTTTAAGATCGGTCGGTGCCCGGAAGAGGTTGAATCCAGGTGCCACTGTTGGAGCACCTGGATTCGACGACCAACCGGGTGAACAGCTGATTCGCTGGAGCTTTGGGACGGTGACAAGACCAGTGACGACCACCGGAAAACCAAGTCCACACAAACTGAGTATGACTAAAGCTAATTTGAACATTTGTATATATTTTACCTTTTTCTAAATATACTTTTCTTTTCATCCAACAACGGTCCAGCCGACTACTGTTTCACTTGGCAAGCGGGCCTGGACTTGGTAGAGCGTGAAACCATCCACGGTGACGAAAAGGGCCACCGTTCGTGTTGAGAGAATGCTTCGTGTCTGTGAGGGCCCAGGCAGGTTGAAATGTTCGGACGATGGTTTCAACGTGTATGCAGTCCCGTCATTAGTCCAGAAAAAGGAAAAAAAAAATTAAGTTGCAGATTTTATGGTACTTTACAAGAACTGCAACAGCTTTGATACGTGTCCCTAAAGTGTGACTATCTTATATTTTCAGACAGGCGTATGTCCAATTCTTCGCGAGAGAAGACGGCGTCACTTGGTCAGAGTACAGTCCGTTCTGCATGTAACCGCGATGCTGCGCGACTCCGCGGTACTCCTGAAAGTGAAATTCTGCGTTGCAGTCTCCCGCGGTGTGGAAGCCCCTTCATACATGTCTCGGAGTTGAGGAAAGTTTGTTGCTATCGGAGGCAGTTTCTCGGATAGTAGTAATAGTAATAGTAATCTTTAGTGACTCTGGAGAGCCACGGCACCGCGAAAAGGCAACAGCCTGTAACGCAAAAAAAAAAAAAAAAAAACCCGGTGCCGTTATATATATATATATATATATAGAGAGAGAGAGAGTAAGGGTGATTATGAGCTGATATGATATACAAGATGCATGACGATGTTGGTGTGTGCTACTCGCGGCCGAGCACCAGTCTAAACAACTATGTTTGTGCGGAACTGGTTCAGCTCCTGCGAGGCTTAATGGCTTCACTAGCTCGGCAGACAAACAGTATCGCCTCCATCGAATTGATAACTGGCATTCTTGAGTACCGTGTGTTTCATTGCGCGAGAGGCTCGAGACTATAAAAACGATGACACGAAGAAACCACAAACCTTCGGAAATGTGCGCGACCCAAACGAAAATTCGCGCGCTTCGCGACGTAAACACGTTCGCTTCGTCTGCGCAGTCGACAGTCGGCAGAGCAATATCGCGTATTTGGTGTTTATAATTAATGCATGCGCAGTTACTTTTGCGTTAAATATTTTTTTTTTTATCATTATTTTATTTGACAGCAACGCCAGTTAGGGTTACAACAAAGAAACAAAAATATAAATGGAGTTGCAACCGCTAAACGGAACAGCCCTGACGTCATAATTACGTAAACCGATAAGCGCCAGGGCGGTTTTTTTTTTTTTCCTTCTTTTTCTTTTGGTTTTGCCCCCTGGAGCGCCTATACGATTTCAAAATACGCACCACGTTCACCAAATCTGTTTTTAATGGTTGGGCGCCGACGCTACAACGTGTCCCCCTGTCCATTTTTGTGTAATGGATAACGGCGCCTCCTGTTTCGACGAGGGGGCCGCGCTTTCTCCGCCGCCGTCTCGCCAGAAGACTCGTCGGCGGAAGCAGTCGGCGCTCGGCAGACGTCGGTCGGGCTTCCGAAGCGGAACGTGGCTCCTCGACGCGGTCTACGCCGACGAGTTCGGGCGGCGGCGGCGTGCCTTTGGCGCCCGCGGATCCATTTGTCACGACTCACGAGAGACTGCAGCTACGCCAAGGACGCCACCGACGCACACAAGGAGGACGACCGGGAATGCGGTAGCGCTGGCGGCGCATCGGCGGGCCGCTCGCTGTTCGATGCGCGTCGGATGGAGACGGATCTACCGGCGTTGCTAGCGTTGCTGTCGCCCCCCTCGAATGAACCGCTGCAGGGAGCGGGCGACGTGCTTGGCTAGGGATGGAAATTGCCACAATTTCATTATTGGATTTAGTTACTTGTTCGAATCGTTCGACATTGTAGTTTCATTGCCTCTTACACCGCGGTCACACTGCCTCAGAAGGCAGCCTGCAGACAATGTCGAGGCGTGTTTCTTCCATGTATGACATTGGTCCTACAAAAACTTGCGTGCAGACATACTCGAAGCATATATGAAACGTGCTTGTTGGAGAGGATCTATTACCCGTAAATTACCACAAAAAGTTCGGTAATCGCTGAACAGAAAATCCGAGAAACCAGATGTGAAAAGTGGCAGCGGCCTTAATCTCGAAAGTCCTTAACTCGTGGAGTTTGTTTCGAAGACATGAAACGTCGCGCGACGTTATGGCGTGAAGTCGTGGTGTCACGTGAGACGACTTCACGTGCGCGCCCCGTAAAGTCGCAAGGTGTCACGTGACGTGACACGTGACGTCACGGGGGTACCCGCGGACGCATGGACGGAGAAACTTCAGGGACTATGTGGGTACACAAACTCAACTCTGTTACGCCACGTACTTCCGGTTTGGGGGTGCGAGCGGAAGTTGTCGTGCGGAACGGGCATTCCTGTGTTGTTTTCGGAGTAAAACCTGCCTTCTGGTGAAAATGCCGCAACTGGGGCTGTACCACAAGAGCCGGGAAAGGTGCGAGTTTTCATGTAAGTGCCGTGAAAAGGAAAGGCCAGACATCGTCGGACCACGATTGCTTGTGCGGGAAGACCTTTGGGTTGAATTCACGGATACAGTGATGGCGGCGTCACGCATGCGTGAAACGCTTGGTGAGATCGGTCTATAGAGGCTTTGCAAAATGCTACGGGTGTAGCCGAAGAGCCATGCGGCAGTCTGGCAACGCTGTGCAGCCGCTCCCTAGCCGCCATGAGAAAGGAAGGCTTAGAGAAAAAAATCTCCGAACTCGACGACATGGCCTGCGCTTCGCTCCAGGTCGTCTTTCCTATAACCGGTTGGGAGAATAACCTTGCCGTTGTGCCATTACTCAGTGAGCAGCGCATTCTCGATTTTTATTCGGGAAGATCGTCCACAGAAAGGAGCTACGATCGAGGCTACAATTTGGTCCTTCGTGTCTCTTGATCGCTGCAATCCATCTCTTTTTCATCGCCACATCGGTCGAGAACTTGTGATATAGGAAACCTGCAAATGAAGTATCAAAGTGAGCATGTGCATTTGTTGCTTTTCACATGAAATGGAGGCTTCTAATGCATTTTACGCCCCTCGTGACGAACCTGCCGTAGTTCGCACAGCGGTGCAATGTTGACCTCGCTGGAAAACAGGATCACGCGCAAACTCGACAAACGTCGCGGAAAAACAAACCAAACGCATTGAAACTGTCAGCAGCAGTGGGTAGGCATATTGATTCAGTCTCGAAACTGCATGAGCAGCTCGCAAGCAGACGAGAGCTTCCTTTCTAATGGCGTCCAGGTGGCGATGTGCTCAGTCTTGCTACAGAGTCTTGCCACCATGGGGAGTACAGTGTTGCCCGACATTCTGCAAAGCCCCTATTGCAATAAGAAGAAAGTCTAAACCTCAAAAGACTTTTTTTTTTAAATTTTGAAGGTTGTTTGGGGTAAGTAGGCTCGTGTAAACAGTAGATACAAGGAGATGTTTCTCATTGTTACCAGTGGCCATCATAGACTTGTGTCTGGCTCGCTTGGTCTGATTCTTATTGCAATTTTCAGTGTCGACCTCGAGCATTTCAGCTACCGACCACGCCTTTGCAGCCCGAGCGACGTCGTGACTCAAAATAGCGAGCAAAATATCATCGTGTGAAACAGGCTTTAGCGTCCATTCTTCGGCGTTCACGCGGAATAAATCGCCGCATGTCACATTATTTGCGCGAAGTTTTGCAGTGAAACGAGCCTCGTTAATGGACCTCTTGGCGAATATGTGCTGCCACCTAGACACGCGAATTGGTTCGAGACTAGGTGATTCGAAAACAACACGCGCCCAAGGCCTCTCCCACCCGTTCCACACCCAAAACGTCAGCTACATCCTGTTCACCCATTGAGGCGATGTGACCTAGATACGGCTCCCCCAAGCTCACCTTTGTCCCCATCGTGCGTAATCTTCCGCCCCGAGGTCGACACAACGAAACCGCTCAAAGGCGAGAAATGCAAGATGGCGGATTGTTTGTAACTAGATACTCTTGAACCCAGGCGCATGAAATACTCCGCGCATGCGCACCGCGTATTTCTACAAAAGGTCCATTTCGCTCTGGCCATCTATACTTCGTTTCACCTTATGTGCGAGCGAAGCCAAAGCTAGAAGCGCGAGACCAGCGCTTTTTGCGTTTCTCTCCAGCTCGCGCCCTCGAGCAAAGCCTGAACGCACGGAACTTTCGCGCTCGCGCTTCCAGCTTTGCCTTCGCGCTCGCACATAAGGTGAAACGAAGTATAAGTAATAAGACACTGCTATACTTCGTCTCACCTTAGCATGGACTAACCGCGAATGCTGTGCTAGCGCGAGCGGCTAGCCTTGACTGCCTTGTCTGAAGCACTCGCTGCACGAGCGCTCGTGCAGCCGCCGAGGCTTCATTCGAAGCAACTAGCTCGCGCTTTTAGCACGCGCGGCTAACAATAGTCCATACTAAGGTGAGACGAAGCATAGGAAGACATAATATCAACAATTCCAACGCGAAAAAAAAAAAAAAAAATCTCTGGGTCTAACATTGACGCCGACAACCTCAGATTCCAATGGTTTGTTGATGCGGGACGGCGCGCTTCTTGCCCACAGCCCATCGAGCATGCGCAGAGACAAATCGCCCTTCAAAGGGCGACTTGTCTCTCAGCTGTAGATGAACAATTTAGCCAGTGCAATACAGCCGCTAAGCGTGGGGTCTTTAACGTGCACCACGCAGTAGTGATACACGACCGCACGCCGGTACGATGCTCATCCAGATCGAAACGGGCAGGGGTGGGGATTGAACCCAGAATCGCAGGGTTCTGCAGCGCGAGTTTTCGCTCCACGCGCTCCGAACTGGTGTGCACTAGCCCACTCGGCCACCGATCATCCTCGGTAGACGACACATAATAGGTCAGGCATATATGCCTGACCTATTATGTACACCGGTGTTCCTCAAATGGGGGTCCGCGAAGGCATTCTATAGGGGTCCGCAAAGCCCTGCCTCATCAGTCAAGCCCGGCAAAAGCTGTTTTTTTTTTTTTTTTTTTTTTTTTTATATTGAGAAGGAACGTTTCAATTTTCGGGTGAGTTTTTTCGTGTGTATGTCAATGAGACAAGTCTACTTCACACTAGCCCTAACTTATATTCATTTATTAAATCATGATCATAATTAACCTATACCTTCCCTTTCCCCTCACCACGAATAGGGTCCTCCATCATACACGCCGATCCACGAGGGGTCCGCGAAACATCAATCGTTGAGAACCACTGATGTACACGATAAAGAAAGAGGCAAAGAAGAATCAGTCGTTTGGTGTGTATTTTCCTCCGAGCCGAATCCGAAGAAAGAAGAGACCTGACAAACGGTCGAGGATCGAGCCCACAGGCATATATTTAAAGCGTGGGTCATCAACGCCGATGTCTCGGTCGCGTGAGCACTGTCGCGCAATGACAGGCTGCGGGAATGCGTTTCTTTTTTTTTTATTTTTTTTGGTGGGGGGGGGGGGGGGGGGGGGTCTGAATTTGGGTGGAAATGAGGTTGTGAGAGAACGTTCTCCCGACGAAATCGGGTCATCTGGGACGTTGCCTTCGTAAGCACCTTCGGTCTCCTCAGCCAAGTGACATCCGTACAATGGGGCCCCGTCGCCAAATCTGGTCCCATTTCTTCGGACTGGTTCCTCGTGCGTTCCAGTGGTGCGCGAACAGAGGCGACGGAGACACCTCCGTCGCTGTCTGGCTCCACACGAAGCGGAGAAAGAAAAAAAAAAACAAAAATGCTGGTAATTTTTAGCAGGCTGTGAGTGTGTAGGAAGTTAGGCGCATTGCAAAGAACGACACGTGCAATATGGCATTATACTCGCGGACAACTTTCTGCGGCATTTTCGGCGAGAGGAGTGCGCGTAAGCTTTAAACTTTAATAGACCACTCCGGAAATAGGCAGCGCCTCCCATCGTCTTTTCGACGCACTACCGCAATCCGATGTTCGGCGCGCGAGGGAGCACCCGTAAATAGACCGGGCGGTTCCTGTTTGTTTAGCATGTTGCGATTTCAGAACGCAAGGAAAAGAGCACAATAACAAAACAGAGTATATGTCGGCTCTGTGACGTGTTTGCTCTGTTTTCCTCGTGCCCTGAACTCGTAGTGGTGAGAGAGAAGAAATTGAGCCACCTTCCAGGATGTACGGAGCATTTCAGGTGGCCCGAGCGTACATCGGAACGGTCCCACAATCCCCCGCGCCGCACGCTGCAATGTAGGGTAGACGAGATGTTTTGTGGGATTTTCCGGAAAGGTCTATTGGTGTTGAAGCACGGGCCACCATGCCTTCGACCGCATAGCAGACGCAGCTCAGTGAAGGAATGACCGCCGAGAATAGCCGCAGAACTTTTTTGTTAGGGACTTACTGAACCCCTCGATTAATTCCTCCCCCCGTCTAATGTTGGCCCTCGACCTTATCGGTGTGGACAATCTGGACCCCACAATCAAGTGAGTTTCAGACCCCCGATCTATTTGGCTGTGGACAAATTTACGTAAAAAAAAAAAAAACATCACGAGCAGTCCGTCTTTTTAACAAGTTGCGCAAGGAAAGTTCTTTAAGAATGTATTCATAGTCGTAATAACATCTCCTTCCAAAATAATTAATGATGAAGTGAAGCGAACCGAATAAGAGGAAACAAAAACTGGAGGTCGGTTATGGCGGCGCCTCTTGCACAGCTGCCTGAAAGCGTCTTTAGATACGCTCGCTAACGCGGAAATAGTAAAGAATAATTTCACACGTTTCGTTTTGTTTTGTTTTTTTTTTACTAATTTGCCAATCTTTTCTTCTTTTTTTTTTCTTTTTTTTTTGCGCGGTCGTGTTGCCTTGACAGAGAACGAATAAACTCGACGGAGCGGAGCAAATATAAAAAAAAAATACAACTGCAATAAAACAAAAAATTAAGGCGATAAAATAAAATAAAAAAAAGGCACGGATATGCGCCTAGAAGCAGGGGGAGAGAAGGAGACGAGAGGGGACGTCAGAACGCCGAGCTCTGATTGGAAGGACCGGGGGGCTCATCGTAGCGTGTCGGACGTGCAAAAACGGTTCCCTAAAATTCCCTAATGAATGTGTTCGTACCTTTGTTCAAAATTCTGTGTCACGACTGTGTCTTGTGCTAATAGTTTCGCTGGTCACCCACCTTCACCGAGTGGAATGGCTCATAATTTTTTTAGATATACCTTCGGAGGAATACTGAATTTGTGACACGAACCCCATGAAATACCACGGTTATCTGGAGTCTGGACACACGGCGAGGCGGACCTGCGAGACTTCGTAGTTAATTACAACGCTGTCCACCCACGCATCCGTTTCACTCACACTTGCTCTCAAACCGACATTGACTTCTTGGACGTGACCCTTACAATAAAGGATGGGAAATCAACAACAAAGCTTTATCGCGAGCCAACAGATCGGCAACATTACCTTCATTACAAGAGCGACCACTCACGTCACTGCAAGAACAGCATACCCTATAGCCAGGCCCACCGTTTCAAACGCATCTGTTCAAAAAAAAAAAATGATTTTGAAGCGAGCGTTTAAAACCTTAAGAACGTGTTGACACATCAAAAATATCCACCACGCGACACAACGAATGCAGGCCCTGTAATACACCGCAGTGTTTAATCTGCCTACAAATTCAACAAACAGACACAGGCAAAAGCACGCATTTGCAGTAATCAATGAAAATTAAAGGGGAACTGACATGCAACTCTTCAAACGTAGTGTACTTGCTAGAGTGTAGAGTATGCAAAATGCAATACGCAGGACAGACCGAGACAGCGTTTAGACTACGCTTTAACAACCACAGATCTCACTCTAAAACTAATCCAGGCCTCCCTCTTTCAAGACACCTCCGTCTCCCAGAGCATTCTTTCGATGAATTATCTGTGACATTACTGGAAACTGGATTTAGATCAAACCGGGAGCGCGAACAGCGAGAGTCATACCTCATATACAAATTCAATACTATAGAAAAAGGAATAAATGAGAGTCCAGGAACACTTGCATCAATAAGAGCATTAACCTAGACTACCCTTTCATAGCGGTACTGTATTTTCGACTGGAATTAGACCACGTGATTATTCTATTACGACTCCTATATTGTGGATGTTATCTTCTATGAAACCGTGCTATTCCCGTGCTTTTCTCTTACACGCGTGTTTCATGTTTCATTACCCACATCTCACAAACGTACCCTCTCCCCCCAACCCCGTACCCTCTCTCCTCTTTATTTTTTTTTTTTCTTTTTTTGCGATTGGAAGAGGGGTCAAACATGTTTTTGCGATGTTTTGCTTTTTCGGTTTCCTTGACCATAGCCTCCGAGATCCCGAAGCGCGCGCGCGAAGGCTTCTCCGGCTGTCCCATTTGAGTCGCTCCCCAGCAGAAGAGTGTAATTGCGCTAACTCCGTCGCTTGCCGCGAGGCGGCGCTGTTTGCCCAGTCATAACAGAGGGGCGAGCCGTCAACGTCGCAGGTAGAGATCTGCACTGATACGGGCCAGACCGCGGGCCACGGGCTACAAAGCTAATTTCACGTGTTGTGTGTTTTTATAGGGATAGCTATGATCTCTCGGCGTTGTCACTTGACATCGTGACGTCAGAGTCACACGACTTCATGTCTTGTGACGTCGCAATTTCACTTGACATCATGGTGTCACATGATGTTTACAAGATAACGCCCCGCCTTTTCAATCAGTGCCTACAATTATCACGAAGTTTATAAAAACAAAAATGCCGAAATCATCGCGAGGTGGTTGTACCTCACCGCCATAAGTTTTTCCCCAAAGCTGGGGTCACACTGCTTGTACATCATACAAAAGACAGTCTGCCAACAGATTCAAACTCGAGTCACCACGAGATCTGAGCTTCGAATGCCGCAAGGCAACGATTCAAGGAGCCACTTGGCACGCGGCATTTGAACCATGGATATCGTGGCGAATGATATCTGCAGACTGTCTTGTGTATAATGTATAAGCAGTGTGACACCGGCTTAAATGTACTTCTAGTAGAAGCAAACACCGCAATACGTACGACCCGCAAAAATTGCGTACTAAAAAATATTAAAAAAAGGACAACACGAACTTAAACCTCGTGCTCAGGCTCAAAGAGCTGCGCCAAACAATGTGCAAAGATAAAAAAAAAAAGAAAAAAATTGCAGCATGTACGGAGCTAATTTTGTGCTATAGATTCCAATCAAATATATCAAAAGGCGCGCTAGCGCTAGCCGCAACATGTCCAGATGAATATCTCAAATTAAATAAATAAGCATCACAAATTGTCTATCTGGATGAGCATCGTACCGGCGTGCGGTCGTGTGTCACTACTGCGTGGTGCACGTTAAAGACCCCAGGCTACCGGTTGTACTGCACTGGCTAAATTGCTCATCTACAGCGAGTGACTCGTCGCAACATTAAAAATGGCTGACCAACGACTCGCTGTATAAATATCCACACAACCCCAATTATTATTATTCTATCTACGTCCCCAGAGCAGCTGTTCAGCGTCTACCACAATACACAAAAATTTGTAAGTTGCAGTAACTCGATGTAACAAGACTTTTTCTTGAACTCTTCTGCCTCGCGCCATGCTGTCGATGACTGGGTTGGGAGCGCCTCCCTGCGGAAAGGCGCCGCGTCCTTCTCTTTTTCCGATCACGCCCTCTCCGCACGAATGGGACGGCCGGAGAAGCGTTCGCGCGCTTCGGGATCTCGGACTCGGAGGCCATGCCTTGACACGCGCGGCGCCCCAGGGGTGACCGTCGCGGGGATGCATTGGCTCGTTGGGGGCCATCAGCCAAGAAGACGTCGCCCGTTCACGGCCTATTGTAGCCACTGTTGTAAGCGTTCAAGCGCACTTTGTATTTCGCCGCCCTGCAGGAGGAGAGGGCTCAGGTCAAGTTGTCCCGTTCACGGCCTATTGTAGCCACTGTTGTAAGCGTTCAAGCGCACTTTGTATTTCGCCGCCCTGCAGGAGGAGCGGGCTCAGGTCAAGTTGTTTGCTACGTAGAAACGCGTACGTTGCCTACACTTTTGTTTTAGATGTGGAGCATCTCTTGCTCGGGTCTATGTCCCGCGGCGTCGGCGTTGTAGTCGGCACTCGAACTACGCACGCGCAACTCTCCTCCTTCCCTCTCTCCAACAGCTGCGCGTTACTCTCTCCGCTCTCTCTCTCTACCAGCTGCGTGCACTGCGCGTGCGTTCGCTTCTCCTCACACCGCGCGCGCACGCGCAACTCTCCTCCTCTAGTCTCCTCTCCTTCAAGTGTGAAAAAAATAAACGGCGAGCGGCGAGCGTTCCAAGTTTCTCTGCCGCGAGCCGCGACGAAGGCTCGCGTAGGGGGTAACGCTAGGGTAGAGTTCCTGTATAGGCTCCCTACGGGAGCCAGAGTTGTGCGTTTGATTCCACGTGCCGCGTGTTGCCCTCGCCGCTATTCGCCGAGATCCGATCACGTGAGGAGCCGTATCAAGTGTCGTGCAGCAAAGTAGACGTTGCACGTGCCCCGGCGTACGTTCCCAGGCTTTTGAGCTCGCCGCGCGCCTCGAACGCGCGGCGCTGCTATTCGCCGAATTCAGTCACGTGAGGAGCTGAATCCACATGCCATGCATGAACGCGCAACTCTGGCTCCCGTAGGGAGCCTATACAGGAACTCTACGCTAGGGCAGTCGGCGGCGCCATCTCTCGACGTCAGCACGCAACTGACTCTTTCCTCGGAACCAACACGATGCTCCGCATCACCCCATGGTTCCCCTCGAGAAGATGATGTAATTTTTTTTTTTTTTTTTTTTTTTTTTGTTACAGCGGTATGCCCGTGCACTTGTAAGTCATCTGCTGACGAAGCAGAGTCTCTCGGCGAAACTGTCGATTAAATTTCCGCTGTTTGTTGTTTTTCACCGTGAGTTTTTCACTTCGTTATATATCTTCTGACGTATGCGACATAATAAATAAATATAGTTTTCCATTTTCCAATCAGTTTGTCAGTCTCTTTTTATATTGACTTTCTTCTATGTAGCCACTGATTTTCTTTATGTTATAATAATATTGTGTTAATACCTGCCAATGTTTTTTTTTTTTTTTTTCTGGTATATTTTTTTATTCTGCTAGCTGACGCAATGTGTTAGAGTGATTGGGCCTCGTCAGAAAGAATGTATTTGCCTTATGCCCTGTTCTCCGGAAACATTAAGTCCAAATAAAGAACAAACAAACAAACGCCAACGTGACGTCGTCCATGCTAAACGCAGAAACGTTACGACCCTTAGCATGAGGCCGTTTTCGCAAGAGCGACGTTAGGTCGCAGGACAAGAACGACGAACACTGGAGCGTTCTTCCCCTGACACACGACGCACGTTGTCTCAAGGGATTTCCTCTCATCGGCGGCAAGGAACGAAGGAACGTTGCGCGTTCTCTGCATCCTCCTGTGCGAGAAGGATCGCAGCTGGAACCCAGACCGGAGTGCCGATGAATCACGGCGACTCAATCTTCCCAGTCTCACGAAAAATAGTGGCAGTGTTAGCACAAGGTCAAAAGTCAATCTTGGGGGGTTTTCACGTGCCAAACCAACGAAGGGCATCGTGCACGCACCCATCGGAGGTCTGAGGATTAATTTGGAACCCCCTCGGATACAACCGAAAGCTCGGTTACGAGGCACCTTCTCCGCAATAAGCCTCCGTCGGTTCTGTCGGTACAAGAAATGTGATAGATTACAATCACAACCGCTCGCAGCCAAAACTAATTAATTACCCTCCCAAATTAGCTACCGCGAAAAGAACGAGAGCTAAATAAAACCGTTCCTCCCTCGTGACCATCGCACTCGATATTAACGGTGTGTAAGGAGGGGCTTTCCCTTTGTCTCGTCAGTTTTTTTTTTCTTTCTCTTTTTTTTTAAGCACGCATCTTTTATGCGTAGCGTGCGTATCAATGCCTGCGTGCATGTACGCATGCATTGCGCGTGTGCGTGCCCTCGTGTGTGTGTGGATTGTTGGTTTCATTCAGACATACGTGTACACGGTCTAGGGTGAGGAGGCAGGAAGAAGATAAGCGCTGCCTGAAGAGGCCCAACTGTGCATTTACACAACTCATAATAACGCAGCACGTTAAAAAAAAAAATGCAGGAGGACGTTTAACTTTTGTCTTTAATAGAACGTGATAGCGAAACATATAAACGTATAAACTCCCGCTCGTTCTCAAGCCGTGCAAGCGTGCCTTGTGTAGCTTGGTCAGCAGCGTGTCTGGCTCGCAACCGAAGGGTCGTGGCAGAGTGTCGAACCGAAATTTTTATCGGTTCCAATTCAGTTCCGGGTAGCAAAAATAACGGTTCAAACCGGTTTGAAGCGCTAACTTGAGAATATATTCCCAGCGTTGTTTTGGCAATTGGCACTATATGCGCCGTGAAATGAGTACCCATATAACTTGTTTATCGTTCGTACAATGCCCAATCTTTTCCAGGTACCAAAAATAAGAAATTGCGCTATTTACTTTCGACTCAACAGTAAAACACAATTTAAATTAATTAACAAAACGTCGTGTTTCTACGACTCAACATTCATTTGTTTACCTCAGTAACATATACTTTACCTGAATCGAAAGCCTTGTCACGAAGCCTGGTATACTTTGTCTCATCCTACGATGGACTAAAGGCCAAAGCCACGGGCCGCCAGGTCCAATCACATTCCACGCTATCCTATGACACGCTTAACATTGATTAGGGGTGGACGAATAATGCTCGAATCCAAAAGCGCCGCATCATTTCTATAGCTTCGACGCTGCAAAAATCCTATATGTCGTGGCTTTCTTTGCTGTGTAGAATTGTTGAGTCATTCAGTGCTCTTCGATTCGAACCACTTTCCACCCGTCCCCTTATCAGTGATCCGAGACGCGGGCACCGATGCGGTCATCGAAGCGAAATACCGCACAATTTTCCAGTGGATCGTGATTGGATCCGGCAGTACGTAGCTTTGACCTTTAGTCCATCGTAGGGTGAGACGAAGTATAGGTCGCCAAAATGCCCGTGATTAGTGCAACTTTGCATGGCAGTATTAAAAGCTGAATCGTATTTGTGCTTTTGAACTAAAGAATGAATTGCAGTACATAAAATTATAGAATATGCACATCGTCGCCATATATGTAATGAAATATATTTTACGAAATACGCTTCACAATATGCAGGGTGCGGCAGTAAGGACCATACATGGGCAAATTACTTTCCAGTCCCAGTTAGTTTCAGTATCATCGAGTTTATTTCGTGAAGTTTATTTCGTTTTATAACTTTTAGTTAGCCGGTTGAAAGCTATAGCGACGATGATGACTCGCTCTACCACGCGTTAGCCTCAGTTACTAAATCACGCGAAGGCGTATAAAAAAAAAAAAGAGAAAAAAAAAAACACGTCCGTATTATGAAATAAACCCTGAGATAAGAAAAATAAACTTTTATTTTCCTTGTCTCAGGATTTGGTTTATGATGTTTTCAAACCAGCTCGCCTGCAGATCTTGAAACGTTTGTGTCGTCGGCATATACACAAGACTACGTCAGGAGTTCGAGGTTGTAAACTTATATATTACATGCGTACAATGGCAATCAAATGAATAAAATAAACACCGGACCTAAAATATACAATAGACCTCTGTGGAACTGCACATGTGATACGTTATACGACTGGCACGAACAAACATCGAGAAAGGCGCCGGACTGACAAAGGAGTTTCCAAAGAGAGGAGTAGCCGTTCAAGTCGTCCATCATAACAACTGCATTTGAAAGTTTTTGTGGAGGCTGTTACGAGACGAGAAGGGGCAGGGAGGTATCGATAACGCTCCACGGGGTCTCATGGGCTTCGAGGGGGCACGCCCAGCCGAAGCACGACGAAAGGCGAGTGCTGGAGGACGGGTGTTCGAAAGAGCCTCCCGGCCCTCCTCATCCCGACAATGATCGGCACCAGGTCAGCACGTGGATCCCGACCGCCAGGAGAGACGCCCCCCCGAAAGAAAAGTCCTTCAAGATTGAGCGATTCTTCGCAACACGCTACCTAAATGCCATCACCATTTTAGCGTTTGGAAGGAAGTGTCAAGGCGGTACGGCACGCACAGAAGTCGAGATGCTATAAGCCCGCTTCTATGTCATTTCGTCCCGTTTCTCCGTATCCCAAAGGATAGGAGGAAGAAACTACCTTATTAACGCTCGCCTTAACACCCCTAGCTCCGCCCTAACTAAATCCCACACACGCCATTAACGTGGCCGGATGATAAAGTCGCCGCCCTAAGAGAACACACCCTTCTATTTATATTTAATTCGAGGGCACACAGTCCCAGCGTATAGCAGCTCTTCACAGACGCCGGGAGACTGAGAAACGGTTAGACCGTAAGCTGTTCGCATTTTTCACGACGACGTCCATTAGAATTTCCAAGTAGGGACGCTCACCGCGAAGTCTCGGACCCTGATGACGTGCCGAACAACAAAAATTCGACGAGGAAAAAAAAAAAAAGGGGGGAGGGGGGGGAGAGACGAATATTTTTTAGAAGCTAGTTTTAAGCCTTATAAATAATGTAAAGTACGGATAGACCCGGAATAAAAAATGTATATATGTATATATATGGCGGCGGGTCCGGGATGGGCCAGGGCGTTCCACCATGCGAGTGAAAACTGTTTTAGTATATTCGACGCACAGCGTGAAGCGTCATAACGGAGTTTTATATTCCGCTTTCTATTGGGGACTTTTAGCAAACCATTAGCGTGTTCCGCGCACCGCGCTACCGGAGCGTTTTTACAGCATGCTTTTAAGCGCGCGCCCCCCGGTCACAGCATATCACTCGGGCGCGGGATTAAAAGCATGCTTCAAAGGCTCCGGTAGTGCGGTGCACGGAACACGGCAACGGTTTGCTAAAAGTCCCTATTGAGTCATTTTCCATCGCAACTAAACCAATCACACGCCAAAAAAAAAAAAAAAAAAAACGTATTTTTTGTTTTTATTGTGCGAAGAAACGAAAGCCATAGCTGTAGCACGGTCGCGCAATGCGGGTGGAATGACGCCGTACGTACAGGACGGAGGTGCGACGTGGTTAATTCTCATAGCCGTCGTGGTGGTTGGCGTCGTGGATGCCACTGACCACCGCCACCGGTGATGCGTGAAGTCAGTTTGGGTAAGCGCGGTGGAAGTTTCCAAAACCCTCCAACATTACGCGTGGCAGCTAGACACTGCTAAAGTGCGACTCGGCATAACGCGAGTAATGTTTGAAAACGAGTCTTTTTTTCCAAGCAGACGACACGAAGACTCTCCCTTCGTCGTGCCATTCTTGGCGGGACGCCACGGCTGCCCTCTTCGATCTCTTTGCGCGCGGCACGGCCTTGTGGGAAGTCCCGACATCTACCTCGCGCTAAAAAGGCAAAAAAAAAAAAATGTGTTGTTTTTTTGTTGGTTTTTTTTTTTTTTTCGTTTTTCGCGCGCGCGGTGACGACGACAACCCACGAGCTCGAGATCTCTGCAAAGTGTCGGCCGTAAAGTTATCGCTTCAAAAGCGCAGGATCCTGGGGCCTTCGCAGCGCTTTATTGCTTTAGCCGGGGCGCGCAAAGACGACGGGCGCCGTGACGATGCGCTTTTAGCGCTGCTCGACTGGCTCCAGTTTGTATCGTAGCGTCGAGTACCGGCCCCAATAACTACGATAACCATACCCCGTAACGATACGGTGCACAAGCAAAGGCATCACCGCGGTACCAGGTACCGTTATCGGAACGATCCGCTAAAACTATAGCTATTAGAGAGTTTTCGTAGATCGTTCCGATTACTCCGATCACGAAAGCCGTCGCCTGCGCGCACGCATCGTTATCGTTACCGGGGGTATCGGAGGTATCGGTACAATCTGCTAAAACTCCATTCATTCATTCATTGCGGCGCGAAGATGAAAAGTAACAATTCTTACGGGCACTCTTCGGCACTCAAAGTAGACGTCCCAATAAGCAACCGCCCCCCGGTGACCCGCGACAGCGCACTTTAACACCCGATTTCAGAAGCCAAACAGTCGAAGGATGCGAGAATATTTCGACGCCACCAAGTAGAGACCGAAACTGGTTCCGGTCGACCCATTAGAACGCAGAAGCTGGGGCGCAGTCACGAAAGAGAGGGTGCCCGCTTGCGAACTGGGCCCGAACAAATGTCACAAGTAGAAACTAACGAAAAGAGGCTGTCTTTTCTTGCCACGAAAGCAGGCGTGGTAAGAGCGACGCGGCAATCCCCATCTTATTCGCGAAGCTGCTGGAGAGGAGATCGAACTACAGGGGGGAGGGGGGGAGAGGGGGGGGGGGGGGAGGCTTTGTCCAACTTGTTCGCCTCACAGCCCGGTGTTTACCCAGCACGAGCTCAGACACGAGTGCTGCTGCGGCCTTCGACGAGTCCCAACAGAAACAAATCCTTCAAGTCCGTTGCCCGCACAGCCCAAATGAAGGCGAGCGCCAGCCGAATGCTCGTTCGGTTACGCTCACTCACACGTTGCGTCAGAAACAAACGAGTAACTTGTTTTTGTTGCCCACGCAGCTCAAGTATCGGCTCTGCGCCGATCCTCGAGGCCATTCATTACTGGAAAGCCTAATAAAATAAGTTGTAAACTTATTGCTGCGGAGCAAGTTGAAAATTATCAGACACGAAGAACAATGTGTCCCTTATTCCGCCCACTAATCCCATTAGTGATGATCGATGGCTTTTCTCCGGCCGAGCCACTTTTCGGCCGGGCTCTAATTCTCCAGATTTTCTTCGGAGGAAAAAATGCCCATGGAGGGAAGATATTCACGGAACTCCCGCCATCCAAACTCGCAAAGTACTCGCTCCATTTTTTTTTTTACATTTTTTTTAATTTAAATTACGAAAATACGCGTAACAACTCCACTCCAACGAATTTGCAAGATGGCCAACTTTTTTTAAGACACTTTTGTATGCAAATTCGGCAATGTTCGAAATTTACACGTTTCGACATTCATCAAACAACAAAAACCATTATGCCGAATTTCAATAATAAAAAAAGCCTATACTTCGTAAAATAAATATTAAGATTTCCAATGAGCAGACCGCCAAAATCTTCTCTGCTACTCCTGTAACGTATACTTGTTTCTTTTTTTTTTTTTTCTTTTTTTTGGGTGGGGGGGGGGGGGGGGGCATCAAATGAGCAGTGAGCGGCGTTTTATTCGCGTATCAATCAGTTCGCAATCAGTTCGAGGGCTAAAATAACGCGTATACTCTTCACTGCACCCGGCCCCGACAACTTTGTTCCATCGCAAAAGCGAGTTCATTCCCCGCGCAAATGATCGTACAAAAGAAAAAAAGAGAAAAAAAAAAATCGTTGGCATTTAAGTCTTTTTACAACGTTGCACTCGTGAGCTGGAGTCTGGGAGTACACAGACAACATTGTTCCGACAAAGGTGAATGGTTACGTGTCAGCTTTGTTGTTTCGTTGGCGTCTAGCCGCGATAACCGCTACATGCGCGGTCACGACGATGAGTCCACGGCAGACACGCCGGGGGTATCGCAACACAGCGGTCGCCGAGAGGGAGAGTTGCAGCGCTTTCAACTTGTTGCAAGACAGCTGGCCTCCTAACAAAAAAAACAAACTTGAATGTCGTTACTTCCAGTTTGAGCGAAAACCACTGTCACCCTTTCTCGTTTTGCCTAGCCTCTATTTATTTTTACTATTTCGAGGTTAAAATTTTTTATTATTTTTTCGTCGCCCATAATACCGGATAAATCTACCAGGTGGCTGGGGACGGGTAAACGAAAAAGGTGTACGGTATAGGTTCGTCTATTCCTCATATTCATATATATTAGAATAAAATCCCTGACAGCTCAACCTGGGTTTGTCAGCCTTCCCTGTCGTCGCCGCATCACCACCCTCTGCTTGTTTCATAAGTTTTTTTTTTTTTTTTTTTTGATCTACCTTCTGCACGGATCTTTCAGCGCGTCGGTCATCCACTACAAGTGGTACGCCCACACACTCGCGCCGTTACCTTTAGTACCTCATTCTTTCCCTGTGCAGCTCTGGACTGGAAAGACCTTTCCCACCACATCGCTGCCATCGCCTGCGCATCTACCTTTATGCAAAATGTAACCATTCGCCTTTCACCCTGACTACTTGTAACACCCACCCATGTTCGACTGTACTTTAACCTCACCTGATGGGGTTTCGTCAAGGTAATACAGTGAAGCGTCCGCTTGATGCAGTCTATATTCAAACACCTACCGCCAAGCAACGTGCGACAACAGCACGTACGCGCGGCTGTCTCGCCTAAGCTCGAGACCCGAGCAAGACAAATTCTGGAGTGTGTATGTTTATACAGCCGGAAGTTAGTCTGCCTCAGTGGGCGTCTGGTGTTTCAGCTGTAGATGAGCAATTTATTAGCCAGTGCAGTACAACCGCTAGCCTGTCTGTCTATGCTGGAAAAAGCGGTGGAGAAACTGCATCGTGACGTTGCCGGTGGGAGGAGCCTAATCTCCATCGCCAACAAACCACATCGGAAGAGAACTGCACCGTGACGTGTCCGGTGACGTCGCGGAACAGTGGCGATTGAGTTGAAACTACATCGTTTTTGTTTTCCCTACAGGGAATTTCGGAGAATCGCCGAGTGGGCTAGCGCACACAAGCTCGGAGCACGTGGAGCGAAAGCTCGCGCTGCAGAACCCAGGCATCCTGGGTTCAATTGGCGGCCATAGCTGTGTGCGCGACTGCTGAGCGCGTGCTGATGGCTAGCTTCCAGGGTTCTTTTGATACGTGCAGTCCACACCGTCAAAATGGCCGGTCTTAGCAGCCTATTAATGGGGGCTCGGTTGAGCATCGTACCGGCGTGCGGTCGTGTATCACTACTGCGGGGTGCACGTTAAAGACCCCGGGCTAGCAGTCGTACTGCACTGGCTAAATTGCTTATCTACAGTGGGTAACAATGTCGCCATGTTCAGGCAGACTAACCTCCTGCCGTATAAACAACTAACGACAAATTTTACTTTTGGACTTTGTTTGACTGCGTTGTGCAACTTCTCTCGTGCTGCGCGAGAAAGAAAAAGTTTCCTTCGGGGGTTAAATTTTCGGTGAAATAGGAAGCAAAAAAGAAGAAAAGAGAATATTTTCCTCAAGTTGGGTTCGTAGTAGAAGAGGAGGAAAAAGAAAATCAGTTGTTAGTCCCACGGTGTGTATGGTCTTTTCATTATGTGTATGTTTATTCTAGTTCAGCTGGCCTTACCTGAAGTATAGTTGCTTTAAAATAAAGTATATATCTCTCTCCCTCTACCTGAAGTATGAACGAACTAGCTCAACTTAAGCCTGTTACCGTTGCTTGCTTGGCTTTTCGCTCAGCCAAATCGCTTATATGGGGTGCACTCAAATGAAAACACAATTTCGTGTTGAATCGTGTAAGAGTATTTAGAACATTTCTCGATCACGCCGCTGAACTTGCATCGCTCGAAGAACTTCCTTTTTGTGAGCGCCTTCTCTGCTTGAGTTTGCTGGAAACACAGCCACTTCGATCCGAGGCAATCGATGATAGCGTTGGTGACATCAACAAGTACGCGACTCACAGAGCACTGGTGAACACGAATGTTTTCGTCGCTGCTGATGGTTCCCTGGAAGCCGCCAGCGGCGTAGAAGCGTAGAGCTGAGAGGACTTGTGGTTCGATCGTCAGCACACGGGACCCTTCGCGACGCCGCTGGAGCTTTCCGCGAATCTTGCCGCACAGCCAGCGAGTCACCCCTTTGGGCAGCCAGTATTCGCCCACAAACCTCGCATCGCTCGTCTGGAAAGCATCCCGGTGATCTCTAAAAACTCTATCCGCTGGCAAACCCAACAGTAGAGATGCATATGTTAAGGTCGCCATCTTTTACGATGCAGATTGATCTCTGGCTTCGTCTCGACCCCTCAGTTAACTGCATCGCCAAAGTGCATCGTGACGACATTTTGACGTCACCGCCAACTGCATCATTTTACGAGCATAGCTCGAACTGCATAGGGAAAAACTACATTTCAACGTCATGTCACGTGACCCGAGAGAATAGCCAATCAGTGCCCGATGCAGTTTTCTACATCATTTAGTTTGCGTTCCAGCATATCTCCTCCCCCCCACTTTTATTCACTTCCAACATAACAACGCGATCTCTCTCTCTCTCGTTCCAGCATAGATAGACTGGTGTCTTTAACCGTGCACCACGGATACAGGACAGCACGCCAGGATTCCTGGGTTCTGCAGCGTGAGCTTTGGCTCCACGTGCTCCGAGCTGGTGTGCACTGGTGTGCACTAGCCCACTCGGCCACCGATCCCCCTGAGCCAGACATCGGCCAGACGCCTTTCCGCCTTTCAATGGAGAACGGCAGAACAGCCAATCGATACCCGCGAAACATGTGTGCGAGTATAGTACTCCCGTCCCCACAATGGACACAACGAACAATCTAATGCCACACGACAGCCGAAGATATCATTCGCGCCAAACGACGTTTACTTCCAACGGAGCTTGCAAAACTCCTTCGGCTTTTTAGAAATACCTTTTGTTTCTAGTTTATGTGCACCGAGCAAAGCCCATACATGGGGAAAATTATATACCTATGCAAAAGATGAGCTTTCCCTGCCCACATACAGGTTGTAAAGACAACTTTGAGTATTAGACAGATCACGATACATATGGTGCAGAAGGACGACGATGACGACGCTACATCAGCCGGGTCTGTTGTTGATGTTACTATGGTGGACTAATGTTGCCAAAAATAAACGTTCGGAAAGCACAATATTAAACTGAATTTTTTGCCGCAATGTCGAGAATGGGCGTACTTGCCCCGAGCAAAAGAATGCTCAAAATCAGAATTATACAGCAGAGACCTGAGCGATTCCTGTTTCGATCTGCGGAGATGAACTCGCAAGTTTCACGGCCCTATCGGTACGAGGTCCATGCTGAGAGGGGACTTCTGCTTCGTTCCAACCGGCTAACAGTCCCAAGAAAACTTCGACCAGAGATGCTCCGCTTTCTGCACGCATCCCATAGGGGCATCGAGAAGACCAAACACAGAGCCCGAGAAGTGCTGTATTTGCCGGGACTGGACCGTGACATTAAAGAAACGGTACAACATTGCAAAGTCTGCAAGCACCACCAGCCCCAACAACATCGGGAGCCTCTACGGAGTCGTCCAATCCCAACGGGACCCTGGCAGAGCATTGCTATGGATATCATTTCAACATCAAGGGAAGCACTAATTGACTGTAGTGGACTATTATTCCTTTTTCTACGAAGTCCACCTCATGAACAAGACGAATGAACAAAGTGTACTCAACCGCTGTGCCGCTACCTTTTCCCTACATGGACTGCCACAACAAATCATCACGAACAACGGTCCTCCGTCCAACAGTTCCGTCTTTGCCAGCTATTGTGAACAGCACAGTATCTCTCATTTGACTTCAAGCATTTACTACCCAAGATCAAATGGGATGGCAAAGAGGGGAGTGAAGGAAGCAAAGAAGTTGATGAACAAATATCGTTTTGAGACTCAAGAGTACTATGAAGCACTGCTGGGGTGGCGCAACACGCCGAGGGACGGAATTCTAAAATCTCCGGAGCAGCGACTCATGAACCGTCACACGCGAGTGCAAGTTCCCGCACATCCAAGCTTCTTGCAGAAGAACTGACCGGATCAAGGAACAGTAACGGAAAAACTACTCGACCCCAACAAGAAACGAGCAAAGTACTACAACAGGGGAACCGTACCACTGCCTGATCTCAAGCCAGGAGAACCTGTGTACGTCAGAAATCAGGCAAGTCACCGGTGGGTTCCAGCCACCGTCCTCACAAGGAAACAACCTCGCTCGTACGTTGTTCAGGACGAGGAGGGATTATTACATCGGAGGAATAGGGTTGTGCTGCGACAGAGTACCAGAGTAGCAAAACCTCCTGCGCGGTTCACCGACCCGAACTTTACGACCTAAAAGAAAGAAGAGAAAAAAAAAAAGATGTCATATTGCACCTTTAGGGGGCGCCACCAAGCAGGGGAAAGTCGGAAAAGACGACGAGGAACGATCACGTGACGCGGGACACGGGTGTGGGCCGAGTAGGCGTGGGCATCGCGTAGAGCCACTCAATAGGGAGTTGTAGTAGATCGTTCACTCTAAAAAAAAAGGGAGTAGCACTCCCTCCCTAAAGGGAGGAAATGAGATGTCTCGTATGTTACTCCCTAAAAGGACGAAATTTGCCACCCTACAAAAGGGAAGAAATTTCCTCCCCTAAGAAGGGAGGAAAGTTGCCACCTTTTCTCGCCCAATGGAGGAAATTTGCTCCCCACGTGTAGTTTATATATCTTCCACCAGATGGCGCTCAAACAGAAAAAAAAAAAAACGTTGCTGAAGCGCCAATTTTATTGTCCAGTGTCCCCTACCTCTCGAACGCTGCATGGTAAATACACATACAACACTGAACACACAGAATGCACGAAACACAAGCAGAACACACCACAACAACAACAGCGCAGCGACGCCGAACCCCCACCCCTCTCTACGTACGCTAAGTTCGCACTCTCTCTATATATGGCAGTGTTATTTTTGAATCCGACTTGGCCGGTGACTGCCTTCATTTGTCGTAAAACACGGAGAGACGGAATAAATATTACTCGTGCTTAATACATGTTTTGAATTGTCTCTTGGAGTAGCCCCCATCTCTTAATTCAACACCCTGATCAAAGCAAATGTAGATCATTAGGCTAATTAACTAAAATTTAATAATTATTTTTTTAATAAGTTCGAAGAATCATGTTGGCAATGCAGTGTTGAAATGCAGTGCACTGGTGATGAAATTTGCAACCAAGCTATTGCTTGATTGGTGTGTTCAGTGCCAGTGTAATCTATTTTCAGGTTTTGGTGGGGTAATAATAATTTTAATTGTTGCACAAGTATTTCAATTAATTTTTCAAACAAAAATTATAACTGGTTTTAACAAGACTCCTTGCAACAGCAGAGAACTTATATTGGGTCATGCTTTGTCACCCGTATTAGAGAAATTTAATATTGTTTTAATTTTCTAACCTGGAGCGTTTTTCCTATAAAAAAGTAAGTCCCGGGAGTGATAAGGACACACGAACCATGACTTTGGTATGGCAGCAGACAACTAAAATGAAAATGTCTTTGGTGATATAATGCAACCGCTTGAAAACATCACGTTGCACAAGTCAGAAAGTTAAAAAGCCTGTGTTGAAAGTTTTAGTAGATCGTTCAGTCACTTCCGCAACTCAATAAGCAATCCGTTATGGGTATGGCGTCCGCTACATATACCGTATACGGAGCCGCGTTTTCATGTTTTAGAGAACGTTTGCAACCCGTTGCAGAATATAGCGTTACGAGAGCTAACGCAATGCAACTATTTCGGACACTAAAGCTAAAATAAAAGTTTGTACAGAAATTGTTAGTTATCTTCTATTCATGTCGCTATCTAAATAGAACGTTAATTTATTACCGAGTAAGCTTATGTTCATCCTTGCTTCTTTTAAAAGTACGTCCAGTACATTTGTGACGAGTAGACTTGAAATCCACATTGTTAACGCCGGGTCGGCTTGGTCGTGTACTACAGCCGCGCTCGTATCACGACACGAGAGGAACCGCGCGATAACGAACTAAGTCGGCCGCATAAAATAAAAGTGCGACGGGGTTTTTGTGTCACTTCATTTTTTTTCTTTTTGTGACTGCGTTATTTGATATGTTGCACACAGTAGCAGGAGATGCCGCACAAACCAAAAAAGCTGCGGTGAGCCGTCCGCTGTGGTGAATGATCCGTTCCTTCAAGACCGCGGATCCGACCTCCCTCCCCCACTTCGCCCCGCAACCGGAATGGAATGTCTGTACTACCCTTTCTTCCAGGTGGACTCTACCCGAATGAATAGTTGACCTTGTTTCCCGGATCCGTTGCTTTGTTCCTTCGCCGAATCGTCATTTCAGTGTCATTCCTTGTGCGGGGCTAAAATTTTGAAAAAAAAAAAAAAAAAAACGCGTGCTCCCGCAAGCCGGTTGTTGTCCCGATCTTGACGGACTACAGTGTGTGTCGGACGCAGTCGCTCGCCGCAACGCAGTGCTCTTTCCTATCGACTGGATATGCTGTTCTGTTTTACACAGAACTGAAATAAACGCCGCACGGATTACCTTTCGCTGTATGGTACGTACGCTTTATTTCAAGAGTATATGTTTCTCGCGAAGGTGACGGGGCTAGGAACGTAGGGACGTGTCGACTCGAATTGAGCAGCGATCTTAGCAACTACGTAATCACGCAAAAAAAGTTCCATGATTATGAAGATTTATTTCTTGTGCGCCCTACTTGTTATTAAAGTTAAAGCAAATAGGCAGGAGAGCTTGGTAAGAATATATAGACAGCTTCGTGTCTGTCCGCCTTTTTTTTCTTATTCCCTCGCTCCAGAGTTACTATGTCTACTTGTCATGTAGCAAGTAACGCGACGAAAGTGGTCGTACTTGCCACGCCAGTGATAAGTCGCCACCTGTACTTATCGCAGCCGCAAGGTTTTATCCACCAAGAACAAGCGCGATTTCGAAGCGAGCACATACGGCGTGATTCTCGCGAGACACACGCCGCGCTACGCTCCTCGCATTTTTTGTTAAACTAGTGTATCTCCGATAGCCCCCGCAGCTCCGCTTTTTCTCTCCTAGCATCGCGCAGTAGTGGGATTGCTCAAGGTGACGGTAACCAAGCCTTCAAGTTGCCGTCACCGCCATTGAACATCTTCACAGCGGCAGCGGCGGTACGACCGCTGCTGTCGCCGCGAACATGGGGGAGGAATTTTCGTCCCTTTTTCAAGCGGCACCAGGTGGCGCTGCATCTAAATCGGTGAAATGGAGGAACGGGTGCGATTTCCTCCCTTCCGTTGGCGACAGGGAGGAACATCGCTCTTTTCCTCCTTTTCTCCTCCCTTTTTTTTTAGAGTGAATTTTTCTCCTCCGCTACGGTATCCCCGAAGAAAACGCCGCAGCTGCGCATGCGCGCCGCCAGCCTTGTCTGCATAGTTCAAGGTCTTGTGACGGATTACGGAGCGCTATCCGGGTGCTTAGCGGGCTGCGGAAACGGTCTACTACAATTCCCCAATGAGCTGCGCTTAGAGTATCGGCACTCCGGTCCCCAACATTGTTGGGGGTGCCGCCATTTTGGTGCTTGTGGAGAGCAGACGCAACTGCCGATCGTCATGATTCATAAATGCGACTTACTCAGCATTAGATTCGGTGTTAGGAAGATCATGTACTATTATTGCTTTGCTTTGTCGCGAACTGTTTAAACATTTCTGGAGGGCGAAAAAGTGTTTCCTGTGATTTCAGATAAAGCTTCAGATAACCGGCAACCATGATTTTAAGCCACAATACGGCCAAGTGTCGTTAATCTGACGCGTAGCTTATTTAGTGGCACTAGCATCGCGCATCCAATGGAACGTCAACATTAAACCACGAATATTACACAAAGTACACTGCCTCACTCTCTGCCTCGCTCTCTGCCTCACTCTACCCGTCGCTTCACACCGTTCCCGCCTGAATACATACGAGGGCACCCGAAGCAGCCGCACCTAAAACCTGAGTTTTCCCACAAAGCATAAAAAAAAACGCATGCGGAAAAAAAAAAAAAAAAAGTCGCCTCTGGAATAGGTATTATTAGAGCCGCGTTTCTATTTTTTTAATATCTTTTTTTTATTGTGTCTCGACTTTTATTTTGTAGAATACACCCGACAATCTTCTACGTGGGTAGGAAAAAAAGAAATAGCGAGCAAACAGACAAAATACGAAGAAATAAACTGGATCTGAGAAATAGAAAACACAGAAAACGTGCCTCCCGAGGCAATTCAACCGTTCGTAAGAATTTGCGGTGCGACTAGTACGGCGGATAAGTATACCATCTAGCGACAAACCAAACCTTAAAAAAAAAAAAAAAAAATAGGGTTTTGCTTGGTGCTTTGAAGATGACTGCAGCCCCCAGGGGCGTGGGCTACCGCTCAAAATTAATATGATCCCCTTGCGGTTTTGGCGCCTCTCATCTACAACGCACAGACCGAGCTCTCCGATAACTGCGCGAAAAATCGACCACATTAACCACCGGCGCAGGGAATTGATGAGGGGTGTGGGCAGAGAGAGAGAGAGAGAGAGAGATAGGTAAGGGAAGGAGACTGAAGTTTTTGAACTAGCGCTAGCCGCAGGACGAAGCCTTTATGCATGCTCACGCCAACTTTTTACTCACTTCTTTTTATTATTACTGTGATTATTAAGAACATAAACGGGGTCGCTTAATTTTGGGCGAAAAATATAAACACCGCATTTCGCTTTTTCTTTTCTTTATCTTATATATATATATATATATATATATATATATATATATATATATATAATATGGTTTTTTTTAAGCTTAACAGATTTGTTTAAAAAAAAAGCCGTGAAAGTTAAACTTATGCCGCTTGTGGAGGTTAATTATACGGCCAGGGGGACATATTATAGGGGGCTAATCGTAACAGTCAGTCGGATAATTAATTAAAATTCGTTAATTAACTTTTTTAATTAATAAAAATAGACATATGGTTCCAATTAGAAACTTGCTCAGCGTCATCGAAAACCAATAAATCAATCATTTTCAGAAAGACTTTGAGCGCGTGAGAAGCGTAGTACCGCACTAAAGTTACCACTCGTGGAGCAGGTACAAAGCTAGAGGTTGCAGTAAGGCGCCCGCGCGATTTTTCCGTCTCTTATCTAGCCCCAGCCTTGTACCTGCTCCACGAGTGGTAACTTTAGTGCACTACTACGCTTCTCACGCGCTCAAAGTCTTTCTGAAAATGACTGATTTAGTGGTTTTCGATGACGCTGAGCACGTTTCTAATTAGAACCATATGTCTATTTTCATTAATTAAAAAGTTAATTAACGAATTTTAATTAATTAGACGACTGATCGTTACGATTAGCCCCTATAATATGTCCCCCTGGCCGTATAACTCACCTCCACAAGCGGTCGCCATCTTGGTTCATGGAATGAGCAGTTTCTCCTTGATATTTCCGTTCTTGGTAAGCCGATCCAAATACCCGTTAACAGGCTGCTTTATGAAGACTTGTATACCGAACACCGGGGAAACAAGCGCATATCTTCGCAACCGCCACCACATGCAGCGTCGGTGCTTGGGAGCATTAAAAAAAAAAAGCCTGTCTTCAAATACTTAAGAACAATATCACTGTAAGAGACCCGTGGAGATAAACATGACTGATAAGTGGATTGCGGAGGGGAACGTTTGAAGTACGATGAGGCTCCATAGAGATCTTGGCGCGACTGGTTCAGAACAGGCCTCTCGAAGCTTCGAAGAGACCGAAATGGCGATCGCCATGGCAACGGAGACCGATCAGCCGATCGCCTTGCGAGGTTTTGGTCGTCTGCTTGTTAGTATTTATTTGTGCTCTGCTGGGCAGAGAAGGCAATGGAGCTGCTTTCACAGGCTCCACGGTGACTTTCACCAGGAGCAACGATAGAGGTGATTATATTGCCGCGCGCAGTGCCGAACAAACAACGCTCAGTCACGGAATTCTACAAGATTCGCGTTTATTTTTACTCGCGGGACCTAACTTTCATCATCTCGTGCTAGTTTCTTGTTCTCGAACGCGTGCCTGTTCATTCTTAAAACGAACGCTCTATGCTCGAACCTTCTTTGTTAAACTTTCGGGATAGTGACGCACAGCAGCTAAGGAGCTGCCGGTGACCTTGTCGAGTGCAGTCCCGCTCTCGCTTGCTGTTACGCCGCGAAATCGCCGCCCGCTTTTCTGCTGCCTCGACACTCGTTCTTTATTTTGTTTGGCACAAGTTTGCCGATTAAACATTTACTTTCAGTTTACATTTGTGGAGCTCTTTTACATCCGTGACAGTATTCCCGCTAAAACTATGTGCATTGCACATAGAAGAGTGAAGCCGAGTTGGTGATAGCTTACCCATGTATAGTACACTGCGGGACACTGCGCGAACACAAATTTTTTTTCGCGTTTCTTTTCAGGTAGGGAATTTACAGGTAGCAAATTTTAATGCGTAATTAAGAGACCGATATTAGAAATTTTATAACAAACTTTTTAGCTTTTGATAAGAGCTCTCCAATATTCGATGAGAAAAACACAAGAAAAAGAAAACGACCATAGCGAGTTCGTGCTAACTGCGTCGCGCTCTGTACATAGCGCTTAAGATAATTAGCTTCAAATAAAGTTAATCGTAATTAGATTTAATTAAAAGATACGAAGCGCGTGCAGAGGTTTTATTCATCCCTAAGTTTGAACCTGCAGCCGCCGAGAGTTGGGCATCCTATTGGCTGTTGATGAAACAATGCAGCCAGCTAGCATGACCCACCTCCGAGCTTTGGGTCTCTTAATGTTTGCTGGCACAAAGACGCAGCCAATGGCGGATAGCGGCGAATTTACAGAATGAGGCGACTTTAACGTGCCCAACGAAGTAGCGAAGCCGCAACCACTCCAACGCGCGTGCGCGTACAATGCTATTCACACTCTTGAGGTTGAGTCCGACCGCGTGCGAGGGTTGCTATGGCAACAGCCGCAGTCGGTCGGACTCAAAGGAAGTGTGTGAGTCGCCCTTTGCACGCACGCGCGTTGGAGTAGTTACGGCTGTACCAGTAAATTCCCTATATCTAAAAAAAAAAGAAACGAAAAAAGAAAAAGATTAGTGTTTGCGCTGTGTCCCGCAGCGTCCCGCAGTGTATGGTAAGCTCTCACCAACCCGGCATCAATCTTCTTTGTGCGATGCGCAGAGTTTAGGGGGAATATAATGACTTGTATCGTTGCTCCTCGTGATCCACGCAGCGTCGACTAGTGCGGGTCAGCGACGACACCACCAGCATATCTTTCAGCGTCTCACAACAAAGGCCACGCTATCTCACGGCGACGCCAGGATGCACGCGTCTGTCACCTCGCGGCGTAATTGGCGTATACTGTCATCAAGCTTCAGCGTCTTTGCCGCTTGAAGCGGATCGGGGATCTAACGATGACGCAATGAGCAGGCATTCTTTTCTACGAAGCAGTGTAAAAAAAAAAATAAAAAAATAAATATTTTTTGTTTTTGTTTTAAAAAAGCACCGGCGTGTCTCGTAAGGTTCGCAACTATTCACTAGATGATTGAAACCCCAAAACCACGAATGACACGCACGGGACATGCGATAACAAGAAAAAAAAAAATGCAAACATGCAGTATTACGAAGAAAGAAAAAAATATATCCGCGGCACGCCACTCGTTCTGCGAGGAATGCGTCACTCATTCGCCCGAACCTCGTGCAAATGCGGGCGTATACGAAAACCCGCACGCACGTAACAGCACCCGGCGGCGGCGGTACCGGCGGCAGCAGCAGCAGCAGCGCCTGTAATTTGCCGCCGTAAATCACGGCCGAGCCGCGCCGGGGACCGCAAGATTTAGTGCGCGGGAGTGCGCGAGACGCCCGTGACGAGCGTGCACAGGTTCTCTCGCGCGGGCGTGTGCATACAACCGCGGCGGGCCACGCCCCGGGGAAGAAGGGACCTTTCTCGAAGACAACGGAAGGGAGACCACAACAGCAGGCCGCACGGTGTCCGATTTGAATTAAGGCTTTCAGAAGAGGATGCGCGTGTTGCCACGCATACAGGCGCGGATGCCGGTGCCGGCTATGGCCGTAGATTTTCTTTCCTCTCTCGTCCTTTCGTTTGTTTGTGTGTGGGCGTACGTGTATGTGTACGTATACCTGTATGCATGCATCCGTGCCTGTGCGTGTGTGCGTGAGCGTGTATGTAAGTACGTGCGTCCGTGCGTGCCTGCATGTGTGCGTGCGTGTGTGCGCGCGCGCAAATGAAAAAGAAACCCCCCAAAACAATCTCATCTTCCCACCGCTGGGGCCTTTCTCCATACGAGAACCCGCTTTTGCATCTTGGGACCGCGCAGTTCACTCCAGTTCCCCGAACAATGGGAAACAATGGACACGTCATAAGCGCCGTTGCATGAGGGAGGGCAACGGCCGCCCAGCCAGCCCAGCCCAGCTCCCTCGAGAGCCGCACGGAGGGTTGGCGGCGGCGACCTTTCCCCCGATGGAATACGTAGATGCTTTGCGCACGCGCCAGATTACAGTCGCCATTGCTGACCTTCTCCTGTCTTGCCCGAATGCAGAGCCACTGAAGCGGGCGCTGACGAGCCCCCACAAAGGCCAATGCTGGAGAAAAGGACGCGGAAGAATCGAAAATGGCAATAATCTGAGAGGATACAAAAACCCAAGGTCGGTTACGGCGGCGGCCATGCACAGCTGCTGCAAATAGCTGCAAGGCGTCACGCTGACGCCTCGCTAAATTACCCGAGCTTCAAAGAGAATGTGGGGAACGTAGGTACACGCGCAGCACGTGCTCGCCTTCCCTAATTCTATGGAGAGAAAAAAATGAAAGACGTTTACAGTTCTCTGTAACGCCGAATTAGAGAGCAGCCGTTGAGGAGGAGGAGGGGAGGGTGCGGAAGGGAGGGTATGCTCCTCCCCTTCCCCTCCTCCTCTTCTGCCTCCCTCCCATTTAGCGGAAAATTTTTGCTAAATTTCCCGCTAAATTTTGCGGGAAAATTTTTCGGTCAAATTTAGCGGGAAATTTTTCCACCCAAAAACATTTTCGCTAAACTTCGCGGGTAATGCTTTTCGCTAAATTTAGCGGGGAAATTGGGCCCCGCTAAATTTGGCGGAAAAATTACCCTATAGATTTAGCGGGCAATTTCCCTGCAAAATTTAGCCGAAAAATGTCCCCGTGAAATTTAGCGAGAAGCGGCGATCGAGTACCGGCGGAGGCGGTTGATCTGACATACCGCGTTCGGCTTTGGCTAGCAGACGGCGTTCGTAAAATGGCGTCAGCTGTTGCTGGCTTCACGCGGTGGTACCGTGCGTGCTTCCATTCATTCGGCGTTCATTGCCATGGTGACGGCGAGGAAAGCAGACGTGCGGAAGAACGCTGCGGCGCAGCGATACCAGGTGCGTTCTAAGGCCCTTCCCGCATGCTTTTCAATGGGCGGAAGGCGAACAAAAAGAGTTCGAAATAAGGACTTAACGTAGAAGGCTGAATTTCTCCAGCGCCTCATAATTTGACGAGCCTTACACGAAAAGCATGTTTTTTTGGCCATCCCGCCACAATTTTGCCACTAAATTAGCGGGGAAATTTCCCCGCCAAATATAACGGGAAAATTTCGCCGCCAAATCTATACTTCGTCTCACCTTAGCATGGACTATTATTAGCCGCGCATGCTAAAAGCGCGAGCTTATTACTTTGGATGACGCCTCGGCGGCTGCCCGAGCGCTAGTGCAGCTAGTGCTTTACTGAAGCCAGTCAAGGCTAGCCGCTCGAGCTCGCAAAGCTTTCGCAGTTAGTCCATGCTAAGGTGAGACGAAGTATAGCTGGGAACATTTCCCCGCAAAGCTAGCGGGGAAATATTCCTGCTAAATTTAGGCGCCGTGTGACGTCATTATGGGAACGTCCCATAATGCAACGCGCGGTTACGCCGACGGCGACGCCGACGCCGCTCAAGCCGGAAACGGGCGCCTAATGGCGGAAGCGGATCCGCGTTCGCAAAGCGGTTGCGAGCACGGTTGTATAAAGATCCAGTACAATTGCACGCGCACTTGATGTCATCAAATGCGCGTGCAATTGTACTGGATCCTTATACAACCGCGTTCGCAACCGCTTTGCGAACGCGGATCCGCTTCCAGTGTGAATGAGAACTGCGCTCTAATAAGCAAAATAAAGCGTCCGTGAAACGCACGTGCCAAGTGCCGTTTGCTCTAGATTTTTGCATCGAAGAGTTTCAGCTGAGGACGCCAGCACGCGCAACGCGTGCACCTACGTTTCCGGCATTATTTCTGATGCTCGGGTAATTCGGCAAAAGGACTATTCGAACCCTCTACCTCGTTGATTCGAACGCACCGTCGATTCGCGATGCACCGACGTAGCTTTTCTTCGTACGAGCGACATCGCTGCGTCTAAAAATGAAACGACGGGAACAGCGTCGGACAGCGTTGCGCGCCAGCCTGGAATGGTCTGCGTGCGTCAGGGATTCTCGAAGCCATTCAAATACATTTGAGACCGAAGCCTCGCAGGCGATACGCTGCATATGCCCGACGGCAGGCTGGCTGAAAACAAATAAAATAAATACAATTTAGTTTTTTTTTTCCTGCGAATGTTTTGTCGCGATATATATGTATATATATGTATATATATGTATATATATATATATATATATATATATATATATATGTATATATATATATATATATATATATGTATGTATGTATGTATGTATGTATGTATGTATGTATGTGTGTGTGTGTGTGTATGTGTATGTGTGTGTGTGTGTGTGTGTGTGTGTGTGTGTGTGTGTGTGTGTGTGTAACACCATATAAATGGCAAGTCTATCAATCGCGTACAAACTTCTATAAACTTGCCAGCTTTTTTTCTTTTCGCTAATTTACGGCATTTTTAGATAGTAGGCTGGATCGCGGATCCAGCCTACCACAGTCGGTGGTGCTGTGACCCCACCCATTTCATTTTTTTAATCGGCGTTCGAATGCTTGACAAATACCGATTCGAACTCCAAACCACATCATAAAATAGTCGCCTTCGAGCACCGCGCGCAAGCTTCAATATTCCTACTTTTGTGTTTCTCCCATAGACTCGCGTGTATTGCCTGGTGGTGCACCTTTGCGTATGCTGAAGACTTGGCTCAGTTCGAAACGTTTAGCCGGCCTACGAGTGCGCGTCCTGCGCGTGCAGCTTCCTTTCTGTTCTAATTTAGTTTTCCTCGTTTTCTTTTCATGTGCCTATGTTTGCACTGACTGGGCAACGTGAGCATCTCGTGCTCACGCCCGGTGTATCCATCACCCGAACGTCCAAGGCGTGTTTTTTTCTTCACTTGAGGGTAGGGGGTAAGCGTTTCGGAATCGAAGAAGCCGTGCGAATAAACTCTCTTGTCATCCACAGAGTCACAAAGTCCGCACACTCGGATCCTCTTCGATGGGGTCGTCATTGCCGCCACGGTGACCGAGGAACGAAATTTATCGCTTTCTCAGTTCGGGGAGCGTCGGAGGAGCACTAATTATTTCACGTTACTGCAAGACTGCTATCTCAGTCTTTAAAGACACGTACAGGTGCATGGTAGGATGCTGGCTCATACCTGTTATCCAGCGCTCGGTCTCGACAGCTTTTGCCCGTTCTTGCACGATCTGCTCACCCATTCTCTTTCAGTCGGGGGTTGGACACCCATGAGGAATAGCCCAAACTTTGTGCCGAGCCGAGCGACACGCTTCCTCCACGTCGAGTTTACGTACTTGAGATGAATGTATACAAAAAGACGCCTAGCCCACCGGGCTCAGTCCATGCACCGAAGACGCGTGTAATGGCCCAGATTGTTCCTGGCCTCTCGAGCCTCGAAAGAAAGACTAGCCGATGTTACCCTCCATAAGTTCATTTGCTATACCCGCGCGTGGGATTCCGCTGCTCGACGATTGACCTGCCTTTGGCAACGCTCAAGGTGTTCTCCAAGCTCGATGGGAACGCGGACGAGAGCGTTTCCGAATGTCAGCCCGGGCAGAGCAGCAGCCTTCCATTATAGTTCTCGAATGACGACGTATCAGACGCAGCTCCGGAGGCTCAACCTCCGCAGTATGTTTAGCTTCCGTACCGAAGACGTGCTGAGGCACTGGTGGTGCTTGGCCAAGTATACTCCTTTCGAAGCCGACAGCGTTACACCGGGGTTTGCGAGCTGCAGCGCGCCACGTATATCGTACACTGCCAAACGCTTCGGAATTTTGGGTTCGAGGCTGGAAGATGGTTGCAAACACGACCTACTGTTGCAGGCCGAAGCGTGGAAACCTCGTCAGAAACTTACAAAATCGACTGACCCGTTAGAAAATGTACGCTGCCAGGGTACGGCATACAGTGCTCACTCGATCGGGGGCCATATGGCGAGTCATGCGGCTTCCCTTCTCTCCGCGTCGTATATCCAAGCTTCTCTCTTCGCGGAAAGTAGGCGCTCCCTTTCCCGTAAAATTAATTATGGCAGCCCTCGGCGGTACACTTCGCTGCAGCATTGTGAGAAAAACAAGGCGCGGCCCCGCAGCCGCACACCTATTTGCTTCCAGGCTGACTGGCTCGAGAACTTGGGGCGCGCCGCAATGAGCATGCGCAAACGTTCTGCGCACTATTCTGATGAGTTTGACGAGCGCGTTCGGTTAATAATCAATACGAAGAAAGCAAAACACAAACAGGGGACAGAGACAGACAAACCCTCTAATATGCTCCGGGCTCTCAGTGACAACGTTTTCGGTCTCACCATTCGTCCAGCTCCGGGCGATTTGCAAAAAAATAAACACGCGGGATTTTTTTTTTTTTTTTAGTTTTTGGTATTTGGATTACAGGTAATTAAATTATTTGTAAAGGATAACATTTCTGAACCATTTTGTAATCGTTTGATTACGTTATTAGGTAGTAATCACGAGCAAATGTGATTACTTTATTAGGTAGTAATCGCGAGAAACTTTGAATACTTTTATAAGCAACAAAATTACTCGCGTCCCTGAGTTTCTAAGTTGGAACTAAAACTGCAGCGATATGTCAACTTTATCAGCTTCTAAACCTCGCGAACAACAAAGAATGAAACGATTGTTGTCGAGCCGTATGAAGAGGCCAGGCCCTTTGTCTGATCAGTTTATAACGTGGTTTGTCAGGTTTCAAGCTGGGAGTGTGAAGACTGAGTTCTCTGTAAAAAACCGTTTAGCACGAAAGCTTTTAGCGTGAGAAAAGATTTTAGCACGAACCAAAACCAAATATTGTCACACCTCAGGTGTAACAAAAAAAAAAAAACAGTTTTTTTTTTTCGTTACGCGTAAGCTAGCGGTCGTCATTCCACAAAATTGCACCATTTCAAAAAAAAAAAAAAAAGATTTTTTTTAAACGTTTTGTAGGGCGTTTGTGGCGCGCTTTGTTGTCGTGGCGTGATTAAAAAGGGTTTTTTGTTTCGTGCTCCATCGAGTCTGACTGAATACGATACGGCCCACCGGTGACATCGGATGACTCCGTGCCGGCCCTCCTTCCTGCACGGCTTCCGTCTGGGGTCTGTCATCATCGGCGATAAGCCGGCTCGCATGCACAGCGAGCGTCCTCGGCTCTCCGCTGCGTGCCGTATCGGCGAGACCGTTTGTTTTTCCGGTCACTCGACGGCTCTTTGGCAGCGCGCGCTTTGTCGGCGCCCTCGGACGTACAATCTCCAAACGCGACACCCTTGACAAGACGAGAGTGGGTCGCCTAGCTTTTGTTCGCACAAGCGGTGTCCCACCGACGCTCGCGTCTTAAAACAGTCGCATTTCATTTCGCTTAGTAACGCCAAATTTCCCGTGCAAACAGAGAAATTGAGGTCTTAAAAAACCTTGATTGTTTTCTGTTGAAGCAAGTTAAACGAGAGAGAGAGAGAGAGAGAGAAAAAAAAAGAAAAAAAAAGAAGAGAAATGTGGTGTCGAAAATGTAGAGCTTGGCCTGCTAGGAATTCAATAAAACTGTCGTTTAATGTAGACTCGATTCAAGCACTGTCAAGGCTGGAGCGCGGAAACTGTGCATCTATATATGCATAGCTTGCATCGATGTCACAAGAGCTGCCAAGCTGTTACGTCCAACTATATACACGGCGCAATTCGCGGCCAGCTCAATGTTCGCTCACTTATTCTGCGTTACCCCGGTAACGCGTCTGATAATTCCATGCCCACTATGCATGAAATACAAGAGACGCGTATACCTTCGTACCAAGCCCGACAATGACGTAAGACCCCACCGAATCCTTTCAGTCTCTGGAGCCACTAACATTTCAACTCTCCGAGAAGACGCGCACAATATTCGACAGCTGCTTGTTCCACCCCCAAAACCTGGCGGCGCGGAGTTGACGACCGCGGGACGAGTCCTTCTTCCGCGTAAATAAACGGGCAGCGCGGCGGTGCAGCACGCAGAACACGTAACCGCAATGTCTGCGATGAAGCTCGAACGTGCGAGGACTGCCGAGCGAGCGCGCGTGCTGTGTGCCTTCCTCTTCGCAAACGAAAGATTCGGCGTGCGCGCGCACGGCGACGACCGGTTTCGCGAATGACAAGTGGTCCGCCTACGAATGCACTCGGCCGCGCTCACTCCCTCCGAGAAATACAGAAACCATCCGTGACAGGTACGAGGGGTATGCCATTTGGGTCCATCTCTTTTTCTTTGTATACATTCTTCCCCGACGGCCGTTCGACCCTGGTTCCCGCTCGAATGCAGATGAAATGTAAAAGAACACCAAAGACGTTCTTCACGTCTTCCCTTTTAGGGGGCCAACAACCCCACGGGTCCTAAAAGCGCACAAATAGAAGAAAATGAGAAGTGGACACACAAAAAGTAGACATTTTTGTTTTGCTTTTTGTATATTTGACCCCGCTAGGGCAAAACGTCAAGGTTTTTTTTTTTTTTTTTTCTTTCTGTTGTCAGTTTGGCGCTTATTGCTCTCGCGAACACTGTCTGTAAGCGAACATTGATAAGCAGAGAACAGGACAGGAAACTAACTGCGTGCAGGGTGACGTGCCGTGGCTATTATGCGGGTTCTCTTTGTTATTCATTCACTCATATCCGTGTCTGAAGTTCGTTTATAGTGAATGAATTGTAGTAAACGATGCGCCTAAGGCGCGCCGCAGGATGTGATATTCAGTGATGTCACTATCGGCGAGGCGCTCTATCCCGTTTGTTGTCCCCACACCTCAGTGTTTACCCAACACAAGGCCTGTGCACGTGCTTACAGGCCTTGTGGGAATGTCCATGACGTTAGGTGCCGGATCTGTCCCGAAAGCAGTCTTCAGAGGATGCGAGTTTGACCCACTTCGGCTTTTGTGCTTAGCTGAGGACCGTGCATGCTGCATCGTTCATGCAGGCCGCAATGGTAACAAAAGAGCCCCTCCTCCCCCTCACCGGAGAACACGAACTCCAGCCGAACGCTGACGCCGCGTTCGGTTAAGTCAGCCGAGCGCTGAGCCATTGTATTTGTTGTCCTCATCCATCTAGTTCTAAAGTCAACCGCTTGGGGTGCCACGGTCTGATCTCCTCCCCAATAGCTAAAGCTAGAGTCACTAAATTAAGGCAGAGCCGTTTATTGAGAGAGTTTGGCCATACATTGGTTTGAATAGGCGAGCATCTCGGGCCAACCACAGGCCGCGAAACAGCCCCTAGCGGTGGTCGCGTGCTCTAAATTTGTGCCACGACTATACTTCGTTTCACCTTATGTGCGAGCGAAGGCAAAACTGGAAGCGCGAGCATGGAAGCTCCGTGCGTTCAGGCTTTGCTCGAGCGCGCGAGCTGGGGAGAAATGCAAAAAGCGCTGGTCTCGCGCTTCTAGCTTTGGCTTCGCTCGCAGGTAAAGTGAAACGAAGTATAATTTGAGCCGTGCCGAGCGGAACTCCGCGTCTCAAGACGCTCGCGCACCCCACCCTTTGCACTGCTTTCTTTCAGCCAGTCTCAGGACGCTGTTCTAGCAGTGCAGACAAAGGCATGGGCAGGAGCGCGTGGCTTTGGAAAGTGCCTCCTATGCACGAGGTCTTGTACAAACAATAGCGTTTCGCTGAGCTAGGCTCACGCGCCTGTGCCTTTGTCTTCACTGTCGACATTTGTGAGATGGAGTAGAGGTCTCCTGATTGGTCGACGCTGTGTCACAAATTTAGTTTACGCTCTAAGCGTGGGGGGAATATTCGGCGCTGGCGGCGGCCTTTGCTCCGCCTATTGTCCAAACTCTCCTAATATACGGCTCTGAATTAAAGGAGCTGTGCAACGATATTCAATTGGAATGTTTTTCACTTTACACGAGCTTACTGGCACTAGTGGGACTCAAGGATACTCGCATGCAATGCCACTGGCCAAGAAACTCCTTTGTTGCGGTGTAATTGCAAGGACAAAAGCGATCATTTTCATTCAATCTCTCCCTTGCAAAATTCGATGACGTAACGCGGGGATCGCAGTACACCCGTATGACGATATTTGAATGCGGTTCATAGATTGGACCCGAGTATTGCGTGGGAACTCGATTTAGGCTCGTGATAATTGATAGCTCGAGAAGCATTCGAGTAGTGGCCCGTGTCCAATCGCTGCAACGACGACAATAGCCGAGCCATAACAATGTCTGGAACTCAGCGCGTGTCCTGTGCTTTGCCAACCCCAGCGCGTGGCTATGATCAACATTGGCGGCATATAATCGGCTCCAGATCACGTGGCCGCTTGTTCTGGCTGCGAGTTGAGGGCGTGAACGCTGCTCGTTGTTTTTTAATTTTTTTCTGGGACTTCTAATGCGTCGGGTGAAAAACTAAGGCGTGTTTCATAGGTCATTAACGTCAGGGATCCGTTCTAAGCGGTATTTGCGCAAAGTAAAAAAATTGTTGCATAGCCCCTTTAAGGTAGCTTATTTAGTGGCACTAGCTAAAGCGACCTCTTTCTTGTTGTTCCAGAAATGTTTTGTAACATCTATCAGTGATACTGCCACGCGCGTCGCCCAGCGAGCGCGTGGCCGGATGGTTACCGCGCTTGGCTCTCGCGCGGAGGCTCCGGGTTCGATACCAGAAAGCGGACTTCACTTTTATTTATTCCTTCAACTTGACATTCTGGTAAGTTCGAGAATTTTGTCGTCTGATCGAGTTACGAAAGTTCTACGCGCCGAACTTTCTACGCCGAATGTTCCAGAAACCCACGCGGGTACAAAAGGTGCTCCGAGTGGCGGTCCGGAGTCAGTCTCGCCCCAGCGGTCGATCCTGCTGTTTCGCTGACATCGACGCCTGCGACGCTAGCCTTTCTCTCTTTTGTTTTGGGAACAAGTTCGAAAAAAACAGTTTTTTTTTTTCGTTACGCGTAAGCTAGCGGTCGTCATTCCACAAAATTGCACCATTTCAAAAAAAAAAAAAGATTTTTTTTAAACGTTTTGTAGGGCGTTTGTGGCGCGCTTTGTTGTCGTGGCGTGATTAAAAAGGGTTTTTTGTTTCGTGCTCCATCGAGTCTGACTGAATACGATACGGCCCACCGGTGACATCGGATGACTCCGTGCCGGCCCTCCTTCCTGCACGGCTTCCGTCTGGGGTCTGTCATCATCGGCGATAAGCCGGCTCGCATGCACAGCGAGCGTCCTCGGCTCTCCGCTGCGTGCCGTATCGGCGAGACCGTTTGTTTTTCCGGTCACTCGACGGCTCTTTGGCAGCGCGCGCTTTGTCGGCGCCCTCGGACGTACAATCTCCAAACGCGACACCCTTGACAAGACGAGAGTGGGTCGCCTAGCTTTTGTTCGCACAAGCGGTGTCCCACCGACGCTCGCGTCTTAAAACAGTCGCATTTCATTTCGCTTAGTAACGCCAAATTTCCCGTGCAAACAGAGAAATTGAGGTCTTAAAAAACCTTGATTGTTTTCTGTTGAAGCAAGTTAAACGAGAGAGAGAGAGAGAGAGAAAAAAAAAAGAAAAAAAAGAAGAGAAATGTGGTGTCGAAAATGTAGAGCTTGGCCTGCTAGGAATTCAATAAATCTGTCGTTTAATGTAGACTCGATTCAAGCACTGTCAAGGCTGGAGCGCGGAAACTGTGCATCTATATATGCATAGCTTGCATCGATGTCACAAGAGCTGCCAAGCTGTTACGTCCAACTATATACACGGCGCAATTCGCGGCCAGCTCAATGTTCGCTCACTTATTCTGCGTTACCCCGGTAACGCGTCCGATAATTCCATGCCCACTATGCATGAAATACAAGAGACGCGTATACCTTCGTACCAAGCCCGACAATGACGTAAGACCCCACCGAATCCTTTCAGTCTCTGGAGCCACTAACATTTCAACTCTCCGAGAAGACGCGCACAATATTCGACAGCTGCTTGTTCCACCCCCAAAACCTGGCGGCGCGGAGTTGACGACCGCGGGACGAGTCCTTCTTCCGCGTAAATAAACGGGCAGCGCGGCGGTGCAGCACGCAGAACACGTAACCGCAATGTCTGCGATGAAGCTCGAACGTGCGAGGACTGCCGAGCGAGCGCGCGTGCTGTGTGCCTTCCTCTTCGCAAACGAAAGATTCGGCGTGCGCGCGCACGGCGACGACCGGTTTCGCGAATGACAAGTGGTCCGCCTACGAATGCACTCGGCCGCGCTCACTCCCTCCGAGAAATACAGAAACCATCCGTGACAGGTACGAGGGGTATACCATTTGGGTCCATCTCTTTTTCTTTGTATACATTCTTCCCCGACGGCCGTTCGACCCTGGTTCCCGCTCGAATGCAGATGAAATGTAAAAGAACACCAAAGACGTTCTTCACGTCTTCCCTTTTAGGGGGCCAACAACCCCACGGGTCCTAAAAGCGCCATCAAATTGAATGAAAGGGAGTTTTTGTAGACCATGGATGTACGGAGACAACGCACATGTGAGCCGCCATGCGAAGAGCAAGTCGTCTGCTTCTTGCGTACGAGTTGCGCTGACGTCAGAACGACGCCGAGCTCTGATTGGCTTTCATTCAAAGGATGGTGGATAGACCTCAATGCTAGATGCCTCGAGGTTTACCCACTATTATTATTCTTTTTCGCAATCCTTGTGCAAGAAGCGGACGGACGAAGTGGCGCTGCCCATAGCCTTGTCTGCGGAGTTCAGGACGTCGTATACGGGTTGCGGAGAGCGCTGTGGGACGGCGGAAACAACGGTTTTGGCAGATCGGTCAGTCACTCCCAATACGTTATCCGTAATCCGCTGCGATACGTGTATCGTATAGCCGCGATTTCAAGCCTTAAGGTGCGTTCACAAACTTGCGTTTGGTTAGGACCGAGCTCTTGCGATCTCTCACGACGAGAGGACACAGTGGTGCACGCTGCCTTCGAACTGCACTTCACTGGAGTAAACGTTTGCCGCATTTGCAACATCAGACGTTCGTACTACGAGAAATGATCGTTTATAACACTGCAAAAAAAAATTCTTCAATCAAAAAAAAAAAAAAGCGAGGCGAGAAAAAAAAAAAAGTAAGCATACGGAAATTATCATTGTTCCACGGCCACGCAACGCAATGCCAATTGCGACTCTTTCAGACAGAGCTTACGTAAAATATAGGTTCATAAGGCAATTCTTAGTACTGTTATTGGCGTCGCTACCCAAATATAATATGACTATTATCGAGTGAAGTGTTTACCTCTGCTCATCATTTTGTTGTAAAGGAATACAATTAACTGACGCCAAAGCTGGCCGACCCGACTCGATTTGAGTCCATCGCCGAGCCATCGAGGCAAAGCTTCGGGAACGACAACAACCGCAGCTCATCTGTGGTGTCGTTGTAATCGTTTTCTTTCTTTTTTTCGTTTTTTTTTTCTTTTTGATTAGTTTTAAAAGTGAAACGCAGCGGAATTTCCTCGGATCCGCCTGCTCGCTCGCTTCTTTCGCTGGTTCTGTCCTCACGACGATTGCCGCCGAGCAGGATCAGTTGCATCTTGCGTGCACTGCACGGATTGTGAAGCTTTCTTTTTCCCGTGGCCGTATTGAGCGTGCCCGTAATAAATCGCTTCCTGTCGCCGTCCTCGAGTGGATTGGTCCCGGCTACTTCTTGCAGCAGCAAGATATCAACCGCCCCTGAGAAGCGCGATCGCGAAGCGGGCACATGATGCGGCGTGGCGGACATCTTGAATTGTGTCCCTGTTACTGGCTCTCCCTAATCTCACAAAGACGAGCTATCGCGAGATCCGCACGTTTTTTTCCCCCTCCGCTATAGCTTCCGCAGCTCCGCTAGTTCTCAGCTAGCAGCGCGCATGCGCAGTAGCGGCGTAGCTCAAGCGTATGGCGCAGCGAGAGAGTCAAACGATATACTAAAACGCTCTAATTACTTACGAAAACTCGGCGATAAGCCGGAGGCCATTCCTTCCCCCGCGCACGGCGGTTCTTCCCGCGTCGTCGGCACAAGACGATCGAGCGCTTTGGTCCAGGGTGGCCAGTTCCGCTTATTATAAGCGGATTTGGGCTTCTTTTTTCGCCGAGTCGCTTGTAGATTTTTCCTGTCGCTTGTCGCGTTTTTTGGGCTTATTCGCGTTTTTCCCGTAAATATTGTTATGTTATTGCTCGCCATGCTCATTGACAGCGCGTTTGTCGTCAAAAACGCGAAATACAGCAGGACCGTTTGGCGCCGCGGTTAGGTGGCGCAACCTACCGTCCGTCACAAAGTACAAAACAATTACTATCTATTCACAAATGTTTTGGCGCCTTGCCCATCTTGCCAGTCGGCAGTCGCGGTCGTCGTGTCTAGTTGCCATTGTATTTTGCGCCAAATGGCTTCGAAGTGGTCGAAGCAGCGTGCAAGTACGAGATCCGCGCTCATCATGTTGACCTCGTTCAGCACATGGCAACGGAAAAACCCGTGAGGAACTCTCGGCCACTTTCCAGTGCACGTTTGACTACCATGGGCTTCACCAAGTCGTCGCCTCAAAGAACGATAAAAGAACTGGAGCACAAGCTTGCATGCTACTCAGCGTGCCATGCCACTATCCGGCGGATAGTGGCATGGCACGCTGACTTCGTATTTGAGCGAGTTCGCCTTCGTATTTGAGCCAGTTCTCTTTCTCATTTTATTATTAATAAACCATTTTCAAGAATGTGTACATTTATTGAACTTCCGCTTGTTTTGGGCTTCTTCACGAAGGTCACGCCGCTTTTTTTGGGCTTGTTTGGGGACGACTATTCGCTTATTCGCTCGGCCGCATCTGGCCACCCTGATTTGGTCAGACACTTAGCGTGAAAAAAAGAGTTCAATTTGCACCGTGCTACAATGTCATATTTCGAATTCTTGGCCTGATTCATTTCGTTCTTTTGTGTTCTGACCAATATGCTGTTGTTGTTGTTGTTGTTGTTGTTGTTTTGTGTTCTTTGCAGCCATTGCTGCTGACTGTAGGAGGTGGGCCGAGAACTAGTCAAGCTGCATTTATGAACTTTTTTCCTCTGTCTCCTTCCATCACTAATGTAATCTGATGGAAAATAAAAAAATATTATTATTATAAAATAAAGATTTGTAAAGCAATTCCTTGCAATTTGTGTTTTCTTAACAACACCATCTGAGTAGAATACTGTCACGAATGACAAATGATGAGGCAAAGAATAACTTAAGAAACTAAACGCTTAATGAGGCGAACTTGTGCCCAAAACAAATTAAAAGTAAGGTAGCGTCGCAGGCGTCGATGTCGGCGAAACAGCAGGATCGATCGCTGGAGCGAGACTGACTCCGCTCGCCTTGCGGAGTCCCTTATGTACTACATACCCTCGTGGGTTTCTGGATCATTCGGCGTAGAACTTTCGGTGCGTAGAATATTCGGAACTCGATCAGACGAGAATGTTCTCGAACTTACGAGAAGGCCAAGTTGAAAGAATAAATAAAAGGACAGTCCGCTGACTGGAATCGAACCTACACTTTCCGCGCGAAAGTCAAGCGCGGTAACCACTCGGCCACGCACGCGCTTGCTCGCCGACGCGCGTGGCAATATTCTTTCTTTATCCGATAAAGTGCTAATCTTCGCCCCTTTTATAAGTAAATTACTATTCTATTTGTAATTGAATACAACTGCCGGCCACGATGTCCAAGCCGATCCGATATGAGTCAAGCGCCATCGCCATCAAGGGAAAGCTGGGCAAGCTCCAGAAATGACAACCGTGGCCCTTCTGTGCTTGTGTCCTTGCGATCGGGCTTTCTATCTGTTTCTCACTTTTCAGCAAAAATGAAACGCCACGAAACTCTGTCTGTCTGTCTGTCTGTCTGTCTGTCTGTCTGTCTGTCTGTGTGTGTGTGTGTGTGTGTGTGTGTGTGTGTGTGTGTGTGTGTGTGTGTGTGTGTGTGTGTGAGTGTGTGTGATCCGCCTGCTCTTTCGCTTCTTTGGTTAGTTTTGTCCTCACAACAAAAGCGGGCGAGTAGGAGGCCGCTCCCTTTTCGCAGACAACACAAAATGCAAATCCTTTTTTTTTTAACCGTTATTTGTTGCAGTTCTGGTGGAACGGCTCGGTCACGGCTACTTCTCGCAGCGGCAAGATATAGACGTTTTTCGTTTCCTTTCGTTCTCAGTCACGCGGGTTCCGTATCTGGTATGCGGGAGGAAAATATTGTGAAACATTTCAACCTGGAATATGAGACGAAATATAGGTGAAACAAAACAAGAATGTGAGACAGTCTCGAATATTTTCTGAAGACCTTCCAGCGGCGTGGATATATGAAAACGATGTTTTAACGCATACCAGAAGTGACGACATTCAAGATGTGGCTGCGCCCATGTGAAAAAGGTGTATAATACGCCAATGAGAACCGCGTTCGCGAAGTGGACAGACGCGGCCATATTGAATTGAGCCCCTCGCCGGCTCTCCCTCCTAATCTCGCCAAGACACGTTCTCGCGAGACCCACGCTAGGCACCGCGCTACGCGAGCTACGTTTCTCGCCATTTTCGTCAAATAGTGCGGCTCCGCTAGCATCGCACATGCGCCGTTGTGGCGCGGCAGATTGAGCCGCCATAGCCGACCTTCTATCGTCTTACCGAGATGCCGAGCCACTGAGGCAGGCGTTCACGAGACTCCACAGAGGCCTATGCTAGGAAGAAGGACGCAGTAACACCTAAAATTGCAATAACCTGTCCTGCTGTGGTAATAATGATGTGAAGCGAACAAATTAAGAGGGAACAAAAACTGAAGGTCGGTTGTGGCGGCGCCCATAGGAACACGAACTCATCTCTGTTACGTCACAGCGCGGTGGTGGCGCGTCGGGCCCACTTCCGGTCTGGGGGGCTGTGGGCAGAAGTCCCCATGTGAGACGTGTATTCCTGAGTTGTTTCGAAAGGAACCTGACAAAAACCTGCCTTCTCGTCAAAACGCCGCGACTGGGGCTGTACCAAAAGAGTCGAGAAAGGTTTGAAGATCAGTCTTCATGTGCTCGGTTCGTCCGAGAACGTGGATATGTGCCGTGAAAATGGAAAACCAGACGCCGTCGGACCACGATTGCTTGGGAGGGAAGCATTTTGAGTTGAATTCACGGATACTTGTGGTCATCATATTTTTTTTTTTTTTTTTGTCTTGTTCCAACATGAATGCCGGAAAACCGTCAAGTTGTACGGACCACCTGCGGACGACGTTCAGTGCGTCTTCAAGTTCGAACGGCCACCTGATCGTTCAAACTGCCGTCTGCTCTTTAAAACGCTTCTGATTGTCGTCTGCTCATTTCGACGACACCGGCCCGTAGACCAAATGTTGGCTCGGTACTTGCGATGAGAAGTAAGTGCAGGCCTCAAAAGACTTAAGTTTGAAGATTGGTAAGCAGGCTCGATGTAAACAGTAGATACAAGGAGATGTTGATCATCGTTACCAGGTCATCACTGACTTGTTATGCCTGATTTATTTGGGCCGATTCTGCTTGCGATTTTCAGTATCGACGTCGACCACCTCAGCTACGGTTCACGCGACGTCGCGACTGAAAATTGCGAGCGAAATGTCATCATGCGAATCAGGCTTTAGCGTACATTCTGCCGCGTCCACGCGGAATGAATCAACGCATGTCACACTATTCACGCGAAGTTTCGCGGTGTAACGAGCCTCAGTGATTTCGCTGAGGCCGCTGAAGTAGTCAGGGATTGTCAGGTAGAATCAACAATTCGAAAGCGAAAAAAGAGCAGGGGGACTCACACCGACGCCGACAACATTGCATATTTCAATGGTTTGTTTATGAGCGACGGTGAGCTTCTTGCCCACACTCCATCGCGCATGCGCGGCGCCGGTGGCGTCTACTAGGCGCGCTCCGGTTTGTTTGTAAACATGAGATTGGCCATACACCAACACGCGTGGCTGATGTCAGGCCGCTGCGGTGGTTGGCAGGGCGCATGCGCAGTGCCCACAACTCGTGCGGGAACTTTTACCACACATCGTGTGTTTGTAAACAGCGCGTTGGCCTATTGGCCTCGTGTCGATCGAACTTCGAGGCGAATAGCTTAGCGGGAGTGCCAAAACGATGTACTAAAAAACTATCTCTTACCTGGCAGTGTAGTTTCAGTCAATGCACACTAAGCGCTAAAAAAAGATTTAAAAAAAAGGCAGATAGCCGTCTACTTTCTCAGCATGCGCCCTTTGCCTTTCGTCGCGCTTGGGCTGGATGCGCGTTCCATGCCGAAGTGCTATCGAAAGCAGAAAGGTGCAACAAACCACCCGCATCGCAAAAAAAAAAAAAAAAAAAAAGACGTGCGGCGCATTACAAAAAAATAAATTACGTGACGTAATTTTTACGTTAGCACAGATCGCACGCGGCAGAGCGACGGAATACTTTTCCTTCTTTTATTTCCCAATTAGAATGGTTGACAGGGCAGCCGTAGGGCAGCACGAAGGATATACAGGCACGAGATCGCTGCTTCTGCAGTGTGCTTTCTTGGAACGATCGCTCACGCTAGAAAGTCGCGCGCTTCCAAGCAAGGATGCGTGGAGGAACAATACTCAAGCTCGTGCTCTTCCCTGCTCCATGGGTCCCCGCAGCCGGAGCGTGATCGCCAACATTAGGGAGTTTTAGAATAGCATACGCAAAGGCTTTGCGCACATAAAGAATAGCGTCATCGCCACTTGCGGAAAAATACGACAAACTCCCGAGGAAGAGAAAAAAAAAAAAAGAAACATGTGTCCTTTCTCGCTATCGAGAATCGTCCGAAGCGTAACCAACAACCACTAAATGCGGACCTCGAACAAGATGCGCACGGTCCCAAACTTCAGCGCCAACGTGTCTCTCGACACCGCGTCGTCGTCGAACGCAAGGTCGCCAGTTAAAGACGCTGCCGAGATTCCGTTTCTCGCGGCACAGGAGAGCTGTTCTCGCGAAACTCGCCTATCTAATGAGGCCACGCTGTTTCCTAACGCGTAGTTAACTGGCGCCAAGAAGGGCGTTAACTGGGCTCCGCGAAGACGAGAACGGGAACACCGCCAAACTGCCCACTTCCGGGCAACACTCGTCGAGGAACTTTTCTTCTTCTTATTATTATTATTATTTCGAGGGGTACTCCGGCGATTTTTTGAGCTACCTCAACTAGCTATATTTTCGAAATCGCCAGCTTTTCCTCTTTCCGGCGTGCTTCGCTGTTCTTTTTCTTTGTGTTTTATATATGAGGCGCGTTCGCTTTGACCTTGAGCGGCGCGTGCTTGATGACGTAGATTTAAGGTCATCTTTCAGGCACAACGCCGACGCCGCCTTTTCCCATAATGTGACATATAAGGCTTTCGACTTAAAAATGCCAAGCCTGAGGAACAGAAAAGCGGTCGGGCTCCGAGCAACCCTTCGAAAAGACGGGGGAGCAGAGTCCGATGAAGTCCGCGCTCTAAGCTCTGTTTCAGCTTACGACCGAGGTCACGTGATACTCACGAGGCGTGGGATTGGCTTCAACGGTTCGTAGCGTCCTGGGCGGCCCATCGCGTAAGGTGAAACGGTATGACGTACAGCCGCTGCCCCGGGAAGGGAGGGGACTGCTCCAGCGGCGCTGCCGTGCCTCGCTCTCTGGGTGCTAAAATGTCAGCCGCGTCTTCTCCGTTTCATAAGCAGCGAGACCACGGTCAATAAATAAGTTTCCAAACAACCTCGAATGAGTATCGCCGAAACGTAGAATGAATCACGAGGAGTATAAAGTACAGAAACAAAAAAAAAAAGAGTACCGAATGCGAAACGAAGGAAGAGGCATCTGTATCTTGAAGAGAAACGCGGCGAGTCAAAATAGCTGCCACGTCACATCGCGCAACCCGCCGGCAACGGGCATCAAAAGTTCTTTTTTTTTTTTTTTTTTTCTTTGAGCGCGGGAAGCGAAACAAAGTCAGTCCTTCCCTCTGTTCTTTCCTACGCGAACCCTCTCCCCCCATCGGCAAGCTTTCTATCTCCCTCGCGAAACGCAGCCGCCTCGCCTCCCCGGTGTCGAGACAGGCGTGTTTTATTTTGTTTACTACCGCTTGAAAAAGAGACCCGCGACCAAACACACGGCGAGGCAACGCCGTGTTTTCGGTACCCGAAGGCAGGTAAAGCAAAAGATTAAAGTAGGAACCACATGTGAGCGATTCTTCCGAGCGACGCGACAGGACCCGCTGTCACTCGGTCCGCCGAAACCTGATGCAAGCGACGCACGCACGTCGCGATAAAAAGCGGTGGTAGTGACGTTACAAAAAGTTTCGCTCAATACTGGCTCTCGCCCGAGCCACTTCCGGACGACGCGTGAAAACGAGCGATTGTTCTGAAAACCTAGAAACGAGCGACGCGACGAAAGACAGCGACGGCAAATGTCGTCGCCTGTCGCAGAGCCTTATAAGACTGCGACAGAAAGCACTGCCAAAGCTAGCGCACGGGTGGTGTGGCACATGAAGTCGAGCCTCAAGCGCCCCAGGCTTGGCGGGCTTTTTGTCCCCCCCAGTCTTAACGAAGACTGTTTCAAGCAAGCCGGCCCTGGCGCACGGTTAGGGAGTCAAGGCTTAGTTTAAAATTTTATAGAACTCCTTGAAGATTCGGGAGACCCCCGGGAATAGACGCAACATCCACTTGCGAGATTTTTGTTTTTTGTTGCATTGCATGCAGTCAACGCTATTTCGAACGGGACACAAATGGTGGTGGTGCGGGGCAGGAATCTGTCAGCATCATCTCAACCACTATGAGCGGTAACAAAGTCTTCCTCCGCCTCGTCTTTTTTTGTTTGTTTGTTTTTTTCCAATTTTATATTTATCGCCAATGGCATCAGTCCGCGAGCGGCGGCCGCGGCGGCACGCGCATACTGCGGAGAGTGAACCAAGCGACGTTTCCTTCGTATAGACCTTTCCAAGAAAGAGCGTATGGCCGGTGCCATTTCCAGTGTTCGTGCGTATGGCGCGTGCTTTGCTCGTTTTCCGGAGCGACGCATACGCGCGTGCTGAGCTGTGGAGATCGCACGCTGGGCTGTGGATTTGTAAACATTGGAAAGGTCTATATCTCCAAGCCTTTGCAGTGCACGCTTATAGTTACCACGCGTCCCGGCCCAGTTCTCAATCACATTTCCGAGCGTCATCGATTATACGCCTAAGCACTTTGACTCGCCTGTCATAACACCGAGGAACGTTCTGTCGCATTTTCAAGCTCGAAACAGGCACAATGGGACTATGATAAAACATTTCTAAAAAACAAAAACAAACAAAAAACTTTTTTTTCTTACATAAAGTTACATCTTGCGACTACCCACCGCTCCATCACAGCCCCTCTCGCATGAACTCACCTTGGCCGGCAATGAATAAGCTGCAGCCCGAACCTGGTTCACCAATATTTCCATTCACCAAGTAAAATTAACGATGCGTTAAGTCAGACAACAAAAAGAGCGAAAGCGAGGGCGGCGAGATCCAACAACTGGCACGTCACCGACCGCCCTCGAAACCATCGACAACTATAAGGTCCCTCTACCCGACAACGAAAAGAACGGCGCATGTGCGCGCACCGAGACGCGAAGGCGTCCGTGATGGATCGCACGTGTACGGAGTCGCGGTACTGATCTCAGAGGCGTCGCCCTACGTTCGAGGAGGAAAAAAAAGAGAAGAGGAGTATTGAACCATGGTTAAAACTTAAAAGCGCTAACAAGACGTACACAAGATAGAAGACAAACACGGGCGCTACTCACAACTGTATTGGGAAAGGAAGATGGAAGTATATATATATATATAATCTGATACACTTATCGTCACCCAGGCTACAGATGCACGAGATACAAGAGCATAAACTCGTGTACATAATCGAAGAAACGAATCTCAGCATTATACAGCGATATTGGCGTGTCGCTGACGGACTGGGGTCCCCTTTTCTTGATAAAATATGCCTCTTGCAGTTCGCGTGCTCTTTGAATTCTGCTTCTACCGAGAATCTTGGTATCGCCGAAGCGTGGCTCGCATTTGCAGGCCATACAGTGCGCGGGCAAATGTGCCCCGTCATTTGTCTTTAAATTTTGTGCGTGCTCTCTTACACGGTCATTCGTGCATCTTCCCGTTTGTCCAACGTAAGATTTTCCAGACGTTAGGGGGATTTCATACACGACCCCTGTGACGCATTCGATGTACGGCCTGGCGTGCTTCGTGCCACATCCTCGCTCGTTCCTGCTTTCTTTAGCAATTCGAGGGCAAAGTTGGCCGAGTTTCTTTGGCGCTGAAAACACGAGAGGTACTCCATACCTGTTCGCAACCTTCTTGAGGTTGTGCGCCATTTTGTGTACATATGGTATACAACCTCTGGCCTCATATTGCTCAGTGCCGACTGCGTCACTTTCCTGGTTGTGTGACCTTTTACTTCCTGTAGGGTGGCCTCTGCCACACTCGTCAAGACCGTTTGAGGGAAGCCCGTTGACAATAGTCTAGTGAATTGGTTGTGGAAACTGGCCTGCATGCGGTGAGCACACGACTTCTTGATAACTGACTCTAGGCAGAGCGTTGCAATTCCTCTCTTTACCACCTTAGAATGCGCAGAGTCATATGGCAGGAGCGCTCTTTGGGATCGTGGGGATTACATCCAACACACGTGTCCCTCCTGCTTTTAACCATGGTTCAATACAGTCAACACCAACTAGCCCAACAACAAGTTCTTTTAGAGTAAGAGGAGGATTAGAGAAGAGGAAAGGAGGAGGGAGAGAAGGATTAGAAAGAGAGGATAGAAGTGGAAAGGAGGATCTAGGGGTGAGGAGACTGGTTGCATTAATAGACCGATCTCACTAAGCGACCCACGCATGTGTGACGCCGCCAATGTTGCCAGCTCTACTGATTTCACAGTAGATATACCGATTTTGCACGCTGTCTGCTGATAAAAAAGAAAATCTACTGACTTTTTTAATGGATAAGAAATTTTTTTAGGGAGATAACAATACGCAGTTTAAAACTCTACCTTTCATATTAGCCAAAAAAAAAACGCGCGTAAAAAAAATTAAAAACGAAACTATACATGTGTTATGACGATAATGCAATTAAATGCAAAGGTGCAAGCGAGCTGGACAAGAATGACGGAAATAATCCCTGGAGCTTGTCCAGCTCGCTTGCACCTTTGCATTGAATTGCATTATCGTCGTAACCTTGAAAATGCAAGCCATTCACCCTTGTTGGTGTGAGAAGGGTGACACCTGATAAAACCCGTTGTCTAACTCCTGGTTGGCTCAGTTGGTAGAGCGCTCCACTGGAAATGGAGGTCCCTGGTTCGATACCACGACCAGGCGGATTTTTTCGGTCGCGCACCACTTATCTAGCTATGTTTAGAGATTTGTGTTTGTCCTTTCTCTCCCTTGTTCCCCTTCTCGGGGATTATTTTCGTCATTCGTATACATACGTATCGCTCGATTCATTCATCTATCGATCGCAAGTCGTACACGGCCAAAGCAGCCGCGTACGCGCGTACTTACGAAACCGATACGACTTTGGTTTTGCCTGGTTTCTTGCAAGCACGATAATGAGCGGCGACTCTTCAGAAAACTTTTCTGGTCCAGAGTAATATTTGAGATTTGTTTTAAACGCGAGAATGCAAGGGGAGCGCGGTCGACCGGTCGTGTGTGTCCGCTTGCGTCGCCTCGGCAAGAGAGGTTGCGTGTACCGACCTTCGCCGAGAAATGCTCGTCCGTCGGAAACAGCAAGTTGCCGGTGACCGTTGCCCACCTTGCAGGGTCGTCCAAACCGTTTGTGACTAATGCCGTCCTGTATTGAAAATTGCAGTCGCGAGGATGTCGTGAGCGCGACGACGTCGCGCTCACGACGACCGTCAGAGCGGCTGTAGCTGCGGTCCATGGGAGCCGCCATTTTCTAACGGTGCTCGTCTTGGCTTTAGCCAACTAATTTCTAGTGCATTACGCATTCCCCTTGGAGGAGCGCCAAGACACTTTGCGTACGCCCGCAATTTAAGAAAAAAATAGCGCACGCAGAGCGCAAAACGCGGTTATCGTTCGGCGCATGCGCAGTAGTAGCGACGCCATTCTTTGCGTACACTATTCTAGATCTCCCTTATAGACAGTTTCAGTATAGCGTTGCTGGCTCTTAGGTACGCAATACGCAATAATGTAGCGCACGCTAAAAAAAAAAAAACTGCCTGCTCGGACCGATTTTAAATGCGCGTTCCGTAAACATTGCCGAGTGAACCTCTCGTACAGTCTAGATTCTATTTGCCAGAGCCGTAGAATTCCACGTGCTAACAGCGCGACCACGCTCCTCAAAATATAAGTATTGAAAATCCCCAAAACGTTTCCAATCATTTCATTTCAAATTAAAGCCGCAGCTGCTCGGTCAAGCGCGCTTTCTGCGGGGCACGGAGGCCCCGAGGCTACGAGACCAGTACGTAGCTAAATTCGATCACGGGGTCTCCGTCGATCGTCCCTTGAAAACGGCACTTTTTATCGATGCTATCGCAGGAGGAAACCAACGACCTCCTGATGACCAGTGCACGGCGTCGACCGCGCGAAAGGGCGTTGAGCAGATCAAAACGTTCACACACATTGCGAGCTGCCAGCATTTGCACTTATGCACGCCTTCAGCTGCACGCCGATCTGACTTGACTGCGGTAGATCCCGGAAAAAATCGCCGAGCTGAACACCGCGTAATTTCACGCAACACCGAACCTCGCGAACTGGCACGTCGCTCATGCTGCGGCAGTCGAGGTAGCCGCCATCTTGAAATTGGTGCTCTCGCGGGCCCCGAGATACCTCGAAGGCTGGTGATTGTTCATCTCTCGTTGCACCCAGCACCGGTGCGACGAGGAGAAAACACAGGGCGAGATCAGTACTGTCGGTCGCAGCTTTCGCTGAACCTTGTGCGACGCGGCGCCGATAAAAGCGCCGGTGAAAAGGCCGCCGACGCGACAGACGGTGTTGTCTTTCCCCCCCCCCCCCCCCCCCCGGGGAACTGATAAGCGTACTTTGATCAGGGAATACCGGAAGCGCGTACGAGACTGATCGTCACCGCGGCATCTACGCAGGAATTCTCGAGAATACTAAACTCGTGCGAGTACAAATTCAAAACCTGGAATACTATGGGGCTGGGCGAGACGGCGCCACGGGATCTCGCTCGATCGAAACCCGTCTAGAGTTCGACGATAACGGCGCCCCGCACGGGGCACCGGAAAAGCGCCGCCTTGCCCGGTTTCGGAACTTCGATGAGAGATCAGACTAATCCGGCTCGAGTCATCGATTAGGGAGCCCTGGACCGGCGTAAAATAAAACTGAAGGTCTTGCACTATTTGCGAAGTCGAATCTACAGACTCTATGAGAAATGGCGGGTTATAACTAGGGTCCCGCGTTTTCGGTATATACCGATAAACACCGAAAATTAATCCCGAAAGCGGCTTTCTCTGAATCGGCGAAAATAAAAAAACCCAAATTTAAACTGACCTTGAAGAAGAAAAAAAAAAGCTGAACATTAAAAGAAAAAAGTTTCTACCCTACTTCTTTTTCTCGTGGACCCGGAACCAGTGTTTTGGGCCTTACCGGAAAAAAAAAAAAAAAAAAAGAAAATAACGAAACACGTTACTTGCAAAAGATAGAAACGCGTAACCCACCTACGCTACCTCAAAATAAAAGGAACGCGTTACCGTTACCGATAACAAGTAACACACGTTACTTTTCCGTTTATTTTTTTTTTTTAAATTATGAATTAACACGCTTTACTGTTTTGACGGTACAGGCATGCATAAGCGCCTTATTTCAAGAAATATGCTCATGCCGAACAATTTTCACGGTTTTACCTAAATACCTAAATACTCAAAAGAAAACGCAAAAAAACTAAAAGATTCACATGGCTTGGCAGCTAAAAACACGACAAAAAAAATTTTTAAGTCTTGGGAAGAAGCAGCGTTGGTGGTAACGCGTTACAAGTAGCGGCGTTCCCGGTAACGCGTTACTTTTTCAAAACAGTAACGGGTAACGTACTTGCGTTACTTATTTCAATTAGAAAAAAAAAAACTACACTTCAATTTTTTTCGTGTTTTTAGGCGCCAAGCCAAGTGAATTTTCAAGTTTTTCTCGGCGTTTTTTTTTTTTTTTTTCGTTAGTATTTAGGTGAAACCGTAAAAAAGGATAAAATCAATAAGTTCAGTTTCTGCATGAACATGTTTCTTGAAATATGGCGCTTATGCATACCTGTACCGTCAAAACAGTAAATCGTGTTAATTCATAATTTAAAAAAAGTAACGCAAAAGTAACGTGAGTTACTTTTTATCGGTAACGGTAACGCGTTCCTATTATTTTTTAGGTAAAGTAGGTCGGTAACGCGCTCCCTTTATTTGCAAGTAACGAGTAACGTATTTGGTTACTTTTTTTTTCGGTGACGCCAGCAACACTGGGAAGTAACGAGTAACGTAACGTTATCCGTTACTCCTTTGAAAAAAATGACGAGTACGTTGCCAAAACAAGTAACGCGTTACGTTGCCAAAACAAGTAACGCGTTACCGGTAAGAATCGGAATCTTAGTTGTAACTTGTAAGATTCCGTGTTTTCGGATAAATGCGAAAAACACTTGCCGGTAAATTTTCCGTCAATTCGGGTTTATCCGAAAGACTCAATTTCGAGGTACAAGGACCAAATAAAGAGCAAGAAATGCGGCATTTTACAAAATAAACTTCAGAAGAGCAGAGGGTCAGTAGTCTTGAGGAGATGCCATTTCAGTTTCCTTTGAAATCTCGAATCACTGACATAAGGGACTTGCTTTTTGGCTCGTCTGGGTTCCTTCAGGACAACGGTGCATGGTACCCGGACTTCATTTATATTGCTTTTGCTATTTTTCTTTTTTTTTTTTTTTCTGGGGAAAAGGGGGGGGGGGCGCAGTAATTTATAACTTTTGAATTTCCAATAATTGGGGATCTAACAATAACATACTTCGACAAACCCGAATTTTCAGCGAAAAATAAACTCTGAGAAACAGCCTCCAAATTTCACGAGAAATAAACTCCGAAAACACTGAAGTCTACTCATAAGTTTTAAGTAGGGTTCCGTATTTTCGGGGTTTGTTTTTCTTCAAATTCGGGATGTTTTGTTGTTGTTGTTGCTTTTAAGACAGATCCGGGGTATTCCTGCGTCGGACAGAAAACTCGGCGTTTATCGGGGCTTATTATGTTGAAGAAAAAAAGACATGAGAATGGGATTCCCTAATCCCCAGGAAACATATGCACTCGAATACATGCGGTGAATTCCACTGGTAGATCCGGATAGGTTTCCAAACTCTGCGAAGGAAAAGGAAAACCGCTCGCTCCGACTGACCGGACCAGACCGGGCATGCTGGGCCCAAGACGCGGAGAATGCGCAGTGGCGCGCTGCTCTCGACTTTGGGGGGAGATCTCCCGAAGTCGACCAAGCTGTTGCGGCGCGGTCGGAAGCGCTCCACGGAGCTTGCGCTGCCACTATTCTGCGAGCACACGATGACCGACTTGAGCCGAATCTGCCCCGGAAGATGCGCGCTCCAAAAGGGGCGATTCTGGAGCGCTCCAGATCTGCGAGCGGAATTCACCACTAGAAAACGTCCCGTTACCGATGAGCGAAGAAAACAAGGGGTAATAATGGGGAGTCTTCGTAGATCGTTTCCGCTGTGGCGCAACGTTTTCCGCAAGCCGCTACGAGATCCGGGACTCTGCAGACAAGGCTAGGGCCACGGATGCGCAGTAGCGGCGTCTTCGTTCCGGAGGCCGTAGCGGAGGTGGGAAAACGTTCTAGGAAATCTCCCTAATAAGAAAGAAGCAATCTCACGGACACTTCAGTGTGGGCTCTGCTCCTCCTCTGGGTTAACACAGAATGAAACTGAAAGTTATTCTTCCCGCAAAACTCGTGTTCCTATACTTTTTTTTTTTTCTTTTTACCGATAGTGATTAGATGTTTTGGGACGGTGTACGGGATTTACTGGTATCTACCGAAAACACGAAACCCCACTTACAACACTGTCAAAATTATTTCGAGCCCTCGGCGAAAAACAAAAATGATGCGAAAAAGATTATAAAAATACATACGTAGTTCGGATGTGTTCCAGGGCTAGATGATAGATAGCGCCAAAGTGTTCTCTAGAGAGCCTGCATTAGCGAGTGTCCAACTGCTCGTTCGGGGTCAGGTGGTTTATGGGCCGCGTTTGCAATACGAACGCGTTGATCGTCTGCAAACGCCTTTGCCTTTCCGCCGGCTTTCATCCCGGCCACGAGACAACGCAGCGCCTGCGCACTCGCGACCGCTCCCAATGGTTTGAGATCTCGTCAATCTGGGCTGGGTGATCGGTAGCCGAGTGGGCTAGCGCACACCAGCTCGGAGCACGTGGAGCGAAAGCTCGCGCTGCAGAACCCAGGGATCCTGGGTTTAATCCCCACCCCTGCCCGTTTCGATCTGGATGAGCATCGTACCGGCGTGCGGTCGTGTATCACTACTACGTGGTGCACGTTAAAGACCCAGGCTTGCGGTTGTACTGCACTGGCTAAATTGCTCATCTACAGCGAGTGACTCGTCGCAACATTAAAAATGGCTGACCAACGACTCGCTGTATAAATATTCACACAACCCCCAATTATTTCAATCTGGGCTCTCCAGTATTCTTTCGTACTAAGCGGTGACGAGAGGACGCGAATCACTCGAGCGCACGAGTGTGAGCCAGCCCTAATGCGCAACAAACACGCGTTCGGAAATATCCGTCTCCGCAAGCAGCCCCTCTTACTTGCAATTACTGCCGTATAGGCGCCGTGGGCTGACTGGCGTTCGAAACCATCGATCAATAAGTGTCGACTCGCGCGAGGTATACGCAGTCCAAACGATCCCACCTCGTTTTCACTGTCGCCAGCTAACAGATTATCGATGTTGCAGCGGCTTCACGGTCGCAAACATTGCAGCGCGCGACGTCGAGAAGCAGATTTATGCGGCGGGCCTCGTCGAGGAAAGCGTACACAACACGGAATCAGGGTGGAGCCATTGAAAGATTACGTTCGCGGAGGCCCGCCAGTGTACGAGACCGGTGGAAGCGCCAATCGATAACGCGTCAGGCGCACAACCGAAGCAGGTCGTGCGCTTGAGAGCCCGCGTCGAATTATACGCAGCGGTGAATGAGGGTGCTTTCAAGTAAGACGCCTCGCAAGGCAATTTCAAGGGCCTTTGGATTGAAGGGAGAATCGGTCAACCAGAGCATGCCGGATCAAAGCTCCGGTTCAAACTGGTTCCGCTACGAGCTTCCGGTTCAAACCGGAAGTTAGCAAACGACGCGAAGGCTCTCGCTGCATAAGGTTCGCCCCTGTCCGTTTCGATCTGGATGAGCAGCGTGTGTCGGTGTGCGGTCATGTCCATCATAACTGCGTGATGCAAAACAAAAAAAAAAAGAAAAAAACTCCGTTTTTTTGTTTTTTTTTTTTTGCTGACCTTGTTGTGGTCGTGATGAAGGTTTTTTTGCTGACCTTGCTGACCTTCTCTTGTCCTACCCAGGTGACGAGCCAGTAAAGCAGGCGTTGTCGAGCTTCCACAAAGGCCGACGCTGGGGAAAAGGACGCGGAAGAATCTAAAATGGCAATAAGCTGCCCTGCTGTGGTCGTGATGAAGTGAAGGAAACGTAAGAAGAGAAAACAAATATTGAAGGCAGGTTATGGCGGCACTCATGCACAACTCCTGCAAAGCGCGTCTACATGCCTTTGCTCCTAACCTCAAATGTCTATTGTACTTCTCTTGAGACAGTGGTCCTTGTATCTTGTTAGTTTGCTGCGGTTCTAGGTAGTTTAAGCACGATGTGCGTTTTGGGCGAATTTTCTGCTGTTATTGACGGTTATGCATTTCGCGTTTCGCCTCTTCTATGCAATATCTGCGTACACCCGGATCTTTGCACCACTCGCTGTGGGCTCAAGAAACAAATTACAGGAGGACGCTTAAAGGGGCACTGACACCCCAAAGGTCGTATTTTTTTTATTGTCTAAAACGACGCAAGTTGTAGTCATGGACACGCGAAAAAAACCGCATCGCGAAAAAAAATTCCCCCCGCGCGCGCGCGCGCCTTTTTATTTTTGGCGTTTAAATCTCCCGCCGCTACCTCCTCGCTTCTTTTGATCGGTGACGTCAAAAATCAGGAAATTTAGAAGCTTTGTAGGCGACATTTCTATAATATTTAATAACGGCAATCGTAAAACATGTTTTTTAACGCAATTGCGAACGCACAACGGCCCCTCTTTTTGAAATACCAAAAATCAGAGTTCGGTGAGATGTCCCCTCCTAGATGTGTGTCTCTCTCAGAAAACTTGGCGGTGCTCGAGCAGATCGGCGAGTCGGGGAAGAAACCGGTTTTTTCCCGCGCGCCAGCTCGCCTGCTCCTCGCATCGGGTCAGCGGAGGTCGAGTCGCAGGAGACCGCAAAATTTGACTGACTGCACTGGCGGGGATCGCGCGGGAACTTCAAATTCGGCATTTGGAAATTGTTTTTTTAATTCACAAATACTGAATTCCCAAGTTTCGAATTTTGAGGGTAATGTCCCGGCACCGTTTTCAATCGTTTCTGATAATAAAAAAAAAAAAATATGATTTTGATGTGCCAGTGCCCCTTTAAGCTTCGCCTGTAAGGGTGGAACGCGATAGGTAAATACGAAGCCCCGCTCGTTCCCAAGCCGTGCAAGCGTGGGTAGCGTGTCTGGCTCGCGACCGAAGGGTAGTGAGTTCGAATCCCGCCTCCGACTAAAATTTTTCGAATTCCTTTCTTAAAGGCAATTTAATTACTTTATGAAGTGAAATCATTTGAGACAAGCGGCGACCTTTACTTCGCATGACAAATCACGTTTTAATCACTTTCATTCCAGCCGTGACGTAACGAGAGCGTTGTGGGATGTTCGAAATTCCCGCGCGAGGTCATGTGGCTATGACGTATGACCCTATCGACCAATCAGGATTTTCTCAACCGCCACCGACAGCGACGCCGGCTTTTCTGAGAAACGAGCTCCTTAAATCAATCGCCCTCAAATAAAAAAAATAAAAAAAATTAAACGTTCCCCGCAGAAGGGGCCCTGCAATCCAATTTAAGCGTCTACCTTCTTTGCGGTTTTCTCTCTTGTGGTTCGGGCAACCCAGCGGGCACAGAGAGTAACTAAATATTGCCGCCCGCAGTGCCGAGAAAGCAACGCTCGGTCACCGACTTCTATACTTCGTTTCAGCTTCGGTCCGAGCGCGGCCGATGTTATGAGCCGAAGGGCCAATCAAACAGCGCAAAAAAGCGCAACGTCATGGCGTGCTCTCTCTGCAGTTGACTAGGACTAGCCGGCGTAGTAGCACGTCCTCTAGAGAGCGTGCTACTACGCCGGCTAGTCCTATCAAGCTGCAGAGAGCACGCCATGACGTTGTGCCTTTTTGCGCTTTTTGATTGGCCCTTCGGCTCTAACATCGGCCGCGCTCGGACCGAAGCTGAAACGAAGTATAGAAGCTTCGCGTTCATTCTCACACCAGACGTAACTTTCCACCTGCTTTGTTGTTATCGAAAGTGCCAGGTCATCCTCGCCCCGAGCGCGCGACGCTCGAGCCTTCTTTGCCAAACTTTCGAGATAATGACGCGTTGTAGATAAGCAGCTACCCGCGACCTTGTCGAGTCAGTCTCGCTAGCGCTCTCTGTTTCGCCGCCGAATCGCCACCTGCTTTTCTGCTGCCTCGACGCTCTTTCGTTACTTATTTTTGGTTGGCACAAGTTCGCCCATTAAACCTTTATTTTCAGTTCACTCTTCGCCTTCTCGTCGCCTTAATTCGTGACAATATCAGTGCGTCATATTTTAACCGGAATGACGCGGAAACCTCCTCCTCCTAGGGGGCGCCCCGTGGAGCTGAACGCGCGCGGCATGTGACGAAATCGTGACTTTGTCGGTCCTGGTCTGCTTCTGCGTTACGACTTCTCAGAGCCGCTAAAATATTTTTTTAGTTGAAATGCAAAATATAAGTGGCGCGAACCATTTCAATTAGTTATGAAACTAGCTTTTGTTTAGTACTTTAGATGAGAAAAAAAATGAAAGCCGTTTACAACTCCCTGTAACGCCGAATTAGAGCGCAGCTCTTGAGGAGGAGGAGGGAAGGGAACTAGGGGGGGGGGGGTCACGTGACCTCGGGGCGGTGTCACGTGACCTCGTGGGGGGGGGGAGGGGGGGGGGGGTCACGTAACCTCGGGGGCGTCGCCGGGTTGCATGCAACCCGGCGTGCAACCCGGCGACTCCGGCAGATTGCATGGAACGCGGGTTGCATGCAACTTGAGTTGAATGCAACCTGGGTTGCGTGCAACGCGCGGTTACGCCGACGCCGATGGGCTGCATGCAACACGGGTTGCATGCAACCTGAGTTGCATGCAACACGCGGTAGCCCCGACGGCGACGGCGACGCCGCTCAAGCCGGAAACGGGCACCTAAAGGCTGAACTCCATGGGACGAATTATGCGACGAATAACTGGCGAACGCCGCCCGACGGCACGCTCGCTTTGCGCGCGACGTAGCAGCCACTGTGTTGATTCCACGCGCACAGCAAAAGCCGCCGGGCGGCGTTCGCCAGTTATTCGTCACATAATTCGTCCCATGGAGTTCAGCCTTAAGAGCTGCGCTCTAAAAACAAAAAAAAAATGCAGTTTAGAATGTAGGGAAACAAGAAATGAGCTGTCGACATACCCGCCACCAAGCGGTGGAAAAGGCGGCGCAAAACTAACGCGCGCCACGCATTGCTGTGAAGCGGCGAGCGTAAAAAGGTTCCGGATGTACGCGGCGGCGCTGCGGTCGTAAGGGCTGGAGGATCTGACCGGTTCCGAGCGTTCCAAAGGCCTTCGACGAGCAGGTTTGGCTTGCGGTTTGGCCGTTTGGCAGCGCGAAGTGGCTCCCGTTCTGAACTGATGTTTACCCTATGTTTGCTGTCATTTGTTGCCAATGAAGTGCCATGCCGAATTAGTGTTTACTCGCAGAGCAAATGCAATGCCAGCCGCCCTGGCCGCACGCTTCATCCAGCCTATCCAGCCCGTGCTTTAGTGGCGCCCTCTCGAGCCGTCGACACGGAGTGCGACAGCCGTGAGCGCTCGCTGAGCTCACTACACTTCCTCTAGTTCACGGCCACTCAAGCGACCAAGGACGTCATGAAGGAGGTTATTTTTCGCTTGTTTTTGTCATTTTAATTTGCCTATAACTTTTAAAATAAAGCGAAATTCGAGAAAAGTTTAACTAAGTGGCCACGTTCCGTGCGCTCACTGACCTCCGCGAGAATGTGACGCTAGCGGTTGGGACATGGAACGCGAAACTTTGAGAACGTTACGCTGGTTATGTAAAAAGGTTGAACGGATATTAAACTTTATTTAATCTTTAAATAATGATTTGAGAGTGATCACAAAACATTGAGCTATTTATTGGCGTTCTTGTATGCATTTGGACGCCACTACATCACGTGACTGAGATACAGTTCCGGTTTCATACATATCCGGGCCTTCTGTCGTTTGGTAACCATCGTGACCATGCTCCTCGTCCCGCCGCAACTCGCATTAGTTGTGGAACTTGGTTGTGGATAACAATTGCAATAAAACAAAGTATATTAGTAAAAAAAAAAAAAATTATAATTCCAAGAGGATTCGAACCCGGAACTTCGCGAAGTCAGTAGCAAGGAGGGACGGGCGAGCGGAACCTAACCAACCACTGGTCTATCAGCTTTATATATACATTTTTTTTTTCTTTTTTATTATAAGCAGATCTGTTTTAGGCCGTTTATTTTCGCGGGTGTATTCGTCGGAAGTACGTAAAGGCGATCCATTTCGCTTATACAGGGTGTCACAAAAGAAAATTTACACGGTCTTTTTTACCGCAAAAATAAACTAGGCATCGCCGAACGCTCATTCTCCGCCTAAAGGTAGAGCTAGAGGTCACAACCAGATGCCAAAGTTTCAGCCCGATCCGATAACTTAATCAAAAGTTATAAGTGATTTTCTTAAAAATTCAATGGGAAAATGGAGCCCATTTTTGCCCGTTTTCGGTTTCTGGTGCCATAGAGCCCCATGTATTCGAAAACTCCGTCGGCCGCCATTTTCCCATTGAAATTTTCAGAAAATCCCTAATAACTTTTGATTAAGTTATCGGATCGGGCTGAAACTTTGGCATCTGGATGTGACCTCTAGGCTCTAGCGCTACCTTTGGGCGGAGAATGAGCGTTCGGCGATGCCTAGTTAAGTTTTGCAGTAAAAAAGACCGTGTAAATTTTCTTTTGTGACACCCTGTACTTCCAGCCTTCTCGTTTTTTTATCTGTGGGCGGATTGGCACTTTTCTGGTCGAAGCGAAGACGTGTTCACGGCTCGTAATTTGCCGATCGTATCGGGACGCGGCTCGACAGATCGAAGTTGCAAGCAAATCCCCCGAATTCCCCTCTGTAGCACGACTTACAGTAGCACCTTACCGTGTCGGCGTACGAATCGAAAAAAAAAAAAAAAATCCAGCCGCGGTGTACCAAGCGACGCTTGAGCTCAATGAGGTCGGCCATCTTATAAGTATAGGAGCATAATATCAGACGTCGTTATGGCGCCGCTGTTGGAGCGCAGGTCGAAGCGCAAACGTATTGGCGGCTCGTCATTCGACGATCGTATCGGGACGCGGCTGGACCGATCGAAGTTGCAAATAATTCCCTGAAACGCTCCTCTGTAGCACGACACACGGTAGCACAAACACCTTACGATGTCGGCGTACGGCTCCAAGCCTAAAAGCCGACCGCGGATTCTTAATGCACCGAGAAAGTGAGATAAAGGGGGAGACGAGAGAGCGCCGGGTCGTCAGAACGCCAAGCTCTGGTTGGAATGATTAGTGGGTAAACCTAAAACTAGCTGCCTTCGTGCAGTGTTGGACAATATACTCGATAAAAGTATTTAACTTAAGTTACGAAATACCTGCTTCATAAAGTATTTAAAATACCACTCAAGTTACTCTCACTGTAAAGTTTCTTGAGTAGAGTAGAAATACTTAGAAATGTAATTCAATTACTTTTGAAGATACTTTCACATTGCGTAATTTAAATCGACGTCAGTGACAACGACAACTATACAGTTGCGCAAATCTGGTTTACCAGAATGGTTTATTTGCGCAAACCAACAAAAAACAGAAAAAAAAAAAACATCGTAAGGCTATTTTATGCAGTCCAACTATAAGGAGCAGAATATTGTCACGAATGACAAATGATGAGGCGGCTGAATAACTGAAGAAACTAAACGTTTTATGGGGCGAACTTGCGCACAAAACAAAATAGAGAAAGGCTAGCGTCGCAGGCGTCGATGTCGGCGAAACAGCAGGATCGAGCACTGGGACAAGACTAACACCGAACCAAAAAAAAAAAAAAGAAGAAACAAAATTGGCTTGCTTTTTTGTATGTTTTACAGCCTTGATGATGGTACGCCTCAACGGGTGACCGGTCGCTTAGCTGTAGATGAGAAATTTAGCCAGTGCAGTACAATGGCTCACCTGGGGTTTTCACGCGTGCATCACGCAGTAGCGATTGCACGAACGTGTGTAGGTACGAAACTGTCGTGTCTAGCATGTTATTATTTTGAAATTCCTTGATTTTTCCAGGTTTTCCCTGACAATTTGAGGGGAAATGCTTTGACCACTGTAGAGGCGGTTAAATATATAAGACCATTACAACACAAGGCATTGAGCACAGTGAGGATAGTTTTGCACGGGCTTAATCCTAACTTGCATATTCCGAAATATTCGGGTTCGTCCAGTCCGGATTAAACGAGCACTTTCTTGCCGCCGACATCGTCAGTGGAGAGGCCGCTTCCGGAAACACAATGAAAACACGACGCTCAACCACACACGTCAAAAACCGAATGGCAGCATGGCCGCCAGATGCACACTTTCAGATACTTGCGGCTTGGATTGGATCAGGGAGGCTGCGGCCTTTTCCATTTGTTACTCAATAGGTAATAGGTGTATTGCTATAATACCCAAGCATCAAGGGGAATGCAGGGATTGGTGTTCCACGCGCCGCACGCGCTGGCCTCAGCAGTTTTAACTTTTCTAAAGCAAATACCAAAACAAATTGTATATCGCACGTGCGTTCGTCAACGCTATATTTTGGTTATTTACTTTGAATATTTTATACCCGGAAGGCGTGCGCGTGAGGCGCGTGGAACACCAATCCCTGCATTGTCATTGATGCTTGGGTAATATTAGCCCCGTGCGCGACCGACAGCGTCGCTGTGGTCGGCCTTCCACGATTGGCCGAACGCTGACTATGACGTCGGAAAGGGGATTTATCATCGACGGAAATAAGAGGAATGAAAGAACTTTAATTTTGACGGTGTTGGCTGTGTTCCTTTGAGAGCGCAATGATTTCAAGCTTCCACCATGCTAATAACAAACACCATCGAACTTGTTGTTTGCAAGGTAATGACGTCACAAGGGGGAACCATAGGAGGGCGCCACCAAAACATCTCGCCGCTAATAGCAATAGGTCTATTAGATCTACCCTAGTGTCGCGCGCCCTCAATCCAGACCAATCTAAGGCTGGTACTGGACTTGTCGGCTGTTCCATTTGCACCAGGTAGCCCACTCTACATCGGGTGAGCAGAGCCCGCGCCCTGCTCTAAGCAGAATTTATTGCCTATTTTTCTGCCCCTCAGTCCTCAAGCTTTTGCTCTGGGCACTCGATGGCGTTTCTGGCTCATTTTCCTTGACTGGGCTCGCTTTTTTAAATATCCCTGACAATTCCCTGATTTTTCCCGGTAATTAAGATTTCCCTGACAATTCCCGGTTTTCCCGGTCGCTAGACACCCTAAGATATATACCGGGTGTTTTTTTTTATTTTTTTATTCGTGTAGATTTGTTTAAAAAAAAAACCGTGAAAGCTACACTTATGCGGTTTGTGCGAGTGAGTTACACGCCCAGGGGGACATTATGTGGATGGCTAATCTTTGCGATAAGTCGGCTAATAAATTAAAATTCACTAATTCACTTTTTAATTAGTGAAAATAGACACATGGTTCCAATTAGAAACTTGCTGAGTGTCGTCCAAAACTCCTAAATCAGTAATTTTTAGAAAGACTTTGAGCGCGTGAGAAGCGCAGTAGTGCGCTGAAGTTACCACGCGTGGAGAAGGCTGGGGCTAGATGTAGACGGAAAAATTGCGCGGGCGCCTTACCGCAACCGCTAGCCTTGTACCTGCTCCACGAGTGGTAATTTTAGTGCACTACTACGCTTCTCACGCGCTGAAAGTCTTTCTGAAAATGACTGATTTAGGGGTTTTGGACGACGCTCAGCAACTTTCTAATTGAAACCATATGTCTATTTTCATTAACTAAAAAGTTCATTAGTGATTTTTAATTAATTAGATGACTTATCGCAAAGATTAGCCATCCACAAAATGTCCCCCTGGGCGTATAACTCGCTCGCACAAACCGCATAAGTGTAGCTTTCATGGCTTTTCTTAAAACAAATCTGCAAGAAGAAAAAAAAACACCCTGTATATATATATATTACGCTACTAAATGAATCCGGACGATCAAACGAAAGAATCTGGATCGTATAATAAAGGACAAGGGTTCCAAATAAACATACAGGTCAGAATTTCGGAAAAAACGTTTCACGACCACATTCATATGAACACCACCAATCCCCCACACATCGTCCACAATAACGAGACAAAAAAATAATAATAATTTCGTGTATCTACTTTTTACCTAATTCGTGCCCCAAAAACCTTATGTCTATACAGCGGGCTATTGATATTAAATGGGCTCTCCGATGATTTTTTAACTGGTTTGGAATTTGCGGTGAAACGGACATCATCGAAAGTAAAAACATGAAAAACAATGTTCTTTCTTTTTTTTGTAAATTTGAATTATTTTTGAGGTTATTTTAGCAAATTAAAATTTCAAAAAGAAGCAAAACATTTTTCCTCTGTGACACGGTCAGGAAAATTCATTGATCGGAGGGTTGGAGCAAAGCAGCTGGCCAATTGGCTGCGGGTTAGGCTTATGGCTGCCGCGCCGAGGACGTTCACACAATGGTTCACACATCGGCGGCATCGACGCTAAGACCCCTTACATCGTCGTAAGTTCAAGTTCCGAACGCGATCAGCATTACCAATGGACCTGGGCTGTTTATACTTCCATCGCCCAACTTAGAACGCTTCTGTTAATACTTCGGCGTCGGCACACCCAACGCGCGCCGGCGTAGAATGACGTTCGTCGTCGTCTTGGCCGCGCCCCGTCAAGAATTCAGCGCGCGCGGGGGGGATCAAAGCAGCGACTCGGGGCAAAAATTGCTCGGGGCATGGAGTTGCAGTGTGATATGTTCGGGAAAAAAAAACAAAAAAAAACAAAGAAAGAAAGCAAATGCTGCCCGATTGAATTAAAACGTGATGTTATAATATACTGAGAGTGCATGAACGGTGTACTATGTGCTTCCTCGGAACGCAATTCACAGCACAGTAAACAAAGATGGCAACTCGCAGAGGGACGTACCAATGCCAACGTTATTAGATTACCTGAGTTGTGGAAATCCCGCGGACGGGGGTACCCCCCCCCCCCCCCCCTCACTCACTTCAATCCGCCTCCCGTCGTTCGAAGCGCCATCTAGGTTTTTGTTTACGAACCGTGCGTTTTATAGAGTACGGCGGATCGCCATCTATACGCAGCGCTTCGAAACGTACGTATCCCACAGCACGACCATAGAGTTGGTCGTGTCCCACAGAATACAGTGCAGCTACCAGAGCAGCCGCCCGGCGCGTCGAACGACGGGAGGCGAGTCGTAGTGAGTGAGGGGGGTACTGCTCATGCATGCAGCGGCTATGAGCAGTTCCATAACTGACCTAATCTAATAACGCTGACCAATGCGGAGAGCAAGTCTTCTGCGCCTTACGCAGGGGTTGCAGTGACGTCAGAACGACATCGAGCTCTGATTGGTGTTTGATTAAAAGGATGGTGGGTAGACCTCAATGCTAGGTGCCTCAAGGACTACTCACTATTTCTATTTTGTTTCAATCAGCCAATAAGACCTCGGCGTTATGACATCATCGCAACCCCTGTGCAAGAAGCAGACGAACTTGCGGTCCGCATAGTGTTTCGTTTTTCAGCGAAGCAACGCCATAGAAGGGACTCCGACATTGCTGTGCTCGCCGTACTGCATCAGCGCACCGTTTTGGCAAATTTCGAGTTGTCCGGTGACGGGTCATTGTTCCGAACGAAGCACATATATATGCCTTGCACTGACGTCACATCATCCATTTCGCACCACCACGGAAGAGAAAGAGAGGGGAAACTGCTTTGGTACGACTTTCGAGTGACGGGTTAACCTTTTATAATCTTCTAGAGCAGGGGTCTCCAACCGTTTTGACCAAGGGGCCGGATTAGCGATCTGTCGCAATCCCCAGGGCCGAAAAAAAAAAAAGGCTAATCATAAACGAAGACAAATTAAATAAATAAACTTAGATAATCATTTAAACACAGAAATGAATAATAGAATAGTTAAAAAAAAAAAACTAAGTGGATTAATGCATATTCTTGAAATTTAAATTTAATATTTAGCGAGTTACGACATGACACAACACGTGTCTCCAAGAAAACTCAGCAGTCATTAGTCAAAGAGCATCTTTGGCACATTCGCGCAGTGTAAAAGATTAATTAAAATTATAAACCTAATGCTGACAATATGCAATGGATGCGACAGAGGACACTAAGCGCAATGTACACGAGAACGCAATGTAATTTTAACATAGTTACATTGAACATACTTACACAGACATGAAGGGACTAAGAATGGTAATGACAATGCTCAATTAATAATATGGCGAGAGGACCCGCGTTACGATGCAGTTTCTCTCATCTTTCTGATATCTTGGAGCGCATCAGGGCGCCGTTCCTTTGCGCGCACTTTTTGCACCGGCTGGAAGCGGGCCGCGGGCCGGGCTTCATCGCAAAGGCCGCAGCCATCAGCGGGCCGGGGTTTGGAGACCGCTGTTCTACAAGCAGAATAGCGACGTCTGGGAAAGTCTGAGACACAAAAAGGAGAGTCGCGGTGAGGAGAGAGTTTCCCCTTCCCCTCTTCTCGTGTGGTTGCCGGAGGGCTGAGGGGATGACGTCATGTGCAAGGCATGTATTAAACGCCGTTCGATAAAACAGAAGGGACTCAACGGACATTGCCTTCAAAAGTTCCCGCAACTCAGAACAGGCGCGCATCAACTCGGAAAAAGACGCAGGGTGGTTATTGACTCGGGACAAGTCAACAGCCGGGGAGACACAGTCGCACGTCCGTGCATGTGCGCGCAGCCAACCTGCGCGTGCATTCCGCGCGCGCATTCCAGGACCGGATGTTTCCAGCGCGACCTTGAGCGCAGCGCACCCAAGCTGTCCTCCGCCGTCTGCCGCCCGCGGCACGTCCAGCCACCCGTCGGGGAGACGAGACCAGACGGACGGCCCAGCCTCCCCACCTCGCTCCGTCGGGGATACACCTCATAATGCCGTCAGCGCGCCGCCCCTCTATCGAGGCGCTCATCTACCAGACGCCAGCCACCGCAGGACCAGAGCTGCCCGTAATGAGAAAAGCAATCGAGAAAACAAAAAAGGGCAATCCATTTGCCGGTCTAGCAAGAGACGCCGGAACGCCTCTCCTCTCAAAATCTCCCTCCGGCGCTGTTGCCGCTGTCTAGTTTGGTTCGCGGCCGTCGATCATGGAAGGATGAAAATAACTGAAAATAACTGCTCATGTCGTCCGACTGACGTGCGCGCGAACAACCTCGGCGACAGATAAGGTACAACGCGTCTAGGCGCCCTCCCCGGGAAACCGCTAGGTCTGCGTCTGGACAGAAACCCGGCCAGTCGGCGTCGCCCGTTCCCCGAACGGCGGCGATCTTCGCAAGTGCGTGTCTTCTCGCAGCTCTGTATGCGGCAATGACAGTTCGTCTGCTTGTTTTGCAGGTGCTGTGGTGATGTCAGAACACCGAGCTCTGATTAACTCTGATCGAAGGATAATGGGTAAACCTCAAGGCAGCTTGCTTTGAGGTCTACCCACTATCCTTCAATCAGACTCAATCAGAAATGTCGAAATCCTACAGTATCCAGCAGTGGCACAATGTCGCCGTAAGCATAGGTCGATACTAAAAGCAAGAAGGGAAAACCAGGGGATCGATCCTGCTCGCGTCTGGAGATCATCTGGTCTTGCCGCGGTGAAATTATTGCGAAAAAAAAACACGAGGCTTGGGAAAAACCAAAAACGCTAAACATAGTTCCGCGTTTTCTAGCACGCGCGGGATAGCAATGGCTGTGTTCCAAATCCTACCCAAATGGATCCGAGTTACTCCGACGGGTCGTGTCACGTGACAACACAGATTGAAAAACGCTGAACGCGGGTAAGTTTTGGAACGCCAAGGTACCAAACCCTTACCCTGGAGTAAGATCGAGTAACATTTGGAACACGGCCAATGTGTAAGATTATTAAACCGTGAACAAAACACCCGCTGTCCACGCATACAACTACTAATACCTTCTCTTTTTTTTTTCTTTTTTTTTTTTTTTTTTTTGACAGCAAGCAGTTACGCGCCGAGTTTCCTCACCGACAACTCCTGAAGTAAGCATATAATAGACAGTACCGAGTACCCATCGCACTCGTTTCACCTTCTAATTCGTTTCACATAACCCTACGATTCTACTTCCTGCCGCAACTCCGATAGGGGGCATGGAATAACAAATAAGCAGTTCGCGCAGCCCGCCGTGATCGCGAAACAGGAACATCCGCCCTCGCAAGTCATCCGGTTACTAAAACGGGACTGGCTTGGACTGGCTGGATCAACGTCCAGTCTTCCGTTCCCGGAGAGATGTGTTGTACTTTTCTTTGCTAAGCGGCCAAGAGCCCTGGCAACAGCCCGGCTGCACGTTCGTAACATGCAAAACAGTAGACCGGTAGCGTAAAACTTACCGGGCAAGGAGAACGACCAGGTGACGACGACGATGATGACGAGCCAGGCCGGTGCCATGGTGGATATCATCGAGTTTGGGTCTTTGAGTCGACTGTTCATCGAGTAACGGCTGTCACGGCACTCCTTCACGTGTGTCGAGTCATTATCCCAGTGGATCAGCGCTCCCGGATAAAGGAGACGGAACTAAAAACTTCACTCGGAGAGATCCAAGGTCACACACTCCCGACGCGTAGAGATCGATGAATAACTCGTGTAACCGCACGAATCCTCATCACCAAACACAAGCGAGAAACAAAACAAGAAATCGAGAAGAGTGCGAACACCCTCACGAACGGACCACCACACCGCGAGACAACAGCCAGTCTATCACGCTTATTTGCATCGTCGACGTAGAGCGAAAATCCCCGCTCACGCGGTTGTCACCGGAAACTATTTCCCGCAACGTGCGTCCAACAAGGCGTCGCCGACAGCCCCGCGCCGCGGCAGCACGACGACGCGAGCGGCCCAAAACCGGCGCACCAGACACATGGGCGACGCACGCCACGCCGGCGCCAGGAGGCGAGCAGGGATGACCGGACAGCTCCCAGCTGCGCGAGCCGCACGGGAAGCGCCTCTCCGTAGACTCAGCTGCTGCAGCAAAAAAAAAAAAACTGTCTCGACGTCGTCTGCGTCTACTAGGCCTAGGCGTTCGGCCGTGCAACCCTTTTCGGTCCGCTAGCAGGGCGGCGCGCGAGCACTGGTAGCAGACTCTGCTCTCGGCACGAGCAAAGTCTAGGGGACTCCGTGGACGAGGCACCGTGTGTTGCGTCGGTGCGAGGCCGGCACCGCTGCCTCATCGTGGTCGGAGCCGCTCGACTCTAGCGTTGTTCTGGCCGACATTGAACGGAATGTAGCGAGACAGACGCGCGCCGTGCGCGGAGGAAGGCTCTGGCTCTGCCAGACTGGCGAGGAGGCGGGCGAGAGCCGCCGGACGAGTTTATGCGGGCGCCGACGCCGAGGGGAGGACGGCGGACGGCGCGCTGCTCCTGCAGCCAAGAAAATCGAAGCCGCGCGACGTGGTGTTGCTCTTGTGATCTTCTTGTGCTCTTTTTGTGATCCTTTTGCTGCCGGAGGCTTCGGACAACCCCCTGTCAGCCTGTCTCCCAACACCATTCTTGCCTATCCGTGATATCCCTGTCTGGTGGATGAACGGAGAGGTGTGTTTTCTGGCTGCGTTGGATGCTTGCGTGAGAGGGATGATACCGGTATGCTTTGGGCTACATTGTTGCGCTCGGGATTACCGCCGTTGCCTGGTCTTTCCCCTAAACGAAATTGTAGGGAAGGGTAGTGGTTGCTTCGTCGGATGGTCGTTTCGCCAAGCGAAGTTTTAGCAAATGGTCCTATTTTTGCTATCACTTCGTGGAAAAGCCAACTCGTCGGGCTAGAAAGAAAGGTGTGAGAGCTAACTCTCCTGTGGAACACGGAGACAGGATATTGTCGAGGAGAAAATAGGTTTTATGCAAATTCCAGAAATTTAAAGCATGATATTGTCGCGGAGAAAATTGGAATGTTTCTCCGATGATATGTTTTTATTAACGAAACAACTGTTTATTTATGGAATATAGACAAATTACTATTTTAAATCCCTTTGCACATTATATAATTTAAGATTAAACGGTTGGGGGTACCACTCTTAACCTGAGGAAACTTCCCCTGCCGTCCTCCTCGACCACACCTTCAGCGGGTGCCCCGACCACAGCCAAACTCGACAAACAAGGATCCACACAAAGGCGGGCGAGCCGAACTCCTCCACAGCCGTAAGGGGTCCCAAGTTTGCGAGTTAGCGGGCGGAAGACTGCACAGCCGAAGGGGATCGGACGGGCAGGTTGGCCTCCAGAGGCAGGTTCACGGCATGGTGTCCGTGTGCCGGCCTTTTTTTGGACCTCTGGCAGCTGCTTATATTGGGTTTAACAGCATTCTGGAGCCACTTTGGCAACCAATCACAGAATATTTTCTTAGAGCCAATCAAAAGTCTGGGAGCCCAAAGCAAATAGGAACATTCCAAAAACAAGCGCATACACAAGACAGAACACATTTCGAACGAAGCTCACAAGAGCAGCTATAAAAAATACAGATAAGTTATACACGGAGCAAGTCACCTCCGAAGTGGAGATCCCGAAAGCAGCCATGCACAAGAAAAAACACAACGCTGAGCTCCGTAATCAGGTGTAAGGTTACAACGTTAACGTTTGCCCCCATCTGGAGCCCCCCGACTCCGGTAGAAGTCACGGGTCGTTCCGTGGAGACGAACGGACCCTCGGAAAGTAAAGCTAGACTAATCACTCCCGCGAGCAGAACTTCGTGACAAAATGAAGAAGAGAAGTGCCAGAGGAAAGGAGGGGAACGAGGTTTCGACGGTCAACCAAACGGTTTTCTTCAGGCAGGCACGTAGCCGGGGGGGGGGGGGGGGGCGCATGGTGCGGGCCCTTTCCCCCCCCCCCCCCCAAAATCTTATACTTTGCTGGGACCTCCTCTCCCCCCTTCCCCTCATACAGCATTTTGTCATGGACGCCCGTCCCCCGAAACAAAATCCTGGCTACGTGCCTGTCTTCAGGTATACTAAAAGAGTAAATGACAAATCGAAATTTATATACTGCGTGTCCCAAATAGCGGCCAGGCTCTTTAAATGGTGGCCACAGGGGGTTCATTTTTTCTATAAAATTCGCAAAGAGCGAACTCGCCTGAGGAAAAAGTAAAAAAAGAAAAAGGTTTAACTCCTATGAAAACGCAGCGGAGCCACCGGTCTTCAAACGATAGCGCGCCCTATGGTTTGAAGACCGGTGGCTTCGCTGCGTTTCCATATGAGTTAAGCCTTTTCCTTTCTTACATTTTCCTCAGGTAAGTTCGCTCTTTGCGAATTTTATAGAAAAAAAAAATGCACCACCTGTTGCCAACGCTGTACAAAATTGGAACGCGATAGGCTAAGAAACTTATTTTTGCGGTCGATTTAAAGAGCCTGGCCGCTATTTGGAACACGGGGTATATACAACATATATACAAAAGGCGAAGTAAACACGTGGCAGATGTGGCGTCATGGAGTCAGAGAAGGAGGAGGAAAAGTTGACAAGTAAGGTGCGGGAGGTCCGTAACAGATCATGGCGAAGATGAGCAAGTAGAACGTAATGCCATAGGCTATGAACATGTTCACTGTCCCGGCCCACATCGCCTTTGTGCGGAAAGCAAGTCGTCTGCTTCTTGCGCACGGGTTGCGGTGATTTCAGAACGACGCCAAGTTCTGATTGGCTTTGATTGGAAGGATAGTGGGTAGACCTCAATGCTAGATGCCTTGAAGTCTACCCACTATTTTTTTCTTTGCCAATCAGCCAATAAGAGCGCGGCGTTCTGATATCATCGCAACCCCTGTCCAAGAAGCAGACGAACTCGCGCTCCGCATTGCTCTAATAGTATTTGAGCTTCGTCATTCTCTGGGATCCTTCGGTTCTTCGCCGTGATTGGCTGTCTCTGTGTTCTGCAGAAAAGTTAACTCACGAGCCTTTATGTAGAGAGCGATACATCGACACAGTGAGTGTATACTCGCTTCGCTCGTTGGTATTGTACAAGGTATACGTTACCAATCGCTATTTTAGGCGTAATTTGTTTAATAAAAATAAATTGATAAGCGCAGTGCAGTGAAGCTTTGCACACAGATGTCTTTAGGTGGTGCATTTATCATATACAAATTTTGTGAGTGTAGGTTAAAGAAAAAAAAATATATAATAGGGTTGTGCGAATATTCGAAAGTTGGAATAATAGTTTCGAATGATACCCTATTCAATATTCGCTTCGAGAAGAACTGCACTATTCGCATTTTTCGAGGTGATGATTGCGGCGGGTCAGCCCCGTTGAGCGCGCTTCTTACCGAGCACCGGTGCACTGCGAAGAAGCAATACCCGCGGAAGCGAGCTCCGCGGGTGTTGCTTCTCTGCATTACACCGGTGCTTGGTAAGAAGCGCACTCAACGGGGTAACCCGCCGCGATAAACACTTTGAAAAGTATGAATATCGCAATAGCGTGCTGGGAAGAAAAAGCATACATTCAAAGCGGGATGGTGCACGCGTGCCGGCTGTATTTGAAAATAAGTAAAAACTTTCTGATAATGTATATCTACATTGTGGTAAAAGTTTCAAAATTAAACTGACTGTTACACAAGAGTATATGTTAGGCAGAGATGCCCTTACAACCTGTGCTCATAATGCATGATTATTTTTTAACTCGAGATTAGAGAAAGAATATTTTATACAGCACGGATACAATCTCTGTTTATCAATATTGAAAAGGCTGAACTTGATATATGCAGTGACATTAAGGTGTTCAGGAACCAAGTGAAAGTGCTTGTTGCCGAACTTTAAACATTGTGTGTTTGTTGCTTTGCGTTTGAAACCTCCAATTGTGTTTTTCTTTTTTCTTTTTTTTTCTGTTTATATTTATATATTTGTGCACCAAAGAGGAAACCTGCATGGTTGTTTTTGGGCACGTAAAATAAAATAAATAAATAAATAAAATAGCGTATGTAAATAGCTTGGAACATTTCTCAGTCATGTAAGTTGGAATTTCGGTCAGTCATAGTGCTTTCTTGTCAAATGTATGTCATTAAACACAGTGCTAAAACAGCTTCATACTTGTATTTATGTGCATAGTCGGGCAATGTTAGCGTGAACACGGCGTTGGCAATTTTCTGCATGGGGGATTTACGTATCAATCGAACAAAGGACATGTGGTAAACTACGCAGTAACACTGAATCAGTAACTCCCTGTTCATGTAGACGATGAAAATAAAATGAAGGTCAGGTTTATATAGTTCGATTGGCAATAATTAAGTTTTGCATGGTATTGCGCTATTCTCTCTGCTCGTGCATATGTTCGAAGAGGCTTGTTCGGCGTTCAAAAGCACCACCCGCACGCTGGAACTCTCTGAAAATACGGAGAATCCAGGAAAATACGTGCCCGATAAAAGCTGCCAGGCGTAGAGAATAATAAAAAGAGGCACCTTTTATAGCCAACATACTTTATTCTTTACGTTTTGAATTTCCTTAACCGCTCGTAAAGATGCACGACGGGGTCATTTTCAGATATGTGACAGGACTGGCATAATTAGAAATTAGAAATATATAAGCGTCACCAGAATGCTGGCGAGCCTTGAACACACTCTACGTTCCTTTCGATTGTCATTTTGCTTAGATTCGACGGTCCTATTTGCACGCATTCTGTGGACCACAGGTTGGGGCCCGAAATATAGCCAAGTTGAACCTCGTTCGCGGATAAAGAAAAATGATGTAACTAAATCAACTACAATAAAGGTGCACATATACTATTCGGTACGACCCACAAAAGTGATCCGTATTATTTTCCGGTGAAGAAACAAAATGCTCACATTAACTGAAGAGCGTGTTGGTAACATTGACTGGCAACAATAAGGAATAAAACAAACTCGGGACGAGGGACGACGAACATTTCTCGTCCCGAGTTTGTTTTATTCATTCTGTTGCCAGGCAAAATGCGCGCGCGTTTTCCCATACCGGGAATGCAGAGGAGCCCCGCAAAAGTAGAGCTGTCTGCTTCAATCTGCATTCGGGAGGTCGCATGGAGGGGGATCGGTGGCCGAGTGGGCTAGCGCACACCAGCTTGGAGCATGTGGAGCGAAAGCTCGCGCTGCTAAACCCAGGATCCACCCCTGTCCCTTTCGATCTGGATGAGCATCGTACCGGCGTGCGGTCGTGGATCACTACTGCGTGATGCACGTTAAAGACCCCAGGCTAGCGGTGGTACTGCACTGGCTAAATTGCTCATCTACAGCGAGTGACTCGTCGCAACTTTGAAATGGCTGACCAACTACACGCTGTATAAATATCCGCACAACCCCAATTATTAAGTCGCATGTACACTAGCGTCAGTTGTACGTCTAGCGTCCATTATAATAACCCTATTGGAAGGGGCGGGGGGTGGGGGGGGGGGGGGGGGGCTACGCAGCTGCCGGGGTTGCTTTTGCTGCTTGGGCTTGACCATCGACGATCCATTCCGACACACTGATGTCGGTGACTGAGCAGTTTCATCGTCGCTGCAGGCACGGCGATTTTGCTGCGACAGTGCATCTCACAAATCCGTTCGTTCATGTTCCGGCGAGACACGAACCAATACCACCTAAAGACGCCTGCGCCTGACGTCATCTCTAATGGATCCCCCGACTCGCCCTAAGCGGCAAGCACGCTGAAGTTGAACGACGCCGCAGAGCGGCAGAAGGCGCGCTCGTTGTGAGACGCTTGTTCGACTTCGAGGTGGGGTTTGGTGTCGCCCGTCTATTTTTATACCCCTCTATATGCCCTTCGACGTAGCCATGTGTGCTGGTTTACAGCCCTCGATCCAAAAAGGCTATATTGGATTGGACTACAGGTCTGCCCACTCTAAGGTGATCAAGAAGAGGCATACCAGTCTCGTGAGTGGATGCGGCCCTAAAAAGGTCGTGCTTCCATAGTTTCGGTGATTGCTTTCGGGCGCTGTGTAGTTGACTGAGAGATGCTGGGTTTCCGTATGGATGTTAATGGTTATACCCTTTGTAACGGGCGGTAGCTTGCGCCACCTAGCCTAAGTCTAAAAAGACAAACATATGATTCCTCCCGCCCTTCTAAGCCAATTGTATCCCCTTAACTATCACCAGGCAGTGTGGGATATCACCAGGACGACCTTCGGGGGATCGAGCAAAAAACTAAAAACGTCCCCCCCCCCCCCCCCCCCCCCCCGCATCTTCCCCCCGGCGAGGGAGTCGCTAATAGTTCTGCTGGTCGAACACACGTAGGACGAAACCGTCCGATCCGACGTCCGATCAGGCGATACGACGGTCGGAGGCGAGGGTTTTCAACGCTCTTCGGTGCTACGAAAACCCTCGCCCCCAAGGTCATTCCGGCAGTCCGCACGTCGGATCGGACGGTTTCGTCGTACATGTGTTTCGCGCTTTACCCCAGCACCAGACCCAATGGGGGACAGGGCTGAGACTTCGGGCCGGAGCCACACGGGAGGGACTACCCAATTTTCCACTCAATTACTCAATTTCTAAGTGAGAGCTAAAAAAAAAATAAACTGTTTCTCTCTACCTGCACCACCTGACGGTATAACAGGTTTAATCCAATATAATATAAAAAATGAGGGCCCGTAATTGGCCAATTGTTTCTTTAGTTCTTAAATTTTCCACTGTCCCGCCTGTCCCCAGCTGTGCTAGTTAATTGTGCATCAATCAATTTTCCCTAGATAATTTCAACCAATCTTCGTCCTTTCGTCGCCAGCAAAACCCAGGGCCCTGGCTAAGTGTGTTACCCCTTCAGGAAGGGCAGGGCGAAGCCCCGTGCACTTCAAAACCAAGTGCTCTAGTGTCTCGCTCTTATTACGATAGGCAGCACATAATGTGCCTGTCTTCTGAAATTCAGCTCTATTTACATCCTCGTCCTCAAAACTCCCGTTCTCGCCTCAAACAGTAAAGTACTTCCCAGTGAATTGTCAAACACATTTTCCTTTCTTATGTCCTGTTTTTGTGACCTGTACATTGTTAGAGCTCATTTTTCCTGCATTCTTACCTCCCACATTTTTCTTCCTGCCTCTTTTACTCCCTTTCCACTGAAGTATAGTCTGCTCAGCCCCAGCACTAGTGTGTAGGTATTTAAATGTAAGATTTCGGGTTCGTTTGTTCATTTTGTGTTTAAACGTTTAATGTATAAATACTTGAATACCTTCCGTGCCCACCACTTCACGTCTATTATAGTTCCATAGTACGTTGAGCTTCATAATCGATGCATTTATTTTCCCTTTTCGAATTATATTCTCCTCATGTTCCTCTATATTTCCTTCCCTCATTGAGCTAGACTCCCAGATATTTGTATTTTCCTACATATTCTATTACAATGCCTTATATCCTCAAGGATTCCCTCTTTCCGTCGTTAAACACCATTACTCCAGACTTGTTACCACTATAACTCATGCCCAAGGTGTCCTCTTCCTCTCCACATATTCCAGCTAGTTCCTGTAACGTATCCTGGTTATCTGCCATAAGTACAATGTCGTCCGCATAATAATTTTATATAACTCACATCAAAACCTAAGTTTCTCTGCTCGAATTTATTTTCCATTTCACTGAGGTATATCCCGTCGGCCCTGTTGATCGACATTACCAGTACACTTGTAAAGAGGGTTAAGGTGATTTCTCCAACTAAAAAAATGTTAACAGGACGAGGACCGCTGTCATTTCTTACCTGCACAAGGTATCTCACAATTCGAAAAAAGTAGGAGGCCGGTATGTTATCCCGGTTGTGTTTTCCGCCCCCCAGAGAATCAGCCAAGTTTGTTCGTGGGTCAACTCGAAGGCAGATGGGCTACAAAAAACCGGTGTAGCAAAAAACATGCCAAACCGTTTGTGTCTTGTACTTCGGGTGTTGTATACATGATTCCCCTCTCTTTGGCAAGGTCTATATTCTACAAACCGGTAGATGCTTGTACTACAGGCTCAAGAGTCAGGTAGCACGACTATTCCCTGAGAGCTACGACTGGCGGCCATCTATCGGAGCACTGTGGGACTTGCAAGTGCAACCATCCTTCGATGAGCCCGCTATGTTAGGAAGGCACCGAGATAAGATGACGAGAGAAATGATAGAGGCCTTCCACATTGTTAATTACGGAGCACAATGTGTCAGCAAGCCATCGGTAGCGTTATCGGTAAAAGAAATGCTTGTTTGACTATTAATGGGGGCTAGTGATGCGTTGATAGGTGAAGCCCTTTGTGACGAAACAGTTTGGGTGGCGCATGCGTGGTTGAGTATGCCATTTATCTTTTCCTGGTTTCTGTTTTCACTGGTAAACATTTAGTTGCGAGTCAGCCCACGCGTCCTGTGTTGTGTGTTCCTTTTCTTAGTAATCGTTGTTATGCGCTGTTACACCTACATCATATGTGACTTCTACCAACTAGCTCTCTACTTTGATAAAAAGTAGGATCCTGAAGCCGCCGTGCCATTGGTCGGCTTCGAAAACGCGGGCCTTGACGTCAGCAACAGCTCCGGCGTTGGTGCTGGGTCGTTGGTCTTCTGAGACGTCTCTAAAGGTTCTAGTGGGTTACTAGCGCACGAGACGTAAAGACACGAAATACGCTGCACATCCGTTCAGGGTCGGGTACTGTCTGGCGTTCCCGTGGAATGCAGACGCCTAGTGGCTGTCATAGACGCCACTAAGACGCTGAATTTCATTCCCGTGCACCTGAACCGGAGAGAAGACGCTTCTTTGGTTACCATGAGACAGGTCGAACGTGCGATTAGAATCGCGCGCTAGCCCGCTCGATGCTCGCTGGTCGTCGTCCGCACAGGAATGCGAGGTCGATCTCCTCAACACGCTACAAGACGTTCCGGCGGTGATGCTGACGTCGGCGCTGCGTGGTGCCACCAGCGACGACGTTTGGGGGAAAAAGCGCAGGTACGCTAGGAGATGTCGCCTGTAAGTACCATATCGTAGCGACAACGTGTGCACCTTGGTTTCGCCATACCCACAGCATGCGTGAGTGTCTAAATTGTTATTCAATCATACCTACTATGCTCCAAAAGTAGCTCATTGCGATTAGAAGTATACTGGCTCACAATAAGTAATTTCGTACTACACTTACGCATTAGCTTTTGGACGGTATTGTAGTTTCTCCGTAATTGCTTTCCTTCGAAGCTACCCGGCTTCAATGGTGTTGATGCACTTTCCTGCAATGAGATGTGTTAGTCCATTCCTTCTTTGTCCAATGAGGATTCATTATACGGTCTCGTTACCGGCAGCCGTCAAGCTGTGTGCCTTTGTTTCACCTTCTTCAATCACGGCACGACATCGGAGCTGAATGTTGCGTATACCAATCGCTTGCTTTATTATTATACAATACCGACAAGATTGTTATCGCAATCACTTCGTTTTAGTTCTTTCTCTCGGGGAGGCCCTTTTGCTTTATGTGTGGCTTCCCCAGCGCCCCTCTGTGGGTGATGTGCAAGGAGATTACAGTGGGCAAGTGGTGGCGTCCGTATTCTCCACATATGGAGAGGAGTGTAACGAAGTGGGCGTGGCCACGAAATGTCTCCTCAATCTCCCGGCCAATATAGAAACGCAGTTCATGGGCCGCCATGTAAATATGGGTCCAACAATTCCGCGTTGTAAAGCACTGTCGTGGCAATGCGGTTGCTTGTCCAACGTGGCGGCGTCCACTGAATCGATATCGAACAGGTGAGATTCGGATCCCAATACTTGCCTGGCCAGCAGGAAGTCGTGAAACCGGGTCGAGAATGGCGTAGAGGCTCCGCTTCCAGCTCAGCGCTCGTTGCCTTCCGTCATGCTGTGACTGCGCGTGCGCATCGAAACCTGTGCGGCAATCGTATCGAAAGCCAGCCGTGACAGCGGGCAGACTGAAGGCAAACCACAGGCACGGAGCAGACGTACACGTAGCCGACCGAGCCGATCAGAAGGGTAAAGTCGGCAGCAGAACGAGCCAAAACCTGTGCGCTGACGTCGAGTCGTCGACGGTCCCGAGAGAAAGAACGAGAATGAGAGCGACAGAAGAGCAGAGAAAGAAAGTAGACGAAGGGTTAGGCGTGTTCGTTTTGTCATGACAAGTTGAAGTGGCTCGAGCGCTTGTCGAGTTTATTGACTTCTATACAATGCGACATTCCGGTGTTTTCCTGTAAAGTCGAAAAGAACAAGGTACAGACCTTACAGGTGGCGTTTTGGTGGTTCTTCGTTTAAGGCGTCGCCAGCGATATGGGCCCACCGGGACCGCACACTGGGACCGCCGATGTCCGCGTCTATGCCCCGCCGTTCCGAAGTGGCCCCAGTGCATGGGACCTTTCCCTCTAGATTATTATATTAACCCTATATGAAGCCAACCGAGCGCGGCAAGCAGACGATGAGAGCAGCGTCGCTGAGCGTGACGTCATGCCGGGTCCTGGGGTACGTCTTTGGCGCTGTGCATGCTCGAGCAGGGGTGGATCCAAGAGGGGGGGGGGGGGGGGGGCGATGGGGGCGGCCGCCTGTTTCCCTAAACAAGGTCGACCCCCCTCCCCTCCCCCCTTCTCGGAGGGCAATTTGACATGTTTGGACCCCCCGGTGCACAAGAAAGAATGGGAGAATAGCATCCTTACAAATTTTCCCGCACCCCCCCCCCCCCTTCCCTCACCTTAAAACGGAGTTCTGGTCCTCCACCAAAAAAGCAGGATATCCCCCCCCTAGCACCCCCCCCCCAAAAAAAAAAAAAAAAAAAAAAAAAAACGAAACAAAAATGAAAACGGACAGAAGCGGATTGTTGCATGACTTGTGTCGGAGTCGTGTCGCCTCACACTTTTCGAGGTATCCTGCTTGGACGAGCCTTCAGTGTGGTCTCAGCGCTTTTGAAGCACCACGAGTTGGCGGACGGTCAATGAGGTGGGCGCTCAGTGTGTTTTCGCCTGTAGATGTTCTATAGACAGAGGTACTCAAACTTTTATATTTCGAGGAACGCCAATAGAACGAGGTCACCAAGCGAACTGCGCAGGCGCGCGTATTCCGGGAGTGGTGCCGCCGCCATGCTACTTGTAGTCATCGCTTTCCGGCTACCTGGCTGCATAGGGCTGTGGTACGCGTACACATCATCATACTACATCATCGTCTGGGACGCCCTGGTATCAGCTTGGATTCTCCTGCATGTCTGTACTTTACCAGATATGTTGGTGATGCCTTAAAGGGACACTGAATCGAAACTCAATAGAGATAAGTCAAATAGGATAAGACAAACCTGTCATTGATAATCGCATAGTCATATTTTAAGCGGATGGCTATATTTTTCGTTCTAAATGCCTGGATTTTGGCGAGCGCTTCAAAATCAGCCGTCGAAGAGCGCGATGCATCTCGGGAGATCCGGTCGATCCGGCGCGGTCTTGACGTCATCATGCCTCGGAGGGCCAAGCGTACCGTAGTTGTGAGTCTTGCCACTTGGAGGCGTCAACGTGTTACAATCTCGCAAATCTCGCTCAGCCGAAGTATGGTGCCTGGAAGGCGTCTCCGACTGGTGTGTTTACCGCGTCCCAAAAAGTGGTCCCTCGATTTCTGCCTGATGAGGTCATAGAAGTGTCATGCTGTCGCCAGTCGCGATCCTGGCGGTGTCCCAGCAGCTATTGTGTATGTGGCAGACGCCTGTTCTGCTGCAGGTCGCTCTCCATTGTGACAGTCCATGGAAGCTAGACTAGCCGGAAGTTGGGACGCTTGAGACGCGGTGACGACAGCGACGCTCGCGTTCGCTCGGGCTTTTTGCCAGCATTTCTACGACCAATCGCCAGGATCGTGACATGCAACAGCATGACACTCCGGCTTCTGTGACGTCATTTGTTGCCACTTCGGGACCACTTTTGATGTATGGGGGGAATAGGGACGCTAAACACACCAGTCGTAGACGCGCTCCAGGCACCATAGCCGAAGTACCCGAGCGCTGTATAGCATATCGCGGAGCAGGCGGAGCGGCCGCGAGTGAACGGTTGCCGACCAACGCGACGAGAGCGGTGGGTATGATGACATTGATAAGGACGAAAACGCCGCCACGCCTCTACATCACCAGTGACCATGATGGCCAAAAGGCGATTCGGCCTAGAGTCGTATTTGTACGACCTGCCTGCCTTGTCTTCGTCGTCCGCAACAGGTAACAGAGCTTATTCACGAAACGATCTTGCAGCAAAATCTAAAAAGGGATCCGTATTCACGAAGCGAAATTATCGCAAATTTTTCGTAGGCTACATTCTAAAAAAAAAAAAAAAAAAGAAAAAGGGAGGAGAAATGGAGGAAAAAGCGATGTTCCTCCCTGCTGCCAACAGAAGGGAGGGAATTGCCCCCGTTCCTCCATTTCACCGATTTAGATGCAAACCCTTGAAAAAGGGACGAAAATTCCTCCCCCATGTTACCGGCACCAGCGACGGTCGAACCACCGCTGCCGCCGCGAACATGTTTAATGGAGGTGACGGCAACTTGAGGGCTTGGTTACCGTCACCTAGAGCAATCTTACTACTGTCCATGCGCGGTGCTAAGAGAGATAAAGCGGAGCTGCGGGGGATATCGGAGGTACACTATAGTTTAACAAAAAAAGTGAGGCGCGTAGCGCGGCGTGTGTCGCGAGAATCACGCCGTATGTGCCCGCTTCGAGATCGCACTTGTTCATGGTCGATGAAACCTTGCAGCTGCGATAAGTACAGGTGGCGATTTATCACTGACATGGCAAGTACTACCACTTTCGTCGCTTACGTGCTACAAGACAAGTCGACATAGTAATATATCCTTAACCAGTTCGCCTGCCTATCTGCTTTAACTTTATTGACAAGTAGAGCGCACACAAAATAAATCGACTTGATTTTTTGGCTGCGTTGATGCTGCTGTGGGGGTGTGTGTTCTACTTGTGTTCAGTGTATTCTGCGTGCGCAGTGGTATATGTGTATACCATGTAGCGTTCAAAAGTCGGGGGAAATTAAAAACAAATTAGCACTTCTTCTTTTTCTTTTTTTGGCGGTTTGAGCGCCATCTGGTGGAAACTATATTAATTACACGAGGGGAGAAAGTTTCCTCCATTGAGAGGAAAAAGGTGGCAATTTTCCTCTCTTCTTAGGGGACAAACTTTTTCTCCACAAGCGAAAATAGGTGGCAACTTTCCTCCCTTCTTAGGGGAGCGAATTTCCTCCCCGTTTTGTAGGAGGAAAGTTCCTCCTTTGATAGAGCAATATATGGGACACGCGAGTTCCTCCTTTAAGGGAGGAAGCTTTACACCTTTTCTTTTTAGAGTGTACAATGAAATTTTACGACCACGCCTACAACAGCGACAAAGCTTTACGCACTTTTTATCATAAAATCTACATCGCCGGCAACATCGCTTGCTTACATCGTCGCAACGACCAAGGTGCATTTCTATAAGCTCTCTGTGCGCGTCACAACAAGACAAAAAAAAAGTACTTGAAACTAGACGTCGCGGCGGAGACAAACGCTGGAACCATGGATACCTGAAAAAGCAACGACAACGATCCCACCGACCAAGCGACCACCAAAGACTCGCTAGGCTTAGCAAAACACTTCGACGACCCGGGACAAGACCACCTGCACACGACCGGCTGGCTTGAGGAATGGAATACGCCCACGCGACCTTTGTGGACCCTTCTCGTGTGAATAGTGTAAACCCTGACCTCTATTTTGGGGTAAGAAGGCCAGTCTTTCCCCTCGTCGTGCCTAGCTTGTTTTCATGCAGCGGTAACGAACGCTCTCGTCGAAAAGGGACACTCTACTCGATTGAATCTCCATTTTTGTGTTATATATAGACCTTTCCAAAAACGAGCTTTTGGCCGGTGCCATTTTGAGCGTTCGTGCGTATGGCGCGTGCTTTGCTCGCTTTCCGAAGCGACGAGCACGCACGTGCTGGGCTGTGAAGATCGCACGCTGGACTGTGATTTTGTAAACATTGGAAAGGTCTATAGAGCTCAAATAAACGCCATATGGATTGCCTTCGCAACATGGGTACATACATGTTTTTTAGATGTCCATTTTATTCCGACATGATGGTACGCCAACGTATGTCGAGTTAGAGCAGTTTTTGGGAGCGACTCAATGCCGGTTCAATCTTTCTCTGCCGAGCGTGACGTCAGCATCGAGTTGCCATTGTCTAGAGGCCCAGCGGTTCATAAGATCGGTCGTAAAAGATCGTTCCCGAAGCGATTACCAAGAACGCGGTGACAGTGCGGTTCCGCTCCCAGTGCGAACAGGCATTTACGTGGATCTTGCTGACACTCTTTTACTTCAAATGTAGCTACCTGGACGTTGGCTCTCTCCCGCATCCCCGAAGCCACAAAAAACGCCGCAGCGATTTGTTTACATGCGCGCCGCTTTGCAGAGCCGTACGGGCCGTCTCCTTTTAGCAACGATGGTAGCTGTGTTGACTTCTTAGCCATCGAGTTCGTTATCAGTTGCAGTCGACCAAGGCGGCGATCCCGTCATCAGGAAAAGTGGACATTCAGGCCCGTTTAAATAGACATTTCGTAGCGTGAATATTACATCGCTCGTACACAATCCCCAAACCACCCAAAATAAGCGTTGCCGGAAATACCACCCGATACTAAAACGAACGGTGGCCAATTCTGCTGTTACTTTCTTCAGCAAAGCGCCTCGGTACTACGTTCAGGCCTAAGTAATCTCTATGAGTGACTGTACTTCTTGTCGTGGCGCTGCTCTTATGCCCGAGTCCCACTAGAGCGACATACAGAAACAAAAGACAACGACAAGCCTCAAACCAGAGTCTTTCGCGATTTGAGAGGCTTTGTAGAATAAAGGAGGCTATGCTCAAACACGAGCATCATGCACGCGAGGGTATCTTTGGCAGGCTTGCAATCGCTCGTGCTTGCTTCACGAGCACCGAACGACTAAACGCCTGCCAAAGGTATACCATCGCGAGCACGCTGCATGTGTTTGAGGCTTGTCGCTGTCTTTTGTCTCTGTCTGTCGCTCTAGTGGGACGCGGGCATTACGAACATGTTGTCGTCACGACATTCCATCAAAGCTTCACAGACAACCACGAGGTGGTTTTTGGTTATCGTTTTATTCAGTTTAAAATACGTTTTCTCGTGTTATCCTACGGAATATTGGTATTGGTGAAGTCCTATTTTAACCCTCTTCATGTTCAAGCAAAGAGATGGGCTCTAGAATTTGGTTTCCGTACCCCTTTAAGCGCCATCGAAACCAAATCGTTTTTGTGCGCTTGTAGCTCATGCGGCTGCCGGAAGTGGCGTATTTTGTGACGTCGCGCTGATTCCTTGCTCCTTCCGGGCGCGCATAAGAAAGTTGGATGATTTCAACTTGTTTCTGAACTCGCACGACAGCTCGCTGCGACGTAGTAGGGCGCTCCTCTCCCATATCCTCTCCCGGCCAATCGGTGGAGGGCACCAGTTCCGGCTCCGCGTTTCTTCGCCGTCTGGCGCAGATGCTCTCCGCTCACTTGAAAGCGCACCGTCCTAACCAACGCGCACGCTTGTGACTCAGAAAGCGCACCGGAAACAGCAAAAACGTCAAGAAATACGCAATTTCCGGGAGCCGCACGACCTACGCGCGCACAAAAACGCGTTGGTTTGGATCACGCTTTAGTTTGTCAGCAAGCGCAGAAAAGCAGTTCCAGTCGTCTCATCGCTTTAGAATCGTTTGTCGTCGTCTGCTTCTTCGTCTTCGTGAACGCGTGAATGCGCTGCGGCCGCGGAAAAACAAACAAACAATGACGCCACTACTCGAGCGAAAGATGGCGAGAGAGAAAAGGGGAAAGGGCTACCGGCGCTTTCCCCCTTGCTGGTGCGCTAGAAAGTGTGAAAGTCCCGGATGAGAGGCTTCGTTGGTGTTGGCATTGTTAGGTGTCTGTATTGCCTAACTTCTCTGTTTTAGACTCCCAAACTTAATTAGAGTCACTCGCGGGGACACCATTGCTCGGTTATGGGGTTCTCGAATAACGACAGAAATCGTTGAATACTGTCCGAGGACCTATGTAGCTTGCACAGAATCCGGCAAGGCGAGTGGGGCTGCAATGTCTTTAGGCTCCATCGCTTTCCACATGACCCCCACCTCCGGCGGCAGAAAGTTGCCTCCGTAAACCAAAAAGACTTTTCCCCATCGCCATCCTCTCGACTGTGCTCGGAACATTTTGTGAAGGGAGCGCGCACCCAACGCTGTACCGTCGATGAACATGGGGTTACGCTCGCAAGGTGCATGCAAGTTTTCTCCTGATAATTGCTGTTTCAGCTTGTAACTGTTTGTAACTGAATTTATCTTAATATTGATATTTCTATGTTGTGCCACTGACTCAATTTTATCATCTACAACACTTAGTTGAAGGCTCATTTCCACCGCCGAGTGTGGCTGGGAATTCTCGAAAAAGTTAGTTCTTTCGGTTTTCCTGAATCGCAATTTCCTGCGCGATACCAGAGAGCCGTGAACCTATGTTGACCGTCGAAACGCGACTAGATTCTTCTTATTTTCAAAATTAGTACATAATGTAGCTGGAAAGAGACCTTCAATTTTTGTTTCTGAAAGTTGAAGAATGCTCATGCATCGATTTAGAATCGTTGAATCATTGATTGACGCGTTCCGGCAATAGGCCCATCTCGACTTCGCTGTTTTCCATTCACTCCGGCGTGAAGGTGTTTATAAACGTTTTTGAGGATCCCGTGTCGACGGGTGTGTCTTTTGTCCAAATTTGAAAACAGCAAAGTCGAGAGGGGCCTATTGCCGGAGCGAGTCGATCAATGATTTAACGATTCGAATCGATGCATGAGCATGTTTCAACTTTGAGCAACAGAAATTGAAGGTTTTTTTTTTTTTTCAGCTACATTATGTACTAGTTTTGAAAATAATAAAAATCTAGTCGCGTTGTGACGGTCAACACGGCTCTCTTGTATCGCGCAGGGGGTCGCGATTCAGAAAAACTAACTTTTCGACAATTTCCAGCCACACCCGGCGGCGCAAATGAGCCTTCCACTAAGTGTTGTAGATGATAAAATCGAGTCAGCGTCGCAACTTAAAATATCAGTATTAAGATAAATTCAGTTACAAAACGTTACAAGCCGAAACCGAAATTATCACGATAAAACTTGCACGCACCTTGCGAGTGTACCCCATATATGTTCATCGACGGTACAGTGTTAAGCGCACTCCATTCACAAAATGTTCTGAGCACAGTCGAGAGGATGGCATCGGGGAAAAGTATTTTCGGTTTTCGGACGCAACCCACTGCCGCCATAGATAGGGACCACGTGGAAAGCGATGGAGCTTTTAAAGACAATGCAGCCGCACTTGCCGTATTCCAGCAAGCTACATAGGTCCTCGGACGGTATTCGTCGCTTTCTGTCGTTATTCGTGCACCCTATAACCGAGCAATGGTGTCCCGATGACCGGCGGACTGTCGCCATCGAAGCCCTTGGCTCGAATTAAGTTTGGGAGTTTAAAATAGAGAAGAAAGCGCGAACGAAGTTCAGGCAGTGCATACACCCAACACCGGCGAAGCCTCTCATCCGGGACTTTCACATTTTCGAACGCACCAGCGAGAGGGAAAGCGCCAGTAGTCCTTTTTCTCTTCTCTCTCGGTCTCAAAATGGCTCTACCCACGATAAAACGGTCTATATAAACTTGGAAACTAGTGAACATCTTGTTCAATGGGAAAGAACACCAAACAAAGAGGGACCATCGGCTCGACACCACTGAACAGAATCGAGTGTGTCGTTGAAAACTGAGCTTGGTAGTGCTCAGGCTTGTGCATAACGTTCAATCGACAATGAGGCAAGGACAGCTAAGTAGGCTTTCTCGGGGAGTGATAGTTTTCTAAAAGGCGTTTCATTCTGGTTGATAGCCTGTGCGACAGGGTATAGGTGAACTGCGGGAAGATGCCTCCACACGAAAAAGAAACGATCTACAGAAAGACCATGCCTGACGCGCCGTAACAAGTCACATCTGTCACAAAGCAGCAACCATGCCAGATACCTAAAATTAAAAACTTTGGGTGGAGATGTGTTTTCGTGTACAGTTTTTATTCCGTTTTCTTTTGTTTGCGCAAGCTCTGAACGCTAACAGTCACCCGACGGTTGAAGCTTTTTTCTGCGCGGTCTCGATTGGTGTTAAAGGGGCGGTGCACCGATTTTCAGACTTTGGCCAATTAACTGCAGAAATTAATCTGTGTCACGCATGGAACGGAAAACAGAAAACTGTATTTTCTTGCGAGCGCTAGTTTTTATGTAAAAAAAGATGAAACAAATCGAAGGTCAAAGTGCTTCTCAACTCTTTACGTCGCCTTTCGAGTGACGTATTGTGGGGGATCACGTGGTTTTCCCTTGGGTCCTCTCTTTAGAAACCTCAGCCGCTTCCTCCGCGATTATCTACTTTTATAGGATTAGCATCGTCGAAGTCGCGGCGAGCGATCGACACAAAAGACGGTTCGCCACGGGGGTGACGGCGAGTGTAGCAGCGGAGGGGGAGAGGTTTTGTTCATTTCCGCGTATCCCCCAGAGCACGTCACACATCAGTCTCGTTAACCACCACAAGCGGCTGCAGATCGGCAAATATTTTGTTGTCTTCTTTGCGATTACGCACCGGAATATCAGTTTTTCGGGGCAAGGTGACGCGTTTTTAGTCACTTGTGCTTGGATAAACAACATAAACCATACAGATTCCCAATTCTTTCAACACTAAAATCATTGCACTACCCCTTTAATGCAGAATGGATTAATAACGCCAGCTAAAATTAAGTTGTGGCATAATAGGCCACCACAAGGTGGGTGGCGTTCGTTTTCTACCTTTTTGGCGGTAATTGTTGCACTTCTAAATTGCATTATGTGGTGTTTTCATGTTTTGTTTGATAAAAACTGAGTGCTTTCGAAAAAGTCGTTTTATTTTATGTGATGCATATCGGTAATCGCTGCTCTTTTTTAGTGATTGTAACGATCTTTTGACGCATAAGTTGTGCTTAAGGGGGATTCAACCGCTATTTATTTGTACCCTTTTCCTCATAGATGGCGCAGAATTTTTCCGGAACAAACGAGTTGCATGTTCGCAGCTGCGCATGCAGGTCGGGCGCTCGGGGTGGGCTCGGGCCACGGGCTGTTCGCCGCCGACCTCGAGCTAGATCTTCTTCGCTCTGCGTCCGCCGCTGGAGGAAGCTGCCAACAGGCGGCGCGAGATACGAGCCAGTACAAGCGTAGATTGCAGTGGCTTACAAAACGTAGAATAAGCTCTCATTTCCTAATGAATTAGAAGTTCCATCCACGTTCGAAATTATCGAAAGCCCAAGGTGTGGCGTTGCGGCCGTTTGGACCACCGCATTTAACACGCAAACGTTGTTTTGCAAAAAAAAAAAAAAAAAAAAAAAAAAAAAAAAGATTGAGCTTAGTTTAAAGCTAGAAAACAAAAAAGAAATAAAGTGGCAGTTTTGCACTTCCTATGTCGTATATCGGCCTGCTCTTCGTCTGAATACTGGTTTGCAAACCCGCTCTCAGGTTGTGTGGAGTAAAGCCCATCTATCCTGGGAAAAGTGGCGCCAATCACTTTTGTGGAAATGCTAGAGACACGTGCCGTGTGCCACTTCTGGGAAGAGCTAGAGCCACTAAATGAGCTGCGCTTAGAGTATCGGCACTCTGTTCCCCGACATTGTTGTGGGCGCCGGCATTTTGGTGCTTGTGCAAAGTAGACGCAACTGCCGATCGTCATGATTCAAAAGTGCGACTTCCTCAGCATTAGATTCGGTGTTAGGAAGCTCATATAAAATTGCTTTGCTCTGTCGCAAACTGTTTAAACATTTGTGGAGGACGGAAAAGCGTTTCCTGCGATTTCAGTTAATTCTTCAGATAACTGGCAACCATGATTTTAAGCCACAATATGAACAAGTGTAGTTACTCTGAAGCGTAGCTTATTTAGTGGCACTATATATAGAAGAACATGGCGTCTGAAATCTAGCTCAGTGCTGCGCTGTTCCGCCATGATCTTCCCTAGTGCCACTAAATAAGCTACGCTTCAGGGTAACAACACTTGACCATATTGTGGCTTAAAATCATGGCTGCCAGTTATCTGAAAATTTATCTGAAATGACAGGAAACGCTTTTACGTCCTCCACAAATGTTTAAACGCTTCGCGACAGAGCAAAGCAATATTACATGAGCCTCCTAACACCGAATCAAATGCCGGGGAAGTTGCACTTTTGAATCATGACGATCGGCAGTTGCGTCTGCTCTGTACAAGCACCAAGATGGCGGCGCCCACAGCAATATTGGGGAACAGAGTGCCGACCCTAAGCATCGCTCATTTAGTGGCGAGGTCCACACTTCTGCACGTCCAGAAGTGTGGACCTCGTCGAAGAGGTCCACACTTCTGCCCGTCGAGTCAAAAGCAACAAGAAGCAACCGTTTCCCACCAGTAAACTGTACCAAGGAGTTCTGTTCAAGCAAGTGGCGCGGCTCTACTACTCGTCCACGATCGCTCGCCAAGTGCACAGCAGCTGACAAGATTGGCAACGGGTATGGCAAGAAAGGACACTTTCCGTCTGTCTGCCTGTCAGCGAAAAAGAACCACCCAAATACACAAAGCCATGTTGCACTGGAGTTATCCTCGTAAATTCCATAAGTTGAAGGCGCTGCCGGCAAGTGCAGACTAAATTCATTTGATAAAAATCACGCTTTCAAGTACCGCGAACCATTTTTGTGGAAACGCGCAAGACACGTGCGAGGAGCGGGTGCTCCGCTGCCATTCGCTTCCAAGGGCCGCTCATTTCAGTACTACGCCGACAACTGCAGACTTAATTCATTTGATAAAATTCACGCTTTCAAGTACCGCCAACCATTGTTGCGGAAACGCGCAAGACACGTGCGAGGAGCGAGTGCTCCGCTGCCATTCGCTTCCAAGGGCCGCTCATTTCAGTACTGCGCCGACAACTGCTTCCAAGAGCCTCTCGAGACACGGGCCTCGTGCACTTGCGCATTTGACGCCACTTGCAAGACAAACGCAAACACATCGAAAGGCTTGTGTCCAGACAGATAAAGAGGGATCGGTGGCCAAGTGCAATAAAGAAAAAAAAAAAAAAGGATCGGTGGCCGAGTGGGCTAGAGCACACCAGCTCGGAGCACGTGGAGCGAAAGCTCGCGCTGTATAACCCAGGGATCCTGGGTTCAATCCCCACCTCTGCCCGTTTCGATCTAGATGAGCATCGTACCGGCGTGCGGTCGTGTATTATTACTATTGCGTGATGTACGTTAAAGACCCCAGGCTACCGGTTGTACTGCACTGGCTAAATTGATCACCTACAGCTGGGAGACAAGTCGCCCGTTGAGGCAGACTATTTTCTAGGCTGTATAAACATGCACACACCCCAATTTGTTTCCAGACAGGTAACGTAGCACCGGTTCATTCCACCGTGACATAGTAAGATCACTGTTGAAAGAGGTGTTCGTAACAAACAATAGCATAGTGAACTCCCGAGGTTACTTATGAAGACACTAAAGTTATTGTGAGGTTCATTTGATTTTGCCTAAAAATTAGAAAGGTGAAGAGAAAAAAGAAGAAACGTACGCCTCACCTTAGGTAGAAACGTATTTTCTACCTATTGATGGCCCGTTTGCTTTTCTTAGTAATCCGCAAAACGGGCAGTGTTAAATTAAAAAAAAAAATGTTTTGGGCGCCAAAACGCTAACGTCAAAATTCAATTTGCATCTCAGAGTAATCACCTGTTTGTTGGTTAAGAAAATATATTGTAATTGTTCAAAATAGTAGAATTCATGCTTCTTTTTTGTTTTTCATATCCACTAGCCACCAAACAAGGTCTGCATAGATTGAGAATATCTGAAATAACGTTTCACAAAATAAATGTTGTTCGGAATAAGTATTTTAGCCTTCTTTGCAACTCATTCAACTTTTTTTTTTTATTTCCAAATACATATTAGTAGGGTGCCTTCATGTGCACTTTGCTTAGGGTGGTGGCATCTCGCCATTTTGTCCGACACGTTTATTTTTATTTTTTGTTCAGAAGCGCGTGAAAGAGCGTGTTCCCTGCATGCGTTTGTGGCGCTGACTGTGCTATGGCGACATTTTGTTTTCGTCGATTTTTTTGTATTTTCCCCATGAGCGCGTGCTGTCGGCAACGGGTACTACAAAGGGTGGCATCACCCTAAAAAGAAGGACATTGAGGCACCCTACGATATTTCTGCTCAACCCTGCACGATCTGAGGGCGCTTACGAGCCACGCTTGTAGCGTATGCAAGCGTTTGACCACGCGCGCTAACATAGCACACACAAAAAAATAGAATCAACAAAAGTATCGCCTTCACAGCCAGGCCTTTCGCTAGGAGTCTGCTGATGACTATACTTTGTTTCACCTTGTGTTGTACCGCAGGAAAGGCTACAAGCGCGAGCTCCTTGCTTTAGGGCACATCTCGGCGCCACAAGCTCTCGTGCACCAAGGGCAGCTGCCAACGCTATGAGCTCGCGCTTCTAGCCTGCGCTGCGGTACAACATAAGGTGAAACGAAGTATAGTTACACTTTTTTTTTGCAACGTTCAAAAAGTGCCGACCAACGGAGCCATCAATTGTAATTCTGTTGTGTCTATGTTTATAGAGCGGGAAGTTAGTCAGCTCTGAGGGCATCTGGTGTCTTCGTTGGAGATGAAAGACAGTGCAGTATACCACTGCTTGTCTGACATCTCACTTAAAAGATACACAAAAAATAACCTTTAGTCCCTCTCCCCTTGTCTCCCACCTTCATACTAAACAAATCCAGCCTTCACAAAGAAGGACTTGTAGTTTTCAAGACTGTCTGTCCAAAAGCCCTACCCTCTCCTTCCCTTGCACGTCTTGCGGGCAGCAACACAGAGAAGGAACTGTTGTTAAGTTCGAACAAGGGACTTTGTTAGATTGAAACGTCTAAGGTTGTTGTCAAACGCTCGTGCAATATGGGGTAACAGTACATTTGGCTCGTCTGAATCGCCCACCACAAACGTGAATATGGTTATAAGCTGAGATTTTTAAACTTAAATTTACCAACAAATGAAACCTTGCTTCCGATCGTTTTCTTCTCCTGGTGCCCTTCCATCACGGCATTTAAATTCGTATGTTACCACTTGATAACATAGAAAAAAAGAAAAGAAAAACCTTTGCTTGTTCTAATTAAATATAGTAATCAGCAAAATGCAGACTTGTACCGTACGCATTACAAATAATCAAATTACTTGTAATCGAATACTTTTTGAAATAATTTTGTAATCAATTGATTACTTTGATTAGGCAGTAATCCCAAGAGTAATCTGATTACTTTTTGAAGTAATAAACATTACTTCTATCCCCCTGCACACACCTTTCTCTGAAATGAACAAAATAAAATTTGCTTCTTTTTTCGAACAGAAAAAAGAATGATTTTTGCGGAGCTGTAGGAAACGAGGTCAACCCCTTTGTATGTACAATTTCTGTGGAATGTTCGTGTTTTTTTTTCGCGCTGGGACTGGGACTGGGAAGCCCCAGGGAAGCCCCAGTGCGTGACAAAGGCCATTCAGGGCGAAGTTTGAGGGAGCAGAATATAGCTTTGTAAGTCCTTCGTTCAAACTAGCGCCCTCACGCAAATACACACAGAAATAATAAAAAAAAACAATCCTGCTTACGGTATCTACATAGAACCAGAACCGAAGAATGTCTAAAGCCGATGCAAAATATAACAAAGCCAGTTCAAATATTTTCCTATTTCCCCTACGTAGTCTTTGTGACAAGCAAGGTTTCGAGTTGAGAACTGGTCGGGGCGATCTCTTCCCCTAATGGATACTACACATGATCCGTTTCAAATCCTGGAGCTGCTGCTCTTTTGTATAACATGCGAATTCATCCACATGTGAATAGTAAAATGAGCAACAATCAAGATCTAGAACCCCCTCCGCTTCCCCCCCCCCCCCCCCCCAACCCCAAACTGGCGAACGCCCAAATCATTAAACTTCTTCAAACGAATTCTATGCTTGTGTCCGCAATCTGAAGGTGCAACGACCACGAAGAGGGAACCCGTTTTTTCTTCTTCAATACTTGTGAAAATGTGAAATATAGGTTCGAAGTAGTTCATTGTTATGAGCGCTAAGCATGCAAGTCTTCACACAATAAAGTAATCAGAAAAGTAACGGTTACTTCAAGTAATATCCAATTACTTTTGCAGTCGAGTAATCAAGTAATCTAATCGAATACTTTTTAGCCAAGAGTGATAGTAATTGTAATCGATTACGTTTTTTTAGTAACGTGTACAAGACTGGATACATGACAGCACGCCGGTACGATGCTCATCGAGATTGAAACGGGCAGAGGCGGTGGATTGAATCCACGATCAGTGAGCTTTACAGCGTGAGCTTTCGCTACACGTGCTACCGATCCACGAGCAACGAGACATCGCGGTCGAATTCGAGCTCGAGAGAAAAACAACAACAACAAAAGCAAGAAAATCTCCGGTTTGAGGCATTTAGTACTAGTGTCGCCATCTCGTTTATCAAGTTGGAAATAAAATTAACAGGGTGATTTTATTTACACAAATACGCAAATACAACAAGATTTTGCTTTCTCATCATGGTCTTAAAATTAAGATTATAGGCACCCCTAGTACGTACGGCCAAGCGTTTTGTCACGTTTATCTTCTAAATAACTGTATTTTCAAAAATGCCTCAAACGCGCTAAAAACAGTCAAAACGGTCATATTTCTGGATTTTATTAAAAATCTCCAGAGCTCTAAAAGAAACATCCAAGGGCCGCACAACCTTCATTACGTTATCATAAGTAACCCCCAAAAGAATGAATACTATCGTGCATTCCTGAAACTCAGGTTTGTGTAGCGAAATTTGCCCATTGAGTGACGAGCGGTTGAATCCCCCTTAAAGGCCGGCGTACAACCTCGGTTTTCTGCTGGGAAGATAATCCTCTTAGCGCTCCCCTCTCCTAAGCTGCGAGGGGAGTCAAGTTGGGGCAAGGTAAATCGTGGAGAGGGTATAGGAAAGGAGGGGTGGGCAAAAGTGGAAAGCGCGAAGTGTACGTCGGCCTTTAAGACATGTCGTCGAAATCACATTTATAACAACCGAAATACACTGAGCAAAGGATATATTAAAAACGGCTGCCGCAAAGCGGTGCGGGGGCCCCGATTGAAATAGACCAACGGATATAGACCGCTACGGAGCCATGCAGTGCTCAGGGAGATTCCAACGTACGGAACACTTCGGCACGCCTTACTATGTCTCGTGCATGCCCTATAATTTTACTAAAGTGCAATGGGGTGAATATAAATTATGAAGCAGATCACGATACAAATGAAAAAAAAAAAAAAAAAACGCTCTTTTTCCTGTTGTTCTGTCCTTCTTTCGGGAAGACATTAAATCCGATGGATTTTTGCCTGGTGCTGCTGTTGTAGCTGTAGCACCCTGGCACAAAAGAGGTGAAGTCACTCATTGAAAACCGTGAGTAAACACCCGATTAAAAGTCTAGTGCTTACCCGAAAATTTACAAACGCCGGGCGTACAACGCCCATTGACGCGATCGTAAAACTGGGAAGAACTATACAGGTACCAGAACGCACCGCGGCAGCGGTGGCGTCGCGCAACCGCAGCGGTCACATCAAATCAACTTTATTTTAATGTGCGAACAAAATTGAATAACTTTTCTTTTTCTTTTTTGGAGGACTATTAAAAAAAAAAGGGGGGGGGGGGCTGCAACGATATTAGGTAGGAATGTTTCTCACTTTAAACAAGCTTACTGAGTATAGACCGAAGTGTGCTTGCACGCAACGCCACTGACCAACATTACAACTTCACAAGAAAAGATCAGTTTAGGAACTCGAGCGGCATTCACATGAGGAGGGCGGGCCGCTGCGGTAGCTGCCGAAACGGTGGCGCTGCCGTCGCCGTGACTCCGTGAGCCTACGTGAGATCGGTTCCCCCCGCGCAGCGTGAAATGCTCCACTTACGTCGGTGCGCGTGTCTGCTCAAGTGCTGTCATCGTCGTCAGCCTAGGTTTATCTGTAATTGTCACATCGTGGGTGGTAAGAGACTGGCTGCAGCTTGAGCAACGCTTCGATCGGTGGGGCCTTTCGTTTGCTGCTCTTCGGGATTGCTTTCAAGAGATCCGGGAACAGACATGGCACAGCATCTTCTTTTAGTGACCATTGGCCTCTGGCCATCAAAACCGTCTTCTCGTTGATGACGCGCGAGTAATAACGATAAATGTCGTCGAGCTAAAAATGCAAAGTGATCGCAATGATTTTTTTTTTTCTTTTTATGTGACCGTGAACATTTTTTTTTTCCTTAGGATCGCGTTTTGCCATACTTTTAGGCGCTCAACCTTCTTTGGAGCGGTAGAGAAGTGGCGCTACTCGTCACGTTTTGACGCCTGTGAGGCATACCTGCTGCGACAGCCGGGAGCACAACAGGTCGACATGCTTTCTCATTGATTGGAGATAAGTTCCCGGCACCAGAAAAGAACGCTAACGAGCCTACGACGAGCCACCGATGCGACGAGCGAAAACACGAGGAACCGCGACAGCGACCAAAGTCGGCGACGAGCGACGGGGATTTTTCACTGTCGCTCGTCGCGTCGCTTTGTTTCTAGATTTCTAGAAAACGTCGCTTATCGCCTTGGTCGGTCACTGCCGTCGCTTTCATGCGGTTTGCCTCTTCGCGCGACTGACCGAGCGACAGCGAAGCGGGTCGCCGTCGCTTGTCTTCCGGTATTTGGTCAAAAATTTGTGTAAGTTGCCCTCTGACACTTTTGAAATAAAGAACAAAAACCGATTTCACCTGCGTGTCCTAGTTGTGTAAAAAAACGAAAAAAATAGAGATAAATATTGGCATTTTTGGTACCCCTCAACTCACTCCCGGTCTTCACGATCACACCTGGTCGCACTCTTATGGCGAATTCGCGTGGTTCTTTCTGCGCGCTCTCGAACGCTCTTTGCAGAGCGCGCGAAATCGGGAGGTTGAAAGAGAGTGCTGTCGCCTGATCGGGTGGTTCATTCCGCCTCTCCCTCTCAGAGCGCTCCCTGGCACTCTGTCTGTAGCCGCGGAGTGCGGAGCGGTGCCGGCGTCACGTGGTACTTGGACGGTGATCACGTGGTTTTGTTGACGATGGCCGGCAGTGGTCTGTGGTGGTGTGCGGGGTCCAGCATGACGGCGATTGATATCTGGTTCAACAAAGTGCTTGTGCATTCGACGGTGCGAGGATTACAATGGACGGGACGACATTCGTTTGCGACCGTAACAGGAAAAGTCGAAGTGTGAAGTATTCCCAGTGCTTTCCCGAGATCGTTCATCTCACGGCGGTGAATCCGCTAAGCCTAACCGACGACGAAACAGCTCGCAGAGCTCGCCGCTGTTTTGCCGGGTTTTGTGGTCGCTTCAAGAAATTTCCAGGTTTGGTAAAACGCGTTCAAAGGTTTGTGTTGTAAAAAAAAAAAAAAAAAAAAAATAAAGGGAGAGCCGCATATAATGCACTGTGGTTTGTGTCACATTGCGATGCTTGCACGATATTTCGCCGTGAAAAAAATGCGGTTTATTAACCATTTTATATTTGCCTGCTCTGTCGCACGCATGACCGCTATCGCAGCGCGTTCACTGTCGAAAACGCGATGAGTTGACAACTGTTTCCAAGCGTTGGCTTTCGTTCCGTTCTGCAAAAATCAAATCGCATACTGCTGTTTTCTTATTTTTTTTTTTTACATGCCGATGCGTAAAACAATTTACGTCACAACCGTTATTTCATCACGATGCGAGCGTAAAGCTTGCTCAATCGTCCACCGTACGCTGTAAGATCGTGTTGTTCTTAATGCATTACCAATGTCAAGAAATTTTAATTCCGTGACTGCTCTGAGAATCTCGGAGCGCTCTGAAACCAGCAGTTGTGATCGGCTGAAAAGCATCCCGAGTAGCTCTGGCGGCGAAGAAGGCGCGCTCTGCTGAATAGAGGCGAGAGGCGACCACCCGAATTCACCATTAGTGACGTAATTCGGGGTGCCGTGTAGGTTCCCGTGTTCTCTCTCGGAGGACGATTTCTCTCCCTCTCTCTGCTGACATTAGCGGGCATTATGCTGCAGCTTAGAGCCGAGCGAGGTCACGTAAGCTTCTCGCCGTAGTTCCTTCGGCTGCCACTTGCGGCTGCAGGTGGGCGGAAAAGCTCGATTTTTGCTTTGCGATTACGCAGCAGAATCGCGACATTTTTTAATGAAGGAGATGATTTCTCTATCCTCCGGGACACGATAAACAACGCAAAAATGACGAGATGCAAATTCTTTGCATCTTAAAATCGTTGCACTCCCCCTTCCTCTCCCCCCTCCCCCCTTTTTAAGGCCACCACAGCGCCACCTCTCGCGCGCTCTACGAAATGGCACCACGCCGGGAGGCGAGTTTCCAAACTGTATAAAGCGACAGCTGGTGGCCGAGTGGGCTAACACGTTTCAGCTCGGAGCGTGGAGCGTGGAGCGAAAGCTTGCGCTGCAGAACCTCCTGGGTTCGATCCCCACCCTCCGCCCGTTTCGATCTGGATGAGTTTCGTACCGGCACACGTTATTGTAATCACTACTGCGTGGTACACTTTAAAGACCCCAGGTTAGCGGTTGTACTGCACTGCCTCAATTTCTCATCTACAGCTAAGAGACCGGTCACCCGCGGAGGCGTACCAACATCAAGGCTGTCTATACATACAAACAACAATATTTTTTTTTTTTTCGGCAAGTACGGCCTTTCTTGATTGTTCACAACTGTCTGCTGCACTAAACGGAAACTCGAACGGCGTTGAAGTGGCCGGGACACGTGCTACCTTCTGCAATTGTCTGGAGTTACAAATCTCGCCCTTACAGTTTACTCTAGGCTAAAGTATTTCCTTCATACAGGTGTACTCGTCAACGTCTCTGAGGTGTAAGCGTTGAATGTTTGCTTTCTTTTAGTTCGTCAAAATTTTACCGATTAGCCGGTTAATCGCGATTAAAGCATTAATTGATTAACCGGTAGGTTAGTCGATCAATTGCCTGCCCCAGGAAAAACTTTTCTTCTCTTCCCTCTTTCCGCGAGGAGAGGGAAGTCGGGACTCCGTTCGCCGAGCCGCGCAAAGCGAGCGAAGACAAGCGAAAAAGGCAGCGCCGGCGTCCCGCCAAGAATTGCGCTACGAAGGGCGAATCGTCGTGTCGTCTGCTTGAAAGACTTGTTTAAAAACATTCCTCGCGTTATGCGAAATCCCACTTTGGCAGTATCCAGTTGCTATACGCGTAATGTTGAACGGTTTTAGAAGCTTCTACCGCGCTTACCCACTTACTTCACGGATCACTCACTGGGGGCAGTCGTCAGTGACATGCACGACGCCAACCACGACGGCTATGAGAATTAACCACGTCGCTCCTCCGTCCTCAGGTACGTACGTACGGCACCATTCCACCCGCATTGTGTGACAGTTCTACAGCTATCGCTTGGGGTCTTCTAACGTGCGCCACGCAGTAGTGATACACGACCGCACGCCGGTGCGATGCTCATCCAGATCGTAACGGGCAGGGGTGGGGATTGAACCCAGGATCCTGGGTTCTGCAGCGCGAGCATACAGACGGTTTGCTGCAGCTGTGCGTGGGCGCCGCCAAACTGACCTTCAGTTTTTGTTTCTTTTTATTGCGTTCACTTCATCATGACGACAGCAGGGCAGGTTATTATTGTTTTATGGTAGATTCTACTGTGGGCTTCTCCCCAGCTTTGGCCTTTGTAGAGGTTCGTCAACAGTGGCTCGACATCCAGTAAGACAAGAGAAGGTCACCGATGGCGGATGTAATCTGGCGCGTGTGCAAAGCGTCTATTAATCGACTCCAGATCACGTGACCGCTTGTTCTGGCTGCAAGTTAAAACAACGCAGATCTTTTTTTTTCTAATGTTTTGAACAACGATTTTTTTTTTTTTTTATTATTGGAAATGACGTCTGTTGTTGATGTTGTAGTTGTTGATATTGTTGTAGGGCGTTTTTCAGATACGTACGGCCGACCATGTCCGGTGACCATTTTTATTTCTTTAGAAAAGAAAAATATTTTTTTTTTAGACTCAATGTTCATCAAAACAAAACCGAAATCTGTGTTGCGAAAAAAAAAAAGCTTGTCTTTGCGGAAAAAAATTAGAAGCACACTCAGTGTGAAGCGCTTTCCGCGAATTACGCGAAGTTGGCATTTCAGACACCTCTACCAAGAAAACCGTTGTGGCTACGGGTCTAGAAATATTTACTCACAAATTAAGAATAAGGAGGATTGACTAAAAATCTTTATCATTAAGTATCGACGATGTTAATTTACAGAAAAAAATTGCAAACACGGCACATTCCGCAAACAAAACTTACATTTTATATTATTTTTCTCCGCATCTATAGATACAAGACCTTTCAAAGTTTGCCAACGCGTTGTCCTGTGTATCGTTAATACCGGCGCTAAATATTGTTGTCCAGGGTAGCGGAACAAATTTATGAGAAATGCTCGGATGGGACCATTTTAATGGTTAGGAGTTGTTTTGAAACTCAATTAAAAAGAAAAGTCCATCTTCGATTTTTTTTTTTTTACTCTTCGACATTAAGGCCAATGACCGGTTCTAACAGAGTTTTCAAGAACATGTCACCGTCACACTGTCACCGTTGTTACTAGTGACCTATATAAGGACTAGTCTTCAGTAAGGTAGCGAATTGGGCGTGTTGGTAAACGTTATACATGATAAAAACAGCTTAAACGACGAAGTCGGAGTGAAGACAACAAACACGACCGGACAAAGCTGTTCTCGTCACTAATGTTTTATTAGTAAAAAAATAAAAGATAGAAAACAGCGTAGCCGACATTGATTACATCAACAAACATCTACTCATCTATCAGGCACCACACAATCTAAGGAACTGAAACGGTTCACACACCGCTATTAATATATTGGCTTGCAAAAAACAAACCTCTTTATCTGACAGAGCTACCGACGGCGCACTGTCATGCTGTAAATAAATTGTTTTATTTTTTGCAAGTGTAACATGCTTTGAATTTATATTTGGCGCGTCTTCAATATACAGAATGGGTGATTAATAATTTCTCAAAAATTAGTAAAAATGCGCCCAAAACTTCAAGAATATTACAAAACAGAGAACAATTTTAATGAATTGATGAATTCTAATCGTGTTAAACTGCCACGTGTGACGCAAAATCCGGTAAGCTAAGAAAAAAAATTAAAAATTCAGTGAGCTTTTTTTTTTTTTTTGCATCCGCTCAAGGGTTGGTGAGCTTTTCTCCGCATCTGCCTGTTTTGCGGTGAGCTTTTTTCCTTTGAGCTTTTTTTCCGGTGAGCTTTTTTCCGGTGATCTATTCTCCGCCACCCGGCTCAGCTGCCTACGGAATGCCGTAAGTTCTTTTTAATTTTTATTTTTTACCCCGACCTCGGCGGCAACGCTTGCCATCATGCTGCGCTGTGGATTGTACAAACAGCGTTGCGAAAGTGAAGACATTCTTTTGCAGTCCTGACGTTGAAAGGAAATCTGCAACGATAAAGAAAATGACTCCCCCAGATCGGTCAGAAAAGGTTCGACTGCCTCCGAGGTAGACTTTGCGAGGTAAGTAATTGTAAAACTCTGGATCGTATTACCTGTCTCTTCGGTCTCGCCGATGAAGATCGCCTAATACGAGCATGAGACGAGACAAACACGCAACTAAATTATTAGCACGAATGACTTTGACACATCTTTCCGTGCGTACCTGAGAATGGAAACTGACTCGCTCGCTTTTAGCTCGCATCTATTGCCTTGGCTGCGCTGAGAACGATTCGTAAAAGACTGAAGTAACACCAAAAAAAAAAAAATGGTTGTAGTATTATCGCGAGCATATAGACGTTTTCCGCTTACTCTCGTCCCCAACCGCCAAGTAGGCATATCCGGTATGGGCGACGAAAAAATATTAAAACGTTTCAACCTGCAAATAGTAAAAAAATAGAGGGGAGAGAAAACGAGAATGGGTGACGGTTACGCTTTTCTCCTAAATGCCTTCTATTGGCGTGGCCACGGCAAAACAATGTTTTCGCCCATACTGGAAGTGACGACAATTCAAGATGGCGGCGCACTTGAAGAAAGGGTCTATTCCGTCAGGTAAAAGAGAGTCACCAACGATTAAGCAGCTCGTGCTTTTGTTGACACATTTCCGCGATCGACGAAGCAAACACGAAACTAAATTACCGTATTTCACGAAAAATGAATGCGACCTTCTGAGCAACAAAGTGAGCCTCCCAGCTCGAAACCAAACAATATCGAGCTCGCTGTTTACTGCCAATGCCTTTCCGGCATGCCATGAAGTACACAAGAAGGTTGTGGTATTGTTTCTGTGGATAAGGATGCACATTCTTGCGAAGAAACATAACGTTGAAGCGGAACGAAAGTGAGTGGCGTCGAGGAAATCTGGTAGCAGGAGCACTCCAATGAGAGATGCAGTAACAAATGTGCGATGAATGTTTTGTATCAAGGTTTTTTGTGTTTTTTTTTTGTACCGCAGTTTTTGTATAAATTTTTATGTGATCAAAAAAAAAAAAAAAAAGGTGGTTTCGGATCCTCAGCCACAACAGAACAGTATGATCTATATGTCTATGACGACATCCTGAACAAAAGGGGTTGTTTTGCTGTGCTTGGTATTTGTTTTTGTGTAGGAGGCTGTATATGACGAGAAATGTGCAGTAGTCATTTTTGTTTCGGATGTCTTTGTAGTTGAACAGGAGTGTTTCTTGAAAGGGAAACTGCACTCTAAAAAAAGCCCGTGCGGCTACTTTCCCGCACAACACTCGGAGAGCCAATCACCGCAACTTACGGGGGCAGCTCATCGAATGACGAAGCCGAAACGTATGTTTAGAAATTAGATAAAAAAACGCAGTCTGAGTTGTGAGGTTAAGCAATGCAAAACTCCACGCTTGCATTGGTTAATGTCACAACTAAAGACTGCGTTTTTTGGTCTAAACATGTGTTTCAGCATCGTCATTCGCTGAGCTGCCTCCGTAAGTCGCGGTGATTGGCTCTCTGAGTGTTGTGCGGGAACGTAGACGCACGGGCGTTTTTTAGAGTGTAGGCCAGATGGTGACAAATGTTTAATGTCTTCATGATAAAATAAAAAGCGCGCAAAAAACAAGGACAAGTCCTTGTTTTTTGCGCGTTTTTTTTTTTTTGAATTCATCATGAACTGCTACCAACTAGCCCAACTTTCAACCCTGCTGTAATGTCTTCCCTTGTAGCCATAAATATTTTGTTGTCTTCATCTTTGTGTGTGATTTGTCCCCTGTGACTAATAAAACATTATTTATTGACAATAAAAAAATGCTCTTGTTTAATTTTGAAGGCTTTGCTGAAGGATATCTCTGTCCTCATTTGGAACTCACGCAGTAAGGTACGCCTGCGGGTGTGCGGCAAAGCTTAAACGCTTTGCAAGTGAACTCAAGGGCGTACCTTGCGCGTAAGAACGTCAAAACATTATCTCGAGACAGAGTAAGGATGAAAGAGGCCCTCGCTAATAAAGGAGATAAATAAGAAACGCGCTATTTAAAAAAAAAAAAAACAATTTTTAACTGAGGGGACACAAGTGAGTGCATTTAAGGGGTAGTTATATGCACGAGGCGCGTAAATAGTAGACGTCGCATATTCGTCTGCTCACACATGCACAGTTGCAGGTAGTATTCGACGTTTATAAGATGTGTACGAAGTAAACCAAGCTACACTCTAAAAAAAAGCCCGTGCGTCTACTTTCCCGCACGACACTCGGAGAGTCAATCACCACAATTTTCCGAGGCAGCTCAGCGAATGACGATGCCGAAACATATGTTGAGACCAAAAAACGCAGTCCGAGTTGTGACATTAAGCGATGCAAGAGTGACATTTTGCATTGCTTTGTCACAACTCAGACTGCGTCAGAAAGGAGCCCCTTTCTGAGATCGCCTAAATGCGGTGATAACTCATTTTGCGGGCTCTAAGCATCCTAGAATCGAATACACCGAGGTCATCGCAGAAAATGGGAGGAGCGTGGTTCCAGCAACATCTGACCAATGAAAACGCGACATTTCGTAGAGATTGCAAACGCTGTTCTTATAAAAAGTGTGTAATACTGCAATAAGCGTCTCCAAAAGAGCGCACTACTTTTTTTTTTTTTCTTTTCGTCTTTCGCGGAAGTGATGTGTCGGTCTTCATCGCGCAGATTCCGTCGCTGACGAAATCTGCGCGAGGAAGAGCGATGCGTGTTTCCAAGCCGTGTTTCGAATCCAAGCCGCTGGATTATGTCGTATGGTGCGTCTGCCGCCTCGGGCGGACTGGCTCCTACGCGGCGCGGTTGGCGCGGCTTGCCATTTGCTGCGCTCGAATTTACAACGGCGTCCAACGGTGTCGCATCATAAGAGATGGACCTGATGTCGGCTGTTCGTCGAAGCATCTCTTCCTCGAGAGGCGTCAAGTTAGCGAGAGCCATGGCGCGATGAAGCGAGGGCTACAATGACGAACGACTTTGTCTGGGCGTCTGTAGTCCCGGCTACATCCGGGCTATCCGGGCGACGAGCCGCGCGCTTTCGATGTATCACTCCGCGCGTTCGCCGGTCGGAGACGCGAAAATCTTCCTCCTGCTATTGGCTGACAGTGGTTCTGGTTTCGGGAAAGGCTCCTCCCATTTTCTGCGATGACGTCGGTGCATTCGATCTTTGATTGCTTTTCTTAATGGGAAATCGACCGCGCATCGTCGTTATTTAAAGATTACTAGGACGCTTAGATCCCGCAGAGTGAGTTATCATCATAATTAGGCGATCTCAGAAACCTCCTCAGGGCCCCCTTAAGTTCCGAAGGTCGCCTCGTTCCCTGGCCGACAACATGACCTATAGGTAAGTGACATGTGAACAACCAAGATTACACTTTTTGGCCTTCATGTTTAGCCCCGCGTCTCGCAAGCTAGTGAACACTATTCTAAGGTGGACGATATGCTCCTTCCATGTGTCGGAGAATATCGCGACATCATCCAAATAAGGGAGTGCAAAACCGTCCATACCTCTGAAACGCTCCTGTCCACCTGTCAGGACAGGAGAGTTTCACGGATATTGGAGTTCGTTGGCGTACGTTAGGAAAACTAGCATTTTTTTAGGTGTTTTGGAAACATTATAGAACTAGCGACGCTTTGTGAAAACGGGCGTGTTTTGCGCGCCCGTCACATCATTGTGTGTGGCTAAATAGTTCTGTGGGTGGTGATAATATTGTGGTGTTTGCGCTGTGCCTGGCGACCAGTGCTTTAAAACGCGAACCGCGCACGGTGACCGTCAAGCTACGGTAGAGCAGCGTTCACACTATTCACGTCTTTTAGTCAAAGGCTCACAGCTCACTGCACACCGTATACTACACCTGTGTGCCGTGTTATTTGCATAATCGGAAACCCGCCTTCTCTATACTGCCCATTTAAGCTCGTCTCACGATCGGCTAGACAAACGCGTTTAAAGATGCCACAAACATTTTTTTTTCTATTTGCCTTTGTAACTAACTGAAAGCAGGTACGAGTAGTCCGTCTTTTGGAAGTGCTTCGATGAAACTCTCATGTTTCTTGTCACGGCCTTTCGGCGCGTAAAATGCGAACCCATTCCCGACGATACACCGTTGCGCGAGCAGTTCTCTCGTACTTCCTGGAAAGAATAAACTTTTTGTAGATCCTACGCGGGAGCTTTGTACTACAAGCGGGAGCTTTTGCCGTCAAGTTTAGCGCAGATTGTGCTGGCGACAGCAGGACCCGAAATCCAAAGAGTATGCTATCTTCGTAAAGTTAATACCGTATTAAAATGAGACATCACGGTCCCTCTGCGCAACGCTGTTGCGAAGCGGACCAAAACAATTCCCATTCTAACGTGCTCGAGTTTTCCGTGAAAACTGCATAATGCACGAACACTCCGAGCAGAATACCAGCGCCAAGGCCGACAGTCCCTGCCACCGCCTCCGTCGCCGTCCCCGCCCTTCTGGTTCTTCGTTCGTCCGTCAGAGGGCGAGCGGCGGGCTGGAGTTGCGATTAGGCTGCCTGCTCGACCTACAGGCCTGTTTACCAGAGACGTCACGGCGCGGAAAAGGGCGTGATTTGGGCATCATTTTCATTGGCCGATTTCAGAATACCTGTTTTGAATTTCGCGATACTAAACAGCATTCTGGGAAGGGTAAGGGCCGGTGATTCCAAAAATTGTAGTTAGTTGGGGTAGGTCAAGATATCGCCGGAATGCGCCTTTAAGACAATCCGACCGCAGATAATCACTGGCAACACGAGCCTACGAAAAAATAAATAAAAAAATAATAAAAAAGAACACTCTTGACACCGTGTTCTGATGACGAGCCGGAAGAGCCGGTATTGAGAGCATTTCCGATCTTTATATGTGCACGACTCGAACCTAAGGAGGTTCGAGCTAAGTCAGGTGCGAATTTTTAAAACTTTGAACGTAAAACGAAAAAAAAAAAGAAAAAGAATCGACTGGAGCGTGATCTATTATGCGCATGAGCGGAAATTATAAACGAGCTGACGCCACGTGGCGGAGGCGGGGTGCGATGCTTATTAGATGCACTGCTTCGCATTAGCGACATTAGGGAACTCACCTAATAATTAAAAATTGATATGTTTGCTTTTATATCGTGTAACAATGTGAAAAAAAATACTACTATAATTTTTTTTTTTTTTCACAGACATTTGAGGTTTCTTTTGTAGAAGTTGGGCAACACTGTTCAAAAGTCAAACTTTTAAGGTGCACGGGGCTTCGTCCCACCCTCTTGGGGGGATGACTACGGATTTGGAGGGGGCACTGGGGGTTTTCCGGACATGGATGGACGAATGGATAGGGAAAGAATTGCGGTACCTAAGAAAAGATTGGAAGAGTGGTGGAAGAAATCTAGGGAAGGGTAAAAAAAAATACAGATAAAAGTAAGCAATGGAATCACTTTAAGAAAAAGGGGGGGGGGGGGTTTGTTATAACAAAATTTATACAAATGTAAAAAAAAAGGATGACGAAATGTTAGGTTAGGTGGAGCAAGCTGCCGCCCGTTACAAAAGGTATAGCCATTACAGGATTAGCAAGTATCGCGATACATTTCAGAGATACATTTCTTATCTGTATTTCTGTATCGCGATACATTTTTTTCACCAGTATCTGTATTCCTCTATCGAAATACATTTGGAATCTTTCTTTGTATCACAATAAAATTAGGATGAAATGCATTTCGTTACGTTTCTTGAGAATTTCTCTCTCCCCCCCCCCCCCCCCCCCCGCGAAAAGCAAAATACAGGTCCGAACGCCTTTTTTTTTTCTTTTTTTTTTTTACTCCTGAAAGCTTTAGGGTGAAGGAGATGCTGGGGCATTGTTACTATGTTGACGAAGGTTCCATTCTGCAAAATATTTTCTATGCGTCCTCTTCTCTCTTCTGAGAAGTGTTGCGTAATCGGGGACTCGAACCAGGTGGCGTGCCAGGAGTGGAGTCAGAGCATCTTCATGGCGCAGGTCCCTAGGTAGGGATTTCATGAGTCATTGTTTGCTCGCATCCAATTCCCGCTGCTAACCGTCTCTCTTGACTTAGCGTAGACAGTACACCCAGCCGGCAAAGCTTAGTTACAGTCCGTTGCAGCACGAGCCTGGCGGTGGTTGACTTGAAATAGTAGGATGACTCACGCAGTGAAGCTCAACACCTATCCGAATGCGTCTGCGGCTGCGCCCGCAATATTGTACGGCTCAAGGGCACGTCATCAGCCGACGTTAACGTGACCCGCTGCTCTGATGATCCGAAACCCAGGAAGGAGGCCAGACGTGGCCTCGCTGTGCCGACCCAGACTTCGTACATCTGCGACTCGTCTCGAGCGCGCTGTGTCTCGGAGAGGTTGCACATGTGCCGGCAATATCATGCAGCAATCCAGGAGGTTTCTGTTTGGATTATGCTAGGCGAAGCTTGAGGACTGCAATCCATGCGTCGGTGGTGGAGGGTCGGCAGGAAGAGCCGTAACAACAGGGGTGCCACCGTATCGTTTTTTCAACAGTAACAGAAGATAAGACATGTGTTCCAGGATGCTTCAGGAGGTCCACTATTCTCGAAATTTCCAAATGACACTGCCTGCGCGATCTTCAACGAGGTTACCTACAACGAAAGTACGTATTGCCGTTTCATACAGCAGCCTGGGTAAAGTTTCATGTTCAAGGCCACACCTACAGACAAAAGAATACCAGTTCATTCCCTCGTGACGTCATGTGATCAATGTTGACAGGGGCGTCCTTATTGGACAGGGGCGTTGTGACGTTTTGATGGGATTTAGGGTGACATAGAATTGATTTAGAGGTCGAAGTCTTTTCGCATCGCTCGTCAGACCGACAGGATGTCAGGGAAGGGAGCGCGGTCAATCCTTGATTGAACGTTTTTTGAGCCCATTGAAGACTCCTCTTGTGCCAAGCCTACGGGAAAGTAATTTCAGGATCAAGAACTTCCACTTCAAACTTCAAGCTTCATCTCAGTCGGCGTCTCAAACAAATTTGAAAAATGTATTGCTGTACCAGTATTTTTGTATTTGTATTTCTGCCTTCCCTAAAATGTATTCCTGTATTTGTATTTCCGAAGTCTTTTTCCCTCTTTTTAAAATGTATTTCCGATACGTACCGCGATACATTTTTACAGATATATTTTAGTATCAGTATTTTAGGTACTATTTTAATGTATCCCAGTTTTTGTATTTCCAAATACATTTTTGAGTATTTCTGCCCGACCCTGAGCCATTACCATGCATCCATTCATCCATCCATGCGTCGAATTTTGCGAAAACTTCGAGAGGCGAAAAATCAGCCGAAACTTAGGTTCGTCAAAGTTGGCAACATTCCTATCCTCACTGACAGGTTAAGAACGGCCGGGAGAATATTCAGTCGTCCTGCCTCCAGCGCGAGACCTTCGGCAACACTGGAGCGTCTTGTGTACATCGAGTGCGCGAGCGCGGCCAAAGCACGACGGAAGGCACAGAGCGCGTGCTGGAGGCCGCCCTTTTGACAGACATTTCCATGCCGTCCTCATTCTGTCAGTGACTGCACTTTACTACTCACGACACACGTGACTGCGTGCGCAGTTCGCCCTAGAGATGAGGAGGAAAGTGCCGGCTCAAACTTCTATTAGATTGTTTTTTTTTTTTCTTTTCAATTTTGTTGTATATATAAAGCGGTAATACGCACTGAAACGAAAGCAGATCCCTGTTCTGGCATCCATGAAACATTCGGTATTTATCGGGGCAAATACAAACAGCGTGTGCCCCCCTTCCCCCAAAACAACAACAACAACAAACAAACACAAAAACCAAACAAAACAAATAGATTTCTTTTTATTGCAAAATTAAGCTACGGATTCCCGAATGCTCGAGTCTCCGCCCAAATGGCACTAGCCGTTCGGATCAGATGCCAAAGTTTCAGAATTATAAGTTATTTTTGCTAAATCACACGAGTGATTGAAATTTGTAAGGTATTTTCTTGCATTAGTGGGAAAATGGGTCCCATACCCTGTTTTAGATCCCGGTAAGTGACGCCATTCATATTCGTATAGTCGTGGGCTCAGCCGGCCTCTGTTTTCCCAGTGCAAATTTCCGAAAATCGCTTATAACGTTTGGAATGAGCTAATGACAAGCTCTGATATCTTGGCTTCTGGTTTGGAGCGCTAGGGCTACATTTGGGCAAAGGCTGAGCATTCAGCGGTAAGTAAATTTTCTGTGAAACACGCACACACACACACATACACACACATATACGTACATATCTCTTACGAGTCGTGTCCTTGCATGTGCCACGTTCGGGCAGTTTTCAAAGTTTGTGTGACCCGCACCACTCCAGCCTGGCACAAAACTCCGCGTTCAATGGCGGGTTCACGACGCGGAAACGCGCGTTTAAATGGGGATGGCATGCATAAGCCCAGCGCGGAGACAAAATCCCCGGCGCTCGAGTTTACGGGGTCGCGCGGCGGGGCACCGTTGCAAGTCGCCGGCCATGTCCGCTCGGGTTAATCCCCGATTTTAGAAGAGGGAGCGAGATCGACTCCGGAGTCGATGATCTTGGAGAGGGGGAGGGGCTAACATTGTTGTCGGTCAATGACCAAACACACAGATCCAGAATACTCACAATGATGGCGTTTTACTGTTTTTATATTAGTATAGGACACACAAATAAAGATGTGTTTCTCTCTCTTCTCTTTCTGTTGGGTTACGGACCTTCGGCCGCCACTTATGATCGGTCCTAGAAGTGGAGGAGGCTTGGCGGCCAGGTGTGTTAACGCGCCGCAGCTCGGAGGAGCGAAGCCTCGCGCTTCAGAACCCTACTGGGTTCAATCGCAACCCCTGCCGGTATCGGTCTGGATGAGCATCGTACAGGCGTGCGGTCGTGTATCACAACTACTGCGTGGCTCACGCTAAAAACACCAGGCTAGCAGTCGTATTGCACTGGCTAAATTTCTCATCTGCGGTGCATGGGTAACAATGTCGCCATACTCTGGCAGACTAAACTCCCGCTTTCTAAACAGCTAACGCCTAATTAGTTTCGTTTCAAAGGAGTGAAATGTACAGATTACAGTTTTCTATATTTCAGACAGAAAAAAAAGGTATTTCTCAACATGATTAGAGCCCTACGCGGATAACAGTTTGACTATCCGCATCCGATCCGCGGTATGACTTGATTGCGAAACGCGGGTTGTTCAACGCAGTTTGTTGCTCGTTTGAGGCCTTTGACGTGCACTACGCAATAGTGACTATACGAATGTACATCGAGGCGACGCCTGTTCATCTGTAAATAAGAAAAAGGGATTTGAACCCATAATCTAGCTCCGAGTACACACGAACCTTGCAGAGGACTTGAAGTGTTATCCAGCGGCCCCCAGACGAAGCGACCCATGACGCCTGTCAGCTTCCGGTTGCTGGAATGCGCGTCCAAATGGCGACGGGATGCCCTCGCGGTGCACATATGCCCATCCGACTCCCCGAGCAACCGAGACGGCTCTGCAGCCCAAGATTAATCGTGGGGATCTATAGTTACGGGGGGTAGATGACGCCAACGAATCATTTGTTTTCTTTGGGGCGGAGATGCGGCAGCAAAGCCGGCACGAAAGACCGGTGCCGACTGCAGCGATATCTGGCATCTGCCAGGACAGAGTCTGGTATACACTAAAGCACCGGAAAAAGGCGCTGTGGCCAGCTGACGTCCCCGTGAACTTCTGGTCAAATGAGATGACAAACGAAACCCACCATACCATCACTTCTTACAACGTTCGTGAAACATTTTATGACCCGTTCTCCGGGTGATTAGCTAAAACATCAACAGGTTCGGAAAGCCTGTTGATGTAAAAGGGTCCATACGGCATGGCCCTGCCATAATAATTCCTGGATGCTGTTAAACGCAGAGGTCGCCATCGTCGCGTTCATTAAAGTTGCACTGCTCAGTGAAAAGACACGGCGTTCACTGCAGAGACGATGACGAAAGGATCGGCGGACACGCGTAACGAATGTTAGAAACATGCTTGCTTCCTACTAATGTTTGTTTACAACATATCTGTATAGAGTTTATGTGTGAACAATGTGAAAGGACCGTCGTACAAGGCAGAAACACGCCTCAGACAGTGTCTGCAGTCTGTTTTTTGTACCATGTATTTGCAATGACGTAAGACTACACAGTGTCTGTGGTGTGTGGTGCATATGGTGCGTGCGTGCGTAGGTTGGGTTCCGACGAGCGATGTCTGGTTGCGTTCACAGCGGGCGACACGCCGGTACATTTCGCCGAGAGCACAGAGCCGCGAGGAGGAAAAGAGAGAGAGAGAAGAGGAAAGGGGCAGAGAGGCCGCCGTGATTGGCCCTTGTAGTCACGTGGTACGCGCCCGGCTGTTCTGGCCGTCACCCCCCACAAGCCTCGCCCGCGAGCAGACGCCGCCGGCGCCTTTGGGCTGCTGTGGCTGCCACGCCGGCCTCGCCGAAGTCAAAGGTACGCTGCGAGTGTGTAATCCAGAAAACTGAAAATTTAGAAGTAAGATCGACGCTCTCACAGTAGACAACACGCCCGTGACTCCCAATGTACAACCAGCGAACCTAGGCAGAGCACGGGAGGCACTCACTTGATCGAATGACATTTTAGCGAACGCCCACGTTTCACCGAATGACACTTTAGCGAATAGTCGGACGCCGCGAAGCGGCGTTTTCGGGTGGGCCAAATGGGTTCACATTTTTGTAATGAGCCGACACAGACGGCATGGCGTGGCGGATGGGTTAACGCGCACCCCGTTATTCGCTAAAACGTCAATTCGCTCAAATGTCGCTGTTCGCTAAAATGTCATTCGCTCATGTGATATGGACCCAAATTTTCAGTTTTGTGGATTACACGCTCGCAGCGTACCTTTGACTTCGGCGGGGCCGGCGTGGCAGCCACAGCAGCCCAAAGGCGCCGGCGGCGTCTGCTCGCGGGCGAGGCTTGCGGGGGGTGACGGCCAGAAGAGCCGGGCGCGTACCACGTGACTACAAGGGCCAATCACGGCGGCCTCTTTCTCCCTTTCCTCCTCTCTCTCTCTTTTTTCTCCTCGCGGCTCTGTGCTCTCGGCGAAATGGATATACGCGCACCCGGAGCACCGGTCCCAAAAGCCTGCGGATAAAATTCACGAAAATAATCCCTGGAGAAGGGGAACAAGAGGGACAAAGGACAAACACAAAACTCCAAACACAGCTAGGTGGCTGATGCGCGACCGAAAAAATCCGCCTGGTCCGGGTATCGAACCCGGGACCTCTCCATTACAAGTGGGGCGCTCTACCAACTGAGCTAACCAGTGGTTAGACGTCAGTAGAGCAAACGGGTTTTATCAGCCGCCACCGGTCTAACACCAACAAGGGTGAAGCTTGCCATTTAAGGTTATGATTATAATGCAATTAAATGCAAAGGTGCAAGTGAGCTGGACAAGAATGACGCCTCGCGTTTCTCAGTACCTCCAACCACTGTTCTGCGAATGTACGACGTGCCATGAGCGGGTGGTTCGCCGCCGTTGCGCACTATAGGGCCACGTATTTCAGTTATGCTTCTAGGGGTCGCACGAGGCTCGCGCCTCAGGCATTGGCACATTTAGCGTAGCGCCACCGGATAAGCTACGCTTCAGAGTAACGGCACTTACCCATCTTGTGGCTTAAAACCGTGGTTGCCAGTTATATTTAGCTTTATCTGAAATCGCAGGAAACGCCTTTCCGTCCTCCACAAATGTTTAAACAGTTCGCGACGGAGCAAAGCAATAATACATCAGCTTCCTATCACCGAATCCAATACTGAGAAAGTCGCACTCTTGAATCACGACGATCGACAGTAGCGTCTGCTCCGCACAAGCACCAAGATGGCGGCGCCCACAACAGTAGTGGGGAACAGAGTGTCGATAATCTAGGCGTAGGTCATTTAGTGGCTCTAATTTGATGTTACTTGTAAAATAAACACCTTAAGGTGCTTTAACCGGCGCCGCCGGCGAGCGCCACGAGTACTACCGTGGACCATTGCTTACGCCCTGCAAACTAACGTTAACATCATAGAAAAAAAGTGCAGATCGATTTTAGCGGAGCTTGAAGCAGGATTGATTCGCCGTTGTAAGAGCATCGCCCTCAATTCTCTTGTGGGAACGAAAAGCTGCGGGCAATTACTTTGTGCAGCGCTCCGCTTGAAGGGAAGTTCCGCGTTATAATATTTTCAACCAATGTAGAAACTGTTTCAACCGTTGCCTCTGTGTTCGGTAACTTTGTTAGACGCCGAGATGTTTCGGTGGCGCCACCTCGCGGGCGCTCTCCTGTGACGTTGCGGGACCGCACGGAGTGTTTATGTTAGTTCGCTCCCATGTCAACTGATAACTCTTATTTTAAAAATCGCGTGTAACGTATTTAGGAGTTCTTTTGCATGGGTAGAATTACAGCAGCATATCAAAGCCACTTTTAAAATATACAATCCTTAAAATGTTTAAAAGCAAGCCTGGTGCTTAACGACAGCTTGCGCGGCGCGCGTCATGGCGTCTCTAATTTTGTTTTGCCGTTGTTTTTGTGGAGATTACCACAGAAAAAATTTATTTGTCGTCAAGAGTGTACGTGCTGTCAACTTAGCTGTCCACGCGCGCCCTTTTGTGTTGCGTGGCACAGCACGCGTTTTGGCTAATATGGAGTTTGCTGCTACCAACGCTTTTGTCCTGATTCGATAGTTGCTGGCGAGTATTCGTACAATACTGTACAAACCAAATCTAAGAAACTTTTTTTAGGTGTTTTTTTTTTCTAAGTTGTATGTGTGACAAAGGAGTTTGTTACATTGCGACTTCTGCTCAAAGGCAAAACTGAAATTCCCAGAACGTTTTTTTAATTGCCAGGCTTGGTTTGTCATATTGCCGCGCGCGCAGCTAGCCAAGGTGGCAGCGCGCGCGTGGCCTAACGGTTATCGTGCCTGCCTCCCACGCGAAAAGCCAGGGTTCGATCCCTGGGGGCGTCGCATCTTTTGTTATTCCTGCAATCTAGTTTTCTGGTAAATTCGAGAATCCTGTTGCGTGTTCGAGGTCCGAATGCTCTACGCGTCGAACATTCTGCGCTGATTATTCCAGAAGCTTACGCATGTACATAAGGGGCTCCGCGTGGCGAACCGGAGTCAGTTTCGCCCCAGTGCTCGACTCTGCCCTCACGCCGACCTCGACGCCCGCGACGCTCTGTTTTCTTCTGTTGTTATCGTTTTTCCTTTTTATTTTTGGGCACAAGTTCGCCCCATTAAACGTTTAGTTTCTTCAGTTATTCGCCGCCTCATCACTTGTCCTTCGTGACAATATTAGGGCAATTAGTTAGTTGATTTTCTCCGATTTTCGTTAAGGATGGATTATTATTGTACATTTAAAGTTCACGCACAAACGGTCGTAATGTATAACAGCTATATAACTCATTATTGGGATGCCAAAGTGTCATCGACTGACTGGGTCTTACAGGTGTCGATCGCAGAAATGGTTTCGCACGTTTTGCGCAGAGAGGACGAATAAGCAGACATTTCGTTGAAACGATTCTGAGAGTCATTCACTGCCTCCTCCGGCCAGCTGTTTCGAAAACTATGTTTATAAATTTGCAAAAAAAAAAACAACAACAAAAAAAAAAAACGATGTCATTCTGGAGTTATTAGAGCCCACCACTCACATAACACAGTGGAACCAACCGGGGTGCACGAAGTTGTTTATTTACCACACACATGATAGGTTTTTGAGTTTGGAAATTGCCCGTTTACAATTTGTTGAGTTATTCCTTCCCCAGTTTCTTCTCGTTCGGATAAAGGGCGATTCACACATGTACTTGCGTCGAGTTCGACCGAGTGCAAGGGTTACTATGGAAACAGCTGACTCGGCTCCAACAAAACCGGTTTTAAACCCGTTTCGTTGGAGCCGACGCAGTTGTTGCCATAGCAACAGGGCTGCCAGCTTCAGGGAAATTTCCCAGATTAAGGTAACATTCAGCTCTATGTGGAAATAAGGGGAATCTTGCTAGCTTGAGGGAAAACAAATTGTGTTGCTTGCATGCCTATACCGCCTTGATGTCGGTAGGCCTCAACGGGTGACCGGTCTCTTAGCTGCATATGAGAAATTTAGCCAGTGCAGTACAACCGCTAACCTGGGGTTTTTAACGTGCATCACGCAGTAGTTTACACGAACGCGTATCGGTACGAAACACATCCAGATCGAAACGGGCGGGGAGGTTCTGCAGAGCAAGCTTTCGCCCCACGGCCCGAGCTGAGAAGCGTTAGCCCACTCGGCCACCGATTTCCCCTCTAGTTTGAGGGAAGTAGAGGGGGAGTCGACGGCTGAGTGGCCTAACGCGTCTCAGCTCGAAGCTGCAACCCCTTACCAGTTTCGATCTGGATGAGTTTCATACCGGCACATGTTCGTGTAATCACTACTGCGTGATGCACGTTAAAAACCCCAGGTTAGCGGTTGTACTGCACTGGAAATATTGGGCACCGTAAATATCTCGAATTTTATAGGTCAAATATATTTTTTTTTTTCCCAAGATAACATCGAATTTCAGTGGCTTTCGCTATTTTTGGGTTATTCCCTTCAGCAGTTTGGTGGTTTGCTGTGCGACCGTCTGGCAAAACGGAGGAGCACTCGAACAACGTTTTTCGGCAAAATCAGTTTTCATTTCCCCCTTGAAAACTACGGAGGAGAAACCAGCCGAGTCGAAGCTTCTGAGAGCGCCGCTGTGCCTTCTTGAAAACAAAGCTTGAGTACAAGAAGAAACACTGCGATGTCTGGAGATACAGTCTTACGTGTCCAAGATGCAGACTTACCATGACTAATAATATTTCGTGAAGCTGTGCACGAAATAGTACTTACCGTGCGTCGTGTTCCTTGGGTTCGAGTTTGGGAAATCTCGCTTTTTTTACACCTTTTGTTTTTGGGACTATTATAAAAAGCGCTAATGTATAATTATTAAAGCAGTACAATGTTCTGATGACGTGCATAACATATAATCAAAGATAGGGTCTCATTCGTCAGTTTGAATCTCGCGGTAACACTTCCCTTCGCCAGATTTGCACTGGCCACGGTCTTGGCCCGATAAACTAATTTTCCGAGAAACGTACGCGAGGCGTAAAGTCTACATAATATGTTTCATCGTAAAAATGGAAGTGATGTAGAAAACGTCGAATATTGAGTATTATGTAATTATTTGCGCAAGCGAGGGAAATTTCAGCAGAAATAGGGAAATATGAGGCGTCCCCCGGGGAAATTTTGACTTTCCGTGTTGTCAGCCCTGCATAGCGACCCTAGCACTCATTCGGACTCGACGCGAGTGTGTGCCATCGCCCTTGAGCGGAAGGAAGAGACGAAAGCGCACGGTGACGTCAGAACGCCGAGCTCTGGTGGGGATGATTAGGGGGGTAGTCCTAATGATAGCTGCCGCTGTCTTCACCGCACTCGTCGAATGCGTTAGAACGCGGAACTCCGGCGTCTGGCGTTTGGCCCTCGCATTCGAACGCGTTCGACCAGTGCAGTGGAGACAAAGGCAGCCATCTTTAGGTCTGCCCACCAATCATTCGAACCAGAGCTCGGCGTTCTGACGACCCCGTGCGCTGTCGTCTCCTCTTCCCCAGTTTCAACCGGCATACCTCACTGACAGGGCTATTTTTTGGATGCCGCTCCTGCAACGCTTGTACGCCGTGCTTTGGCTGCCCGGCCGCGTTAAAAAGCTCACCGGACGCCGGGCTGTTGTCTAAGGTATACAGACTCTCGTGTTGGAGGCGAGTTTATACTGAAAGGCCTCCCTGGCGTCCTCATCCTGTCAATGACGCTGAAAACCATAACTCACAAAAAAAAAAAAAACAACGGGAATCGCAATTGTTGCTGCCGCTCGTAAAGAGAGCTCCTACCGCGACAGCTCGTTGCACAATACAAACTCGCGTCCAAAAAAATAAAAAATAAAAACACTTATCCAAAGTTGAACACGGCAGAGGATGAGGTCGATAAAGTGGCTTCTGCATTAATGCATTGGGCCGTATACGAGGAGCCGAAGACGGGGTACGCGCCTTGGGATTCTCCACCGATGACACGAGGCGCGAAGTGCCGAGCATGCATGCATGCTCGGATCCGCCTCGCGTGGGATGCGCCGTCAAGCTTCTTACCGAACGTTCTAACGCCACGGAGGAGGAAATTGAGGAGGACTCCGGGGATGCACCGTCGACGCGGCGCATCCATGAGCGTCGAACACGAACCGCTGCTCGGCGCTCGTAAGCCCCTGTCTGTGCACTCCAGAAGCCGTCGAATAAACGAGCCTTCTCCCGCGTGCACCACATTAGGCGCATGCAGCTGGTGGTGACGTCGCAATATCGAGTGACGTCACACGCTGCCGTCTGCAATCAACATCAATGACAAGGGGTGAGGAAGAAGCAACCATCCTACAGATCCGTCAAGGAGCAGAATGAATAAGGCTGCGTAACAAGGGGAAATTACTCGGAGGTTGTTACCAGTGGGGCTTTGGAGATGTGGCGTGGACGTCACGTAAAATGGGTGGAAACACGAGCAAATTGCCCAAAGAGAGGTAAAGAAAGATCATATTTGGATAACGATTGGGGGGTGGCTGGCAAATCCGGGCAGATTTCGAGCACGTTTTGTACGATGTTTTCTTCTTATTTTCTAGGCGTTTCCCGTAGACACCTATCTTCCTCAGTAGTGATGTATCTAAGACACTAATCTGCGACAACAATAACAAAAAATCTTTGACAAAAGTATTTTAGTCTACTTGGATCAGAGTTTCTATCGATGTCCTCATGGCATTTACGTATTATGGCACCTCGGGGATGAATTTTTATGTTGTACCGAGACTTATTCCGAGTGATACTCCTTCAAAACACGAAAACTCTTCTTCCTAGAGTATCGCATGGTTTGTTTCACTTCGGTCGTAATCCACTCTATAAAAAAAAAAAAAGTCGTCTGCAAAACTTTAAATTGAGGTTACAAATCACACCTTTTGCATTATTTCGTATACACCGCGCTCATTTCTTTTCCTTTCAATGTGCATACTGTTTGGCATACGCATTTAACCATGGTTGATTGATTGATATAAGTCCTTTAATTACAAGGGTGGCTCGAGGCCGCTGTGGGGAAAAGGGGGGTAGGGGAGAGTGTTTGTTAATTTTAAGATGTCGGGCACGGTGCTAGGGCAGTCTACTCGCACTACACCGCTCGGTAGCCCCTGATCTTTCCATAATCTGCGACCGCCCTTTGGGCGCCATCATCTGTTTCTATAATAGCAGTAAGGGCTGCTAGAGAGGTCACGTGTAGGTCGTCAATGTGGTCTCGGCTTTGTGGGAAGGCAAGACAGTACTTTATGAAATGCCACCATGGTTAAAAGCGCCTTTAGCGCTTTTAAGCATGGTTAGATGTGTTCTTATCAGTGGGATGTTTGAACCATGGTTCGAAACATCCAGTACATTTAGTTAGAATATTTCTTTAGTGTTAATTCATTTATTTTTGTAGTAGATACTGTAACGATCGGCATTGTTAGAGTGCGCAGGCCGCGTGGCGTGACGCACGCTCCTGCCTCCGTGCGAGGCAGTGGCGTACTGGTCCATGAGCGGTGCGACACGAGGCACGGAACGAACACGGCGAGCTCGGGCTGGCCCACATCTTTACCACCTCTTGTAAATATGTAAACAAATATAGTCTTGTAATCAAAAACCAAGGCCACGGCAACTACAATACTTTGTCCCTAGTACTGTTCGCATGTCATACGCAAATTAACCTTCAGGATCAGCATCCCCACTGCAAAGCATATCTTGTTAATTCATCGGAGGTGTTCGAGGCGGGGCTTAGGCCGCACGTCCGGGAGCTTCCTGGCTCGTGACGACGACCATTCCCCGAAGAGAAGAACCCAGGGGTCCAGTGGAGGTGGGAGAATTGGTAACGTAACGAACGGTTTAATTACATGGTAGCGATACAGTCGTCAAATCCAAGAGAACAAATGGAGCCCTCACGCCCCGCCTTATATAGGGGTCCGTTTTCTCCCTCTCTCTCCGCCAGGGCAGCAGGTGCGACCGCCACGTGCTTTGCAGCTGGGTCCGCCGCGACGTAGTCAGAAATGAGTCATAGCCAAGGTTCTCCGCAGTTAGGCCAGGCCTCTCTCCCCTTCCGGAGCGCACGAACCCACACGCACACACACACACGTCCCGTTGACGTCACGGACGCGTTGAGACACGTTTTGGGCAGCCTTCGACAGGTGGGCGTCTGTCCTGAACACGTCGGGACTCGTTTCGGGACTCGTTTCCGCAGCGTTGAAACTCGGAAGAAGGTTGCCGAAGGTTCCATTCTTAACAGCCCCTCCGGGGCCAGGGAAACCTCGAATGGCCGGTGGTACAATCGCTGGCCTGAAGAGGTGGGCTTGGAGTAGGCCTTGAGAAGACGCTGCAAGCACCAAACAAACTCCCAAACCTCTCAACGGAGGCATCAGCGGAAACGTCCCCCACAACACCACGCCACACCGCAGTCAAACGCTCGGAATTCGCCAAAGACCCGCCAGACTGGATTACGGATTACCAAAATTTGGTACAATTCCGGGTATCGAGACCCCCTGTCGCCAAAAAAACTCATTTTTCCAACGAGGTCACTAAGAACAAAAGACAAAAGACAAAAACTTTTCGCAATTTGTGAGGTCCTTTTGGGGTTTCAACGAAGTGCCCCCACTTAGATCCTCATTCCCGTGGATGACGAAGACCTCTGAGATCAACCCTACTAATTTTCGTGATGTCAGAAAAATCTGCTCAACCCATCGGCATTGCCGTTAAATTTGCCTTTCCTTTTTCTTACGCTGAAGTCATAGTGATCGATTTTCACGTGATTTCTAGACGTGAAAATGCGGTCCTTATAGCGCCGATAAAACAATCCGCCTTTTTCATGCCCCGTCACATTGGTCCTAGCAATCTCCTGAGCTGTAGCGCGAAACCCTGACACACTAGGGTCGCTCTTCTGCTCGACTGTCAAAGACACTCTGTCTACTCGTAGCAGAGGACCAAAGTTACGCGACGCCGGAGCTACGAGAGATCTTTCACTGATCCCCTCTTCCTCCGCCTTTTTCGCCGGCGCGTTGGGACGGCGTACGCTTTCTAGTGCTACGAGGTCAGGCTGTTCTACAACCTGGTCCCTCTCATCCCGGTTTTCTGCCTCCAACTCTGGGAGTGCTTGCTCCCCGTCAGCTGCCTCTGGCTCTGGATCCCTCGTCAACACAGGGGCGACCTGACGCGATTTGGACCTCGTACATGACTGAACTAGCCCTTCTCCCAGTTGTTGACCCCTTTCGCGCAGCAGGAAATCTGACCGGTTAGAAAACAAATAAGGATACTCCAACGGGACTGTTTGCGAGACAGCCGCCTCTGTCACTAGCTCTCCGAACGGGCCAGTTATCCTTACTGTCGCCATAGGCAGACAGACACTGTGCTTTTCGAGCAGCTGCTTGATCCAAACTACCTTTCCCGTAAAATCGGAGGTCGTTACATACGACGGATGGACAACGTCCATCGTCGCTGCACTGTCACGAAGCACCCTGCACGGCTTTCCGTTTACCTGGAGCTCGTGAAGATAGGGACGAAGGAGCTTCAGGTCCTCGTCACTACCGTTCACGTACGAGAACACCACCCGCGGTTTCTTACATCTGGCCGCTGTGTGTCCCGGCTCCTGACAGTTGTAGCACAGGAACGGCTTCCTTGCCTCGAACTGCCCTGTTGGGCTTTTCTGCGCCTCGTCTCCGTTCGAGTGTTCTGCGCTCTTGTCTGGGACCTTTTTTTCTGCTTCGGGCTTCTCGGGCCCGTTTTCTCGCGAGTCATTTCCGTGTCGGAAGGTCTTGCGCTGATCGCTCCGGCCGGATTCGCTTTCCTCTCCGCTCAGCTTTCTACGCGTTGCGTACTCTTCGGCTAGCTCAGCGGCCCTTTCGACAGAGTCGACTCCCACCCTGTCCTGCACCCAGAGCTTGACTGACTGCGGAATGCTACGAAAGAACTGTTCGAGGCACACACACTCGACTACCTTGTCTCGGCTTTCGTACACTTCCTCGCTCTTCAACCATTCTATCAGGTTGGTTTTAAGCCCGTACGCGAATTCCGAGTAGCCCTCGCTGCTCTTTTTGGATGCGTTTCTAAACCTTTGACGGAACGCCTCGGCAGAAAGGCGGTACCGCTTCAAAAGGCTGGACTTCACCTTGTCGTAGTCGTCCGCGTCTCCAGCACTAAGGCGCGCGACAACCTCTGCAGCCTCACAGGGCAACAGAGTCAAAAGCCGTTGCGGCCACGTTTCTGGGGCGAAGCTCAACTTCTCACATGTCCTCTCAAAGTTAACTAAGAATAGGCCCACGTCTTCCCCAACTTTAAACGGCTGCATGAGCTTCTTCATTTGATACGACTCGGTCTCACTTGCTCGTACCGGAGCCCCAACTCTACTGTTCTGCGAGTTTAATCGCTGTTGTTCAATTTCGAGCTCTAGCCTTTTCAGCGCTCGCTCCTCTGTCGCTGCCGTCTGTGCTCGTTCCTCTCTAGCTGCAGCTTGCTCTCGTTCCTCTTTCGCTGCAGCCTGTTCCTCTTTCGCTGCAGCCTGTTCTCGCTCTCGTTCCTCTCTAGCTGCAGCCTGTTCCTCTTTCGCTGCAGCCTGTTCTCGCTCTCGTTCCTCTCTAGCTGCAGCCTGTTCCTCTTTCGCTGCAGCCTGTTCTCGCTCTCGTTCCTCTCTTGCTGCAGCTTCACTCTTAGCGTTCTGAAGCAGTTCCCACGCAATTTTAATTTCCTCTGCTTCCGCGCTCTCTGAAATCGCTTTACTGATCTCAGATTTCTTCATCTTTTGCTCCACCTCCACACCCAATTCTTCACATAAACAGAATAAATCTGTTCTCAGTAACCTCATCAGATCCATGATCGCTGCTCTTTAGCTTTGGCTTTGCAATAAAACTTGTCGCGAGGTTGTACACAAACCTAGCGCACGAGTCAAACACTAAGGATTCCCAGCAGTTCAAAATTAATTACCCATAATCTGAAGCCTGGCGAATCTCAAAGCAAAGTCCAAACGCTCACCCGCAGATGTAGCACGATGTCGCATGGTCCGATCCCAACCGCTGCCAACCAGTTGTTCGAGGCGGGGCTTAGGCCGCACGTCCGGGAGCTTCCTGGCTCGTGACGACGACCATTCCCCGAAGAGAAGAACCCAGGGGTCCAGTGGAGGTGGGAGAATTGGTAACGTAACGAACGGTTTAATTACATGGTAGCGAACCCAATCCAAGAGAACAAATGGAGCCCTCACGCCCCGCCTTATATAGGGGTCCGTTTTCTCCCTCTCTCTCCGCCAGGGCAGCAGGTGCGACCGCCACGTGCTTTGCAGCTGGGTCCGCCGCGACGTAGTCAGAAATGAGTCATAGCCAAGGTTCTCCGCAGTTAGGCCAGGCCTCTCTCCCCTTCCGGAGCGCACGAACCCACACGCACACACACACACGTCCCGTTGACGTCACGGACGCGTTGAGGCACGTTTTGGGCAGCCTTCGACAGGTGGGCGTCTGTCCTGAACACGTCGGGACTCGTTTCGGGACTCGTTTCCGCAGCGTTGAAACTCGGAAGAAGGTTGCCGAAGGTTCCATTCTTAACAGAGGAAACATCCTTTCATTCGTGCGATGTCCTTTCGTCTAACCGGGTCTTTGACCTATTCGTGGTTCGGGAGAGCCGAAGCTAGGAAAACACCATCCCAGAAGCACGCTGCGAGGGACAGCGGGATCACGGCCGGAAAACCGGGACTCGCCTAAATCGGGACGTCTTGAAAATTTACTCGAGCGCTATCATTTGGGTTGTGAATGAGACGATACGTAGTTTATTTGTGCGGCAAAAAAAACAACAAAAAACACGCTGTAAAAAAAAAAATTGGGGGGGGGGGGACACTCTGTTCTTTTTTTTTCTGCTCAACTTCTAGTCTCCATGTAACAAAGTAAAAAAAAAAAAAAACGCATTAAGATAATTTAAGTTGTGATTGAAATAATTTTTTAAATCATGATCTAAATTGCACCAATTTGGTTTTAATGCTTTAAATTAAACACTTTTGCCCAAAGTAATACTGCAAACTTTTTCTCTTTACCGTTTGTCTGTCATTGTTTGCTTCCCATGGACATTTATCTGGTATTTGGAGCAAAAAACGATCAAGCGGGAAATATCAGTTATATCAGACACTCATTAAAAAAAAAAAACACATCTAGTGATATAAAGGTAACTATTTTCTAGCTGAAGTGATTTAAATAATGTAAAAGTTTTATTTAAATGAAATAAATCAAATAAATATGACTTAAATAAAGCGCATCTGATTTAAAGAAATTAATTTTGATTTAAATAAAATAAACCTGAATCATTTGATTGATTTGTTTTCTTAAAAAAAACACAAATCATTTTTTTTTTTTTTGCCTTGCTTTGCAGTAACATAAATATTCGGGAGTTTCAGCCAGCCAGCACAACGTGTGACTCGAACCTGCACTTACGCTCGGAGTTCGCGACGCGAACAGTGGTACGAAATTTCTCTTTGTAACCCCCAACGAAACGCCGCAGCAAAGCCGTCATCGGTCGAGGCAGTAGGCAGATCCCTCGTTCGCCAGCAAGCTGCGGGAAGCAGCAGCCATCGGCACAACGGTTGCTTGACGGGTCGGGTCGTATGCGGCGAGGCGGACCCATTGTTCTCGTCGAGACGGCGCCCAGACTGCGAGGTCCGGGCCGCTCGACTGTGGCGGCGGTAAACAGGAAGGTGAAACTCACTCGTCTGGATTGCGCCGATTCCACGAGGCCACGCTCTGATAGCGGTTAGGGATGTCGCAAACCCGACGATGCTCAAGCTCGACCAGGTTCGACTGTTTTCGAACTTTCAACGCCAAGTTCGCCAAAAGTTCGACTGATGCTGGACTGAGGTAGAAACAGTGTTTGACATATTTAAACAACTTACATGAGTGAGGCACCCTTAAATTATATTACCTTATTTTAGTATGTACCGCAAGCACGTGTTCGCTTTCTTTTGATGTTTTGATGTATGTGTTTTGTCTTCATTAGAAATTCAATTGAAAGTTACGTCGTGCTCTGTTGTCACCTTCCACAGTCCTCTCTTTTTTTTTTTCTTGCGTTTTAACCTGAAGTTTGTTTACTATGCGCTTGCGCAGAAATTGAGGACAAGCTGACGTCACTTGGCGGTGGAGGGGGCGCAATATTTGATGGATGTATCGCTTCACTGTTTTATATTAATAAGTTAACTAAGGCGTTAAATGTACATTTGTTTTCTTTCATAATGTCTATCATTGGTGGAATCATACTGTATACACGAACTCATCTCTGTTACGTCACGGCGCGGTGGTGGCGCGTCGGGCGCACTTCCGGTCTGGGGCTGTGGGCGGAAGCCGCCATGAGGCACGTGCATTCCTGTGTTACTTCGGAAGAAACCGGACAAAAACCTGCCTTCTCGTCAAAACGCCGCGACTGGGGCTTTACCAAAAGAGTCGGGAAAGGATTGAAGGTCAGTTTTCATGCGTTTTCTCACTGCTCGGTTCGTCCGAGAACGTAAACAGGGGCCGTTAAAAAAGAAAAACAGACGCCGTCGGACCACGATTGCTTGGGCGGAAAGCACTTTGGATTGAATTCACGGATAGTTGTGGTCGTCAGATTTATTTGTTTTGTTCCAACATGAACGCGGGAAAACCATCAAGTTGCAGGGGCCACCTGTGGACTGCGTTCAGTGCGTCTTCAAGTTCAAACGGCCGCCTCATCGTTCGAGCTGTCGTCTGCTCTCTCAAACGTTTCTGCTTGTAGTCTGCTCGTTCAGACGACAGCGGCCCGTAGACCAAACGTTGACCCGGTAATTGCGATAAGAAGTGAAGACCTCAAAAGGCGTTTAAGTTTGAAGGTTGCTTCGTGTAAGTACGCTCGGTGTAAACAGTAGATATAAGGAGATGTTGATAATTGTTACCAGTGGCCATCACCGACTTGCTATGCCTGATTCACTAGGTCCGATTCTGCTTGAGATTGTCAGTATCGACGCCGACATCTCAGCTACGGTTCAGGCTTTTGCAGCCCGAGCGACGTCATGACTGAAAATAGCGAGCAGAACCTCGATCACCATGTGAATCGGGCTTTGGCGTCCATTCTGCGGAGTCCACGCGGAATGAATCGCCGCATGTTACATTATTCACGCCAAGTTTTGCGGCGTAACGAGCCTCGTTAATTTCGCTGAGGCCGCTCAAGTAGTCAGACATTGCCAGGAAGACTGTAGAATCAACAATTATAACTCGAAAAAAAGCGCGGGGACTCACACCGACGCCGACAACATCCAATTCCAATGGTTTGCTCATGGGCGACAGGCGAGCTTCTTGCCCACACCCCCTTCGCGCATGCGCGGCGTTTGTGGTGTCCGCTAGGGGCGCTCCGGTTTGTTTGTAAACATGAGTTGGTGTATACTCACACTTCAATGAACGAAAGACGCTTTACACACGCGTCAGATTATAGCCCCCATTGCTGACCTTCCTTTGTCTTGACGAGATCAGTGATCTTAAGGTCTGTTCACACGATGCATCTTTTAGGCGCGCAACAGTTTCGCGACACTCAAGTTTCGCGGAATGTGGTCGTTTACACGTACCGCTTCACGTGCAACAACGATGACGTTTAGACTCGCGAAAATAGTTTCGGTGTTGACCATAATGTGGCGCTCCGAATCAGATCGCTATTTATCTGGGGACCTGCTTTGCGCATTTTATGCAGTCAATTCACTTTAATTTTTTTTCTCACATACTGCACTACTTGGAGCGATCTCGCATGTGCGCAAAGCCGATTGAGGCGGCAACCTGTACGTGCAGGACATGTGCCGGCGCCGAGCCCGTACGCAGCCAATTCATTGCCAAAGCTCCTATCAATGCACATGGTATTCATAGAAACGCTACGTGCCCAATCTGGTTACTTCTCGGCGCCCATGTCTGCCCCGATTTTACTGTGCCAACTGTTTCAGAGAGCGCACATGGTTTCACGCTCGCTTGTAAACAAAGCAAACTTGGTTTCAGTTTACTCGATGGTCTCTTATCCAGCGGTATCGTCGCGACAACAACGCTATGAGCACTATTCTAATCTCGCCAACTCCCGCTAATTGTCTTCGCCCATCGCTGGATTTTTTTCCGATATGCTACTCACTTTTCCTTCAGTGGTGCTTGACGTGCTTGTGGAAGCGCCGGCAGTATCCATCGTTCGTGGTTTCGGTTTTTTTTTGGATTCGGCTCGGCTACAACACCGGCAGTGAAGTGGTCTTCTCAAACAGCTCGCTCCCCCCTCAAAGGCCACGTGAGAGCGTTTCTGAGCGGCCATTGGCGGCGCTTTCAGAGTGATTGACAGGACTCGGCAAAGTTCCAGCAAAAGTTCGCTCCAGAAGCGAGGTGTGCGCGCAACTTTTTTTAGATGCGCGCGTCCTTTTTGGACTCGTTCAGACGGCGCAACCGTTTCGCGAAACTACATTTCACGACACTAGATGCGCGAGAAAAATGCATCGTGTGAACGGGCCTTTAGATACCATGTCCAAGAATTCCCTTTCTTGGGTACGAAAACTCCATATTTGAGGTACTTTTTCCCTGTAAAATTTTGAAATATCCCCGCATATTTCCCTGCATTTTGTTACCTCTATTTTCGGATCAGCTGATTTCTGTGGTCATGCAGGCCACTATGCGCGCATTTTACCACAAAAGCTGCATGAAATCGCATGTTTAAAGAGAATAAAATGTTACTGCACTACCGAAAAACCCAGTATAACTTTTCGCTATGTGGATTACGGAACATTTCAGGTTTCCAGAAACAATTCCAGTTAAATTTCCAGTTTCACGAGTGAAAAATTATACTGGCTTTTTGGTAGGCTGGTCAAATTATATTTTTATTAACAAAATAATATAACCTTTAGCAGTGTTTGGCAAAGTACATCTATAATGTACTTGGTGTAAAGTACAAAGCAAATGAGAGGTTATGTACTTCAAGTAAGGTAGTAATAGTACACTGGGTGCAATTTACTTGAGGTAAAGTACTATAAATATCACGTACTTCCAAAGGTACAAGTACTTTTTAACACAGTCTTTCATGGGGGTAATCGAGGGTGATCCAGTTATTTTCCAATGAAGTCAAGTGGCCATGGAGTAGTTGTTTCACTCTCGCTGACAAACTATTTAACACCATCATCCTATACGGAACTTATTTGCATCGGTCTTATAGCCTCCATTACTTCACTCAAAGAAATTACCAAATGACATCTTGAATAGCGTGTTTTTACATAACAATACACTTTTCTTTTTTTTTGAAAATCGGAGAATATATTTTGATGACGGAAGTTGTACCTTTGCTCGGAAAGTACCGAAAAAAAATTACTTTAAATAAAGTACAAGTACAAACTCGGAGAATGTACTTCGAGTTAAGTAAAAGTTTTCTAAACCTACTTGAAAAAGAGTCGTTCAGACACCTTTTTCCTGCACCAGAACTTTCTTTCTCTTCTTAAAACTTTTGGACCACTCGACTTTTTGTGTGTTTAGTTTCCTCTAGAGCTTTTTCCGAATTCCCTCTTTAATCCTTAAAATTCTCTGCATACGTGGTGAAATTCCCATTTCCCTTTTCACCAAAATTAGGATTGAAAATTTCCTGAAAAAAGGAAACTTCCGTGCATGGAACATCACTGGTCGAGATGCCGAGCCATTGAAGCGGGCGTTGACGAGCCCCCACAAGCGGTATAATGCTGAGGTGAAGCCTGAAGGAGACAGTAGAATCTAAAATGGCAATAACCTGTCCTGCTGTGGCAAAGTAAACGGAATAAGAGAAAACAAAAACTGGAGGTAGGCTATGGTTGCGCCCATGCAAAGCTGCTGCAAAGCAGCTTTGCATCTATACACCGTCTTAAGACGGTGTATAGATGTATAGAAGTTTTGCAGGCGTCTATACACAGTCTTAAGACGGTGTATAGACGCCAGACATGTAAGTAACGCGTTAAAAGTAACGAGTTACTTCTATCTAGTTACTATTTTCGGTAACGAGTAACGTATTTAGTTACTTTTAAGGCCAAGTAACGAGTAATGGTATCTCGTTACTTTTGAGGAGTAACGTGTACAACACCACTTAAACGGCCTTGTTTTTATTCAGGCAGCCCAAAAAAAGAAAACAGAAAAAAACTAAACAGTGTGACAGTACAGCAACGTATATCGCTGGACACGTTAGTCGAACAGTTCGACTGAAGTGTCCAGCGATAAACGTTGCTCTGCTGAACTCTACAGCTGGGAATGTCCTTCACCCAGCAAACACAATAAGGTTCATTGGTTGAACCTTCTAGAACCGGGTACGGACAGAATGTAAACCCGGAGGTTGCGAACACGGGAAGGCACAGAACCCATTACCCGCTGTCCTCAATGAAGGCGCAGTAACCGAAGATTCACCAGATCTTCCTAAAACACTTAACACTACCGTTCCTTCGAGCGCGTCGGTAGAATGACTCTTCTGCGTCGCCGTAGATGTAATCTCAAGAAAGCGGGGAAACATAAGTGATGAAAACTTCGAGAGGCAGCTACTGCCTAAGTGCAACAACTACCTAAAGGAAAACAATAGACCATGAAACAAAAACAGTTGTCCCTTCAACAGTTTTCTTTGAAAACTTTGGAACCCCCGTTTGAATAAGTGTAATTAACTAACATCTTGTTTACGAATAAAAACACATTTTGACTTGACTTGACTTGTATTTGGTCGTCAAAGTAACGTGAAAAGTAACTCGTTACTTTTGAGGTAACTCATGCGAATCACGAGTAACGGTATTTAGTTACTTTTTTGGGGTAACGTGTACTTGTCTGATAGACGGTTTGCACATATACGGGAAGAAAACATGTCTATACACAGGCTTGAATGAACAAAAACAACATTTCTTCACACAGTTTTGCATAGACGAAAAGAATATATATATATATATATGCACGGTTTCGAATACACTGAACAATTTGTCTACACACCGCTATATTACAAAGAGTTTCGGACCGCAGAAAAATACACAACACTCAGATGATGACATAAAGATGGAATTAAATTTTTTGAATAAACTATATGTTGACATAGTCATAACATAGTTTGTTCGGCATAAGTCTAACTTGGTCGAATTTTGCTGAAAGTTCGAAGGTTGGCCGAACCAGTCGAACAAGGTTCGACAAAAGTTCCCGGCATGACACGAGTTAAAGTAGCAGTCGCTTCCTTTCTTCGTCGTATTTACTCATAAATTCTCCTCCAGCCCTTCCAGATAAGGTGGGTATTAGCCCGGACAGCTCATTAAGAAAAAAACTTCAGGAGTAAATCAACTAGCCAATATACCTTCCCGGAAATATGGGGTGCTCCCAGTGTCTGCATTACGCGTTCTGACGTCCAGATGTACGGCGCATGAAATTATCCAAGAAGCGAAGACGAAGTTGATGTTGGTTTAACAGTTCGTGATTTTAGAACGGAGTGAAGGCAGAAGGAAAGCAAAACAGAGTATATGATGACTTTTTTTAATGCGAAAACATTAACTGTCTCATGGAGCGAGCTGACGTCATCAGTTGGAAGCGCGAAAACGGCAGATAATTTTTGCACGCCTTCGGTTCCATTGGCTGGCGCGTGTCGACGGGGCTCCCATTGGCCGCAGCGCCATGGCCTCCGATATCCCGAAGCGCGCGCGCGCGCGCTAGTACGCAGCAGACGACAAAGGGAGCGGACGAGCAGACAACAAAGGGAGCGGACGAGCGGCTTGCATGCTTTCGCATTCACAACTCATAAGAAATGCTTAGGTGTACCTCGAGCTTTTTTTCCCATTCGCTTTATATTTTTGTTTCTGTGTGCCCTGAGCTCCTAATGATCAGAAAGAATGAATCGTGCCGCTACCAGGATATGCATAGCTTGCATCCGACGTCAATCGTGGCCATGCCAGCATTTTATGCGCCGCGAGCGTTTGTTTCGCCGTGATATAGTTTCACACCGCAGAAGTTGTGGTTCGAAGAAACAAGAAAGTACAAATCACCGTCAGTTTTCGCAGCAATGGCCACACTTGCAAGCTATGTATATTCGATTTTCCTCGCGTGGGTTGAAACGTGGTGGCGCCAGTGTGCGAATAGCCCTCTTCGACTTCCGGTTGTGAACTGGACGGCGGGCATCAGAGTATTTGCTAAATCAAGTAGACACGCTGTCTTCTGGAAATGGCCACTTATAGCGCTGTCAGACTTAATTCACTGATGATGATAAAAGCGTGATCAGTAAAAAAAAAAGTGGAAATATACGTGAACCGAAAGTGCGGCGGGGCTAGCCAGAGGCTGTGCCACTGTTTTTGTTACCTAACAAAAAAGGGCGAATGTGAAGCGTTCGAGCCGGCACGAGTGTACATCCCAAGAGTCCCACAATTCCCCCCGTTGCGAGGTCAACGTTGTTGCGAGGTCTCCTGGGCTTTTCCGGAAAGGTCTATTTTGCCACTCTGATTGGTTTACGGGAGAAGACAGAGGAAAATAAGGGGGTGGGGGAGGGGGGGAGGGAGGGGGTTGCAGTGCTGAAGTGGAAAAGACGCCCGAGTGATTCCCGGGCTAGCGCCTCTGAAGGGGTACGGTAACGAAATGACGTGATCGCGAGCTCTCTGCCTCTCGCTTCAAAGTCGGCCAGCCAGAAGCGCAATGCGTATCGCGCTCGTGACGTCAAGAGTTCCTGCACGGCCTGTGGCACGGCCGGACCGGATACGCGCTCGCTGTCTTACGGCATTTTCAGTGAGGCATGATAACACCTATGTTCCCGAAGCAGGCTAAGCGCCACTGGGCTGCCGGGAGCTGCGCCACAACGCTGCTGCAATCGAATGATCAAAGGGACAGGAGAGCGCGCTTGAGCGCTGATCAAGGGCTGTGCATGCGTGCTCTCTTCCCCTCTTTGGAAATGCCACTGAAAAATGTCCACGAGTATAAACTCTGGTCAAGGCAAACTGGAAAGCCAACAAAGAAGAATTAAACGAACGCGAAAATCGTTTTTCAAGTATCGCGGGGCTTGCTTTATTCCTTACACTCATATTAAAAATAGTGCAAAAAGGACGGGACAAAAAGACGAAGAAGCACACAGGACAAGCGCTAACTGGCAACTAAAGTTTATTGAATACTTCCAACTTTGCTATCGCCGTGCACGCGCGTAATCTCGTCTAAACAAAAACACGGCGTACCGCCAAATCAGTAGATATAGCCAGCCCACTGCCTGTTCAAAAAGTCAGCAAAACAGCTACATCACCCCGCCGCACAATCAGAACGAGGAAAGGAAAAAAAGCGCCGTGTTAATATTTACAAGCTAGATAGTGTTAATGAAGCTGTACTCTTTCGGTTGCATATACACCGGTGCGACGCTGATGCAAATGTCTTTGTCGCAAGCATGTAAATTTGCCGCCTCCAGCAACTCTCTTTCTAACCTTCCTTTGTTGCATCCCTCCACCTGCGCACCGTCCAGCATGGGGAAACAACCACACGTTTTACAATGCCCCGGCAAGTGGGAACCGTAATTGTTGCCAAGAGAATTGCCGCATGTTCTCGAAGTCTATCATTTAAGCAACGTCCCATCTGGCATATGTAAACACGACCACACGTTAAATGAATCCTGTAAACCACCTCAGTGGCACAAGGCACAAACGTTGTGACGTGTTTCTTGCTGCAAGCAGGTTTCTTCACTTTCGGCCCGCTCACCATAGCGCACATTTTAGACAATCTGCACGGGGCAGTGAAAACAACGTCGACGTCGAACTTAGACGCTATCCTATTCAGATTGTGCGACACTTAATGAATATATGGTAGCACTTCAAAATTCTTTGGTTTCCTCTTGGGTGCAACGGTTGAGCTTTTCAACTTTTTTAGAAGGGATTCTGCAACTCCCTGCATTAGAACCGAGGGAAAACCGCAGTGTTCCAAGCGAAGTGTCTGGAGGTCAAAACTATCACTAATTACATACAGACAGGACTTCAGCAGTGCCGACCGGAGGCACAGCGAGGCGATGCCCCTTTCTATCAATTTAGAGTGGGCTGAGTCAAAAGCCATAAGGGCCTTTTTTGTGCGTGGCCTGTACATCCAGCACACATGGTCAAGGGAGTTAAAAGACAACCGGACATCTAAAAACTGTAAAAATGCTTCCAACGGAAGTTCGTAGGTAAAATGTAAATGCTTAGAAGATCTGCTAAAAACCTCCAGAGTAGTCTCGATTAAAAAGACCACGCTTTGCTCTAAAGCAGTTGTCGGCAACCTTTTGACGCAGAGGGCCGAGTCGCCACGAAGCAATGGCGGAACGGGCCGGACGGCAAGCAACGGCAAGGGGGAGGGGGGGGGGGGTGAAACTAAAAAAAGAAATAAAAAAAGCACTTGCACGAACTCACATTGACGTACATAAATCGAACATGAACAGTTTATTTCACGACATGAGATACAACATTTCCACGAAAACATAGAGACTCCTCTCAGTGAGACTTCTGGTGTTGAACTGGGGGAGAAGGCAGGCAACGGACAGCGGATTTGTCAACTCTATCTTTTTTTTTCTTTTTTAGCTCACTGCGTTGGGGGGAGGAGGGGGGGGGGGAGCGCTGGGGGGCTGGGGGGCTGGGGGCCGCACGATACTGCCTCGCGGGCCGGATCCGGCCCGCGGGTTGCTGGTTGCCGACCGCTGCTCTAAAGGAACACTAACAAAAATAATAAAATCGTCAACGTACCTACAAACTTTCGCAACGGGGGCGTCAGCCAACTCATGCAAAACCGAGCTGTCAAACGTGGCAAGAAAAATCTCACATAGTATAGGCGCCACACTAGACCCGATACAAATGCCACGCCTCTGCACATACACCTTGTCCTCAAAGCAAACAAGCGTTGAGTTTAGGTAGCAGTCCAACACTTCTAGGAAGGCATCAGCCGTAACTCCACACGCATTTTGAAATGCAAGAACGCCCGATGTCTCAATCAGTTCCCGAACAGCAACTAGAAGTTCGTCGTGTGGAACCGAATAAAGCAATTACTCAACGTCCAAGGAGAAAGCGTTGTTGACTCCGGGTAGGCCCTCCCGTGGTACGTCGATGAGGTGGTCCGAACTGCTCACCTTGTATGGGTCTTCTGGGATGAGGTTACTCAGGTGCAGCTGCAGAAATCTGCTCACTTGGGCCTGCCAGCTGTTTCTCTCGGTGACGGTGGCTCTGAAGGGGCACTCAACTTTGTGCGTCTTTGCCGCAAAGAACATCTTCAGGACATCCAGTTTGCAATTTCTTGCACGCTTTGCCAAAGCCTCGAGGTTGAACTCCTCCAGCATCTTAACAGCTCTAGTATTTGCCCTAGCCAGTGGTGTCAAAAAGAGGGTGCGGGGGGGGGGGGGGGGGGGTGGACCGTCCCGGGTGCAGCACTCAGGGGGGTGTCGCGGCGGGAGACGAGAGGAGGGGGGGGGGGGGGGGTCGCTGCGGGCCACGCTAGAGCAGGGGGTGGGGCGGGAGGAGTAGTTGCAACGAAGCACGTGAGAGAGGGGGGGGGGGGGGTCTTGGCAGACCCCGGGTGCCGCTGACCCCAGTGACGCCACTGGCCCTAGCCGGTCGTGTGTCTGCTAGTTTGAAGTTATTGTTGATGGCCAGCATAGCTTTCTCACCGAATAATTTGTTTGGGAGTACCGTGAAGCTTCCTTCTTTGTCAGCCAACAGGAGCGAAAGGTCCGAGTCGTGGAAGTGACGGACAACCCTCCGGAGGACCGACCGATTGTCTTTGCTACCTTCGTAGCTCCTCTGCAACGACTCCACTCCTTCCGAAACACATCGCTCCTTTTCCTCTGTGGGAGCTTTGTCTGCAATTCTGTGGACAGCTGCCAAGAGTTCAAGTTTGTCCCCAGGCGTTTCAAGACTAAACTTTGGTCCTTTTTCCAGCACTCGTTCCACGGCGGGTGGGACCGAAGAACCATCCAAAGAGACCACCGGGGCGACAGAAACTGTTGTCTTCTTTTCCGGTTTTGGCAGGTTCCACGGAGTTCTGCACCAAAGAAGCTCCGTCGTCGCTACCGCCAACCTACGGTATTCTGCCATTCGGGTCACCCCAGCTTGGCCGTCCCCGCACCACTTGAAGCTTTTTGAACAGGCGGTACGCGGGCTATATCTACTGATTTCGCGGTACGCCGTGTTTTTGTTTAGACGAGATCACGCGCGTGCACGGCGATAGCAAAGTTGGAAGCATTCAATAAACTTTAGTTGCCAGTTAGCGCTTCTCCTGTGTGCTTCTTCGTCTTTTTGTCCCGTCTTTTTTGCGCTATTTTTAATATGAATGTCAATTACCAACTTGCCCAGCAGACCAAGCTTTTACAATATATTCCTTACGTTGTGCTGGAAATGCGGCATGCGCGCAAAGTGCTGCTAGATTCTCGGTGACTGGCAGTGAATGTTAATTCTGAGTATGAACTCTGAGAACCACTATAGAAGAAGCATAATTGCAGCCCTGGTAAAAGACCTGAATGCTGACTCCCGCCGAGGTAATGCCACGGCACAGAAATTGCAGGCTATGGGCACTCTCCTGTTTATTCATTTGATTGCTATTCAAGCAATAATCTGCTAAATGCTTCACTTAAGGCTGAACTCCATGGGACGAATATGCTGTGAATAACCGACGAATTTTGCCCGGCGGCTTTTGCTCTGCGCGTGGAATCAACACAGTGTCTGCTACGTCGCGCGCAAAGCGAGCGTGCCGTCGGGCGGCGTTCGCCAGAGCCTTTTATACGGGGAGAGTTCGGCTGGTGGGAGTGGCTTACGGCCCGCTAGGTCTAGCGGACTCAGCGGGCGCCGCTTCCGCCATGATGTGCCTCCCGGCGAGTGGGTCCCCATAGACATGCGATGTATACGCGTGTAGGCTTTGCCGTTCGTGCTTTTGTTGTCGTAAGGAGAAAGTCTAAAAACAAGCATTTTGTGACGTTAATCATACGTTAATTATAACTTACCTCGCACAATCGAGCACTCGAAGTCGGCTTCCAGTCAGCCCTTTTTGGTTTGGTCTCCCAGATCTTGTGCCTTGCGCGGTTTTCTTTTCCTTGCGGGAACCGGTGCATCCTGAACCCCTTTCTCGCGTTGTTCGAGCACCCAACGGCACTGCAGCCCCCCATTTCGTTTTCTTCTAACGTCTGGCAGAGCGCAGAACGATCATTTTCATCGTCGTCTCTCGCTCCACGCTAGACGGCAAGGCACATCATGGCGGACAACGAAACTCGGAGTGCGATGCGCACAGTTGCCAGACTGTTTGATCAGTGCTGCCAGACTGGCGGCTGGATCAAAGAACCGCCGAACTCTCCCAGTATAAAAGGCTCTGGCGTTCGCCAGTTATTCGTCACATAGTTCGTTCCATGGAGTTCAGCCTTTGGAACAGCGAGAATAGTTAAAGTTAAAGCCCCTCTATCCTGGGAAAAGTAGGGTGCCTTCATGTGCGCTTTGCTTGGGGTGATGACATCTGGCCATTTTGTTTCGAACGCTTATTTTTATTTTTTTTTTGTTCTGAAGCGCGTGAAAGAGCGTGTCCCTGCACGCGCTCGTGGCGCTGACTGTGTTATGGCGACATTTTGTTTCCTGCGATTTCTTTGTATTTTCTCTGTGAGCGCGTGCTGTCGGCATCGGGTACTACAAACGATGGCATCACCCTAAACAAAAGGGCATTGAGGCACACTAGGGAAAAGTAGCTCCATTCATTGTTGTGGAAATGCTCGAGACACGTGCCGCGCGCCACTTCTGGGAAGGACATGGCGTCTGAAATCTAGCTCAGTGTTGCGCTGTGCCGCCATGATCTTCCCAAGGGCTGCACGTACGTACGTGCTTCGTGCATCGACGAAATTTGCGCTACTTTTAAAACATGAAGGGGCTTTAAAAATAGTAAGGTGCCAGCGCCCCCCTGCAGAAAGATGCACATGTTTCTCTTGTGACGGAAAAGACAGTATGCAAACGAAGCGCGCGAATCCAGTCCCACTGTGCCAAGGGTACTGTAGTTGCGAGCGTTGTCGTTTGGTGGTGTCAACGCGTGACAATCTCGTTTATAAAATCCGAGGACTTTACACCCTATGGCCTATACATAGCTTGCCCTTAATGCCATATCCGGCCATACCAATATTTTATGTGCCACGAGCATTCGGTTCACCGTGTTAGTTTCTTCTGTTTTGGAGTCCAACGGAAGCGCAGCCTCTTTCCCTATGCTCGCGGGCCGTTTACCGAGCACGCGTAGACGCCGCCAGGCGTCCCCTCCTCCGTCGAGAAGGCCCAGGTGCTGTCGTCTTCCGTAATGTAAGAGTTGTATCTCAGGGTTTGTGAGATTTTTGACCGAAGACAGCGTGACGGAAGCGTCTATAACCACGGCATGCTTGCGATGTTAATACTGCCGTATTCCAGTTAATTCGTCGACGGTTAGATCATTCATTTGGTGACGGGATGTACTAAAGTTCTTAATAAAAAAAACTTGCTAAATAAAAACAAAACTTTTGATTGTTTATATTACTGGCAGACCATAATTTATCCACCATCGTTCATCAATAGTGTGCGGATCCAACACTGAAGTACGTCTCGGTGTCCTCCGGGGCACAAGTCCGGTAGATTAATGACAACAAAGACTAGCGTAACACGGAAAATATTTTTCTTTCTACGGTGCAACAGCGATCTCAAGGAAATGTTGAAAGAAACGCTGAGAAATGTATAAGAAAACTGCGTTTCACCTTGCAGAAATACCGACATGTCAAATTGAAACAGCACTCTGCACTTTAGGCAGCCAAGAGAAACATTGTTCTAAAATGAAAGAGATGGGCTAGTTGGTACATGATTCTAAGAAAAGTTGTTCACCACCATGTAAAACGATGTGGGATGTTGTACGTAGATACTGCACACTAAACGTTTTTCCTCTAATATCCGTAGATAACCTACCGTCGTGTTCCCCCCATTAAAGGCTTATGGATCTCACCCTCGTGCGCGCCAATTTAAACCAAAAAGAATTCTCTACATCATATCTGCAAACAATTTTGGTTTAAGGTTGCGTGTCCTGCGCATCAATAAAGTAGCGACAAGTGAGAGAGAGAGAGAGAGACAGAGACAGAGAAAGAAAAAAAAAGTAACGTGTTTTTTTTTTGGAAGGAACCGTGCTTTATGTTTAGGGCCTTCTTTGGTAAAGGATTAGGGGGCCGGCGGGGTGGGCGACATGTCCAATCCCTCAGCTTCGATTACCCGATTAACGTGAGTAACCCGCGCTTCAAAGAACTGCATGGCCCAGCCGATCGGGTGGAGAAGCTAACCGCTCCCGTCATGGAAAGTGAGAGTTGGAAAAAGATGAAGGACCAGGGGCGAGGCTCAGTACCCGTATACAGTATCTGGGATGTTGGGAACGCCATTACAATGGTCATGGAGAGGGAAGGCGGAGCGTGTATTCGTCTTGAGCCGCGCTGTTGTTCTAGGTGTGTGCGGCGCGTCGCTGGTGTTGTGTAATGCAGAGTGTGTGGGGGCTTGGGTAAGCAGCACGTGACGTGAGTTAACTTCCACCTACACTTGACCAGGGGTCCATATAAGCCTAAACAGTGGTTCGGGTGCTTGCCCAGCAAGTCTTCGAGGACTTTGGTTGTGCATGGGTGGCCATTATTCTGCTGGAGAGGTCGCAGCATTCACCTTGGGACAGTGCCGTATAGTCAGAAATTTTTTTCGGGGGGGGGGGGGGGGAGGTTGGAGTGGCTGGGATGTCCTAGGGTGCTTACATGTTTCCGCCGCTCCGCTGTTTAGGGTGGCGACAACGTTTGTGATACCTGTTGCCGACAAACCAGTGTTCCCTACCTCGTTACCATGGCAACCTCCGCTGTTTTCGTCGACCATTTTGTCACACTCGCCGGTCGTGCGCTCGGACTACGCCGCTAATCCTCGTTAACGCTAGGGAGCGCCCACCGCTCTCGTTCCGACGGCGAGGTTTCGGCGTTCAATGCCGGTCTGTTGCGTTCCATTTTGTCACGGGAACTCGCATTTCAATAAAAGCAACACACACTTCCTGCTCGCAACTTCAAAATATGAAACACCCGAATAAAGAGAGCGACAGCCACGACGGCCGCCATCCCGCTGAGCCTCCGACTCCTCTTATGAACGGAAACGGAAGTGGCCTCACAGTGTTGCCGGTGTGTCGAGACTGCAGAAACTCAACGTTGTTTACGTTTAGCGAAATAAGAAGTGGAAAAAAATGGCGGTGGGAGAGGATCTGGGAAAGGGTAACAAGAAGTTGGCGCCACCCTAAAGCGGAGCGGAAACATGTAGGCACCCTAGGATGTCCATGAATTGGGGTGATTCCGAGTCAAGAGGTCCAACGCGTCAAGAGGTCCAACGAGTCAAGAGGTCCAATATTGGACCTCTTGACCCGTTGGACCTCCTGATGCGTTGGACCTCTTGACTCGCCGTGGATCCCTTGACTCGTTGGACCTCTTGACGCGTTGGACCTCTTGACCCATATTGGATCTCTTGACCCGTGCCTCGATGTGTCAAGAGGTGCAACGTGCCAAGAGGTCCAATATTGGATAGCTTGACTCGTTGCATCTCTTGGTGTGAAATATGTACAGGCAAAAAAGAGAGAAAAAAAAAACTATGAGGGCACCTAAGCTTTCTCTTACAATGTGAGAATGCGCGAGCACTACCTTTTCCCGAGTTGTGTTGCCGCAACGGATAGCGCGCTAGATTCGCGATGGCCAAGGTTTGAAACCAGGCTTAGGTTCGAAACCCGGATGGTTTCGTGCTCACATGACAAGATAGGTCACGTGACCAGGGAGATCACGTGACCAGAAATATCACATGACAGAGCTGTTTTTTTTTTAATTGTGTTGGACAAGTTACGGATTTTGACGACGGATTTTGCCGACGACTTTTTCGCTGACTGAGCGAGGTAATGCTCACGCATTAAAAAAACAGACAACAGAGATGCTAACAAAGTAAGGCGGAGAACAAAAATGCCGAAAAAAGAGCAAAAAGTTAAGCTGTGAAGACTTCCACACGGCAGGGCGGATCTCACGAACACGGCTTTGATACATCGTTCCTGGCCGGTGATGTAATCAGTGTTCGTGCGTATGACCCGTGATTTGCTTGGTTTCTGAAGCGACAGATACGCGCGCGCTGGGTTGTGGGGATCGCATGCTGAGCTCTGGATTTTTCAACACCGATAATCATTGTTATTATAAACTCACAAGCTTAGAGCAACATTGGTTTGTTGGGGACCTGCAGCCCTGTAGGGTTGTGGGCCTTTGCTTTTCTGCCCCTGACCACGAGTCGTAAATATACATTCCCCGTGTTGCTCTTCCCCGCGAATATCGAACACGTCACCGGAAAGGTCTCAACATTCCACGATTTGAGATGCCTTTTTTGTTTAGGTAGTGACTACTTCGACATCCGGTTTCAAAATAATTGCAAAACTACTTTGAACACATCTTTCTTCACATACGAAAGATATGTCCATAGTTATTTGCTATTTCGACGTCTACCATCACACTAAAGCACTCTTACGGCGTTCGACGTCAAGATAACGGAAGATTTTTTTTTTTTTTTTAGATTTCTGTGACATCATTTTCAAAAGTTGTAATAATTAATTAAATTTGTTCACGTCCCGTCAAAATAGCTTCCTTGATATTTTGAAGTCCTTGGTCTTCGAAGAATATGAAGAGACAGTTTGCCCTGGCGCAGCATGGCATGTAAAGTTAGTCATTTTTCTATTCGCCATGGCCTAGCACTGGACACACTAGATCTATTGGCTTCAGAGATCTACGCGCTTTCCGACACGAACAGTTCTTCAATCGACTTCAATCTCTATGACCCAATTTTCTAAAAATTATTGAGCAGCTAACCCACCATCTTACAATTCCACCCGACTAACACATCGCGTAATTTCAACTAAAAATAAATGATATCGACAGACAAGTGTTAGGTAATTCGTGTCAAGAATTCTTAATCATGAAATGTTCCGTTTCATGGTTTATTTCACAGCATTCTCAAAATTAAAGAGCACTAAAGGAGTTACATATCGCTAGCATAAGTATTTGTGGCTGCTCCGTGCTTTTGAGTAAGCCAACGGCCCAGATTAACCCGCTAGCCGTCATAACGTTTCAAGGACACGATGCTCGCATTTATTTGCAACACTCTATTTGACGCCAAGTGGCGTAATTTGGTATCGTTTAAAGACGCCCTCCAATTATATTTGAGCTTCTTCCCATGTTGTGTTATTTACCTTTAAAGTGATTCGGTGAACTCAGTGAATAAAAACTAAAGCATAAAACAGTAGCGCATCATATTTTTAATAGAACATACGAGATCCCGGGACTGGACAAAGTTACTCGATGAAGTATTTGCGATCACAAATACTGAGATGCATGAAAGGGAAGGCTAAACGCGAGATGCTGAGGTACATTTGTATTTTATATCTCGAGAATTTGAGAGACACTTCCGTAGAAATGGCATAAATGTGTCCTAGAACAGAGAGACTGGAACACAGATACTAAGTTCTACAAATCCAAAATATGTCGCCAGGCACTATTCATTATTTAAAGGGGGGGGGGGGGTGCAACGATTTTAAGGTTAAAAGAATTCGCATATTGCCATTTTTACGTGGTTTATCGTGTCCCGGAGGATAGAGAAAACATCTCCTTTATTAAAAAATATCGCGATTTCGCTGCATAATCGGAAAGCAAAAGTCGAGCTTTTTCCCCCACCTGCAGCCGCAAGTGGCAGCCGAGGGAACTACGGCGAAAAGATACCGTGACCTCGCTCGGCTCTAAGCTGCAGCACAACGCCCGCTAGTGTCAGCAGAGAGAGGGAGAGGAAGCGTCCTCGTCCTCCGAAGGAGCACACGGGAAGCTACACGCCACCCCGAATTACGTCACTAGGAGGGGGACCAGGTGTGGCCCGGAAGGCTGGTTGTGAGTTGAGGGGTGTCAGAAATGCCAATCTTTATCCTCTTTTTTTACAACAACTAGGACACGCAGGCGAAATCGGTTTTCTGTTCTTTACTTCAGAAGTGTCAGAGGGCAACGTCCCCAAATTTTTGACCGAAGTCCAGAAATCAATGCACCCCCCCCCCCCTTTAACACTTAAATACATATACATTGTGGCAAATAGTATCTGTCTACTTGTCTCGAATGGCTATGTAGTACTTGTATTGTCCAAAATCATTCAAATAGGTCAAACAGTCAGTAACCGTCACAAGCAGTCATTAATAGCAATATAATTATAAAGAGAGAAGATAAAAATAAGGCTCGATGGACCTCTTGACGCGTTGGACCTCTTGACGCGTTGGACCTCTTGACTCGATGGACCTCTCGACGCGTTGGACCTCTTGACACAAATTGGACCTTTTGACTCGTTGGACCTCTTGACGCGTTGGACCTCTTGACTCGAATTGGACCTTTTGACTCGTTGGACCTCTTGACTCGGCTGTCACGTGGCTGTTGGACCTCTTGACTCGTTGGACCTTATGACTCGTTGGACCTCTTGACCATAAGCGTGTAGTACTTGTATTGTCCAAAATCATTCAAATAGGTCAAACAGTCAGTAACCGTCACAAGCAGTCATTAATAGCAATATAATTATAAAGAGAGAATATAAAAATAAGGCTCGATGGACCTCTTGACGCGTTGGACCTCTTGACGCTTTGGACCTCTTGACTCGATGGACCTCTTGACGCGTTGGACCTCTTGACACAAATTGGACCTTTTGACTCGTTGGACCTCTTGACGCGTTGGACCTCTTGACTCGAATTGGACCTTTTGACTCGTTGGACCTCTTGACTCGGCTGTCACGTGGCTGTTGGACCCCTTTACTCGTTGGACCTTATGACTCGTTGGACCTCTTGACCATAAGCGACTTGGGGTGCGGAGAGGGGATTCCGAGTCAAGAGGTCCAACGAGTGAAGAGGTCCAACGAGTCAAAAGGTCCAATATTGGACCTCTTGACGCGTTGGACCTCTTGACCCGTTGGACCTCTTGACTCGCCGTGTATCTTTTGACTCGTTGGACCTCTTGACCCATATTGGATCTCTTGACTCGTGCCTCGATGTGTCAAGAGGTCCAACACGTCAAGAGCTCCAATATTGGATATCTTGACTCGTTGTCCCTCTTGTTGTGGAATACGTACAGGCAAGGGAAGTAAACGAAGTACAGGCAAAGAAAAAAAACACTACGAGGGCTACCTAAGCTTTTTTAATGATGTGAGAATGCGTGAGCATTACCTTTGCCCGAGTTATGTTGCCGCAACGGATAGCGCGGTAATAATAATAATTAGGGTTGTGTAGATATTTATACAGCGTGTAGTTGGTCAGCCACTTCAAAGTTGCGACGAGTCACTCGCTTGAGCCATTTAGCCAGTGCAGTACAACCGCTAGCCTGGGGTCTTTAACGTGCACCACGCAGTAGGGATACACGACCGCACGCAGGTACGATGCTCGTTCAGATCGAAACGGGCAGGGGCGGGGATTGAACACGGGATCCCTGGGTTCTGCAGCGCGAGCTTTCGCTCTTCGTGCTCCGAGCTGCGCTAGCCCACTCGGCAACCGATCCCTCGGCTAGCGCGCTAGTTTCACCATCAAGAGGGCCTGGGTTCGATCGAAACCAGGAAGGGGTGGTTTCGTGCTCACGTAACAAGAGAAGTTACGCGACCAGAATTTTTTTTTTAATTTGTTTTTCGGTTTGGTTATGTGACCAGTGAGGTCACGTTACCACAGATATTTTTAATTCTTTTTCGGTTTGGTCACGTGACCAGTTATATTTTTATTGTGTTGGATTGTGTTGGACAAGTCAAGGACTTTGACGACGGATTTTGGCCACGGCTTTTTCTCTGACTGAGCCAGGTAATGATCACGCATTAAAAAAGCAGATAACAGAGATGCTAACAAAATAAGGCGGAGAAGAAAAATGTCGGAAAAAGAGCAAAACGTTAAGCTGTGAAGACTTCCACACGGCAGGGGGGATCTCACGAACACGGCTTTGATACATCGTTTCTGGTCGGTGATGTAATCACTCTTCGTGTGTATGACCCGTGATTCGCTTTGTTTCTGAAGCGACAGATACGCGCGCGCTGGGCTCTGGAGATCGCACGCTGGGCACTGGATTTGTAAACACCGGAAATCATTGTTGTTATAAACTGTCAACATTGGTTTGTTGGGGACCTGCAGCCCTGCAGGAATGTGTGCCTTTGCTTTTCTACCCCTGACAACAAAGTCGTAAATCTGTATCTCCCGTGTTGCTCTGCCCCGCGAATATCGAACACGTCTCCGGAAAGGTCTTAACATTCCATGATTTGAGATGCCTTTTTTGTTTAGGTAGTGACTGCTTCGACCTCCGGGTTCGAAATAATTGTAAAGCTACTTTGGAGACATCTTTCATCACATACGAAAGATGCATAGTTATTTGCTATTTAGACGTGTATTATCATACAAAAAAGCTATTCAGGCGTTGGACGTCAGCATAACTGAAAATAGTTTTTTATTTTAATTTCTGTGACATCATTTTCAAAAGTTGTAGTAATTGTTTTAATTTGTTCACGTCCTGCCAAAATAGCTTCCTTAATAATTTTAACTCCTTGGTCTTCGAAGAGCTTGAAGAGACAGTTTGGCCTGACGCAGCATGGCGTGTAAAGTTAGTCATTTTTTTCATTCGCCGTGGCCTAGCACTGGACACACTAGATCTATCGGCTTCAGAGATCGACGCGCTTTCCGACACGAACGGTTCTTCAATCGACTTTAATCTCTATAATTCAATTTTCTAAAAATGATTGAGCAACTAACCCGCCATCTTACAATTCCACCCGACTAACACATCGCGTAATTTCAACTGAAAATAAATTATATCGACAGAAAAGTGTTCGGTAATTCATGTCAAGAGTGCTTAATCATGAAACGTTCCGTTTCTTGGTTTATTTTACAGCAAAAAGTAGCAAAGGAGCTACATATCGCTAGCAAAAGTATTTATGGCTGCTCCGTGCTTTTGAGAAAGTCAACGGCCCAGATTAATCCGCTAGCTTGCACCGGTCATAACGTTTCAAGGGGAGAATGCTCGCATTCATTTGCAACACTCTATTTGACGCGAAGTGGCGTAATTTAGTCTCGTTTAAAGACGCCCTCCAATGACGTCTGAGCTTCTTCCCATCTTGCGTTATTTACCTCTTTAGTGATACGGTGAATTCAGTGAATAAAAACTAAAGCATAAAATAGTAGGACATCATATTTTTAATAGAATATACGAGAACCCGGTTGAGATACATGAAAGGGAAGGCTAAACGTGAGATGCTGAAGTATATTTGTATTTTATTTCTAGAGAATTTGAGAGACACTTCCGTAGAAATGGCATAAATGTGTCTTAGAACACAGAGACTGTAACACAGCTACTAAGTTCTACAAGTCCAAAATGGGAACGCGACAGAACAGCACACGACAAAACAGCACGCGACGAAACAGCGCAGCGTCAAAACAGCACGGCGACAAAACAGCACGCGTAAAAATAGCAAGCGACAAAACAGCACGCGTCAAAACAGCACAGCGTCACAACAGCACGGCGACAAAACAGCACGCGTAAAAATAGCACGCGACAAAACAGCACAGCGTCAAAACGGCACAACCACAGAAGAGCACGTGTTAGAACAGCACGGCGGCAAAACAGCACAGCGACAAAACGGCACACATGTAGCAACTTCGAGCGTGCTCTTCACTTCTCTCTGCTCGAATAATTTCGAACCTTCTTGACCCTTTCATTTATTGTCGCTAGGTTATAAAGGAATTTATTGCCTATTTCAGTGCTTACCAAACTCCGCAACCCTAACTGCAATATGACATCTAATTTGGCTCTAATGAAAGTGGTGACAAGGTGTTCTCTTCGACAAAAAAGAGCGCACTAAAAGTCAATTATCGTGCGTCGATTTTACGGATTACTAAATATAGGGCAGTATTTGATTTAACTTTTCAGGACAAAAATTATATATTTTGGCTTTGAAAAAGCGGCGACCATTTGGCCTCTTCCACAAGTTTTCCTTCCACGAATTGCCCTATTACTAATTGGCCTATTGGACAAATTGGCCGTCGACGAGTTGGCTTTCGACGAATTGGCCTAGACCCTCCACTCCTTTACAGTGCCTACTTTGAGACATGCATTTTTTAACTCCATACGCTAAATTTAGGGTTTATCGTTTTCGGCTTAAACAGAATAAAATCGGTAAAAGTAAAACTACGCCGAATTCATTTATCTAAATTCGATTTTAACTGAAAAAGGTCAGTATTTTCAAGGGCGTTTAGAGGGGTGCACGTTGGGAAGGGGGGGATTTGACTCATTACTGGCCGTATGACAACTTCCTTTCGCAGTTTTCATCTTGTCTCCGAGATCAGTTCAACTTTCAACAAAAGCTCCGGGGGTGCAATGGCCTTCAGGACAAAATCTGGGTTTTCGCACAAATTGGGATTTGTAAGCAGTGATAGAGTGCAGGCGAGCTGGTAATTAATCGACATCTTGGAAACCCTGAGATGGGGAACGATAAAAAAACGTGTGTGCAGAAAGCGACGGCTTTCTGGTCTGGTTTCCGCCGTCGCTCGTAGATGGCGGCAACCTTTCCAGCTATCTTAGAAGAATTGATAGTTGGGCGCGTTGGTGGGAATTCATCGTAGGAAACAGACCGAAAAAAGACACGACGACGAAGCCCGCAACGAGCACAGCGCTCGTCACGTTTGTTTCTTCGTCTCGCGTTTGCGTGCTTTCCTACGATGAATTCCACCACGCGCCCAACTCCTTGCTTTGTACGAACGCTCGTCCTTTGTTTCTTCTCCTCGTCTGTTTGCGTGCTGTTCCCTACGATGAATTCCCACCACGCGCCACACACTGCTTGTACGAGCGAGCGCTCGCACGTGTTTTTCGTCCCTCTGTTTGCGTAACGCGTAAAAATAGCACGCGACAAAACAGCACAGCGTCAAAACGGCACAACCACAGAAGAGCACGTGTTAGAACAGCACGGCGGCAAAACAGCACAGCGACAAAACGGCACACATGTAGCAACTTCGAGCGTGCTCTTCACTTCTCTCTGCTCGAATAATTTCGAACCTTCTTGACCCTTTCATTTATTGTCGCTAGGTTATAAAGGAATTTATTGCCTATTTCAGTGCTTACCAAACTCCGCAACCCTAACTGCAATATGACATCTAATTTGGCTCTAATGAAAGTGGTGACAAGGTGTTCTCTTCGACAAAAAAGAGCGCACTAAAAGTCAATTATCGTGCGTCGATTTTACGGATTACTAAATATAGGGCAGTATTTGATTTAACTTTTCAGGACAAAAATTATATATTTTGGCTTTGAAAAAGCGGCGACCATTTGGCCTCTTCCACAAGTTTTCCTTCCACGAATTGCCCTATTACTAATTGGCCTATTGGACAAATTGGCCGTCGACGAGTTGGCTTTCGACGAATTGGCCTAGACCCTCCACTCCTTTACAGTGCCTACTTTGAGACATGCATTTTTTAACTCCATACGCTAAATTTAGGGTTTATCGTTTTCGGCTTAAACAGAATAAAATCGGTAAAAGTAAAACTACGCCGAATTCATTTATCTAAATTCGATTTTAACTGAAAAAGGTCAGTATTTTCAAGGGCGTTTAGAGGGGTGGGTGGGGGTTGGGAAGGGGGGGATTTGACTCATTACTGGCCTGTATGACCACTTCCTTTCGCAGTTTTCATCTTGTCTCCGAGATCAGTTCAACTTTCAACAAAAGCTCCGGGGGTGCAATGGCCTTCAGGACGAAATCTGGGTTTTCGCACAAATTGGGATTTGTAAGCAGTGATAGAGTGCAGGCGAGCTGGTAATTAATCGACATCTTGGAAACCCTGAGATGGGGAACGATAAAAAAACGTGTGTGCAGAAAGCGACGGCTTTCTGGTCTGGTTTCCGCCGTCGCTCGTAGATGGCGGCAACCTTTCCAGCTATCTTAGAAGAATTGATAGTTGGGCGCGTTGGTGGGAATTCATCGTAGGAAACAGACCGAAAAACAGACGACGACGGAGAAGAAGCACACGCAACGAGCACAGCGCTCGTCACGTTTGTTTCTTCGTCCTCGTCTGTTTTGCGTGCTGTTCCCTACGATGAATTCCCACCAACGCGCCCAACTATCAATTCTTGGCTTTGTAACGAGCGCAGCGCTCGTCACGTTTGTTTCTTCGTCCTCGTCTGTTTTGCGTGCTGTTCCCTAGCGATGAATTCCCACCAACGCGCCCAACTATCAATTCTTGGCTTTGTAACGAGCGCAGCGCTCGTCACGTTTGTTTCTTCGTCCTCGTCTGTTTTGCGTGCTGTTCCCTACGATGAATTCCCACCAACACGCCCGACTATCAATTCTTGGCTTTGTAACGAGCGCAGCGCTCGTCACGTTTGTTTCTTCGTCCTCGTCTGTTTTGCGTGCTGTTCCCTACGATGAATTCCCACCAACGCGCCCAACTATCAATTCTTGGCTTTGTAACGAGCGCAGCGCTCGTCACGTTTGTTTCTTCGTCCTCGTCTGTTTTGCGTGCTGTTCCCTACGATGAATTCCCACCAACGCGCCCAACTATCAATTCTTGGCTTTGTAACGAGCGCAGCGCTCGTCACGTTTGTTTCTTCGTCTTCGTCTGTTTTGCGTGCTGTTCCCTACGATGAATTCCCACCAACGCGCCCAACTATCAATTCTTGGCTTTGTAACGAGCGCAGCGCTCGTCACGTTTGTTTCTTCGTCCTCGTCTGTTTTGCGTGCTGTTCCCTACGATGAATTCCCACCAACGCGCCCAACTATCAATTCTTGGCTTTGTAACGAGCGCAGCGCTCGTCACGTTTGTTTCTTCGTCCTCGTCTGTTTTGCGTGCTGTTTCCTACGCTGCTACGCTCTTATCAGTTTCGGTTTGGACTCACGATGGGTCGGCCGCGCGCCCTTTTGGGGAAAGAAGACAGGCTGCGGAAGGAGCGGCGACGTACGCAGCAGCGCGAATGGGTCCGCAACCGCAGCAAAGCCGCTGTCGCCTCGACTTCCACTGCGTCGAGCGCTTCAGATTCCCTTGCCAAAGAGCACATCGCTCGCCCAGAAAGCCGCCGCCGAGAACAGAACCAGCGATGTAAAGGGCGCCGGCGGGCCAACGCCACGGACGACGATCGTGCCACGGAGCCTGGAAGCCAAGCGCAAGCGCGAGGCCCGGCGACGACTGCACTCCACGCCGGCTGAACAGTTCCCGGGTGCGACGGCGAGGTTCCGGAGGGAGTTCGTGGAGAACCCGTTTGGCGTCACGTGCGCCGTGTGCGACCGACTCTGGTTCGCCGGAGACGTATCCACGATCGGCGGCGTGTCAGCCGAGAAGAAGCGGGAATCGTGCGCGTGCGCGTTGCGGCAGTGTATCGAGTACAGCTCCGCTGGTCTTCCTTCTTCACGAGAGTGGAAAGGCTGAACGTTTTTTAACACTCCTAACTTCCGTCTATGAGAGGAGAGCATATACACGATTGTTTTATTGTAGTTTCTGTGGTCGGCACGAATTTACCACCTCTCGGAGTCATGAAAATGTGGAAAAAACGCACTGAGTACGATGCTTGAGAATTTCTGGATTTTGATATTTGCCTCTCGGACCGAAGTGGTAGTGAATGTCATGTTCGTCCTGTGTACAAATACGAGCACACGACGATAATGTCAGATCACAATAGGGTCCCAGTGCGTCTTGCAGAACAGGTCCCGTCGGATGCCACAGATAGCAACAAATAAGAAAACCAGTACCTGGTTTACTCACTATACATTTTAAACAAACGCTTTTAACTATTCAATTTTCGTCAGTATACTGGTTTTCATCAATAAACCGAAAAGAACCGTGAAGTTTATGAGTCTACAAATATTCACCGCAATAAACCGAAAACTTTTTGGAATAAAAACCGAAAAAAGTACGCCGAATTTCAAAATAATAAAAACCGAAAAAGCCAAACTTTAGCTATATTGTCACTGTCCTGTTTTGACTCTGTGCTGTTCTGTCGCGGTGCTGTTTTGACGCCTTTCCCTTCTGTCGCTGTGCCCTTTGGACCGTGCTGTTTTGTCGCTGTGCTGTTTTGACGCTGTGCTGTTTTGACGCCGTGCTGTTTTGGCATGTGCTTTTCTGTCGCTGGGCCGTTTTGACGGTGTGCTGTTTTATCGCGTGCTATTTTGACGCGTGCTGTTTCTTCGCCATGCTGTTTTGACGCTGTGCTGTTTTGACGCGTGCTGTTTTGACCGTGCTGTTTTGTCGCGTGCTGTTTTGTCGTGTGCTGTTCTGTCATGGTGCCGTCCAAAATATGTCGCCAGGCTATATCCATTATTTAACACTCAAATACATATACATTGTGGCAAATAGTGTCATTCAAATAGGCCAAACAGTCAGTAACCGTCACAAGCAGCCATTAATAGCAATATAATTATAAACAGAGAAGATAAAAAATAAGGCTCGATGGACCTCTTGACGCGTTGGACCTCTTGACTCGTTGAACCTCTTGACACGTTGGACCTCTTACACAAATTGGACCCTTTGACTCGTTGGACCTCTTGACGCGTTGGACCTCTTGACTTGAATTGGACCTTTTGACTCGTTGGACCTCTGGACTCGGCTGTCACGGGGCTATTGGACCTGTTGACTCGTTGATCATAAGCTCTTGACCATAAGCGCGGAGAGGGGGAAAGGGGTCCAAATGCATGTATATATTATAGGGTCGGCTGGATTTCGGGGGAGAGGGGGGGGGGGGGAGGCTGAAGCCCCATAAGTCCACCCCCCGGCTACGACCCTTCTTGGGAGTCAGTGACAATGATTGCGTCGTGGTCAGAAGGGGCGAGTTCTGCGATGGCGTGGAGCTCTAGATCGGAAAAAGAAGGGGTTTCAAAGGCATGAGAGAACTCAGGGGTGGGGGAGTCCTGCCATAGGCGTCGTTAGTTTTGCAGTGACCATCGGTGTAGTAGATGCGATGGCCTTCGTCTTCAAGAGCGGTGAGGATGGATGTGCAGCGGGTGCATCAGGTGTTTGCGCCGACGTGTCTCAGTTTAGGGGTACATGTTACAACGGGGGGGGGGGGGGGGGGGGGAGGGCGGGGGGGATTGGTAGAGATGTGCGGGTGGTGTTCCCATGGAGGAGGGTAAGGAGGAAAGGGAGGAAGAGGGGAGCAGTCGTAAGAGATGCTACTGAAGGTGAAGCGTCCTTGTGCACTGGTCTGGAGGCGCTGGATTTGAGACGAGAGGCGTATAAAAATGCGCTCATCAAGGGTATTGAACATCCCACTAGCCCCGATAATGTGAGGGGGTCCGTAGGCTGGGATCCTTAGCGCAAGGCGATATGCCTTGCGTTGGCACGGTTCAACGTTCGGTTTTCAGTGCGTGTGGGGGAGGCGGGAGAGGATGACGCCATGAATGACGCGGAGTGGTTCCTGCCCCTTCTATTCGTGGTGCTCGTTCGTGGTACGGAGGAGGATGTGGACCAGATGAGGTGTTTGGTGAACCAACTTGTTGGCAGTGTGGTTAACTTTGACATTGAACTAGACGATATGACCAAGGATTTTTACTTGATTCTTTCAGAAGACAAGTGTGCCACCGACGAGCTTTGACGAGGTCGGTGAGCTGACGACGGACATTGAAGACGAACACGAGTTCCGACTTGGTAAGGGCGTGAGAGAGGCCGATTGAGCGGGTGTATGTGTCGATGATATCGGCAGCCGCCTCAAGGCAACCCTCAAGGATAGAGCCTTGAGGGGTGCTTTAAGTGAGAGGGAAGGGGTGGATATGTGATTGGGATTTGGAAGCTGGCGCTGCCTGATTGCATGGAGAGAGCTTCTAACGTAGTTATACATATTTGTTCCGCAGTTTGTCCTGGCAAGGTTGTCCAGAATTGGCTTGCGTAGCACGTTGTCAAATGCTTTGTACACGTCAAGGTCAAGGAGATTTTTTTATATAGTGAAAGAGACCGTTCAAGACGAATAAAAATAGAGCGGTTATGAAGTAGTAAATATGATGACTGAAATTATTCTGATCGGAACAGATTTCAAACTAACTTTACATTTTATATTGCTCCTCTCTTTCTCTTTTTCTGTCTCTTTTCTTTTCTTTTTCGGCCACTCCACTGTGCGATACCGAGGTGGCAGATCAGAGTTACCAGAGCTCGCCGCCCCCCAAATTTCTTCAGCACTCAAACAAATTATACCGCAAAAAAAAAAAAAGAAAGAAAGAAAACGGCGTGAGGAAGGAACAAGCAAGACTAATGAGAAAATCTGCACTTAGCACATTAGGAGGGCTGACTTTTTAACGGACTCCTCGCATCCACAATGGGCAATTTTTCATTTTAAGTGACTCGATTACAGGACGAACTCCTCCGTGCAATAATTAAGACGCAGTGTGCCCTAAAGCCTGCGCTCAGTAACGGTCAATTAAGTCTAGCCGTGCTTTAACTGTATACGCATACGCTTTCCGCGCGTGCCAAATACTCTGATCATGAACTCAAGTAACCATCGCAGCAGTCTTTGCCGCCCGGAAGTCGTGGCTTTATCAATCAACAGCCCTCCCCGGCCGCGTCCTCAGCCATGCCAACACCAGCTAGAGTAATTAAGGCCTGTGAACAACCTCTGCGTAACACTCTAAGATGGCGTTGGATTTGGGCCCGACCCCGACCAAGAACTTCTCGAAATCGAAGCCGGCTCGCCCGCTCCGTGACGTCACGGTAGCTATAGTCCAGCACGCGGAAAACCGGCAGAGCCGGCTGGGGTTGACAGTGCCGGCGGTGCGCTGATTAGGCGGCCCGTAGCTTCGGTGTTTGTATGATTCTTATATACGCGTGCACGACGAGTACGTAACTAATAGGGTCGCCATATTGTATACTTAGGAGTTCAAAATACCTTTCCGAAAAAGAGCTTCCCGGCCGCCGCCATTTTGCGACTCTTGAGACCCCTGTCAGCCAGAAATTTTCTGTCACACTCACGGCTGTGGAAACCTGCTTAGCGCGACTCTCCACCTGCGCTGCGAGTTTTCAGGCCTTCCTTGAGACATGCGCTCGGATGGAAAATCGAAACTTAAAAACGCGTTCAAATTAAACTTTTTATTTTATTATTTGCGTGTGTGTGTGCGTGTGTGTGTGTTTTGGAAGCAGTAAAATGCTATGCCTCCCACATTTCTCAGATAAGTTAATTTAGGGGTTTTGGATGAGCCCAGCAAGTTTCTAATTAAAACTGTACCTATAAATTTACAAATTAAAAAAAGTGAATATCTTAACAAGTAATTTATAAACTAATTACACCGAACGTAATTAATTTCTTTTTTTCAAAATAGGCCCTCTGGGAGAGACTAACACGACATTGATCTTCTCTTTTTGTGCGATATTTTTCGCAGGAACAATTAGGCTCGCGTTTCGAGAAACCATAATTAGTTCTTTGCCGAGGAACGGGCCAGCGGTAACGCCTACAACACTGGGTTGTGGACTATGCATTCATGAACTATTCTCTTCAATGGTTTATTTTCCTGCGATCTAGTGTCATCGGGTACGGCCATAGACGATGCATCAAAACCTAGCCTAAATTAATATTAAACGTAATTAGATGCATCCAATGTGTTCTGAAAAATGCCTGCAATTGAGGCTCAAAATTACTTCGTGGTTCTCAAAGTAGCTCAGTTCAACTGTTTTTATTGGTTTTGGGCTACAAGGGAAACATTTTTATCTTAAAATTAAGCGAAAACGACATAAAACAGCAACACAGCCGCGTGCACGTTGAAACTGAAACCAAACAGGTTGAGGAGAGGAGTAGACCCCGCTCAAGGTTTGCGAGGATGGGAGAGGAGGATGAACCGCCTCCCCTTTTTTGGCTACAGCGAAAATTCGCCGTTCTCCGGCCTCGTCCATGTGCGGCTGAGATAAATATATTGAACTTTCACCCGGAATCCTGGACCCGAAAAACGTCACCGTTGACGTCACCGTTGACGTCACTCCTCTTTCCCGGATTCTTCCAGGAGACGTTTTGCGGGTTGGTTTCGGTTGAAACCAACCCGCAAAACGTCGCCCGGAAAAATGCAAAAACAACCCCCCCCCCCCCCCTCCCCCTTTAATGTAACTTTTGGTTGCCCTTTTAGCCCGGAAGCGTGCGGAAGTGTTTGAACGAGCTGCGCCGGCCGGTGTGACAAGTCACGTGACGTCACGGCGGTTTTCCAGCCGGCCAGAAGAAATGTGTGTGATATCACGATTAACCGCCAATGAAAGGGGCGGGGGGGGGGGGGGTGGAAGGGGGTGGTGGTCTTTTGGTTCGGTGGCCCTGACTACATTGTACCCTGACCTCGCATTCAAAGACCACGTGCACACGGTTTGCGAGGAAGGCGGGGGTAGGGGGGGGGGGGGGGGGCGGAAGGTGCCACCGTCTCCAATGCGTTTTCCTCCTCCTTTTACGGCGCTCTATGTTGGCGGCCATCAAAAACCTTGAAGCCAATGTTTCCGTCTCTGTTAGTGACTTTCAAGAGAAAGTTGACGGAGTGCATCTGGCAACGTCGCAGTTTTGTCATGGCGCCGATTACCTTCCACTGCGCTGCGAGCTTTTGTTTTTGTTGTGTTGGTTTTGTCTCGCCCAAGTAAGTGCCCGATAACACTGAAAACAGAGTATTTTAAGTTTCGCGACAGTGTTTTGGTGCACGGGTCGTGCAATGCTTCTCGTTTTTCGTGCACCTGTATCGCAAATGTGGCTGAAAGTGTGTCTGTGATGTCTTCGGAAGACAAAAATGCATTTTGGCAACCATCGCATGCGCTCTAACGGTGAAACGAGCGAGTGGATCCACATGTCAAGATTCGTTCTTCGTCTACAGCAGTGCGTCTTTGAGGATTTGCGGAGTTGTGTTTCACCGTGTCCTCTACAACTGCGATACGATCATACGATGAAGAGCCGGAACGTTCACAGTCTGTGGAGACAGAAACGAATCCCGGACAAAAGCTCACCGGACAAAAGCTCACCGGACAGAAGCTCATCGGACAAAATCTCACCGGACAAAAGCTCACCCATTTTTTCACAGACCCGGACAAAAGCTCACCAGGAGAAAAATTAATGTAGGTCTTAACACGAGTGCGGACAACTTAGGTGCATGCGTGCGACACTAAAATGCAACGATGAATTAAATATGACAGGCGCATGGTTTGTTGATTATAGTAGAAACAAGTTAATTTATCAATTGGCTAGAAGCGAATGCAGTCCCTTACTAGCTCCAGCAGTCTTGGTAGATCTCGATGTATGCATTTGGTAGCCCTCGCAAATATTTTTAAGACGATTCTCCAGGCGCAGAGTGGTATTTTCGCACCCACTTCATAGGGGGCTCACCTCTCCGTGCTTGTGTCAATGCCGTGGCAACGAGCGCCTGATTTTGCTGTAGGCATTCAATCAGCCTCTAGACGCTTGGATGGGCGTGGCCGACGAGCTTCTAGAACCCGGTATTCCATCTTTCGCAGGTGTTGTTCGTCCGGTCTTTATCTTGAAGAGTGGCGTCGTACATATTCCACCGTTCCGGGGAAACTCCGGGGGTCGTAGGCGCACAGTCAGGCGAAGGGAAAAATTCACTCTGGGTGCTGCCGCAGAAGGAACAGAAGCATAACGGAAGCGGCCGTTGACATATGTGCAATCAAAATAACCCAGCAGGTAGCCGATGTTACCGGTAGACTTTTCCCTGATGGTTAGTCCTTCGGGAGCAAGCTGTGGTGGAAGGAACGCCAGCCTATCCTAAATCCCGCACAACTATCTAAGTTGTTCATCTGTCTTGTACGTTTCCAAAAGGCCCAACTCCCGTTCCTTCAAAATCTTTCTAAAAATTAGCAAATCAATGCTTTGTATATTACAGTTTTGCTTCAGTTTCCCTTTCACATCACCTTCAGGTAATCCTTCATTTCAAATACATTTACTACGCACATTGACGGAAACAATTTCATTTTCTTAGCCATTCACTTTAAATATTACCTTGAACCCCGAGAAAACCCATGCATTAGTAATGAAGAGACATTGTGTCGAGCATTTATGTGCGCATTTAGCGAGACATAAGCACAATGAAAAAGCGAGGTCACCGAAGGGTAACTTCGCTTCTTCGGTCACTCTTCGGGCTCAAAAACTTCGGTTCACGAAGTTTCTTGGGCGTGGCACAAGGGTGCTCCGGCATACCTTGAGTCAAGCAAGCTTGATTTTATCAGCTCCACTCAGTTTCGGTGACCTAAATTTTGGTGCGAAATCGTTGCTTCTCTCCCTGTTATGGCTTATCTGTTGACACCTTTGCATGCGATGGGGTACAAGTTCTCCTAAAAATGGTGGAATGTCAATCGCGTCCGCATTTTATTTCAGCCCGTGTTCTGCCGGCTGAGCAAAACAAAATGAGGTGAGCTTTTGTCCGGGTCTGTGAAAAAATGGGTGAGCTTTTGTCCGGTGAGCTTCTGTCCGGTGAGCTTTTGTCCGGTGAGCTTTTGTCCGGTTACCGACAGGAATCCACATTGAAACACATGCAGTGCGCCTTGGTTGTTGAGGTTTAGACCGTTCATTCCCATCGTCTTCAGCTGACGGCTCATCGACTGCCGATGACCTATTTAAAGAAAATCGCTCCCTTTTCATTCGATTCCAAATATGGAAGATGACCGACGCCTAATGTGAGTAGAAAGCACGGTGTAAGGACTCCTACCCATTTTAGGCTGCGTTCGGTGCAGGACGTTTCGGTGTAGGGCGTTTCGGTGTAGGGCGTTTCGGTGTAGGCCGTTTCGGTGCACGGACTTTTCGGTGTAGGGCGTTTCGGTGCACGGACTTTTCGGTGCACGGACTTTTCGGTGCACGGACTTTTTGGTGCACGGACACTTTGGTGCACGGACTTTTCGGTGTGCGGACTTTTTGGTGCATGGACTTTTCGGTGCACGGACATTTCGGTGCACGGGAAATCAAAATCACGAGTTTTTTTATGTTTTGTTAAACGTAATAAGCACTATTCTAGCTAGAAATTTATTTTTTCGCACTTTATAAATTTGTAGACTTGGTCATCCATTTACGGTCACTTACTCATATAAGACCTATGTGACTTTGTTAGGTGTACTACCATCCTGCGTGAGGATTGGAGATGTTGGACGTTATGGTTCGTTTGTTGGTGTCTCTTTTCCAACGTTCGCACTAGTCGCATCACATGTCTAAGGTAATTTTTAACAATCTCAAGCTTCTTTCTGTTGGAGCCTTTCCTACACACATTACCAATAATAAAGCCCACACCTTTACAGAAGGCGCCGAGAACGCCTGTATTGACCCAACGCGCAAACACGATGTGATGCGTCTAGTGCGTACGTTGGAAAAGAGACACCGTCAAATTAAACATTACGTCCAACGTATCCAGTCCTCCCGCAGGATGGTGCTGCGCCTAACAAAGTCACTTAGGTCGTATATGAGTAAGTGACCGTAAATGGATGACCAAGTCTACAAATCTATAAAGTGCGAAAAAATAAATTTCTAGCTAGAATAGTGATTAGTACGTTTAGACAAAACTAAAAAAAAAAAAAAAAAACTTGTGAATTTGATTTTCTGTGCACCGAAATGTCCGCGCACCGAAAAGTCCGTGCACCGAAATGTCCGCACACCGAAAAGTCCCACACCGAAAAGTCCGTGCATCGAAATGTCCGGGCACCGAAATGTCCGTGCACCGAAATGTCCGTGCACCGAAAAGTCCGTGCCCCGAAAAGACCGCACCAAAACACCCTACACCGAAACGTCCTGCACCGAAATGTCCGGATCCCGCCGTGTTTTGTTGATTTTACCGTGTAAACGCTTGGGTATATGTAGATTTTTCCACAAAGTAATGAGACACCGCATTTTCCAGTATTTTTTGCTTATTTCTGTCACAGTATCCGCTGTTATAAATAAGGGGCCTTCACTGCTATTGATCTTCGTCATTTTTTTTTCTCGCCTTGCAACTGGGTTGTGATGAAATTCTTAGCGGAATTTTAGAAGTGCTGTGCGATTCATTATGATTTTAGCGGACATGTGCTGAATTAATTTTGTTATATCCAACCTTAGCATTCTTGATCCCTCATTGGCACTGCCCCTGGAATCAAGTTGCGTTTCTTGTGGATATAACGCAACATATACAAAGGCTGAAGTCAAGTGTGATCTCCATATTTCTTATTCTCTCACCTCGGGTGGAATGAAAAAAATTTGGACGCATTCAGAGTAATGATGACACATGCTGTGTTTTGATATCTGTGTTATATCCGTCATTCAGTTTGCTTTTATTTAGTCTTGGATCTTTAGTGTGGAACTAAAGCATCACCTTTGATTGAAAGTATGTTGACATACGGGTGGTTACGTTATAAATTTTCTCTAAAAAACTTCAGATACAGAAAGTCAGACTGAGTATGCAAACATGCAGGGCGAGAACAGACATTGCAACCCGAGACTGCGGGGAAGGACAGCAGACAGAAAGCTTTGAGCACTTCTTTGAAGCTTCGTGTAGTATGGTCGCGCTGTCCCTCCCCACACTTCGTTGCATACAATGCCAGACACCGTAGTCCATGAGATTAATAGTAAGATGCATAATCATTTCATGTTAATTCATCCAATAGCTTTGCGTCATGTTACAATCACAATACCATTGATAGCCAATAATTGCAGAAAATACATCTTTGATGCAAGCTCAGGAATCAGTAAGGGAAAACAAGACCTCTCATTAACACTCAGGATATTAATAAGAAACAACCATAAACCACAGATTGGAATATACGTCGACCAATAAATAAAACTCCACTAAAAGCTTCGAAGTACTGACCTTGTTTTTGGGATAGAGGGCCAGTTTTTCCCCCTCGTTGTTCGCTCTTATCATTTTCAAAGTTGTGAGCGGTCGGGTGGGCCAGGGTGCGGGGGAATGTGTTTGGCGCTAGCCGGTCGTGGCTTCGTTGGTGGCGGACTCTCCTCTCGTCACTCGCACGTCGATCGAGTCTACTGTTTGCTTGACATTAAGCTCAAATAAACGCCGTATGGATTACCTCTGCATCGTCTGGTACGTACACTTTATTTCTTGAGTATGTTCCCTTTATTTCTTTTGTTAGAAGTAAACGTTAAAGGTCGAGCTAACGCAGGTACCCTGCCCGCTCCGCGGTGCGTCGGCTACGCAATCAGGCTCACGACGTCTCTATCGGCATTCGTGGTATAGTTATGCACGGTGTCGAAAGCTTTCAATAGTTCACGCGACTATTTTAGTGGGTACAAAAGCTGACATTTCGGTCGATCAGGGGCGGGTTCCGACGTTCTACGGGCAGAGACTAACAAGGCCGCGAGCTTCGGGCTGTGGCATCCGGAATAATAAACAAACTCTTACCCGAACCAAATCACCGGTGCGAAGCCCGTTAAGATTACGAGTCAATTCTTGTCGTGGCGGATTCAAGTGACGGACTTGAACATCATGTTTCTTCGTTGATTTGTCTGCTGTAACGCTATGTTCGAGGCGGGGTTTAAGCCGCACGTCCGGAGGCTTCCTGGCTCGTGACGACGACCATTCCCCGAAGTGAAGAACCCAGGGGTCCAGTGGAGGTGGGAGAATTGGTAACGTAACGAACGGTTTAATTACATGGTTGCGATACAGTCGTCAAATCCGAGAGAACAACGGAGCAGCCTCACGCTCCGCCTTATATAGGGTCCGTTTTCTCCCTCACTCTCCGCCAGGGCACAGGTGCGAGTAGCAAACCGCCGCCAAGTGCGTTGCAGCAAAGACCGCCGCGTCGTAGCCAGAAGTGCGTCGTAACCATGGTTCTCCGCAGTTAGGCCATGCCTCTCTCCCCTTCCGGAGTGCACGAACCCACATGCACACACACACACGTCCCGTTGACGTCACGGACGCGTTGAGACTCGTTTTGGGCAGGCTCCGACAGGTGGGCGACAGTCCCGGACAGATCGTGACTCGTTTCCGCAGCGTTGAAACTCGGAAGAAGGTCGCCGAAGATTCCATTCTTAACAGCTAGGACTACAGCGCCCCGGACGCCTCACCAGCGATAGATGGCATCTTGTTTCGAAAGCCACCAACGTCACGTCAGCGTCGCGTTGCGATTGGTTGCCGCTTCGCGGTTTGCAAAAGCGCTTGGCAGAAATCGGTGCCGAAGTGGTTGGTAAAAACGCACCCGAACCGCTCGATCCCAGCCGCTTTGCGTTTGAGACTTCGCGTTTGCGGATCCGCTTCCAGTGTGAACGCGCCCTTAGTCCGAAGCTGAGTATGAAGGCCGGTTCACACGTATACGGCGCGGCCCTGATGCCGTGCCGCGTCATCGCTATAGCAGCGACGCATTGGCGCCGTATCGCCGCTCACCACTGAACAGCACGCGTCGGCGATGTGTCCCGTGCACCACTGCGGAACCACATCGGCGACAAGTCACGTGCAAGTAAGAGCTGCATCAGCGCCGTTTTCCTGCGCCGATTTACAGGCGCTGCGCTATACGTGTGAACCAGCATTTACGCTTCCTTCGGCTCTGTAAACGAGGCTAAACGAGACGAGTGACGCACGAGTTCGCATCAAAAAGGCGAACGATAATGCATACAGGAAAATGCTACGGGTGTGCGCATACTGCTCCGAATCGAGCATGCAGCGCATTGTCGTCCCTACAGCTTCTACTCTGCAAAAAGAACTGGCACGTCGTGGCTTCCCCTTGTTCCGTGAAGACTATGAATAACGCAGCCCTGAACCAGTTGTCGCACACCCCTATAGGTAAGGCGAAAGACAAGAAAATGTGCGTGCGAATGTGGATTCAAGTCGAATAGCGCTGCGTCATTTAGAGTTTTCACAGTACAAGAAAACCACTGCTGGAAATGTCAACGCTTTAAAACTCCCGTCATAAAGAGTTTTAACCAAATCAGATTAATGTGATTTGGTTGAAGTCATATTAATTCAAATGAATCAAATTAACCTGATTTATATCAAATAAATCTGACTTACTTAATTAAAAAAAAATTATGATATATTTCTTTAAGTCAGGTAAATTGGGTTTATTTCATTTAAATCAGATTAATTTGATTATCTAAATAGAAATATTTGCTTTTCATTCCCATTCTGATTGGCTTACATTAAGACATTAATTTTCTAAGGAACATGGAGGCGAGTAGATTAGAACACATCATAACCTGAACCCTGAAACAAGGAGAAATTAAATAATGGAGTTTCTCATTAACTCAGGGTTTATATTATGACGTTACTTTTGTATTTTTTTCATTCTGATTTGCTTGCAGTACAGTTCTATTGAACTGACCAACGAAGTTGAAGGTAGAAAGAAAGCTGCTGCTTTCTTTTTATATCAATATGAACATTGATTTCTGCTCGTGTTCAGCCTGATTTAAATCGAGCAGTATTTTATTCTCCACCCTGAGCGCTGGCGAGCGCCAGAAGGCTCAATATGTCGCTCACTACTGCAACTAGAAACACTTTCATTTCCGTGCGCAGGCAACAAGAGCATCTCGGCAGGCCGCTCCAAAGAGAGCGGAAACGAAACTCGAGCGGCCGTGGCTGTAGACAACGGCTACCAACGTCATGCATTGTTGAGCGCAAAAATGCACCGATGCATTTTTGTGCATCGTCGAGCACGAGAATGACATTCTTGTGCTCAGCAATGCATGACGTGCATTTCTTACCAGTAAATGAAAAATATACGTCGTTTTTTTGTTGTTGTTGTTTTGTTACGTTAATAGTGAAGCATTGCCCGCTTCCGGACCTCTATAGTGCGCCCGCCTTGGCCGTGTCTGCGTCTTCCCGCGGTCGCGTTTCCCGATCTGGCTCCGGATCTCCAGAGTAAAGGTTTGGAACCTCGACATTCGAAAACGTACTGATGTCCAGCGTTGCTCTGTATGTGTTCTCTTCTCTCGTTATTCAACCCTCAGGAGTTGATCGGTGCTCCGGCTCTATCGTGTCTCCCGCAGTCGTATGCGGCAACGACGGCAAAACCTACCGCCATGTTTTCCGTTTCTCAGCGTTGGAATACAGTGACTATACGAAGCGCATCTGTGTTCGACGCTCCGGATGTCGCTATACAGGACGACATGTACCAGTGCCAGTAACCAATAAAACTAAATGAAAAGTATTTTTCGCTCCTCTTAATATCAGATTGCTCTTCGTTCGCAGGCAGATAGAGTATATAGACACACTTGGGAGTTTTTTTGAGAGCGCAGCTCGGCGCCCGTTTCCGGCTTGAGCGTCGTCGTCTTCGGCGTAACCGCGCGTTGCATTATGGGAAGTTTCTCATAATGATGTCACACGTGACGTCAGGTGTGACCTCACGAGGGTTACCCTTGTGAGGGTTACGAGGGTTACCCTCACAAGGGGCACGAGGGTTACCCTCACGAGGGTCACGAGTGTTTCCCTCAAGAGGGTTACGAGGGCTACCCTCGTGACGTCACGTGTGACGTCATTATAGGAAGCACGTGACGTATGACGTCACGTGGGACATCGGGTGACGTCACACGCATCTAACATTGCCAATTTTCCCTCTGAATTTGGCAGAAAATTTACCCCGCTATATTTAGCGGGGATGGAAGAGAGGCATACCCTCTCCCAGTACCATCCCCTCCTCCTCCTCAAAAGCTGCGCTCTAATTCGGCGTCACAGAAAATTGCAAACGTCTTTAATTTTATCATTTTTTTATAGATACTGCCAACTCGTTGGGGCCAAAGCAGGGGCCAAAACATGCGGCTTTCTTCATAAGACATTGCCATCTATGCTAGCGACTGATCCGAAGAAATTCTGGCGCTTTATGAACCTAAGGACGATGACAATAGGACCCTCATTGACAGTGCCGAAAATGTTATTTCCTATAACTTGTGCACGTCCGCTCTTAAAGGGGCCCTGCAATCATAGATAAGCGTCTACCTTTTTTGCGGTTTCCACGTCTCTTGGGGTTCGGGCAAGCCAGCGGGCACGGAGGGAGTAACTAAATATCAGTGCGTCATATTTTAACCGGACAATGCGGAAACCTCCTCCACGTACGGGGGCGACCCACGGTGCCGAAAGCGCGCGATACGTGACGACCTCGTGACGTTTTTGATACTGGCCTTACTACTTACTAGTCAGAGCCGTTAAAAGCTTTTTTTTTAGCCGAAATACAAAATATAAGTGGCGCGAACCGTTTCAATTATTTATGAAAGTAGTTTTGTCAGTATTTTACATCAGAAAAGAAACGAATGCAGCTTATAAAGTACGGAAGGAATGACCCGTCGACATACCCGCCAGCGAGCGGTGGAAAGGGCGGCGCATACTAGAAAGGAGTAGTGGGATCAAGCACCGACGAGCGGTGAGCGTAGAAAGGCCCCGGATGTACACGGAAGCGCTGCGGTCGAATGGGCTCGAGGATCCGACCAGTTGCGAGCGTTCCGAAGGCCTTCGGCGAGCAGGTTTGGCTTGCGGTTTGGCCGTTTGGCGGTATGGCAGCACGAAGTGGCTCCCGTTCTGAACTGATCTCTACCCCTTTTTTGCTGTCGTCTGTGGCCAATGAAGTATCATGCCGAAGTAGTGCTTAATCGCGCAGAAAATGCAATGCGAGCCGCCCTGGTCGCCCGCTTCATCCAGCCTTCCAGCACATGCTTTAGTGGCGCCCTCTCGAGTCGTCGACACGGAGTGCGGCAGCCGTGAGCTCTCGCTGAGCTCACTACCCCTCCTCCAGTTCACGGCCACTCAAGTCCGTCAAACGTGTTTACGTTTAAAACATGCATCTTTATATATTTCTTTTTGAAGTAAGGCATCGTGTATGGGATTATTTATAAGAATACCATTTATTATTTTTCTTTCTGCTCATTCTGTGTATTTGCCTTCAGATCTATTATTTTTAAGCACACAGTTCTTTTGGCATACTTTGCTACCCGGTGTTTCACACTGCCAAACAGCGAACAAAAAATCATAAGCCATTCTACTCTGTGAAGGTGGGTTACCAGCGAAGCTGTTTAACAGACGACACAAACCCGCCCCGAGGAGCCGGAGGAAACTAGACACGCGCGACGGGATCGCCACACGGCGTAAAGTAGACGCGCGCGACGGGACCGCCCCCCCGTTAAAGCGGAAGGAAAGCAAACTAGGCACGCATGCGCTTGGAACGACGACCAAGAGAGGGCGGTGCGAGCGTAGACATTGCAGAGACATTGTAGGGAGCCTACATACTCGCCGACTCCGTCTTTAGGGTGGTGACATCTCCGATCATTGTTGCCGAACGCCAGCTCAGACGGCCGCCAAACCTGACGAGCCGCCATCTTGGTCCCCAGCTTTTGCCCGGAAAGCGGTGCACGGGTAGGAATTTGCAGATTTCGTTGGTACTGTGACTCTTTGCGTCATTTATTTGCAAAAAATGTTTCTGATGATGTATGCCAATGCTTAAATTAAAAGGAGCGTTTTATGGGCTCATTCATACAATAAATAAATACATGTTCCCTAAGGGTCACCCAAAAATTTTGTTAGCAACTAAAATGGTCTGTAAAAAAACAGCAGCTCTGCTCAAATACGTCTTTTATGGCCACATTTCCCCATTAAAGTTTCAAGATGCAAATTTCAGTGCAAAAAACAAAACAAAATTTTCTTAGTTTTTTTTGTAAAAGATTTAAAATTTATGGAAAGATTTGACTAATAAAATACATAATTGAGGAAAGTTGAAATGTATTCTTCAAGTCTCCGAATTTCGAGACCTGTTCAGGTGCAGAGCTAATTGGCTAGGACAAGAACGGTAACGGGGCTGGGACAGCCATCATTGTATAAGCACTGTTAAGAATGGAACCTTCGGCAACCTTTTCCGAGTTTCAACGCTGCGGAAACGAGTCCCGAAACGAGTCCCGACGTCTTCAGGACTGTCGCCCACCTCTCGAAGCCTGCCCAAAACGAGTCTCAACGCGTCCGTGACGTCAACGGGACGTGTGTGTGTGTGCGTGTGGGTTCGTGCGCTCCGGAAGGGGAGAGAGGCCTGGCCTAACTGCGGAGAACCATGGCTACGACGCACTTCTGGCTACGACGCGGCGGACTTTGCTGCAACGCACTTGGCGGTCGCACCTGCTGCCCTGGCGGAGAGTGAGGGAGAAAACGGACCCTATATAAGGCGGGGCGTGAGGCGGCTCCAGTTGTTCTCTCGGATTTGACGACTGTATCGCTACCATGTAATTAAACCGTTCGTTACGTTACCAATTCTCCCACCTCCACTGGACCCCTGGGTTCTTCACTTCGGGGAATGGTCGTCGTTGCGAGCCAGGAAGCCTCCGGACGTGCGGCCTAAGCCCCGCCTCGAACAACTGGTTGGCAGCGGTTGGGATCGGACCATGCGACATCGTGCTACATCTGTGGGTGAGCGTTTGGACTTTGCTTTGAGATTCGCCAGGCTTCAGATTATGGGTAATTAATTTTGAACTGCTGGGAATCCTTAGTGTTTGACTCGTGCGCTAGGTTTGTGTACAACCTCGCGACAAGTTTTAGAACAAAGCCAAAGCTAAAGAGCAGCGATCATGGATCTAATGAGGTTACTGAGAACAGATTTACTCTGTTTATGTGAAGAATTGGGTGTGGAGGTGGAGCAAAAGATGAAGAAATCTGAGATCAGTAAAGCGATTTCAGAGAGCGCGGAAGCAGAGGAAATTAAAATTGCGTGGGAACTGCTTCAGAACGCTAAGAGTGAAGCTGCAGCGAGAGAGGAACGAGCGCAGACCGCAGCGAGAGAGGAACGAGCGCAGACTGCTGCGACAGAGGAGCGAGCGCTGAAAAGGCTAGAGCTCGAAGTTGAACAACAGCGATTAAACTCGCAGAACAGTAGAGTTGGGGCTCCGGTACGAGCAAGTGAGACCGAGTCGTATCAAATGAAGAAGCTCATGCAGCCGTTTAAAGTTGGGGAAGACGTGGGCCTATTCTTAGTTAACTTTGAGAGGACATGTGAGAAGTTGAGCTTCGCCCCAGAAACGTGGCCGCAACGGCTTTTGACTCTGTTGCCGCAGAGGTTGTCGCGCGCCTTAGTGCTGGAGACGCGGACGACTACGACAAGGTGAAGTCCAGCCTTTTGAAGCGGTACCGCCTTTCTGCCGAGGCGTTCCGTCAAAGGTTGTGGAGATCGGGCTGCCCTCCCCCGCGCCGACCCTCTGGGCCCCAATTTCCGGCAGAAGCTTAGCGGGCCAAACCTCCGAGATGCGTCCCGCCTCGGGGGAGCGGCGGTGACCTCGCGCAGCTCAAGGTCCGGCTGGACCGCTCCCCTAAGCCAACTGACGTCACGCGACTGGCTTCCCAAGACAAAGGAGCGAAGGCTTGAAAAGGGGAGGCCGGACAAAGGAAGGCTCTCTCTCGCACGGCGGCTTGGATGGTGAAGCTCTCGAACGGCGGGCAGCGAAGTTGCGCGCAGCGGTGACAAGGAGACGAGGACGCTGGCGTGGAGATCGACGGGACACGGACGCTGGCGCGGGGAGTGCGGGTACTACGTCGAGTGGCGGACTCGACTAACGGACCGGACGGCTACCCTGGACGACGACGTCCCCATGACGCGGTTTGGACTACCGCTGGGACTTGGAGAAGCTGCGGCGGCAGCGGACTCTCCCCGGCCTCGCTGATGACCGTTCCCCGATCCCGAAACCCCGCAGGCAATGAGTGAGTGAATAAACCCTTTTGCCGAGAGCGAAGTATTGCTGTGTCATATTCGTCCGGGAACAGGGTCTGAGGGAATCGGAGTTAGATGCCCGCATAAACTGGCGCCGCAACGTGGGGCCTGATTTTCGATCAGGCAGGCATTCCGATTCCTAACCTGTTTCCGGTTGAATTTGGACACTGTTTCGCGCTCTTTTTGGGGGTCATCTTCGTCGCAGGAACGCCGCACGAAGTTTCGTTGCGGGCGCGCCGCACGAATGTCCTGACAATTTCGCCTGCCCGACGAGGAGGCGCGGACCTTGACCGTTGTCGTTAGGGGTTAACCCTTTTTCCCAGCCTGTCAGGAATTTGCGTATCCCCCGTTACGAGAAGCGCCTTGACTTTTCGCTGTTCAGCGCGCCGTTGGATGCTAGCAGGTTGATCCTGCTGTGCAAGAGCGCTGTGTGCGTCGAAATTACCGCACCCCTCGAGGCCTGTAGCGTCGGGCGTCCCCCCACCTACGCCTCCGGCCGTCCACGTCTGCTGGGAAAGATGCCAACTCACGGTTTGGGGGATGTGACGCGCCTAACCGCCTTTGCTCGCGTATCGATGTAATGTTTTGGAACGCTTGTTACCGATCGGACGCGTTAGAGAGGCATCGCTCTGGGTGGAGAACGCTCCCATGGCGGATGGCGGTTGCACGGAATGTGTTTGGAAATTATCCCCGCATTGCATTTTGTCCGGGAGGAGACTAGCGTCTCGGTTTTACTGCATGCTAGCTCCCAGTTGGCCTTGCTTGAGCTGTCAGCGCGGTTTTGAGCTTTGTTAGTCGACAGCGTTTTAAGGCACGGTATGCGCTCTTTTGGTTCCAACCAAGATCGCTTTGAACGAGTACCTAGTGGCCAGAGGCTACATTTAGGGGCTAAGCCCACTAAATCGTGCGGGATACGCGATGTCTGGTGCGCAGAGATCGGAATCCAGAAAACCACAGAGTTTCCGTTTTCACTTTATCAGTGGCTGTGCGTGTGTAATGCTCCGTGGAGGCCAGTTTGACGCGATGGGCATGACCCGTGCGTATCTGGTTGTAGAGTCGTGAGGTTGATTCCGTTTAATTGTGCGCACAGTTGGTTCCGGATCCTCACACCGCCATATCGATGGTTGAGCCTCGCGGCGGGAGTTACTCTTTCATTTCGTTTCCTCCGTCTCCGGAGGAGCGGCGGTCAGCGCGCGCTTTGCGCTGCCGCCGGAAACAGTACGGCGGTACGGCTCTCGGCCGTGCTTGGGTTCGCGTTGGGACGCGAGGGCGTAGAGAGCGTAATTGGTCGTGGAGAGACCTGGGTTAGAGTGAAATTATAAATTTAGGGGAGAAAAGACAGCTAGGTGGGGAAATAGCTGTGCTTGTGCAGGTGGAAAGCTGCACGAGGGAAGTGGCGGTCTTGCGAGGATGTGACAAGTTGTTCATAGTTTTATCCTGTACAGATGCGCGGTTGGCCCGGGAAAACGCACGGTTCACGTCGGCGGGTACGTGCCCGGGAAGCCTAGAAATTATGGCAGCGGCATGGCCGTCGGCGGCCTATAACTGTTGTGCGTTGGGTCAGCCCGTCGCTGTACAAACTGCAGCCTTTGCATGAATGGGTAGCGGGTGTTGGAATCCAGCGGGAAATGCGGTAGACACTTCGACGCTGCGGAAACTGTTCATGCAGAGCAAATATAGTTTATTAGCTCGTCCATTTCCAAGACCGGCCGGTTAGATTATTTGGCATTTCAGTGTCGCGCTTGTTGCGCGGAAGATGAAAGGTGCGCGTGTGGGATATTTACATTGTTCGAACCCTACCTGTCCTCACAGTCGCAAGAAGACTTTTCAGTCATGCGGCGTGTTGACTTGGTCGGGGGCGAGCTTTGTGCGTACCCTACTGCGTTTGTATATGGACACGTTGCTCGGGATCGAGAACGTCAAAGAGTCGCGAGACGCGTTGACGGCGTACTTTTATTGCTCGATCCCCGGCCGGCCTTGATATCAGCTGGAAGACTTTTTAGTTATGCGGTGTCGGGGTTTGGCCGGGGGAGAACTCTAACGTACGTCGATGCGCTTGTCGCGGTTGTCGAGCCCTGTGCGGGGTTCGGTGCGGACCGCCGTTACGCGCTCGTCGCTCGTGTTGGGAGGTCACCTCCGAGCAGTGAAGCGGCAACATCTGGTTGCATGCCCACACGTTACGGACATAGCCGTGTAAATAGGCTGTCCGATTAGATCTGCTGTCCACACGATCTAGATACTGTTCCCTTTGTACTGGTGTAAGTGGCCGCTACCACGGAACAACAGCCTCTCAGTAAGGTGATTATCCCTTCTGATGAAGGCGTGCTGCATAGCTTGGCTGTAGCGTGTTTGTAGCTCGGGTGTCGCGAACGCCGAGTGCATGAGTGCCCGTCTGGAGTAATTGCTACTGTTGGCAGCGTGTTTATTTTCCGTAGATATTTTAGTCGCACCTCGCGAGTGGGGCAGGATTTGTGGCCGTCGCTGTCTTACGGGAGGTTATTGTTCATTTTTGAGGTTTTGTGCGTTCCTCGGGAGTGTGTTGGAAATCATTACTGTTATCGCAGGTGAGCGGTTCTGGGGTTCGGTCAGATTGTTTTCTGTTTTAAAAGAATGCGGTTGAGTTTTACAGGAACAAACGTTGTACAGTGGCCGTTGAGTATACAGTGAGTGCTTATGCTTTTTAGTTGAGGAATACGTTTCCTCTTAGGTACCTCTTGAACGTGTAGCGTGACGTTCTTGAATGATTGCCTGCCTGTTAGTATTGAAATGAAGAGTTTTGTTTTTATTTCGTGGCATGTCCAACGATCGAAAGATTTTGGTTTCGTCGCGCCGTTTGATATAGCGTGCCGGTATTCGTTTTTGCGCGATTCGCTGTCTGGATATTGGGGACGGAAGCGAACTTAAGAGCCGGCGTGTGTTGTGTGTGCCTGAGTGCCCGTGCGTGTTGTGAGCTGTGGTGCTCCGCACCAGGTTCGTGGACGTGCTCCGTCGGTCGCGGGCTGCCCAGTGAATGAACGTCCACCACTGGCCTGCCTGGTTTGATGCCACCACCATCACCATCGAGGGTCCTCGTCATCATCGGTGACACTCAGCTGATCGAGTTCCCTGCCTGAGTTCCTGGGGAACCACGCAACCTCAGCCCCCCGGAGTCTGAGCCTTGAGGGGAGGGAGGTGTGGAGATCGGGCTGCCCTCCCCCGCGCCGACCCTCTGGGCCCCAATTTCCGGCAGAAGCTTAGCGGGCCAAACCTCCGAGATGCGTCCCGCCTCGGGGGAGCGGCGGTGACCTCGCGCAGCTCAAGGTCCGGCTGGACCGCTCCCCTAAGCCAACTGACGTCACGCGACTGGCTTCCCAAGACAAAGGGGCGAAGGCTTGAAAAGGGGAGGCCGGACAAAGGAAGGCTCTCTCTCGCACGGCGGCTTGGATGGTGAAGCTCTCGAACGGCGGGCAGCGAAGTTGCGCGCAGCGGTGACAAGGAGACGAGGACGCTGGCGTGGAGATCGACGGGACACGGACGCTGGCGCGGGGAGTGCGGGTACTACGTCGAGTGGCGGACTCGACTAACGGACCGGACGGCTACCCTGGACGACGACGTCCCCATGACGCGGTTTGGACTACCGCTGGGACTTGGAGAAGCTGCGGCGGCAGCGGACTCTCCCCGGCCTCGCTGATGACCGTTCCCCGATCCCGAAACCCCGCAGGCAATGAGTGAGTGAATAAACCCTTTTGCCGAGAGCGAAGTATTGCTGTGTCATATTCGTCCGGGAACAGGGTCTGAGGGAATCGGAGTTAGATGCCCGCAAGGTTTAGAAACGCATCCAAAAAGAGCAGCGAGGGCTACTCGGAATTCGCGTACGGGCTTAAAACCAACCTGATAGAATGGTTGAAGAGCGAGGAAGTGTACGAAAGCCTGAGACAAGGTAGTCGAGTGTGTGTGCCTCGAACAGTTCTTTCGTAGCATTCCGCAGTCAGTCAAGCTATGGGTGCAGGATAGGGTGGGAGTCGACTGTGTCGAAAGGGCCGCTGAGCTAGCCGAAGAGTACGCAACGCGTAGAAAGCTGAGCGGAGAGGAAAGTGAACGCGGCCGGAGCGATCAGCGCAAGACCTTCCGTCAGGGAAACGACTCGCGAGAAAACGGGCCCGAGAAGCCCGAAGCAGGACAAAAGGTCCCAGAAAAGAGCGCAGAACACTCGAACGGAGACGAGGCGCGGAAAAGCCCAACAGGGCAGTTCGAGGCAAGGAAGCCGTTCCTGTGCTACAACTGTCAGGAGCCGGGACACACAGAGGCCAGATGTAAGAAACCGCGGGTTGTGTTCTCGTACGTGAGCGGTAGTGACAAGGACCTGAAGCTTCTTCGTCCCTATCTTCACGAGCTCCAGGTAAACGGAAAGCCGTGCAGGGTGCTTCGGGACAGTGCAGCGACGATGGACGTTGTTCATCCGTCGTATGTAACGACCTCCGATTTTACTGGAAAGGTAGTTTGGATCAAGCAGCTGCTCGAAAAGCACAGTGTCTGTCTGCCTATGGTGACAGTAAGGATAACTGGCCCGTTCGGAGAGCTAGTGACAGAGGCGGCTGTCTCGCAAACAGTCCCGTTGGAGTATCCTTATTTGTTTTCTAACCGGTCAGATTTCCTGCTGCGCGAAAGGGGTCAACAACTGGGAGAAGGGCTAGTTCAGTCGTGTACGAGGTCCAAATCACGTCAGGTCGCCCCTTTGTTGACGAGTGATCCAGAGCCAGAGGCAGCTGACGGGGAGCAAGCACTCCCAGAGTTGGAGGCAGAAAACCGGGATGAGAGGGACCAGGTTGTAGAACAGCCTGATCTCGTAGCACTAGGAAGCGTACGCCGTCCCAACGCGCCGGCGGAAAAGGCGGAGGAAGAGGGGATCAGTGAAAGATCTCTCGTGGCTCCGGTGTCACGTAACTTTGGTCCTCTGCTACGAGTAGACAGAGTGTCTTTGACAGTCGAGCAGAAGAGCGACTCTAGTGTGTCAGGGTTTCGCGGTACAGCTCAGGAAATTGCTAGGACCAATGTGACGGGGTATGAAAAAGGCGGATTGTTTTATCGGCGCTATAAGGACCGCATTTTCACGTCTAGAAATCACGTGAAAATCGATCACTATGACTTCAGCGTAAGAAAAAGGAAAGGCAAATTTAACGGCAATGCCGATGGGTTGAGCAGATTTTTCTGACATCACGAAAAATAGTAGGGATGATCTCAGAGGTCTTCGTCATCCACGGGAATGAGGATCTAAGTTGGGGCACTTCGTCAAAACCCAAAAAGGACCTCACAAATTGCGAAGAGTTTTTTGTCTTTTGTATTTTGTTCATTGTGACCTCGTTGGAAAAATGAGTTTTTTTGGAGACAGGGGGTCTCGATACCCGGAATTGTACCAAGTTTTGGTAATCCGTAATCCAGTCTGGCGGGTCTTTGGCGAATTCCGAGCGTTTGACTGCGGTGTGGCGTGGTGTTGTGGGGGACGTTTCCGCTGATGCCTCCGCTGTGAGAGGTTTGGGAGTTTGTTTGGTGCTTGCAGCGTCTTCTCAAGGCCTACTCCAAGCCCACCTCTTCAGGCCAGCGATTGTACCACCGGCCATTCGAGGTTTCCCTGGCCCCGGAGGGGCTGTTAAGAATGGAACCTTCGGCAACCTTTTCCGAGTTTCAACGCTGCGGAAACGAGTCCCGAAACGAGTCCCGACGTGTTCAGGACTGTCGCCCACCTGTCGAAGCCTGCCCAAAACGAGTCTCAACGCGTCCGTGACGTCAACGGGACGTGTGTGTGTGTGCGTGTGGGTTCGTGCGCTCCGGAAGGGGAGAGAGGCCTGGCCTAACTGCGGAGAACCATGGCTACGACGCACTTCTGGCTACGACGCGGCGGACTTTGCTGCAACGCACTTGGCGGTCGCACCTGCTGCCCTGGCGGAGAGTGAGGGAGAAAACGGACCCTATATAAGGCGGGGCGTGAGGCGGCTCCAGTTGTTCTCTCGGATTTGACGACTGTATCGCTACCATGTAATTAAACCGTTCGTTACGTTACCAATTCTCCCACCTCCACTGGACCCCTGGGTTCTTCACTTCGGGGAATGGTCGTCGTCACGAGCCAGGAAGCCTCCGGACGTGCGGCCTAAGCCCCGCCTCGAACAGCACGCAGAGGCGAAGCAGCACGGTTTGTGTCGCTTGTGCTGCCATATAACGTTGGTGGTGATAGAATGGCTGTTGATCCATAAGCACGCTTTTTGGGGGCCTTTCTGTGTTTTGGGATAGCTGTAAGAGTTCAATAAACACATTAACATTAGTATTATTGCATATGTATTTTCAAGACAATGAAAAAACACGACATTAAAAATATAAGGTTTTGTTGATCATTCCTTAGGTACCAAATAGAATACTATAAAATAAATATTAGAGCCCTTAATATGTTTCTAAAATACCGCATCAAAATGGCTTCCCACACTATAACAATCTTTATTGTCACAATATAAGAGGGGAAAAAAGTATGACTAACTAAACACCATTGCTTGTAACAGGGCAGTAAACAAGCTTTGAACTTTGGTAGTCTAGACCAGAGGTACACAAGGTGGGCGTAGCGACTCTCCAAATTGCTGGGCCTCAAAAAATCGCCGAAGAAATGTATGTGCGCAATGTTAGCACAGAAATAGGTCGTGGGGGTGTCAGCGGGCGGCATTCAGATGCTTTAGAGGTTGCGGACCCAAACTGTTTTCGTATCTCTTGTCTAGTTGTTCTAACTGTTTAACAATTAACCGTTTTGGGTGTGGGAGAACCTAGTCTGTCTATATTTATTTTTACGAAGTATACAAAAGATGAGAATATGAGACGATAGTTCAGAGAGAGTGTTACATTAATCATCCATTGTGTAACAAGAAAATGCTAGGAAAGGATAGAGTTTTAAAATATTACACAAAAATAAACTCTTGGAAGTTCAGAACTCTACTCAAATAGACTTCTGAACATGCATACACAATATTAAAACTTACCACGATAAGGAAAAAGTGTCGGAACATCATCTGGCCTCAGTTTTTAAAAACACTTCCTGCCGGTTTCGCTCAAATCTGCTGTCCTCAAAATAAACCTAAAAAGAAAAAAAGTTCATTTTACATAAGTTAGCAAGTACTCCGAAGACAGCACTGTGCCTGCTCGTTTAGTTGACAAACACTGTAAACAGAATTAGGAGCGAACCCCATCACCAACGAAGTCTTTGAACACACTCATGGTGCTTAGGTGAGGACTGCTGTCGCTTCGTTTGTCTAGCATTAGCCAAGCGAAGAAACAGAAAAGGTATTACTGGATCAATGTATCCAATACGCGCCTGCATACGGGACTTAGTCAAATTATTGAAAACTACCTAATTTTTGCGAGGACCTGAATTTCTCGATTTGCAATCAATCCCAAAAACTGTGCCCAAGAAATATTTCCGGAACCTAAACAAGTCGAGAAAAATCGAGTTCGCAAAAACTAGGTCCTTTTCAAAATGTTTTCAAAACCCGTCTTTTAATGTAAATCCTGAGCCAAACCGTGGTTCGCAGCAGTTTGGTAAACCAAGCTCGTCTTTAGTCTTTATTTATTTGGCTCTGGAGAGCCGCGGCACCGCGGAAAGGCAGCAGCCCGCGGTGCCGCGTCTAGTGAACATGATAATGTGATGAGTATATACATGCATGATGCTCGTATCTTTGTTTTCCGAAAAAAAAAAACTTGATAATAATCATTGGTGCATTCAAAGCGCGTGTGCCAAACGCGCATGCAACAGCAACGCGCGCGTCCTGAGATCAACGTGCGGCGAGCAGATTCGGAGAAGGCAGGCTCCGTCTCAACCTGCAGCGAAGGCTCGAATCTGGAACTCGCGACGTTATGTGCTGCTCCCGAGGCAACCGGAAACGCTACCTTCTTGCGGAGTGACGCTAAACACCCCACTCACATTTGCAATCAAAGTGCAACAAAACTTACACTCACGGCGCAAACACGAGCAGCTGCAGTGGGTTCCCAACGGTCTCGTTTGACTTGCGCGAGTCAGCATTTCTTTCGAGTAGGCCTACTCGGAAAGCGGAACATACGTGCATGCAGTGGTTCGTACACTGCGGAAAACAGCCAGGCATTTCTGCTCCTCACGCCTCTCTTGCTACTACACTTCTCCGCTGCAAACGACTCCGCAAAACACACCGGCACAAGCCGGAGAACAAACACGGTGCGACGACACGACGTCGAAGCTGGGCGAGCGGGCGATCCGGGGACCAAGATGGCGCGGCGCCTTCTGGTAACCATGGCAACCGACGCTGGCAACACTGATCGGCGGCGGGCGGCGGCGAGTGGTGTGTCAAAGGATGACACCACCCTAGAGACGGAGTCGGCGAGTATGTAGGCTCCCTAAGACATTGCCATCGCGGGTCGCACAGCGGCAAATCTCTGAGAGGCGTTTATTATCTACCTGAGAGTCTACTGATCTTGAAAATGGTGCATATTGATAACTAATCTACTGAAAATTCATATCCAAGTGATGAGACATATATGCTTTTGCATAGAATAAAGCGATTTTGCATCAAATTCGGGACCTCAATTTTAGTTGACGCACACGAAAAGTTCACGGTACCCTAGCCATAAACAGCTTCGCTGTAAAAGCACGTTCTGCAGACTCAACAAATGCCGTTATTTTCGAGTATCGTCCTGCCGTGTCGGTCTCAAGCGGTTATGTGAGCTTCATACAGACAAATTTATTGACGAAAAAAAAAAAGTATTACTGCCTGAAGACTTGAACGCATAAATAAAGGGCTGATCACCCTAAAGATATACATCAAAAGTAAATCCACCCCCAAATTATCTAAAATATGCTCTGCTAATCTCTTCCGGCGTTTTTATCCTCGATAGGCACGTCTGTAAGTGATTTGAGAGGACCCAAAACAATTTTTTTTTTTTTTAAAGCTGGCTTAAATAATATATGTGTTCCTGACAAATATTCAACTTCTGAAACATATAGAAGTCTGTTGCTTCTTTTATGTGATGAACAACAATTTGATGTGTGTGTGGGCTGGACGAAAACAAAGTACACAGTGGAGCGTAGCTTAGTGATTGCCGCTCAGTGTTTCTGTAAAAGATAGACTGAAAGGGTTTGTCCCTAAACTTTCCTGAGATTTTGAAAGTATTATAGCCTTTAGCTCAGTTGGGCCTTCGGCGTCTCGCAGTTCAGCACGCTGTTGCCGCAGCCCTCTGTCGCGCAATAGCACAGCAGCTTGCTCGCAAACGTGGTGAAAGTATATACTGCCTGTTAGCGATTTGGGGAGCGACGGGACAAGCGACGGCGACCCGCTTCGCTGTCGGCAGGGGCGGATTTAGGGGGAAGGGGGCGGAAGCGACGGCCCCCCCCCCTTCCCCCCCCCCCTAAGCTCCCCAAGGTCAACTTTTTAAAAATAAAATCATTGATATACACCACCCGAAAGTTTAGTTTTTGGTGACATAGCAAATATTGGGTCAACAAAATAGATCTGGGAACGTTTCGACCTTAACGTAAAATCTCAGCAGACTCCACCCCCCTCCCTTCCCCCCCCCCCCCCAATCAGCCGAACGCCTACCACCCCACCCCCCTCCCACACACACACACACACACACGCACACAGGCTTGACCCATTAATCCGCCCCTGGCAGACGCTCGGTCAGTCGCGCTACGAGGCAAAGCGAATGAAAGCGACGGGAGCAAGCGACTGATGAGCGACGTTTTCTAGAAATTTAAAAACCGAGCGACGCGACGAGCGACAGTGAAAAATCTCCGTCGCTCGTCGCTGACTCTCGTCGCTCGCTAAATCGCTTACATACGGTTCAGCCTGAGTAAACACAGAAACAACTCAGCGGTACCGAAACAATGACGCGCAGCGCGAAGTAGCGCAATTGCGCCATTGCGTTCACGGCTAGGGTATGTACAGACCTTTTTCACAAGGGCGCCGCCATCTTGAATTGTCCTCACTTCCCATATAGGAGAAAACATTGTTTTGCCGTCGCCACGCCAATAGAAGACGTTTAGGATACAAGCGTAACCGTCAGACATTCTCGTTTTGCCTCCCCTGTATTGTTTTACTCTTTAGAGGTTGAAAGTTTTGTTATTTTTTCGTCGCCCATACCGGATACGCCTATTAGGTGGCATGGGACGAGAGTGCACGAAAACGGTCTGTATGAGTACGGTGTACTTACTGCCGAGGGTGGCGCCACTGCGGTAGGAGCAACTCAAGGGCTGATGCTACATGGCATATGCCTAAGCAGTAAAACGAGCCCCAAAGTTTCGTTTCCGCACCCCTTCAAAAACATTCCCTTCAGTGAACTCCCCGCGAGAGTTTCATATCATAGTCAACTTATTTTTCGATGGCACCTTCCCAGGGTATGCGGGCCATAAAAATATACATAAAAACAAAAACCGCGCGTATCTTTACGACCAAAGCTTCTTCCCCCCCGTCTTTTAGCCCAGAGAACAATGCAGCTCCCGTTGACACGCCCAGCAGCGTTACGGCGTTAGGGCCGCCGCTCGTCTCACCACGCCGATCCTCAGGGGTTCATAAAAGACGCGTAGCGTGGCGCATGAAACTCTCTCCAGTTTCCAGCAGCGGCGGAGCCGCCCGGCCCTGCAGGGAGTAAAATATCGATCGCCCCCGCCATCCACAAACCCTGCGCGCCAACACCGGGTCTCGGGTGTTCTGAAAAGCTCACGGAGTGTAAGTCAGCAGGCAAATTTCGGCCCTCTGATTGGCACGCTTTCGTTGACGTCACATCGCCCGGTTTACGCGAGGAGAGGGGGCAGGCTTAGGTAAATGCCCCCCAGTGATCCACGCGCTAGCCTTTAGCCGGCTCACAGATTTTCTTGCACGTATATCGCGTAAGCAAATCTAAGAGCCGGCTGAAGGCTCTACTAAGGGCTTACACTGCTCGCACATAATACAGAAGCACGGTGTTCGCTTCAGACGTGATGGCAGAACTCTCTGCGGACCTCGAGCATGTTCCAAGCAGGTTAGCTTCATACATCCAAGTTGTAACACGTCAGCAGACAGGTTTTGTACGACCGATCTGACAAGATCATACAAGGAAGAAACAGGCCCCAGGCAATGTCTGCACACTGTCTTTTGTATGACGTAGTGGCAATGTGACCTCTGGCTTAAGGGACCCCCTCTCCTCTCTCTCTCTCTCGCCCCCGTACTTCAGACGATGTGACGTCCATCGGAAAGCGCGCCAATCAGAGTGCCGAAATTGGTCAGTTGACTTAAGGGGGCACTGAAGTCGATTCAGAGATCGTCCTTTTGTGCTGACAACTCAATCTAGACGCACTAAGCATCCCAGCAAACCCGAAATCACAACCGTGCGTAGCTTATTTCCTCGTTAAAAGCGTGTTCAAAGATCGCGACACGCCCTTTTTGGGAAGAATTTACTTCCCAGTGAAGCGGTCGACAAAGGGCGCTTGTCGGCGAGTTTCAAGCGATGGCTTCGCCCGCGGACAAAAAGAGGAGTCTTATCCGAATGTGTACCTATCAGACTCTCTTCGAAACGAGTTATAATAAAATAATTCGAAATCTGCGCGTATTGCAAGGCATTCATTGGTCCACACGATGTAGTCCGCGAGAAAAAAGAGTCCACATGTTTTTCTATTGCCCTGAGATGAATAGGTAGTTTTGTAGTATAGGACTTGGTATATGTGGGAACTAACACATTATAAACAATATAAGACCAAAAACGACCTTTTTAAAAATGACTTCAGTGCCCCTTGAAGCCCCGTTCACACACTTGCGTTTGCCTTCGATCGACATAGACGAGACTGGTTTTTAAGCCTCTTGCGACGGCTTACGACCGTCTCCGCAGCAGCGCAACCGGTCGTATACGGGCTGATTAAGACAGTGTTGACCGACTCCGAAGCAACCTGTTTTTAAGCCTCTTGGGACTGCTTACGACAGGCAGCGCAGCAGCAGCGATGGCGGTCGTAAGCCGGCTTAAAAGACGGTTGCGTCGGAGTCGGTCTTAAGCGCAGTTCACACACTTGCAACCGAGTAGGACGGAGAGAGACAAGACCGCTTTTTAAGCCTCTTACGACGTCTTATAGACCAGCTCCGCAGCATCGCATCCGGTCCTAAGACGTCGCAAGAAGCTTAAAAACCGGTCTTGTCTCTCTCGGTCGTACTCGGTTACAAGTGTGTGAACGAGCCATAAAGGCTCGTTCACACGTCTTGTCTCTCTGGGTCGTACTCGGTTACAAGTGTGTGAGCCAGCCTTAAGCCGTCATTGGGACTTAAAAACCGGTCGTGCCGAAGTATTAGTCAAACGCGAGTGTGTGAACGGGCTTTTATTCCGCAAGCTTTTCCGAATACGCCGCTGGGCCTCGTTCCAGAAGCGGTGACGCTGGCAGGCAGCGCGGGCCGCCGCTGCAGCGCATGCATGCGTGCGTGCACGCGGCAAGGGAATAGGAGCACAGCCGGGCGTGCCGTATGGGCCGCGTTCATCGAAACAGGCGAGAGGCGGCGCACGCCCGGACTCAGCCAAGCACCCCACTTCTCCGCAGGTTGGTCGGTTGGTTGGGAAAACGTATGCGTGAGCAGTGTTTACATAACCGACCGCTCCAAGTATGCGCAGCTGGGCGTAACGCCATCTATTTGCCAGGCCGCGCTTCCTGAGGTCCGCGAAAGCGGTTCCGTCGCACGTGCACCTGGGGGACGACGTCTAACACGCGGAACGTGTTTTGGCTTCCAAGTATAGGACGCGGTATTTCGGCGGAAAGGTTCTCATTGAGCTAAGGTTTAGGTCTAGCGAGTATTGTCTCGAAGAGAGCCTGGTGATCTCGCCGTCGTTTTTAGCGCTTTCCGCTTGTGGATACAGTATAACAAAACAGCATGGTTCGAGGTTCGTCAGCAAGACGTGTATTACTGAACCTCGTGACTGCGAACCACTCATTTGAGGACATATTGATTTTGAAACCACTCGCAACTTTATTGTTACGTTCAATAAAGTTAGTTTTGGTAAACATTTAATGTGTGAAGACAATCGTCCATGTCGGAGTATTTAAAATAAGCCGCGTTTTTTCTCAACGATTGCTGAATATCTCCTCCGGATATCTTTCACTAGACCATCAAGAAAAGAAAGCTGAACCCTGATTACGAGCCCGCCGACCAAAGATGTCAACTATGCAAAGGACACGGCACATTCCCAAAACTTTACCACCTGATTTGGGAATGTGAGGCCCTCGTCACACACAGAACCGATGCTTGGGCCCAGCTGGGCCAAGACACTTCTATAGCTCCTACGAGGAGTGGATCATACCGTTTGGCGACTCTGAAAGACGAGTCCGAATCTTACGGACCCTGCTCGATTATACGATGTCGGGCGACCTACGTCAGTACATTTAGAAGGGAGGCTTTCTAAGGGGAAAGTCCCATGAAAGAAGTCACGCGCGAGTGCGACCACTTCTTTTTCTTTTTTTTTTTCTCTCATTAAACGTTTTATACACACACTATGTGTACTTAGCGGTCGGTTCTTTATAAAAAATCGCAGGTCCGTGATTTTCGTTTCCTAGAGAAAGGAAACGTTTGAAATGTTAAACGTCTGGTTCAGACACACATGAGGGACTCCGGCTGATGACAGTTGAGGGAGGGTCGTCCAGCGCAATCCTTAGCATTTATTTTTTTGGCACCTGCAACTTCGATCGACTTTAGCAGTCTCTGCCTCATCTCTATAGCGAATTGGAGTCTCATATGGTGCCATTTGTCCAGAAGAGCAGTTTCGGCCACCTGCGTACCTGCGTCTCAAATCAAATCGCCATTTTTTTTTTCATTTTTTTATTATTGCATTAGACGGCGTTGAACAAAGAGCTGAGCAGCCAGCGAAAACTAGTGACTTGCTGGATATTTTGTACAAATGAGTGGAACGTGAACGGGATGTAAGAATATAAATAAAATTAGCACATATAAAAAAAAAAAAGATAACGAGATGTGGTGAGAGTTCAAATATGGTGCAATTGCACGGGCCATGCCAGTCAGTGGTATCGAAAGAATACGGATGTCCAGGGGCTCCGGAAGTATCTGATGTGTGGGGGCAACATCTGGGGGCTCATGTCGCCTCGTGTAGTTCACCTCTCTCTCTTTCTTTCTTTCTCTCTCCCTCTTTCTCTCTATATGTATGTATCAACGACCACTGACGAAGCGCAGTGCAGAGAAATGAAGGCTGCAGTCTGATAAAATCTTCGGAGATTTATTAGTGAGAACGCACATATTGGACCAACAAAGAATGACAACTTCAAACGAACGGGTTAACAAGGCTTCCAAAGAAAGAAGGCTCCAACGATATGGCGACGAGATGTTTTGGTGGCGCCAGCTCGTGGGCGCACTCCTGTGACGCAGCTGGTATGATGCGAGCAGACGATGCGCTATGTCGAAGCACGGAGTGGCTATGTTAGTTCGCATCTGTGCCAATTAAAAAAAAAAAAAAAAAGGTTTATTTATTAAAGAAACGTGCATGATGATTTTGTGAGTGATCTTTCTAATGAATAACAGCACTTCGAAGTTGCTTTTTTTATATTAGAAAAACTTAAAAATGTTCGAAAACAAGCTTCGAGCTTTACCATTACAGCTTGCGCGGCGTGCGTCCTGGCTACTCATGGCCTCTCTAATTCTTTTTGTTTTATCTGTGGAAGCTGTTGTATAAAAAGCTTTGCATTCAGCGGAATAAATGCCGTCTTCTTAGCTGTGCACGCGCGCACAGTTGTGTTTCAAAGCGCCGCACACTTGTTTTAGCTACATTGAGCTTGCCGATATTGATGCTTCTATCCAAGTATAACTCGACAGCTGCTGACGAGCAAATGCTCGTCAGCAACTGACGCTTAGCTCCTCCCGCATCGAATACGTGCCAAAAAAGCTTGTAACGTCGCGACTTCTGCTCAAAAGAAATGCAGACATTTTTATAAATTCTTAAATTGTCGGTTATGGCCCGGAAAATTCAGGCGATCGATTAATTTGCTCTATCCTATTTTTACGAAGAATAAATCACTCGCTGAGAAGCGCATCACGCATTGTGCGCATTTGGGTCCGCAAAAATTAAATATACAAACGGTAGTAATTCATAGCAGGTGTATTCCTCATTTTTTTTGGACGCTAAAGTGTCACCGCCTTAGGAGATTTAAGACTTTGATCGCGAGGGGGTCTCGTACGTTCCGCGTCGACCGGGTGAATAAGCAGGGATTTAGTTGACACGACTCCGGAATCCAGCCGCCACATCTTCCTGCCAGTTATTTTGAAGAAATGTTCGTTTACTGGTTCACAAAATTCAAAGATGAGTCAACTCGGCACTAATAAGGGACCTGCACTCACAGAGCAGATGGGAACCAGCAGGATACACAGAGTCGCTTTCACTGAAGTGAAAGCGACTCCGTGTACACACGCAAAAGGTTCTCGAATTTCGCTTTCCTATTTTCAGTTAGATGAGACATTCCTTTCTCAGGTTTATTTTGTCCGAATCATAATAAAAAATATACAGCCTATTTTCCGTGGTAGACTTTGTAGTGGGGTAAAGCGCTGGATATTCTATTTTCATCGTCCAGGTTTTTGTACTGAGGTAGAGAACAGCATACCGTCATCCAAGCGCTTCGACACTTCTGCGCCAGAAGTGTTTGTTGTCACTACTAGGCTCGACACATGCGGTTTCAGACTTTGGTCAAGTGACCTAGTACAAATATCACCTCACCAAATAAACGCAACGCGTGACACAGGCTTTGCCGCGCGTTACCCAAACAGCGCATGACGCGAGCTGACGAGCCGAGGGATCCAGCATCTGAGCAGTCTGTCCCAGACTGTCCTATCCATGACGTCACAAACGATGATGATGATAGCTAGAGAAGCGCCCCCTATTGTTCGCGCACGCCGCCAATAGCCTGGTGTTGGCACTTTCCGCACATGGTTTGTCTTTCGCGTCGGATTAGCCTGTGGTGCCTCGTCGCCAATGGAGTGCAGCTTCAACGTGCAACAGCCTCACGGGTTGTATGAGGGACAAAAGAGGGGGGGGGGGGGCAGTCGGAACAGCTTTGACTGTGGCGGCATGCCCCCACTGGTTTAGAACCTGCGGGGGCGACTGCCTCCACTGCCCCCCCCCCCCCCCCCCCCCCCCCGGTTCCGGAGCCCCTGGGGATGTCACACTGGAGAGGGAAAGCCTCACATTGCGCGAAGTCAGACGGACGGCACACTAATGTCGACTTTTGTGTAACACCGAAAATGACGACGACAGCCACAAACTGCATTTCACTTCGCGATCACGTTGTACAATGCAGAAGACCAGGTCAACACTCATAATAAAAAAAAATAAAAAAAAGTTGTTTTTTTAAGGGAACGGAATTATCATTTTTTGATTTATCGCGAGGCAAAACTCGGTAATATACGATTCTTGGCAGACTAATGCCGCGTTCCCACTACTCTAATACAAAATACAGTCTGCACAAACTGTCTGATGCGTGTTTCTTGCTTGTACATTGGCCATACAAAAACTGTCTGTAGACATGTACAAAACAAACATGCGTATGAGGTAAACCTGCTTCTATAAATGCCTGAGGTGTGCCCGCCGATAATTCTGCCATCGTGTCTTTTGTGTACGATGACTGACTGAGCAGTGGGACAGCAGCTGAAGTTTCTAGAGACGACGATTTTTCCGACGCGGCTATGGAAATATTTGCGTCCCTCCATACCCTTCCTCGGCGCCTATCACCCAGACCAAAAAAAGAATGTCACTCGGTTATGAACGTATTCACGGCGGGTTATATTTCCGCGGAAGAGCGCATTCCTAGAACAGGCTGAACAGCCCAGTTTAGACAAAGATGGCGGCGGGCAGAAGGCGCGATTATTGGAATAGTCTATACTCGAAGTCCGAGCAGTTTTCTCCATCTAGAGGCGGTGGTTCGTATAACCACGCGTCTTCCAACAGTAACCTGGCAGTATCAAGGATCTCCGCGAATCGGCCATTACGTTACCGAGCCAACGTTCCGCAACGTAATCGCAGTTGGCCTGGAATACATCGATCGGCCTCCCACAAACCCGTCAAACAGGCTCTGTCTCTTCGGCGTGCCTCGCCACGGGGCGATTCTCTATAGTTAAGCGTCGTATAGCCAGGCTAAATTGGCCCAGGCGCATTTAACCCGGCTGGTCGAAACCGCGCCGTCTCCAACGAACTCGTTCGGGCGGTTTCCTCATTCTCGTTTGGGAACCATGAATCAAGCGAGGTGTTCGGAACACGCCGGCCTGGCTTTACAGGTAAAGAGCTTCAGCGAGCTGCGTGCTAAAGTTTTTTTTTTCCTTTCTATTTGACAATCTTTTTTGATATCTTGTTTAAAGAGATTTGTCATCATAACCCCGCAACTTAGAACTACATCGTTAAGTGACGAGGGAATATTAACGACAGAAAGCGCGTTCGCACAAGCTCTTTAACAACCTGCAGTGACTGCCATTTTTTAATTTTTATTTTTTTACGACGACGAAAAGTGTCTCGCAAGCCATGTGCAGCGCGGTCATTAGGACGAATAACGTGCACTCTCGATCACTTAGAGCGTTTTATATGTTTGCTCGGTGATTACTTGGCGATCAACCGAGCCGGACTTTCTAACGCCCTGGGACGAAAGTGATCCTAAATGAAACATAACTCTAATGCAGGCGCCCGCTTCCTCCGTCCATTAGAGCGAGTGCGTATAGTAGCATTAGCTGTAAGGTGGACGCGTAAGCTTCTCGAGCGCCGAATACGCGCCGAGGCTGGCTTTCTCTTTGTCGCATGTAAGAAAAAAAAAAATAAAATGTCAAAAGTTTTAACTTCGTGTACACCCACAACTCACAAGTATACTTGATTACCGTCATTATATTTTCTGACTCGAGTGTTGGAAGGAGTGATTTCGAATACTTAGAGAAAGAGAGAGAGAGAGAGAGAGAGTGGGAGGGAAAGGAAGACATAGACAAAAATATTGAAAAATAATAAAGAGCTTTCTAAGGGACCACGAAAATCGTCGACTTCAGTTCGTTCCTACGCGTCGGCCGAATCCATTTCCTTTCCGAGCCTTGTTGCAAGAAATCATCACCTCATCCATCGTGACGCTCGGACAGTATATATATATATATGAAATAATAATATCAAAAATGTACGAGCACAGGCTATAAAGATGAGATTCTCCCCGGGTTGGGGGAAGATATATATGCTCATGCGGAGTCTAACGCAAAACGTTCGCGTGTCGCGTTTCATTTGCCTATCTCGCGTCGCGCAGCCGACGCTCCTTCCTCGCACATGCAGTACAGAGTGCCGTACCTCTCTTTCGTCCGAATTGCGAACCGAGAGCCATCCATCAGAGGGACGGCGACCCCGAAGCGCCGTGCACAGCAGCGAGACATGACGTGGCACGCGGATGCATTAGCACGTCGCCGTAGATCCTAGAGGCGACGCGTGCCGCCGCGAGGTTTATAAAAGTGGGCGGCCCGAAGACAAGATGACAAGGCAGCTCGAGCCTGGCTCCCGAACTGACCGGCCGCGCTCATCGACAGTTCCGACCAGGGCCGGTTTTCGCGAACGCTAACTGTAGGTTGAAATTTACTATTGTAAAGAAGAATTTTAGGTCACGTGACTGGGAGAGCGGGGGCGCCGAGGGAGAAGCAGTACTATAGAAGTAAAATGGCCACGACATTGATCATAGGTTATGACGCTAGTGAACATTTATTTCAATTCGGATATTAATGACGCAACATCAACCTATTAGAAAGTCAAGCAAAGCGGCAGTTCAGAGGGCTACACAAACCGACGGCGCACAACGCGGACGCATCACACTCCAGCAGTTTGCGTGGGGTTCAAGACAACCGACGGTCCATGAGCCTTCAGTGGCGAGTACAAAAATGTTTTGCACAAAATGGTAATTCGTATATATCTATACTAATAGGGTCGTTTCATTTCAAATTGAACACACTGGTCGGGGCGGGAATTTGATTTTTTCCTCAATTAAATATATATAATATCCCCATGTCTAAAAGAAAGAAGCAAAACCGCTTAAATTTTTTTTTTTGTTTTACGAAAAAAAAAAAACATTAAGTGGAGCAAAGTGTAAATCAAACTTTGTTCCCAGTGCAAGCTTTCGCTCCACGCTCCGAACTGAGACACGTTAGCCCACTCGGCCACTTCCTCCTCCCCGGCAACATCACAAACATGACAGGAAAAAACAACCGAAGCTATGGGCCAGGGAGTGGGCTCTGAATAAACAAACGGCGATGTAAAACAGTCTGGTGCCCGAACTGCGTCTGGGACGAGACAACGTTCAAGGAGGTCCTGGATCGCGTCGGCCGCCCCTTATCGAGAAACAAGATACCAACATGAGGCAAAGCGTGAAGCCCGACACGCGATTCGAGCTCACCTTGAGGTTTCTAGCCACAGGTAAGTCCAGTTTCTCCCACTGCATGGTTTCAGCTTGTAATAAAGCCCCAATTGGACGGCAGTCAGAAGTACCGGGCGCGATCAGGAATACGAAACTGCGTTTTTCGGCCAGCATAAATAAACTCGCATCGCGGAAAGCTGAAAGTCTGCCAGAATATGACGCCAGGGGGGGTGGCTAAATGCGAGCGATTGAGAACATGACGTGACCTTGATCAGACGCTATAAGAGAAAAACGAAATTTCCCTATGATAATAATCAAATAACCCCCCCCCCCCCAAAAAAAAAAAAAAAAAAAAAAGCTTGATGCATCCATCTCACAAGTTGAGTGTAGCACCGGTAAAGGTGAGGTTGTGAGAAATATGAAATTGAACAGCTGTTGATGCTTTTTGACGCTCCTACAAGTTATGGAGCAGGTAACGGTGCAGACGACGGCTAGAACGCAAAATTTAGATCCCTAACTACTTTGTGGGAGTCGGAAATCTAACAAGAAGACGGATCAAGTGTTGACTTTGATAATTAGTGTTCCCTTTTATGTTTATTAAGATAGTACAAGCTGTAGTAACTCGGGGGTAGACAAGGGGCTGGTGTTCCGCTTGAACCCCGCGCCGATCTTGTCAAAACGGAAGAACGGTCGAGATCCAGGGCGTCTCTCCTTAAAGGGCCTCTGACACGCCAAACAAAAAAAAAAAAAAATTGTTTTTTCATGCTAGGCGTTGAAATGGCATATCAGGACAATACAGAAAAATTGTTTCCCTATAGAGTTGCGTAGTTTTTTTTAGAAAAACTACGCAACTCTAAAAATAGAAATACGAGGCCCAATTCAAAGTTCCCGCCGTGCACTGTGACGTAACAGAGTACCGCAAGGTGTCGGGGCGGTCAGAAGGGAGGCATCGATTTATGTCACTAAAAGTGGGTTCACCGGAAGTCACGTGAGTTTCACTCCTCGTGCTCTCCGCGACCGTGCCTGAGACTTTTTTTTATTTTTTTTATTCTGCTCTTCGTACGAGCGATCGTAGAAAATGAAGTTTCAGTTCCACTAGCTCTTTATCCCTGCACCATTGGTTAGTTTGCGTGCTGTAAAATTTGAGGACGAAGAGTCAGTGGATCGACGTGATGGAGGTCAATGATGAAAGCGTTGCGAATACAAGCCAGTGTACGAGTGCATGCCGTCAGTCCGATGATACAGGGCTATACTGGGAGCAAAAAAAGCTATCAAGTTTTGAAAAAAAAAAAATTTAGAACGCTCGCAGAAATTAGGATTGCTAGCATACGACACGCCCGATCGCATTGCTGAAGGTTCAGACACCGAGGTCGTTGAATCATCGGATACTCTCCAGGCTGAAGATGCCTGCCGTCTAAAGAATACGAACTGGTGAGTGTACCAAGCACAAGTAAACGTCGAGCACAAAGTACGTATTTTGTCTAGAACATGAGTATAACTTGATTACTAGGTGCACATGCGGCCGATGTATGTCTCTCAGAAATGCATGCAGTGTGATCTCTTCTTCAGTTGCTGAAATACCGGGACAGTCCCTCACATAAAACCTTCTAGGCATTGTAGTTGATCACGTCGATTCACTGACTCCGCTTCTTCTACATTTACAGTAACATTAAGCGATGAAAAACTAATAAAAGAAACATTGTCTGCTTGGATCGCTCGTGGAGGTGCGGAGAATAACAAAAGTATTAAAAAAAAATATTACACGCGCTCGCGGTAAGCACGAGAAGGGATACAACTCACGTGACTTCCGGCGATGCCTCCCTTCTGACCGCCCCGACACCTTGCGGTACACTGTTACGTCACAGCGCACGGCGGGAACTTTGAATTGGGCCTCATATTTCTATTTTTTATAAAAAAAAAACTACGCAACTCTATATTGAAACAATTTTTTTGTAATGTCCTGATATGCCATTTTAACGCCTAGCATGAAAAAAAAATATTTTTTTTTTGGCGTGTCAGAGGCCCTTTAAAGCCGTTATTTACATGGTAGCGTGCAAATCAGAGAGTACCTTGAGAGTGCGGTGAATGGGCCTTTATATAACGAATACTGGGATTAGGGGGCCGCACTGCCATTGGTCAGACGGCTCGGCATTCCCTCGCGTGATGTGACGTCATGGAAGTTTCCTTCAGAGTCAGAATCCTGGCGCCGGTGTATGGAAGTCATCCAGACGGCAGTATGTCGCTGCTCTCGTGCCGGCGCTTCCATGAGCCGAGAGTGACTCACAATAGGCACGTACACAACACACGGCACTCGAGGTCAGGATCGGATGTTGTTCCCTTTTCGACGAAATGCAGGGGCCTCTGAATGCAGCCACGGGCACGTGCGTCGTCCACTTAGCCGACCAAAGTTTAAATGCCTCAGGCAGACGGAGCCGCCCAAGGTTACGGTCCCGCAAGCAGAAGAAAGGAGGCGCGTCGGAATGCAGCCACGGGCATCGTCCGCCGAGCCGACCAAGACTGAAGGGATACTTCAACGAAATTTGAAATATATCCGTCATGTTCAAAAATAGGTTGAATATTATCCACAATATCCGTAAATGACAATCGCACGTTTGTATTTTGAGCCTGGTGGCTGTATTTTTTGTTATAAACGGCCCACTCTGGCAGGCGCTCGGAGAAGGCCCAGCTTAGAGCACGTGACACCCGACGCAATCGTGACGTAGGTCGTCTCGGGACGAGCGAAGCTACGGCGAGGCTGACGTCGAGGGGATGGCCTAGTCGTTCCCGCCACCGAAGCGGCTGCTTTTGTACAAATTTTGAGTGACGGTTTAATCTTCTATAATCTTGAAGAGGGACAGTATAGCTACTTCTGGAACACACAAAAGGGATTCTCGGAAAGACGGGAGTTCCTCCTTCCTCTGTTCTCTCGTCGTGGCCGGAGGCGAGACACTCACCGTCACTAGCTGTCAAGGTTCCTAGACGGGCATTACAAACGAGGCGTTAGCGACATCCACCAGGTGCTCTTTGCTAATCGTTTAATTCGTTTTAAAATTCATTTTCGTGACTTTTTTAACAGGATATTGGTGTGTTCGATGTCATACTGTTCCTTTGAACACATATAGACCATAAAATGAGCGCCGAAATTTCGTTGTAGTATCCCTTTAAGGTTCGGCAAGCAGACGGAGCCGTAGACATGATTCATCACCGGCACGGCTCCTTCTTGAGGCTAGTTTCACTTTGAAGCCATAAGGCCAATTTCAACACCAGACACAACAGAAGGCAGTTCACAACAAAGCGCGTTCGCGGAGATAAGTGCCTGCCTGCTCTGCACGAGTTCTTTCGAACTTCCACTAATATAGGTGTGCACTTTATTTACTGGGGAAAGCCAGAAGAGCTTGGCTTATCAAGTTCCGGCTGGCACCAGCCATTGTGCACGAGGCACTGTGGGAAACGTGCCTCGCCATCTGCAGCACGCTGGATCACCTGGTGCGCACGCCTGCCACAGAAGAATGGATGGACAAAGTTGAGGAATTCAAGATGCTGTGGCGATTCCCCAACTGTGTCGCCGCCATTGATGGCAAACAACTACAAGAAGACGTTTAGTGTCGTGCTCTTTGCGCTCACAGATGCCAGGTACAACTTCGTGTACGTTGACGCTAGCTCCTGTGGCTCTGCGAGCGACGGTGGTGTCTGGTCGAGGACGCCCTTGGGTAAGCAGATCGCTAGCGGCAGTGCAAACTTACTCAAAGCAGTTGGCCTGCCCAACTCGCAGCTTCCAGCTGTGATCGTAGGTGATGACGCCTTTCCGTTGGGCGAGCACCTGATGAAGCCGCACTCCAAGAACAAGTTATCGAATGACGAGGTGACATTCAACGAGCGTCTGTCACAATCCAGGCGTGTTGTGGAGAACAGCTATGGCCAGCTGGCCAACAGGTTTCGTGTTTACCACACAATTATTTACGCGCAGCCAGACAGTGTGAGGGCCCTCATCAAGGCAACGTGCATTCTGGACAAGCTGCTGAATCACCACCCAAAAACGCCTCGGATAAACCCACAACAAGCACAATGTTCCCTCTGACGCCGTGTGATGCTAGGTATGAAGCAAGTGCTGGATTTATCCGGGATGAGCTAACTAAGTATTTTTCAACTGCAGGCGCTTTGCTGTAAACACTACGTAGAGACCCGAAAATGTAGCACAACCTATAAGGTAGAGCAGCTTAGAGCGGTAAACCGGAATTCCATTCATCAGCGACAAATGACCCCCTTCCCCTTGGCCGCTACCATGTTGTACGGTTTCTTGACCGCTTGGGCAATACGTATTGCGAACTCTCTCGTGCAACAGTTTTTGTGGTAAGATCATTGTCAAGCATAATTCATGCCTGTTTCCCGAGAAATGTTTACTTCTTTTTTAGTGATTTTCCCCCTATGGTTTCTTAGTCATATTAGTACTCATGGCCAGCACTACAAATCTCTGCTTAGTTATGCTTCATTTGTTTAAGTTCTGTTCGTGTGTACATGCAAACGTTTTATTTAGTATGTTGCAAAGCGTTCATGGCATTTCTTTTTTGATTGTTCTCCTATATAATACACTCCACAAAAATTGCCACCGAGAATACTAATCTTAAAACTTTTGGCAGAACAGTATAATGTGAGCCCTTGTACAAGGAAAATGCATGAGAAATTGCTGTGAGAGTCGCTTCAGAAAATGTGTCATTAAAAACTATTTTTCCCACTTACCATTTTCGAGTGGAGTGTGTCGCCCCGTAGCATGACAGCTCTTGCTTTTTTTACTTCATATGCTAGTGCAATTGAGGCCCGTAGCCAGAGAGGGGTTGGGGTGGGGCACTAGGGTCCAAGGCTCCCCCCCCCCCTTCCCCCCTCCGAAATTTTGGTCTGTGCGTGTGCGTGTGTTGGGAGGGGGGGGGGGGGGGGGCGAGCATTAGGACGGCCTTGCGGATGTCAAGCGAAATGATGTTTTTTTTCTTTCTTGCTTTTTGCAAACACGTTGGTTCGAGCTATGTACGTACATGAGCACGATGGACCACCGGTTTCAGTTCATAGCCTCCAGATTTGAAAAAGATGCAGTTTTCACGTGCAAATCGAGGCTGGGAGACCTGTATGAGTCGGTAAAGAGAGAGGGGCTTCCTCGTCCCGCTGCACCACGTGCAAGTCTGAGCAGATCTTTCCATGCCAATGTCCTGCGGCGCTGCATACATCGGCCAAACGGCTCTCTGCGTAAACGACCGGCTCCGGGAGCATGACAAAGAACTTAGAAGTAGAGGTCGCCGCACCCAACAGTCGGCACCCGACAGACACGCAAAGACGGGAATGTCGTGGCTGCGCTTCCGACTTTGCCTCCACGACGACGCTGGTAAATCTTCGTGACCGTGTCGGGAGGAAGATTATAAAAGCCTTTCGAATGGTGATGAGCCCGCAAATTATAGGCTCATCGTTTTTTTTTTTTTTCTCAGAATGATCTCTGGGCCCCGGTGGCTCGACTAATGCCCTTTTATTCCTAAATCCCCCCCCCCCCCCCCCCGGCCCTCTTTCTTCCAGAGCTTGGAAGTCGTGGCATTAGGAAGTGTCCCACTCCACGAAAATGTTTCTGGCTACGGGCCTGGTGCAATCGATGAACTTTCCTTTGTGGCCAATGGCTAAACTATGTTTGTTTTTGTTTTCAAGTTTGTGTATCTTTGTTTCAACAAATGTTTCTGGTGGTGTTTTTGCCCTCACCATGCATTGGTTCTAAAAAGTAGGCTGGAAATATCAGCAAATAAAAAATGGATAACTTGAAGCAAAATTCCCCAAGGCAATACCCTTCATTGAAATAAAAGAAGTATTATATATGCTCATTATTTATTTGTCCAAAACCAGCATGCGCACAGAAAGCAATAAAAAAAATCAACTACACATTTCATGGAAGCATTGCAACCAAACAAAATACATATTGCAGCATTTGAAATCTCGAAAACTACATAAGGGAATGACTGACAACCTGGTAAAAAATAAAACATAATTAATTTTGTTAAACGCAATAACCCCCTTTTTGTTCATCTCTGTCGCCTCTAAGGTAGTTGCATAGTCGAGCAGGCGCGTTTCAAACCAGCTGCACCTCTCGAGTGATTGATGCCGAAGGTGGCTTGCTATCAGCCTCCCGAAGATGGTGCACTCGTCATCTTCGGTTGGTGCTGCCAAGGCAGCCGCGATGGTGTTGAGGGCGACTATCCTGTCGTCACAGCTTGTCTCGGCTGCCTTTTTTTGTCTCTTGTTTGGTGGCTGTGGCGGCTCCTGCTGCTGCTCCTGGTCTGGCTCTAAAAGGAATTCGGGGCCGTCGGCCAGAGCCTCGTTTTCCAGTGAAAGCTCTGCGTCCTCGTCGGGAAACTCCTGAGTAAAACAAATGAAATGTCACGAGAGAATTGTAAGTTGGTACCGCTCGAACAAACAGAGAGAGAGAGAGAAAAAAATTAGATTGCAAAACAATGAGTAGAGGGGACCCACCCTCGCTGTTTAGACTGCCACTGTCCTGCCCATGCGAGGGGGCACACATGTACAAATTACTCAAAAAAGGTATAGCTAAGTTAAGTTACTGAGTATCGACGCCAAAAGTAATTTGAGTAGAGTAGAAATTACGCATTTGTAATAGTAATTGAGTAAACTACTTACTACTGTAAAAAAGTAGCGAGTTACTTTGAAGTTACTTTCGAAGTTACTTCTTTATATTTTTGTGGTAGCAAAATGAAGAGCAGTTTTGATCAATGAAAAACCCTGCGAGGCTAAAATAAACGCGGTCTATTTATGGCTTGCGTTTTCATCAAAATAGTTTATTCGCTCGCAGAAGCAGTTGACTTTTAAAGTTCTTGATAGGAGAGTTTTCCCCTTTTCCTTCTAAAGACGTCCCCAGCCAAGCTACGCAGACGTTCCACCGACGCGCTGGATGGAACGGCACCATTGAATTTGAGAAACAGGCTGTGCAGGGTCGGGTAAGCGAGTGTTGGCATCTTAGGTGTCCATGACGAAACATGTGAGGTTGGCCTCGGGTATAACAAACTTTCCTCCTTTTTTCTTTTTTCTTCGGCAAGTTGAGATTGTTATGACTGGCCCCTCTTTATTCCGACGGCGTTCTGAGAGTAGCCAGAGCGAGTGCACCAGACCGTCAAGGGTTCAAGTCTCGCGCCACGACGATGTAATCATCCGGACGACTGCACGTCTCGTTGTAGTGCTAGTGCTACGCTACTGAAAAAAAAAATTGTTTTGGTTTAAGTCAGAACTCACTAAAGACAGACAAAACGAAAACAACAACAGCCCTCGGAGTGTCCCCGTCCTTCACGGTTGCAGCTGGAGACGCGGCGCCTGCGTGCATTACCCGATTATGTCAATACCAGACCAAGGCTTGTTAAGCATCTCTTCCTGCGTTCGTGCGCGCCGGTGTTATGTTTTGGCTGCTCGTCTTCACCTTGGCCCAAGGACGCCTTCCCAAACAAGGGGGCCCCTTGTTCGGGAATGCCACTTCATCTGCGGTGTCTTATTCATTTCTGCGCTCAAACTTTCGTGATGAGCAAAATTAGCACTAGATATCGAAAGTAGTTAGTAATTTGAGTAGAAGTTACCTGAAAAAAAGTAGTTAAATAAAACTACTAATTACCCAAATCAAGTTGTAATTGAAAGTTACTAAGTTACTCGAGAAAGTAGTTAAACTACAGTAGTTTGAGTAGAGTAGTTGAACTACGTCCAAGTCTGCGAGGGGGCCACAGGCAAGTTGAGAAGGAGCATAAAGTAGGGTGGCAGAGGGAGCAAAATAATGAGTATGCTGGGAATAGAATATTGAAATCTGTCAGTTTATAACAGTATACACCATCTATATACCAAATCATTGTTTGTAAGCAAGCCTGTTTTGCTCACAGAAGCTGTGGGCACTGTGCAAGCGCAGGAGCCCATTTCTCAAAGAGTGGAGCGTATGAGCTTCTGTGTATACCACGGCTTGTGCTGTGGAATGCACACTGTAATGTGCATCAGAACATCAAGGTTGCGCATCAGGACAATGTGTTGGTGTATAAAACATAAATCGCGATAATAATTAAACCAATGAGAAATGTATTACCTCTGGTATGCCAAGCACATGTCCTTTGGGTGGAGGTGGGCACTTCTGTTCCAGGAAGGAGAGAGCCCCAAAATACTTCCACTTGCCCACATAGTTTGGCAGGCCTTCTTGTCCGCTCTTAACAAAGGTCTTTCGCTTTTTCTCGTCCATGTACTGGCTTCTTTTATTATTAAAAATCTTCCTGATCTCCTTTGAAAAAGGAGGAACAAGTAAACATGGTATGTGAGGTTGAAGGCCTTTTTTCTTCACGGTTCGTGTACGGCAGCAAACCGAAATAATTACTACGTAGCTACGAGGGGTGATCAGACAATTTGCAACTCGCGTATAGCAAAAACTACCAGGGCTTTGAAAATAATTTATTTTTCAACATTATGCTCCTTTTCACTAAGACACCTCTCCCATTAGCATTAAAAGCTTTTGATACATTGCAAAAAAAACACACAAAAACTTGCTTCCTGCTCGTGGAAGTTCGCAATGCACTCAAGTCATCGAACCTTGTTCCTTTTGGGTGCTTTTTCAGATTAAAGGAATAAAAAAAAGTCACTAGGGGTCAGATCAGGACACTAGGGTGGGTGATCAAGCTCTCCAAAAGCACACTCTCGAATGACAGCCAGGGCAACGCGAGACTTGAAAACGGGGGCGTTGTCATGCAGGAAGGAGGGCGCCTCTTGTCACCAATCCTCGTCATTTTTCCACGATGGCCTCACGCAGTTTGCGGAGAACGTTGGCATAGTATTCGCCTCTTATTGTCCTGCTGTTTTCCAGATAATCAATCAGTAGGATCCCTTTTGCGTCCCAAGAAACTGTCCCCATCACTTTCTTCCCCGAGCATTGCGTCTTGAATTTTTTCGGAGGGGGGACCCCGAATGCCTCCACTGCCTAGTCTGTTGTTTTGTTTCGGGTCCCACAGGTAAAGCCACGTCTCATCCCCACTCACAAGGCGGGCGAGATAACCTTCTGGGTCGCTTTCATAGATGCTCAAAAGCTCCTTTGACGAATGCAAGCGGTGCTGTCAATCCTGCGTAGAGATGTTCCGTGGCACCCATCGTGCCGATACCTTCGACATACCACGTCATGGATGATTGTGAAAGTATTACCATACGCAATGTTCAATTCTGTAGGAACTTCGGTGATTCTTCATGATGAGGCTCTCAGCTCGGGCTGAATGATCCAAATCGGTTGATGTGCTGGGGCGCCCTGACCTTGGGTCGTCTTGCACGTCCACACGACCGCGTTTAAACTCGTTGAACCAACGAGTTACTGTAGCATATGAAGGTAATTCATCGCCATACACATTCACCATTCTACTTTGAATTTCCTTGGCGGAACTCCTTTCTTTGCCCAAAAACTTTATCACACTCCGGTACTCAAGCTTAAAATCGGGGGAGGGCGCCATTTTTAACTGACTGCATGTGCAGACCAAAAGCGGAATCGGAAGTCTTGATACATACGAACATGTTTGGCGAGAGAGATGACTTAACCAACAGTTTTAGAGGCATCACTGTCAGACTTTTGGTTATAGCCGAGTTGCATAACTTTCTGATCACCCCTCGTACAAACGAAGCGCGGGGCTTCGAATGATTTCTACTTATAATACCCGACATTCACAATTAGCTTGTTTGATCACGTCGCCTGCACACACAGTTCATAGTAGATGATTCACATTTCTCATGTTCCGTCAGTACAACGCGTAAATGTTTGCTTTTGTGGTCGTTTTCTTTTTTTCTTTTTTGCCAATGACAGTTTGCAGCAAACGAAGCGACGAGCCCCCGTTCTAATTCTGTGCTCACTTTCGCCCTCACGAAAAGCATAATCGCCCTTCCCCCCCCCCCCCCCCCCCCCTCTTCCTTCGCTCGAGCAATTGCTCAGCTGAAGAACAATCAGAGTTTGTTCATACGCTCGTACGCCGCGATCTCGGGAGTACGCTATAGCTATCAGTGTTTATGCGGGGCGGACGAAATGTGCATTAGCTATACACACCTGACAGATAACGTTTCATACGCATAATTGCATACTGTCAGAAATACAAGATTGCACCGTGCACGCACAAGCACTTTCATACCTGCTTTCAAGCCGTCCAGCTCCGGGAACGTTTCCTTCAGGCGTTCGCAGATGCTTTCCCCAATGCGGCTCTTCTTGTGGGCGTTTTTGCATCCTTCATGTTCAAGCCGCCACAGGCATTCATTCTTTTCTACAAGCAGAACCAGCTGAAAAAAGGCCTCTTCTGACAGCGCTGGCTCGTTCGTCGCCATTCCTGTCCGGACGAGGAGACGCGAGAGGCGACAGGTATTCTGCGAGCCGCCGACAGGTCCTCCGCTGCCGTCCGCAACACCTTTCCAAAAAACACTCCTAGGCCGCCGCCATGTTGCTGATGCTGATGCGGCTGGTGCGACTCTCGCGCCCTCTATCAGCTAGAAAGTTTCTGCCACTCTCTTGAACTGTGAAGACCCGCTCAGCGCGGTTTTCTAGCTACTTTTTTGCGGTCTTGCATTCGACGTTTTCTCGCCCCTCTTGAAAGTTTCCACTAGTACCCTTTCTGTGTTATCTTCCATTGTGAGAAATATGGACTGGTAAGTGCCTGCCATTCAAGCTTTTCTGCTCGACATTACACGGGAAACGAAGGAGGTGAAGGACGTCGAACGGCCCTCGACGCGATTTTGCGAAGATTGTTCTCCCCCCTCCCAGAGATAATCCGCGTAGAATCCTCATTTCGACAAAAACCCTGAGACTGGGACAAGAAGGGACGGACAAACACAAAGTCTCAAGACATTGTGTTTGAGACTTTGTGTTTGTCTGTCCCTTCTTGTCCCAGTCTCAGGGTTTTTGTCGAAATGTATAACCACCACCAGCTCGTTTGCGCCCTTACCTTTTGTTAGAATCCTCAGTCATCTCCAAAAATAGTTGTCCGGGTTGGGGTGGGAAACGGGTTAGTCGGGTTCGTTCCTCTGCCTTGGTGTTGTTGTGAAAAAAGGAAGCTCTCCCCACAACGTGCCGCAAAACGAAGTCATCTTGGATTCCGTCCGATCGTCAAGATGTGACTGTCGTCGTCTGTGACTGTGTTATTTGAGATCTTTTTCAAATAAATTATTTTCAGATAACGCTGCATCGTGTGGTACGTACGATATATTGTTCGAATGTCAACACTTGCTAAATTGTATGTCCGTGACCCGTCCATCGGTAAACACCTTATTTGTGAGCGTGAAAAATGCATACCTTTCGGCTGTCTTCTGTTGTAAATTATTTTCGACAGCTAGGCGCTTTGTCGTTTGACATGCGGCGAATTGCGCGGCACCGTCAGAACTTATCGTAAAAAAAAAAAAAAAAGACTAGAACTATGCATTCCAGTCGCATTCGTTCTGTCGCGCGCGTACCCAACAAAAATGGTTTATAGGTTTTTAATTGCTTTTTTTTTAATGTGGTACAATACTTTCTCAATGACCTCGGGAAAATACATGCACCATGAAACACAAAACACAGCGGGAAAAGTCGAGAATTTAGCCGCCAGCAGTGTTTGAAACTGCGCCTACGCAGGCTTCGCCTATCGAAATCACAGTTCACCCGGTTAGGGTTAGCAGGGACCCCGGTGAGAGTCTAGCCTCAAACCCAGTGACTGGGCTCGAAAACAGTTTGTTGCCCAGTTTCTTTCACGCCTCCGATGTGTCGTGTTCGCCGGCATCCCGCGAACAACCGGCTTCGAGGTCGAGTGTTTCTTGGAAAGGTGTATCCGCGGGGTGGGGGAAAAGAGTGACGCGTGTCACGTGACCTCCAAACTCGATGACGTATGCCCTCTCCCAAGGCTGCTCCTCGGGAAAAACTCCGTCGTGCGAATAGACCATAAAGGAAGAGTACCCGGTGGACTTGAAGCTTCTGTTTGTAGCCTGGTCATTCACCACAGATAGTTACAGGGACACTGAAGCTCTTTTAAATTTCATAAAGAAGACACATCTTCAACGAACACTTTAAGGAACTGCAGTCCAGTGTGCTGCAAAGTGAGACGACACTTGCCAACGTAACAGTTCTGTGAGTGTGTGTGTGTATTGTGTGCGTGCAAATTTGTGTTTTTTGTTTAATTTGTTTATCTCTCTAGTCTTCTTTCTTTGTACTAATTTCTTTGCTTTGTCTATACTATTTTTTTTTCATCGTCTTTCACAGCGTAGCAAGCCGGCACAAAGCGCTGGCTGACCTCGCTGTTTTCTTTTCAATAAATGCTTATTCTCTCTTTATTAACACCGTTCCCAGTAATTTATTTTATGCTTCCGCCCTGTCATTCCTACGCACTGACTAGAAGGTTTTTACCGTCGAAATATTGCTTTTGCTTTCATATATAACACCGATTTTACGCTGCAGTGCAAGGAATTTATGATGGTCCGCGTGCTGAACGACGAAAAGGACCTGCTTTTGTCCGCCATTTTGCTTGACCAGTGCACCCCCTATAGTTCGCTGGAGTCGCGAATACAGAAGGTAACCGAACTGCGGTTTCATCGGCTTTTTGTGCACTTTGACTTGTAGCACTTGGTAATATGAGGCTACGGAGCTAAAGTAAGTTCAAATGAAAATTTACCAAGAAAGTTCACTTCATGCGCGTAGGATCAAATCGGAGGTATTTACTTATTCCTTTGACAACTCAGAGCCTACATTGGTTACGCACAGGCGGTGAGTGTAAATAGTCTAAGTATTTTTATACTTCGGAGTGTTTTACAGGATGTTCTGCGCAGTGCTTGGTTATAGACACTATAGAAATTTTAATGTAGTATCTATACAAATCAGATTTATTAAATTGATTGATTACATCGTGAATTTAGCTGCGATTGAATTTCGCGTCCGCTCCGGCTGATTTTCCCAGGTCGTCTCTCAGTCTCTTCTTTCTCTCTCTCTCTCTCTCTTCAGCGGGGTAATGGGGTTGGGATGTCCTCTCGGGAAGGGGAGCGGGGAAAGCTGCGATGTTTATTTCGCCGCGCAGCCGAAGCTCTCGGATTCTCGGATGGTGGCGGGCGGGTACCCCCATGCGTGCGCGGCAGAGATTCCTCGGGCCAGGAGTCAGACTTGCGTGCGGCGTCGTCGAAACGAGCAAGCCACCACGCACTCTTTGCTTCCTCGCTTTATATTTTACGATTTTCGTTTCGCCTCGCTCGATCTGGCCAGCCACGACCCCCGAAGTGAGAGGTACAGGAATCGACCCGCCTCGCAACAACTTCGTATGACGCACTACAAGTTCCAAGCAGCAAGTCACGCGAGCAGAGAAAGAGCTGAAGTTCCGGAGCGCCTCGGACGCGCGTGATTGATGGGGAGGGCCCGAATGTACTTGCCCGTTTCGCTCACGAGACGTCAAGTGTACAAGCGAGTGTAAAGATGAAGCAGTTTAGAATACAAAAAGGATAATAATAATAAAAAAAAACGATCACTAAGACCGAGTTCTTGTCTTTTACACGTTACTAGAAAAAAAAAAAAAAACCGTAATCGATTACATTTACAATTACTCTTGGTGAAAAAGTATTGAATAAGGTTACTTGATTACACGAGTTACTTAAGAAAGTAACAGTTACTTTTCTGATTACTTCAGTGTTTTTTTGTTTTTTTTTTCAAAACGACATTTTGAAAACGGGTCTTTCGTACTGTCAATTATTGAATCGGAATCACCGAACAAGAAACATCGTATGTTCTTAATCCACCAATTTTGGTAAAACATTCTCCCGACACAGACTTAATGCGGAGGGCAAGTTCGTCTGCTTCTTGCGCAGGGGGTAGCGGTGACGTCAGAACGCCGAGCCCTGATTGGCTGATCGCGACCCCCTATCTGAGCGTCGTCTGCTCCTTTGCAACGTCGTCTGCGTCTGTCTTACCTTTCCTGTGACTTTCGGAAGTGCAGGTCTTTACGAGCGAGCTCAACTTTGCCTTTCAGAGAGGGCAGACGAATTAACTCGAGCGGTACGTTGTTTTTGTCTAACAACTAGCAGACGCGCATCAAGGAGAGAAGTCAAAGGACTCACTGGCGAGGTGTCCCGAGGCGCTGAGGTTTGTTTTAGCGGAAAACAAACAGCGCAGGGACAAGGACAGAGTAGAAGGCGGTAGACATACACAGCGCTGACTTACAACTGAGCTTTATTGGCACTGACAACCTGTATAAATACAAAATTTGCCCGCCCCAAAAGCCAAGAACAGAAACAACACTAGAGGAGGACTACACGTGTTCTTAGAGTCATCTGCAGGCGCCGTTGTTCTCCGATCTGAGTAGAAAAATACACTCCTTTTCCGTCAAGGCAAGTGACGGGGCACTAACACACTCTGAACCCGATTGTCCAATGGCGCGTGCTTCTATAATCTCACGTCCAACGGCGCCTGCAGATGACTCTAAGAACACGTGTAGTCCTCCTCTAGTGTTGTTTCTTTTCTTGGCTTTTGGGGCGGGCAAATTTTGTATTTATACAGGTTGTCAGTGCCAATAAAGCTCAGTTGTAAGTCAGCGCTGTGTATGTCTACCGCCTTCTACTCTGTCCTTGTCCCTGCGCTGTTTGTTTTCCGCTAATATGAATGACCAACTAGCCCACTCGTCAACACTACTAGAGGTTTGTTTGCTAAGAACCAAGAGTGAGGGTGGCTAGTGTCCGCAAGTTTCCTCCCAGATACTTTTTCCCTCTTTTCGTGTGCGGCGAGACTCCTCACTCTTTAACGGCGTCGGCGGGTTGGCGCGGTTGGCGCAATTAACGTCGTCTGCTTTATGTCTGCTAGTCAAAGCGATGGCTGCTTTACCTTTCCTGCGTCTGTCGGAAATTCACCGCTGTTTCACCGGCGACAACGCGGCCTTCGAAAAAGGCGAAAGGAAATACCTTGAAGGATACGTCCTTTCTTTTGAGGTGAAGGATTTCTCTCTAGTTGCGAATGTCCAGGCGTCGTTTAAGAATTGTAGCTACGCGGTAAAGATGACGCTCTCCGATAAACGTGACACTTTTAGAGAGTCACTGTGAGTGCCCTCGCGGGGCCGCACAGTGCAGGCACATGGTGGCTACCGCACTTTACGCGGCTCCAAATGGACTGTCCAAGACGGACCTTCCACAGCAGTGGCTGCAACGCCCCAAGAGCAGCATGCCGCGGCAGGTCGTTCGCTCAGGTAAGAAGTAAACACCATGTTCATCGCTATGTTAAAACGTTTAGTTGCACGAGTTTCGTGAATGGTACCTCGCGTTTTATGAGTTGTTCAAAGATAATCAGCTAACGACATATGACAGCCGATGTAGTGACTGTAAATAAACAAATGCGGCTGTGCGGTTGGTACTGTGAGCACATCATAGCCCAAAAGTGTTCGATCGCTGCTTGTTGTCACAACTTTCTCGCTCGACTAAAAGGCTGTTGTCAGTTAGCGTATTGGGGTATGTATGTGTGGCGTAAACCCAAGTGGCAAAAGTTTGAAAACCTGTGCTAATCTGTGGAAGAAAATCAGAGCAAGATCGATTGAGCTACCCGAGCGGCGTCGAATGTATCGCGGAAGTTATGTCGCAGACTCGTTGACACCAAGAAGTAATTACTGTTATAATGCAATTAAATGCAAAGGTACAAGCGAGCTGGACAAGAATGACGAAAATAATTCCTGGAGAAGGGGAACAAGAGGGACAAAGGACAAACACAAATCTTTTTCGAAGGCCGCGTTCTCGCCGGTGAAAAAGCGGTGAATCTCCGACAGGCGCAGGAAAGGTAAAGCAGCCATCGCTGCTTTACGTAGACCAACCCGCCGACGCCGTTAAAGAGTGAGGAGTCTCGCCGCACACGAAAGTAGGGAAAAAGTATTTGGGAGGGAACTTGCGGACACTAACCACCCTCACTCTCGGTTCTTAGCGAACAAACCTCGGCGCCTCGAGACACCTCGCCAGTGAAGCGCGAGACACATGGACGGCAGAATCGTCCGATCCGACGTCCGGTCCGACAGTCCGAGCGCCGCTCCGAATTGCCGCACGTGACAGTTTGAGACAACGCTTCCGACCTTGCATGCGGCACGACGATCCCTTCGGCTCCGCCCAGGAGACCCAAGCACTCCAGCGGAGGTTCGCGTTCATAGATCTCTGGTCCCAGATTGACGGTTTAGCTCGCACGAGCGAAGTTATAGGAGCTCGTTCTCGCTAGCGCGTGCATTCTTTGCCGGGGCCATCTTTTTCGAATGGGACAGCGGGATCCACGCGTCCGGCTTCCCGTCGCCCGTCCCGTTTTCTTATTCGTCCCGCCAGACCCAGTACGTCATCATGACGTTCGCGCTAGCTGTACTGTCATTGGCTGGGCGCTTCCGACAGTCCGTCCGCCGTGCGAAACTATCTGGCACGTTGGACGCACGCCGCATCGCCGATCCGACGTCTGAAGCGACCAAATTTTTCGGATCAGGCAGTCGTACTGCCGGATCGGACGTCGGATCGGATGGATTTTTCGCGCATGTGTCTCGCGCTACTTCTCTCCTTGATGCGCGTCTGCTAGTTGTTAGACAAAAACAGCGTACCGCTCGAGTTAATTCGTCTGCCCTCTCTGAAAGGCAAAGTTGAGCTCGCTCGTAAAGACCTGCACTTCCGAAAGTCGCAGGAAAGGTAAGACAGACGCAGACGACGTTGCCAGCAGACGACGTTGGAAAGGAGCAGACGACGCTCAGATAGGGGGTCGCGATCAGCCAATCAGGGCTCGGCGTTCTGACGTCACCGCTACCCCCCTGCGCAAGAAGCAGACGAACTTGCCCTCCGCATTGGTTCGAGAATTTTTTGGTAGAAAACTTGTACAAACAAAATACACCATTAAAAAGAGGAGGGTAAATGGTAACGGTTACAAGAAATTGTAGTACTTCCAAAAGTAATCAGATTACATATATTTACGTACGTACACACACATACATACATACATACATACATACATACATACTATACATACATGCATGCATGCATACATACACTCATACATACATACATACATACAGGGTGTCACAAAAGAAAATATACGCGGTCTTTTTTACCGCAAAAATAAACTAGGTATCGCCGAACGCTCATTCTCCGCCCAAAGGTAGCCCTAGAGGTCACAACCAGATGCCAAGGTTTCAGCCCGATCCGATAACTTAATCAAAAGTTATAAGCTATTTTCTGAAAATTTCAATGGGAAAATGGCGGCCGACGGAGTTTTAAACACATGGGGCTCTATGGCACCAGAAACCGAAAACGGGCAAAAATGGGCTCTATTTTCTTATTGAAATTTTCAGAAAATCACTTATAACTTTTGATTAAGTTATCGGATCGGGCTGAAACTTTGGCATCTGGTTGTGACCTCTAGCTCTACCTTTGGGCGGAGGATGAGCGTTCGGCAATGCCTAGTTTATTTTTGCGGTAAACAAGACCGTGTAAATTTTCTTTTGGGACACCCTGTACATACATACATACATACATACATACATACATACGTACATACGTACATACATACATATATACATACATACATTTACTGCATAATAAACGAGTACGTAAATTTCCCAGGCCCTCAAAAGCACGTGTGTGCTTGTGAGCGGGACACTGTTGCAATGGACAGGTTGTTACTATTTTTACACAAAACTACGTACCGGCCTCCTTCCGGCCTAAAAAAAAAGCCTTCAAGTGACTTGTTACAAAACCTTACAAACTCTGTAAATATAAAACTTTGACAATCACGAGATGTAAACACTTACACAGAACGACGGACCAACTTACGTCCAACTTAAGAAAAAGAAAAGAAAAACAGACTGGAAGATACAAATTTGGTTATGCATCAAGGTTATTGAACCTCTATCTCAGATGTGACTGCAAATTCAAAAAGTCGATCTGGCAACATGTTATAGTAATGTGGTAAAATGTGATGGAAAAATAACGCGGGAAAGAAAGAACTCGCACTCGACTATTGACTACTGTTTAATGTCGCGGAAGCTATACAACAGATTAGGAGGTATGGAAATAGATGAGGAAGGCACAAAAAGTCTGGGGAGTGACCTGAAGAGAATCACGATCAGATTTGGCACAGTAAAACCAGAAATGCAAAATCAAAAACAAGAGGGTAGAAATAACTTAAATGATAATCAATTACAGGAGGTATCTATGCGAATCGAAAACATAGTAGCCAAGCAACCGGAAAGAGAATGGACATATGAAGACTTGGTGAGTGTTTTCAAAAGAGAGTTAGAAAAATATCGAATCAAACAAGGAGGAAGAAAACTAAAACGCAAGCTCAAAAGCCGGTGGGATAAAGAGGTTAAGGCAGCAATATTGAGACGACAAGCGGCATCTAGAGAACACAGATGGGCAAAGAAAAAGGGGGCCACGCTAGCTGAAGTAGCATCGAAACGGGATGAATTTCAGGAAAGAAAGCGGCAGGCATCAGCATTAATACAGCCAAAAATAGGGAGAGCAGGGGTCCAGTGGATAATAGAGATAAACTAGAAGGATAGGAATGAGGCAAAAGGTTCTGGGAACACATCAGTGCCCAGGGAAAAAAAGACTGAGGGGTACCAGCAGACACTAACCACACAGGAACGGACAAAGGCGCTTCTGGTCAAGAGATCCAACGAGTCAAAAGATCCAACGAGTCAAAAGGTCCAATAATGGATCTTTTGACTCGTTGAATCTTTTGACTCGCCAGACACGAGTCAAAAGATCCAATGTGGGTCAAGAGGTCCAACGAGTCAAGAGATCCATCGAGTCAAAAGATCCACGGCGAGTCAAGAGGTCCAACGAGTCAAAAGGTCCAACGAGTCAGAAGGTCCAATAATGGATCTTTTGACGCGTTGGATCTCTTGACTCTGCAGACACGAGTCAAAAGATCCAATGCGGGTCAAGAGGGCCAATTACTCGAGAACTGCCGCGTCATATTGCAAGGGGGTCGCGAAAAGCTCCTCACCACTCCTCCCCGATTCCGAGTCAAGAGGTCCAACGAGTCAAAAGATCCAAAGCGTCAAAAGATCCATTAATGGACCTTCTGACTCGTTGGATCTTTTGACTCGTTGGACCTCTTGACTCGCCGTGGATCTTTCGACTCGTTGGATCTCTTGACTCGTTGGACCTCTTGACCCACATTGGATCTCTTGACTCGTGTTTGCGAGTCAAAAGATCCATCGAGTCAAAAGTTCCGTTATTGGACCTTTTGACTCGCTGGACCTCTTGACTCTCTGCCCGATCACCGGGGAAGGGGGACAGGGCTTTGAAGAAGAGCAGGAAAAGAAAGAAAGGCAAAACTACAATGAATGACGGCTTTCGGGTGGCAAGGAGGAGAGTGACGGTCACTGCACTGAAGCAGGGTGGGATCCCTCGTCTAATAACAAAGCAACAAAAAAGAGGGAGATGAGAGAAGAGGATATAGTGGCCTCGGGGACGACAGATTTTGGGATACTGGATGGCTGGCTGTGTCACGGCGCTTTGCGTTTCCCATTTCAATCGGATGGTGACCAACGCCATCTCTTCGTGCGGCATGCTTGACTAACCCAGGAATTTCCCTAGAGTTGTGCACGCTGCACGATAGTGGGGACGTAGGGTGTTTCTCAAATTTATAGCGAGTTCGTTTCACGGCACTCGTGCCCACGCGTGCCCACTCGCAGCGTCGAGCGGGTTCGTTTCGGCCGGCACTCCACGAGTGGTTGCACTCTGCGAGTTCGTTTCATCGCTGGCACTCCACGCGTTCATGCACTCGCTGCACCGAGAAAATGGAGAGTGCGCCCAAATGCAATCCCGTCATGCCTCGCTCTGGCGAGGAGCGGAAGCAGACGACGAGGGTTCGTCTGCTACGATGTGTCGCGGAACCGAAAGGAAAAAAAGTATTTTCTGATAGAAATCGCGTCCCGCGGGCAAAGGAATCAAACGCGAGCTTGAATTGTGAGCGCCTGCTATTTTATGAAGGAAGCAATTGACAACCCGTGCTTCATTTGCAGGTTTTAAGTGGCTCTGTTGCCGTTCAGACGCTGAAATATACCAATGTGTAAAGAAATGCTCAGAACAAACACATCAGCGGCCCCCGAGGTGTTTATCACCATCCGTGTGCGGGTGAAAAATTGAACATTTGTCGACAAAACTCCACCAGCAGAAACCTGTGACTGCTCAATAAGCACCAGAGAAAGCTAAACATAGTGACTTTACCCGGGCTGGGGCAACATCATCATGTTTAACATTTACCTACGTCAGCTAACTTGCCCCGTCGTATTTTGTTCGAGAAAGCTCTCCTTTTCGACGCCCTCACCAAGGCTAATATCTGATCCACCTGTAATGACGATCGAAATCGAAAGTCCCACGAAAAGTTTTGCCGGGTATCCCAACAGACTAGTTTTAAGTCGTACCCTTTCAGTGGTTCACGCATAATACCACGCTCAAACGGATCAAGCTTTTGCTCGGACAGCATCATCAGTTTTCTTAGTTTTCTTCAGTGTAAACGGTTATAAGAATTGAAAGATCGCAACCAGCTGCTTTGTAGACAGCTGGTTGCAGAAATTTACGCCGTCTGTAACTATCTCTATGACAGCCGAGTTGCTTGAAGTCATCGCAAATATAAACTACAGGTTGCAGCGTCCAACGTTTGTAGATAAACGTTGGTAGCGACTGCGCTCTCACATTCCCACCCATCACTCTGAACTGTTGTTTGATTGTTTATTTTGGGGTGAAGAGAAAGGGGAGAGACTCCGAACAGAAAGGCGCTAGTTTCGGTTTGAGTTCGGTACCTTTTCTACAACATAGATGGCGGCAGCATCAGTCTTCTGCACTCGGTGCATTTGGCGAGTTCGTTTGAGTCCAGTTTTCCGTGCAACACTCTGCCAGTGCGATGCATTCTGGGAGAGAACTCGAGCGGTGCCAGTGCGTGTGAAACGAACTCGCTATTAGAAATCAATGAACAGTTAGTTGGTGACTGAATTATGAGGCACGTATAGACCAACACGCGGTGCTGACGTCCGCCCCTGCGGTGGTGCTGCTATCGGCATTGCGCACGCGCAGACGGTCCACTTGACGCGCTCCCTGCGCACGTGCAGTGGCCACGCCTCGTGCGGAAACTGCGCCTTTTCCCACACCTTGTGAGGGCTTGTATAGAAACAGCGCGTTGGTCTATACGCAGCATGAGCTCAACCGGGAGGAAGCTTTTCGTCGTCCTACGCAACAGTATTTTTCTATATATATATATATAAAGTATTTTTTTTTGCATAATCACGGAAGTTTTATATCACTTATCCTTTTGATGTACGGCACCTAGTCGATTTTGTCCGTGGAAACTGAATTATTTTATTCGCACGTAATAAAGCCGAGAAAAAAAAACGTTGTACTTTTCCCATTTTCGCGACATATTTTGAGCCTTGCATCCCACGATTCATTATAGCGGCCGCTTATCAAATGCTAATTTAAATTTCGTTATATCTTGCGTCGAACCTAAAAGTTTATTAGAAAGGAAAAGTTTACCATAATATCAACCCACCTTTAAAAAATATATGTATTTTGAATTGAGTTATTTTTCGTCGTTTGCCTTCCCATTGGCCAAGTTCGATATCTTACCTGCACGAAAAGAACCGGTGAATTATCGGGAGTTGCTCTCTTCGAAGTGGCCATCTAAGGCGCATCCTAAGGGAGCCTCCAAACGATTTTTCTACTTTTGCTAAATACTAATTAGGATCACTCCCTAACGTTAATCACTGAGTAAACTTGCATTAGTTTTTCGTTCTAAGCACAGTCGGCAAATAAATTTGAGAAATATAAGCATCGTTTATCCCCTCAACTCGGAGCCAGAACAGGCGGCCACGTGGCCTGGCGCCTATCTTATACCTTTTACGTTAATCATACCAACGTGCTGGGTTTGACAAAGTAGAGAACGTGTGCCGAGCTCAGACATTGTTGGAGCTGGGCTATTCTCATCACCGCTGTGGTTGGACAGCAAATAAATTTGAGAAATATAAGCATCGTTTATCCCCTCAACTCGGAGCCAGAATAGGCGGCCACGTGGCCTGGCGCCTATCTTATACCTTTTACGTTAATCATACCAACGTGCTGGGTTTGACAAAGTAGAGAACGTGTGCCGAGCTCAGACATTGTTGGAGCTGGGCTATTCTCATCACCGCTGTGGTTGGACACGAACCACTACCCGAGTGTCTGCCGAGGCATTGACTGTTACGAGCCCAAGTCGAGTGCTCACGTAGCTCTCGTGTCCAATTCATGCATGAGCTGCGCTCGACTGTCGTCAGATTTCGATTCCACAATCACGTCATTCAGCTTTGCAAAGGCAAGACTGAAAGAAATAATCCCCTTTTATCTTCGCGATTTCACAATTTCACCGCCACAGAGAAGTTTCTGAATCAGTTGCGGTCTGTGCGATTATACTTGTGCCAGGCTGGGACCAGTACAAACCGGCAAAGTCATGAACGTTCCAACCCGATAACGTCTCATGACCCCTTTGAAGGGACCGTGAAATGATTTTAACGTTCAAAAAATCTGGTGCGTTAGGGACCCCGGAATGGGGGGGGGGGGGGGGGGGGGGGGGCAACGGGGGCTTGGTTTATGGCCTACTGAATTGATCCCTATTGTACACACCGCGACACTGTTAGCACGAACACGACATCGGCGCATTTTAGCACTTTACTTCTAAATAGTATTAGCGAGAACTAAATTTTATCGCTTACATTATATAACTAAATGAGCTCTTTCCGTAGCAATAATAACTTGGATGAGTCCCTTGGTTTCAAAGAGAAAAACTGGAAAAACCGGCGATCGCTTGTTCGCCCTAAAGGCCCGTTCACACTCTTGCGACCGAGTTCGACCGAGAGAGACCAGACCGGTTTTTAAGCCTCTTGCGATCTCTTGCGATCTCTTAGGACCAGCTCCGCTGCTGGTCCTAAGAGATCGCAAGAGGCTTAAAAACCGGTCTGGTCTCTCTCGGTCGAACTCGGTCGCAAGAGTGTGAACGGGCCTTAACAGTGTCGCGCTCTGTACAACGCCTCCCCGCGACTAGGGAAGGAGCGGTGAGGGGCTTTCCCTATCTCCTTTGCAATATGAAGCTGCAGTTCTAGAGTAATTGGAGCTCTTGACCAGAGATCCAACGCGTCAAAAGATACATTATTGGACCTTCTGACTCGTTGGATCTTTTGACTCGTTGGACCTCTTGACTCACCGTGGATCTTTTGACTCGTTGGATCTTTTGGCTCGTTGGACCTGTTGACCCACATTGGATCTTTTGACTCGTGTCCGGCGAGTCAAAAGATCCAACGAGTCATAAGATCCATTATTGGACCTTTTGACTCGTTGGACCTTTTGACTCGTTGGATCTCTTGACCAGAAGCGCTCCTCCCCTAGGCCAATGCAGGGGGAGAAGTTGAACATTTAAGATCAGAAAACAATTTTTTTTACTAAGTGCCTTAGTTTTTGTTTAATGGTACGTTTACACTTGCGGATCCGCTAGCGAATCCGCCCAGCTTTTGCCGCTGGGGCGAAACGCTGGGCGGAAAACGCGGCGGCGAACCGTTTAGGTCCAGGACCTATTTCTGCCGCCGAACGAGGCGTTTCGCTGACCGGAAGTGACATTCTTGCGCAGCGTGACGCTGCCTACGTCATGAGCACGCGTAGTTCCGGGTGTAGCAACGCCCGGGAGAGAGAGCCGAGGCGGGACCTCTCGCGCCTTCTCGTCATATTTGACGAGATGTTACGGGAACCGTTGCCGCAGCTGGCGCCGCCGCCACTGCTCGAAGGAAATAGATGTAAACTCAACCCGCTCGTCGCCGCCGCCGCCGGGAGCGGATCCGCTCCCGCGGCAGCAGATTTCTTCTCAGGTGTAAACCATAGAGTTATTATAATGTACGCTAGAGGTTCAAGTGGCGCTAGTGTGCTGACGCAAATTGAAGCAGACAGCAACCAGTCGAAAATTGACTTCCGGTAATGCATTTCTATGGGAAAAAGTGAGTGCATTTTCTCCCTGCGCTCGATCATAAGAGCAAATATCCCGAATAATTCTTACGTACTAGGTAGCTCGCAACATTTCTCAGTCAGTCCGACGAAAGAATTGGTCAGTTACGGCGTTTTTCTTTCGAATTAATTGAATTAAAAACGGTGCTAAAACGGCTTCGTACGTGTATTTATGTGCACTGTCGGACACTGTTAGCGCGAACGCGGCGTCGGCAATTTCCAGCATGACATCTGGACAATCAAGAGCGGCGGCAAGAACTACGCAGTAACACTGGATCAGTAACTCGCAGTGCATGTACGATCAAAATAAATTGAAGGCCACGTAATCTATTCCGATTTTAAATAAGTAAGTACCGCTTTATTCTTTCTGCCCTGAGCGAAGCTGCTTGTTCTACGTTCCAAATATCACCCGCGCGCTCGATATCTTTGAGAACAAGTGCGCGATAAAAGCTGCCCGGCAGAGAAAACAATACGAAGAGACACTTTTCATAGCCCACGGACTTTATTCTCTACGTTTTGAAGGTTTTTATCCGCTCATGCACGATGGGGTCATTTTCATATAGTGACAGGACTGGCATATTATCAATATATAAGCGTCACCGGAATGCTGGCGAGCCTTGAACACACTCTATATTCGTTTCGATTGTAATTTTGCTTTGAATCGTCGCTTGTTTTTACACACCTGCTGCGGAACACACGTTTGGGACTGAAATGTAGCGAAGTTAAATATCGTTCACTGATGAAGAAAAATGCGCTAACTAAAGCAATTACACTTTACAGTGTTACTCAAGGTAGATACTATTCGGTACGACCCAAATAACCAAAGTGTTCCGTGTTATTTTCCGGCGAAGAGACAAAATACACGCGCGTTTTCCCATAGGAATGCATAGGAACACCGCAAAAGTAGACTGGTTGCTGTCTGCTTCAATTTGCGTCACGGAAGTCGCATAGACACTAGCGCCAGTTGAACCTCTAGCGTACATTATAATAACTCTATGGTGTAAACGTACCATTAGAAAAAAAAAAAAAATGTGAGACAGATTTAAGTTTGACGCGCCGCTCAACTCCGCACCGTTTTCCGGTTTGCGGAGAGCGATTTTGTGTCGCTGGCTTTGGGAAGTCGTGAGTGAACGCTTTTCTTTGCTTCGGGTAGATGCGCCACTAAAACTTTGCGTGACAAAAGTGAAGAATATGAGTCTTTTGACGCGTCTGTTAAAGTTTTCACGACAACATTAAAAAAAAAATGTAGTCTCAAATCGAGCAGGTGCTTATTGAGAAGTGCTGATTGTTGGGCTAGTTGGTATGGTACTTGAGAAGACATGATGCGCTTTAAGACAAGGACGTAGGAAGAAGTGACACCACAGAGCGCTAAATTTCAACTGATTTAATTCGAGAGCCTCATCGTTGAAACACATGCGTCACAGTAAGATATCTCATCCAATCCGTAGCCCCGCCACGCCCCGCAAGTACGCTAACTCCTTATCCGCCAAGTCAATTGACGCCACACTGACACAACACGTGCCGGAACTATTTATGGCATCGGCCTCCATAATCTCTCTAACAGTCTTATCGTTGTGCCTAGCGAGAACAGTAGAAGAAGCAAACAATGGTTTGCACCCGCAGTCATGGCAGTGACACGACAGATGGCCATCCCGAACCCCGTTCACTTTTTGATAGTGTTCCCTTAGCCGTACATTTAAACACCTGGCTGTCTGGCCGACATATATCTTGCCACATGAAAGCGGAATCCTATACACGACCCCTTCCGTGCACGCGACAAACGGACTCCTGTGCTTGATTGGGCAGCCCGTCGGTGCCTTGCGGAATGGGTCTGTCATCTTGCACATCTTCGCGAGCTTTTCGGGTGCAGAGTAAAGAACTTTTACGTTTACACGTTTTGCTATTTTTCCCAGACTGTGCGCTGTTCTGTGCATGTAAGGCCCAATCGCAACCTTTTGTCTCGCTTGACCAGTCTCTGGGCGCGGGCTAACGTCCTTTCTAATTTTCTTAAGGACGCCTTCTGCTACAGATACTATCACAGCCTTTGGAAACCCGGCACGCTGCAAGCGCTCGTCTTGCTCAATCAGACTCAAGGACATTGCATGATGGCAAGACCTTTTGAGGGCGTTCGTAAAACACAAATTAACTATTCCTCTTTTAACTAATTTCGAGTGGGATGAGTTATATGGTAACAACGGCTTGTTGGCCCTCGGGTGGTATGCCCAACACATGTGCTGATCAGAGAGGGTGAGTTTAATGTCTAAAAATTGAATAACACTCTCTACTGGTACTTCATGCGTGACCTGAAGGGGGTCAAGGACACCACCAAAAACGGTCAAAAGACTTTCCACCATGGAGGGGGATAGGGGAGTATCATTGTCAAGTAAAATTAAAAAATCGTCAACATATCTAAAAACCTTAGTAACGCTAAAAGCACTCAGGCGGTCACAAAGTACTCTGTCGAAGTGTGCTAAAAATACATCACTCAAAATGGGAGCTATGCACGAGCCGATACACACACCCCTTTTCTGAATAAAAATGTCGTTATTCCATTCAGCAAAAGTTGAGTTAAGATAAAAACCTAGCAGTTCTAGGAAGTCTTCTACTGACATGCCCGCTTAATTTTGAAAAGCGATCCTCCCGCGGTTGTCGATGCACTCTTCAACGCATCTAAGTAGTTTATCATGTGGCAGCGAGTAATACAAATCTTTTACGTCTACAGAGCAAGCTAAGAAGCCTTTGTTTGAGTTTTTCTTTAAAAATTCTACAACCTCATCCGAACTTCTGATCAAAAACGGATCGTCAATCTTAAGCAACTTCAGCTTCTCTTGCAAGAAAAGAGCGATTGATTTTTGCCACGTTCCATGCTCTGACACAATCACCCTCAAAGGACACTCCACTTTATGTGTCTTGACGCTGAACATTATCTGCAGACTACAGCACCTGCTGTTGTCAATGCTCTGCGCCAAACGACCAAGATTAAACTTCTTGCTCAGATTCCTCCCCTCCGTCTTTAGCTTTTTCAATGACACATCTTGACGTTTGTTAAAAACCGAAGAAATGGCCTCAAGGGCTTTACTACCATATTCTGCTTCTGTTAGAACAACGAACCCTCCCTCCTTATCGGCCGGGAGAAGCGAAAGCCGGCGTTCCCTTAGCAACGAGACTGCTTTCCTAATGGGCACGCCTGACGAATCTGGCTTGTTCCGAGTCAGCACGTCCACTCCCTCTGAAATGCATCTCTCCACCTCTCCGTCCGGGGCGTGTCTAGACACTCGGCGTACCAGACCCAGGAGTTCTGGAGCACTCATCTTCGGCTCAACGGCGAACTTGGGCCCCCGGTCGAGAACCTGCTTGACCTTTTCCGGTAGATGCACCTCACTCACAGATTTGATGTTACACGCCGCGATCGGATGCTTCCTGGGCATGCCGCTCCGAAGACGTTGTAGCGACTGTTGCCAAAGGAACTCAGTGGTGCGGTCCAAGATGCCGAAGAAGTCTCGCAGCCTTCCGTTGTTTTGCTGAAGCCCACCGGGGTCGCGAAGGACTGCGCACAGCAAGGCCCTGTAAATCCGCGCTTGCCGTCGCCATTCCGAACGTAGAATCTTCAGAATCCTGACCCCATGTCCGGCTGACGGGGTGAACCCTCCAAACAGATGCTTGACACCAGGAATTTGCAACGAATGCAGAAAGAAAGCGTACGAGCATTGCAGACCGCGTTGGCAATGAGTGAGACGGTGAAGCAGGGATCTAACGAGGAACATATAAAAGGGCCCGATGAACTAGAAATTAGATTGACAAGTGCTGATTGTTGGGCTAGTTGGTATGGTACTTGAGAAGACATGATGCGCTTTAAGACAAGGACGTAGGAAGAAGTGACACCACAGAGCGCTAACTTTCAACTGATTTAATTCGAGAGCCTCATCGTTGAAACACATGCGTCACAGTAACATATCTCATCCAATCCGTAGCCCCGCCACGCCCCGCAAGTACGCTAACTCCTTATCCGCCAAGTCAATTGACGCCACACTGACACAACACGTGCCGGAACTATTTATGGCATCGGCCTCCATAATCTCTCTAACAGTCTTATCGTTGTGCCTAGCGAGAACAGTAGAAGAAGCAAACAATGGTTTGCACCCGCAGTCATGGCAGTGACACGACAGATGGCCATCCCGAACCCCGTTCACTTTTTGATAGTGTTCCCTTAGCCGTACATTTAAACACCTGGCTGTCTGGCCGACATATATCTTGCCACATGAAAGCGGAATCCTATACACGACCCCTTCCGTGCACGCGACAAACGGACTCCTGTGCTTGATTGGGCAGCCCGTCGGTGCCTTGCGGAATGGGTCTGTCATCTTGCACATCTTCGCGAGCTTTTCGGGTGCAGAGTAAAGAACTTTTACGTTTACACGTTTTGCTATTTTTCCCAGACTGTGCGCTGTTCTGTGCATGTAAGGCACAATCGCAACCTTTTGTCTCGCTTGACCAGTCTCTGGGCGCGGGCTAACGTCCTTTCTAATTTTCTTAAGGACGCCTTCTGCTACAGATACTGTCACAGCCTTTGGAAACCCGGCACGCTGCAAGCGCTCGTCTTGCTCAATCAGACTCAAGGACATTCCATGATGGCAAGACCTTTTGAGGGCGTTCGTAAAACACAAATTAACTATTCCTCTTTTAACTAATTTCGAGTGGGATGAGTTATATGGTAACAACGGCTTGTTGGCCCTCGGGTGGTATGCCCAACACATGTGCTGATCAGAGAGGGTGAGTTTAATGTCTAAAAATTGAATAACACTCTCTTCTGGTACTTCATGCGTGACCTGAAGGGGGTCAAGGACACCACCAGAAACGGTCAAAAGACTTTCCACCATGGAGGGGGATAGGGGAGTATCATTGTCAAGTAAAATTTAAAAAATCGTCAACATATATTAAAACCTTAGTAACGCTAAAAGCACTCAGGCGGTCACAAAGTACTCTGTCAAAGTGTGCTAAAAATACATCACTCAAAATGGGAGCTATGCACGAGCCGATACACACACCCCTTTTCTGAATAAAAATGTCGTTATTCCATTCAGCAAAAGTTGGCTAGGGGAGGGCCGGAAGGGACTCTCCTCATTTTGTTGCGCTGTCGCTGAACCGTGACTTTTTTTTTCCGTAAAGCAACATTGTCCGCGAAGACGAAGCAGAACAAGCATACAACCGCGGCGAGAGTACTTGCTTTCAAAGCGCGTCACCTTTGTCTTTAGGTGACTTCGATTTTCCTGGAGTCACGAATAATTAGCGGGCCAGCAAGCAGACAATAGTCATATTGCCAACATCTAAACAAGAAAAGGCAGGCGAAAAAACGATCTGAGTGGCGATGTATGTAAACAAAGTTATCCAGGATCTAAAAATCGGTGAGCTTATGTCCGGAGAGTTAGTATACGGCGAGCTTTTTACAGCGAAGTTGTTTATGGCTAGGGTTCTGTGGATTTTTCGTGTGCGTGACCAAAAACTTTACGCTCGCACCGCCGCACGCGCCACACGCACACGCCTTCCCCGTATAAAAGATTCGAAGTAAATAACCAAAATAAAGCGTTGACGAACGAGCGTGCAAGATACCATTTGTTTTAGGTTTTTGCTTTAGAACAGTTACTGCTGCAGACACCGGAACATGCGACGCCTGGAACATCATTCCCTGCGTTCTCCTTGATGCTTGGGTTAGAGAGCCTCAATGTTCTTTTGTTTAAGGTGATGCCATCGTTTGTGGTACACGATGCCGACAGCACGCGCTCACGGGGAAAATGCAAAGAAATCGCAGTAAACAAAATATCGCCATAGCACAGTCAGCGCCACGAGCGCTTGCAAGAACATGCTCTTTCACGCGCTTCAGAACAGTAAAATAAAAATAAGCGTTCGAAACAAAATGGCCAGATGTCATCACCCCAAGCAAAGCGCACATGAAGGCACCCTAGCTTGGGTAATTTAGCAATAGGTCTAATCCGTAGATTAGTTATCGATAGGCACCATTCTCAAGATCAGTAGACTCTCAGGTAGATAACGGTTTATCAAAGATGTGCCGCTGTGCGACCTGCGGGGTGGCGGAGCAAACCTCACCGGAGAAAAGCTCATCGGAGATAAGCTCACCGCCAAGCTGTCCGATGCTGAGAAAAGCTCACCTACACTAAGCTCACCTTCTAAGCTCACAAGAATCGAGCGTCGACTCAAGTGAAATACGCTCACTCAAATGAAGTATGGTGTGATGGCTTATGCGCATGCTGTCATTCTGCCCTTCACTAGCAGAATATATTTTTAAAATAATAAAACATCGTGTAACAAACACGTTAGGCGTTGCCCGACGAAAATAAAATAAATATTTCCGATAGAATGCTAATTTAAAAAAAAAATAACAGAACAATTGTCGATTTAACGCTAATTGAAAAAAAAAAAGGTCGTATTTCCTCTATCCCAGCTACGTCAGAATTAAATACGGTGACACACAAAGACGCTGTTGCATAACACGCAATCACAAAAGATATATTTGAGGTTCGTGTATATTCAGTGTCAGGTCGGTTTGCCTTTGAGGAGCGGCGACACTGGTTTACGCTGTAGACGAGAATTTTTTACAGTGCAGTACCACTACAAGCCTGTGGTCTTTAACGTGCATCACGCAGTAACCATACATGACTGCAGGCACGCCACTACAAATAAGTATGTAGTATGTTCATGATAATGTCTGATACATCATGTGGATATGTTTTCTTGCACCGCCATTGCGCTAATTCGAAATTATAAAAAAAAATATTATCTGATTTTTTTTTACTACAGCTTACTAAAGCTGGAATGCAGCCGACGCTACGAGCTGACGGGACCAATCGAGCAATGGTGAAAACAAAACGTACAAATGGCGTTCGTCGACTTTTTTGTGCATGTTATGACCGGGTAGTCCAATCAATCGCAGAGTGCCTCGCGGCTTTGCGCTTTTAGTGCGCGCGTGTGCATTTGTGTAGTGACTTTCAAGCTAGTACAGCGCGCAAAACTCTCGGGAAATTCCTGCGGTAGTCAAGCATACAGCACGAAGAGATGGCACTGGTTACCAGCAGATTGAAATGGAAAACGCACAACGCTGTGACACAGTCACCCATTTAGGATCCCAAAACCTGTCGTTCCCGAGGCCACGGCATCATCTTCTCCCATCATTATTTTTTTTTTTTTGCTTTGTCATTATTCGCGGGATCCCACCCCTCTGCAGTGCAGTGACCGTCACCCCCTCCTCGCCACTCGAAAGCGGTCATTGATCGTTGTTTTGCTTTTCTTTCTTTTTCTGCTGTTTTTGTTCCAACTTTCTTCGAAGCCCTTCACCCCCCCCCCCTCCCCCCCCCCCCCCTTTTTTTCCCCGTTATCGGACAGGGAGTCAAGAGGTCCAAAGAGTCGAAAGGTCCAATAATGGATCTTTTGACTCGTTGGATCTTTTGACTCGCCCGACACGAGTCAAAAGATCCAATGTGGGTCAGGAGGTCCAACGAGTCAAGAGGTCCAACGAGTCGAAAGATCCACGGCGAGTCAAGATATCCAACGAGTCAAAAGGTCCAACGAGTCAGAAGGTCCAATAATGGATCTTTTGACGCGTTGGATCTTTTGACTCGTTGGACCTCTTGACTCGGAATCGGACAAAGGTAGAGGGGGACGAGGCAAGAGAATACATTAGACATACAATTGAAGCAGCATTTTCGGAGTTAGAACCAGACCAGGCCGTAGGGAATGGTAGCGTCTACACAACACAAGAGGAGGATCATACTGAAGAAGAGGAAAGGACCACAGGAGAATGGGGAAAAGCAGAAGGAAAGGTTCCGGCTGGAACTGCGACAGGTCCAGACGGCATACCAATGGGACTGATGAAAGTTCTAGGCAAAACAAGCAAATTGAAACTAAGGCAGGTGATTGACCAGATACTTATGGGAGGGGATATACTCAGTGACTGGAAATTGAGCAGGATGAGACTGTTATATAAGGGCAAGGGAAAAAAAGGTAGTTTTAAATCATACCGACCAATCACAGTAACTTCAGTAATATACAAACTAGCTATGCAAATTGGAAAAAGAAGAATGGGAGAATGGGCAGAAAGAAAGCAGATTCTGGGGGAGCCTCAAAACGGTTTCAGGAGGGATAGACGACTAGATGATAACTTATTCGTAATCACTCAGTGCATAGAGATAGCAATGACTAGTCAAAGGCCATTATAGATAGCATTTTTGGACATCAAAGGGGCACATGACAATGTGAATCAGGAAAAAACTTTGGGACCAACTGGAGGGATATGGGCTAGGGGGAACCATGGTTAAGTTTCTAGAACAGGTTTATACAGAGAATAAGGTGATTATAACATGAGAAGCCGAAACTACAAGACCAGCAGCAATAAAAAGAAGACTTAGACAGGGTTGCCCATTTTCTCACCTGCTCTTATTACATACCTCAGTGAGATGGAAAAAAGATTAGAGCAGTGCAACCTAGGTTTTGACCTGACTTACAGGAGGAGGGACTTAAAAATAATCAAATATTGCCAGGGTTAATGTATGCAGACGACATTGTTCTCGTATCAAGAAGTCGTGAGACACTGCAGGAACTGATTAGGATTTGCAGCAGGGAAGGGGACAGTTTAGGTCTAAACTTCAGTAGGGACAAGTCGGGTGGGATAGTTTTCAACGACGAGAACGGGGACCCCTGAAGATACAGGACACGGTGATAGAATAAGTAGAAAAGTACAAATATCTGGGAGTATGGTTAAAGGGCCCATGAAACGTATTTTGGGTTGGGATAAATCATTTTAGATTGGGATTTTACTAATAGCACATCGTTCAGTGGGCCAAAAGAAAAAAGGTAGAAAGTCAAAAGCCTGACTTTCAGTGCGAAAATTTGAAAACACAGCGGACTATTTCGTACCTCCTTCCCTTCGTAAGCTCTCTGCCTTTTCACTGTGATACATCCGCGGTCCCAAAAGTGCGTCATCGGGTCCAAACGCACGTCACACGACACCGGAGCTCACTTAATGCTTTCACCCCTAAGCTGACATTGTGGTGGAAGCTACGCGCTTGCCGGACTAATCAGCCGCCTCCCTTTCATCACCTGACCTCGTTCTCTGCGCGTGGGTAGGCGCAAGGGAGCGTGATCACGTGGCAAGTGTGGCTGGCCCAACGAGCACGCAGGTTCCACAGTACTGTCAGCTTCGGGGTGAACGGGTTGGGGAAAGCAACTTTTGACTGAATTTTGAGCGACGGGCTAATCTTCTAAGGGGACAATGGCTCTGTCCGGGTACACAAACCAGATTCCGAGCAAGAGGGGCCTCTCCTCTTTTATGAGTTGAGGAGGAAAGCTAAACAGGAAAAAGTGGGAAAAGCGTTTCATGAAAACGCTTTTTCAACTTTCTCCTGTTTAGCTTTCCTCCTCAACTCATGAATCGCGCATTCTACCAAACAGTTCAAGAAGACGGAAAGCGGGGAGTCCCCTCTTGCTCGGACTCTCGCTCGTGTATCCGGACACAGCCGTTGTCCCCCTAGAAACAGATTAGCCCGTCACTCAAAATTCAAACAAAAGTTGCTTTCCCCACCCCGTTCACCCCGAAGCTGACAGTGCTGTGGAAGCTACGTGCTCGTTGGGCCAGCCACACTTTTGCCACGTGATCACGCTCTCTTACGCATACCCACGCGCAGAGAATGAGGTCAGGTGATGAAAGGGAGGCGGCTGATTGGTCCTGCAAGCGCGTAGCTTCCACCACAATGTCAGCTTAAGGGGTGAAGAAACTAAGTGAGATCCGGTGTCGTGACGTGCTTTTGGGCCCGGTGACGCGCTGCGGGGGCCCGGTGACGCGCTGCGGGGACCGCGGATGTATCACAGTGAAAAGGCAGAGAGCTTACGAAGGGAAGGAGGTACGAAATAGTCCGCTGTGTTTTCAAATTTTCGTACCGAAAGTCAGGCTTTTGACTTTCAACCTTCTAGGGGCTAAGCTCCTTAGGGTCTAGCCTTGTCCGTTCGTCCGTCCGGCGTCCGTGCTCACAAAAAAAAAAAAGAAAAAAAAAATGTTTGCGCAGTCGACAGGATTCGAACCTGTGCGGGGAGACCCCAATGGATTTCTAGTCCATCGCCTTAACCACTCGGCCACGACTGCGGGACGAGTAGGGGGCTTGGAGATGTGGTAGTAACTCAAGAGCTGGGGACGTTGCATGTAGCCGCTCAACATCTATACAGGAGAGGGCGCTGCGGTCAAATGCGTATATAATCGCGTTAACTTTGCATGCATGGCTCTGCATTTAACCGACCATAAAGCAGTAATAATGAAGTCGAAACGCAACCCGGAACTCAGCACTACCTATGAGCAATAAAAAAAATCAGCACCATCAGCACTACCTATGAACAATAAAATCAGTATCATCAGCACCACCAGAGCTTCGCCCCAATCAACATCATTCACCACGTGGAGATGCCGTCATTTTTTTTTCTTTTAGCCCACTGAACGATGTGCTATTAGTAAAATCCCAATATAAATTGATTTATTCCAGCCCAAAATTCGTTTCATGGGCCCTTTAAGTGAAAGAAGAAATTATCTAAAAGAACATGAAGATATTGTAATAAAGAAGAGGAAACGATATTCAGCTATTATGAAACACAGGGCACTCTGGAACGATGATAGATATGAAGTCGTTAGGGGTGTATGGAAGGGAGTCATGGTGCCAGGACTGTCATTTGGGAATGCGGTATTGTGTATGAGGTCAGAAATCCAGGCAGGTTTAGAAATACAGCAAGGAGTGTGGGTAGATTCGCAGTGTTGGACAAAATACTCGATAAAAGTATTTAAGTTAAGTTACTAAATACCTGCTTCATAATGTATTTAAAATACTACTCAAGCTACTTTCACTGTAAAGTATCTTGAGTAGAGTACAAATACTTAGAAATGTATTTCAATTACTTTTAAAGATACTTCCGCATTGCTTAATTTGTATCGACGTCATTGACAACGACAATTATGCAGCTACGCAAATCTGGGTTACCAGAATGCTTTATTAGCACGCAACAACACAAAACGAAAAAAAGTATCAGATTTTATGCAGTCCGACTATAAAGACAAAAATATTGTCACGAATCATAAATGATGAGGTGGCGAATAGCTGAAGAAACTAAACGTTTAATGGGGCAAACTTGTTCCCAAAACGAAATAGAGAAAAGCTAGCGTCGCAGGCGTTGATGTCGGCGAAACAGCAGGATCGACCGCTGGGGCGAGACTGACTCCGGACCGCCACTCGGAGCACTTTTTGTACCCACGTGGGTTTCCGGAACATTCGGCGTAGAAAGTTCGGCGCGTAGAACATTCGTAACTCGATCAGACGACAAAATTCTCGAACTTACCAGAATCTCAAGTTGAAGGAATAAATAAAAGAGAAGTCCGCTTTCTGGTATCGAACCCGGAGCCTCCGCGCGAGAGCCAAGCGCGGTAACCATTCGGCCACGCGCTCGCTGGTCAACGCGCGTGGCAATATCACTGATAGATGTTACAAAACATTTCTGGGACAACAAGAAAGAGGTCGCTTTAGCTGTTGGGGAGGAGATCAGACCATGGCGCCCCAAGCGGTTACCTTTAGAACTAGATGGATGGGGACAACAAATGACAGCCGTTGACAACAACGGCTGGAGTTCGTGTTGTCCGGTGAGGGGGAGGAGGGGCTCTTTTGTTACCACTCCGGCCTGCATGAACAATGCAGCATGCACGGCGCCCAGCTCAGCACAAAAGCCCAAGTGGGTCAAGTTCACATCCTCTGACGACTGCTTTCGGGGGAGATGCGGCACTTAACGTCACAACACTAATTGTTGGTATTTTTTCATTGCACTGCGCCCCGCGCTCCATTAAAAAAGATGACACGAACATGCCCACAAGGCCTGTGGGCATGTGCACAGGCCTTGTGTTGGGTAAACACCGAGGTGTGGGGGTGACAAACGGGTTAGAGCGCTTCGTCAATAGTGACATCGCTGAATATCACATCCTGCGGCGCACCTTAGAAGCATCGTTTAACTACAATCCATATTCCCTATACGGGGAGTTCACTATAAACGAACTTGGGACACGGATATGAGTGAATTAATAACAAACAGAACCCACATAATAGCCACAGGAGTGGTCACACCTTCTTCAAGTAGGTTGCGTTCAGAAAAGCACTCAACGTTGGGGGACACTTTGTTGGCATTTTGAGAAGTCATCCATCTCCTAGTTCGTTTCCTGTACTGCTCTCTGCTTATCAATGTTCGCTTAAGGCCCTGTCACACTGAGGCAACAGTTGGACAACTCTATCCGGCAACACGGGAAAGTCGTGTTGCCGGCGACCCTGTCACATTGCGGCAACAACAACAGTCGGGCAACATGTTGCTGCCGCCCGGCAACCGTGTTGCCCGATTTGTTGTCCGACAACCCTGTCACACCGCGCTGACGTCGAGGACAACACGGGGAACACTCCGCCATCTTGATTGTTTACTTTCGTTCGTGTGCGGCGCGGAATCGCTGGAAATGTGACTCTACAAAGTGCTAGTGCGTTCGAAGGGCCGGGAATTACCACGGTACGACATCAACCAGTGACTGTGATTAGAAAACTTGACACGGGGAATATTTTCCGCTCTTTATTTTAACGAAATGTTCGTCATTTCTCTGACAAAGCAGATAGCCCTAACTGAGGAAAGTGACATCGCTGATATATTTTCGGGATTTACGACACCGTATGAAGTGTTTCTGTCCGGTTCTTTCATGCAATTCCTATGTCTACTGTAAAATTGAGTTAGCACCGGCAGTACCCCCAAGCGTCTTTTGCAATGTGGTGTTGAACTGAACTGACAGTGCTTCAAAACTGCGACACCGACACGATCGGCCTTCATAACAATCGGTGGAATAAATATTTTTCAACGCTGTCTACTTGCCCACCGCCTGCTATGTGATCGCTTCATTCCCCCAAAACGTCCTGGGTATTTTGAAAACAAATCAGGTGACTGGTAGCGGCTGTTTCCAAGTTCCAAGCATCAATAATCATGATCAGAATGGTCGTTTTAATGCTTCGATTTTTTAATCTTTGGTTTTCTGGGGTATTCTTATTATCTTCATCAGCGGGTGAGTAGGCATGCCATTTTATTTTACTATCAGTCATGTGAGCTGGTCTCTCGGCAGTCTGAACGTTCACAACCGTAGCTGTGACCATTTCGAAAATCGCTTTCCGTAACTACGCAGCAAAAACATTAATCGAAAATATTTTAGCCGCACGTTAGCCCTAATTATTGTTAAATAACGTTTTCCAAGCCTTTATTTGAGTAAGACGTTATTGATAGGGGACTAGCTCTACCATCGAAGCTATCTATGTTGTCGTGTTGCCGGCTCGAAATTCGCTCAGCCAGCGATCAGGGCAACACACGTTGTCCAACACAAGTTGCTGCTGTTTTTGTTGCCGAAAGCTGTCATACCAAGGCAACATTTTAGTTGTCGTCCACGTTGTCGTGCTGTTGCCGCGGTGTGACAGGTTTGTCGGACAACATGGGGAGCGAGCAACAAGTTGCCCGACTGTTGGATAATGCGTTGTGTTGCTGTTGCCGTCGTGTTGCCTCAGTGTGACAGGGCCTTTACAGACAGTGTTCGCGAGAGCAATAAGTGCCGGACTGACAACACAAAGAAAAGAAAAAACAAACCTCGACGTTTTGCCTTAGCGGGGTCATATATACAAAAAGCAAAACAAAAATGTCTACTATTTTTTGTGTGTGCCCACTTCTCATTTTCTTCTATTTGTTATTTTCTTGACACTCAAGCCTGCATTGTTCTCATAGGTCGTTTCCCGGTCTGCTTGCGCCTCAGGGTGGCATCTTTACTTCCGTAAAACCACACCTTTTGTTTGAGGATTTGTTTTGGGGAAACTCTATAGAAATAAAGAATCCCGGAGAAAAGCTCACCGGAGAAAAGCTCACCGGAGAAAGCTCACCACAAAACCGGCGGATGCGGAGAAAAGCTCACCGGCCATTGAGCGTATGCGGAGAAAAGCTCACCGATTTTTTTTTTTCTTTTTATACGGAGGCTGTTGGATCATGCGTAACATATAAGTGTCAATTTATTATCATTAAAATTCCTGAGCTTTGTAAAAAAGAAAATGTCCTTTTTTGTATTATCTGTCAAGGTTATTGGGTGTATTGCTCCCAAATTAATAATTGCTGGCGAGTGTTTTCTGTGGCTTACTCTCTAGGCAACGAAAGCCTAACTGAAAACTTTATGAACTTGAAGAAGAGAAAAAAGAACAACGCGGTGCCTGAAATTTTCTTTGAAGCTTTTGTTAACCTTTGAAAACAGGATAAAACAGTCAGTAGGATATCGAGGCTTCTTTCTTCTACGAACATGCACGTTTTTCAGCCGTTCGTGCTGGTGTTTCCACACGTTGCCTTTGTGTGATAGTGCCCCTCTACGGTGAGCCACCCATGAACTTTAGGCTGCGCACTGGCACCGTTGTTACTCGTGACCTATACAAGTACAAGTCTTCTGTAAGGTAGCAAATAGGGCGAGTTGATAAACGTTATACATGATGAAAACCGCTCACACGACGACGACAGAGTGAAGACAACAAACACGACAGGACGAAGCTGTTCTCGCAACTGAAATTTTGTTAATGAAATTAACAAAAAAAAAAAAAAAGACAGCGTAGCCGGCACTGATTACATCAACACCTACTTATCTATTAGGCACTACGAAATATTTGGAGCTGAAACGGTTCACACACCGCTATTCATATTAGCTCGCAAAGTACAAACCTCTTTATTTGACAGAGCTACCGACGGCGCACTGCCAGTTGTCAATAAATTGTTGTCTTTTTACCGGTGTACGATGTTCTGATTTTATACTTGCGGCTTCATTAATATACAAAATGGGTGATTACTAATTTCTGAGGATTTAGTAAATATGCCCAATGAAATTCAAGAATATCACAAAAAAAAAAAGAGGACATATTTTTAATGAAGTGACGAATGCGAATTGTGTTAAATTACCACGTTTGACGCAAAATCCGCTAAATTAGAAAAAAAAAAAAAAATTGGTGAGCTTTTTTCTGCATCCGCTCAAAGGCCGGTGAGCTTTTCTCCGCATCTGCCGGTTTTGCGGTGAGCTTTTCTCCGGTGAGCTTATCTCCGGTGAGCTTTTCTCCGGTGAGCTTTTCTCCGGTGAGCTTTTCTCCGCCGCCCAGAAATAAAAGGCGCCTTTGGGAAGGCGAGGGAAGAACCTTCATTGTACGAACTTTGGGCTGAAATATGAATCACAGTCGGCAAAAAAGCGATATTTTCACGAGCTCAGTTAAAGTCACCGTAGCTAATCGGAGCTAGCAACAGGATTCGGTTGCTCGAAAGAATGCTCACGTTTGCTCGTGCCACGGCCACGCCACTTCATACCGAAAAACTCGAAAATGGCGGAATGTCAAAATGTATTTAAGATAATGAGTATAAGATACTCGGAATTGTAATTAAAATAGAGTATTAAATACTCTCCATCAAAGGTATTTGCAAGATACCAAGATACTCCAAAAAGTATTTCAGATACAGTATCTTGAGTAGAGTATTTGAGATAGGCACAAGTCTGGGTGTTTGTTAGGTTAGTGGCGCGTAGAAGTTTATGAATGCCCTTGGCCCTGTCCGGTTTGGCTAGACCAGGCTGTATGAGATGACGGAGTAGGGACCACGTTCGTGCGGTACCCAGCGTGCCATTGAGATTGTCACATAGCGCGTGCCAGTTTTCACCAGTAAGGTTGGCAGCATAGTCTGCAGCATCAACAGTAAGTTGGGCAATACGTCGTTTGAGCTTCTTGTTGTGGCGTTGACGTCGCCACCGTTTGGTTAGGCTACGACGTGCTTCCCATAGATGGAGTAGGTGGGAGTCTATATCCGGTGCATCTGGACTGGTAGTAAGGGTGCGCGTGTGTCGGTTTAGCCGGATTTGCAGTGTCTGCATCCAATCGGTGAGTGTGTCGGAGGAGATATAAGAGGAGCACGATGCGCGAAAGGCAAGCCAGTCTGTGATACGGATGTGGCGTGCTTCCCCTGTGAAGTCTTTAGTGTGGATACGGGTTTCAAGAATCGAATGGTCACTGCCGAGCTGTTCCTCAAGGTTCTGCCAGGTGCAGGGTTTAGTGCCATGGTACATGGTAAGGTCTGGGCACGTGTCTCGTGCAGGGTATTGAACCGAACCCGAACCGTGAACCGAAAACCGAAAAAAACCGCTATTTTCGCGCGAACCGGAGTTTAACTGGAACGAAATAAATTTTTTCGATCCGGAGCGGAACCGCTATATTTTCCATGCGGTTTTCGGTTCATACGCGAAGTCAGGTCTCGTGAAAAGTGCGTGGCGAAAAACACAGTAACCTAAATAATAAACCAAAAAATGCAACAACAAAAAATTATTTTCTCGCAAACCGGAGTTGAACCGGATCGAAATAATTTTTTTTTCGTACCTGGGCAAAACTGATAAATTATTTTTGCGGTGTGTTCTTCATGTGGGAATTCAAAAAGCAAGAAAAATAGGTAGCAGGAAAGCTCTGTAACTTTCCATTATCAGATTTTTACATAACAGTCGTCTTCATAATTTATAAAGTTTGTCTCGAGAACTCAAACGGAATGAGCACAGTGACTATAAATTTTCCGGGATTTCTGGTCTTACGTTTTTCTTTAACAAATGCCCACATTCGTCCCAACCTTTTCTTGGGGATCGGAAATGACTTATCAAAGAAAATTTATCACTAGGGCATACTCAAGTTGTACGTCAGCAAAAGTGACCAATTAATGAGCCTGTGTGGTGGCAAAACGGTGAGTTGGCTAGTTGATTTTTCATCTCAAACTGAACGTCAAAAAAAAAAAAAGAAAAAAAAAGGACAAAGAGAAATATAGACAACACTCCTAGTGTTATCTATATCTTTCTTTGTCTTTGTCTTTCGCTTTTTTTTTTCTTTTTGGCGTTCAGTCTGAGATCTCTTTGGTGTTTTTGTCTTGAATTTTGTAGAGTTGTGTGCAATTTACTCTAAACGACTTGATTTCATAGTAGAACTGATCGGATAATAAAGCGATACAAAGGCCGATGGATATTTTAAAACCTGCACTAGTTGCCATACTGTGGCGCATCTAATCTGCTTTTAAAATAACTCGGCGGATTTTATAATCTGACCGAAATTAAAGTCTAGCACCAGGAAGGGAAGGGGGGATTAAATTAGCAGTTGCAACTACACAGAACAGCTTCGATCTCCGGTAGTAGAAACAGCAAGGGCCAAAACGTTTTCTCCTCCGAAACACGAACTTCAATACGCACAGTTCTTCTGAGCATTGCTTCCTTTCCGCACTCAAAGTGCGATCTCGTGTTTTTTTTTTTTTTTTTTTTTTTTTTTTTTTTTTAATTAGCGGCGGGCGGTTAACGCGTCTCGCGAGTTGCCGCTACTCCGTCCAGACTCTCAGGCGCGTTCGGAGACACGACGACTCTCGTTGCTTATGCTCAGCTTCAACCTATGATGGACCGCGGCAAATCCTACGAGTCATCCTCAAAATTCAGCGCTCTGATCGTACAAAGAAACTTCACGTTCCGCGCGTCGCTGCTCAACCGGGAATATAGGCTCTTAGCACTTGATATGCTAGGCGAGCTGCTAGCGTTCGCTGCAGTCCACCTTAGCGTGAAACTCTGTGCCAGTGTTCTTTCTTACTTGCTTTCCTGTGAGGCCCCTCGGCTCGGCGGTTCGGCTAGTTCGGGTTGACGCTAGGGTTGAAAAAACCAGTGCTTGATTGTCCAACGCGGTGGATGTCCACGCAGCATATGCTCACCAGGATGCTTGAACTACGAGGCTTCGCTGGAGGGTTCCTCTAAAAATAAGAAAGCTCCAGGTTGGCTGAAGGCGTACGGGCGGAAATCGAAATGCTCGCAGTCTTCGCCCGTCAGAAGTGGCAGCGAAGACATTGCAGAAGAAGCAGCTCACTGTAGGAGATTTCTACGGAGCATGACTGAGATGTTCCATGGACACTTCCAAGATATTGTCGCCGTTAGCAAAGGCCTTGGTCCAGTCAATGAAAAAGAGGGAGCGACAACTTATTGACACGGATGTCTTCTGTGCAGCAGTGTACACATCGCGACACTGTTAGCACGAACACGACATCGGCGCATTTTCGCGTTTTACTTCTAAATAGTATTACCGAGCACGAAAATTTATCGCTTACATTATAGAACTAAATGAGATGTTTCCGTAGCAATAATAACTTGGATGAAATCCCTTAATTTCAAAAAGAAAAACTGGAAAAACCGGCGATCGCTTGTTCACGCTAACAGTGTCGCGCTCTGTACATGGATTCCCGCTACCACCTTCTTCTCACCCCCGAGCAAAAGTACCGGGACACAATGCATTTGACAAAGACTTGCAGGCGGATCGCAGCTCTGCAATGCGAGCAAGTTTCTACCTTTTCTTCTGAACTTGCGGTGCCTCCAGGAAGCGCTCCTCAAAGAAAAGGAATTTGAGGCTGGCGTGTACGTTTGAGTTACCAGTAACCCACTTGATATAGCATGCCTCCTGGAAGTGCTAGCAAAGGGGCCGCGGGTTTCAAGGGACGCTAACGTGTTGCAATTTTGGGCGGAGAGAAGGGAACGCTATCCAGAACTACGCATTGTCGCAAGTAGTCCTGGGAGTGCCTGCGACCCAGGTAAGCGTGGAGCGAGCCCTTTATGCACTGAAGTTCATTTTATCGTCTGAGAGGTGCCGTCTTTTCCCACATATACTTTACGACATCCTGCTCCTTCGGTCAGCTGCCTGACATTGAACTGTGCATTCACACACGTCCCGAGGTGCCCCAGCACTAGCTCGTTCGTTCTACGGTGTAATGTGAGACTTTGCTTTTTATATGTAACACTTTTATAAAATATGCATAGTTTATCTTTTGCTGCCGTCAATTGTTTTTGTAGCATATGAGTACGAACCGGTTCGAACCGGTTTGAACCTTTATTTTTTCACTCCGGAGTTGAACCGGAGCTGAACCGTTTTCGCTGAACCGGAACGAAAACCGGAACGAAAAACATTTCGGTTCGACACCCTGGTCTCGTGCAACGCTGGTGCCAAGACGTGTGGGTGTCGATGGATCAGTAAGTAAAGTAAGATTCTGTTGTTGAATCAGAGTGTGGAGCTTTCGGCCTTTAAGTGTGTCGCGAGGGTAACCCCAAGTTGGATGGGGAGCGTTAAAATCGCCTCCAATGAATGTGGCGCAACCCGTGCAGCGTGCGGCTGCAAACAACTTGTCGCACCGTGCATGGCGATCTTGAGGGAGGCTGTAGATATTGAGTAGGCGGAGGGATTGGGTGTTACGCCTGCGTGGATTTGCAGGAAGGAGTTCAAGTAATACATGTGGAACGGCCTGGCTGTCGAAGGTTAACTCGACAGCGGTATGAACGCGCTTGACTAGGGTTGCCACAAGGTGGTCTTGATCAGGATCATTATGCGCCACATATGTGACATATCCAGGAAGATTAGGAAGGGTACGAGGCTCTTGTAAAAAGATGATGTCGGGTGGGGGAGTGGGGGATTGGATATACTGGATGAGACTGCTGCGTTTTTTTCGCAAACTTCGGCAATTCCACTGCCGTACAGTAAGCTCTGAAGAAGACCGTGGTGTAGTGGATGCAGGGGGACTACAGCTCGCCATTTACAAGGATCGAATAAGGGGAAGGGCCAGGTGAAGAAGTGTAAGGATGCTACGGGCCCATTCTGCATCAACAGATTCCAAGAACCTGCAGGCGAAGTTTGCTGCTGCTTGAATGTTCAGGACCCACCCCTTGCTTGGAGCTGTGTCTGTTGAAACGGACAGAGTCCTCCGTTTTGTTGTTCTGCGCTGTCTTGGATCGGTGGGCGCGCTCGCTGGAGTTTTCGGATCCTCGAGTGGATTTTCTCCGTTTGAACTGGGCCCTTCTTTGGTCAGGGGTGCCTTTGGTTCGTCCTTTCTGGGAAGCTTGATTAGTGTAGCATAGGTCGGTCTCTTAGGCCACTGGTTTTCAGTTTTGCTAGTCAAGGTGTCTTGCATTGTTGAAGAAGACCCTTCACTTTTTCTGGGCACCTCGGGCCAGTCGGATGCTTGAACTGCAGCTTTGGCACTATAATAATCGACTGCATGTTCCTTGGAAGAATTCCTCGTCTTTTTTTCTTGCTGCCATTTAGAACAGGATGTTGATGTAGCCGAGTGAGCGGCTTCGCAGTTTACGCACTTCTCTTGAGCGGTGCAGGAGTCTCTGTCCTCGTGCGTGTTACCGCAGCGCTTGCACACAGGACTGTGCTTGTAGGAGGCCTCACGGTGCCCATAGCGGCAGCACTTGCGGCATTGGACAGGTTTCTTTTGGAATGGAGTAACTGGATGCCGAACAAGACCAAGGTAGACGAAGCTTGGCAGTGAAGATCCGCAGAAAGAGATCTTAATTGCCGAACTTTTACCTAGCCGTCGCAAACGTGCAACTCAGTTTTCAGGAGACCTTAAGTTGTTGGTGATCTCCTCGTCAGTCAGCGTGGTGTCCACATCTTTGATTACACCTGTGGCGCAGTGTCTGGGGAGAGGCTCGTATGCTCTGACTTTGATTCCGCAGAGCTCTGTGCAGCGTAGCAATCCTCGCGTCGTCTGTCCGTTTCTCACGTCCACGGCAACGAGATTGAGGCGGCTGTTGTACCTGATCTCCAGGATGCATTCCGGGAACGTCTTCGCCAGAATATTGGAGAGTCTCAGGCTACTCAGTGACGTAATAACTTGGTCCTGTTCGACTGGCGTAAATATAACAGTAAGTCCTTCAGGTACTACTGCAGTACTGCGGACTGTCTCAGCGCTTGGGCTGGAATTAGGGCTATTCTTTTTTCGTTTTTTCCTGGCGACATCAGTCCAATCTAAGTCGTCAAAATCGGACAGTTCTATGTCACTGGATGGCAGAATGACTCGCCGCGAAGAGGTTGTAGCGCATTGCTGACCTGGAGTGATGTTCTCAGCGCTATTCATGGGTGTGTCCTTGTCTTCTGATTAAGCGAGTGAGCTGCCACAGACGGACGAATGCAGACTGTACTGATCAGTGGAGGCGGGATGACTGGAATGTGGCGAAGGTGGCGTTGGCCCAGTAGACATGGCTATGGTCGATTCGCGGGCACCAGGGCAAGCCCCAGTGCGGCAGACCACACCGTGGACAGGAGTAGGCAACGTACGAATGAAGTTCAAATGTTTCAGACCGTCTTATAATTTTAAAATATTGATCCAGAAGAGCGAGGCTTAAAAACGCAACCGACTTCGAATCACTTCTTCTTCGTCCAACCGCCTTCCTACGTGTTTTGACCTGTGGTATGTAAATTACACAACGTGTACCCCCCCCCCCCCCCAAAAAAAAAAAAAAAAAGTATTTTTTTTTTAATTAAGTAGAGCTATGTCGGGCGTTTAGTTTCCGCCCAAATGTAGCGATAGCCGTCCGGATCAGATGGAAGAGTTTTAGTGCTTGCCGTTATCTGGATCAAAGGTTATAAGCGATTATATATAATATATATATATTCCAGGGGCTGCTGACTCATGGAAAGATAGTGCGCCGCTTATTATAGACACTGAAATGTTCGGTTTCCCATCCCTTTAAAATCTTGGCATCTGGTCCGGACCACGAGCGCGCCACATTTGGGTGGGAGTTGAACGTTTGACAACGCCTAATTCATTTGTGCGGTAAAAAAAGAATAATTGGGGAGAGGGGGGGGGGGGAGGGGGGGGAGGGGGGGAGGGGGCGGTACCGCGCTGTTAATTACAAACGAGTCAAAGTTCGCCCACACCAGGTGCTTGTGGGCACTGCGCGTGCGTAGAAACCAGACTCACGGGAAGTGAAGCGTGTGCAAACGCGTTGTGCCGACAGATGAGCCACCGCAGCGGCCTGACGTCAAAGGCGCGAGTTTCGGAAAGAGAGAAAAACATCTAAAGCCAGAGTCCTACTGCTCCGAGTCATGCAAAAGAGAGGATGTTCGTGCTTGTCGGGTAGACATGAGGATAGAATTACCTGCGGACACGCCTCAAGTATGTACGAATCATGTTTTCGCTTCGGACATTTGTGAACTTCGGACATGTCCGCGGACGGGTTTTGTATGGCCAAATGGGACCGCCATACAAGGCCACGCCTCAGACAGTAGGCAGTTTTAGGGAACCGTTTTTGCACATCCGATACGGCATACGATGGGCCGTCCGGTACGAACTGCGCATGCGCGAGTCTCATGCGGTAGTACATGCGCAGTTCGTACGTGAGGGTATGTCGTACCGTATCGGATGTGCAAAAACGGTTCCCTAAAACTGCCTACTGTCTGCAGGCCGTCTTTTGTGTATTCGCTGCGTGACCGCGCGGTTTTGGGAACATGTTTTAAATTTGAAATGTCGCCCACCGTGTGCTTGACCACGTGATGTCCCGAGAAGCAGGCCATTGTTGGACCAGCACCGGTCCATCAGTGGCAAATATTGGCTCCGGGATGGGCCTAACGTTGGACTTGGCGAAAGTTCGACCCGATTCAATGTTGGACCATTCACTGATGCCACGATTCAGCCAATACCATCGTTCGTGCCATTGTTTGACCGCCTTTTAATTAACATTTAAGCCAACGTTGGGCCACATATATCCTACCGATTGATACCTAAACCATTATTGGATCACCGTGGTTTGTCGGTCTATACAACCAATATCAGCGTCCAAGTTTAATCTCATTGGCTTATCCGATATTGGTTCCCACCGCCCTCATTCAGTGGCTATTTAAATTTCGGCATCCAATCTTAACCACGGGCTGTTCTATTTTCGGCAACCATTTTTATCAAGCATGTTACTGAACGCGAGAAATTTATAAGAAAATAAAACTACAGTGGACAAGTCACATTCGCCGTTTATTCCCATTCCTTTTGCCTAGCCCAAACGTTTACGTGATGCAAACATTTTGCCGTCACAGTTGGAAAAATATCAGCTCAATATTACGTCCAGAGAAAAAATAGACTATAAATATGCAAAGCAAATTAAGGATGCAGAAGCTAAACATTTCGACCAAGGAAAACTGAGAAACGAGTGCAAGGATCCATCACTCCAAGCTGTGGACTGGGCGGGAACTTGATTATCCCAAGCAGGCGGCTGGACACGGGGCTCTGAAAGAGACAAAGGCGGGGGCATAAATTCAGGTGAGGGGCTTCCGAGGCCACCCATATTTTAACCAGTTCCCACTAGGCCACCTCAAACCCCTGTCCTTTTATAGATTCCTTCGACCTCTTACATTCAGTCACTGCCAGTTTTCTGTCACGCTTGTCAACGACAAAGGTCGAAATAAAAAATAAATAAATAAAGCGTCATTATTCATCTCCCGCGTGACGCAATCTGCACGCGCCCTTCAAGTTCAAAGTTAGGCAGCGGAGTTACTTATCCTTGCTTATGTCCGCTCATGCTTTCATGTGGAAAGTTGTGCAGCGAATTAAACGGCCGTTTTATATCCAAGGAATTTGGGAGGGAACTTCCGCCTCGCCTGCCTGACGGCGGAAATGCCTCCGGGATAGAAAGTGACTATAGGGGGGCCGTAATGCGTTTCTGGAGTTCAACGTTTCCATCGCATATCTCGCTATTTTTCTGGTTGAATAAAAATATAATTTATCTTCTATTTTTTTAATAAAATCTTATTTAAAGATACACTTTATACTGTAAATGGCAATGGCGCAAGCGAGCTGGTGTAGATTTACCATTATCTTTATCCATCTGAGACTGGGTGAAGAACATTTTCTTCCTTCCTCTTCCAAAGTGGAAAAGAAAGGAAGAGAATGTCAGAAGGCAACCTCTGTACTCCGACCCCAATTGAGTAAGTATCTTTCTGTCATTCTGTTCCTTTAACTTTTACCAAATACGTTACTAAGAAAATACAGGACACTCTTTTCATTTGCATTCGACAGAATGACGGCAGCGCCATAAACTAACACTGGGGGAGTGGTTTATTTGGCGACGCCTCTCTCTCCCACCCGCCTCCTCTCGCCGCCAGCGCACGTGACGGCGACGCCTCGGAATGCGGTGCGGTTGACGGGATCGCGGATGCGAAGACGGTCCCGCTGCCGCCGCCACCAACCCGCCACGCGTGTTTCCGCAGATATTCGTTGTCGACTTTTTTTTATGTATTCTCGGGAAGTGTCCTGTATTCGCCTATACCTGTTTTCACCTCAAGAACCAAAGCAAAACAGGTCCGGCTCCTCGCGGAACATGACTAATTTCCCCCATTATGTGGATAATGAAGACATCTGTAGGTGAATTTTAGATTAGATATATGTTATCTTATCAAGACGAACACGTTCCAAACGCCAAAATCATCGCTTTTTCCTCCGACAACCGAATCTTGTAAGAACTATTTCTCACCGCGTAGGAACAATGCGAAAAACTTACTTTTTTCTTGAGGTGAAAACAGGTATAGTGAAGAATTGGATTTTGCTTTGGATTTTTCTAGTTCTCCACCCAATCTCAGGTAATTAAAGCAAATTATAACTATATCCTGTAATGGGAAGCATAAAGGTTCGTTACACTCTTGAGAGTAAACAAAACAGCTACCTCTCATTGTAGGTGTAATGCGTTCAAGACCTTAAAGCGGCTGTCCGCCTGGACAAGTATTTCTTCGCAAGTTCACGAGTATATATTAAATGTTCTGCTCTCGATAGGAGTGCCTGCCGTTGGCGTCTTAGTGAGCTCAGCTGTGCTTATTTACAAAACTCTTTTCTTGCAGGTTTCCATTGAGGTAAAATATCTTGTTGCATCTTTCGGGCCTAAGGGCACACAAGGCGACACAAAAGTGAGACATGTCGGACACTGGTCATGTGAGCACAGTCACGATGGTCACGTGACCTTCGTCCGCTGAACCTGGCGGGCGATGCCTCGCATGCCAAATCTGGCGGATTCCGTTGACCCGGTTCAACTCGGACTTTGGAAGCCATTGCTATAGTGTCACCGCAAAAGAAGAGTTCCCTCGCGATTGGTGTCTCGCTCCCATTGGCTGGCGTAAGCGATCTTGTGATCGTAGCGACAGCCAACGGTGTTCTCCTCGGAAGACGCAGTTATACGACTAAACCAAATTTTACTGAAAAAAAAAAAAATCTTTTTTTGTCAGATATGCACCAAATATTTTGTTCATTGCCCCGCTTTCTTATAACAGCTTCTTATTCTTTACATTTCTCCCATGTAGTCATAATTTGTTACATAAAGAGAAAAAAAATAATCAAATTATAAGTTTAACTGCTGTCAGCAATAAGTATAGTAAGTAATTTTAATCTTTGTAACCTCTTAACGAAATCGGCTTCGATTACTTCTACTACGGTTACATTCAAGCATGAATATGGAAACTAGTGTTTATATATAGCACCTTATAGGCCTCTATCCGAGTGCCTACAAAGCTGCGTTCACACTGTTCATACATCGCTTATGGTCAAGAGATCCAACGAGTCAAAAGGTCCAATAATGGATCTTTTGACTCGTTGGATCTTATGACTCGCCAGACACGAGTCAAAAGATTCAATGTGGGTCAAGAGGCCCAACGAGCTAAGAGATCCAACGAGTCAAAAGATCCACGGCGAGTCAAGAGGTCCAACGAGTCAAAAGGTCCAATAATGTATATTTTGACGTGTTGGATCTCTTGACTAGGCAGACGCGAGTCAAGAGATCCATTGTGGGTCAAGAGCTCCAATTACTCAAAAACTGCCGCTTCATATTGCAAAGGAGTCACGAAAAGCCCCTCACCACTCCTCCCCTAGTTGCGGGGAGGCGTTGTACAATAAAGATCAGTAAACGAATTCGAAGTGCCTTAATTTTTGTTTAAAAAAAAAAAAAAAAGGTGAAACAGATTTAAGTTTGATGCGCCACTCAACTACGCAACGTTTTCCGTTTAGCGACCGGAAAACCGGCTCGAGGGGAAACCCGGAGACATTCAGTTTCGTGTCGCTGGCTATGGGAAGTGGGCAGGGAGCGCTTTTCTTCGCTTCGGGTAGATGGCGCCACTGAAACTTTGCGTAATAAAAGTCAAGAAAATCTGGCTTTTGACGCGTCTGCTCACGTTTTCACGACAACATTTAAAAAAATTAGCCTCGAATCGAGAATACACTTACTGAGCTTGCAAACTCAATACACTTTCAACCAGGTCACGTTACGCGCTTAGTTTTTTTTGGCTGACGCAAGAGGCTGCAGGGCGGAAAATAGTCCCCTTTCCCCTTCACGATTTCTCCGGACACTCGCGACATTTTGAGAACTCAAAAGGTTTTTTTTTTGTTTTTTTTTTTAATTTGTGCTAAGCTAAGTTAAACGAAAGTGACACGCACCAGATTCTTTGAGCATTAAAATCATTTCACGACCCCTTTAAAAAGGTCATGAAACGTTATCGAATTGGAACGTTCATGACCTTGTCGGTTCGTACTGGTCCCAGCCTGGCACAAGTATACTCGCATAGACCGCCCCTGATTCAGAAACGTCTTTGTCGCAGTGAAATTCAGAAATCGCGAGGATAAAAGGGGACTATTTCTTTCAGTCTCGCCTTTACAAAGCTGGATGACGTGAATGTGAAATCGAAATCACCCGACTGACGACAGTCGAGCGCGGCTCATGCATGGATTGAACACGAGAACCACGTGAGCACACGACTTCGGCTCGTAACAATCAATGACTCGGCGGACACTCGGGTAGTGGCTCGTGTCCAACCGCTGCGGTGATGAGAATAGCGAACTCACGCGTTTTCTACTTTGCCAACACCATCGCGTGGCCATGATTAACGTCAAAGGTATGGGATAGGCACCAATCCACGTGGCCGCTGCTCTGGCTCCGAGTTGAGGGGATGAAAGATGCTCATATTTCTCGAATTCTATTGGCGACTGCCATTGCCTAAAAATAAAAACAAATGCAAGTTTATTCAGTTATTAACGTTAGGGAGTGATTCTAAGTAGTGTTTAGCAAAAGTAGTAAAATCGTTTCAAGGCCCCTTTAGACGGCCTTAGATGGCCAATTCGAAGAGAGGAACTCCCGATAATTCACCGGTTCTTTTCGTGCAGGTCGCCTTTGAACTTATCGAACTTCGCCAATCGGAAGGCAATATGACGAAAAATTAATTCAAAATAATAACTTAAAACATTTATTTTTAAGGCGGGTTGATATTATGTGAACTTTATGGTAAAATTATGGTAAAAAAGTGGACCGTCTGCGCGTGCGCAATGTCGATAGCAGCACCACCGCAGGAGCAGGACGTCAGCACCGCGTGTTGGTCTATACGTGTCGTAATTCAGTCACCGATTGACTGTTCGTTGATTTCTAAATTCGAGAAACAACCTACGTCCCCGCGACCGTGCAGCGAGCACAACTCTCGGGAGATTCCTGCGTTAGTCAGGCATACCGCGCGAAGAGATGGCGTTAATCACCAGCCGATTGAAATGGAAACCGCACAACGCCGTGACCCAGGCAGCCATTCAGAACCCCAAAACCTCTCGTCCCCGAGGCCACTGTACCCCTTCTCTCATCTCCCTCTTTTGTGTTGCTTTGTTATTAGACGCGGGATCCCACCCCGCTGCAGTGCAGTGACCGCCACGCCCTTCCTTGCTACCCGAAAGCCGTCAATCATCGTAGTTTTGCTTTTCTTTCTTTTCCTGCTCTTCTTCAAAGCCCTTCCTTCTTTCCCGGTGATCGGGCAGGAAGTCAAAAGGTCCGACGAGTCAAAAGGTCCAGTAATGAATATTTTGACTCGTTGGATCTTTTGACTCGCCAAATACGAGTCAAGAGATCCAATCTGGGTCAAGAGGTCCAACGAGTCAAGAGATCCAACGAGTCAAAAGATCCAACGAGTCAAAAGGTCCAATAATGGATCTTTTGACTCGTTGGATCTTTTGACTCGCCAGACACGAGTCAAAAGATCCAATGTGGGTCAAGAGGTCCAACGAGCCAAGAGATCCAACGAGTCAAAAGATCCACGGCGAGTCAGGAGGTCCAACGAGTCAAAAGGTCCAACGAGTCAGAAGGTCCAATAGTGGATCTTTTGACGCTTTGGATCTCTTGACTCGGTAGACACGAGTCAAGAGATCCATTGTGGGTCAAGACCTCCAATTACTCGAGAACTGCCGCTTCACAGTGCAAAGGAGTCACGGAAAGCCGCTCACCACTGCTCCCCTAGTCGCTGGGAGGCGTTGTACAAGAAAGATCAGTAAACGATTTTTTTAATTGCATTAGTTTTCGTTTAAAAAAAAGTTGGAACAGATTTAAGTTTGATGCGCCACTCAACTACGTACTGTTTTCCGGTTTGCGGGCTCGAGGGGGGCACCCGGAGACGTTCAGTTTCATGTCACTGTGGCTATGGGGAGTGGGGCGGGAGCGCTTTTCTTCGCTTCGGGTAGATGGCGCCTCTAAAACTTTGCGTTATAAAAGTCGAGAATATCAGGCTTTTGGCGCGTCTGTTCACGTTTTCACGAAAACATAAAAAAAAATTAGCCTCAAATTGAGCAGACACTTACTGAGCTTGCTAACTCAATACACTTTCAACCAGTTCACGTCATGCGCGTAGTTTTCTTGGCCTACAGAAGAGGCTGCAAGACAGAAAATAGTCCCTTTTCCTCTCCGCGATTTCTCCGGACACTCGCGACATTATAAAAGCTAAAGGCGTGTTTCTTGTTTTTTGTTTTTTTACTTGTGTTAAGGTAAGCCAAACAAAAGTGACACGACCGGATTCTTTGAACATTAAAATCATTTCACGGCCCCTTTAAAGGGGTCATGAAACGTTATCGGGTTGGAACGTTCATGACTTTGCCGGTTCGCACTGGTCCAGGCCTGGCACAAGTATACTCGCACAGACCGTCACTGATTCAGAAACTTCTTTGTCGCGGTGAAATTGTGAAATCGCGAAGATAAAAAGGGACGATTTCTTTCACTCTTGCCTTTACAAAGCTCGATGACGTGATTGTGGAATCGAAATCACCCGCCTGATGTCAGTAAAGCGAGGATCATGCATGGATTAGACACGAGAACTACGTGAGCACTCGACTTCAGCTCGTAACAATCAATGCCTAGGCGGACACTCGGGTAGTGGCTCGTGTCCACCCACTGCGGTGATGAGAATAGCCCAACTCTAATGCCCGTGTCCCACTAGAGCAACAGACAGAGACAAAAGACAGCGACAAGCCTCAAACCAGAGTATTTCGCAATTTGAGAGGCTTTGTAGAATAAAGGAGGCTATGCTCAAACACGAGCATCATGCGTGCGAGGGTATCGTTGGCAGGCTTGCAATCGCTCGTGCTTAGTTCACGAGCACCGAACGACTTAACGCCTGCCAAAGGTACCATCGCGAGCATGCTGCATGGGTTTGAGGCTTGTCGCTGTCTTTTGTTTCTGTCTGTCGCTCTAGTGGCACACGGGCATAAAGGTATAAGATAGGCACCAGGCCACGTGGCCACTTGTTCTGGCTCCGAGTTGAGGGGATGAATGATGCTCATATTTCTCGAATTTTATTGGCGACTGCCATTGCCTAGAAAGAACAACCAAGACAAGTTTATTCAGTTATTAACGTTAGGGAGTGATTCTAAGTACTATTTAGCAAAGTAGAAAAATCGTCTCAAGCCTCCTTTAGGATGCGCCTTAGATGGCGACTTCAGAGAGAGGAACTCCGATAATTCATCGGTTATTTTCGTGCAGGAAAGATATCGAACTTGGCCAATCTGAAAGCAGTATATGACGAAAAATAATTCAAAATAATAGCTTAAAAACATTTTTAAAGGTGGGTTTATATATGTAACTTATCCTTTCTAATAAACGTTTAGGGTTCGATATAAGATATATTGAAATTTAAATTAGAATTTGATAAGCGGTTGCTGTAATGGAACATGGGATGCCAAGGTTCCAAATATGTCGCGAAAATGTGGAAGGTACAATGTGTTCTTTTTTCTCGGCTTGATTACGTGCGAATAAAATAATTCAGTTTGCACGAAAAAAAAAATGACTAGGTGCCGTACATTAAAATAAGTAATATATGATTTCCGTGCTAATGCAGACCAAAAACAACAACAAGAAAAAAATATATATACGTACTATTGCGATACATGGAAAGACGAATAAAAGTGTGCGTGGCTTTTGATCAATACGCTCAACCTGAACACGAGCCAGAGAAGCTTGTGCATTCAGAGCAAGACAAGTGGTAGTAGGGTCCTTCTCCAACTCTGAAATGCCTCGAAAACAAAGGTGTTCAAAACGTCGCGCGGGTCAAGATGTCCCTTGACGCCCTCGGTTTCAAACTCAGGCTGCGGTCCATCCTTAGGTGAAACGGATTATAGCCTGGGTCTTTGGGTGCACCACGCAGTAGTGATTACACGAACGCACGCCGATGCTGGTTATCCGTTCAGCGTGGGTGCCATTCAGCAGTCAGGCTGCAGGAGCAGGACGTCAGCACCGCGTGTTGGTCTATACGTGTCGTAATTCAGTCACCGATTGACTGTTCGTTGATTTCTAAATTCGAGAAACAACCTACGTCCCCGCGACCGTGCAGCGAGCACAACTCTCGGGAGATTCCTGCGTTAGTCAGGCATACCGCGCGAAGAGATGGCGTTAATCACCAGCCGATTGAAATGGAAACCGCACAACGCCGTGACCCAGCCAGCCATTCAGAACCCCAAAACCTCTCGTCCCCGAGGCCACTGTACCCCTTCTCTCATCTCCCTCTTTTGTGTTGCTTTGTTATTAGACGCGGGATCCCACCCCGCTGCAGTGCAGTGACCGCCACGCCCCTCCTTGCTACCCGAAAGCCGTCAATCATCGTAGTTTTGCTTTTCTTTCTTTTCCTGCTCTTCTTCAAAGCCCTTCCTTCTTTCCCGGTGATCAGGCAGGAAGTCAAAAGGTCCGACGAGTCAAAAGGTCCAGTAATGAATATTTTGACTCGTTGGATCTTTTGACTCGCCAAATACGAGTCAAGAGATCCAATCTGGGTCAAGAGGTCCAACGAGTCAAGAGATCTAACGAGTCAAAAGATCTACGGCGAGTCAAGTGGTCCAACGAGTCAAAAGGTCCAACGAGTCAGAAGGTCCAATAATGGATCTTTTGACGCGTTGGATCTTTTGACTTGTTGAACCTCTTGACTCGGAATCTTCATACATCCTCGAAGGACAGTGTGCAGACACTGCCCGAAGCGTGTTTCTTTTTTGTATATACGAAGGTCTTGTCAGGTTGGTCGTACAAAAACTGTCCGTAGAAATGCTCATAGTATACCCATACGTGCTAAGCAAACATGATTCGGACAAATGCTTGAAACGAGCCCACCGATAATTCCGTCATCATAGATGTCTGCATGATCACCGTGTCTTTTGTATATGATGTACGCACAGTGTAATTACGGCTTAAGGGCGTGCGTAATGCGGAACGCAAGTTCGTCTGCTTCTTTTGCAGGGGTTGTAGAGACGTCAGAACGCCGAGCTCTGATTAGCTCTGCTCGAAGGATAGTGGGTATACCTCGAGGCAGCTGGCTTTGAGGTCTACCCACTATCCTTCATTCAGAGCCAATCAGAGCTCGGCGTACTGACTTTACCACAACCCCTGCAAAAGAAGCAGACGACTTGCTTTCCGCATAGACCTCGAGTAATGCTCGGCGGCTTTCATCGGACTGCGACTGCAGCTGTTATTTTGACTCGGCGTTTTATGGTTCCGCACGAAAAAAAAAAAAAAAAATGATGGCACGCGGCAATGAATCTTTATCAGAGACGTCTCCCTCTTCCGAGGGCACCGAAGGACGGCGTATTGATTCCCGAAACATTCGGCAACGGCAATGTTACGTGCGTGCCGCACGCAACATTAGTGAAGATACATCGTTGCGGCAACTCAACCACGCACACCGTCCGCCGAGCGGTACCATATACCATTACGGAAGAATGTGGATGGCTGCGTCGTGGTCCGGTCATTCATTCAATATGAGTTTTCAAAAAGCTTTTTTTTTTCTTTATTGTCATCGTACATATATGAAAGTGTGTGTTGCGTTATATTTTTCAGCATTTTTCTTTCTTCAAAATGGAGTCAAAGCTACGGGCTTTTTTTCCGGTTCTCGTTTATTTTATCTCAAATTGAGCGATACAACAGGACGTCACCTTGAAATTCCGTAATCAATATCAATCAGCTACTATTGTAATCTGTCCTGATGCAGGATAAGACTGAGTTTAGAGATCACGGGCACCTATATTTAAAAACAGACTTGTCGGCAGCGATGCAAGCACATTTCATTAAAAAAAAAAAAGGGTAAGGACGCGCAAATAAATTTACGGTTTCCTTTGTGTAGAACGGAGGAGTAATTTAATGTTGAAGAACGTATTTTTTGCGTTCAAAAATATATAAATACATAAATTTAAATGATCCAAGTGAGGCTTTCTAGTCATATGCTGCCGTCAGTGATCAATTCTTCTTCCGATTTTCCACCAGTGTTCGGGATCTATGTACGCTTCATCTGACCCAGGATACTGTCATATCAGCATATACCCCGTCGATTGTTAAGCTAAAAAAAGGTAAACCGAACAAAATACACTAGTCGAAACTCTTCACGAATGAATCATCTATCCTAAGCAGAGTTTTTTTTTTTTTTTTTTGACAAGGCCCCAGCTTCGGTTTCACAGGTCCTTGCACGCACGCGTATTTATCCATTTATATACCAATTTTTTTTTCTACAGTTTTTTTTTTTAAACGAACATATTATTTGCCTACTTGTTACGTATACGCTTCTAGTCAAGAGATCCAACGAGTCAAAAGGTCCAATAATGGAGCTTTTGACTCGTTGATCTTTTGACTCGCCAGACACGAGTCAAAAGATCCAATATGGGTCAAGAGGTCCAACGAGCCAAGAGATCCAACGAGTCAAAAGATCCACGGCGAGTCAAGAGGTCCAACGAGTCAAAAGGTCCAACGAGTCAAAAGGTCCAATAATGAATTTTTCGACGCGTTGGATCTCTTGACTAGGCAGACACGAGTCAAGAGATCCATTGTGGGTCAGGAGCTCCAATTATTCAAGAACTGCCGCTTCATATTGCAAAGGAGTCACGGAAAGCCCCTCAACGCGTCCCCTAATCGCGGGGAGGCACTGTACAATATGGATCAGTAAGTGATTTTTGACTAGGTGCCTTAGTTTTTGTTAAAAAAAAAGGTGAAACAGATTTAAGTTTGATGCGCCACTCAACTACGCACCGTTTCCCGGTTTGCGGCCGGAAAACCGGCTCGAGGGGGGCACTCCGAGACATTCAGTTTCGTGTCGCTGGCTATGGGAAGGGGGGAGGAAGCGCTCTTCTTCGCTTCGGGTAGATCGGCGCCACTAAAACTTTGCGTAATAAAAGTCAAGACTATCAGGCTTTTGACGCGTCTGTTCACGTTTTCACGACAACATCCAAAAAAAAAATTAGCCTCAAATCGAGCAGCAAGTTACTGAGCTTTCTAACTCAATACACTTTCAACTAGTTCACGTCACGCGCGTAGTTCTCTTAACCGGCACAAGAGGCTGCAGGACGGAAAATAGTCCCCTTTACTCTTCGCGATTTTTCCGGACACTCGCAAAGGTGTAAAAGCTCAAAACGTGTTTTTTTTTTGTTTTGTTTTTAAATTCGTGCTAAGGTAAGTTAAACAAACGTGACACGCACCTTATTCTTTGAACATTAAAATCATTTCACAGCCCTTTAAGGGTGTCATGAAACGTTATCGGGTTGGAACGTCCATGACCTTGCCGGTTCGTGCTGGTCCCAGCCTGGCACAAGTATACTCGCATAGACCGCCACTGATTCAGAAACTTCTTTGTCGCGGTGAAACTATGAAATCGTGAAGATAAAAGGGGACTATTTCTTTCAGCTCTTGCCTTTACAAAGCTGGATGACTTGATTGTGGAATCGAAATCACCCGACTGACGACAGTCGAGCGCGGCTCATGCATGGATTGGACACGAGAACTACGTGAGCACTCGACTTCAGCTCGCAACAATCAATGCCTCGGCGGACACTCGGAAAGGGGCTCGTGTACAACCACTACGATGATGAGAATAGCCCAACTCTAACAATGTCTGAGCTCAGCAAGCGTTCTCTACTTTGTCAACCCCAGCACGTGGGTAAGATTAACGTTAAAGCTATAGGACAGGCACCAGGCCACGTGGTCGCTTGTTTGGCTCCGAGCTCAGGGGATGAACGATGCTCATATTTCTCAAATTTTATTGGCGACTGTCATTGCCTAGAAAGAACAACTAAGGCAAGTTTATTCAATTATTAACGTTAGGGAGTGATGCTAAGTAGTATTTAGTAAAAGTAGAAACATCGTTTCAAGGCTCCTTTAGGATGCGCCTTATGGCGAATTCCACTGGGCGTTTTGGAGCGCGCCGGGATCAGTTGACCAGATCCGGAATGGAGCACACGATTTGAACGGGGTCGCGCCGCCTACGGATCCCCTGTGGAACATGACCACTGCTCCGGGATCGGCGGATGTCATCCCGTCATTCAACTGCCCGGGAATCCCCTTTCCGCGGCCGCCGCGGTCGTTTCGAAGACGTTTTCGCAATCGCGGCGCCAACACGTGTTCGACGCACGAGCGGCAGGAATGGCTCAGGAGCTTCTAGCAAAGATTGCCCGAATGCCCGTAGCGCGGCAAAACCTTCTCCTTCTTGGAAAACGAACCGGCTGTCGAGCCAAGGCGCAAGCAAGCGGCCATTACGAATTCTTCTGAGGCGAGATCAGGCGAGATGCCCCGCGAGAAAGGAAGTCACGTGTGTGCGCCGAGGGCTGGCCCGGCTGGCTTCCGTTTGAATCCGCCGAAATTGTCGGAGCGACTTTTCTCGGATCCTGATCGACATCTGGAGCGGGAGCTAATCTTAAACGACCAGTGGAACACGTCCGTCTCGATCCCGATCGCCCAGTGAAATAGGCTCGCTCCAGAAAAGTCGATCCCGGCGCGCTCCAAAACGACCAGTGGAATTCGCCATTAGATGGCCACTTCGAAGAGAGGAACTCCTGATACGTCGGCGGAGAAGATTGCGCTCTTTCGAACTCCTGATAATTCACCGGTTCTTTTCGTACAGGTAAGATATCGAACTTGGCCAATCGGAAGGCAATATGACGAAAAAATAATTCAAAATAATAACTTCAAACATATATATATATACGCACTATCACGATACATCGAAAGACGAATAAAAGTGTGTATGGCTTTTAATCAATGCTGCTCAACCTGAACACGAGCCAGTGAAGCATGTGCAAGCACAGCAAGACAAGGGGTACTAGGGTCCTTCTCCAACTCTAAAATGCCTCGAACATAACGGTGTTCAAAGCGTCGCGCGGTTCGAGATGGTCCGTGACTCTCGGCTTCTAGCCTAGGCTGCGGTCCATCCTTAGGTGAAACGGATTATAGCCTGGGGTCTTTGGGTGCATAACGCAGTAGTGATTACACGAACGCACGCCGATGCTGATTCTCTGTACAGCGTGGTGCCAGTCAGCAGTCATGCTGCACTGGCCGGCAAGATACTGCGACGTGTTGACCCTCTGGATGGCTGCCAAACATTACGCTGTCCAAATGAACCACACAGCCCTTCCTCCCAGTTGAACTCACGCTGCGTATAAGACCAACGCGCTGTTTCCATACAAGCCCTTACGAGGTGTAGGAAAAGGCGCAGTTTCCGCACGAGGTGTGGGCACTGGACGTGCGCAGGGAGCGCGTCAAGTGGACCGTCTGCGCGTGCGCAATGCCGACAGCAGCACCACCGCAGGGGCAGGACGTCAGCACCGCGTGTTGGTCATACGTGTCGTAATTCAGACACCGATTAACTGTTCGTTGATTCCTAAGTTCGAGAAACAACCTACGTCCCCGCGACCGTGCAGCGTGCACAACTCTCGGGAAATTCCTGCGTTAGTCAAGCATACCGCACGAAGAGATGGCGTTGGTCACCAGCCGATTGAAATGGAAAACGCACAACGCCGTGACACAGCCAGCCATTCAGGATCCTAAAACCTCTCGTCCCCGAGGCCATTCTATCCTCTTCTCTCATCTCCCTCTTTTTTGTTGCTTTGTTATTAGACGCGGGATCCCACCCCACTGCAGTGCAGTGACTGTCTCGCCCCTCCTTGCCACCCGAAAGCCGTCACTCATCGTGCTTTTCTTTCTTTTCCTGCTCTTCTTCAAAGCCCTTCCCCCCTTTCCCGGTAATCGGGCAGGGAGTTAAGAGGTCCAACGAGTCAAAAGGTCCAATATGGATGTTTTGACTCGTTGGATCTTTTGACTCGCGAACATATCAAGAGATACAATGTGGGTCAAGAGGTTGTGGGGATTCCTGTGGTCTCCCTTCCCCGATGGCTGTGATAGCGGCTGCGGGTCGTAACACTCGGCCTCCTTCGCCGTGAGCTCCGACCTGTTCGTGAGGCGGAGGGTCCTCTGTCTTGGGGGGCCCTCCTCTCACTCTCTCTCGGGGGGACCGATTTCCGTTCCCCCGCTTGGATGCGGATCACTGCTGACAGGCGAGGAGGTTTCGCCTTCTTGTTTTCCCGCTTTCGGGAAGGGGACTCGTCCGGGTGACCGCGAAAGAGATAGGACGTGCGTCGGCGACTTCTCCGATGCTTCCCCGGTCTTGGCTCTCCGAACTCCGCGTCTGGCAGGTAAGGACCTTTTCTTACCTTGCCGGCGCGGGGGGCATTTTGGATGGGGACATGGTAGTTCATTTGGAAGAGTATGTTAATAAATGCTCTTGGACTCTGTCCTTACTCTGGTACGTGTGTCATCTCTTCCGCTGTATTCGAGAGAGTGAGACAAGGTAGACGATCATTGGCACCGACGGAGGTAATTAATCGAACCAACCCGCGGTAATGTAGCCCTAAACGTCGTCTACATTGTCGCGGAGATGTGGGGACCGCGCAACTAGGTTGGACGGCTCCTTTGAGATCGCCGCCGCTGTTGAGACAACCCTTTGGCTACTCTATCGGTACCTGTGTTGGTAGCATATCCCACAAGGTCCAACGAGTCAAGAGATCCAACGAGTCAAAGATCCATGGCGAGTCAAGAGGTCCAACGAGTCAAAAGATCCAACGAGTCAGAAGGTCCAATAATGGATCTTTTGACGCGTTGGATCTTTTGACTCGTTGGACCTCTTGACTCGGAATCTTACGTATACACTGGTCTTGAGCCCTAGCATCTAGTGCAAATGGTGCAGAAGACATCATCTGTCCGTTCGGAGAGGTCGCCACTTTTTACCCTGACAGCCAAGTGAAATAACCCAGATATAATATTTTTTAGACAGGCCACAGGTTCATATGCTCCAGCGTGGCAATCATGTCACAGCACAAAACCCGCTAAAAAAAAAAAATTACATTTTTTTTCCCGCAAAAAATAGTGTATACGCGCAATGCCGAACGTCCAGTCTCTGCCCAAGAGTTGTGCTAGCGGTCCGGACTAGATGAAAGACCAGGTGCCAAAGTAGGAGCTTGCCGTAATCTATAATTCAAACGTTCTACGCTATTTTCGGAAACCTTTTAATGGGCAAATGGCGGCCGATACGTGGCGATGAGTGGAGTCTGCCACGGATTGTGGTGGACGCCTTTGGCAGTTTTAGACGATCACTTATTACTTCTTAATAAAATAGCTGTGTGTCCTGAAACTTCGGCATCTCGTCCCGGAACCGCCATGGGGCTACATTTGGGCGTGCTTAGCGTTCGACGATGCGGAGTTTATTCTTTAGGTAAGACAAACGCTGCTATTTTTTTCTTTTTTTTTTTGGGGGGGGGGGGGGGGGGGGAGGGAGGGGGGGGGGGAAGGACAGGCTGTACAACGTAACAAAGAATTGTCCAAATTATATTGTTCAGAAAGATTCAGAGAGATTCAATGTCAGACATGTTGTTGTCAATCATGGAGAGAAATTTCTAGAGGCCGTCGCTGTTGGCACTGACGTCACAAGCTATGACGTCGTCAGACAGCTACAAAAGGCTGAACCCGCGATGCGCGCAGCCAGGAGGGGAGGAAGTGGCCGAGTGGGGTAACGCGTCTTAGCTCCGAGCGTAGAGCGAAAGCTTGTGCTGGGAACCTCGCACGATATGGAGGCACGCTTCTTGTGCCTCCATATCGTGCGAGCGCAACTTCGTATATGGTTGCAGTTTCAATTGGCAACCGGCTCACGCCGTTTTTAACCGGGTTTCATGAGTTCGTTATTTAGTTTAGATTTTCTTTTTGGTTCGTGTGAAGCGAGCGGGTTAACTAGGAAACGATCGTGACGTTAAATAAGAGGTTGTGAATGCAAACATTGTCTCCTTGATGTTTCTTGACTGGAGCGAACGAATAAATAATGTTTTATTTCATTTTTTTTAGTGCCCACAAACAGCTGTAACGCCTTTTGTGTGGCGCACTGTCATTTCGTGTTTACAGCAACACTATTTAAAATACAAACATGCACACAATTACACAGACGTTTGTAAGGACACAAATACAAGTTTGCAGAGCAAATACAAGCTTACACTAACTCTTGGTTGGATAAAATACATCTTTTCAAGGCAGACTTGAAACTAACAAAATCAAGAAAAATATCTACGTCACAATTGCATATAATATTATAGGCAGACTACATACGACATAATGGCGATGATTCACAACTTCTAGTAGGATAAAATGTTAAAAAATGATGACTAGCTCTGGAGGGCACATGAAAGCCTACCAGAAGTTGATGTAAAACACTTCGGAAAAGAGTTGCAACACGAACAGTGTTACTGCGTAAACTCAAGTAGCTCCTGAACCATTCACAAAGCTTTGGGCACATGCCATAAAAATAAAGTTTGCAGAGGAGTAAAGTATGATCTACATGGTCAAAGGACTTCGACATGTCAAAATATACGGCATCAAGTTGGCCTCTGCTCGTTACTATCGGCACAGAGAAATCTAGAAAAGAGCACAGATTTGTTTCAAAGGACTTTCCCTTTAAGAAACCATGCTGAAAGGACTAATTTTTTTGACCGAGGTAATTTGAAATCCGGTTATGCATAACCATTTCGAAAACCTTCGCAAAACTACACAATAGGGAAACGGGACGACAGTTACTAACTAATGACGGATCACCAGCCTTGAATATGGGCCCAACTATGGAAGATTTCCACAAACTAGGGAAAGTACCCTTCATGAGAGATAGGTTAAATATATGTTCCAAAAGGGGAGCAAATATATCAGAACAAGCCTTAATAATAAAATTGGGTATACCGTCAATTCCCGTCGAGAACTTAGATTTTAATTTTTTATCGCCTCAAGAACTTCTGAGACATCGACAGTAAAAGCAGATAAAAAGTCTGTGTTGTTAATGTTGTCTGAAGCACCGGCAGTTCTCGAACTAGAATAGCAGTTACTAAAGTAATCAGAGAAACGATTAGCTATGTCAATTGGCGAGGACAAATAGCCAGTTGATTAACGTAAGCATAAGTTTTGTGCATTGTCGCGGATGTGGTTTTTAGCATAGCGCCAGAACGTCCGAGGTTCTCTAGTTAAACTTTTTTCAACATTCGACGAGTGCAATAGCTTATCTTTTTTATAGACTTTTTTCAGCAGAGCACGGTTAACACTGAATTTATCGTACCAGACGGTTAGTCATGTTTTCTTATACATTCCATTGGAGTGAGACTTATTGCGAAATAGGCGTTTTTGGCTCTCTAGAGAACCAGCTAGGATACTTTAGATTTATGTGCTTGCTGTTTCGGAATAAAAACGCTCATTGCAGTTGACACTACCGTAGTCAATTTAGTAGTGGCTGAATCAGCATTTTGATTCGATAAAACATCAGACCAATTATGCTCAACAAGACTATCGTAGAAACCGTAATAGTCTCCATTTCGATAACAAAACGACGAAAACTGACGATTAGCACGGTGCCTACATGACAAACAAAACTGAACTACAAAGGGAGGATGATATGCATCAACAGGCACCAAAGAAATAACAGCCGGAACAAGACACTCTATGGGTGCATTTGATAGGCATAAATCAAGCACGTTATCAGCAGTATTTTTGCAAAAGTTAAACTGAGTAAACCAATAGAAATTAAAAAAAAAAAACTAACCATTCCGCTTTCTTACAAGTAACACTGTTCATGTGCGACCCCGTTCCAGTCGATCAATCGAGACCAGGAAGTTTAAAAACCCTGTATTTAGAAAAATCTACAGTATTACTGAGGGTCTCAAAATGGTCAATAAACGGAACGTCATCAAAAAGTGGAGGGAAATAATAGTTTCCTATTAAGTAGTGGAAACCATCGCTGGCAGGAATTTCCACCCAAACATACTCAGCATAGGTTTCAAAATCCGCTCTTCGAAGCGACTGAACAGCACAGTCAACTGCTACGTACTACAAAACCCCGCCTCCAAATTTTTGACCCGTGTTTGCATAGTCGCGATCTCTCCTGTGAACAGCATAGTTTGGAGGAAAATATTCAACACTGGATATTGTGTCACAGAGCCACGTTTTTGTCAGACAAACTATGTTTATCTCAGTTGAAAGAATATTCGTCATCAGTTCCGCTGCTTTTGTTCTTAAACCATGAGCATTCTGATAAAAAACCTTAGGGCGTAGATGCATCGTCGTCTAAGCTTTCTGTCTCAGGTTCCTATAAACGAGTCCTGTCAAGTTTGCCGTAACACTGATGAAAAATAATCCCCACAGGCCACACCTCAGGGACGCTTAAACTGTCAAACAAAGAGTAATCCCATTCAAGATGAAAATACGCATAAGAGTTAAACTTACGCTGTAGCTGCTTGACGGTTAGAGACCCGCCGCCAAGAGGGGGCTGGACAAGATCCCTTACGTCATCCGCTGTCGTTCGGGGATGAAGTCTCGAGAGAAACAATGCCTTAGGTTGACGAGGAGCCGACGTCACCTTGAGTGACTTGGCCGTTCCAAGCTTCGGTGGATTTCACTTCTTTCTCGCTACCATGGTGAAACCGTCGTCCTCCGGCACATCAGGCGTTTCATGCCAAGAAGCACGTGCCGCCATAGACACAGAAGCACCGTGGCTGGCGCTTTCCTTGTTAGAAGCCGGTTTCAGGCCGGAAATTACACTTGCTGCAGGTGGGTCGGGAACAACTGATGGAACTTTCGAGGATGCCAGTGCCGCTGAGTATGAGCCGAGAGGAGCCGACGCAGAAGGAAGGCGATCGAGCATCCTCCTGTTCAGCAACGTCATCTCGGAACGCAATGGACCTTTTTCACATACCGACGGCACCAGGCGGTGGCTGCACGAACTAAAAATCGAGGAAGTGACCTACCTGCGCTACCAATCGATAATGGGAGCTACGCTACCAGTTTCTTCGCTCTCCGAGCAGCGGCGCGTGCCCAAGGCGACTCTAAAGAGGGGGATCTGTGGCGTCCACCCAAACGTCATGTTTTTCTTTCCGTCCACTTTCTTTTTCTTTGTGTAACACAATTCTATATATGTTGCAATTACGTGTTCTACTTGCTGATCCACAGCCTCCTTCCGAATTTCCTCGATTTCTAGTGCCGACTTCCGCCGCTTGGCATCGAGTGCTCACGCGTGCGCAGAACGCTTCTCGGAAAAGGTCCATTGTGGATTTTCAACCCTTAGGCACTTTACCTCTGCGGTTAGTGCGTCCAACTTGACAGTCATAGTGCTGAAGAGCCGAAGAATATCAGGGGGAAACCACTTGCCTTCAAGTTGGTCGGCTGGCAGCGGTGACGGAGCTGGACCCCGCCCAGTGGTTTGGCTGGTATCCATGTCACACCCTGAAGAATGGGTGCAGTCTTTGCATTTAAAGGCACTAGCACCACTTTCCATAAAGATGTCGTATTCTTCCGGACCGATGTTCAGGCATTTGCAGTGGAAGCGCCGATTGCAACCAGCTGAGCAGATTAGATATTGCTGTTTCCCATAGAAGCGAGCATCGTACGTGCCGCATACGCCCCTCTGGGGAGCGCTGTCAGACACGTCTTTCACTGGCGGCGTCATTCCGCGGAATCCCAGAACAAAGGTTCTGGCGTGGTTGTACGAGATACACATATTTCCCAACCTACTGCAAATTTTATGACACTACATTGAGCTCCATTTGTCTATATAAAACACGTGAAATAAATCACGAAAAGCAACGGTGCCGCATTCTGTAATGTTGGACAAAACCAAGCAAACGTTACGTACGGCCTGACAGCTGATGCCGTACTTTGAAACGATTTTTTTTACATTCCACATTACTTAAAAGGTAATAAAAACTGCAGTCGACTGCACGGTTGTTCTCGAAAAGTGCGTGTTGAACAGCGACGCCGCCTGCGAGCAAGATGATATTTGTTTGACCGCCACTTTCCATCCAAAATTCAAAGTTTGAGATGTCAAAATAAGGAGAAACTAATGTTTTGACGAAGGACGTGGAAATGATGTTGAAAATATTTTCACATCTCCAGGAAGTGGCGCCATGGTTGTCACAATAATATTTAAGATTATTGTAAACGCAAACGTCAAAATAATCCCGAAAAAAAAAAAAAAAACGCGGTCGGGTGTAGATATGTGACTTGCGGCCATAAGCTTCCGGGCTTGTGTTTCGGTTTCGGTTTGTATGAGTTGAGTTTTTTTGGATTTATTAATCTATACGTTACTCTGCAGCAAAATTATTGATTGCGTAGTCTTCTGATGCCATACAAATCACATGGCGAAATATAAACAATCTTTGGGGGTGGGGGGTCTTAAAAAAAAAAAAAACTTGTTCTTGTTCCGGTACGTAAAGGGAACAGCTTCGCTCTCCTTGACTTTGTTTGGTAATGTGCTTGGTCACGCATATGTGCTGATTATTGCTGCTTGTAAAAGACGGTGCCCGTAATATAATAAACAAACTGTAGCTACGCTACGACCCACGTCACGCATGCGTGGGCGCATTTGCCGAACTTCCACTGAATCATCGTCATACGCCTGAATCTCGCTCAGGTCAAACTTCTACCGATTATGCATGCCTAACGAGTCCGTGGATCGTTTCACTCACCAATGATCAAACAGAATCGATCTGAGCGAGGCGGCTGCCTGTGGTTGATAAGGTCCCGACAAAACTCCGCTCTCCTAGGCACGCGGTATTATCGACCTGCGAATTGCAAATGAATGATGTGGTACCGCCAATGTACTGGCAGTCCGATTAACTTACCATGGTACGAGCAGATAGCCGCACAAACGGTACGTTTCTTGGTTTATCGAGGCTCATTACGGAAGCTAAAGATTGCGTTTAAGCGACTTGCTTCAAATCCCAAACTGTCAGTCATTAGGAGGCTCAGTTTGCGTAGAATTAACATATGTGCTCTTCTGTGACTGATAAATGCAGCGACATAATTGATTTTAGCGCTAACGACTCAGAACGTCGCATTCGATGGTAAACAGTCACTCGCGATTCAAAGTTTCAGTGACCTATTTGACGAGACGAAATATGTAAGCCTTACTCTCAGGGACTGTGTTTAGAGCTCGTTGAGCTAAATGATGGCGCTGTAGACTCCCGGGTCGTAAATTCAATTACACCTCTTACCAGCAATTTATTCGGTTGGGCTAGTTTGAAGGTTACGACAAAACAGTAAAAAAAAAAAAACCGGCAACGGGACACACGCACGTATACGAGGGAAAAAGCGATCCCACAAAGCCATCTTTTCAATACGTTTTTATATTAATGAATGATCATGGATCAATGTAATCAACGTTAAATGAGTCAAAAGAGCGCTAAACTGGACGAAGGAGACAGGGAACAGAGTGTGTGCATATGCACTTTGCCACTCGTGCCCTTCGTCAATTGTAGCGCTGTTTTGCTTTTTTTTTTTAACTTATATACCAACTCTAAGAGTGACTGAGAAAAACGCAGAGCGCGGCATGCTATGTTCGTGCCTCTTGCTTCGTGGTTGGTGTTATGGAGTCGCCGACGCGCCGACGCTAGCGAGCTCTAAAGTCCCAAGCGACCGAGAACAACCGTTCGCGCGGAGCCTGAGACATAAACATTAATCGTTCCCCCGCTTCGCGTGTAACCTGAGCTCCCCGTACCAGAGGCGTCTTTCTTTTATTTCGTTTGATATTAAATAAACGAGACGTCAGTCTTCAGCCTGACTCCGGCACGAAAGGTTGTCTGGGTGTTCTCTTCGCCAAAGAACGTAAAACGAAACATGGTGTCAGAAGTGGGATCGCTCCGCGAGTCTACTAATAATTAGTGAAGCGCAGGGTCGACTACAAACGAAGGAACAATGAACAAGCCCTTAACTTCTGCCGACAACGGTGATACGCAACAATCGGTAACGGCAACTTTTCGCATCTCGCCACCCGAAGCCTTCAGTTTTAACTTTTACAACACCTAACGAATGGCCGGCGTGGAAGAAGAGATTCAAGCGCTTTCACAGTGCATCATGGCGTCTCAACCGTCATCACACCAAGTCGACGCTCTCATTTACATCATGGGACCACAAGCAGGAAGACGTCTTACAGACCTTCAAGCTGTCCGACACCGAGGCTCAAGACTTCCACAGGGTAATGGAGAACTTCGAACGTTACTTCATTCCCCGTCCAAACGTGGTGTACGAGAGAGCCATGTTCAACACAAGATCACAACTGGAGACGGAAACAGTCGAGGAGTACGTCACTATTCTCCATGAACTAGCCACTACGTGCAACTATGAACCACTGAAGGAAGAATTGATCCGCGACAGGCTGATTGTTGGTCTTCGGGAAAGCAGCTGGACTTCGGAAAAACTTCACCTGGATTTTGATCTGGACCTATATACAGAAGGCCATCGCTGCTGCGCGACAATCGGAAGTGATTAAGAAGCAACAAATGAGACTCCGACCGACAACAGAAAAAGATGCCAACGTTGACCGTATAGCAGCCAAAACTGGGACAGCAGCAGGACCTGCTCAGCGAGGAGCTGACCGTTCAAATGTTCGAACTCCTACTAAGAAGACCGCGGCACCCAAACCAAAAGGCAAACCTTGCCGTTGTTGTGGTCGAGAAGCTCACCCGAGGAGCGTGTGTCCAGCGAAGAACGCAGGCTGCAACAGGTGTAAGAAAAAGGGACATTTTGCTACAGTCTGCAAATCTTCAACTACCGTGAACTCCATCGTGCACGAACAAGGATTCGTAGGAGCTGCAGCTTCCCCTCAAACAGCAAAATGGGACATCGAAATCGTCGACAGAACTCCTGTTGTTTTCCGAATAACACAGGAGCAGATGAAACGGTGTTACCAGCTGCCATCTTTCAAAAGGTTTTCGCAAAGTGCCACAAGCTCTCCGTGCCCCAACTCCGACTTCATGGTCCAGACGGACGACCCCTTAAAGGGCCTCTGACACGCAAAAAAAATTTTTTTTTTTCACGCTAAACGTTGCAATGGCATATCAGGACATTACAAAAAAAATTGTTTCACTATAGAGTTGCGTAGTTTTTTTTTATAAAAAATAGAAATACGAGGCCCAATTCAAAGTTCCCGCCGTGCACTGTGACGTAACAGTGTACCGCAAGGTGTCGGGGCGGTCAGAAAGGAGGCATCGAGCTACGTCACTAAAAGTGGGTTAACCGGAAGTCGCGTGAGTTTCACTCCTCGTGCTCTCCGCGACCGTGCCTAAGACTTTTATTCTTTTTATTATTCTGCTCTTCGTACGAGCGATCGTAGAAAACGAAGTTTCAGTTCCACTAGCTCTTTATCCTTGCACCGTTGGTTAGTTTGCGTGCTGTAAAATTTGAGGACGAAGAGTCAGTGGATCGACGTGATGGAGGTCAATGATGAAAGCGTTGCGAGTACAAACCAGTGTACGAGTGCATGCCGTCAGTCCGATAATACAGGGCTATACTGGGCGCAAAACAAGCTATCAAGTTTTGAAAAAAAAAAAATTTAGAACGCTCGCAGAAATTAGGATTGCTAGCATACGACACGCCCGATCGCATTGCTGAAGGTTGAGACACCGAGGTCGTTGAATCATCGGATACTCTCCAGGCTGTAGATGCCTGCCGTCTAAAGAATACGAACTGGTGAGTGTACCAAGTACAAGTAAACGTCGAGCACAAATTACGTATTTTGTCTAGAGCATGAGTAGAACTTGTTTACTGGGTGCTCATGCGGCCGATGTATGTCTCTCAGAAATGCATGCAGTGTGATCTCTTCTACAGTTGCTGAAATACCGGGACAGTCCCTCGCACAGCACCTTCTAGGCATTGTAGTTGATCACGTAAATTCACTGACTCCGCTTCTTCTACCTTTACAGCAACATTAAGCGATGAAAAGCAAATAAAAGAAGCCTTGTTTGCTTGGATCGCTCATGGAGGTGCGGAGAATAACAAAAATATTAAAAAATATTACACGCGCTCGCGGTAAGCACGAGGAGGGATACAACTCACGTGACTTCCGGCGATGCCTCCCTTCTGACCGCCCCGACACCTTGCGGTACACTGTTACGTCACAGTGCACGGCGGGAACTTTGAATTGGGCCTCGTATTTCTATGTTTTATAAAAAAACTACGCAACTCTATAGTGAAACAATTTTTTTGTAATGTCCTGATATGCCATTGCAACGTTTAGCATGAAAAAAAAAAATTTTTTTTGGCGTGTCAGAGGCCCTTTAAAGTCATGGGATCAGCTTGGATGAAGCTCAACTGCCGTGGGCAACAAGCACTCGAAGAAGTTTACATCGCGAAAGGACTTCGCAAACCTCTCTTGGGTAAGCCAGCTATCGAAAAGTACCGAGAAGAGTACCGCTTTCGCTGTATCGTGAAACGCAGAAAGAACTAGAAAGCATGCAGTCGCAAGGTGTTATCTCCCCAGTACAAGAACCTATTGAATGGTGCGCGCCGATGGTCATCATCCCCGAACCGTCTCGCAAAATTCGCATTTGTGTTGATCTCACACAACTGAACAAACACATTCAGCGCGAATATCACCCTATCCCATCAGTGAAGCATACGCTGGGAAGGCTAGCGGGAGCCAAGATCTTCTCAAAGCTGGACGTGAATTCTGGGTTCTGGCAGATCCCTTTAGAAGAGAAGTCACGACTCCTGAAGACATTCATCACTCCGTTTGGAAGATTTTGTTTTAATCGCCTACCATTCGGAATCACGTCGGCTCTGGAACACTTCCAGAGGCGTATTACACAACTTCTTCAAGGAATGGAAGGAGCACTTTGCCACATGGACGATGTCTTTATATGGGCGCCATCGTCCGAGCAGCACGAGCAACGTCTCTCGCTCAACGAGGATAAATGCGTCTTTCGAGTGACAAGTATCAAGTTCTATAGGTCATCAAGTAGACAGTGATGGTGTCCGTCCAGACGAGAAAGTCGTCAACGCAGTGAAACAGATGCCCATACCGACTTCAAAGCAAGGAGGAGGAGGAGGAGGAATAAACTTTATTATGCCTGTATATGGGTCTCTGGGTGGTTCCCTTAGTCCAGGGCCCAACGCTGTCGGCTGTCAGCCTCGCCCGCCCGATCAACTTTAGTTGGTCGGCAGCAGTCGAGCTGAGCAGTGCGGATTCCCAGTTCTCGAGGGGGGGATATTAGGGTGAGCTGTGCAAAACCACGCGGTGTGTCATAAGGATGCATACTGCCCGCAGTGCAGACATTCGGCTTTGTAGCTTGTAGGGGAGAATTTGTGCAAGAGCGCTAGGTTGCGGAACGCTCCTGTCTGGAGCTGGCGCCAAGCGACCGCGTCCTCTCTGTTGAGATTTTTGTGTGGCGGGGGGTATTCACGCCTCTGGCCACGGTGGTAGGCCCTGATTTCGGAGTACCTGTTTGGCACCGGGATAAAGTATGAATCCATCCCTAGTCGCGACGCGGCGGCAGGAGCGGCCCGGAGGGTGCATGCTCGGGCCTCGGTGTCAGCACACCGATTGCCTTTCACCTCGTCGTGTCCTCGGATCCATATGAGTTCCACTGTGGGGAAGCCCTATCGGTCTCTCTGGGTGAGGACCTTGAGTGCCTTCGGCGAGACACGGCCTGCTAGGAAGCGACGCAGTGCTGCTTGTGAGTCGCTCATGATGGTGACGTGATCTTCTTCGAGCCCAATGTCCATGGCGATGGCGAATTCCTCTGCAATGGTCGTATTAGAGGTACGCAGCGACGCCGGGATTCGGGTGCTCCCAGTTTCATCCACGACGCATATTGCCGCTGCATTCCGTTGATAGGCATGTGTGGCCGCGTCTGTTGTGGGAATTTGCAATTAACCCCATTATCCTCATTGAGGTGAATACCCACTCCGTAGTCCGCTCTTTGTGCGGCTACGGCCGGGTCCGTCCATAGACTGCCTTTTGGGGGGGCACCGGTGGACGAGAGACAACACCAACACAGTGAGTCCGTTTTCGACGTGTTTATTGACTCAGATGCCAACACGCTTCGCTCGTAGACAAGAAAAGTCTGGGCGCTGGCTCAATTGCCAGTATCACCCGGTCGGTTTCCCGCGCTGCCGCATTAGACAGATTCACGGGAAGTCGGAAGCCCACAAAGAAAAACCGAGCTCCGTAGAGCCGGGGCTTCCGCCGACGAGAGCCCCTGGCCCTCCTTCGGGGCCAGCTTATGTAGCCTCGGAGAATGGACGCGCCCGGGGAGGCCGCTAGCAGTCGCGTCCATTATAACTCTCAAGGGTGTGCCGAAGGCGCATTCACCCAAAATGGGCAAGGGAGAGCCGGCCCCTTCGGGGAATTCGGCCTCGTGGTTCCTTGTATCCGGGAGGCCGACGCCATTGATGACGACGACTCCCACGGCCTGCTTGAAGCTAGGCCTAGATAGGGATAGAGGGAACCCCATGGTTCCCACACTCCCCCCTTCTCAAGGCTAAGGTAGGCCTAAAAAAATATAATGGCCTACCGGCTCTCAAAAACAAAATCAAAACAAACAAAAACAAAAAAACGCTAGAGCGAAACGAGCATGCCGCAAAGAAAAACACAAAGAAATAAAAAAAAACTATCAGCGCGGTACATGCTGAAAACTCTAGCTCGCTGATGCAAGTGAAGCCCGGATGCAGTCGAACTCTGGCCCACGCTTCTTGGCAGGCTTACCGGCAGCAGCGTTGAAATGTCCGCGTAGTGGCCTGGCTCGGGCAGAAAGGACGGCCCGGTCACTCAACGACGAAATGTTCGAAGAAACTCGGAAACGACGGCGGCTGGGCGTCTCTCCTTGGGGACGCACCATGTGGCACGAGCACTGTCACCGGGTCCGTGACGGCATGCGAGTTGCTTGTCGGCATGGGTCCGCAGCTTGTGTCCGCGACTGGATGCCACGTGTTGCTGGCCTGGAGACGAGTCCAGACAGCGGGAGGGTGGCTGCCGCCATCTTGGTCAGCAGCCGAGGAGCCGGATCTTCTGGGATCGGAAGAGTTACAGGCAGGCCGGCGACGATGTGGCAACGGCGACGATGACGCTCCCTGGCGTCGATGCCACCTCGATGTGGCCCCATGGCTCAGGAACCGCCGGCACTGGAATGCAGCCTGCGCTCTGCCCCCTCTCCCATTTCGTTCCCCAAGAAGAAGCTTCGGAACTTCCGAGCAAGATGGAGCCGTCCAACTGAGGACACTCGACCAATCTGGGTGCACAAGGCCCCAGAGATAAAAAGAGGCAGAGACAAAGGTGTCTTTTCTGCCGTGAGTCACGTGCATCGCACTGGCTCGGCTCGCGAAGTTATTGTGAAAATAGTTCCACGACTCCGCTGAATGTGAACACGGATGTCCACATACCAAGGTGACTCGCGTCACCCCGGACAATGGATTTGTTGGTGACAGTTCGACGAGGCAAAGTTCTTTGTAGCTGCTTTTGCTGACGATGCCTAATCGCTTCGATTTGCGGGCGCAATGAAATCTCAAATGCGCCACCCTGTCCTTTCTTGTGATATTGAAACGATGCAGGGCTGCAATCGGGCAGGCTCGCCAACATTGTTATTTTTCAAACATGTTAGCTTTTACCTTAGGCTAAAACACAAATGCCTGTGGCCTGGTATAGCACAGCGACCTAACTTCGAAAAGTCTTGGAGCCGCGTGCTGCCCTGGCCAACGCGAACAAAGGAGAGCACCGAATGCACCTCCCAGCCGCGCAGGACAGCCCCCTTAAACTGCAATGTTCGTAGAGGCCAAGCGCCGTAGCACGAGTTTATCCGCATCAGCAAGAACAGAAACCGATCCCAAACAAAAAAGAAACCCCGTGCCAATAGCAATACAAGACTATTTACGGCACCGATCGGCAACAACACGAGTTGCTCGACCCGGCGAGTACGCTGCCCGGCTGCCAAAGCCCGTCTGCAACAATACGAGTTGCTTAGCGACGTTAGTGGCGAGCGTACCGCCCGGCGGACGCACCGCCCGACTCCGCAGAGTCCGCGAAAGTATTTACAACTATTCACATATTTACACCCCGGATCGTTCTGCTGAGCATCAAAAACTCATCGGTGCTACCGTCGATTCCCAACGAACACCTCGAGTGCCGTGGTTCACGATATCGTCCAGTGACCGCAAGGCGGTCACCTTAATCGACACGCAATCATCTCGGGACGCTGTTCAACCTGTTGCACTGTCCGGTAGCACGATTGAACTGCTCCCGGACCCCGCGGCGTTTTCACAAGTAACGTCGCTTTTACGGGGTCGCAACTCGTTAGGTGGCCTTCAAAGGTTCCTAACGTTATTGTTGCGTGCGACGCTCACTGGCTTTTGGCCGGAGTCGATCGCGGGTAAACGGAACATACTAAATAGTTGCCGAAAACCATGCTCACGCCAGTCCTCTGTCCCTTGATAGCAGGAAGGAAAGACGGAGTAAAAAAGGAAATCATTTGACTCACTCAGTTTTCCTGGGGGGCCTTTGTTCCGGGGATCGCTTGGTCAACCTGATGGCTACTGGTCCGTCGACGCGGCGACAAAGGGCACCATCGGCGGTCTCCGCACCCCCGCTAGGCTGGGACCGGTGTTGTTCGCAATCACCCGCGCTGCGTAATCTAGCAGTGGGCGATGCAGGCACAGCGCATTTTCTCGCTCCGAGATACGCTTTTAGTTTGTGCGCTGACGGGGTGTCCACTCTCGGTGGGCCCCGCGAGCCGTCTCGAACGCAAAGAGCTGCACTTGCCTCTTGTTTCGAAAACGGGGTTGACCTCGAAAAGCGCAGGTGCGCTCTTCCCAGCAAAGTAGGCTGGCGTCGTCCCGAAAGGGAATGCCTCGGATGCATTCCGGGCGTTGAGTCACCTCCGTTTGGAAGCGAGCTCGGCTTAAAAGAAGACACTGCATTGTGTCCGTGCGTGGCTGACTTGGCCACTAAGCCGTTGAGTGGCAGCGGGTGTCGGGCGTTCGCCTCTCCCTTTGTCCACCTGTTTGATCCTTGGCCGGAAATTGACCTGGTTCGATATCTTAGCGAAAGGAGATGGATGCTGCTGTCTTTGCAGTCCATGGAAAGCCCCACGTTGGGGTGCCAAATGTGGGATCTTGCAATTAACCCCTTTTTGGGTTCCGGTGGGCGACAGACAACACCAACACCAGTGAGTCCGTTTTCGACGTGTTTATTGACTCAGATGCCAACACGCTTCGCTCGTAGACAAGAAAAGTCTGGGCGCTGGCTCAATTGCCAGTATCACCCGGTCGGTTTCCCGCGCTGCCGCATTAGACAGATTCACGGGAAGTCGGAAGCCCACAAAGAAAAACCGAGCTCCGTAGAGCCGGGGCTTCCGCCGACGAGAGCCCCTGGCCCTCCTTCGGGGCCAGCTTATGTAGCCTCGGAGAATGGACGCGCCCGGGGAGGCCGCTAGCAGTCGCGTCCATTATAACTCTCAAGGGTGTGCCGAAGGCGCATTCACCCAAAATGGGCAAGGGAGAGCCGGCCCCTTCGGGGAATTCGGCCTCGTGGTTCCTTGTATCCGGGAGGCCGACGCCATTGATGACGACGACTCCCACGGCCTGCTTGAAGCTAGGCCTAGATAGGGATAGAGGGAACCCCATGGTTCCCACACTGTGTACAGGACATCAGCCCGTTGGCCATACGCCTTTTGGTAGAATCTTGCCCGAGCCTCGCGGCGTTCCGCGTGGAGGGTCGGGTCCATGTTGCGGGGGATCGTGTGCACCTTAATTTGACTCCAGATGTGTCTCGGGAGGGGTGCCGTGGTGTCCTCTCTGTCCCATTGGAAGGGAATCTTGAGCGACTCGAGGACCTTTCTGCCCGCTGGGGTTTGGGCGAGTCGGTCTCGTTGAGTGGCAAGGTGGCTGTCCACCAGCTCCCTAAGAGTGTTGTGGACGCCGAGCTTGAGTAGCTTCTCTGTGGAGGTGTATGGGGGGAGTCCGAGGGCCGTCTTGTACGCTTTGCGTATGAGGACATCTAGCTTGTCCTCGTCTTTCTTGGTGAGATTCAGATAGGGTGTGACGTGGATGATGCGCGACACCACCAGAGCGTTAACCAGTTTGATTGTGTCGTCTTCCCTGAGGCCGTGCCGCCAGCTGGCGACCCGGTGCATGATGCGTAGAATCTGGGTGACTTGGTTCTGGAGGAGTGTGAGGGTATGGGTCGCCTTTCCGTCCTCCTGGAGGTGGAGTCACAGGATTCTGGCACGCGGCACCACGGGGATTTGGGAGCCGTCATCCAGGAAGACTTGCATCTCGTCTCTGGGCTCCGACTTGCGGCGGGACCTTGGGGTCTTGCAGACTAGGATCAATTCCGATTTGACTGCCGAGATGTGTAGGTGACCCTGGCGTAGGTACCGTTGAACTTCGTCGACTGCCGCCTGAAGCGCGTCCTGCTTTCTCTCCGTCAGACCCGGACACGGTCCAGATCGTGAGATCGTCCGCGTACAGAGAGTGTGTAATGTGCGGGATGCGCTCCAGAATCGGGGGCAGCCCGCTCATTGCCAGGTTGAACAAGGTTGGCGAGAGCACCGCCACTTGCGGCGTGTTTCTATTGGGGGTGTTGATGACGTCCGTGCGCAGGTCACCTGCACCAATGGTGGCTGTCCTGTTCCGTAGGAAGTCCCGCAGGTAGTTGTACATTCTGGAACCGCAAAGTCGTGACTGTCAGGGTTTCGGAGGATTAGCTGGTGGCCCACATTATCAAAAGCTCCCTTGACGTCCAGGGTGAGCACCGCTTGGGTCGCCGTCCTCGAGATGGGGCCGAGGATGTCCTCTTTTAGCTGCAGCATGACGTCCTGGGTTGACAAGTGCTCTCTAAAACCAAACATGGTGTGCGAGAACACGCCTGTTTCCTCCATATGCGGCTGCAGCCGTTTGAGGACGACCCGTTCCATCAGCTTTCCCACGCAGGACGTGAGGGCGATTGGTCGCAGGTTGTCGAGGCAGAGCTCCTTCCCAGGTTTGGGGATGAGAATAATTTCCGAGTGTTTCCACTCCTTAGGGAGCTCGCCGTTCTCCCATACCTAGTTGATATGTTTCAAGAGGGTCTGAACCGAGCCCGCGTCTAGGTTACGGAGCAGCGCGTTTTGGACGCGGTCCTCGCCAGGTGCCGTATTACGGCCCAGGTCTTGGAGCGCGCTCCATACCTCTTCGAAGCTGAAGGGGACGTCGAGTTCGGGGTTTGGCTCGCCTTCGTAGCCATGATACTCCTCGTCTGGGAACGAGCCGATGTACCGTAGTTTGAGCTGTTCGAGGAGGTCCTGGTTGGTGCCGGGGAAGTCGCGCAGAATTGTCTGGAGGTTCTGGCTGGTATTGCGTTTACTTTTGCTAGGGTCCACCAGGTGTCGCAAGAACTGCCACGCGTCCTTGGTCCCCAGTTTTCCCTGGAGATCGGTGCACTTCTTGTTCCAGTTGGAACGCGCCAGTTGGGTTGCGTATTCGAGCGCTTCCCCCGTGATTGCCGTGATCCGTTTTTTGAGCTTGCGGTTTAGCTTCTGGCGCTTCCAGCGCTTGATCAGACCGTGCCTTGCCTCCCACAAGTGGAGCAGGTGCCTGTCCACCTCGGGGGTCTCTGTTGTCAGGTTGATAGTTTCCGTATAGGTGTTCTTGTCGCACACCAGGCGCTCGGTCCAGCTGGCAAGGGAAGCATCATCGTGCTCTCGCTCGCTGTGTGTGGCCGTGCGTGCTGCGCGAAACCCGTCCCAGTCTGTCAGGGCTTGTTTCCGGAGGAACTTTTTTCCTGGCGAGACGGCGATGTCCACTTGGGCTATGGTGTGGTCGCTTCCCAGGTTCACCTCGAGGTTTGACCATTCCGACCACCGTCCGCATCTCGTCAGCGCGAGGTCCGGGCACGTGTCGCGGGTAACACTGTTGCCCGTTCTCGAGGGCTGCTCCGGGTCGGTCAGGATGGAGAGGCGTTGTTGGCAGATGGAGTGGTAAAGTCGGGTGCCCTTGGCCATGGAGCGAGCGTACCCCCAGGCCGAGTGTGGCGCGTTAAAGTCGCCTACTATGAAGAGTTGGTTCTGTGAAGGTTTAAGCGCGCGCGCAAACAGTTTGCTAAAATCCTAGTGCCTGTTGCGGGGCGGACTGTATACATAGGTTGCACTGACGTAATTTGATCCTCCTTTCTGGTGGCCGAACTTCCTCGAGCGTAGCCTTTACTGTGCATATTCTACGAGCAGTACACGAGCGTCGCGAGCGAGCGGAAACGAGTGAGCACAGCTTCATTATACTTCGTTTCACTTTATCTGCGAGCGAAGCCAAAGCTAGAAGCGCGAGACCAGCGCTTTTTGCGTTTCTGCCCAGCTCGCGCGCTCGAGCAAAGCCTGAAGGCACGGAGCTTTCGTGCTCGCGCTTCCAGCTTTGCCTTCGCTCGCACATAAGGTGAAACGAAGTATAACAGCAGGTTTTGGCCACCAGAAAGGAGGAAGGATATGACGTCACGTGCAACCCATGTATAAACCTTTCCAAATGAGAGTGTGTAGCCGGTGCCATTTTGAGTGTTCGTGCGTACGGCGCGTGCTTTGCTCGCTTTCCGAAGCGGGGAACACGCACGTGCTGAGCTGTGAAGATCGCACGTGGGGCTGTGATTTTGTAAACATTGGAAAGGTCTATAGACGTTTCCACTGTTTACAAAAATCACAGTCCACACGTGTTAAATCACAGTCCAGAACGCGCACGTTCGTCGCTTCGGAAAGCGAGCAAATCACACGCCATACGCACGAACACTGAAAATGGAACCTGCCAAGTGTCCTTTCTATAGACGTTTCCACTGTTTACAAAAATCACAGTCCACACGTGTTAAATCACAGTCCAGAACGCGCACGTTCGTCGCTTCGGAAAGCGAGCAAATCACGCGCCATACGCACGAACACTGAAAATGGAACCTGCCAAGTGTCCTTTTTTGGAAAGGTCTATATGTTGAGAATAAAAACGAGGGCCAGTGGCGCTTCTCGGGAATGATTTCTATAAGCACGTGGTCTATGCTCTCGTCGCTGAGTTCATACATGCGAGCATTTACGTGGTTTGCTGCTAGGACTGCCACGCGCTGGCATATGCGAGGGACCAGCGCCTTGTAACCCGAAAGTGAGGGTGTCTCGGTTCCAGTTTCCTGGAGTGCTATTATGTCGGGAGGTTTGTCGAGTCCGGCAATGTACTGCCCTAAGGCCCCACGTTTGTTGCGGTATCCTCGGCAGTTACACTGCCAGACTCTAGTTATGGCCGCCCTGCGTTGCTCTGCCATAAGCGGGCTCTGCCATTTCTACTGAGGGTGTCTGCCCGACTGGGCGTGTCGGGTATGGTAGCTCTTGCGGACACCACCGAGGTTGTTCTGGTGGTAAAACCCCTAGTTTGAGTAGAAGATGACCCTAGCATCCCTCAAGGAGAGGGAGCACTGCTTGGATTATGGTAGTAAGTGTCTTTGCCCAGGTTGATTCGATGCTTTTAAGTAGACTGAGACCGATCTTGACTGCGGCCTTGACAAAAGACAACCATTCACGTGAACTGCCTCCAAAGGAAGTTGTTGGTTGCGCATTTGTGTCCTTTGAATGGCAAGGTTGCGGCCGAGCGGTGGGTGCAGAAAAGGTCTGGGATGCCTGAAGTGTTGATGCAGCCGATATATTGCTTTTTTGTTTGTCGTGTGGACTTGAACCCTGGCAATCTTTTTGAGTTGCGTGACTTTTAGGTTTTGTTTGTTTGACGACCGTCGTGTATAGCGATGATGTAGTCATATCATTTGCAGTTTCTTCCATGTCTTTCTCTCCTGAATTCTTGAGTTCAGTGACTGTCGGTTCTTTCGTGGCATTGCTGCCTGCTCGAGCAGATTCCATCTCCGGGAAGTGCTTATCGTACTCCAAGGCTGATTTGGCGACATGAAAGCCCACCGAGTTGGATTTTGAATACGCCTGGATCTCCCCTAGTTTCTTTCGCTTCGAGCACAAGCGTGCTGTAGCTTCGTGTTCTTGGCCGCAGTTGACACATTTCGCAGGCATTGATTGACATGTGATGTCCGTTGATTCATGTGGTTTTCCACAATGTTCACACCTTTTGGGGCGTTTGGAGGCCACTCGCTTGTGTCCGAATCCAAAGCAGTTAAGGCACTGGATGGGCCTTTCTTGAAAAGGCTGGACGGGAAGGCGTACATGACCCAGAAGAACATGGGTTGGCAGAATCTTGCCCCGGAAGGTGACTTTGACTGTGCTAGACTTCCCTAGGCGTCGGACGGCACCAACCTTAATATTGGACCTAAGATGCGAGGTGATCTCCTCATTAGAAAGCTCTTTGTCGACGTCCTGAATTATTCCATTCACCGTTGTTCCAGCCAGTGGAGAGTATGACATCACCGGAATTCCACAGAGAGCCCTCAAGTTGAGCAATGATTTTGTAGCTTCACCATTTCTGGTGTCAACTGCGATGACATTCAATCTGCTGTTAAAACGAACCTCGTGAATGCCCTCAGGACAGGAGTTTTCTAGAGCTCTTGAGAGCTTCACGCTACTGAGGGATGTTATTAACGTCTCAGTATCCGCAGGGGCGAACACAACAGTGAGCCCTTCTTCGATGGCTTTTGATTGGATTATTGTCTCCGAGCTGGAGTTGGAGTTGTTGCGTCGAGTTCTTTTTCGTGATCTAACATCTTGGTACGGACCTCCGGTATCGTCGTTGTGTTCCATATAGTTGATGTATGTAGTCGACGATGCGATGGAACCATCGGAACAAATAGAGTGTCCATCATCTGGTTGCGACATTACGGGTGCTTCGTTCCTTGGATGTTGCTCAGGAGTAATGCTCAGTGCTGCATTAGCAGCGTCAGGGACGCCCGCTTGGGCCGCTTCCATGTTCGTTCACATGGATCGATAGCAGCGGCAAAGGCTGCAGTTTTCTTTAAAAGAGAACTTGGCGGTCTGCTTGAACAGACCACAAACCTCTCATTTCTCTGTTCGAATCAAAGTTATTGGAAGACCTAACCCCACGTCTTCAGAGACTGCGCATGCGTCTAATGCGCTAGTCATTCGAAGTTGTCCACGTTCCGGGCAAGGAACTCCAAGCAGCTAGGTCGTTGTCAAGAAGCCCTCTGCCACAGCGGCAAGACAAAGAGATGCAAGAAGAAATCGATTGCTTCATTCGACACATAGAGACGTCTATACCCGCAACGCAAACGAGTCTTCAATGGATAACAGCAGAACAGAAAAAGACCATGTTTGCCAAAGACTCGCCAGCTACAGCCATAAAGGTTGGCCAAATGGTCGAGATCTCGGAACAGACCTCAAAGAGTACTGTCCCCTAATGCTGCAACCTCATTGGCTGTTGAGCGATAATGAGATGCGTCGCCGCACCCCGTGTTTTATAAGCTGAATATAGCCCGACTTACTAGAGCGTTTTAGGGAACCGTTTTTGCACGTCCATTACGGTACGATGGGCCGTCCGGTACGAACGGCGCGTATGGGAGTCTTCTGAGGTAACACATTCGCAGTTCGTACCGGAGGACTCATCGTGCTGTGTCGGACGTGCACAAACGGTTCCATAAAACTCCCTAATATCTCGTTTAGTTGACGGTAAAGGTCCTGGGCCCTTAGTGTACTTCTCATACTGTCGCTCCAGCGGCTACACAAGTCGCAGTATATTTTTGACCGAATGTAAGGTAGTATATAAACGTGCGCAACACACATTTGGTGCTTTGCATGATTGAACACGACGAGCCCCATGCCGAACGCAGACTCAGCACTCGTGCCCAAGCTCAGGCCTCGATCGATGGGTGTCGGTGCGGAGGCCTTCCGTAGGATGACGGAAGAAACGAAGACACTTAAGACTGCTTACGTGTAGGAATGCGAAAGCATTCCTACACGTAGCGCATTCCTACAAGCAGCGCGCTACGTCTTGCTTTTTCACATGGCGCTCAGGCGGTAACATCACGCTTCTACACTGCGCAGGCGCGGTGCCCCAGCCGGATCCACGGCTCCCGTTACGATGCATCTGCGTTGCTGTGTTTTTGTTTTACTTCTGAGGCCTCTTCCGCTTAGACCAATTGCGCGCCCCACCGGCTTCCGTGACGATGCATCTCGTTGCTGTGCTTTTGGTCAATGAGAATTCAGGTGCCGTTTCGCTCAGCCAATGAGAATTTAGGTGCCGTTTTTCGCTGCTACAGACGACTACAGACAACTCCGGCTTCGCACCATGGGACAGTTAATGCGCTCGCATTAATAACCAGGCTCGATCTAAAATGGCAGGCGCCGTAAAAATCGGCGCCTGCACGTAGCCATCTAAACTTCTCGTCAAGAGTGCATTTCACAGGTCGGTTTTTTCATGTAAGATTACAAAGCCTAGCTTCCTTTGCGTAAAAAACAGGGCCAAAAAACTTGCCAGGGTCAATGGCGGACGAAGAGGCAGACGACCGAGTCCGGTGGCGGTGCGCGTTTGACGCGCGTATTGATAGGAACAAAATTATAGTGCAATGCTTCTGTGGCACCGGCGCCTCGCTAGCATTTTCTCTGACCACCGTAACCACGCGGATTGGACGTAAGTATAGAGCCTCTTGGAAGCTTCATTTTTGCTGGGCTGTTCTATATTAATTATTTATATTTACTTACTTGTCTACGTTGTCCCAAAAGGTAATTGAAGGGAATTGTATGAAAGGGAGGTAGCAAAGTACAAATATCACGTAGAACACTGTCATTTAGAGTAGAGTTTTTTTTTTCTTCTATTTTTACGTACTTTGTTTCTCGTGTGGAATTGCAGGTTTGTATTGTTTAGGAAAGGTTTCACTTTTTAGCCCTGTATTTTCGAAGCAACTGCTCGCACTCCTTTTGTGCTTCCAAGAGTGCCAAACTTGGATCAAGCGGCAATACCTTTCACCAGCTTGTGTGCCCTCTTGCATGTTACTTCTGAAGACGAAAAGACAAGGCAAATTTATAGGACGAAGTCAGGACCGGTTTGCTACTCTTTGTCTCGCCATAGCATGAACTATTGTTAGCCGCGAATGCTAAACGCGCGGAAGATGGCAATTTGGGCCAGTTGGTTCATGATCGAAGATGGGCGCCGAAAAAACAAGGACAAGAAGAGAAGTAAACACTGGCGCACTCGCAACTAACATTTATTGAAAAACCAAATCCCTTATATAGCCTTAAAAAAAAAAAAAAGCGCGAGCTAGTGGCTTTGGATGAAGGCCCGGCGGCTGCACAAGCGCTCGTGCAGCGAGTGCTCCAGCCAGAGCAGTCAGGCTATACTTCGTCTCACCCTAGCATGGACTAACCGCGAAGGCTGTGCTAGCGCGAGCGGCCAGCCTTGGCTGCCTTGACTAGAGCACTTGCTGCACGAGTGCTCGTGCAGCCGCCGCGGCTTCATTCAAAGCGACTAGCTCGCGCTTTTAGCACGCGCGACTAACAATAGTCCATACTAAGGTGAGACGAAGTATAGCCACTCGCGCTTGCACAGCCTTCGCAGTTAGTTCATGCTAAGGTGAGACGAAGAATAGAATCAAGGTCTCAGCTTGGACTGTGTTCAAGAAAGCCTGCCGAGCCTGGAGCGCGCGAGCGAAACATCGGCTTGACGCCACTCCGCTCGTGCGCTGGCTTCTGCAGTTCTTTCTTTCACACAGACTCAGCTAAGGCGCTAATTCTAGCAAGCCAGCCCAGACTTCGTACATGAACCCCTATTAAGATTGCATAAAAGTGACTACTTTAATCGGGTGTTCACACTAGGGGTTACACGAACTCTGATCTCATTTCATAGTTAACCCGACAGCATGTGCAACGATAAATACGAATTCATCCGGGCATGCACGTACAATATATGCAATTTACAGATAAATGACATTTAAGAACTTTCATCGTGCTTGTAACGATGCATTGAGTTTACTGCGGCTGTTTTTGAATAAATATGTTTATTTATAACCGAGTTGTGACACTTAAAATATTGGATCTCGATTCCGTTCAAATTCTCAGTGACCCGGCGTATCGGGGCATTTCACAGAAGACAGCACGTTTATGTGAAAGACGAAAGTGCAGGTCACATAATAATTCTACATGTTTTGTTTTCTTTACTTTTTTATCTGTTAGGTGAGTTGGCAGCATAGAACAGAGGAGTCGACGACGCCTCTCTATTTCAACACCGGGACGACGTCTTCTCAAACTTAAGATATCTCTTTACTTCAACGTCGGGGAAGACGTCTTCTCAAACGTTGTGCAGACGTCTCTTCAGCTCAATGCCGGGACGACGTCTTTTCAAAGGTTGTGCAGACGTCTCTTCAGTTCAATGCCGGGACGACGTCCTCTCAAACGTTCTGCAGACGTCTCTTCAGTTCAATGCCGGGACGACGTCTTCTCAAACGTTGTGCAGACGTCTCTTCAGTTCAATGCCGGGACGACGTCTTATCAAACGTCGTGTAGACATCTCTTCAGTTCAACGTCGGGACGTCTTCTGCATACAATCCTTGGACGACGTCTCCCCAAACGCTGTGTCGCCGTCTATAGTCCAACGTGGGGACGACGTCTCCTCAGTATGACATTGTGATGACGACCCCCCGGTCCAACGTTGAGATGACGTCTCCCCAATGTCTAGACGAGGTCTCCTTAGCCAAGCGTCGGGACGAGGTCGTCCGGGGTCTTGATGGACGTTCGGCGCACGACGTGTCCCGCTCACTTGCGGAGTCCCTGGAGGCTGTTCCTGGCGACGAGCGCGTCGTGCTCCTGCAGCACCTCGGCGATGTGGCTGCGGACGGCGTGGGCCCTGTGGCGCTCGTCTGCGCGTACGGGCTGGTCGTCCAGGTACACCAGCTCCGGAAAGTGCGAGATCACATACAACCTGAAACAGGAAAGGAACGTTGGCTGGACGCGCAAATAAAAGCACCGCGCAACATTCTGCTTGTTCCAAGTCACGAATCTAAAAAGTGTAAGCCTGAGATGGGAATGCGAAATTTAATTATAATAGTTGCCAGCCTGCGATACAGAGACGTTCGTAGAATGCTCCGAGTGTGAGTGCAAGTACCATTTCGGTAAATGTGCCGTGAGTAAACAAGAAATCTTTCGCTGGGAAAACCGAGGCCGCTAAAAAGGGCTGGCGGTGCCCAGCCTGCAGGAGTGGTGGATTGCAGGCTGGTGGTGGTGAGGAACATCAGCCTGAACTCGATATGAGAAAGCTTCTCGTATCTATCAACCAGAAGTTGGAAAGCCTCCCCCTTCTGAAAGAGAAGGTAGACAGTATGGAGCTCTCCATACAGTTCATGTCTAAAAGCTTCGAGGAAATCAAACAGAACCTCGATACTCAAAAGACCGAAATCAGAGACCTTAGAAAGAGAGTAACAGAACTGGAAGAGAAGGATGATAAAACTAAACACGTACAGGATCAGCTCCTGCAAGAGGTTAATGAACTCGAATTTCGGAGCAGGCGTCTCAATCTAGAGGTTCATGGGATCCCTGCGGCGCAGGACGAGAATCTGATTACTTCGTTGAATGAGGTTGCTAACAAACTAGAGGTACCTCACCTCATCGAGTCCGACATTGTATCGGTTCATAGGCTACCCGCTAGACAAAAAAAATGTGCCCGGAGTGATTATTCATTTCGCAAGGCAACAGACTAGAGATGCATGGCTTAAGAAAAAAAAAAAAATAAGCTAAAGAACAGTGCCCCGCGATTGTTCATCCAAGAGAACCGGACTCGGCGTAATCGGGAGCTTCTTCGGGCAGCTAAAGAACGCGCCACTGCGAAGAACTACGCTTATGTATGGCATACAAACGGAAAGATTCTTGTCCGAAAAACTGAAGGAGCACGCGCTGTTCACATCAAGTGCAACGATGACCTTGACAATTTGTAGACAACTCGGAGGCGAACTAAGTTTTGACAAAAAATGACTGTGTCACGCCCAGTAGATTGCAGATACTAAGACGATTCATTTTTCAATCAGACATATCAAAGTTAAAATTCACATTTTTCCTTGGTACATTTTAATACCAGGAGCATAAACAATAAACGAGACAATCTAAATTTGTTTCTTGAATCGTTTTGTATAAATTTTGATGCTTTGCTTTGTACGGAAACGTGGATCCCTGAAAAATCGGTGCCCACTCATTTCAGTGGCTATAAATGCACCAGCCTGGGCAGGAAAAATAAAGGAGGAGACGGGGTTGCGATTTATTTAAGAGAGGACATTTTTTGCTATGTGTTAGACGAGTTTTCCGCTATCTGGACAGACGTCGAGTCTCTTGTTGTGGACGCCGGAAGTGTTATTGTTTGTGTTGTTTATAGACCACCGACTGGAGACAAATCTGCGTTTATATCTTACTGTGAGGACTTGCTTGGGTTCCTTGGCTCAACAGCTAAGCCATTTTTTTATAATGGGTGATATAAATATCGATTTACATAAAGAACAAAAGCATGCGTTTGAATTACAAAATGTCTTGTGCACCTTCAGATGTATTAATACGGTAACACTGCCCACCAGGGTGACCTCAGATACGGCTACTTGTCTCGACGTACATATAACTAATTTAAACACCCATGAGGTATCTTCTAGCGTTTTTACACACGACATAAGTGAACACTTACCTATTTTCTGTTAAAACTCAACGTAGTGGTTACAGTTACAGGAAAATAGACGAAGATTCCTTGAGAACGTTTCGTGACCTAATCACTGCCATCGATTGGAACAGTGAGTATGTTGAACACGACCCAAATATCGCGTACGCCAGCTTTTCTAAAAAAAACTTTAAATATGTTATGACACTGCCTTCCCACTTAAACTGATGAGCAAAAGAAAAGGTTGATTGCGCAAACCTTAAATGACCCATGAGTTATACGCTCGGACTAAATAAAAAAATTAAAAATACCATGATTTTCTTAAAAGCAGAGATCAAGATCTGTTATCAGCCTACAAAGAGTACAGAAATAAGCTAACAACTGATTTGAAAAATACTAAACAAGATTATTATCAAGGCCTACTTGTTCGCGTCCCAGAAAAGTATGGGAAGCGGTAAATACCCTCACAAACAGTAGAAATCGCGCCACAGAAATACAATCTGCGATTGTCGATGGCAAGCGTGTGAGCGGGTTGGACTTATATAACGGAATGAACGAGCATTTTGTAAAAGTTGGCGAGTGTACTGCCGATACGCAAGCATATTACGACACACCTAGCACGACGTCCTTAACAAACTCGATAATGTTATCACCAGTCACCCCACAGGAAATAGAACTAATAACAAAAATTAAAAACATTAATCTAGCTGCTGGCATCGACGACATTAAACCAATTCCTATTAAATACGTTTCCCAAGATATTAGCAACGTCCTATCGCACATCATAAACTGCATGTTAGAAACGGGTATACTTCCTGAGCAACTTAAAATTGCTAAAGTTACACCTGTCTACAAAGGGGCGGAGAATACTTACAAAATTTTCGACCAATTTCGGTCTTGCCTATATTCTCTAAATTATTTGAGGGCGTTATACAAAGCAGAATAAACCCATTTCTATCCAAGTATCATGTGATTAACAAATCACAATATGGAATTCAGAAAGGTACATTCACGGAGCAAGCACTCGTAGAGGCAAAGGACAAAATAATATACAATATTGAGAATAACGTATATACACTAGGAATTTTGTTGGACCTAAGTAAAGTGTTTCACACTATACAACACGACATACTGTTCAGAAAACTACATACATAAGGAATACGTGGAATAGCTTTGGCTCTCATAAAAATTATCTTGAAAATCGATCTCAATTTGTTAAAATGAATAACATTGTCTCAAGTACAATGGAAATAAAATGCGGAGTCCCATAAGATTTGCTCTTAGGTCCCCTTCTGTTTCTTTTATATATAAACGATATTACAGTAATCATTTGATCTCATGAACTTATTACGTATGCGGATGACACCAGCGCAGACTCATCCAAAGCCCAGTTAGAACTATTGACAAAGCTATCTTGCCGACCTAGCTACATGGCTCCAAGCGAACAAGCTAAATTTAAATACGAAAAAAACGAAGTACATATTATATTCACCTAAAAACAAACGCGACAGTACCAACTTAGTTATACATTTTAAAGATGAAATTATAGAACAAGTCCACGAACAAATATTTTTGGGAGTTTGGTTTAATCAAGAGCTAAATTGGAATACACACGTGAATAAACTAGGTTCTGAGCTTTCACGGTCAGTTGGATGCCTATATAAAATAGGGAACCTTATACCAACATGGCTAAAGAAAAACCTATATTATTCGCTCTTTTACTCTAGGCTCTGTTATTGTCTTCTAGTGCGGGGCACGACATCGACCACAAACTATAACTCGTTGCTCACACTGCAGAAAAAAAAAATGTTGCGCCTACTTGGAAATTATAAGGGTAAAATACAAGACCTGCACACTGCACCACTTTTTAAAATATATGGCATCTTCAAGGTCAATCAGATATATTATTTTAAGTTATTCCAACTGATTCACAAACAAAAACTATATGTGACGGATTTAAGTGACGTAACGCATGCATACCCTCTTCGACACGCACATAGGCGGCCCCCTCAGACCCGTACAAATTATGGAACACAAACAATGGAATATCAAGTCAGTAAAGTTCTGAATAACATTAAAGACCACATAGATTTTAATAACAATTTTAGTAAATTTAAAAGGGAACTCAACCTCTCAGGACACTCATGGTGGGCAGTGATAACCCCTTATTATCTGAATTTGTATGTAATAACTAGTTGTTTTTCTGGTATATTCTAAAAATAAATATCTTGTTTATTACTAAGCGGTAACTCTGTAAACTGTGTGCTGCTGGAAAGCGAATTCCTTGGTTAGAGTCGCCATGGTTAGAGAAACCATGCTCCATGGTTAGAGAAACCATGGAGCATGGTTTCAACGAAAAACAACGGGCCCTTTTATCTGTTCTTCGTTGAAACCATGCTCCATTGTATTTCTTCTGATTCACGCCACCTGCCAAGCCCGTGCTTTGTCGTTCTGCATTCGTGGCAAGAATCTACCTCAGGAAGTCAAGAGGCTCTTTGGAGGTTTTGAGCCATCAGCTGGGCACAGCACAAGGTTGATGAAGATCCTGCGAGCTGAATGGCAAAGGCAGGCACGCGTCTACAGGGACCTGCTGAGGGCTGTTTTGTGCGACTCTAACCAAGGAAATCGGGACAACCACAGTCTGCGGGAGTTATTCAACATCGAGGAACGCAACACGGAATTCCTTTGGCGGCTGTCACTACAGAGGCTCAGGGCCAGTCTTCCGAAGAGGCAACCGGTGGCCCGAGGGAACGTCCAATCTGTGAGTCAAGTGCCCATCCCGGACGATGTAAGACGAGTTCTCGGTTTTGGTCCGGAATTCGCCGTTGAACCAAAGTTGAGTCCACCAGAACTTATAGGCCTTGTTCTTACAGTTTCGAGACTTGCTCCAGAAGGCGAGGTAGAAAGGTGTATTTCGGAGGGAGTGGACGTGATTGCTCGAAACAAACCAGTGGTGTCTCAAAGTCAGGTTAAAAAAGTGGTGTCGTTTTTAAAAGAACACCGGCTTTCGCTCTTTCCAGCTGACAAGGAGGGAGGATTCGTAGTCTTAACGGAAGCTGAATTTGGCAGCAAAGCCCTTGAGGCGATCTCATCAGTGTTCAATCGAGGAGATGATGTGTCCCGAAAAAAGCTGAGATTAGAGGCAGTGAGACGATGCAAAATGTTGAACCTTCATCGGCTAGCTCAGAGCATCAATACGAATAAAGATGGATGCTTGCAAATTATGGTTAGCGCCAAAACCCACAAAGGACAATGTCCCCTGAGGGTCATAGTATCAGAGATGGGCTCATGGCAGAAGCCGGTCGCGCTTTTTCTCCAAGACAAATAGGAAGTTTTAGGCTTTAACGATCCATTCATAGTAAGAAATTCTGACGATATTTTAGATTTCTTAAAATATAACTCCGACAAAGGATTTTCAGCCTGTTCATTTGATATTAAAGATTTATATTATTCCCTGCCGCACGACAAGTTATTAACATCATTGGAACAATGTATCGATCACTTTGGTACAGTGGCCTTCCAGAATCAAATCGGCATGACGGAAAAGAGCTTCATTGAAATGCTCTCGTTTTATCTTAAATCGACGTTTGTGGAATGGAATGACGGGGTCTATATACAAAAACAAGGGGTATGCATTGGATTATGCTTGGCACCGATCCTCAGTAACATATTTTTAGCCCATCAGGACAAAGTTCTTTTTGAGCACTTTAATGAAGGAAATGATTTTAATAAAATCAAAGTTTTTAGATTTGCGGGTGATTTCTTAGTTCTGTTCAACCATGGGCCTGCAGAATTCCAGTGGAAAGTGGATGACCTCTTTACTGTTTTTAAAAACGTCTTACACCCCCTCGTACTAACCCAGGAACTACCGGTAGATGGTGTGTTGCAGTTCCTTGACGTCAGACTCACCTTTTCTGAACGACATGTGTGTTGGATGTACAGTGCTAATCACACTTGTCTATAACGCGCGAGCGTGCGGCTTTCTCCGGGGAGCGCTAGACTGGTGGCATTCGCGGAAACTAAGCTAGTCACGTGGCGCAACATGGAACGGCCCGCTCGAGGGGTGTCCTGCCCACTCTATCAGCTGGCGGCGAGCGCGGAAGGCTGCTCGTACGCTTTTTACAAACATCATTGCTCGAACAATAAAAAAACTAAAGCATGAAGGCGTATCAACGATGTCGTCATCTAAAAACAAGAATGTATCATAAAGCATTTTACTGTTATCGCTTATCAAGCTGATAGAGTGGGCCGAACACCCCTCGAGCGGTCCGTTCCATGTTGCGCCACGTGACTAGCTTAGTTTCCGGGAATGCCACGTCTAGCACTTTCCGGAGAAAGCCGCACGCTCGCGCGTTGTGGACAAGTGTGATTAGCACTGTACCACCCTAGAGCCCAAAAACCCCTGTTGCCGTACAGTTCATCTCATTCGAAACTGATCAAAAGGAGTATTGCCAATACGTGCGTATTAAACGTCCTAAAAAAAAAAATTATGCCACCATGTGATGTCAGAAAGCCTGGGCACGCAGTATAGGCGGTTGTTGGCAGCTGGCTTCCCGAAGAATGTAGTGGTGTCAGTTGCGGAGATCGTATTGAAAAGATTGCGTAGTGAAGCTTGCCCTCGCCCAACGGTTCTCAGAGATAAACAAAAGGTCGCGGTGAAACCGTACATTCACAAAACGGCGCATGGCCTGAAAAGGTGGCCAATAGAAGGAACGTAAAAGTAGTGTTTTCCGCACCAAACAAACTTAGTAGATTATGTAGGATGACAGATCCTTTTCGCAAGGTTCCTTCTGGCTGTGCGGTGAAACACAGGAATCCCTTCGTGGAATGTGCGAAGGAAGTAGTGTATCAGATCCGCTTAACATGCGGAAACAAGCATATAGACCAACTCAACTCTCTGACGTCACGCCGCTGCGGTGGCGCTGCTGTCAGCACTGGGCATGCGCAGGCGATTCGCCTAGACCGAATCTGGTTTCTGCGCGCGCGCAGTGCCCTCGCCTGGTGGGCAAACGCGGGCTTGTTTGTAAACAATGTGTCGGTCGATAGGTCAGACCGGTAGGTGTATGGATGATAGGCTAAGGGAACACAAACTTAAAGTAGAAAATTATCGGGACGGTCATCTGTCCGATCATTGTCAAAGCTGCAAGTGTGAGCCGTTGTTTTCCGAGTGCAAGATTCTGGCGAGGCACAAGGAAAAAACTGTGAGGGAGATAGACGAGGTAGATGAGATTAAGAAGGGTGGGGCAGCATGTGTCAGCGTGGCCTCAATTGATCTACTTGACAAGGAACGCGCCATCAGCATCATGGTTGGCTAGTGATGGGGTGATATCAGAATCACGGATGGTATATAAGTGACGATTCATGTAATAAAATCAGTCGTTAGTTCCGCACTGTGGTGTCTGATTCTCGTCTTTGTGTCCTTGTGTTTTGAGCGCTAAAATGTATTCCAAAACCAACTAGCCCAACAATCTACACTTTTGAAGTTTTGAAGAGACTGACTATTTTGACGGGACAGGAATTTAAACTTGGTGATTTAGATAGTACAACCGACTTGCTTTTTGGAAGAAAAATGGCAGATTTTGTTTTATTAATGTTTATTTTTAAAGAGTTACTATCACATCAGGATTTTATCTTGAATAAAGTCAGGTTAGCCATATCTATTAAACCATCACTTGGTTCGGAAGAAAAAAAATGTGCTTGTAATATTTACGTAGCAGACAAATTTCGCTTTCTTATTAACGTTAACAATGTCGTTTACGTGAAGGTTAAAAAATGGTCCTCAAATACTTCCTTGTGAAACACGTGACGTGACAGATTTAATTCTCGAAGAGTTGTTCATGCATATATGTTGTTCACGATAATGAACCCATCCTAAAGCCTCTTGATAAAGGCGTATTTTACAAGTACACCAACCATTGTTGTGGAGAAAACTACTTTACAAATAGCTTTTTCCACAACCTGTAAAAAAAAAAAAAAGCCTTTATCAAGGGGTTTAGGTATTAGATCTAACTAGCCTGCAAATTCCTCCAATAGACCAATTTTACCAGTCAGTTTGGCTATGTTGCCGCAATGCATCGAGGGAACTTTGGTCTTTCTGCACGTGCACGAACCTCGCTGGAGCTCTTCGCGTGCAGAGCACGAAACGGCACGAGGCAACTCGAGCAATGCCACCTGCTTCTTGCGACCTAAATATATGGCGGCTTCACGCATGCGCCAAACGCTTGGTGAGATCGGTCTCACGGTGAGATCAGGGTGTCTTGTTCGAACGAGTTGAAGCGCCGTAGGAGGGGTGAGGTCACAGCAATCCCACCGAGCTGCGGTGGGAGGGAGAAATTACCCCCAAATGTGGAGGTAGAAAGCGCGCCTTTTCATCCTAGCCCGGCCGTGGCCGTAGCAAAAGAATTCAGCACGTGCTCCTGTTTTCGTGGCGGCTCTGCGATATTGCTTCCAGACTCTGGCATATTCAAGTGGTTTATCATTACCTTAAGCATGATGGCAAGCTAACTCACAAGCTTTGTAGATACCTATTGAATCTTATTGCATACTCGAGTACAAATTGTGTGTATGTTCATACAGCCGGAAGTTAGTCTGCCATAGTGGACGTCTGTTGTCTCAGCTGTAGATGAGCAATTTAGCCAGTGCAGTACAACCGCTAGCCGGGTCTTTAACGTGCACCACACAGTATAGTGATGCACGACAGCACGACGGTACGATGCTCATCCAGATCGAAAGGGGTAGGTGTGGGGACTGAACTAATCGAGTACAGTATCCTTACATTTTATTATCCCGTTTATTTCATTTTTTCCTAAATTCAGTTCGTGCAACAGTGGCGAGAGATGAAATATTTAGCCGACTCACTGCAATTTGACAATATCTAAATAACTAAAGAAGACGATACTTATATCACCTTTCCTTTGTGATAAGCTATGCCATTATATTTTGGACATTTCCCTTTCAGCACTTTCTATACCATGCGTTTGCTTGCGGTTGCGACAATTCAGGCTTTGAAGTAACTCTAACCACCAGTTGCTGAGAGTTAGACTACACGGAGACGAAGATAAGCTCGTGGCTATAACTTTTCCCGTCAGTCGCTAAGAATTAAACCACAGGCGAAAATCGCGTCCTCAAAAATCACGTATAAAAAAAAAAAAACAGGACATATTTTACTTTGTTTTGGTGCGCGCTGCTACCAATACAAGAGTCGCAACAGTTTATATATTGGGAGAGTTATTTTCAAAGATGCCAACTGTCCACCACAGCTGGGGGTCTGGCAACTGTAAAATGGTACCTTCCCTCCGCCATCCTTTGTAGCTGACACATAACAAACAATGAGCGTTTCCCGAAAAACGCCACCTTGGTTATCGCGAAGTCGGCTTGTTCTTATGGGTTCCAAGCTCAGTCGGTTGGCCATAGTCTCTCAGTATAGACCTATTTCACAAGGCGCCGCCATCTTGAAATGCCGTCACTTCCAGTATGGGTGAAAACACTTTTGCCGTCGCCACGCCAATAGAATGCATTTAGGTATAAGCGTAACCGTCACCCATTCTCGTTTTGTCTCCCTTTATTTATATTTTTACTATTTGCAGGTTGAACTGCTTTATTATTTTTTTCGTCGGACTCGACGCAAGTGTTTGAATCGCCCTTTAACCATGACACGCATCTAAGCAAAAACCACGTTGCGTCGCGTCGCCCAGTGGCGTAACCGTAGCAACCGCCAGCCACCATTGTTGACCTCCCCTTGTCTTAGCGAGATGCCGATCCACTGAAGCGGTCGTTGACGAGCCTCCACATAGTCCAATGCTGGGGATAAGGACACGGCAGAATCTAGAATGGCAATAGCTTGTCCTGCTGTTGTAATGATGAGGTAAAGTGAACGGAATAAAGGGTGATTCACACATTTGCGCCGAGCCCTGACGAGTGCAACCGCAACGGCTTGCGACGTACGGGTCGCTATGGCAACAGTTGCGTCAGCTCTAACAAAACCGTTTTTTATCCCGTTTTGTTGGAGCTGACGCAGCTGTTGCCATACCAACCCGTACGTCGCAAGCCGTTGCAGTCGCACTCGTCGAACTCACGCAAGTTTGTGAACCTACCTTAAAGCCGGGGTCACACACCATACAAAAGACAGCCTGCAAACACAGGTCACCGCAATATCCGTGGTTCGAATGCCGCGTGCCCAAGTTGCGCGTGCCCAAGTGAATGCCATGCGGCATTCGAAGCACGGATCTCGCGGTGACTCGCCTTCGAATTCCTTTGCGGACTGTCTTTTGTATGATGTATAAGCAGTGCGATCCCGGCTTAAATTAAAACGAAAACTGAAGGTCGGTTATGGCGGTGCCCCTAGGCAACTGCTGCAAAGCTTCTTATAAACGCTTTGCAGTAGCTGTGTATGGGCGCCGCCATTTCAATGTCGCGCCGCCACGTCAAAGCGTCAGCGACGGTTGCTATGGTTACGTCGCTCGGCGGCGCGACGCGGCGCAGTTTTTGCTCGGATGTGCGGTGCGGGCGTCGTTCACCTGTAGTTTGCGTTCTGCTGCGTGGTGCCGCCGTTGAGGTAGGAGGGCGCCAGCTCGTTGCCCATGAGGCAGAGGACCCGCAGGCCCGGGCAGCTGCGCGCCAAGCCCGGCACGAAGAGCGTGGCGTTGAGGAGCCGGTTGAAGTTGAGCCAGAGCACCCGCAGCCGGGGCAGCACGGGCAGCGCCGACAGGCAGTCCAGCCGGTTGTGGTCCAGGATCACCGTGTGCAGGCACTCGAAGTGCGACAGGAACCGGACGTCCCTGCCAATGTCACGGCGTGCTTCACCTTCTCCACACCGTCTCACTGTATTATGCAGATTCACAATCCGCCATTTTGTTGTTCCATGTCAGCGTGAACTGTTTGAGCCTGTGACGTGAATACATGTAATGCTCGCCTTAGGCCCTCGCCAGAGAGCTCGTAACAACAGAATGATGGACGAAATGGACCCTTTTCAAAAGTCCATCGAGCAACATTGGTGGTGACCATTGCTTGGACACGAGGCGCGTGATTGGATCCGAGTCCTCGCCGAACGCTGACGTCAGCACTCGTGTCCAATCCGAGTTTAGCCGAGTATATGCTCAGAATAGGTGATCAAGCAATGGCGGACAGGCGTTGGCGCGGAATTTTGAGAAGGGTCCATTACGTCCGTGAACAGAACCGATACTTATCAAAGACAGTAAAGTGAGGGCATAGCGCGATGGTATTTTCTCGCTTCGTACGAGTCATCACGCAAGACACGGTGCCTCCTATGCAACACGCTCGCAGCTTTGCGTTACACATTGTTGTCCTGCGCGTGAATCTGGGGATGGAGTATAGGCGATTCCTGCAGCGAAACGTGTTCACGTCGTTTCAATATGTTTCGAAACAACCGGGCGCTTTCAGATTTTGGTGCGGTCAGGGTTAGGCAGCTGTGTCTATTCTCTCATCTACCTGCTGCATACATCGTGCAAAAAGAAGTCTTTAGAGGCACCGTCTGAGGCTCTTTCTCGTACGACGGTCACACCGGTCGTACGAAACCCGTCTGGAGACATGTTCCAAGCATGTATGACGCAAACATGCTTAGAACATGCTTGATGCGTGCCCACAGATAATTCGCAACTTTCAGCGATGGTGGTACCGCGTTGTGAGAATCGCGCACCCTAGCTCCTGGATGATTGGCCTCATAATAAATGGGCTTGCCTACACCTTCCTGGCGTGAACAAATAACGTAAGGCTCTAATACTGCCTCGTATATAGTAAAACTATAATTACTTACGCGTCGCAGACCCAGCCTCGTACCGCTGTTCTACGACGATCATCCAGATAACAGCCATTTTGATAGGCACCACTGCGCCCCCTATAGGTCGTGAAAGTTGCGAATGCTATCATCACATGTCTGCAGCAAACACTCTGTCTTCTGCATGAAGTACACGAGCAATGGGACTTTGGCTTAAAACAGGGGCCACAAATTCAAACGCGAGTCACCGCGAGATCCGTGCTTCGAATGCCGCGTTGCAATGAGCTCAAGGAGGAAACTTTGCAATCGGAATTCGAACCACGGATATTGCGGTCACTCGTGTTTGCAGACCGTCTTTTGTAGGATGCATGAGCAGTGGGACCCCGGCTTCGAGAAATAAAACGCAGAGAGCGGAAGTGTTGATGAGGAAACATCGGCCGTCTCCTAGCTTTTTCCTCATACTTTCAACATGGCGGCACCCGGCGGCTGTGCTCAGGGCGTTGAGAGGACGGAAAAGGGGAGGACGGCTCGGAAGACTAATTTTTCGGTGCCGGATAACCTCTCGGATAACCTCATGCAGAATCTTTGCTGGTTGGCCGGATGGCACGTGCGCGTGCCCGCGAACGGCAAGAAGGAAATCAAGAAAGTTAAACGGCACTTCCTATTTGAAGTCATCCGAAAAGTCAAGGACTGCACCATTTCGCTAACTACGTCATAAATTCGGGCGGACGTTTCAGATCAAGCTTACTGAAAACATTTTTTTCTTTTTTCACAAATGCGCAATTCTGAAGCTTGATATTTTTAGGGTGATCATTCGAAATCATTTTCAATCGTTTACAACAATATTAAAACAAATATCGATGTTGGGGTTGTCAGTCTTTAAGCGTCCGAGGCATCAAAAGTGCCAAAATAGGCGGGACCGTTATTCGAGACAGCATAGAATATGCACAGCAGGGGAAAGAGCGGTAACGCCGACCTGCACGGAATATTTGCACGTTTCTTGGCACTGACAAAAATACGAAAGGCTGCGTGTTTATTGCAACTATAAATTTTGACGGTTTGATTAACGCGATTTTGATGCGAGTTACCTTGCAAAATATACTCATCATCAGTATAACGTTTGACTTGGATATTTTTGTAAAAATTTACCAAAAGGTAAAAGCACTTCTTTTATTTATTTATTTATTTTTTGCTTGACGTTTGGTTTGTTTTGTCAAAGCCTGGCATGCGCCAAACACTACGTTTGGGTCACCGTGTTTTTTTTTTCGTTCATGTTGATGTTTTTTGTATGGGTCAGTGTAACCATTACCGATGTGGCAGAGGGTCTCAACAACTTCGTCGTTGTTGAAACTCTCTTAAGCGCCGTTCACATATATGCGACCGAGTAAGACCGAGAGAGACCAGTCCGGTTTTTAAGCCTCTTGCGACGTCTTAGGACCGGATGCGCTGCAGCGGAGCTGGTCCTAAGAAGTCGCAAGAGGCTTAAAAACCGGTCTGGTCTCTCTCGGTCTTACTCGGTCGCAAGAGTGTGAACGGGCCTTTAAGGCACGTTCACACACGTGCAACCGAGTAAGACCGAGAGAGACAAGACTGGTCTTTAAGCCTCTTGCGACGTCGTAGGACTAGCTCCGCAGCAGCGCACCCGGTCCTAAGACGTCGCAAGACGCTTAAAAACCGGTCTGGTCTCTCTCGGTCTTACTCGGTTGCAGATCTGTGAACGAGCCTTTAGAGCGGCGACGTTTAAGCAATATATGAAACAGCGCGCCAAACAACGAAGACGAGCGAGAGGTTCAACTCTCCGCCTTCCCTATCGGGTTTCCTATTCCAAGTGTGCCTTATCAATAATCATTTAAGAGCTGCCCCATATCTCTATTTGTCGTGTCAAATCTCCGTTGGGGTTCTAACTTTCGTCCTCGACCAATCTCAAGAGAAACAGGTTTCGCGCCCTACATTCGGACTAAGTCTGTATAATTCCATTCGAACGTCTAAATTGTGTCCAATAATGTGCAAGGGCATACTATACTTTTACTATTGGAGGTTTCAATACTCATCATCATCATCAATACCAAAAATCATTTGTGTTATAAAACTAGCTGGCAAACTGACATAAGTGATAACCAGATAAGAATAAATTGCTGAAAAAAAAAAAGAAGCTTTCACGGAAAACAAAAGGGGAGAGTCAAACAATGTGTGGGGATATCACTTGTTTGTTGCAAAATACACAATCTACCAAGGTCCCAGATTTCCTCGAGGGCTCTCTTTAACCGACGTAGATGATAAGAATAGAAAGAAAATATATTCATTGTACCCTGTTCAGTTTTTACACGGACAGAAAAGGGTCCTTTAGTTATAAAAGTACTCGGAGCAAAGAGGCCAAACTAAAAGAAAACAATACAGAAAAGCGCGACTTTTACAAAAAATAAACACGAAAGACACGGGATCCGAAGTGCTACCTTGCCAACATTGATTAATTTAATGTATTAACGTAATTATTATATGATGAAACCACCTTAAGAGAGTTGTGCGAATGCTCCTAGCACAGCGAAGCTTAGCCGTTGCAATGCTGTGTAGCCCCTAAATCTAATAAATTATCATTGAAACTCGGTTTCACGATCGAGCTACAACAAACTTCCTTAGACAATACCATTTTAAGCCTCTTAATACTGCTGCGCAACCGGTCCTAAGACGTCAGAAGAGGTTTAGAAACCGGTCTTGTCTCAGTCAGTCCCCCCCGTAGTCAAACGCGAGGCTAAAAACCGGTTTAAAGCCCTTAGTGACGACTTGTACGACCGGCTCCGCAGCAACGCAGCCGGTCCTAAGCCGTCACAACGGGCTTAAGCGCCGTTCACACACTTGCAGCCGAGTAGGACAGTAGGGCCAAGAGAGACAAGACCGGTTTTTAAAGGCCCGTTCCCACACGTGCACCGAGAGAGACAAGACCGTGTTTTAAGCCTTTACGACGGCGTAGAACCTGCTGCTTACGACGGAGTATACGTAGGACCAACCGGTCGTGTTGAAGTCGGTCGTAGACGACCGACTCGGGCACAATCGGTTTTTAAGCCGCTTACGACCTCCACCGCCGCTGCGCCGCCCGTCGTACCAGTCCCAAGCGGGTTAAAAACCGGTTGTGTCGGAGTTGGTCGCAGTTGGTCGCAAGTGCTTGAACCAGCCTTTAGCTACCCATGTGAACAGAAAATTACAGTCGACATGACAGGTTAAAGGGATACTGAACCAAAGAATTTAGTGTCCATAATAAGTGGCGCACGTTCTTTCCACGAGCCAGCAGCCGCCGGTGTGCGCGAGCACAGGCAACAAAAATGACGTCAAAGATCTCCATTCGCGCTTAAGAGGACAGTGAAATGCATGGGCTTCGGGCCAAAGGAGAATAAAGACAGGCTTTTCATCTCTACAAGTGAAAGCTACGTGCTTGTTAGACCAATTAATCGCTTACATTTTACACCAGACACCACTGTGTAGATGAAAAACTTGTCTTTATTCACCTTTGGCCCGAAGCCCATACATTTCACTGTCATGTTACCCGCGAATGGAGGTCTTTGACGTCATTTTTGTTGCATGTGCTCGCGCACACCGGCGGCTGCTGGCTGGTGGGAAGAACGTGCGCCACTTATTATGGACACTAAATTGCTTGGTTCAGTATCCCTTTAAGAGTTTAGGGAAGATCCTCCCACCTCTTCACACTTTAGCGAAGGTACGCTCGGCTGACGTAACTGAACGCCGCGTCAGCGTTCGGGTGGAGTTCGTGTTCTCCGGTCGCCCGAAGGGGAGGAGGGCCCTTTTGTTACCACTCCGGCTACTTGAACAATGCAGCATTCACGGTGCATATGCTCAGCACAAAATTCGAAGTGAGTGGGTAAAGCTCACATTTTCTGACGACTGCTTTTGGGAGAGATCCGATACTAACAATAAACGTCATTTCGTTTATTGTTCGTATTTTTACGTTACACTGAGCCCCGCGCTTTATTGAAGAAGATGACGTAGACATGCCCACAAGGCCTGTGGGCATGTCCCCAGGCCTTGTATTGGGTAAACACCAAGGTGTTGGGACAACCAACGGGTTCAATCGCCTCGCCAATAGGTTACTCGCGTGATCGATTCGATTTTACTCATGCCATAAAGCTGTATTCGCAACTAAGAAACGACGAGGCTATCACAGCCCCTTAGACGTTACAGCTTCAAAACAGGGCAAGCTGACTTTTACGAATGCACATGTGACGTAATTCGGTGCCCACGTCACTTTGGTGCGCCGCAGCCGTAGGACCCCAAGTCACACCGGCAGGCGTCACCAAAGCAATAAAAGTTAAAAAGGAAATGGCCTTATTTAAATATCCATATGAAATTGATCAGACTATAAAAAAAAAAAATATTGGGCATCAATAAGATGCTCATTCTATCTCGACGCCTGCGTTCAGCTTTAGTTCATCAGGCCTCTTGGACACGGGGGAAAACACGGATGTAAACAAAGTTCCTTCATTCACAGGAAAACATGGACTATTAGTGCGTACGTACTTCAATTGGTTGTGGCTCAAGTCCAAAACCTCGACGTCGGACGTGTATTTCTCGATGAGGCTGTACGGCACGACGGTCAGATCTTCGTAAGCCAAACTCAACTGCTTCTTTTGCTGTTGCCCCACCGGAGACGAGTTAGCCCTAGACACGGACACGGCCTGTGCGGCGCACATGTCGACACAATCATCCGGAGCACCGAAGCACACCAAAATCCCGATGGAAGACGTCGATGTTTCCTCAACTCCGCTTTCACTGAGCCGCGCTGCTTACACTTTCGATTGTCGCGAAACTTTGCTCCGTGTCCTTCAGGAGTTTGGGTGCCAGCGTATCCGAAAATCAATATTGGTGATGATTCGTTCGCGGCGCAGACGTTACCAAAGCGATAAATGTATCTCCGGCGGCTGATCCGAAACGGGTGACGACGGCAGCGGCCCTCGCGTGCGCTCTATGAGAGCCTAGCTTTAACAGAGGCACCAACTTCAGCCCCGGATGGCGCGCGCAATAGAATGGCGGACGCCTTTTGCGCTGATTTGTGCGCGTGCGTTTCGTCGTCGCGTGATGAGGGACGGAGGCGCTTCCACAAGATGGACGCTTTCATCACCTCTTCGCAGTTCGTGCTGCAAAGGCGGCCTATAAACCACGTGACCCCAACCGAGCAGTTGAAAGCCCTCTCAAGTCTAGACACACTATACGCGGACTGATAACCGGGAAATGGGAGAGTCGGGGGAGAGGAAAGATAAGGGCGACGTGCCGCGGCCAAACAGCGCTCGAGGACATTCGACATGGTCGTTCCGGCGCGGGTCGCTTCGGTGGGAGGCGCCGTGATGAACAATCGTTAGAAATGTCCGCGTGGCCAGCATGATTGATTGTCTGTCGGTGGTGTCATCGCTCGTTTAACTGGATAAGCCTTCCTTATCGAGTGAGAGCGAGGCACGCGGGCGGACGACGGCCCCGCGCGCGTTTTCCTTTGTTGCTGGTACAGCTCCGGCACGAAATATCAGCAGCACGCAGATACCGCATTTTTGCTCCACGATGAACCACAGCGGGCGATACGAGCAATCCCAGCCAATCTAGCGTATCACGTGACCTTATATAGGCGCGCCGCTGCACCTCTTTCGAAGGTCACGTGACACGCACACGGCATTGGGTTGGGATCCGATGTTTCGTGCGTCCTGCAATCCATCGTAAGGTAAAACAAACTATTGTAATACTTTTTTTTTAATGTTCTCCTTTTGAACATATGCGTGTCACACAAAAGGCATAAAGCTTTTTTTTTTTTTTTTTTTTAGAGCGCAGCTCTTAGGCACCCGTTTCCTGCTTGAGCGGCGTCGGCGTAACCGCGAGGTCACGTGACGCCCCCCCCCCCCCCCGGTCACGTGACCCCCCCCCACTTGAGGAGGAGGCGGAGGAGAAGGAGGGGGAGGAGGAGTAGCAGGCAGGATCACGAGGTGAAGAGGAGGGAGGAGGGGTATACCCTCCCCTCAGTACCCTTCCCTCCTCCTCCTCAAGAGCTGTGCTCGAATTCGGTCTTGCAGGGCTTTCAATTTTTTGTTAGCAGGCAGCTTACATTTGTGGGGCACGGCACATTATCGGCAAAAAGGGCATCTTTTGATGCCCATACATCGTTTCCTTCTCAACTTCCTTGTTGTTGTTTTTTTCAAACTGGACGGGAGGCGCCATTTTTAAGGAAGCAAGCAAGAAAAGGAATATCTACAGATTTCGGATGATCCGCTTATTCGCGCCGAGGATTAATTTAAATTTTAGGCAACATTTAGCCTTCTGGGGAGTTCGCATGGAGGGATCGGTGGCCGACGCTTGCACTGTAGTAAAAGCTAGCGCTGCAAACTCAGAGAAGAGCATGAGCGCAAACCCCAGTCCCGATTAACTCGACAACAGCGGGCATTGTACCGGCGTGCATTCGTGTAATCGTCCTACAGCATCATTCACTTTAAAAGAATCCCCAGGTTGGTAGCTGCATGTGTTGGCGAAATTGCCTCTTAGCAGATGCCACTTTAAAGGGGCGGTGCAACGATTTTCAGACTTTGGCAAATTAACTGCGGAAATTAATCTGCGTCACCTATGGAACGAAAAACCGAAAACCACATTTTCTTGCGAGCGCTAGTTCTTGTTTAAAAAAAATGAAACAAATGGAAGGTCCAAGTGCCTCAACTCTCCGCGCCGACTTTCGAGTGACGTACTCTGGGGGTTTACGTGGCTTCCCCTCGGGCCCTCTCTTCAGAGACCCCAGCCGCTTCCTCCGCGATTGTCGACTTTCAAAGGATTAGCGTCGTCGAAGGTCGCGGCGCGCGATGGACACAAAGGACGGATCGCCACGGGGCTGACTGCGAGTGTAGCAGCGGAGGGGGACAGGGTTTGTTGACTTCCGCGTACCCCCAGAGACGCTGTCATTTTAGTTCCCGTAGCCACCACAGGCGGCTGCAGATCGGCAATAATTCGTTTTTTGCCTTGCGATTACGCAGCAGAATGGAAGTTTTTCGAAGAAAGGTGACGCGTTTTTGGTCACTGGAGCTTGGATAAACAATATAAAAAATGCAAACTGGCAATAAGGCAGACTACTTCCCCTTTTCACCCTCCGTCGCATGGGCGCTGCCATCTTGGAATAACGTGACGCGGCCGCCATAAGGTGGCTCCATATTGTCGCTCCTCTCTCCACTCCGCGCCCGTGGCGAAGGCGTTGTATTCGTGTTGTTCGCCGCGTTTTAAAGCCCTTTTTGCCCTGATTTGTGAAGTGTAGCCTGATACTTATTGTTACTACCTAGCTGCATGCCATATCATCATGTGCTCAGCGTCTGCACTTGATTTTATGGCACGTTTTGACTATTTGCACCGTCGGCATAGCGGGTACGTGTGAGGAAAGGAATCAGCGTAGCATTGGCGCACATTCAGTACGTAGATGACTCCAAGACACACGACGGTTGAAAGGCCACTTATTTATGATAGCGCAAATTTGCTAAGGGATAGTGGTTCAGTGATAGCTGCGCGGTTAGAAACGCAATGTTTATTTATGAACACGCATTTATGATCTTAAAGAAGAAGGCAAATATAGTTAACGCAAGGACTCACTGTGTGTTTCTTGAAAGCATCGTGCACTTCCTCCATAACAAACTAAAAACAGTTGATGTTGATTATATGAGGGAATCAGTTTTGGCGGCATAGACATTCGCTTGTACTGTTAATTCGTGAATTTAAATAAACCATATATACTTTGCTAGGTCTCATGTCTGCGTGGTCATTAAAATTTCTTACGATATCAAATTTAATTAATTTGTTTAGACACAAAAAGGTTGCGCTCCCCGGGCGAAAAACGTCTCAAAGACGGCTTGTGAGTGCCTGATAGAAGCGTCCGAGGTACTCAATATGTGACGTCCGAAAATAAGCCGTCTGCATGGAAATCACTCGAGTGCCGCGTTGTCGATGCCGGATTTACTCTCGACGCCACTGAAAGTAAAAAGCGTACTAGTACCTCTTCAAATCAATAAAGATCTGTCTACAGAAATTCATGAAGGCATTTGACTTAAACCAAGCTTGCTGGAGGTCAATCCTCTTGCGCCGTTTAATTTTATTCCGCAATTTAAACGAAAGACGGACGCCAGACTTCAATTGACGGGTTTGTTCCTTATTTCATATTCTCAATACGTTGTAAGGAAATTTCCGTATAACAAATAGTTTCCTAAGGTCAACATTGTGAAATGCTGCTAATGAATACTTTACCAGGGTTGGAGTTGAAAAAAATGTCCTACTTGGCCTAGGAAGCACCATCGAAACATCTCTGGAGTACTTAATCAAAAAAAAAAAAAAAAAAAAACAATATTGCTTTTTTTTTTTTTGCATTCAACGCGTCATTGCAGGGGGTTTTCCGGTAGGCAATTTTCACACAACGTTGGTGTCTATAGAAAAACGAACAGTGAGCACTACACTTGCGAGTTCATCTGTTCTTCGCGATTCAGCACATTGTTAGTCAGGTCATCTACCTGCTTTTTCACCGTGCCTCTACGCATCAGTATCTTCATTCATTCATTTTTATAGAAACTAGTATCAGCGGCTACGTCCAGTACGGCCGTAGACATCGCTAACTCTCCCCCGGAATCATTTTAGTCGTTTCACCACCGAACTTGGTCAAACGAGGAACATGATCAGATGAAGGTGTTCGTTAAAACGTCCACAATTTAGGCTCGTAACTACGTCTTAGTTCTCAAGGTTGCCCATGATCACTGTATCATTGCTTCTGTACCACAAGGGATACATTTATATAAAAAAAGCGAAAGCGACATAACACAGCTGCGAGCCGGCTGAAACCGAAACCAGCCAAATTGAAGCCACTTTATGGTATGTGTATGTATTAATGCATTTATGCGGCACTTGATCTTTGCAATGAGCGTCTATAAAACAGACACGCCCCCCTCCCCACCCCCCAAAAAAAAAAAATAAAAGAAAGGAAAAATTAGCAACAACGGATTACTGTTATTTTTTTAGTTTCACAGGTGGACCGCCCACCAAGCCTCGCGCCTCCGCTACATGCATTGCACAGCGTGTCCGTTACGTTGGCGTCATATCTTCTGTGCAGAGAGGAACGCAAGGCACAACCGCGGACCTCGGCGAGGAGGCGACTCCCCAACGTATTTCCACACCAGTGGATAGGAGCGATGTCGGTCTTGTAGGACGCGTAGAGGTGCAAACTTGAATGATCTTGCATGTCTGCCCCTCCAGTGGTCTGCCTTGACAGTCTTCCTCTCGACGTCAGCCTCGCCGTAGCTTTGCTCGTCCCGAGACGAACTACGTCACGATTGCGTTGGATGTCACATGCTCTCCGCTGGCTGTTCTCCGAGCGCTTGCCAGAGTGGGCCGTTTATAACAAAAAATACAGCCACCAAACTCAAAATACAAACGTTCGATTGTCATTTACGTATATTGTGGATCATATTCAACCTATTTTTGAACACGACGGGTATATTTCAAATTTCATGGAAGTATCCCTTTAATACTAATCTCCTCTCGGTAGGAAGTTACTCTCGGACCTTGAGCTCGAGAGTAACTCAGCATCCATGAGAGTAACTGTAGCGAGAACTAAAAACTGTGGCGAAAGATGGCGCCCCAATGCGAGCGTATCTAAAGCCCCTGTCTGTATGTGGGAAAAGTGGCGCATTCTCTTCCCTCTTCCTCCAAAAAAGCCTCCTTACCTCACCTCTAACTTCCGGTTTGCGACAGAGGCGCCCTCTGGATGTTCCCAACGAGATCAGTGTTCCCAACCGTCTCGACGTCTCGGTCAGATGCAGGGTGTATGATAGACAGGTGGGGAAACGGCCCATAGAAGCCTACCGCAGCGCCTTGACCGGATTGTGTACTCGTCTGCTTGCGGGTACCCCCGATATGCGACAGATGGCGCTGCGTCGAGAAGAAAAAAAATCGGAATCGGATTTGCATGGAACTATAGGAGAGTGCGCAAAATAAACCGAGAGCACAACAGCCCTCCACTGAAAATCCACGAGAAACCATCTCCGTCAGTTTAGCCCAATGGTCTCAAACTCATTTGAGTGTGGGGGCCAGATAGCCCACACCTGAGAGGTCGGGGGCCACCGTAAGACTAGGGGGGGGGGGGGGGGGGTTCAAAAGATTTCAGAGAGACATCGTGCTTTATGCTTTTCGTAAACTCACAGGTTTTTACAGTGAAACCATTAGATTTGATTTGTTTATATGACTACTTTGGGCCCTGACCTGGTGTGATAGCAATAATTTAGATGACACTGTCCCGCCAACGTGCTGGCATTTTTAATAGAATAAGAAACCAAGTACACTCTCGTTTCCGTTGCTCAATTCCCTCAGGGATTAACCAAGCTCAACGTGTCTCTAAAAAAACAATCATTTAATTTGACAGTTATTGCTTTCCTGACAATTTTTATTAGAACCCTCTGAACAAATACTTGTCCTTTAATGGCTATATATGTTTTAAGACGAGAATCCAGAGCTCGTAGCTTTATCTTTGGCAGTTGCTCCTGCTGATCGATATTTCGCGCAGCCGAGATGCATCCTTCAACGAAGAGCGCGAGCGGAATCGGTGTACATTACAAAAAACTGGGAAGCAAAAAGTAAAGTGAAACAAAGGGAAAATGAACGCAGATAAGTATAAGCCATGTGAATTCGTTAAAAGCGAAAAAAAAAAATTTTTTTTTTTTTTTTTTTGAGCGAAATTGAATTGGCGAGATGAGATCACTACGGCGCATGCCGTTTTAAGCTCTCGAGACATGGGAACCGGAACTCGTAGCTGGTGGTTGCCTGCGGGCCGCGTCCCAGCGAGTCGCGGGCCGCATGCGGCCCGCGGGCCGCGTGTTTGAGACCCCTGGTTTAGCCGGTCGCCACCGGTCGCCCACCCGGAGTGAGAGTTCGCGGTGCTCCACATAGATGGCGCCACAAAAAAAGAGAAAACCGAGGGGGACACAATCCGGTCGCTCATTTGGCTCTCGTTTCCCCACCTGTCTATCTTACACCCTGGTCAGATGGAACGACGCGATGACGCTCGTGTGGACTTCTCTCGTCATATAAGTGTGGCAATGCCTTCATTTAGAGCCCGCATTCGCATCCGACCGCCTTGAAGCCACTCTAGATCTGTTCGGCCAACCGTGAATCCGCCCCAATCGTCGTTACCGAGTTGCATTATCGGTCAGTGTCTCGTGGGTACCTATTTGCCCCTTCGGCTTCACAGGAATCGCAAATCGTTTTTAATCATCATATCAAACCGCCAAATTGCAATTATATCTCCACGATTTCAGATGACTCACTCAGGGTATTGAACCGAACTAGAACCGTGAACCGAAAACCGGAAAAAAACCGTTATTTTCGCTCGAACAGGAGTTGAACCGGAACGAAATAATATTTTTCACTCCGGAGCGGAACCGATATGTTTTCCATGCGGTTTTCGGTTCATACGCGAAGCCAGGTCGCGTGAAAAGTGCGTGGCGAAAGACACCAGTAACCTAAAAAACAAACCAAAAATGTAAAAAAATATATATATATTTTCGCGCAAACTGGAGAAGGCCGGGGGCTTGTTAAGAGACTACGAGTCCAATGTGTTATGTCCCTGATCAGAAAGGTAGGATTGAAAAAACCAGTGCTTGATTGTCCAACGCGGTGGATGTCCACGCTGCATGTGCTCACCAGGCTACTTGAACTAAGAGGCATCGCTGGAGGGTTGCTCTCAAAAGAAGAAAGCTTTAAGTCGACTGAAGACGTATGGGCGGAAGTCGAAATGCTCGCAGTATCGCTTCGCCCGGCAGAAGTGGCGACGAAGCCATTGCAGAGGGAACAGCTCACTGTAGGAGATTTCTACGGCGCATGGCTGAGGTATTCCATGGACACTTCCAAGATATCGTCGCCGTTAGCAAAGGCCTTGGTCCAGTCAATGAAAAAGAGGGAGCGACAACTTCTTCACACGGATGTCTTCTGTGCAGCAGTGTACATGGATCCCCACTATCGCCTTCTTTTCACCCCTGAGCAAAAGTACCGGGCCCACGTTGCATTTGACAAAGACTTGGAGTCGGATCACAGCTCTGGAATGCGAGCAAGATTCTACCTTGTCTTCTGAAACTGCGGCGGCTTCAGAAGATCCGGAAGACGCCCTGGAAGCGCTCCTCAAAGAAGAAGAGGTTGAGCCTGGCGTGCACGTTCAAGGTACGGGTAGCCCACTTTATATAGACCTTTCCTAAAAAGAGCGTGCGGCCGGTGCCATTTCGAGTGTTCATGCGTATGGCGCGTGCTTTGGTCGCTTTCCGAAGCGACGAACACGCACGTGCCGGACTGTGAAGATCGCACGCTGGACTGTGATTTTGTAAAACGCTAGACAAGGACCCGCGGCTTTCAAGTTTCAAGGGACGCTAACGTGTTGCAGTTTTGTGAGGAGAGACGGGAGCCCCGTCCAGAACTCTGCGCATTGGCGTAAGTAGCCCTGGGAGTGCCTGCGACCCAGGTCAGCGTGGAGCGAGCCTTTTCTGCACTGAACGTCATTTTATCGTCTCAGAGGTGCGGCCATTCCTCGGATATGCTTGACGACGTCCTGCTTCTTCGGTCAGCTGCCTGACATTGAACTGCGCTTCCAAACACCTCCCGAGGTGCCCCGTTCGTTTCACACAGTAATGTGAGACTTTGCTTTTTATATGTAACACTTTTATAAAATATGCATAGTTTTGTCTTTTGCTTTCGTCAATTGTTTTTGTAGCATATGAGTACGAACCGGTTAAAACCGATCTGAACCTTTATTTTTTCACTCCGGAGTTGAACTGGAGCTGAACCGTTTTTGCTGAACCGGAACGAAAACCGGAACGAAAAACATTTCCGTTCGAAACCTTTATCAATATTCATTTTTAATGTTTGGATAGAAAGCATACTCGTGCTTTTCGCACTGGCTTCGCTCGCACTTATGTTGAATCGGGCCCATGGGCCACATGCTCGCGTCCTCAGACACGAGAGCGTTGCAAGCTTATGAACGTTGCGCGAAATAAAGCGTGGTATACGCGAGCATGTAAGTTACGCACTTGACGAGCGAGTGTCCTCCGCACCTCCGCACGCACCCGTAAAGGCCCTGTCACACCGAGGCAACACGACAGAAACAAGAACAGAACACGTTGTCCAACAGTCGGGCAACTTGTTGCTCCCTCCCCGTGCTGTCCAACAAACCTTTCACATCGCGGCAACAGCAGGACAACATGGACGACAACTAAAATGTTACCTTGGTATGTCAGCTTTCGGCAACAAAAACAGGAGCAACTTGTGTTGGACAACGTTTGTTGCCCTGATCGCTGGCTGATCGAATTTCGGGCAGGCCACATGACAGCAGGGATGGCTTGTTTACTGCGTAATTACGGAAAGCGATTGTCGATATATGGTCACAGCTACGGTCGTGAACGTTCAGACTGGTGTTGAAATTAAAACAGTCGAGAAACCAGCTCATGTTACTGCTAGGGAAATAAAACGGCATGCCCACTCACCTAATAAAGTACAGTAAAAATAATCCGGGAAAGCAAAGATAAAAAAATAAAAACATGAAAACGACCACTCTAATCATGATTATTGACGCTCGGAACTTGGAAACAGCCGCCACCAGACATCTGATTTGTTTGAATAATACCCAGGACGTTTGGGGGAATGTAGCGATCCCAAAGCAGGCTGTAGGCAAGTAGACAGTGTTGAAAAATATTCATTCCACCGATTGTTATGAAGGCCAATTGTATCGGTCGTTAAATCGTTAAAAAATAAAGTTAGAACATCCCACATGACCCCGTATACAAGCCCCCCCCCCCCCCCCCTCCCAAGCGTTTTCGCTTAAACAAAAAACAGTCAATTATCTCGTTACATGAGTCCACTTGAAATGTCACACGATCAGTCAGACAAGTTCGTTCTTTTACATGTCACATCCCTTATCACACCACCATTCTCACCGAGCATGTAAAGTTATTTATTGTCATTCACTTGAACAGATATATATTACATTATATAGTACATCCCATTTTAGTAATAATTTACAATATCAGTCTCTTCTAGGAATTGTCTGATTGCCAAAAATGCTTGTTTCTCCGAGCTATGGTTAGGCCACGGTCCGAGTGCCTTGTTGAGAGAAAATGCTCGGTTGTCAATAATGTCCAGTCGTACTTTTGGTCGTGATCGATTCTGGTCGAACGGAGGGCAGTCGATGAAGAGATGTTCTATTGTGTCTGTCTCGTGCCCACGATCACAGGTAGGGTAATTTATTCGGATAATTTTATACAAAAATTCATCCGTGTAAACGCAATTAATTAATTAAACGCAAGCGGTTAATTAATGTTGCCATCTTTCTTGGAAGATCATTTTGCATTGGTAAAAGGACATTTGGGGTCTACTTGATATAATATAGAGTTTCTACCTTTATCATTAAACCACCTATCCCATAATATTTCTTCGGAGTGATTCTCTATCACAAATTTTATGTCGGCACTTGCATAAGGTGTCATTTGCACCCTGCCACAAGTGTGTGCGTTTGTCGCAAGCTTGTACGCCTCCATATTTCCTTGGATGACGCTATGGCCTTAGATTCATTGTAACCTTATTGCTTGTCCAGAACTTAAGCAATCATTGATAGCTATCAATGATTGCTTAAATTCTGGAGAAGCAGTAAGGTTACAATGGAAGCTATAGCTTTCATTGTTATAGAAGCTAGCTCCTATAATTCTATAAACGAAGGATGAGTTTGGGCTTTGAGGACTCATTGCATTGATAGCTTTAAGTGCTGACTGAGAATCTGTACATATCAACTACTTGTTTGAACTTCTTGTCTCTCTTATCTGTTCCGCTGAAGAGAAGATAGCGTGTAGCTCTGCCGTTGTTGATGGCGTTCTGTGGGAGAGTCGAGATGAGTTTTGGACTCGAAGTGTTGGTATGATATATGCCGATGTTGATCCGTCCTCCTTTGTGGATCCATCGGTGTATACGTGTATATGATCAGCATATGTTTCCTCTATATATGTAAGGACACTTTGAGCAATAACCAATGCTTTCGTTGTTGCTTTTGATCTGAAATCTGGTAGATCTATGTTGATTTCTGGAGTCTGGTATATCCTGGGAGGTTTGTTAGGTTCTTGAACCAACACCGTATAGTCGGGTAGTTGAAAAGTTGATGTTGCAAGTACATAGCTGGTACAGCTGCTTCGCTTTCAGTCAATAATGCGTCAGCATGTGGGTGGTTACAGTGCTGCGTCGATACTCGTAGAAAATGACGCAGTAGTTCCCGTTCACGTAATGATGATAGTGGTAATTGCTTGGCCTCTGCTAATACAAGGGTTCCCGACGTCGGACGCGGTACGCCAAGACAAACCCGCAAACTTCGAGCCAGCATGAAATGTAATCTGTACTCTTGTGTTGCTGATAAACCAGATAGTGCTGGGATTGAGTAAGAAATTGTTTACCATACCAGAGCTGAGTGTAAAACTAACTGTGACTCCGTTGAGACTGCCCAGTTTGGAACAGCAAAATAACGAATAATGTTTATTGCTCCATGTATTTTGTCTTCCAACATGCCCACATGTTTGACCCATGTAAGACCTTGATCTATGATTACTCCAAGAAATCGGTGGCGTTTTACGCGATCGAGTGTCTGACCCTTCATTGAGAGTTGAAGTCCTTTAAGGTGTTTCCTGGTGAAAGGGAGCACTACCGATTTGGTAGGGGCTATGTCCATACCTCGTTCATTTAGGTATTGCTCAAGGATCTTGAGTCCAGTTTGAAGTTGTCTTTGTAATGTTTCGACAATACTATCTCAAATCTACATACAAATATCGTCTGCATATATTGTGACGCCAAACGGTGATGGAAGACGACTTGGTAGTTCAACCATGACTGAATTAAATAATGTAGGACTGAGAACACTTCCCTGCGGAACGCCGTGTTTGAGAACGTGTCTTCCGGTCTCTCCAGTTGTTGTATGCAAAAATATAGTTATATTTGTAATGAAGTTTTTAATCGATCGTAAAAAAACTCCGAGCTTTAGAATGCTGTGTATAACGTGTACATGACTAACAATGTCATATGCTCGCTTAATATTAAGAATACGGCAACTTTTTCCAAGCTTTTGTTCGTGTTCCACCGAAGTGACTAAGTCTAGAATGCAGTTCATTGTGCAACGTTTTGAACGAGACCCGGCTAATTCGTCTGGAAGGCTTTTGGTTGTTTGAAGCCACCATTGTAAGCGTTGATTAATTTTTTTTTTTTTTTTTCAAAAATCTTCCCAACGCAGCTAGTGAGGCTGATTAGCCGAAACGAAGCTAATTCCATCGGTGTCTTTCCTGGTTTCAGGAGAGCCGTGACTTTGGCTGTCCCCTACTGTTCAGGCACAGCTTCGCCGATCCAGATAGAGTTCAACATTTTGAGAAGATTGCTAGTGGCAGTCAGACCGAGATTCGCCAGTATTTCCCACGTTATCAAGTCGGGACCGGGTGACACTTCCGTCTGCGAGTTGATTGTAAGGCGCATTTCATTTCTCGAAGTAGTAAAGGGCGGTCCATTTGTGTATTGGAGGCATGCAATTCGCAGTCAATGGCTTTTTGGGCTATTTCACACGATGCACGGTACCTTGGGGTCTGAGCTGCATTGCTCGAGTTTACCATTAATTCACAAAATTGGTCTGCGAGTACCAATTCTGATACTCCTTTTGACAACGCCACTGCACAGAGGGAATACCTCTGTATAACTGGTGAACGAAGTGCTTTGACTATGTTCCATTGCCTTGTGAGATCTCTCACAGCTGCCATCTTGGCACAGAGTTGTCGCCATCGATGCCCATGGATAGCTGTTTCAGCTTGCGGCGGATAAGGTCGTGTACGTGCTGAGCTTTTCGATATTCCTCTATCATCTCCGACCTTCGATATTTTCTTTCTGCTCTACGGCGTATCGCCCTGTCTCGTATGATGCATCTATTCCCGCATACCCTTCGGGAGCAATTACTGGTCGTGTTACACGATAAAAATTCGCCTTCACAATCGAAATAAACATCTTCTAACCTATCCATATTTTGCAGTGCATTGTATTCAGTCGCCGGAAGCAATGCCAGTTCGTGATATTGATCTTTCTTTGTTTCCGGCTTGAAGACATTGCGTTTGAATACTGTACAAGAAGGGGAACGTGGTCACTTCCGTGCGTTTCAACGTCTATATCCCGGACCATATCAGAAAAGGTATCTTGCGAGCAAATTGTTAGGTCCAGAACGCTCGAATAAGTGCATCCTCGAATGAAGGTTTGTGAGCCCTCGTTTAACAGACATAAATTATTTTTGTCAATGACGTCTTCTTTTATTTTACCACGTTTGTCACATTGCATACCTCCCCATAGTGTATTACGTGCGTTAAAATCGCTACATATAAGGAACGGACTATTAACAGCATCTAAGATGGACGGGATATCTTTTTCGGTGGTAACTGCGGCTGGTTCGATATAAATGCTAATTACGCTCAATACTTTCTCACCAAACCGGACTTTGCATGCAACATATTCTGGCCCATCAGAAGATGTGCATAAAAAAGTCAAATCGTATTGTTTGTTCACACAAATCAAGGTTCGACTTGGACCACGTGGACGTTTCGAGCTGTATGAGACATATCCAGCGAGTCTGAATCGGTCATCCGTGTGTCCTTCAGAAATTGCAATAGCAGGAAACTTAAATTCGGCGACGGGGTTCCTGAAGTCGCTCATTTTTGTACGAAGAGAATTGGCGTTCCACTGAAATATCGTCGTTCGGCGATATTCTTTATTCATTTACATCGATCTATTCGAAGCCAGTAAAAGTGGCTCCATAGCTAGAAGCGTTTTTACCTCGGAGATGTTCAGGGTATCGGGAAGTGATTTGATGATTGCTTTCACTGCCGGAAAGACAAGTTAGAGGATCAATTGTTGGTCCATCCCTTGGTATGGTGGGGTGGCTGGTGTGCCTGTACCGATGATGGCCGTTTCACAAGTGGTTGACATTTTTTCATGGGAATAGTAGAGTCTTGAGGCTCTGCGGGCAGCAGATGCAGTAGGCACCGGTTACCCTGACTGTTGAGGTGCTCTCGGTGAAATTGGTGAAATCACACTGAGCTTTCTCACTTGTGGTATACTTGCCTGTTTCTTCGACGGTCGTTGCAAAACATGTGAGTACGTCCGTTCTTTCTTAGGCGTCAATTTTTCTCTTTGACTTGGTGTTTCAGGCTGGTGTACAGTCTCTGGATTAGGAGGTGGCGATCTACGAATAAGCGCGCCCATTCAGGATTTCCTGTTTCCTCAGCATGGTGGCAGCTTTCTTGCTGGCGCAGCCGGCATATGTTGCCGCGTGAGAACATCCGCAATTCGCGCAGTTCGGTTCAGAGTGATAGTTGCAGTCCTTGTGGTGATGTGGACCGGCACAGATCTTGCAACGTCTTGCGCTCCGGCAGTTTTTGTGCGATATGTCGAAAACCGTTGGCATTGGTAGCATTGAATTGGGGCGCCAAACTATTCCTCCACAGAGTGGCTCGTGAAACCTAAATATACACGATTTGGCACCGGACAGTTTCGTATAAAACAAAGAATCACGCTGTCCTTGGGGTGAGGCGTTGAGTTGCCGTCCTCCTGTCTTCTGTATGCAACCTGGCTTTGTACGTATCGTAACACCGGCATGATGTAAGTACTCCAGAAGATCGTTGTCTGTGAACTGTAGTGGAACCCCTTTGATTTTTACCATGTTCTCCGAATATGACTTCGGCGTGGATGGCTTTACTTCGAACCGCACGAGAGAAGTAGTCGCTAGCAATTTATTAGCTGCAGATATACTGAAGCGACACTCACTGCGAGACTACCATCCTTAGTGTTTTTGTGGGACAGAATTTTTTTCTTGTGCGATCCCAAGCACCTCATTTGCTAGTGAATTTGGACTTGCTTTTCAGAACGAGAACTTTTTGGAGGTCGTATGAAATATAATTGCTATACCTGTCGACCTGTTCTTCTTGTAAGTCACCTGGATGAATCCGTCGTCATCTTCAATCATGTTTTAATTCAGTTCGTACGTTGAAGTAGCACCTTCGGATGAAGGGTCGTTCGTTGATATCTTCATGAGTTTGTGTGATATTTTTACCCGTGGTCTTTTGGGTCCTTTTAAGGAGGTGGTGTCGCCTTGCTCTTTCTGGGGGAGTTGAAATCGGTTCAGGGGGGCTATGTTGCACGTTTTGGACTCCCAGGAGACTAGGGAGAAGGAAGTGACGTTGGTATGAATGCAGGGGTTTCCCCAGGAATTGAAATCAGGGGGGGTGTCTAAATTTTTTTGGGGGGGTTAAAGGGGGGGGGGGGGGCATTGCGAATATAGGAGTCGTTGTGAATTAAGGGGGTGCCTTCGGAAAAATGAGGGGGGGGGGGGGGGGTCTGGGGAAATCCCTGTATGAATGAACCAACGATGAACGTATCTGAGCAGATAGCGTCAACAGCGACTCCACCAATCAACATCCAAAGAGCGTTGTTGACGTCACTTCCTTCTCCCTATAGTCTCCTGGGAGTCCAAAACGTGCAACATAGCCCCCCTGGTACCTCGTTGGTCGGTGTGCTGACATCTTGCGCTGTCAGCCCGCCTGCCGCCGAGATGCGCTCCTTAGAGCTCAGGTTTGCGGTTGGGGGTACTGCGGAATACTCCAGAAGGTATCGTTTACAACGATGCGATGCTATGTTTTGTTAATAATATCTTCTTCACGAAAATCGAGGAGTAAACAAAACCACGAACGCAGCTTCGTTGTCTTCCTCACGGGTAGCTTCATAGAGACGTTTTTTGTATAGCGAGATTTTGCTATGCACACACCGGCGAAAGAAGGTTCATATCTTAGTACCTCCACCAGATGCGGCGTCGATGCTTGGAGGCATTGAAAAAATAATTTTCCTCTTTTGAACTACGCAAGATGAACAGTATAATTGTAAGAGATCCGTAGCGATGGGCATTATTGATAAGTTGATTGCATACACAAAGCCAAAGAGGCTCCATGGTTATCTTGGTGCGACTGGTTTAGAACAACCCTTTCAAAGCTTCGAAGATTTGAAGGGGGCGAGGTTGGGATTGCCATAGCAACGGCGACTGATTAGCCATTATTATAATGCAATTAAATGCAAAGGTGCAAGCGAGCAGGACAAGAATGACGAAAATCCAATCGCCCTGTGAGGTTTTGGTCGTCTGTATGTGAGTATTTGTTTGTGTTCGGCTTGGAGGCAGGGAAGGCAGTGATGCTACTTTCCCAGGATCCAGTGACTTTAGTGTGCGCTAGCAAACTCGGCCACCGAACCGTTTTTTTCTTTTAATATCTTTATTACATAGAATCAAAACGCCGAACTCTGGTTGGAATGATTAGTGGGTACACCTCAAGCTAGCTGTCTTTATTTCCACTGGACTCGTCGAACACGTTCGAACGCAAAACACCGACGCCCGGCGTTTGGCTTTCGGATTCAAACGCGTTCGGCGAGTGCAGTGGAGACAACGGCAGCTAGCTTTAGGTCTACCCCCTAATCATTCCAACCAGAGCTCGACGTTCTGACGCCCCTGCGCGCTCTCGTCTCCTCCTCTCCGTCAGTTTCTCGGTGCATTAGCAAAACATTGGCTGCATACGAAGCTTGTGAACTTGGACTGGAATCACTTGTAGAGAGCTGCATAAGATCTCGGGTTTTGATGTCTACTGGTCACCACTTCCTTTGTGTTAGCGAGGAAACAACGCAGTAGTTATAGTGCCATGTAGGGCAAACCTATCGGGGTCATGAAGGTCTGCAGTGAGGTAGCCGATTTGCATTGAGTAGATTATAAAGAAAATGCTGCAGCACTGTTTTTTTTTTTTCTTTTTTTCTGTTATTACTGACGGTATCAAAGTTCCCCATATCTGGCTGGAAAGGGCAGCTCACAGCCCTTGTGCGTCTGTGTCGCCCATTGAGGCTGGTCAGTGGTCCTAGAATTGAAACTTCACGATCACAACAGATTTGAATTTCTTTGAAAAATTGATGCAGTTAGAACTGAAGCTCCCTTTCCGCAAGTCGGGCTCTCGTAACAAGACGGGGCGCGGGTCTGCAAGATCCCCTTTCCGCTCGTGTCCCCTTGGCCGCGGCAGATGCCCTGCGAAGCAAACTTTGTTGCCTCAGCCTGAAACTTCGCTTCATCTGGCAGGTCGGGGGCTTTGTTCACTTACTATTGACTGCAAGGGCAACATGATAGATTTGAGGGAGGCCCTCACGGGGTACCCTGGGCAAACCGGGACCTTCTTACCTCCTCGAATTCCTTATTAGAAGACCTCGCGAAGGCGGAATTCATGGACGCCGAAAAGATGTGCTTGTTGGTCATTGCCACCTCATCGAGGGACGTGTACCGCTTTTTGCTGGCCATCACCTCTTGGATCAGCTTTCCGAATCCCGATGTACTCTGAAATTAAAGCACCTGCATGATAACACCCCGAAATACACCGAATAAGGCATCCAGCCTAGATTTAGAGCCACACTTACCAAATTGGCTCTGTTTTCTTTTCACGTGCTGTGGAATGCCCCTTCCGTGCCTTCGCTGTGGTCGCCGTGAAACGTGGATGGCCCTGTTGACTGTTTGGCAGCGGTCAGTGTTTTCCTTGTAGTGCAGGATTGCAAGTTAGATTCTGCAGGATAGTGATATTTCATTAAAAATTAAATGTGTCACTAATAATAAGTATTACACTTTCTCGCCTATAAGTAGCAGCCACCCCCCCCCCCCCCCCCCCCCTATAAATGAACTAATACTAAACTAACCGAAAATACATATATTTGTATTTTCGGTGCGGCGAAACTGAGCCTCTTCTAACTCATCGGCATTGAATATGTAAATAACCTTAGTTTAATGATTCACAGAAAGTGTGCTATGTCCATGGGAATCGGCTTGATTTGAGTACATAGAAGGGCTATACCGGCTTTGAATGTTCCCCACCTTGTCCACTGCAAGGAACAGGAGGGCGTTCTGATACACGTTGTACAGAGCGCGACACTGTTAGCGCGAACAAGCGATCGCCGGTTTTTCCAGTTTTTCTCTTTGAAACCAAGGGATGTCATCCAAGTTATTATTGTTACGGAAAGAGCTAATTTAGTTCTATAATGTAAGCGATTAAATTTCGTGCTCGCTATTACTATTTAGAAGTAAAATGCGAAAATGCGCCGATGTCGTGTTCGCGCTAACAGTGTCGCGATGTGTACATATCTGATTGCTCATGACCTTGATATTCATGCGGTGCAGCATCCGCAGTGTTCTTGTGACTTTGCCTCCAGAGAAGAGCAGGTGGCTGGTCAGCAGAAAGTTTCCCGCGTCTCTTTCATTGATGACGGTCTGGCTGCTCCACTTCTTCACATGCTCGAGAGGACAGATGCTGACCACAGTGATGAGCGTACCCAGAGGCGGATTTAGAGGGGGGGGGGGGGGGGCGGACGTCCTGACCCCCCTCTTGATTTCTGCATGTGTAAAATTTAGGGTGTGAAACGAGGGAGAGGGGGAGGGGGTTCCTAAACAAATGGTACGCTGACCAACACCTGATCCCCCCCCCCCCCCCCCCCCCTCAGGAAATTCCTGCATCCGCCCCTGAGCGTACCCCCCCCCCCCCCCCCCCCACCGCCCCACACACACACACACACACAAGGAACTCGTTTCGGGGACCTCGAGGTGGGGTGTACAGGGGGGCGGGTATGTGTGACAGGCCCTTTGAGCCCCCCGGGACGTTACGTCACGTCACGTCCCGGAGGCCTACACGGGCGCCTATCGAATGCGAGTGCCGCGTCAGCGTTCGCATGGGCTCGTTTTCTATCATAGTCCCACGCGAACAGTGACGCGGCACTCGCATCCAATTAGCGCACTTGCAAGCCTCCGGGACCTGACGTCATGTCACGTGACGCACAGGGGTGCTGCCAGTTACCGCAAACGGACGAAAAGGGACCTCATTCCCATCGAAATATTTATAAAATCACTTATAACTTCTGAATGATATTGCGGTTAGTGCTGAAACATCGGCATGGAGGTCGAAAATAAGCGTTGCTCCTGAGGGTGAGACACTTTTATCGAATATTTTCGCTCCCCAATCTAGAATTATCTCAACTTTGACTCAAGGTGTCCCTGGCTCCATGCAACATGCAAACGGTTGATGTGGATGAGTGTCAAGTGTTATTCGGGCCAATTTAATTTAATGCGGTGGATAGTAAAAAGCACGTTACGGCAAAATTAAAGAAAGTTTTTTGACGAAGAAATTCCAATCGGTATTCAATTTTTGGCACTTCGCGCACTTCGCGCTATTCAGCATGTCAGCACGGCTAGCAGTGCGGTGCCTCCACCTTGTGGCCGCCAGGATAACTAAAGCAACTGTTAAAGCTACGGAGAAGATTGCGCAATCTGCTGAAACGTCATGAACGCTCTAGAGTTTCAGCAGGTCAAATAAAATTGCTGATATAGCGAATGAGAGTAGACTTAACATCTGTTTTATCATAAATTGACAATTGACTGACTGAAAAAAATTGAAACTCAAACCAAGTTTGAATAAAAACTTGTTTGAATAAAACGTAGGGTATTTTTTGTTTTTATTCAAACTTGGTTAGAGTTTCAATTTTTTTTTCAGTCAGTCTATTTATTTGCTAACCAGACAGATCTCTGTCGAATATGTTTACATTATTAAATTTACAAAAATACATTTTTAAAATAAATTTTAATAAGATTTGCTGTGCACTGGCAGCTCGCCTTGTTCAACAACTACCTAAACCTCGTAAAAAGAAATCTTCTTTAATTTTTTTTTATTTCAATGTACATTTAATGAGTCGGACGTTAAACAAATCAGGTAGGATTTCAAATCAAAACCGAAACTTCCGAGCGCGCACAACGTGTTGGTTTTCCAACAGATGGCGCCAGGAGTAAAGCCGGCGTCGTCCTTTTGCCATTCACAACGTGACGCTGATCGGGCTGACGGCGGCTGCTGCTGGCCGTCGATGGGGAAGTCCGAACAATCCCGTCTGTGCTTGGCGAGTTCGACAAACTTTCCCGGGTTCCCGAGTCGAGACGCAGCGCGCCCGTACCGCTTTACCGAGATGCAAGAACCGAAGGCGGGATGACCGTGGTCCCCTAGGCAAACCGTACGTGTTGTTTTGTGTTACCGATCGTAAACCCCCGCTGCGTTACCAAAAATGGCATTCAGCCCGATACAGTTTGCCCGCTTGCGAATGACTCAAAAAGGGTGTTGCCGGCTGATCAGTTGACAAGCATGCGAGTTCCGTCCTTCCTAGATATCGGCCGATACGACGAGTTGCTTGGGGTCCGACTGTCAAAGTGCATTGGACGAACGGTCCCAAAGAAGTCTCAGCGAATCAAAGCCTACCACATATTCGCGACCATGGCTTTCTGTGTAGCTTGCGACAGGCGTATATTCGCAACTTACTCCCGGTTTCTCTAAATGTTCGTGAAATATAAGCTGCTCGGGTTTCGGCGGACGCGAGGTCAGAAGTCCAAAGTGCCTGTCTGCATGCATTGTGTTGTGCCAAATAGCGTGCGTGAGAGCTGTCCGGGAAACGTATATCACTGTTCTAATTATTTCCTCGTTTTTGCTTTTGTTTTCGCGGTCTCGTCGTTTGCCAAGGTCGACTTGTTATACCACCATGAAGTTTATATCCGCTTGTTATTTGCCGTCTCAGTAGTCTCCTTTGCATTTACGTTTGCATACATTTGAAACTCCTTTGCATTTACGTCGGATTTCTTACGAAAAGAGTATATTTATTTTATTTGAACTTCGCTCCGCGTTTATTTAAAACTTACCCGAACGCCTCATCTACGTGCATTTCTAGGCAGTTAAATTTATACTAAAATTACCGATGTGTTAGCTTTCCACGTAATTTCCGAAACCTATTTTAAAATCGCTTCCGAGCTTAGTCAAAACACACGACCGGCTTGTATGTGAACATTAGTTCTACAATCGCCGCATAGATGGCGGTTTCGGCAATGTATACATCCTACTTAGCAGAAAAAAAAAAAAAAAAAACGCCGAAACATAATACAAAATTTGGTGAGTCAGGTAGGTAAGGGGAAGCCACAGAGGAGATACCCAGAATATTGATCACTCTCCAGGTGTTCTGGGCGCGGCGTGGTAACTGTCTCCGAGCACGCTCAGTTCCCCGGGTGTCTTTCTCGTGTACAGACGGCCCCCGTCTCTTCCCAATACCTGCCACAATGGTGTGTGTCACTCACATCTTTTGAGATAGGGACATTTTGCAATTGTTCCGTAGTAAATGAAAACACCTGTTTTCATATCATGTGCATTAGCTTTATATTGTCATCGTTCACTTGCTTTTCTTCATCCAGGCAGGTGGCGGGCGTCTTGCCTCAGAAGGTCGGTATGGATGGAGACTTTTCTGAAGCTGAAGACACCAGCAGCTCTTCAACAGAGTCTGTGAGTTTGCAGTTATTTTGCTTAAACAGCCTTTCACATCGCTTGAAAAATGTGAAAACAGTGGTATATCTTTTATGGCACTTCGTGAATACAGTGATGTGCAGCTAACTCTTTTTTTTTTTTTTATCGCTATGCAGGTTAACGTTGATAATTGATGGGAACTTGGGTAAAACGCATACAGAGTTGCTTTGCTTCTTATGACAAAGCATTTGTTTCTTGAAGGTTTTGAGTAGAGCATTTGCGGTGGTTTCATTCTTCAGGAGATGAGCCCAAATAAGATCATTCATTTAGTTGTAATCTTTGTCTCACTTTATGAAATGCACTGAAAGTCTTTCACGAAAATGAACTAAGGTCATACTGTTCTTTGCAGAATGTTGTAGCTGTGTGTGTGCAAGCACCTTTCTTTAATCTCTTCTTTTTTTTCCAGAGCCATCACAACTACAAGGTGTTGGAAAGACGAATCTACCGTCATAACACAGCTCGAAAGCGGGGAAGACATTTGAAAATCAAAGAGACTCGATCTACGGAGGAAGCTAGGACGTGTTTGTCAAACCAGCAAGCTTTCGCTGGCATATTTGCTTCTAGAAACATGGGTTTGAAATCAGTAGACCGACCACCCACGCCGAGTCTGTTTGGGAATCCTGCCATGTCCCTAGTGAGCGTGCTTGGTGATCCGTCAGTGAATGTAGAACACTTTGTCCGTCCAGCAAGTTGCAGAGTAGGGAGCGCTGCAAACTTCTCGCCGTGCCCCGTCAAGGGTGAGTTTCCTTTCCTTATCTTCGGTTCTGCATTTGCAATGTAGTTCGATTCAGCCTGCAAATCAGAAACTTCACAGTGTTTCATTACAGCCAGAGCAATGCAGCTGGAGAACTGTCTGCATTTTTTGTACCTTAGGGCAATGTGCACCACAGTGTGCCTGAATGCTCAATTTAATGGGCTCTTACATTTTGCTTGGGACTATTATTCATTGTTGACAATTTTATTATTGGTGGAATGTCTGTAATGTGTAAGTGCAGTTCATACTCTCAGGAGCTCAGAAGTCAGCCATGTGTGAACTACAAGCAAAAGCCAATCCCTCATTTAAGCAGGCTGCTTCGTGCAGTGCACTGCCATTAGTGGGCTAGCTGTGGTAATGATGACGAATATTACAGATTATTCCAAAATTAACGAAATTAGTGACCGTCTTAGTAGCCTGAAGTTTTCAAGAAGTAGACGAAGGTAACTAAAGATCTTTTTCTTAAAATAATATTCATTCATTCATTTGTTTATTTTCTGTGCTCATGAACAGCTTGATGCCTTGATAATGATGCACAACAAAATGTTCACAGGTTGGTTACAAAAGTCTTAAAAGCTACAAAATTTGGGTTAAAAACATCAATATCTGTTCCACTGAGGGTATTGTAAAAGTGTTGAATACGGGTTATGGGACTGGTTTGGATGATGTGATTAACATGGAAAGTCGGAGAAACCCGCAAAACTCGACTCGGAACATGAATATTAATAGCAGATGTGCGATCTGGGCAATCAATTAATCCATGAATACATTTATACAGGAGCCATGATCGCGCTCACGCCGTCTAGAACTCAAAGTAGGGCATTTGCGTCGTTCCAACAGTCTTGCATAAGAATAACAAACAGTATGACCAATGTAACGATCATAAACAATTCGAAAAAAAAACAAAACGCTTTTGAACATTTTCAATCATCTCCTGGCTCGTAGAACTAATACAATTCCAGACTACAGAGGAAAACTCCAACTTGGTCCGGATTAGCGAGAAATATAACCGTAGAATACAGGTTGATGTGGAGAACCCACGCGTGGTTCTAGAAATTACTCCCAGTTTACGCAAAGTCATTTATAAGGTTGTTAACATGTACAGTAAAGTATAACGAAGGAAACAACTCTGCAAATATTTTTTTATAAAATGAAAACCATTGTTGTGTAATGCTACTTTCAATTTAGCTACTTTAAAGGAAAAAACAACAAAAAAACATTAGGCAGTCTTGCAGTAGATAAATGAATCTAGATCTGTGATAGCAGGGAACTCGCAGCATTACTTTATGTTTTACTTGAACTTTCTTTGTGTATAGTCATTAGTTCTCTAGAACTAATAGTAATGGAGTGGACACATGAACATGCCTGTTGAGCTTGTAGTGTGGTTGCATCAATGGTGAAAATCTTCTTAACAATGTTTTAAAACGACTGCATGATGTAAAAAAAGAAATCGACCATTCAAAGGGGTTGGAGGAGTTTGATGTTCATAAATGTTGTTATTTAAGCTTCTGTTAATGGTAAAGGGTAAAATAACGTTTTTTTAATTATAATATTGACACATTTCTTGCAAGACCTATTGATTTTTATCCTGGATAGAATACAGTCTTGTGGCTCGCAGTACAATGATATTCAGCTTTGTTTATGTTCACCGGCGTTATAACCACACTAACCGATGTCACTGGTTGTCCTGCACTGAATAGTTTCGTAATGTTTACGGTGAAACTTGGTTTTAGTATCTGCATTAAAGAATGGAATCGTGATGGGTGTTGATTTTCCCAGATTATAAAGTGATTCCCGTTTGCTCTGACGGTCAGGCGCAAGTAACTTTAATTATATTTTGTAGGCAACACTATTGCAACATAAGGATCTTGGTGTACAAGCAAAAATCTAACACTGCTCTGGAGTAAATACAGCGTCTTGATGCCATCTACGTCATGATGGGAAGTTATGCTAAAAGTGCAATAGCTAATGGAGTAGGCTGTGACTGAATAGAAACGCGACTAGTCGCTTAAAAGGAGGCTGAAGCGGTTTTGTATTTGAGTAAAACACTTAAATCGTCTTCATTTGACCTCCAGGATCTCTAATATCGAAATTATTTTTTTCATTTGGTGCGTGGAGCCTGCAAAAAATCATTTTTAAAGTACCATTGAAGGCCCTCCTTCCCGGAGCGGGACCTCACTAAAGGTCTTTTCGGAATCTCCGCTCTCGCGCAACTTCAGCACCTATCAAAGCTATGCACGCGCACTGTTGCAAAAAAAAAAAAAAAAAAAAAAAAAGGCAGAAGATAGACGTCACGACTGGTGCCAGTGCGGGGGAATATACGTGGCAGGCTTGTAATTGCACGCGCGGCCCTCGAGCGACACGCGCTTGGCGGCCGAAAGATCCTCTTATGACGAATAACTTGTCGGAGGTTTTTCGTGTTTTCTCGCGTTTAGTTACATTTTCGGGAAAAACGAACGTGATATTAAAGGTCACCGGATAAAACTACGCTACAATGAACCTCTATCTCATTTTTTGCAAGAAATGTTTCAGCTTCCCTAAGTGTCAAACCAGGAAAAAATCGGCTTTTGACTCGGGATAAAAGCGAGATATCCGATTGGGTCGCTCCGATTTCAAATTCCCCGCGTTTCCTTAGCCTCGAACCCGGAAAACACGCGTTGCGCAGACTCGGCGAGGAGCGAAAAGCACAAAGCGTAGCGGCGCGCTGGGCTCAAGGCTAGCGTGCCTGGTCCTGCACGTCTAGCTCTCCCGCTCGATCGCGATGCACCGCGGAAAAGCTCGCCTGCGCGTTGCCTCGTGAGTACTACCACAACCCCGTTTCCTACCGAAGCCGCGACGCGATTTGCGTTCCGCTGCGTACGTTGGAGTGGCACTCGCTTGTGGCTCTTCTCTTCCAGCTTTCTGCCCGAGTCAGTTTAAAGCCGTAGATACTTTGTTTTTCTTCCGATAAGGAATCGGTTAGCCGTTTGTTTGCGGGGCGACTGGTCCGTGTTGTTACTCTGAGGTAAGATTAGAAACGCGTCTCCCTTGTTGACACAGGCAAACGAACTTTGATAATGCAGGTTGTTGACATCGGAGTTTCTTTTGGTGTCGGTGGTCTAAAAATAGGCCCAAATTGATTTGAGGCGAGGGAATATAGGGGAAGAGGGTCAGCACTCCCCGGTCCTGGAGTCGTGCCATGTCGGGCGCCGAAGCAATTAAACCTACTGCGGGTCACAGGGTGTAATTGCTCCTCTCTTTCGCACGCCGGGAACGTTGCTTGACAGGTCTTTTCCGCGAAAAAAGACCGGCGCACACCGTGGCCTTTTTTTTTTTTCTCTCTCTTTCGTTTTTGTTTTGTTTCCGCTTTTGACGAGCGAGTTGTGAAGGCCTAGCACTCTTCGGACCTAGTCGTGCTTGCGCGGGGTGACATATGCGGTTTTGGATAGGCAGTGAAGCACAGGTGATAAGTTCTAGTAAGGATTTATTCGCGCTCTTGTGACGTCGTGATAATTGGGGATTAAGGGTCGAACCGGGGGTGTAACGTTCAATTGCGCGATCATGATTGTTTTCTCTGGAGGCATGCCCTCGCACATGCGCAATGTTTACCTTTGCATCGTGACCTGCTGTTCTTTCTAAAAAGTGTTTTGCTCCGCACGCGTTTTTTTTTTTTTTTTTCTCGACCGCGTGGTGTTGTTGCTATGCCTAAAAGCTTATGGGAGCTGATAGACATGGCGAATTCATGAGCCAAGCACTCATTGCAGATCGTTGTGACGCGTTGTTCCCTAATACATGCGACGAGCCGCTTGTTCTCGGAGACGAAATTCCGTTGGAACGGCCTCAGAATCAAGCACCTTTAATCGTCGTCGTTCGTTCAATACTATAGTAATCAAGATTCCACTAATAGGGGTATAAATTGAAGTCACTGCTAGTTCATTGAATGGCGCCTGTGTGTCATCATAGTGCCGAGGTATGAAAGCTGACATTTTGAGTGAGTGAATTAATGGCTCACCAAACATTTCCTATTTTGAACGCTTTTTGGGATGTGCCTCAAAGGGACATGGCTGGCGGTCGGCGAAGCTATGGCCTTCCTCAGTCCGAAGAATATATCTTCGTAGAGAAAGGATCTTTATTTAACACCTGAAAAGTTCAGTTCTGGAACGCCCATAACTCTCACGCGCTGACCGTGCTTATTTGTTTTCGAGGCTCGTTGAGGAATTCCTTCCTCTTAGAAAGATTCGACATGCGGACGAGCGAGGAACGCCTCTAGTACAGATTTTTCTTGGGTGTACGAGCGGGTCTTGTGCAGCCAGCGGAATAATGGAGGACCGGGTCTTTTTATTCGAATCTATGCACTCCGAAGAATTTTGACGTTGAACGTTGGGTTCATTTTTCTTTTGAAAGCGGCCGCGGGCGCTTCGCGGGAGGTTCCAGACATTGCCGGACTGCATTCTTTAGGACGGGGAACCTCGAAGGGAATGCCGTGACAAAACATGTCTATCGGGGAAACGTATTCAGGGAATGCGCTCTTCGCGACTCTGATGCATCCCCGCTGCGGACGATATTAGCTGCAACACCGGATCGGTCCCTTTTCTGCGTTCCCCACAAGCTCTATTACTTCTCAACTTATCAAATAAAGAATGGGACTTAAATTTCGCGTTTCATCCGTATATCGGGGCGCAGCTCTCTCAAGAAGTGGCAGGTGGGCCAAAGGAGCGTGAAGGACTGTTGCAGCTCATCATGTCCGCTATCGTCGGGTGGTTTCTTGGCAGCGTGATGGGCGATCTTTAGGCGTTTCATCGAGAGTGCCGTGATCCGGGGCATTCCTGAGGTCATGGCCGGTGGCTTGGGCCATCTGGGCTTCGGCGTCGAGCCCGCTCTGGCGGTGTTTGCTTCCTCGTTGTATTTTGTTACATTGTCTTATAGGGAAGCCGTCGCTTAAAGGCAGGGCCAGATATCCTTCTTAAAAAAAAAAAAAAAAAAACGATTGGCTAAAACTCTCGATTGGAACGATTTCGTTCTCGAAGCGGGCGACGCAGCGCGACTATCGGCATAGCACGTCATATAAGAAAAAGGAGTATGGTGATATTTACTTGGCAGTTCTGATCTCAGCGGGCTCCCAAATCTTAAAAAAAAATTATATATATTATATTATATATATATATATATATATATATATATATATATATATATATATATATATATATATATATATATATATATGCCGATGATTGCCTTTCCCCCACCGTGCGCCTCGACAGCACGAACTCGCGTGCGGTGGGAGCACCGATACCCGATCGCGCTCGCAATCTTAGCGACCAGTCTCCAATTCAAGGTAGTCTGAGGCATCCAGATGTGTTGATCAGTTTATCGCGCGAGGGCTCCAACTGAGATGAGAGCGTCCCAGGAAAGCGGGTCATCGCTCACTCGCGCTGCACGCTGCAATTGGGCCCGTGCAGTGGCAGCACAAAAGGAACCCCCATGAGGATAGTCGTGCTTGCCCGTGTTCCCCCGCCCGATAAACAATTAAGACTGTTCCTCGAGACAGCCCCCTCCCGGCGATCACCCGCTATATATAGGAAGATGGAACGTTGAAAGCGCGCTCCAAGCTGCGCATACTAATCAGACACAGTCTCAACGTTTCTCGTCTACGGGGGGTGTGCGCACTGCCAAGTAATCGAAGGCTGCCTGCATGTGGGGGGGCACGAGCAGACCATTCCGACCAGACTGCGCCGGTAGGATACGGGCAGGTGCGGCCTCGAGAACGAGAGGGAGAAAGCGGCTGCTCCGATGATTCGGGGGCACGAGATTCGAGTCGGGGGTCACAGCGAAAGTGGTCGGTGCAAATCCCCGCATTATACCGCTCCACTTACTTACTCCCGCGGCGGGCATGATGCGGGCAATTACTCCCGTAGCGGGGTCCCCCGTGACGAAGGGTATGCTCCGTTCACAACCTGACATTGCGGTTGTAGCTATACGCACTCCCCGGACCAATCAGCGCCTCTCTTTCATCGCCTGACCCCGCACTCCCTGTACCCATGGGTGTGGGCGGGAGCGTGATTACGTGTTGAAAGAAAGACTGGTACCATTAGCACTCTAGCTTCTACCGCACTACCTGTTTAGAAGTGGACAGTGTATATCGCATGTTTTCGGGCGTGTACACCTAAGGCCCGAAAGGGAGCGGCGAACACTACTGCACTGCACGATGGCTGCTCCAATTGGACTGGCCCGTTATCTGTTTTTGCAACGAACAAAGCGGAGGGAGGTTCGCTGTCGGGCTATATTTCGGTCGTAGAAGAGGGGACCCGTCGTGCTACTTCCACTAGCACGACCATCAGCACTCGATCATTTTCTGGGTGTGCGGGACGGTGCATCGCGATGCTTCCGTGGCATTATTTGCTGCTCATCGTTTCCAACGCGGCCCGATCTGCTGCTGGCGGCTGTGTCGTGAAAGGCTTCGAGGGAGCTGACCGGTCTTCGTGGGTTTCGTGCGAGCGATGGGCGGGGGTGCATGCCGACAGTGAGTTAGTAAAATATGCATTTCATGCTCTAAAATGGGTCGTCCCTACATCTACTCTGTTTGTAACTGACAGTTTACAGAAGGGTATTGCGGTCCCGAAATGCAATTTTTGTGATTTAATACATTTTCGTAATTTTATGCGTAAGCTCAGTCTAGTGACCCACCTCCAGACCCGTAGTAAAGATGTTCGGTTCTTTGTGAAGCATCACTAATTACGCTTTTACCTGGCGAGTTCGTCATTTTATCACAACGTACACGTTTCAAACAGAAAAAGGCGGTTTTATTTTTTCCCTCAACAATTAAATTCTGTAGCAACTACTTCGTGCAGCGTATGTTATCGAGGAACGCCTTCAGTTCGATGATGCTCCATGGTGATCTTGTTGCGACTGTTTTAGAACGACCCTCTCGAATCTTCGAAGTTTTGAATGGAACGAAACGGCGATTGCCAGGGCAACGGAGACCGTTTAGCCAATCGCCTTGCGAGGTTTTGGTCGTCTGTGTGTTAGTATCTGTTTGCGTCGGGCTAGCAGGCAGGAAAGGCGCTGCTTTCCCAGGACACAGCGACCTTAGTGCAGACCAGGGTGTAAGATAGGCAGGTGGGGAAACGGCCCATAGAAGCCTACCGCAGCGCCGTGACCGGATTGTGCACTCGTCTGCTTGCGGGTTACCCCGATTTGCGACAGATGGCGCTGCGGCGAGAAGAAAAAAATCGGAATCGGATTTGCATGGAACTTTATGGGAGAGTGCGCAAAATAAACCGAGAGCACGACAGTCCTTTATTGAAAATCTACGAGAAACCATCTCCGTCAGTTTAGCCGGTCGCCACCGGTCGCCCACCCGGAGTGAGAGTTCGCGGTGCTCCACATAGATGGCGCCACAGAAAAAGAGAAAACCGAAGGGTACACAATCCGGTCACTCATTTGGCTCTCGTTTCCCCACCTGTCTATCTTACACCCTGGTGCAGACTAACTTCCTCGTTTTGCTAAGGAGCTACTAACGTAACTATTACGCTGACCCATTTGCATAACGAGCCGGCTGTGGGAACTCCTCTTCCGACTTGTTGTTCCTTATCACCATCATCATCAGTGGCGTCACGAGGGTCAGCGGCACCCGGGGCGGTAGCCCGCCCCGACACCCCCCCCCCCCCCCCCCCCCCCCCCCCTCGTGGCCCGCCGTGACACCCCCCTGAGCGCTGCACCCGGGGCGGTCCCCCCCCCCCCTTGTGACGCCACTGATCATCATATTCGCTTGGAATTTGTTTCACTTTACACGAGCTTACTGCAGCACTAGTCGGACCCAAGTATATACTTGCACGCAACGCCACTGACCAAGAAACTCCTTTGTTGCAGTGTCATTTCAAGGACAAAAGTGAGCGTTTTCTTCCAATCTCTCCTTCGCGAAACTTGATGACGTAGCTGTGGGGTTGCAGTGTCGGCGTAGTATCCCCCAGTGACGATATTTGAATGAGCTCATAGAGTGGATCTGAGCGTTACGTTAGCACTCGATTTGGGCTCGTGATAATCGATAGCTCGACAAGCATTCGGGTAGTGGCCCGTGTCCAATCGCTCCTATGACGAAAATAGTGGAACCATAACAATGCCTCGAACTCAGCGCGTGTCTTGTGCCTTGCCAACCCCAGCGCGTGGCTATAATCATCATAGGTGGCAATTAATCGGCTCCAGGTCACGTCGCCGCTTGTTCTGGCTGCGAGTTGAGAGGGTAAACGCTGCTCGTTTTTCTTTAATTTTTTTCTGAGACTTCCATAACGTGTAATGAAAAAAAAAAAAAAAAGAAACGAACGCGTGTTTTATAGGTATTCGTTCTACGCGGTATTTGCGTAAAGTAAAAAAAAAAATCGTTTCATCGTTCCTTTAAACTTCGCAAAAAAAAAAAAAAAAGAAAAAAGGCACGAAATAATTGTTTATTGTTACGGAGGAGCACATGGGAAGCCCTGCGGCCTCGCCAAGGCCTCGGAGCTTTCTAGTTTTTTTCTTTTCTTCGTTTTATGCGTTCAGGGTCCTCAGGGCGCCTCTTTCGTATGTTCAGCGTCACGTGCTTCGGTGGCGTCATAGAGTCGCTACAGTAGGAAGCTCTCTCTGGAATCGGCTGAAAAACCTCACTGCCCTTCCGATCCTGTCAGGCGCTATAATAGCACGAGTGAGTGGAGCTGGCAACTGTAGCAGCACCACCGCCTCTATTAGTGTCTCCAGCTCGTTGCTCGCCCTCTCGCGGCGGAAACGGAAAGCGCTTTAGTGAGGGTCCCCCGGTTCTCCTGCGCAGCGGGTACGGCACAACTGCTCGCGATCATGGCTCGTGTCATTTCCGAATGCAGACAACACTGTCCCAATGTAGTGCTGCAGCTGGTATGGGATCGCTTACTATACCTGTTTTCACCTCAAGAACACAAGTCCGGCTCCTCGCGGAGCATTACTGATTTCCCACTTCACGTGGATAATTAAGACATATGTCGGTGGATTTTAGATTAGATATATGTTATCTTATCAAGACGCACACGTTCCAAACGCCAAAAGCATGCTTTTTCCTCCGACAACCAAATCTCTTAAGAACTACTTCGCACCGCGTATGAACAATGCGCAAAACTTGCTTTTTTCTTGAGGTGAAAACGGGTATAGAGAGTTTTAGTATTGTGCATAGAAGCAAGCGCTGTGCGTTTGCGGCTTGCTCTACGCTGCGCATACGCTTCGTCGCCATGCTCCAATCCAAGACCGCAATTATGGGCTCCGCGCACCAGCAGTGTGGAACACGCAACGCTAACACAAAGACAGTGCTTGCGGTCGCTCGTATACGGAATACTAAAACGCACTACTGTTTCACCGGTTTCCAACGCAAACGAAACGTGCTTCAGTGAGCAGACGTGCAAGCGGGTAAACGTTCCTTTGAGCTGGAAAGGCTGAGATTGGCAAAACGATGGCACGTAAAAAGTTAAAGAAACTAAATGTTCTGAAAAGATTAATAAAAATAAAAAGGGGAAACAAAACAATCCCTTTCCTTTTTTAATTCTTTTTATTTTGGGGCATTTGGTCCGGGAGGGTTGGCGGTGACTTTGGATAGCTCTGCCGATTGTCAAAAGTCGCGACTTTGAGAGCACCAAATGCTTTACCCGCAAATAATGTAATTTTGCGTAGATTCCTCAAATTAGCTAGAATGTTTTCATTGATTTTAGAGAATTTTTATTTTATAACTTGTTTATTAAAAATGTTGCAGTTTGCACCAGTGATGATAATTTGTACGCTTTTGATTGCTATAATTGTTAGCGCGTTTGAAATTATATCAAAGCAACAAATTATATTAGAGCTTGAAAAACTGCGTATTAAAATATTTTAGTTGTATTATTATTTTTAATACAAATTGCGGCAATGTAGGCCCCCAATAAACGCCACGATCACAGAAATACCCCATTTAACCATAATAGTCTTTATAGAAAGGTCTCATTTTTTTAGCACTTGAAAAATTAACATTGTTATCAAGGTAGACAGACAGTCAAACACTAGATGTAATATAAAGTCCTGTGAGTCACGCGTTGCTTTAAAAAAAAACACAAACACTCTGCTGTCTGACTCGATCGGTTTCCTTCTTTGGGTTTTAGTAGTGAGAACAGCTTTTCTTGATTTATACGTTTTGGAAACATATTCTAGACTCGTCACCCGTGGCGACAATTTTGTTAAACATGGATAGATTGTGTTATTCTTGTGCTGAGAATAATATTAAAGCAATTAATCATGTAAATACCCCCAAAACCCACTATAAGGCCCGCAGTTCATTATTTTATATGTCAATTATCTGAGCGAGAAAAGGCAGCAAGAACACATTTAATATCAGAACTGATTTTTTCAACTAATACAATATTCAATGTTAGCTCAAAGGTGCATGAAAGTATGATACTTTAAAGGGACACTGAACTCTCCAAAATGCTTTATAAAGTTCCTGGATCGGACGCGTACGTCAGCAAAATAAAGTTTCCGCGAACAACTTCTTCAGCTAAATCCAAGATAGAGGTTAGCTTCGGGGTCGTTCCGGAATTAAAACATGCCTCCTGGCGTAAATATTACGCTGGACATCGTTTTTGTTTTCAGGATAAGGAGGTGAACTGCGCCCATAACACTCTAGCTTCCTCGTATAAGCAGGAATAATTCGTGTCGCTCAGTGAAGCCAGCACACTGGACAGGCTCAGCAACTGGTACACCGGCACGTATCTCCGACCCTCACTAAAACCGCCATTTTGGAAAACAAGTGGCGCCACCTATAGTGAACTGGAGCAACACCACCTAGAGTCAAGGCTGTAGCGCTCGGAGGCATGACGTCACCAACGTCAGAAGGATGGGGCGATCCTGGAAGTTGGGCTTTTCCTTGGGTTTTTCTACTTTTCTGCTCGTTCTTTCCGGACAGTCGAACTCCGAATACAGTGGTAGTCAGTGCCGTATTCAAAATGTTGCTAAATATAATTTTACGTTTACCCGTTTGTATAAGGTTGCATTTTTATAATAAGCATGCTATTCGCGACTCCAGCGACCTATAGGGGGCGCCACCACCAAACAAACATGGCGGCTGAGTCCAGGTCGCGTCGGCTCGGCCGGGACGCCTGAACGGGTGGCGCATTCAATTTAACAGATTTTCTTTTGTTTAATGCCCAATTTTATAGGTATTTGAACAGAGACGGTTAAGTGTAGCCGGTGCACATAAACTTGCAGAGCATAGTTTTCTTTTCCCGGTGCTTTTTGTTCTTTTCATGTCAAACTTTCGTTTCGGAGATTTCGTTCAAAACCGAAACTATGGGCTCCGGAGAGGCGGTAATAGACTCTAATCAGTTTTGATCATCTAAGGAAAGCGGCGATGACTACAGAATTGTTCCACCGAAAGTAATTTTCAGCTAACTCGCATGCCTCGACCATGCGACTTATCTCTCCGCGAAATGTAGCTTTTGTGCGTATACGCCTTTAAGAAACAGCTCTAGTCGTCTCCTCGGTCAACAACACAGGCTGCAGGAAAATTACGAAAATTAAGCAAGCGCTTCTTGAGTCAAGGAGCATGTTAACCCGCTGGCACCCTACTAAGCGGCTGATACTCGTATTTCAATTTAGGTTTTAGTAGCAATCGAGAAGTCATTTTGACTTACTATGTCCCACTAAAGCGATATTAGTATATTCTCCGGGTTGAAATATGAGCTTAGTTGACTAGCTATTAGGTGAACTGCTGAATAAAAGTATATTTGACAGACAGAGAGACACTACTTAAACTTAGCCAAATGGTTCTAGCCGGTAGCACGGAGACGAATGCGGCCAAACTGAAGAGTGTCTTCATAGGAGATTCACGCAGAACCTCTCTGCGTTGAACTTGACTTTGAAACCTGAACGGAGAAAATTAATATTTTTTGTGGCCGGTCAACCTGGGCAATGTAGACGTATATTGCTGCTGGCTTCGAAGGGGGTGTAATATAAATATTGGAGGCGCGATAGATCATAATGCCGTGACAGTTTCTAACTTTGCGAGACGCGTCCCCCACCTTTTGAAAGCAGATAATTTCCCTCGTTAATCGTATGCAGCGAGCAGGTTTTCCTGAATCAAGTAATTGCGAAATCAGACCAACTTCTTCAGTGTGGTCCAGAGGCTTTTTCGGCGAAAAGCAGCCAAGATGAATAGCCTACGCACCGACCGGCGTGGGCGGCTCAAACTTTAAGCTAATCGAACACAACCAAACTCAAGAAAAGCAGCTATCGAACCTTTGCATTCACTTGACTGCAACATTGGTGTTCCCTCTAGTGAAACACCTCGTCTGTCGTCCTCAGTCCCCTGGTTTACATCCTTATAAAGAAACCACTTATCAGTTACCAAGTAGTCGTCATTTTGAATGTGATTCGAGACAGACAAGAAATCAAAACGTTTTTCCGTGGTTCCTCCCCATCAAAGAAATCGAAAGCATGCGTCCGTGTGTTGTGGAGTAAACGGGCTTTCAAACACGTGATGGAAGGAAACAATCTACTGAGGCTTTACCACACTAATGAACACGCAAGCAAAATTAAGAAATTTTCGGACTTTCGTCAAATTACATTGTTCGCCACCACGCCGACAATACGTGTCCGCGAAAGCCACCAGAGACGAGACGCGGAGGGGCGCGGAGCGACCTGGTCCGGTTGGTTCCCGGCTTTCCCGCTTGGTGGCCTCCGTTTTGCTGGAGTCGCGAATAGTATAGACTAACTCATGTTTAGAAACAAACCGGAGCGCCCCTAGCGGACGCCACGGGCGCCGCGCATGCGCGATGGATGGAGTGTGGGCAAGAAGCTCGCCGTCGCCCATAAACAAACCATTGGAATCCGCTGTTGTCGGCGTCGCATGTGAGTCCCCGTGCTCTTGTTCGCGTTGGAATTGTTGATTCTACGTCTTCCTGTCTATGTCTGACTACTTTAGCGGCATCAGGGAAATTAGCGAGGCTCGTTACACCTCAAAACTTCGCGTGAATAATCTGACATGTGGTGATTCATTCCGCGTGGACGCCGCAGAATGGACGCTAAAGCCTGATTCGCATGATGCGATTCTGCTCGCTATTTTCACTCATGACGTCGCTCAGGCTGCAAAAGCATGAACCGTAGCTGAGACGGTTGACGTCGATACTGAAAATCGCAAGCAGAATCGGACCAAGTGGATCAGGCATAGCAAGTCGGGGATGGCCACTGGTAACAATTATCAACATATCCTTGTATCTACTGTTTACACCGAGCTTACTTACCCAACCAACCTTCAAACTTAAAAGTATTTTGAGGCCTGCACTTCCTATCGCAATTACCGGGTCAGTGGTTGGTCTATGGACCGCTGTCGTTTGAACGAGCAGGTGAGAACAAGCAGAAACGTTTGAAAGAGCAGACGACAGTTCAAACGATCAGGCGAACGTTTTTAAAGACTCAACGCGATCTGCAGTATCGGTACGTGTGACAAGCGTGTTTGCCTGGTTCGCCGCGGGTTCCCTCGTGCTTATCGCACCGTGACACGCGTCTCTGCAGCGTCCGCAATCTGCGGTATCCGTTCCCGTCACATGCCAATTCCTAACTCGTTCTCGCATTTTTACAGCGAAGCTGTGTACCTCTACCAGCCAAAGAAATTTTCGTGTCGTTGGCATTGCAAGCAAAAAACTCCCGGCGAACTATTGAAGGCAAAACAGCATATCTCCTTTGAAATCAGGCATACAGCATACAGCTCAGTATTCGTTTCAATAATGAAAACCACAAAACAAACATCAAAACCAAATGAGGGATGATAATGCGCGTGTGAACAATAGGAACACCCTCCCACGCGTTCCGGTAAAGATTAGGTTTGCAGCTGCTTCGATAGGGGTTGACTTCATTCGGGGCCCTCTTGTGAAGTGCAAACCGCATAATGGGTGATAACGGCGCCTGTGAACAATGCGAAACACGTTCCTTCTCCCAGCGTGTGTTTTCGTGTCGGCATTCTCACGGAAAAAAAAAAAAAAAGGCTTCAGAAGATTGAAGCGAAAAGTACAAACACCACATATACAACATACAGCACAACATTCGTTTCAATAAAGAATAAGCACTAAACAAGCATCCTAACCATATTCGCGACTCCAGCAAAACGGACGCCGCCAAGCGGGAAAACCGGGAACCAGCCGGACCAGGTCGCTCCGCGCCCCTCCGTGTCTCGTCTCTGGTGGCTCTCGCGGACGCGTGTTGTAGGCGCGGTGGCGAACAATGTGATTTGACGAAGGCCCGAAAATTTCTTAAGTTTGCCTGAGTGCTCATTAGTGTGGTGAAGCCTCAGTAGACTGTTTCCTTCCATCACGTGTTTGAAAGCCCGTTCACTCCACAACACACGGACGCGTGCTTTCGATTTCTTGGATGGGGAGGAATCACGGAAAAACATTTTGATTTCTTGTCTGTCTCGAATCACATTCAAAATGACGACTACTTGGTAACTGACAAGAACAGTGGACTGAGGACAACAGACGAGGTGTTTCACTAGAGGGAACACCAATGTTGCAGTCAAGTGAATGCGAAGGTTCGATAGCTGCTTTTCCCGAGTTTGGTTGTGTTCGATTAGCTTCAAGTTTGAGCCGCCCATGCCGGTCGGTGCGTAGGCTATTCATCTTGGCTGCTTTTTGCCGAAAAAGCCTCTGGACGACATTGAAGGAGTGGGGCTGATTTCGCAATTACTTGATTCAGGAAAACCTGCTCGCTGCATATGCTTAATGAGGGAAATTATCTGCTTTCAAAAGGTGGGGAACGCGTCTCGCAAAGTTAGAAGCTGTCACGGCATTATGATCTATCGCTCCTCCAATATTTATATTACACCTCCGTCGAAGCCAGCAGCGATATACGTCTACATTGCTCAGGTTGACCGGCCACAAAAAATACTAATTTTCTCCGTTCAGGTTTCGAAGTCAAGTTCAATGCAGAGAGGTTCTGCGTGAATCTCCGATGAAGACTCTCTTCAGTTTGACCGCATTCGTCTCCGTGCTACCGGCTAGAACCATTTGGCTAAGTTTAAGTAGTATATCTCTATTTGTGAAATATACTTTTATTCAGCAGTTCACCTAATAGCTAGTTAACTAAGCTCATATTTCAACCCGGAGAATATACTAATATCGCTTTAGTGGGACATAGTAAGTCAAAATGACTTCTCGATTGCTACTAAGACCTGAATTGAAATACGAGTATCAGCTGCTTAGTATACGGCGCCAGCGGGTTAACATGCTCCTTGGCTCAAGAAGCGCTTGCTTAATTTTCGTAATTTTCCTGCAGCCTGTGTTGTTGGCCGAGGAGACGATCGTCTCCTCGGTGAGCTGTTTCTTAAAGGCGTATACGCACGAAAGCTCGATTTCGCGGACAGATAAGTGGCATGGTCGAGGCATGCGAGTTAGCTGAAAATTACTCTCGGTGGAACAATTCTGGAGTCATCGCCGCTTTCCTTAGATGATCAAAACTGATTAGAGTCTATTACCGTCTCTCTGGAGCCCATAGTTTCGGTTTTGAACGAAATCTCCGAAACGAAAGTTTGGCGTGAAAAGAATAAAAAGCACCGGGAAAAGAAAACTATGCTCTGCAAGTTTATGTGCACTGGCTACACTTAACCGTCTCAGTTCAAATACCTATAAAATTGGGCATTAAACAAAAGAAAATCTGTTAAACTGAATGCGCCACCCGTTCAGGCGGCCCGGCGGAGCCGACGCGACCTGGACTCAGCCGCCATGTTTGTTTGGTGGTGGCGCCCCCTATAGGTCGCTGGAGTCGCGAATAATGAATGATAAGGAGCTCCTGAAAACAATGCGAAGCACGTAGCGCTCACCGCGCTTACGTTCCCGGTGAAGATTACTGTTGCCCAAGCTGCCGCGGTGGCGGCAGCTTGCGGCGTGGGGAATGACGTCACTAGCCTTTCATATATAAAAGAAGAACCCGCCTATACCCCGTTTCACCTTATGTCCGGACGCAGCGGATGCGCTATCTTAGCCAATCCCGTTCTGTGGACGTGGCCCGTGATACGCTTTCCGCGCGTGACACTCACACGGTCTCCGATTGGCTCCGATGGCTCGTAACATCCGCTGCGCTTAAACGTACGATGAAACGGAGTATAGCAACTGATTTCCTTGTTGCTGCAGCACCGCGATGAATAGGCCACGCATAGTTAGGACTCCCGAGGAGCAGCGTGAATACTGTAGGAGCGGCAAAAGGAAAAGAAACGGCAATACGACCAGCGGCGGCGTGCTGCGACCGGCGGCGGCATTTCGTATAGTGCAGTAGGCAATCGTTGCAGGTGATACCACAGCTTCGCTGACCAACCTCCTTCATAAAATAAATTGGAGCCCCAACTTTTTTTTTTTTTTTCGCGACAAGTGCGCGCGCTATTGGTTCCCGTGACACCCGAGTTTCTAGTGTATTATTGCGTTTATATCGCGCTGTGAATCTCGAATGCGCTGTGTCTGCGTTCTTTTGTGGTTGCCGTGACTGAGGAGGTCATAGCGAATTTCCGCGTATTTTTCGCACCCGTACTTATTACCAATTGTTTTAAAATTTTGCTGTCGCATTTTCGAACATTACCCCATCTTTTTCACCATTCATCTTTTCATTTTGGGTTGGCGTTCTTTTATGACTTTACGGTATATAAGTGTACATAGGAGCGTGTTGACATGTTCACCTATTATCAAGTCTCTGGGGAAAGCAATAATTACTCTACAAAATTAAACAAACATTTGGCATAATTGTTTTTGTTTGTTGTTTGCGAGTTTAGGGTGTTTGCTTTTGCCGGGACCACTTTCGCGCTCCTCATTCGCGGCGTAAACGTAACAATGCACGCGATAATTGGTTGCCTCATCTGTAAAATTTCTTTGACAGATCTGTAAACATCTGTAAAGACGCACGTGGCGAGCACACGCGCTGGCTCACAAACAGCAAACCGGCGGGAGGGCAAGGAGAACAGTGGGATTGTCCTGCTGTGCGTTACAAAATCTAAACCGTTGTACTAGAACACATCAATGCAATTGATTTGTAGGAAAACCTTTTGTTTTATAGTCTTACTTGGTAGTTGTGTCAGCCACTTTTTTTTTTAACGACCTCCGAAGCAAGCTTTTTTTTATTATTATTATTCTATTCAGTCATGCTTGTTTTAGGCGCGTATGTATGAGCAGAGATGATGTCATGAATTTTTCAATATTCTGCATTTGTACTTTAATCCGATAGATGTGTATTCTGTTAACTTGAGTATTGGAATACATTTATGATTGCTAAGCATGGTCTTGGGGAACATTTGTATCTCCTAATAATGAAAACTGTTGTCAGTAAGTTTTGGGCTTTATTTCATTCCATACTGTTGCATTGTTAAATGGTTTTGTTTTTAACTTATGGATACTTGTGATTTGGGTTGTTAAATAGGCACACCGTTTTGTTTTCATGACGCTAAAGTTGTGCTTATTTTGTTGACTATGCCTTCTATTGGAACTCCATAAGAGGAACCAACCCTCTACCAGGACAGTTTGCTATAGCTACCATTTAGATAAATTGCAATTATGCTGTTGGCTTTTTAATGCTATGGGCTGGATTAGGATTTAAGGAAAGGGTATGTTTGGAAATGGTGCTGGACGTAACATGTAGATGCTTTTTCGTTATGATATTTGTTGAATTTGGCAAAACGTCTTCGCGCTTATAGACCCAAGTTTGACCTGAGTGACCAGCTCCAGAATTTACTTTAGCCGCTACGAAACTATTTTTGTGCCTCCTGAGCTGCTCCAAAGCTGCTCCAAAGGGGAATCTTTGCTGCTCACAGACGTGCTACAAAAGTCTTAAGCTTGCTTCCACCCCTGAAGAGAGCCATTCGTCTAAAAGAAAATGTTGTTGGGCAAAAAGTGAGAAAACTAATGAGCGTTCATAAATGTCTGAGTACTAAAACAGCGATGAACTTGATTAACTGAGTTGACTTTGATTAATTACAAATAAACGTGGAAGGTTAAGGTAGCTCAACTCTTACAAAAATGATGTTTCCCCACTTTTATTCGCAATAATTTTTCTTGCCGCCAATAAAGTAACTTTTATGCTGTTTTATCCTAAAAAAAATCCTTAGCAACACGTTATTACTTTTGTAGGCAATACTTTCCGTGAGCGTTTGTTTCTATGCGCATTACATTGCAATTATGAACTGTTCTGCCATGTCGCATCATTCGGTGTCATGCCATTTTATGAGAATTATTGTTTATAAAACTTCTGTCTTTCCGAGTGACATTTACATTACATAAGAAGTTTGCTTCAAAGCGAACCCACCTTTCCCGAGGCATCGTTGTACGCGTATCGTTCTTACCCTGCGTCTCAATGTTTCTGTGCCCTAGCAATTTGCTCTTGTACACCTTTCACAATTAACTGCTCTGTGTAGCCATCATTCTAAAAAAAAAAATAAACATGTCTGCGTTAAAAAAAAAGAAAAAAAGCTACGAATGTAAATCCACTCTCAACATGTCAGAGCGGTTCAGCGGCGCCCGATCGCTTCCCGTGCAACAATATTTGAAGTTTATTTCTTTCGGATCAAACCGAAAGGGGAACAGAGATTAAAGGCCAAAAATGCCTGACGATTTCTTGTCCCCTTTGCAGTTCGTACATACGGTACACAGTACAATACACTTCGTACAGCCACATACATCAGCGATTCAAAACAATATGTTATGGCTTCGTATGGCATCATCAAGAGGGGATCACAGGTAGTAATATAAATTATGAAAGATACTATTTCACACGTTCAGAGACAAAGCCGTCAATTTATACATGTATAAAAATGGCTAGAAAACAGTTCCACTGCTCACCAAGAGCGTCCAAAGCTCTTTCTTAAATTAAAAAAAAAAGTTTTAAAATCTACGAAGGTTTTAATTAAATTTAATAATTTGGTCATGTGATAATCTTTAGTTTGCTTTCCGTAATTTGTGCGAATCTGTGGAGGTCGTCTCAGGGAGTGCCGAAAGGTGTATATATGCGCTACATCACTTGTATGTGTATCATTAAGTTTCTCAGTTTGTTATAAGGTTTCTCAGGTACAATATCATCTGTTATTTCTAAACTACTGTATAGCCAATAAAACATGTTTGTACGAATAAAAGCTTGTTTTTACTACGGCATATTCACGCGCGTTGCCTTTATATGAGTGTTATCCCGAGATGCCCTGCACGACTCGATCGCCTCCTTCGGTGACGTCATGGGAGGAGCGCTGCGGCCTTGACTCTAGGTGGTGTTGATTGGAGCCGCGAATAGTCTGTTGCAGAGGTCTGTCGCAGGGTGAAAAAAGCGAGACAAGTCTTTCCCGCGTAGCTCTCTTTGCTCGCTATGATTGGTGGTTCTCTCCTCTCCAGCGTTCGCTCTGCTTAAAGAGGGAAGGGACCTGTGGCGGGAGCTTGTCCCGCTTTTCGTAACCCTGGAACTCTTCGATGGGTTCAAGAGGATAGTTACGAAGAGGGAAACAGCGCCAAAAATACGCAGGACAAAGAACGAGGAACACACAGACCGAGCGCTGACTGACAACTGGTTTATTTCTGTAAACCACCTACCGGCATAAAAACACAGACAGACATACATCGGACCATCGCCTAAGGGCACGTGTCACAGCTGTCCAAGAACATGATTTCCTTATCGAAGAGTGCAATCGAGGGAGCGCTGACGCATTCATCCTTATACTTCGAAATGTAATAGGCCTCGAATATTTCACGAGTCACCTGCTGACTGTGCCGAGCGACAATCGTCGTCTTTTCCAAAAGAGGGGAGCACTCACGTCTATCACAATGAATGACCAAATTACCCGAAGGTGAAGATCTTATCGAAAGTGCGTGTGTGTTTTCTGAGCCTATCATTGATACACCTCCCTGATTGGTCAAAGTACACTCTCCCACAGGACAACTCAATTTTGTACACCACGCCGACCGCGCACGGCACAAACGCCTTCTTGTGCTCCTTTCCACAGCCGAGTTTTTTCGGGCGACCCCTCTCCACCTTAGCACAGAGACTCCCCAGTTTTGAAGGCGCAGAGAACACCACGGGGACTCCATGTCGCTGTGCTACCCTTTTGAGTCTGTGCGTAACCTTATGTATATAAGGAAGAACCACCGGTTTCACGTTGGGTTTCTTCCTAGGCTGGGACTTGGGGCGTCGAAGACTTTTCAACAGGCTCTCCGCCACACTGACAAGGACCTCCCTAGGGTACCCTCCCTGTGTGAGCCTGTTGACCTGGTTGCAAAAACTAGCCATCATCTCGTGAGGGCAAGACCTCACCAGGGCCGCCTGCATACCGCCTCTCTTAATCCCTCTCTTTACAACCTTCGAGTGGCTTGAGTCAAAAAAGCAGCACACCTTTTTTTGTCCTCGGCCAGTACCGCCAGCACACATGATCCTCATTAAAGCTAAGATTAATATATAAAAAATGTAGCCTTCCGTCTACTGGATTTTCCATTGTACAATTCAAACCACATGGGTTGGATTTGAACGCACACAACATGTTTTTGATGCACTCATCCTTACTTTCACCAGGTACTTTCCTAAATAAAACCAGATAATCGTCGAGGTACCTAAAAACACGAATCACCTCTCTTCCTACACCGATTTCGATAGCTCTATCGCACATAGAAAGAAAGATGTCACTCAAAACTCGAGCAACGCTAGCCCCGATACATACTCCCTGCTTCTGCAAAAGCGCGTGTCATCATGCACAGCATACAACATAGACCTAAGATAAAAACACAATTCCAAGAAATTTTCTACGCTAACACCACAGGCGTTCTGGAAAGACACAATTCCAGGTGACTTATTAATACATTCTTGGACCACCCCTAGTAACTCCTGGCGGAATAGCATAAAACAGATCTTCAACGTCGAAAGACACGGCGTCACATGAGCCGGGGTTCTCCGCAGTCAAAAGCTCGACCACACTCATCGAACTACACACCAAAGGGTTTTGTAGCTCGAGGGATGTAAGGTGCCTCTTCAAAAAAGACGCCAAATGTATCTGCCAAGCACCCTTTTGTGTCACAATGGCCCTAAATGGCATCGACTCTTTGTGTGACTTCACCGTAAAAAACAAACTCAGGTGAAGACCCTTTTTCCTCTGAACTGAGGCCCTAAGCCTGTCAAGACCCCGATCTTCACACAACTGTATAGCTTTCTGTTTAACCTTATTCAAACTCACTTTCTCAACCACTTCAAAGTTCTTACGAATCGCAACTCCCGCTTTCTCTGAAAAGACACCTTCAGACACTAAGGCAAAACCTCCTTCCTTGTCAGTAAGCATTAGCTTCAACCCTTTCTCCAAGCAGTAAGAGACAACCTTACCCACATTAGACCTATTGTTGTGAGCACTGGACACCCTGGGCAAGGATTCGACTCCCTCCAAAATGCATCTGTCTCTGTCGACCTCCCCCGCCTTGGAAGCAACATTCCTAACCATAGGCAACAGTTCTTGAGGCTTTACCACCGCTTCAGTGGCGAACTTGGGTCCTTTCTCCAGGACCTTCACCACGCCCGCTGTCGCTGAAGCGTCCCCCAACAGCACAACGTCCCTGCGAAGCATTTCATTCTTTTTTTTTTTTTTTTTTTTAGCCACAATTGACACTCTGACACGTTGCCACAGGAACTCGGTACTCTGCGCAGCCTCTCGTAGGCACTTCTCCAGCACCCGAGACGCCGCTCTATTGTCCCTGGTAACGGTATAGCACCATACCTTTAGCGAATCTTGCAGTAGCCTCGAACGTCTCCGGGCTTCGTATCGTACAATTTCGGTGATCCTCTTCGCGTGACCCACCGACATTGAAATCTGGTAGAGGCTCAAAACTTCGATGGGGATCTTCACCTTCGGGTAATTTAGCCATTCATTGTGATAGATGTGGGTGCTCCCCTCTTTTGGAAAAGACGACGATTGTTGCTCGGCACAGTCAGCAGGTGACTCGTGAAATATTCGAGGCCAATTACATTTCGAAGTATAAAGATGAGTGCGTCAGTGCTCCCTCGATTGCGCTCTTCGATATGGAAATAATGTTCTTGGAGAGCTGTGACACGTGCCCTTAGGCGATGGTCCGATGTAAGTTTGTCTTCTGTTTCCCTCTTCGTAACTATGCATAACCAACTCGCCCAATTTTCAACGGTCCAAGAGAAGTTCCAGGGCCGGCTCTTGCTAGAATTAGACCGTGTGAAAGAAAGCCTGCCAAGCCTGGGGCGCGGTAGCACTGGAGACTCGACTTCACGTGCCACTCCGCTCCAGCCGAAATTTGGATTTCGCAAAATAAGGCCGCAGAAGCGTTGAACGGGACGCTACGAACTCCAAAACATCACTCATACATCGATATTTTAAACGGATGGCCGTACTTTTGGAAAAGGGCGCGATCAAGCGAGGGCTATGACGCCATTGTCCTCGTGGAACATTTGAGAATGAGAGGAAGCGGACTCTGTTCTCTCCTCCTCGCTTCGGTTCACCAGCTTGACGGGACGTAGCGAGGAGGAGAGGGAATGAGAATCGTGACTTGTCTCGTCGGCAGTGTTCACTCGCGCACTTCTTTTAGGGGCGAAGGCTCCTTAGGGTCTAGCCTTGTCCATCCGTCCGGCGTCCGTGCTCACATCGATTGCCATCCCATCTGTCTTCTTAGAAAAAGAAAAAAAAAAAAAAAATGTTTGCGCAGTCGACAGGATTCGAGCCTGTGCGGGGAGACCCCAATGGATTTCTAGTCCATCGCCTTAACCACTCGGTCACGACTGCGGGACGAGTAGGGGCTCTGAGATGTGGTAGTAACTCAAGAGCTGGGGTTACCGCTCAACGTCTATACGGTAGAGGCCGCTGCGGTCAAATGCGTATATAATCGCGTTAAACTTTGCATGCGTTGGCTCAACGTTTGTAGACGAGGGGGCGCTGCGGTCAAATGCTCAAATGCGTATATAACCACGTTCCATACCACACATTCTCTTTCTGACATGGACCGTAGACTTAAAGGGGCGATGCAACGATTTTTGTATTTTGCGCAAATACTGCTTAGAACGCATCCCTGACGTTAATGACCTCTAAAATACCCGTTCGTTTTTCACCACACGCAATCCAAGTCGCAGAAAAAAATAAAGAAAAACGAGCAGAGTTCACCCCCTCAACTCGCAGCCAGAACAAGCGGCCACGTGATCTGGAGCCGAATATATGCCGCCAATGTTGATCATAGCCATGCGCTGGGGTTGGCAAGGCACAGGACACGCGCTGCGTTCTAAACATTGTTATGGTTCGGCTGTTGTCGTCATTGCAGCGATTGGACACAGGACACTACCCGAATGCTTCTCGAGCTATAGATTATCACGAGCCCAAATCGAGTGCCCACGCAATGCTCGGGTCCAATCTATGAGCTGCATTCAAATATCGTCACTGGGCGGTACTGCTACCGCCCAGCTACGTCATCAGGTTTTGCGAAGGAGAGATTGAATGAAAACACTCGGTTTTGTCCTCGAAATTACAGCGCAACAAAGGAGTTTCTTGGTCAGTGGCGTTGCGTGCGAGTATTCTTGAGTCCCACTAGTGCCAGTAAGCTCGTGTAAAGTGAAAAACATCCCAATTGAATATCGTTGCACCGCCCCTTTAAGCGATGGAGATGCGTTCCCACGGCTTCTAGCGGATCCAAGCTGATCCGCTAGAAGAACCACTGGCTCTGCATTTCACCGACCATAAAGCACTAATAATGAAGTCGAAACGCAACCCGCAACTCAGCACTACCTATGAGCAATAAAAAACAAATCAGCACCATCAGCACTACCTATGAACAATAAAATCAGTATCATCAGCACCACCAGAGCTTCGCCCCAATCAACATCATTCACCACGTGGAGATGCGGCCTCTTTTTCCAAAATACGGCGATTCGTTAGAGATATCGCTGTATGAGTGATGTTTTTGGGTTTCGCAGCGTCCCGCCTATCCGTCCAGCCTTGTTTTGTGAGCTCGAAATTTCGGTTCAGTGTCCCTCGAGTCCAGACGCAGCCCAGGCTACGAGCTAATGGGACCAATCAAGCAGTGTCAAATGCGGAAGTCACTGGGCCTTTTTTTTGTCTATGATTCGTTCAGCGATGATAGACATAGAACACGTACAGAAGCATGACGGACACCATGATAGTGCCTTTTTGACGCTTTCTGGTTAATCTCATCAACTCGTACCATCGGCTGCGCCTAGACTTTTAGGTGAAACGAAGTACAGCAGGCCAGCCCAGGTTTTCTGGGGGAATTCATTCAGTTAATTGAGCCGATGTGAAAACAAAGGCATAATCGTTGGACGATCTTGGGTATGCCATCACGCCTCTCTGCTCATCATAACGTGACGCTCTATCCCGCCGCGATCACGGCTTTTGCCTCTCCTCCGACCTATGTCAACCTTCACATCTGCCCCGTAGTGGTATACGGGATCCGTGGCGTGCAATGCCAAGAAGGCGTCGACCTTGACGTCTCTCGTTGGGCGTGCCCTGGACGGTTTCCTCGTCGGAGGCTTCGCTGCGGCGATCCGTTCCCATGCCAACCGTCCCCCGCGTCGTTTATATGAGCACGCGCTGCTCACGGCCAGGGTTGCGAAATGCGATTATCCGGAACCTGCGTCCAGTCCGAGACCCGGCATGGTTTCGACACCTGGAAACATCGCGCATTGGGAAAAGAGCGATAGAAATAAAATAAAACGCGTGACTTTTTTATTTTTGTTCTTATACGGTAAGCGTGCATGACGTGCTCGCGGCTTTTTGTTTTGCGACAAAGCTAACGTCACTTTTCCGAGGTTACCCGACTTCATACCCTCTTGATTGTAAAGCGATCCTCGTTCAAGTAAACGCATATGTCTGCCGTTTTTCTTTCTCTTCTGTGTGTCTGTCTGAGAACCAAGATGATATGTCTCGTCTCACCTTTCTATTCCATTACACCGATTAAAATAAACAGACAGGGGAGTTGAATGGCCTTCATCGCAACAAAGTGTATTTACCGAGAGGCAAGAGGAAAACGGGACAAACGTCAATTTCATAACACACTACAACGCGACACAGGATGTCACGTTACACTTCAATGCTGTGTTACAAAATTTACTCGATCTGGCGTTCTAAAACCTACTCGCGTCCAGCGTCTTTCAATTTGTGTTGTCACGTGACACGACCCGCCGGAGTAAGTCGAATCCGTTTGGGTAAGATTGATGTTATTGTTATGTGATGTTATTTGATCTTCGAACATGCTCTTGCTTTTTCTGTACCATGTACGGTGACAGAAGGCGCCATATCTTTGGGCGGACCGACCTCCCTAAACCCCTTACCGTTCTGTGCCTTGTTTGACTCGTTGTGTTCTTCATCCTCGCAGCAGCAGCAGCGGCGGCGGCGGCGGGTGCAGCCAGCCCCGTGCCCCTCAAGGGCGTCTCGGGTGAACCCAGGGCCGAACGGAGGCCCGCACCCCGGCTAAGCTCGCCGACGGCCGAGCGACATCTCGCTTCCCTGCTACAGCAGTTGCGCCGCGAAAGGTGCGTCATTCTTCTAGGCACTTCACTATAAAAAAATAAAAAAAAGCTTCGGCAATCGGCATTTGTTGGAGCAATGTTAGACCCTCTTCTGAGTTTCGTTTTTTGGACAAAACCGAAACTGTGAACTGCCGTTCGTTCGCGAAAGCATCTTTGCGGTTTCTGGAAATGCCCGCTTGACACTTCCGCAGTCCCGTTTACACCGCCTATCGCTTCATCTTGCATATTATGTGCAGCTCTATCAAAAGCTACATTTCGGAAGGTGTAACCCTGCGAAAAACTTTGTTACAAATTATTTTAGCGCAAGCCCAAGAGCAATATCCGAAGACGCACTGACCGGGCGTTCGCGCCACATACGTATATCCCACGAGTGGAACAGCGTCCGCAGTGTCGCACCAGCATTCCTTTCGGGGCTGCAGTCTCTCCGGCGCACGAGCAGTCGGGTCACCTAAAAGGCGAGGCCTGCCCATGACGTCATCGTTAGTGGATGCGGGACCCACTCCAAGCGGCAAATGCGCCGAAGCTTGACGCAAAGCCGCAGACGTGTGAGTCTTTTGCGTCGCCGCTTGCTGGCGTCACGCTTGTTGTGATACAGACGCGCTGGCGGCGACGCTGACGTCTGAGTGATGACGTTTAGGGAGGAAAGGCGCAGGCCTTGTCTTCTGGGTGGGTCCGGCTGGTCGACGTCGCGGCTCGTTCGAGAACCGCGTCCGTAATCGCGCGTTGGACTCCCCTCGGTCAGGGCCGACCCCGTCACGATGCCGTGACTCGCGCGTTTTCTGCACCTGCCGAAGCGCCTTTCATTTTATGCCGTACGCCGCGTTGTGCCTCCCTCCTGCCCGTCGAAGAATCTGAAATTATCCTAGGCTATAATAATAAAAAAAAAGTGTAGGCAATTGGTCACATTTTAGTCCGGAAGTCAGTCGATTCGGCGCCGTTTGTCTATCAAATGCAAGTGCCAGTCGAACACCGTGTATACACCTCGCTTCAACGGGAGTGTACTGCGCCAGCCAAATATTTGTGGACCTTGGCGCGAGTCTTTCCAACATTGTTGCCTGGGGTGTTCAAACTGTCTATATCGACTCCCACTTCCGTTGGTCCGTAGACAGGCTGTGTCCACGGACTTGCTCAATCTATTCGGTACCGCGTGTGTTTGATGGTGAGTCGACATATATGGACATGCCACGTTGTTTGTAGGGAGGTATCGCAGAAATTTGGAGTGGATGCCGAGAGCACGACATCGGGTGAGAGCGGCCGCGTTGACCCTGCAAAGGGGGCGTTTTCCTGGCGGTTTGTGTGGTCTTGGATGCGTCACTGAAAAAAAGAAAAGAAAAGGAATCCATACCGATTTCAATCCCTCCTAGTTGCAGGCGATGAGTTAGTGCACTATTTCTGTAGGTATCTTCCTACCTAATTAAATGACAAAAAAAGAACACTTTATTTATTGATTATTTGACTGCGTCGTGAGCGTCATGGCTTGGCAGACTTATAGACTGTAAAGCTAGACAGTTAAACTTCGGATGTTCTAGGCGGTATTTCTACGTAATTTTTGTTGCTTGCACCTGGTATTGTTGAATGTCTTTCTACACGATCGGAGGAAAGTTACTGCACTACAAATATTTTAACCCCAATCTTAGCAAAAGAGCTGCCGCCTCCTTGTTTAATGTCCGTCGTAATGGGTCGTCCGGGGATGGCTCCTGAAAGTGATCATGACTACTAAGTTTATTTAAAATGATTTCCTAAAAATAATTCAATTACCGGTACAATCTCTATGGGAAAACTAGAAAAAAAATAAACGATTACGAAACGATTCGCTAAAGTAGTGAACACATCACGAATGTACTCGAAGCTGGAAGAACCCTAAAAATAACCTTATATAGAAACCTAGATGGGGCGCTCATGTTTTGCTGAAGGTGTTTTTTTTTGCTCTCTCGTTTTTCTTTTTAGGCATTTCGTTTTTGGCCATCAAAGTGCGGGAATATGAGTGCCCACGCTGTATGTCTTTCTTCCGTGAGCATTTATAATGTAATTAAGCACGAAGCCTCAGGGAGTTCCTCACAACCTTCCACGCGGTCGAGCCTGAGAGTATAGACGTATACAACCCGAAAGGTCAACTGATTGCACTTCGCTTCGATAAAACATTAGCAAGATGGCGGTCTGGAGGAATCATCGATCCATGCCATCTTTCATATTTTTCACTCCTTCGCGCGTCCTTACGCTCCCTTTTGCTGATTGGGCGGCGATATCTTTGCTTCGGACGGCAGGTGCGCGAATCGATTCCAGAATTAGCGCTGCCGAGCTTTATTTCGAACTGGGTCGAGTGCGTCTTGATGTGATGCTAGTCGATAATTTGCCTAAGTTGAAACGCAGTAATCGATAGACGTAATTACGTTTCCCACGAGCAGTTATGATCAAGACGTTTTCTCTATACTGGCGCATCTTGGCACTCGGAGCGTGTGACCGGTTTGGGAGAGAGGGCGGGCCGTGGCTATTTATTGATGCGCATCTCCGAGGCGAGTTTACCGATTCAACGATTTGTCAGGTAGACGTCGATTTATTCGATTTTGTTTTTAATGTTACGTTTGTGCTCTAGTTTACTTACGATTCAAAGTGAAGTTAGCGACTGCTGACATGAAATTCTCGCAGCTCGTTCTCGCGTACTCGATGCTCACGTCAATAATCTTGGTCCTCGTTGCCATGGGATACATAACAGTCTCCCCATCCTTGGTCAAATGGCACATGGTATTTTGAAATGTGGTCTAGGACTTTTCGGTGTAGGGCGTTTCGGTGCGGACTTCTCGGTGCACGAACTTCTCGGTGCACGAACTTCTCGGTGCACGGACTTCTCGGTGCACGGACTTTTCGGTACACGGACTTTTCGGTACACGGACTTTTCGGTACACGGACTTTTCGGTGCACGGACTTTTCGGTACACGGACTTTTCGGTGCACGGACTTTTCGGTGCACGGACTTTTCGGTGCACGGACTTTTCGGTGCACGGACTTTTCGGTGCACGGACTTTTCGGTGCACGTACTTTTCGGTTCACGGACTTTTCGGTGCACGGACTTTTCGGTGCACGGACTTTTCGGTGTGGGACCTTTCGGTGCGCGGAAATTTCGGTGCACGGACATCTCGGTGCATGGCCAACCAAAATCACGAGTTTTTGTTTTCTCTAAACGTAATTGGCGACGCGAGCGATCGAAAGCGTCGCTGTGATCGGTCTTCCACTATTGGCCGAATGCTGACTATGACGTCAGCAAAGGATTTCCCATCGACGGAAATAAGAGTAATGGAAGAACTTCAAATTTGACGGTGCTGGCAGTGTTGATTTGAGAGTACTATGATTTCAAGCTTCCACCATGTTCTTTACAAACACCTTCAAAATTGTTGTTCACAAAGTAATGACGTCACGAAAGGTAACCGAACGAGGGCGCCACCGAAACATCTCGCCGCCAATGCGCATTATTTTAGCTGAAATTTATTTTTTCGCACTTTATAATTTTTTAGACTTCGTCATTCATTTACGGCCACTTACTTATATACCACCTAAGTGACTTTGTTAGGCGCAGTATTATCCTGCGTGAGGATTGGAGAAGTTGGACGTTATGGTTCGTTTGTCGGTGTATCTTTTCCAACGTACGCACTAGTCGCATTACATGTCTCGGGTAATTTTCAACAATTTCAAGCTTCTTGCTGTCGTGGCCTTTTTTTACATAGATTACCAATAATAAAGCCCGCACCTTTACAAAAGGCGTCTGGTGCGTACGTTGGAAAAGAGACACCGGCGAACGAGACATAACCTCGAACGTATCCATTCCTCCCGCAAACTGGTGCTGCGCCTAACAAAGTCACTTAGGTCGGATATGAGTAAGTAACTGTAAATGGATGACCAAGTCTAAAAATTTATACAGTGCGAAAAAAAAATAATTTCTAGCTAAAATGAGGCTTGCTGACTTAAAAAAAACAAAAAAAAGTGAAAGCCGTTTACAACTCCCTGTAACGCCGAATTGGAGCGCAGCTCTTGAGGAGGAGGAAGGAAGGGTAATCAGGGGAGCGTATACCCCTCCTCCTCCTCCTCCCCTCATTCTTCAATATCCTCCGGGGGGAGGTCACGTGACCCCCCTCCCCCTCCTCCCCCGAGGTCACGTGACCCCCCCACCCCGCAGGTCACGTGACCCTCCTCCCCCGAGGTCACGTGACCCGGGGGGGTCACCTTGGGGGTCACGCGACCTTGAGGTGACCTTGGGAGGGGTCACGTGACCTTGTGGGGTCACGTGACCTTGGGGGGTCACGTGACCTTGGGATGACCTTGGTTACGCCGACGCCGACGGCGACGGCGACGCCGCTCGAGCCGGAAACGGGCGCCTAAGAGCTGCGCTCTAAAAAATTGAAGCCGTTTACAACTCCCTGTAACGCCGGGTTAGAGCGCAGCTCTTGAGGAGGAGGGGAAGGCACGGGGGGGGGGGTCACGTGACAAGGGGGCTCACGTGACCTCGGGGGGGGGGGGGTCACGGGGCCTGGGGGTCACGTGACCTCGAGGTGGGGGGGGGTGAAAATTTTCCGCTAAATTTAGCGGGGAAAATTTTCTGCTAGATTTAGCGGGGAAAATGTTCCGCTAGATTTAGCGGGTAAAATTTTCCGCTAAATTTAGCGGGGAAAATTTTCCGCTAGATTTAGCGGGGAAAATTTTCCGCTAAATTTAGCGTGAAAAATTTTCCGCTAGATTTAGCGGGGAAAATTTTCTGCTAAATTTAGCCGGAAAAAATTTCCGCTAGATTTAGCGGGGAAAATTTTCCGCTAGATTTAGCGGGGAAAATTTTCCGCTAGATTTAGCGGGGAAAATATTCCGCTAAATTTAGCGGGGAATTTTTTCCGCTAAATTTAGCGGGGAAAATTTTCCGCTAGATTTAGTGGGGAATATTTTCCGCTAGATTTAGCGGGGAAAATTTTCCGCTAGATTTAGCGGGGAAAATTTTCCGCTAAACTTAGCGGGGAAAATTTTCCGCTAAATTTAGCGGGGAAATTTACCCATCATGCACCGCGCGGTTACGCCGACGCCGACGGCGACGCCGCTCAAGCCGGAAACGGGCGCCTAAGAGCTGCGCTCTAAAACAAAAAAAAAAAATGAAAGCCGTTTACAACTCCCTGTAACGCCGAATTAGAGCGCAGCTCTTGAGGAAGAGGAGGAGGGAAGGGTATTGAGGGGAGGGTATACCCCTCCTCCCTCCTCTTCACCTCATCATGCTGCTCCTCCCTCCGAGCGGCGTCGGGGTAACTGTGAGGTCACGTGACCCTCGTGACGTCGTGTGGCCCTCGTGGCCTCACAGGGGTCACGTGACCTCACGGGGGTCACGTGACTTCACGGAGGTCACGTGATCTCATGGGGGGTCACGTGACCCCGCGCGGACGTTTCGGCACCGTCACCATGCCGAAACGTGGCCGCGGTTACGCCGACGCCGCTCAAGCCGGAAACGGGCGCCTAAGAGCTGCGCTCTAAAAAAAACTTGATCTTGAATGACCGTGCACCGAAAAGTCCGTGCACCGAAATGTCCGTGCACCGGAAAGTTCGTGCACCGGAAAGTTCGTGCACCGGAAAGTTCGTGCACCGAAAAGTTCGTGCACCGAAAAGTTCGTGCACCGAAAAGTCCGTGTACCGAAAAGACCGCACCGAAACGCCCTACACCGAAACGTCCATACACCGAAATGTCCGGATCCCCCCTTGAAATGTGCTGGCTGCTTGATGCTGCAACCGCACCACCCCGCGTCCAGTGTTTGAGACGAGGTCTGCGTGGACGTCGCCACTCTTGTCCATGGTGGCGTGGCGGTCTTGCCTTCTACCCGCTTGTGCTTTCGTTTTTTCGGTGAGCTTGGTGTTTGGGCGTTTAAAAGAGGTGCTGCTTTTCTTCGACCTTCACGGTTCTTTTCCTTAGTCGTCGGCGGCAAATATGGTTCAAGCCTTGGCGTTGGCGTTTTCTGTCATCTTACTGTAGGAAATGACCGAATGCGCATCGGTCCCAGGATAACCCGCAACCATGACGGAGTCCCGCTGGTTTTTCAAGTAGTTGGATTATCCTGCCGAATGTTGTACCGCCACTTCGCCTCTCGAAGCTCCCCATTCTTTGCTCGTAGCTGATCCTTAAGATCAAGGGGCTATTGGTCGGCCATACATTGCTTCGGCAAGCGCTGTCCCCTGAAAGATGACACGTTGTGTGTCGTCGGAACAAAAATGGTTGCCCTGCACTCAGCTGCACAGTTGAGTGCATGATAGGCAGGTTCTTGCTCCCGCATTCCTTCTTTGTTAGTTTCGCCCACGATACATTCCGCCATAATCCTGAGATGTCTCTGGTTTGGAAACCCTACGCTAGATAGTTGTAAGTTCTTTCCGCACAAGGTGCGTCACTGATCGTCATTGTATGGCTAGAAGCATGAAGACTCGAGACACCGAAATCCGTCTCTTAAGGTTTATTTGTAACAGTGAGTACGAGGTTCGATCAGAAAGTTCCGAGACTAATTTTGTAGCGTAAAAAGAGAGGGAAACACAGTGAAGCGCGCGCAGCAGTGGAAGGCAAGGTCCTTCCTGCGTCAGTATGCCAAAGGGCGTCGCTCTGTGACCGTTTGGAACTGCGCTACACGAGTTTGCTTGAGCACATGCACGAGCACAATGGCGATCTCTCCATAGACAGCAAACCAAAGCGAGAGCGAACACCAATTTTACGTCAAACTCGGCAAATCTAAAACAGACCTCTGGAATGATTTAGAAGGCTTATGTCAAAAAGCAGTGAGGTGTGCGAGGTGGGGGCACTCGCGCCTCAAGAATGGCGGAACGTCACTGAAGTCAAGGAGAGGTCGGATAAGGTCGTCCTACCGCTCTTCGTCTTCCAGCGATGTTCTGCCGTTCCTGAAGTGTGAGTGCCACCTAAAATACTTCGCAAAATTCGCTGCTTTTTGACACAAGCCTGCTGAATCATTTCAAAGGTCTCTGTTTTATATTGTGACGTAGAATTGATGTTTGTTTACGTTCTGGTTTGCAGTCTATGGTGAAATCGCCACTGTGCCCGTGCACGCTGTCACATGTCACGCGTACTAAAACAGCGGTAACACGTTGCTTCGAGACAACCGCTCTTTCGTCACCGTCGAACAATGTACAGGTATTTTTCGTTGAAGTTTGTAGGCGCAAGCGCGCCTCATTAAACATATGTTTTCAGTTTCACATTCGTTTACTATTTTCCGTCCTTGACAATATAGTGCTCTTGCTGTTTTCTTTTTGTTTTGTTAAAAGAAGGCTAATTAATTTTTCGTCGTCATATAAAATAGTTGTTGTCACTGCAGATGTCGCAGACCTGTGACGATGATAAGGCTGCACACCACAAAGTGCGTCTGCTGTGCCTGTGAGTAAACGTTGACGACGGTCCGACGATGGTCCGACAAAGTCGGTGTGGATGCTTTTTCAGAGTCGATGGTTGACGCGGGCGTTGATGTATCGCAGATGCATCAATGCCTGACTGGTCGTCTACTATCGTTGATATTGTTGGCGAATCTCGCGCGCAGCTGCAATGGCTCTGATGTCTGCATCAAACCTGGGCCACCTGAAATGGCTTCGAGCAGTGCCTTGCGTAGCCACCATACCTGAATTGCTGGCGTCGAGCATTTTGGCGGCTTACTCGCATTCAGCAATCGACCGATCTCACTAAGCGTTCCACGCATACGTGACGCCGCCATAACCGTTCATTCACACTGGAAGCGGATCCGCGTTCGCAAAGCGGTTACGAACGCGGTTGTATAAAGATCCAGTACAATTTCACGCGCACTTGATGTCATCGAGTACGCGTGCAATTGTACTGGATCTTTATACAACCGCGTTCGCAACCGCTTTGCGAACGCGGATCCGTTTCCAGTGTGAATGAGCGGTAACTGTAGTTCATAGGAGGCAGTCGCCAGTCTGAATGAGCGGTAACTGTAGTTCATAGGAGGCAGCTCGTGCCACCTCGTGCTCTGCTCGCGCAGACCCTCAGCGGAATTTCCGCTGGTACAGAAAGGCTATAGTTCCCACGATGCATGGCGACATCGGTGACGTAATGAAACTGGCTGTGAGATCGGTCTATTGTGATGCGTTAAAGGATTGTCCTCACAGACACGCGTGCCTCCGCTTTTCCACGCGCACTTATCTTTTGGCGAAAGGAAATCACCTCTTCCAACGTCAAAATATATATATATATATATATATATATATATATATATATGGTTGTTTTTGGCAATGACTTATAAATCATACGAAGGCCACCAAACGTTGTTCGTATGGCGTACCCTTTATAATTATTTTAAAATTACCGGAAGTTGCTGTAAGTGTCATATCCTTCCACCAAAAATTGTGTGCACGCGGAAAAGCGGAGGCACACATACCTGTGAGGTAAGGCACGTGCTCCCCAGATTGTGCAGCCGTTGTGCGTTGCAGATTTATGTTTTCTCCCTTGCATGGCGTGAACTCGTTGTTCATCTGTATGCAGTTGAATGGTAACGGTTTAAATAGCGGAAGACCTTTGATCACCCACTTTAGCACCGCTGGGGGCGTGCATATACTCAGTTAAAAAGGTGTGGAATATTCTGCTGGTAGTTGACTTTCAAAGTAGGTTGCGTTTACTGAATTTTTCACAAAGTAGACCGTGACTAATGTGCTTGCTTACTTGAAGGAACGGTTTCTTGGGCTTACTTTGCACTTTTCAAGCATTTTTTTTAGGTGCACTATGTTCATTTAACACTGATACGAGGTGCGATCAAAAAGTTCCGAGATTGACTTCGTAGCGTAAAAAGAGAGGGCAGTATACGGTGTTACGCGCGCAGTAGTCAAAGCCTTCGGACCTTCGGGTCTATGACTTTTCGGTGCAGGGCGTTTCGGTGTAGGACGTTTTAGTGCTTACTTTTCGGTGCACGTACCTTTCGGTGCACGTACATTTCATTGCACGGTCAACCGAAATCGCAAGATTTTTGTAGTTTTTTTTTTTTTTTTCTAAAATTAATGCGCACTATTTTAGCTAGAAATGCATTTTGTTTTTGCACTTTATAATTTCGTAGACTTGGTCATCCATTTACGGTCACTAACTGATATACGACCTAAGTGACTTTGTTAGGCGCAGCACCATCCTGCGTGTGGACTGGAGACGTTGGACACCGGCAAACGATCGTTTGCCGGTGTCTCTTTTCGAACGTACGCCCGACGCATCGCATCGTGTTTACGCGTTGGGTCGATACAGGCGTTCTCGGCGTCTTCTGTGAATGTATGGGCTTTATTATTGGTAATCTGTGTAGGAAAGGTTCCAACAGCAAGAAGGTTGAGAATGTTGAAAGTAACCCGAGACTGTGGTAAAAGATGGGAAACTTCGTGGAACTTTGAGACGTCCTTCTTCCCGTGTCTTTTTTCTTCCACGACATTTCCCATCGAGGGGCGGGCGCGTTATCGGGGTATTTTGTCATGTTTCCCAAGTGTTTTCTACTGGTCAGAAAAAAAAAAAAAAATTACGCGAACCGTATTACGTTGCAAACAGCTAAGTCGGGTGTTTCTCAAGGAGCACAACAACTTTGCCATTGACATTTTGGCTCTTAATACAGCATTTAAAAAAAAACAAAAAAACGAGGAAATTAGTCCTAACATTTTATCAATTATGCCTCATTTCAAAATACTGCAACTCTCACAAGACGCTTGCTAACAAAATACGGTTGGTTTCATTGGCATAAAACAATCCGCTTTTAAAGAAAGAAAAAAAAAATCGGGGCGCGTTGTTGGGGATACTTCGTATTTACTTAGACCTCTCTGGATGGCGCGAGAAGGGAAACATGGCATACGTTTTCAGTCATGATTTATTTTTCGGAAATTCACGGCGCCTGTAGAGCGATGGAATAATGCACGGCAAGCATATGACGATATGAGAAGTATGATAAGCGTTGTCTGCATTGCTACCCGACAGATTTCGGACTTCCCGTTTCGCTCCCCAAATGCAGCCCGCTCATATCTATGCTATTTTACGTCTTGTTTCTTGAAATTCGAGAAAACAAATCGAAACTCATATTTACACCGAAAAGTCCGCGCGCCGAAACATCCATACATTGAAATGTTCTACACGGAAAAGTCCGTGCACTGAACTGTGCATGCACCGAACTGACCGTGCATCGAAAAGTCCGTGCACCGAAAAGACCGCACAGCGAAAAGACCGCACACCGAAAAGACCTCACCGAAACGCCCTACACCGAAAAGACCGCACCGAAACGCCCTATTAGCGGCGAGATGTTTCGGTGGCGCCCTCCTTCGGTTACCTTTCGTGACGTCATTACCTTGTGAACAACAAGTTCGATGGTGTTTTTAATGGGCATGGTGGAAGCCTGAAATTATAGCGCTCTCAAAGAAACACAGCCAACACCGTCAAAATTGAAGTTCTTACATTCCTCTTATTTCCGTCGATGAGATATCCTTTGCTGACGTCATAGTCCGCATTCGGCCAATTGTGGTGGGCCGACCACAGCGACGCTTTCGTTCGCTCACGTCGCCAATACACCGAAATGTCTGGATCCCGGGACCCTCGTATCTCGCTGTGCCAAAGGGCGTTGTTCTGTGAGCATCTGGAGCTGCGCTGCACGAGTTCTTGTGGCCACGTACTCGAGCGCAATGGTAATTTCTCCATAGTCTGCAAACCAGAGCGAGAGCAGACATCAATTCTGCGTCAAACTCGGCAAATCTGAAACAGAGAACTTTAAGATGATTGAGCAGGTTTATATCGAAAAAAGCAGCGAATTGCGCGAAATGTTTTGTGCGGCACTCGCGCTTCAAGAATATCCGAACTTCGCTGGAAGTCGAAGAGAGGTATAGGGCGACCTTCTCCGACTTCTTTGTATTCCGCCGACATTCTGACGCAGAATTGGACGCTCGCTGACGCCCTGGTTTGAAGTCTCCTGTAAAATCTCTATTGTGCTCGTGCATCTGGTCATAAAAAACTCGCGTAGCGCAGCTCCAAATGTTCACAAAACGACGTCCTTCAGCACAATGAGGCACGAACGTTCCCGCTTCGACTGATATACGCGCGAATCACCGCGTTGCCCTATCTTTTTGCGCTACAAAATCAGTCCCGGAACGTTTTGATCGCACCTCATACATTGAGCGCTAGATTTCGTTTTGTGAATAAGAATAACCGATCCATCTCGCGTATTCTTTTTTTTTTTTCTTAACTGTCGTTAAGCTAATTTCTTATTGATTAATATATCGATTGATCGGTACGCTTATTTATTTATTTTACGCGGTCGAACCTCACTGATTGTGCATGATTTGTTATCGAAACTAGCGAAACCTTGGGACGGGAACTGTTGCCCACGGGCACATCTTCTGCGCCCACCAATCGAGCATAAAAAAAGAAAAGTGACTGGGTGCGTGTCTCTCAGGTATGGTATAGCTTCTCAGCAGGAAATCCCTCAAAGCCGCGTTCACAGTGCTAGGACATCGTACCAAAGGACAGTGTGCGGACACAGTTCGAGGCGTGTTTCTTCCTTGTATATATGACGTTTTTTTTTGTCACGTTGCTCTTACAAAAGCCGCCTGCAGGCATGTGTTCGAAGCACACGTATATGTAAACGAAGGCAAACATGCGTGTGTCCACAGATAATTTTGTGATCGTGTCAAGAGGGAACACCGTGTATATATGTACGAGGTGTGGGACTGCCTTCAAGTTCTTACCGTGTGGGAGAAAACACAACCAGAGTTGGAATGGCACTATTATACTGCGTAAGTACCGCGTACTTAATGTACCTATTTCGTGAGATATCTAGTTATCTTCGTGGGGATTGCGCTGCCCGTGCGCCCGATCGCCGACGATGTCACCCACGGGTCGCGGAGGTCAAACGTTCCTCCGTCACGAAACGGCACTTCGTGGCCGCTCGGCTCTGAGGTTTTCGGTGGTCTCCCGGTGGGTCCCCCCCACCTCCTGTGTGGTCGTTGCACTTGAGGGCTGGCCCCGCGACGCCGTGCGCGGCGGCTCTGACGTGTGAGATGAGGTCTTTAGATTGCCGCCGCCGCGCTGCCTGGGCCCTCTCTGCTGTATACTTGCGGGCGTTCCAGTTTTCTTCCCCCGCGGAGACGTGTGGTCGCAAACGAGCGTCCAATTTATACGGTCCGCTTCTCCAGCTTTTGGCCCTATTCACGATGTGCCGCCGTCTTGCCGTTTTTATTTTCTTCTTTTGTTCGGCCGCGTAGAGTCGAGCCTATACAAGGGCTGAGTACGATGTCTTATCGGCGACGACGGCGCCGAGTCGGGGAAGGTGTGTGCCTGCAGTGTGTTCGGTGCCTTTCGTACCTGGTGGTGTTGGTCGTTGTTGTGTTTTGGGGTTGATTGTCGGTGGGGATTATTCTGGCCGCCTGGGCTGGCGGGGTGGGAACGGGGGCGTTGCTTTTGTGCAAGTGCAAACTGTGGCAAAGCTACGAGCGTCTGTCATTTTATATATTTTTCTTTGTTATTATTATTTTTTTTTTTTGCAGGCTATACGTTATGCGCGACGGTATTAACTGGGAACCTGTATTAGAAAATCTGAAATTATCTGTCCGAATGTCCGAGATTTTTATCTTTATTTTCTTTTACTTGTGCAAGTGCCCTACGTGTCTTCCGCGTGTGCTTTGCGGACTACTCATGTCGAGAATGGAGAAGGCCAAAATGCAAAAGAAACAACACTGGAGTCGCTTAGATGAAGTTTTGCTGATCACGCGGCTGATCTTCTGGTGCACTTGATTTAACTAACAATCTTAATTATATATATATATATATATATATAGGTGAAGTAAGGTAAACATAAAACAATGGACCGGGATAAGCTAATAAGTCAAAGATGCGTACTTCCGGAGTTACTAATACGAAGTTTGTTACGACGTTTCGAGCGGGGACCGCTGATGAAGAGCGGTCCCCGCTCGAAACGTCGTAATAAACTTCGTATTAGTAACTCCGGCAGTACACATCTTTGACTTATATATATATATATATACAGGGTGTTTTTTTTAAGCTTAACAGATTTTATTTTAAAAAACCATGAAAGCTAGATTAATGCGGTCTGTGCAGGTGAGTTATACGGCCAGGGGGACATATTATAGGCGGCTAATCGTAACGATCAGTCGGCTAATTAGTTAAAAATCGTTAATGAACTTTTTAAATAATGAAAATAGACATATAGTTCCAATTAGAAACTTGCTCAGCGTCACCGAAAACCACTAAATCAGTAATTTTCAGAAAGACTTTGAGCGCGTGAGAAGCGTAGTAGTGCACTAAAGTTAGCACTCGTGGAGCACGTACAAAGCTAGCGGTTGCGATAAGGCGCCCGCGCAATTTTTCCGTCGCTTATCTAGCCCCAGCCTTGCACCTGCTCCACGAGCGGTAACTTTCGTGGACTACTACGCTTCTCACACGTTCAAAGTTTTTCTGAAAATTACTGATTTAGTGGTTTTCGATGACGCTGAGCAAGTTTCTAATTGGAACCATATGCCTATTTTCATTAATTAAAAAGTTAATTAACACATTTTAACTAATTAGCCGACTCATCGTTACGATTAGTCTCCTATACTATGTAGCTCGCAGCACTATTCGCCTGCATTTCTGCAACATAAAAGGAAAGCTGAAAGTATGATACTGAAAACATCCGGTGGTGAACGCGAAGCTTATAATGCCCCTTTTACTTTACACGAACTGAACATAGTGCTCCAAAACTCTAAGTCATCAGCTCCTGGTCCAGATGGCATTCATTACTATATGCTTCAACATCTCCATCCTTCCGCACTCGATATTGTTTTATACCTTTTTAATCGTATTTGGTTCGAGGGCTACTTTCCATTGGACTGGAGAATGGCAACAATCATACCCATACTCAAGCCCGGTAAGGAGCCATCCTGTGCGGCTAGTTATAGGCCTATTGCTTTGACTAGTTGCTTCACAGAAGACTGATGTATTTCCTTGAACTAAACAAACATCTAGATGTGAACCAATGCGGGTATCGTTCGTCTCGGTCCACTCTTGACCATTTAGTACGGCTAGAGACAGCCGTGCGTGAGGCCTTCGTTCATAGACAACATTGCCTATCTGTATTTTTCGACCTCGAAAAAGCCTACGATACAGCCTGGCGCTTTGGTACACTGAGGGACTTGTATGATCTGGGTATTCGCGGTCGAATGCTTCGTACCATTGAGAGCTACCTCAGCAGGCGTACCTTTCGTGTTCAGATAGGAAAAACTTTATCTAAAGTGTTTGTCCAGGAAAATGGAGTCCCTCAGGGAGGCGTTCTTAGTGTCACGTTGTTTATTGTCAAAATGAACTCCCTTGCATTGGCTATCCCCCCATCGGTGCAATATTCACTCTATGTAGACGACCTTCAGATCTCTGTGTCCTTTTGCAATCTGTCACTGTGTGAGCGACGAATTCAGCTGACCATCAATAAGCTATCAACCTGGGCCAATCAAAATGGGTTTAAGTTTTCCTCAGATAAAACAGTGTGTGTGTGCTTTTCTCGGAAACGCGGACTATTTCCAGAGCCGGTTCTAGCACTAAACAATGCCACAATTTCTGTGAAGCCTGAGCACAAGTTTCTGGGTCTTATATTCGACAGCAAACTAACCTTTGGTGCCCATATTAAGCATCTAAAATTAAAAGCTCTCAAATCACTTAATATTCTTAAAGTCCTGTCCCACCGATCTTGGGGTTCTGACCGGACGTGCCTTTTGAGGATATATCGCTCTTTAGTGCGATCACGACTGGACTATGGCAGTATTGTATATGGTTCAGCTAGGCCTTCCACTCTAAAAATGCTTGACCCTATCCATCATCTTGGGTTGCGATTGGCGACGGGTGCGTTTCGCACGTCTCCTGTGCCAAGTCTGTATGCAGAGGCCAACGAGCTGTCTCTTGAGAAGAGAAGATTTTCACTGGGCTTTATGTATTCCCTGAGAGTCAGGTCCATCTCTGATCACCCTGCGCGAATGGCTGTGGAAGACATGCGCTCTGAAAGGGTGTTTCAAAACAAAGCCACAACTGTGCCTCCTTTCTCTATGAGATTGAAAAGTGTGTGTGAGAACATGGGACTCGATTGGAAACCTCCTGTAGTGCAGTCTACTGTTGCAGGAGCACCTTGGGAGCACCGTGTCATTAAGTGTGACCTGTCACTGACGCGATACAAGAAAGTTGATATTCCCAATGGTGTGTTTCTTCAGGAATTCTTCGCACTGCAAAGTCAGTATGGCGAATATGTAAGCTTCTACACAGATGGTACAAAGACGGAATCTGCTGTTGGGTGTTCAATGATTGGCCCGACAGTTCAACTTGTTAGGCGAATTAACTCCTCTGCTTCTATTTTCACAGCAGAGCTCTATGGTCTGCTTGTAACCATAAGCTACATACTCGATAAGAAGCTGCCTCGCTCCATCGTATACACTGACTCCCTCAGTGCATTGCGTGCACTGTCTTCACTGACACCCCTCAAGCACTTCCTGCTTCTCCAACTGCGAAATAAGGTTGTTGCTGCCTCAAGACAGGGAAACGAAATTATGTTTTGCTGGATTCCCAGCCACGTGGGCATTCCGGGCAATGAGGCTGCAGATCGCGCAGCAAGTACTTGCATGAAGCGAACAATTGATCTCCACGACATTCCTTATGCAGACTACAAAGCCCGTCTCAGGCATCACGTAAAGTCGAAATGGCAGGCTGAATGGGATCAAGAAATTGGCAACAAATTCGCATGATCAAACCTCTTTTGAGCGAATGACAGAGTGCACGCCACCATGAACGCTTTTTTGAGGTTGTCCTTTGCCGGCTCAGGATTGGTCACACTCATCTGACTCATGGCTGCCTCCTTCGTGGGGAAGATGCCCCCACTTGTGAGCAGTGTGACAATGCCTTAAGCATTCTACATATTCTAGTAGAATGTCCTGCTTATCATGAAGAACGTCTTTTGTATTTTTCGCAACTGTATCAAGAACAAGTCCCACTCCACCCAGCTCTGCTCTTAAGTGATGATTCTCTTGTGACACACACTAATGTTTTCAAATTTTTAGATAGTATCGGCCTTCTACACCGATTGTAGCTTTCTAACCTACAGATCATGCCCATCGCTCTTTTACCTTTTGGTACCCATTACCATCTTTTATCTAATCACTGGCTACTAAAGCCTCAGCCGCCTCGGTGGCTCCGAGGCGAGAGCGCTGGCCTACGGATCCCCATGTGGCGGGTTCGAATCCCGGCCGAGGTGCCCGCAATCTGACGGAGGCTTATTGCGGAGGAGGCGCCGTGTAACCGAGCTTTCGGTTGCACGTCAAAAGATCCCCAGGTGGTCCAAATTAATCCTCAGTCCTCCGCTGGGGCGTGCCAGATGCCCGTCGTTGGTTTGGCACGTAAAACCCCCAAATTTGACTTTTTTACTAAAGCCTCTTTCTTCTCTTTAAACCTTTTCCAGCAATAGTCTTGTTTTTGGCGCTCTATAGCCTTAGTAGCTTTTGCGCCATAAACACCAAATCAACCAACCAACCAGTCCTATACTATGTCCCCCTGTCCTTATAACTCACCTGCGCAGACCGCATTAACCTAGCTTTCATGGTTCGTTTTTAAAAAGTCTGTTAAGCTTAAAAAAAAAAAAACACCCTATATATATATATATATATATATATATATATATATATATATATACCGGGTGTTCATTTTTAATTCGAACAGATTTATTACAAAAAATCCGTTGAGTTATACGGCTAGGGGGACATTATGTGGGTGGCTAATCCTTGCGAGAAGTTGGCTAATTAATTAAAATTCGTTAATTAATTTTTTATTTAATGAAAATAGACATATGGTTCCAATTCGAAACTTGCTCAGCGTCGTCGAAAACCCCTAATTCAGTCATTTTCAGAAAGACTTTGAGCGCGTGAGAAGCGTAGTAGTGCACTAAAGTTGCCACTCGTGGAGCAGGTTCAAGGCTGGGGCTAGATAAGAGACGGAAAAATCGCACGGGCGCCTTATCGCAACCTCTAGCTTTGTACCTGCTCCACGAGCGGTAACTTCAGTTCACTACTACGCTTCTCACGCGCTCAAAGTCTTTCTGAAAATGACTGATTTAGGGGTTTTCGACGACGCTGAGCAAATTTCTAATTGGAACCATATGTCTATTTTCATTAATTAAAAAGTTAATTAACGAATTTCAAGAAATTAGAAAACTTCTCGCAAGGATTAGCCACCCACATAATGTCCCCCTAGCCGTATAACTCACTTGAACAAACCGTACTAGTGCATCTTTTACGGATTTTTTGTAATAAATCTGTTCGAATTAAAAATGAACACCCGATATATATATACTTTTTTTGGCGGGGGGGGGGGGGGGGGGGGGGGGGGAGGGTAGGGGGTTATGGGGGAAGGCGACATAAGGCAACTGTGACCATATGTGGGCTTTTATTTATAGTGCGGGTTTGACTTGCTTGCTTTTATACACATCTTTAGTGAACACGGAGTAGCCGGCTGTGCCTCTGTGGCAGCCTATATCGTTTTCAATATACAGGATGCGTGAGGTGTTCGAAAATATAACAAAAATCTTAGCAAAAGATAAAAAAAGGAAAGATGTTTTTAAGACCTAAAAAAATACATTTGCACGAAATTTGGTGCAGATGCCATTTTCTATTCGTGTTCCCGAACTTCATTCGATAAAACCACCTTTAGAGGCAATGACTGACTCGATTTGGCTTCACAAGCACCTGCAAGCCCTGATCAAGTGGTCCTCGTTGATGTTGGCCGTAGCGTCCACAATGGTAGTCTTTAATGCCTCTTTGGGGTTGTGGGACTGCTCGTTGGCCTGCCTCTCTCTCTCGACGACGCCCCAGAAATAGTAGTCCAGGGGGCTTACATCTGAAGAGTTAAGAGGCCACATGTTTGGAGTGAAGTGGTCGTGGAGGTGTTCAGTCAGCCAATCTTGGACCACGTGGTCTATCTGGCATGGAGCAGAGTCACGTTGAAAAATGTACAGCCCCCTCTGGGCCACCCCTTCTATCCAAGGTTTTACTGCACTGCCGAGGGTTTCTATGTAGACCTTCGACTCGACCCTAAGGCCCTGTTTAAAGATGTGCCGCGGCGTGACGTGGCTCTCGTTGCTCACAACGGCTAGGACCGTCGCATATGACGGAAACGTTATCTGCATGACCGTACGGACCTCACGCGGGGCTCGCTTTGAGCCATTTGTCATTCCTCCTGTTCGTATTATTTGTCTTGGTCAAAGATGTCCTCGTCGGAAGAAAACCAAGGCACATCCGGTTCCTCAGGATGCTTGAGCGTGTTCAACAGAGGCTTGAACCGGGTAGCACGCTTTTCCTGGTTTCTTTGTGAGCTACTCTGATCTCTCCTCATCACGTATGACTAGTCTCTAAGGTACCTATGCACCACGGGCCTGATAGTGGGCTCTGCCACCTCGAGCTGCTTGGCGATGGTCCTCATTGACTTCCTGGGGTCGTCGTTCACAACGTCCTCCACCTGCTGGACAAGCTCAGCCGTCCTAACTGCTGAAAATGTTTTTTTTTAATTTTTGTTTTGCTTGGTCATTGATGCAACTTCCCCGTCAGAACCTGAAAGCTGTATTCTGACCTTGAGAACGAATGACCTTGACACATTCAAGAATGTGGCTATGTTAAAATCGCCGTGATCGGCGGCCAAGGCAACTAGGACGGCACGCCTTTTCGTTTTTTGTGTCAGACCGGAAGCTGCCATTTTCAAATTGATACAATAAATAGATGACATAGATGCAGTAGAAGGCGAGGTTAAGCGTCTATACATATGTGGTAAGGGTATGAAAAGCTATGCACCCTGAAGTTGTGTTCTCAAATACCTCGCAAACCCGTGCTATATTGAACTACAAAAATCAGTTCGCTGCACATATGTCATGCACCATGCTTTCTCGGAAGCCCGTGGAAAAGTTATTTCTTCCGAGTTCGGTTAACTTTTAATGGTTTCAATTGTTGTCTGTGTCATTTTTTTTTCTATCTCAGATTGACTCTTTTTTTTAATAATTGCGCAGTATCAATGTTTATCTTAAACTATTTTTTATTCTTAATGCCCGCAAATAATTTAACAAACACACACACGCGAGTATAGAGAAGCTATTCGTACAGTGTTGCATGACACTCCGTACCTTTTGACCTCAGTAGTGGCCTGACCGGTGGACAGAAGGCGGTAACACACACGGCGCCATAAGGTGCCTTCAATTTGGTTGGTTTCGGTTTCAGCGGGCTCGCAGCTGTGTTATGTCGTTTTCGCTTAGTTTTGTGATATAAATGTATCCCTTGTGGTACAGAACCAATGATACAGTAGTAATAGCTAGGCCACCTTGAGAACTAAGACGTAGTTACGAGCCTAAATTGTGGGCGTTTTAACGAACACCTTCATCTGATCCTGTTCCTGGCCCGGCCAGGTTCGGTGGTGAAACGACTGAAATGATGTCGGGTAAGGGTTAGCGATGTGTACGGCCGTACTGGACGTACCCGCTGATACTAGTTTCTATAAAAATTAACGAATGAAGAGACTGATGCATAGAGGCACAGTGAAAAAGCAGGTAGACGACCTGACTAACAATGTGCTGCATCGCGAAGAACAGATAAACTCGCAAGTTTAGTGCTCGCTGTTTGGTTTTCCAGGACACCGTGCGTTGTGTGAAAATTGCCTACCGGGAAACCCCCTTGTAATGACGTCTGTAATGCAAAAAAAGAAGCGACATAGTCTCCATCGGTTTCTTCGAAGAAATTAAGCACTCGAGACATATTTCGATGGTGTTTCTGCGGCCGAGTAGCACATTTTTTTTTTTTTCAAACTATCAGCTCTGCTAAAGTATTCATTAGCAGCATTTCACGATGTTGACCTTAGGAAACTATTTGTTATACGGACATTTCATTACAACGTATTGAGAATATGAAATAGTAACAAACCCTTCAATTGAAGTCTAACGTCCGTCTTTCGTATAAATTGCGGAATAAAATTAAATGGCGCAAGAGGATTGACCTCCAGCAAGCTTGGTTCAAGTCAAATGCCAGGCACCACTTCATGAATTTCTGTAGACAGATCTTCATTTGTTTCAACAGGTACACTTTTTACCTTCAGCGGCGTCGAAAGTAAATCCGGCATCGACAAAGTTGCACTCGAGTAATTTCCATGCAGACGGCTTCTTTTCGGTGTCACATATTGCGTGCCTCAGGCGCTTTTGTCAGGCACTCACAAGCTGTCTTTGACACGTTTTGCACCCGGGGATCCAACCCTGTGTGTCTAAATAAATTAATTGAATTGTATATCTTAAGAAGATTGAATGACTGCAGACATGAGACCGAACACCGAGCTGTAATGGCTCAATTGCTATTAGCTGGGCAACTTTGCTATGGCAGATCTCCGCGAAATAAAAGATACAGCAAGCCGCGGCCGTCGAGCGCGAACAGCCTCTGTCACGCGAGCGTCGATTTCACGCTCAACACTAGGATCGCTTCATTTTGAAATCAAAGATACACACATCCGACTCCTCCGGACAGCGAAGATACTTCATCGAACAAATCACACTTGAGCTCTTATGCAAATAAAAATTAATTGAAAGATTAATTAGTTTACGCCCAGTATAACTTTTTATTTTAGTCCTTCTTAACGCAGGTTTTCGTAACACAGACCAACTTGGTACTACTGCGCAGAACATTTAACACATAAAATAATAGTTTTTATCTTTTTAGAGCGCAGCTCTTAGGCGCCTGATTCCGGCTTGAGCGCCGTCGCCGTCGGCGTCCGTGAGGTCACGTGACCCCCCCCCCCCCCCCCCAGGTCACGTGACCACGTGACGTCACGTACCCCCCCCCCCCCCCCCCCGAGGTAACGTGACCCCCGTGACGTCACGGGGGTCAGGGGGAGGAGGACACGAGGGGAGGAGGTTGAAGGATGAGGGGAGGAGGAGGAGGTGAACGAGGAGGAGGGAGGAGAAGGGGGAGGAGGGAGACTGTAGGAGGGGAAGAAAAGTAGCAGGCAGGATGACGAGGTGAGGAGGAGGGAGGAGGGTTAACCTTCCCCTCAGTACCCTTCCATCGTCCTCCTCTAGAGCTGCGCTCTAATTCGGCGTTACAGGGAGTTGTAAACGGCTTTCATTTTTTTATCTTAGAGCAGAATTCTTTGATGACGTTACTTTTCGTGTGCATGTAAACTCCAGGAAAAAACAACTGACAAACCAAAAGAAAACCCGTAAATTATGAGAGTTTCGGTTCCACTTTAATTTCAGACACGTCAATTTTCGAAGTTCGAGAGCCAGATCTCTCTTTCAGCATGCAATAAAGCGTCTGTTCGTGACACGATTAAAGCGGGACGTGAAACAGCATCGGTACCATCCTTTCGATTTTATTACTCACCCATGTCGTCGAACACAACAGCGCTTCTGTGTATGCCTGCCCAAACAGGACAGTTTGAACAAATGCGATATGTCTCGCATGATCGTAACAAATCGGACGCGAAACTAGTTTTCTTACCTTATCAGCTGGGTTCTAGAATCTAAAATTATTTTGACGTCCGCGCCTGCAGCTGTATCCGCGTGGATATCGGGATCGTCGTGGTAGGCCGACGTTGTCACAATCATGAGATCTCCACTCGTCGTTGAAAACGCACCGCTCGCTTTTCCCCGGGCACGATCGAGCACCAGTTGCACAATCCTTCGCACCCTCCTTCAACTACGTCCGACAGGCGTAGCGTAGTTCCGCTTCGGCCATCTCGAACACTCGCGGCAACGCCGCGCAGTCGATGAAGCGAGGCTGTTCTCACACAAGCTCTCCCGTGCACGAAAAACGCGAAACAGTTACATGCCGATGCCTCGGTTGATTCGTGGGCGTCTAACTTCGTTGAATGTCTCACGTGTACACGAATTTCCACAGGGCCGTCAGGTAGGGTTGGGTAAATTTCGCCACGGAAGCCAAATAAAACGAGGTTCGATGCTTCTTTCTTGGCGCCGTACGGTCCAAAAACACACACCGATCTACCTTACGTCCGGTTTTCGTCATACCTTTTCCGATTTTCCGCCTTGAAAAACTTAAAAGACGCGCTACACATTTCCTGCTCATTGAAACATACGCATGAAGCTGGTCAGCCGGAAGTTATCTCGGCCCCAGGAAGTTCCGCCATTACTTGTTTATGCTTACCTTGGAATACCCTGTATAGAACTTACTCATTTTCTGAACTATAGCGGTTTGAGAGTGTTGGCAGGCTGCGTGAGCTCTGCTCCTCAAAAAGAGAACGCGTGTCGCGTAAACGCTCATGCATTGGAAGTACACGTTTTAAATAAAACAAAATTAACTCTTGGGGCAACAACAAAAACAGAACTTTGGTCATGTGAAAGTATACCCTATCACGCAGACTAGGGATGTCGCGAACCTGCCCAGGTTCGAGTTCGCCCAGGTTCGAGTTCGACCAAGTTCGACTATTTCGAACTTTCAGCGTGATGTTCGACAAAGGTTCGACTGAAGTTCGACTTTTGTGCACCTGCGTGAAAATTAAAAAAAAAAAAAAAAAACTGTTGATTTCATTTGGCGTAGGAAAAGTGCAATATTTGTTTGATGTATTGGCGTCACTTGTTCATACTAACTAGCGAAAGCATTAAATGCGAATAGTTTCGCTTTTATATGGTGTAAACATTGGTGACCATTTTATAAAATAAACAAATTTCTAAAGTATTTGTTTCCAAAAATTACAGATATTCGTGCAGAAGCCGGTGCAACACAGTCCATAAGTCGAACTTCTTCGACCCTTAGTAAAAGTTCGATGGTTCAGCGAAGTAGTCGAACCTTGAGGTTCGACGTCAAAATCAAGATTCGACTAAAGTTCGCGACACCCCAATGCAGACATGTCAGTGGAAAGGGGGATCTCTCTCCCCCATCTCCAGAATGGTTCCGATGAATCATGTGTTAACAGGTGTTCTGACAAACTGTGTGGGTGCCTATGCCTGCACGCGTGTACGCGCGCGGGAAGTAGAAAGTGGGATAATCTCTTTTTATTTGGCCAACTTTCATTTCCGAACTTTCAGATGTCATTGAGAGAAGCCAAAAACTGAAAACATTCTCGCAAAATAAGCAAAGAAAAAAGAAACTTATTTGCCTCGCAATGCCCCAGCCACTTGTCCGACATTTGTGCATTTACCGATGACGCCACCCACGCCACCACCACAGCCGATGCCGCACTTTAGGGATCTAATCCGCCGCGTAGCGCCGCTGGCATCAGCCCTCCCTCCTCCTCTTCCTCCTCTCGTACGGCTTGCTCTCCCTCTTTCTTTCGTCGCCTTTGATTTCTTCCGCCAGGAGCGCCTACGTCGGTGCCGCCGGCGGGCGTAGAGAGAACCTACCGGCGCACCGCCGATTCCAAAGCCGCGGCTGCGCGGAAGATGCTCCTCTTCGCTGCCTCGTGAAACCAAACGAGAGCGGCACTTCTCTCCGTTTGTTTCGTAGTGCGCGGCGGACCAACAAATCTTGCCGTCCGGGCACTGGTCCTCCCCCGACAGCGCGAGAGGTACGTCACGACCGCCCAAAACCCGCGGACGGCGTTGGGTGTGTTTTTTTTCGCTCTCTCCGTGTGTTGCGTGGTGTCTGCGCGGCGGCGGGCTGCGGCCGAAACGAGAAAGCCTACGGATGCTGCTCCGTGCGGCGCCACTCCAGTATTGATCGGCGGCCGGCCACCGCTTCCGAATCCCTTCGCTGCTGCGCTCCAATGCAGACTGCCTGCCAGTGGAGGATTTATACCACCCACCGGACAACAACGTCAAACTCGGGCAACCTAACTGACGGAAAGAGGTTGAAGAGAGGTGAGAAGACATGACATACACGTTTTCTTGTTTCTTCTTCGCGTACCGCGTCTTTGATGTGCGTAGGAGAGTCGAGCGCTAGGATGGAGATCACTGGGTGGAGGCCGCGCGCTGCTTTCTCTCGCCTTTCGCCGGTGCTTCGTCCTTGGGTGCGGCGACGGGGTGCGGAGGAGATGCACTTGACGTTGCTCACGCCCTGTGCCGGTCAGATCTAAACAGGAAGAGAGCGCGACGGGTTCGGTGCGGAATTTTGGGAATCGCGATTGGGTGGGTGTCGCGGGTGCACCTCTTCGCCGCGCCGAGAGAGTGGAGGCGGCGCGTACGACGACGGCGGTGCCTACTCGCCTGCCCGTGAATCGATAACGAGTGCGCGTCTCTGTAGCGTGTCGGCACGTAGGTCGCCGGCTTTTTTTGCGAGGGAAGGGCCTCGGACGGAAGTATTTTAAGCTAGTTTAGTTTCTAATCGGATCGTTTTGATTGTGTACGCTTGATCCCCGCTGCTTCTGATGGCCTTGTCGATCCCTGATGCCGCGTTCAGTCAGAATTTGTGAGTAGGAAGTGGATCTATGCGTGTACGTTTGGTCGATATTTTACAGAGTCGGCGCACGTTTTGAAACAGAAGACTACCCTATGGATTGAAACACAACGCTGCAGACGCAGCCTAGCTGTTGTACTTCGGTCCTTTCTACTCAGTGTTGTCTTTCAGCCTAGTCTCGGGTTTCAAAATGTTGTATGAACAGTCACCAGTTCGCCTGTCCCTCTGCCATCGCGTTAATTGATGCTTCGTCGGGAAGACACGAACTCTTTCAACGTCTTCTTTTAAAAGGGCACTGAAGATTAATTTCGAGTTTGCAGTTGACGATGGATATTTATTGATGATACCCTACCAGTACCATCAATCTAGCTCGCACGAGACGGACTTTTTCGACGTTGTACCCTAATGAAATAGACTCAAGAACTAGAGTACCGATGGCAACGCCCCTACGACTGTGAAGAGTGGACGGATGCTAACGAGATCACGACACAGTCGAAATGTGAAAACGAAGAAATAGATAGCTAGGCGCAAATCTCAGGTGGCTGTGCCTCACGCTCTGTAAATACGTTCACAACGTACAATTTGTTTTTGTCGAAATCACGGACATGAATCTGCAGGCGGAAGCGCGTACATACTCGCGTTTTCTGCTTTCAGAGGGAATTCTATAAGGGTTACTCTACTCTGTTGTTGGCAGCGAAGAGTTTTGGTTATGTTCAGACGAAAACTAGAACGATGTAAACATCCTTTCTTTTTCTTGGGAAAAAGAGGGGGGGGGGGAGGGGGGGGTTAAAGGCTCCTATTTGATCAAAGACACTTGTGAGGAAATTTCTCAGAGGGAGAAGAAAATATTCTGTCTTCCTCAGTCTTCTTGCAATCGTAACACTCCTTAATTACAAGAAAAAAAAATCAAATCATGTGTTGAGTGTTTTTTTTTCAGGTTGTTTTATGCGCATTTAGTCGAGTATACGAAATAATAATTGCACGCAGTGCACTTTATACTCGTTGAGTTACTCACGCGCCCTTCAGTCTCCCTAGACACTAGCCCAAGACACGCCACCTAGAGCGCCGGGAAACATATCGAGATTTCTGTGTCGGAAAGAGAGGATAAAAGCGGAGCTAATGTCGAGACTACAATAAAGTTAATTCTCACACATCGTAAGCGGCAGCTGGTGGGACTTCTGCGTTGTCCACCGCACGTCGGGGCAGTGTGGCTATTAAAATGCCGTTAAACGCCCATGCCGCTAGCCAGGCCTGTAAACCGTAATAAAATACACACACACATACAAAAAAAAGGAAATGCCAGACATTGAATTGGCCAGACCCTGTCTACCAGGTGAACATCGCAGCTGTGATGTTTATTTATACATCGTTTAAGAAGCTGTTTTCGTTTTACCACTAAGCATCTAATTATATCTATTCCTCGAAATCTGACTCCCCGCTGCTGCTTTCCAGGGTCGGGCACTCGGCAAGGCAACCCTCCCACATGCTATAGCGTACACGCAGTGTGGAACAGGTGTCCCTGTACATATTGTTATAGCTCCGTAGCCAATCAGATTGCTGGATGTGCCGGTAAGGACGCCGAAGAACGAATCGCGAAGCAAGAAGGGTACCGTGATAAGCCCCGCTTTTTTTAAACCACTATAGGGACTGTATAGTACGACTTTGATCAGCTTGTGAAACGAAAATGCGCGCGTTTATTTTGGATGACGCGCCTAGGATATAAAGTCGGTAATAGGCAGCGACCGCCGCGCATACGTGCACGCAACAAATCAACGACGTAGAGGGCCTTAGAGCGATAAACTGGCAGCTGAAAGTGACCCCCAATCGGCTTCCGCTTTGTTGCACATTTTTGACCACTGTAGGCACGTGACCTATGTAGTTTTACTTCTATATTTTTGACGAAGCACCGCGCAGAAATAATTGCTTATTGGTCTTTAGTAACAGAACCGACGAGATAGATATGTTTCGTTTGTTTTAAGTCTAGAATCTGCTTTTACGACAAAAACTCGGGCAGCTTCGCAATACCTCCGCTAGATGCCGTGAGCCGCGGTGCTGTGTTTTGGGTTTTTATCCGAGCTAGACACTGATTTCTGGGGCTAACAGTATTGTAAATATAGTTTATCATCTTTTTTTACAGCGATCGCGATACAAATCTCCGCCCAGTTTTGCGTAAAAGCCCCAGGATTTGGTGCGGTCAGGTGTCTAGTGGTCAGAATTGTACAACATGGCGGCAGCCAAGGGGGGGTCACTTCTGCCTGGTGAACGGGATACCAGTTTACCGCTCGAGGTGCCACAAATGAACGAGTCTAGAATATATATACGTCATTCTCGGAATATTTCACCTTGTTCCCTCGTGCGTTATTGCGTCTGCTTTCCCCACCTGGTCCCGTCGCTTCCTTTCTTCTGCTTCCATCATGCACGCCCCTCTCGCGTCAGCCGCGCGTTTCGGCAGCTCTATTCGTTGCGCCGCCCGAGGCGGCCGACGGAAACCAAAAGGGCGGCGTTTAGCGTGCCGGAGGAATGCGCGACCGCGACGCATCGGCCAGGCTCCTCGATTGGGCATGTCGCGAACCTGCTGACGTTCGAGTTCGACCGAAGTTCGAATAAAAAACAGAACAAAAACGGTTTGTTTCGAGCGTACACTCCGCGGCACTCTTGGCGCGAACACGGCATTAGCGCTTTGCGTATTTTCCTTCGAAGGGTATTGGCGCGGGAACCAGACTTTGCCTCTCTGGTTAGTGCCCCAAATAATTAAAGGTGTCATGAAACGATTTTCCTACTTCTTCCTCCTTAGCTCTAATCCTCAAATCAAATGCGAATTGTGAAATCACGACGTCGTGACATTCTTCGGCACCGGTGCGATGACTCCTAGCTTCCACCGTGCTTTTTATGCACACCATAGAACTTGTCATTCCCCAGTGACGATAAGTTCCGTCAGGGCACTCATTGGCCACGAACGCGAATCCAAATATTCGTCCACGGATTGATTGTTGACGAGCGCATACGTCCGAGTGACGCCGTTCTCGTGTCCAATGCGTGAGCTGGGCTCGGCTGACGTCAGTTTGGCACCGCTGACGCGCTTTGGGAACCGCGGATGTATCATAGTGAAAAGGCGGAGAGCTTTCGAGGGAAAGAAGGTACAAAATAGTCCGCTATATTTTCAAATGTTTGTACCGAAAAGCTGGCTTTTGACTTTCTAACCTCTTTCTATTGGCTGACTAAACGATATGCGATTAGTAAAGTCCCCATCTAAAATCATTCATCCCAGCCCAAAATTCGTTTCATGGCCCCTTTAAGAGCTTTTCATCGCACTAGTAGTTTTGTCGACACAACTTTCAATTCCAAGAAAAAAACGCAAACATAAATGACGATAGGTTGATTGCGCGAACAGTGACGCATAGCTAATGTTCTAAAAAAGAAAAACAACAACAAAAACTTTGGTTTAAATGAAATGTTTCTGGTATTTGGAACATTTCGCGTTGATGTCGGGCGACACTGGTCAGAAGTCGAGTTTCGCCGAAAGGTCGAAGGTTCGCCGAACCGGTCGAACTTCATGTTCGGCAAAAGTTCGCGCCATCCGTATGTGTCGATTAAGATGCAAACGGTGCGCTCGTCCGACCAGCACCGCCGACCCGTCCGCCGTGTGGCCGGCTGACGTGCACAACACAACGGCGTCGCGTGAGTCGTCCGATTACCGCAGCCAACTGGAACTGCGTCGGAAAGGGTCGCTAGGGTAGAACGTCCGCGCTAGTCCGCGCACGCGACGCTTCGCTCAGAGCCTTTCACACGCTTTGCTTTCTCGGCGCAAAGTCGTTCTTTCGCAACTTGACTCGCTGGTTTTCCTGGGCTGTTTTTTTTTTTTTTTACTCATTTAAAGGTCAGTATTCCGCAAAACATGCTATCTGCATGCTGCCCTTAACGATGGGCAGGCTTTATAATTTTTGTTTGTTTGTTTGACAGTCGTTATATACTTGCCCACAAAATGACGCGATAATGATGTACAAATACACGGAAGAAGATAAGCAAGAATGTAAAAGAAAGACAAAAACAAAAAAAGAAACCTGTGCGGCACAAGTGTGTGAAATATATGAGAAACCTCAATCTTAAACCTCTTTTTCTTTTACACCGGCGGGGCGCGCGTAAATTAGAAGCGAAAGGGAAGTGTGTCTTGGATATCTCATGGGGGTGCAGCGTAGCGGAAGCAGCGTGTGAAAGTGTGTGATGTTCGTTTCAATGCGTTTTTGTTGCTTGCTTTGTGGAATTAAGGGTCTCGTGACTGCACTCTCGCGAATGTGCTTTTGCGAGCGCCGCAAGAGAAAAGGCTGTCCGTGGGACGGAAAAACAAGTTTGAATAACGCAACTTTCAGCTATCGCCGTCGGTCTTTGTGACTGCCTTTGAACATTGGCGGCGAAACCAGGGTGATCAATATCCATGGCCGGCGGCCACGTAGCTCTTGGGGCTATTTTGAAGTGCTCGTTTTGTGGAAGCGCTTTTGCGAGTCCACTCCTGTTGATAGAGGGCACTTGTGAATGAGACTTTTGGCCACCATAAGAGAGAGAGAGAGAGAGAGAGAAGCTGCTTTTGTAGAAATATTGTGTGACAGGTTAATCTTCTATAATTTTTTGGGGGGAGGGTGGCGACGTCTGGGCAAATCTGGGAGACACAAGAGAGGGTCTTGGTAAGAGTGGATCTCCTTCTTGCCCTTTTCTCTGGTGGCCATCGGAGCGCTCCTTGGATGAGGTCACGTGCAAGCGATGTATAGGTCTCGTAAAATAGTATTACTCCGTAAACACTTTCTACATGCTGGTTCTCCGAGTTCGCTGTTTTCCTCTTTTCTTTTTATTTTACCGTGAGTATGAATTCGTGCGCGGTGTACTTCGGACGAGATGGCTCGGAAGGGAATATCGGCGGTGTCGGAACGCTTGTATTTGGTGACGGCAAAAGTCACAGTTTCATCGGTTCGTGTGGCTGCTTCGCTTTATCTAATACAACACGAAGTTCATTCTTGTTTTTATGCATTCAGCTTTTAATAGTTTGAGGTAGTCATTTCTTCCTCATGGGGCGTTCGCCAGGAGCTTTCAGCGTGTCGAGGACGCCTTCAAGCTGCCGGCATGGACGCCATGGACAAGGTCTGCACAATTATTGTGGCGTAGGTTCGCCCGTCCTTCATTTCTGTCGAGGACTTCGAAAGGAAGCGTACGATTAAGGTCGAGGGCCTTCTCCCTTCATTTTCTTTTTAAAATACGAATAGAATGACTTCTCTCTTCACGAGCAGCCCAGAAAGCTACGTGCCAACATTTTATTTCGAAATAAATGTATCTGTACACCTCCTTTTTTTTTTTTTTTTTTTTGCTAGGTTAGGGCCGTTTGCATGTAAGCTTCTTTCAATGCGACAGCTTCTGAAAGTTTCGTTTCGCAGTCCAAATGTTCTTTAATATATATATATATATATTTTGGGAAGGGATCTTCGCTTTCGTTTGTGTTGGTATAGAGTAAAAATATCAGGTGTTTTTCTTTCATTTTTAGTTCCAGTGAACGCTTTTCGCGCTGCATTGACCACTAGATGGACGCTATGAGTGTTTCACCGTTACACTGGAATCTTGAGGCGGTTACGTTTTTGTTTTTACAATGAATACCTTACATTTTAACCTCATTACGTTCCTCACACTTCCTTCCTTCGCTGACAAAAAAACAAACAAAAAAAACTACATATTAAGAAAAAAAATGTTGATTGTAATATTTTTCGGCGAGTTTCCGCCTCGTGTAGTAGTACTACGATAGGTTGTTGTCCACTTGGTGTATGTATCTGGACATCTATGGCCCGTATTAGTTTTTTTATTGCCCCTGTTTATCTTCGCGTCTATAGTAATTGTAGGATAGATCTAGCTGCACGGTAAGTACCGTGATGGTGCACTGGCATACTGTCTTGCCCCCTCCCATCTCCCGATCTGAGAAATGTCAACAATGCACGCGTCGACGAGAAAACAATGCAACTAGCTGTTCGCTCTTTTCGAAGGCGGCGGAGCCTGACGCCGGTGCTCAGGGGACGTTTCGTTGGACCATTCATGCTGCGCCCCATTGCCTCCGCGGAAGCGATGTTGCGAATCACGTACTGTTCCCACGACAGCTTTATCGGCTCCAGGGCGGCGCCACGTCCGTCATTCGCTTTGTCCACCAAAGCGAGGCTTATCTCTCTTGCATCGTTGGAAAGCGACGACAATAACAACAACTATAATAACAATATTAATAAAAATGAACCCTTGTTAGCGGTCAGCGTATAGCGTAATATGTTTTGTGCTTGAAACCCTTTGTCTGAGCTACCGCAATTTTTTGTCGCATAACCGCATTTTTGTTTTCTTTTTTGTTTGTACGAACCTATTTTGTCCGCAATCTCAGCACCAATAGAGCCATGTTCTGTGTCCAGACCGTTCAGCCTTTCTGGGCATTGCGGGCAGTTCGTGCCTCGTTTTCACTGTCTCCACTCAGCGAAAAGACCCGCTCTCTTCGTTGGTGCACAAACGCGCTTGTTCTATTTTTTTTATCAAGCTATTTGATTGGTGTTTTCATTATTTGCGCCTTTCTTCACATGCTCGTGTTCCTTTCTTAATTTATATAAAAAAGAAGCGAATGGAAAATTATATGAGAGTTTGCTTCGTCTTCCCATAGCCTGCGGTTGGAAGGGCCAATATAATCGCTACTGACGCTCTTTACTCCGAGACATTTCTTTATTTTTTTTTTGTTTCACGAAGTAATTGCTTCCGTAATCTTCGGAGATGGCCTAGCGGCGTCGGCGCGTGGGTGTTATCGAGTGTACTACCCACTTTGCACGTCCACCAGCGTGACGCGCGCTGGTGACCGTACGAAGTGGGCGGCTTTTTTGGCTCGTCTTGTTTCCAGCCGCAGGCTTCCAGAATAAGTGTACGGTATCTTTCCCTTTTAGGAGTTTAAAATTGGGGACTGTGGTGAGCAACGCGAGTGCGACGTATCCACTAGAAAGTAGTAAATGTGCTGCCTTGTTAACTTTCCTAATTCCGCCTCAGTATAATTTTCAGCGTAATTGACGAACATTTTAGTTTTGCACCGTGTAGCGCTAATGCCCCGTAGTGTCCGGTCTTCTGCTAGTGCATTATCCAAGCATTCTGGCATGGACTGTTACTTCAGAGTGGTAATAGGAGGTGCTGATTGTATCTGGGCGTTGTTCTCCAGTTCGTCTTCCTTTGTATGCCTCAGACCAGTGGAGGCTTTTGGAATTCCTCGTCAAGAAGTTCAGCAGCCACGAAGGAAACGTTTCCGTTGAATGGTACAGCAGCGGGAGCCAGAATCAAGTGGCCGCGGCACTGCCATATCGGACCACAATACATATGCTCGCATAGTGGTTGCTAGCTATATCGAAGCACGCTTCGTAGTCGTCGTTGGCGAAGTAACTATATTTTCCTCGGTGTTCATGATTGGTGATTCGCTGTAAACAGTAACTGCCGTTTCACGCGCTCATACTCAGAATTCATTGAGCAAGAAATCACTCACGACAAGACGAGTTAGAGTGCAGGACTAAATGAGTGTTTACGTTTCGCCTTTCAGTCAGTGTCGACTGTATCGCACGATGACGGAAAGTATAAATAAATGAAAAGAACTACGAAAAATAAATAAATAAATGAATAATGGAAGTGAGGAAGCCATGTACTATTGATAAAAGCACTAAACAGTAAAAAGAAAGTATTACGAGGCATTATATAAATAAGTGTATTGCTCCGTTGCACTTGATTGTCTTCGCAGCCGCGCACTATGTGTCGCAGTGGAGGAGGAAGAACGTACAAAATCAATGACAGGGGTTAACGTGGCAAGTTCGTCTCGGTTGGTCTTCTCTGTACAGGAAGCAAGGGAAGGGGGAACGCGTAGAAGAGAAATATATTTGGGGACTTTCGGCACGACTGCTGCGAACTCGAACGATCTGAACAGCTTTGAGTGGACAAATCTCTGCTGACACCAGTTCCTAAACAGCGAGATATTAATCAGATTTATCTCGTGCGCAATTGAGGAAGGGTCTCAGGGTTGGGAAGGAAAGGACGTCAAATATGTAAAATAATTAATAACAACAATAAATAATAATAATAATAATAATAATAATAATAATAATAATAATAATAATAATAATAATTTTATTCAACGGAAGCAAATACGGAAGATACAGAGACGGGTCTGTCCAAGCCAATGAAGGCTTGACGGACGGTACCCGGCAGTCGAACGACAGGGTCGATAGCATCAACACAGATAACCGATACACTTCAGCAAGAAAAAAAAAAAAAAAGTACAACAGAAACAGAAAGTAGAACAAGCACGGTATTAACACACTCAGACTGATAAATTGTTCAATAACTTTTTCAATTTTCTCTCGTTAATAACTTCACCAAAGAAACAATCGGGAAGTTCATTAAATATGAAAGGGACATAGTAAGAACGTTCACGTTTACCGTACCTTGTAAAACCCCGGGGGATCTCAAATCGATTCGTTCTACGCAAATCTCTTGGGGATACATGGGGTTGTAAGAAATCGCAAACCCAGAAGTGTCGTAGAACGACACATTGCAGAAAAAAAGAGCGGAAGCTTGGCATTTGTAGGGTTTCGAAAATGTCTGCGTCAACGGAGATATCCAGGTGGTAACCGACACTTTTTACTAAGTTTTTCAGAACACGGCCAATTTTAGACTGCCACACTTCCGCACAATTACCAAATACTTTTATGCCGTATCGAATAATGCTGTAGGCAAAAGCATAAACAATCCATTTCCTCACTGCGAATGACATGAACACTCTGTTATTATAAAGTAAACAACTTACGCGACGGAGTCTGCCACAAACGTAGGAGAAGTGCGTCGCCCAAGAGAGGTCTGAATCAAAATGTTAACACAATTCAATGGAGGACACGCGCAGTTAACACACTTGGTCCCGTGTAACATGACTGGTGTGTCTAGATTCACACGCTTCAACGGGCTTTTAAAGAAGACTAGCTTTGTTTTGGAGGCGTTAATTGAAAATAGGTTCTCAGAGAACCAGTCCATTACTTGCTCCACGTCATGTAGCAGAAGCTGTCAAAGTCAAATTTGGGGGTTTTACGTGCCAAACCAACGACGGGCATCTGGCACGCCGAGGAGTGAGGATTAATTTGGACCACCTGGGGATCTTTTGACGTGCAACCGAAAGCTCGGTTACACGGCGCCTCCTCCGCAATAAGCCTCCGTCAGATTGCGGGCACCTCGGCCGGGATTCGAACCCGCCACGTGGGGATCCGTAGGCCAGCGCTCTCGCCTCGGAGCCACCGAGGCGGCTTGCAGAAACTGTACAGCTTGATGAAAATCTAGATGAGTGGAGACTATTAGGGTGTCGTCTGCATATTAATAATAGTAGTAATAATAATAATAATAATAATAATAGTAATAATAATAATAATGCCTTTGTTTTACTTTAAAACACATATACAAACGCACTGGCCCACGAATGCGTTGCTTGTATGTGGGACTAAGAGCCAGCAAAACACTGTATACATCATTGAAGAATACTATAGTAAGTAAATCAATATGAGCAAAACAAAGGACGAAAGAAGAGAACTACAACCTTGAACTTACATAATGATTTGTGGGAGAACATATGGCACCATTCTCTCAAATCCTTTTTGACCACTCGAGTGGATGATAAATTGAACCAAGACTCTGGTAAACTGTTAAATAATTGCGGCATATAGTGCCATCTTTCTTACCATAATCAGATAACGTCTACTGCAATCTGTCGGTTCTACGTGGGAAAAGGCGCGTGCTCAGTTGGGGAAAAACCGGTATGGTTCATGAGAGAAAGAGGGAAGTTACACAGCCCAAAGTATCGCGGTGACATGCCTGGGGCCGCTAATTCGCCCTCGTTGTTATTCTCGGCCTGATCCAGCCTGGGCTATTCCGAGCTGTGCCTCCGCTGACAGGACGGACTAGACACTTGTCGGTTTTTGCTCCCACGCTTACGCGCGTGTTTCACCGTCCTGTGTCAAGGTCGCCCCAAATTGGGCGGGGTCAGGGGACCTTCCCGTTAGCAATTTGCCGCAGCAAGGCTCCGAGTCATGTTTCTTGGTCGCGAGCCATCGCTCGTGTCACAAGCTGCCTCCTTGTACTTTTAAAATAGTTTCCCCGCGTTTTGACCTCATATTACGCTTTTAACGCTTGTAGTTTGTCGTAAGCTTTTGTATATAAACTGTCTTGCCCTTCTCTGCTCACGAGAGCCGAGAATGTACGTACGATTGCGAGCTTTATTTATTGGACCTCTTGAAACTGTGCCACGGCCAAGTAGCACGCTGCGTTAATTAATCGTTTGAAGCCGCTTGACACTTCTGAGGTTGGGAATAGAACGAGAGGCAGGCTCGATGCGACTTGACACCGGTGATGTTGTTGTGCCGGAATTTCTGAGATATATTTATTACTAATACATTTAGTCGACTGCACAAATTTGTGGCCTACTACTTATTTCTTGCAATCACTTGAGAAAGCTCGTTTCGGCATGCGAAGTGACCTTGCTTATCTTCATGCATGCATGTGCTCGCCGCTCAGATCTATGGGTAGGGACACTGCTCGACACAGTTAGTGCGAACACGATGTCGACACACTTTCGCGTTTCACCTATAAGATGCCGATACCCTGTTTATGGAAAGGATTTACGAGCGCCATAGTTTACTCATTAGGTTGGTGTACCGAATCATTCCTTTCCACCTCAGAGAAACGAGCAAAATCGGCCGAAAGCGAAAAACGAGAAATACCCGCCGAGCGCGAGCTGATTGGCCGATTGCTGAGCTCCTACACGATCCGAAAGGTCGAAATGCCTGTTTCGCAGGAAAGGCTCGGAATTTATTTTTAACCCTAATTCCATTAAATTGCTGCGGAAACACACACGCAGAAGATACACCCAGGCGAGATAGACCGCTCCAGTCGCTCTGCAGTCTCTGTAATAAACTGCCCTTTCAGCGTGTAGCGATAATCTTACCTTGCGAATGGGGTCGTAACGGCAATAAGTGTTTTCCCGTTTTCATAGCGCCTTTTGTAACCGAATCTCAAATGTAATAAAAGTAAAAAAAAAAACAAAAAAAAAAACACAGATGGAGTTTTAGCGGATACAAAACTATAGTTTAGCAAAGGTGTCGTTCACTGAAACAATCATTTTTTCTTTTTTTAATTTCCAGCCGCTTACAGCGGCTTTATGACGTCCTGATATAAACCCATGGTTGTTTCCGCTCCTTCAAAATAGGGTGTTCTACAGCCGGTTGCTGGAAAGCAAGATACTTTCGTATTTCTGCTGTTCTTCTGTTCTCGCTGGCATCGGATGTTCGGATGAAATATCGGAATGAATTTCTGATCAAAGAGCATTGTTCGATTCGCTATTGACAAGGGCGTTCTGCGGTTGACGACGCCTTGACCTTGTTTGACAGTGTGCCAGGGAAGTGTCTGCTAGTGCGTATACTTGTAGCGAAATTTGGTCTGGAATGCCGGTACTGTTATCGGAGATTAACGGGGTGTTTTTGTGGCGTAGTCGGAACTTTCGGTGTAGTGCATTAGAGATTTGACTTCTCTAGCGTGCGTTTGATGCCCTCCGTCGTTTTGGCACGTACCGTACATAAACCCCGAAAACACCTCCGTTCCCCCTGAAATCGTCTATAATATGAGTTGTTCGTAAAAACGAGACAAATATACATGTATTTACCCAGTTTACTCCCGAATATTTGGTCTATATACATGATAAAGGGGTTGTTATTAACGAGACCTGACTAGATGTGCAGCTGGTTTTGCTGAAATTTCTTGTCCCGTCCCTTGATTTGTCGAATACATTTTCTCGTTAGTGCGCCATGTAATATATAGTGCTCGTTTCCAAACAAAATGCGACGTTTCTGAAACGGGGAGTGACTGGGCATATAGGGCTGTTTACAGTGTCTAACCACATCAGCGTCTGACGCTTTGGTGCCTTGCGGCGTTGCCGACGTCTTGGCATATGGTTGACAGTGGGAGAAGTTTTTGAATTATAAGCGAGTCTGCTCAGCTATCCCCATGACATCCACTATATGCTTATTTGTACAGCATAATTTACGCATTATATGTCGTCATTTAATTTGCATGTGCTTCACAAGTTTGTAGCCTCAACGTCAAATATTAACTTTTTTTTTTTAATTAGCACAGTTTTGACGCATTTTTAGAATTTGCAGACCCACGGGGCTGGGCATATCGGCGTGTTTTGAAAAATGTTATTTTCGTTTTTCTTCAACTGTGAATGGTGCCACTACGCGTATTAGCGTTTGAAAATGCCTACGTTATTTTAACTTTGGAAAATGACTGGCAGCTCTGCCACAGGCGAACAACATTGTCTGTTGCAGGTTAAGAAAAGTAGGGCAAGTCCCTCCCAGAAAGATCACTCCTCGTCATGATTGATGGCTTCCTCCTCTGCACTCATCTCCATTCTAGCGTTCGCTCCGCTAAAGTGGAAAGAGTGGAGAGCTTTGTTAGAGGAGCTGGTCCTGCTTTTCTTAGCCCGCAACAGACTATATAGTCATTTGGGCTTGTTGTACCAATCGTCTAGTCGCAGCACCGGTAAATGACCCAGAAAGTCGACGGACACTTACTGAGAGGCAGTAACGTCAGTGGCTTGCTTGTATCTTTATGCGAAGCATGTTGCGTCAACCAAATTCATAAAGGCCCGACAAAAGGACCAGTCAACAGACACCGCTACCAAGTATTTTAGTCAACCGGTGGTAAAAGAACGTGCTTGTGAACAAACTGTACCAGCTCACGTGACCAAAACACCGATTTTTCAGTGTCGGCGAGCAGTGTTGGTTGGTCGTTCACTTAGTGTGACCAGGCTACGACGCGAGCTCAACGAACATCATCTAATCAAAGGCCGTGAAGAGCCCGCTCTGCGTTCATGGAACCTCGTCCGGGTGGCGCCAACTCAGCGATTGGACCCGAGCCTGCCTCCAAGTGTTCTACAAATTGATTGCTCTCTGTCTGCGCTCGATCTTATTGTTATTATTACTAACCCGATGTGTCCCGCGCGGCCCTAGCCCACCATGTCATCGATCGCCAGCGTCGCCGCTTCGTGGAATCGGAGCAGCAGCCGTTCAACTCGGCCGTAACAACGGCTCGTAAGTTAGACGCGAACCCCAGCTCGAGTCAGCCTCAGTTCCGGTCCTCGCTTTGCGAACCCCTCGCGCTGACGGAATGTCCGCCATGTAGTCGGCCTCGAGAGCGCCCTCGCGCAACGAAACGGGCGTAGTTCGGAGAAAGCCTCGCAGTGCCGCCAGTCTTCTTGGAACTTTTGGCAGCCGTGGTTTCCATCCTTGGCCTATCTCGGGCCCTGGTGTCTGGTTCGGGGCTCCGGCAGCACGCCTCTGGCGCCCGTTCCGCTCTCGTTGTCGCGGGTGGTGTAGTGCGGGGAAGGAGGATGCGCGGGAGAGGACGTGGGCAGGAAGCGAAAGAAGAGTCGAAGCTTTCTTTTTTAAAAGTTGAAGTGTTTGCTGCATTGCCTGCTTCGAGTTCCGGCCGGGACCGTCTGCTGGCTTTCTTCGAGTTCGCGCTCGGCGTGCGCGCCAGTGACACCGAGCCCCGCGGCCGTGTGTTGCTGCCCCGAAATAGAAGGCTGTCTCTCGGGCAGGAACAGGCGCACGCCCTCTCCCGGGGGAGGAGAACTGGCGTTGATTTCGTGCAGTGTTATCCGCCGCTGACAGGCTTGTGGTGGCTGGTCTTCTCCAAATGTACTATCAGTCGTTGGTGGAACACCCTGTATATGAAGGTCTGTTTCATTTCTGCGAGAGAAGGGTGCAGAGGGCGGCACAGTACAGTTAGCGTAATAATTGCGCCGGTTTGTCTCGTTCACTTAAAAAACGTGAAAGACTCGTGAAGACAACGAACGTGGTGGAAAGTGTTCATTCGAGGCACCAACCTAAACGTAAGAACTTCGTGCTCATCTTTACCTTGTCTGAGTAAAATGCGAAAAGGTGCCACTGTCGTGTTCGCGCCAGCTGCGCCGCGAGTTTCCAGCAAAATGTCGCAACTGTCCCGTGCCATGCCGTGCTGCGTGATTGGCCACATAGGTCGCGGAAGTGCCGGAAGCGCGCTCAACGTGTCACCGCCCCAGTTATGACGTAAGCGATATGGGTTGGTCTATAGTAAATATTTGTTCGCGGTCTCCGTGCACCAAACTGCGATTCTTTGTTTCTCTATTAAGCGCAACGACGCTGTACATTTCTGCGGGGCGATGGGAGCTTTGTATCTCACGTCCGTGTAACTCATACTGTACTCTTTTTTTTTTTTTTTCGCTTTAACGAGGTTTCCGGTTGGGCACTGAATAAACGAAGGCGAGAAACGTGATCGTAACCTTTTTATATCGACTTTTTCGTTTCTGTTTGTTGCGCTTGCGGTGCAAAGCGTGGTGTACAATCTGAAAATCTTGTACGCACACATGCGGAGCTTTGCGGCTCGGAGCTATCCCCTCTATACTTACGGAGGAAGCACTATTTCGATGCGTCGCGAACTCACTTCACCGAGATAACACCAGTCCGGACACGATACGAAGCGCTTTGATGCTCTCTGTAGGGTGCCTGTTCTTTCCGTTTTCTTTCTTCCCTCGAGTTCACGCATTAGGACGTATACTCGGTAGTCCTCGAAACTACTATTCTCGCATGCGGTTTGTTCTCGCGTTCTTCGCGCTCGATCCACGGTCGTATTTCGTGCGCGCGATAAATAGTATCTTTGCAGCTGGGTTCTACCCGTGGCGAACAAAGGGTGTGCCTTCACACATACGCCCGTGATGCATGCCGCGGCGCAGTTGTCGGCTTATTTGAGCGTGACTGCCTCCAGATGCGAACGCGTGCATTGTCCGCCGAAATGTCGTCTGCGGTTCTCAGCCGTGCTTCCACTGTCTGACTCGCTATAACACGACCGACGGGGCTAGACTCTGATCCAGAAGATCCAACTTTCACTCGCAGTCTCGATGTTTTCTGCGAAGGGAACAGGGCTCGTCAGCTTGGCTCCAAAAACTGCGGTCACAATGCTATACTTCGTTTTCCCCTTATGTTGTACCGCAGCGAAGGCTAGAAGCGCGAGCTCATAGCGTTGGCAGCTGCTCTTAAGTCACGAGAGCTTGTGCCGCCGGGATGTGTCCCAGAGCAAGGAGCTCGCGCTTGTAGCCTTTCCTGCGGTACATCATAAGGTGAAACAGAGTATAATACATCGTACAAGACAAAGTGTGGAGACACTGTCTGCGGCTTGTCCTTTCATATGGGCCATACGAACACTGTTTGCAGACATGCTCGAAGCAGACATGTATGTGTCACTTGTGCCATTAGTTCAAATGTGCAAATGTGATCAATTATATTATATGTAACAGTGTTTTTTCTTTTTTACTCAACTTTGTGACTCTTCAATGTTTTCATCCGTGGACTTATTTTGATGTGAATTAGGTAATTGATGTTCATTTCTTTTTCGGTATCCTTAGAGGTACGTGCCGAGTGCTGTAATGGGGGCTGGTGGCCACGTCAGAGGACTTCGCGTCTTCTTTTGCCGCAGCCTCCCCGACATATGCATGTCGAAATAAACTTATTATATATTATATTATGTATGAACCAAGCATGTTTCGAAACTGCTTGATGCGTGTCTGCATATAATCATGTCATCATCTCTGCAGACCGTGTCGTTTGTACGATGTAGAGCCATTAAATAAGCTATACGCTTCAGAGTAACGACACTTACACCCATCTTGGGGCGTAGAATCCTGGTTGCCAGTTATCTGAAGCTTTATCTGGAATCGCAGGGAACGCTTTTCCGTCCTCCACACATGTTTAAACAGTTCGCGACGAGGAGCAAAGCAATATTACGTGAGCTTCCTAACACCGAATCTAATGCCGAGGAAGTCGGAACTTTTCTTCATCGTGACGATCTGCAGTTGCGTCTGTTCTGTCCTAAGCACGAAGATGGAGGCGCCCACAACAGTATCGGGAAACAGAGTGCCGATACTCAAAGCGTAGCTCATTTAGTGGCTCTAGTGTGATGTATGGAGGCAGTTGGGAGATCCATTCGCAATTTACGGAGCGAGCTCGGCAAATGACAAAAATCAAAATATAACTAAACATAGCAAAAAAAAAAAAGAAAAGAACGGTGTGTTTGCAGTGTTTATAGTTACAGTTAATAGTTGGCTAAGACTGGCAATCTTGATGGTGCTGAATGCATGTTGCAAAAGAACTGTGGAAGCTCCCCGACAGCGCGCGCTCAGCATTTGCGCACACAGCTATGGCCGCCAGAGAACACCATTCCAATATTTACAAGTCCTCCGCGCAGCGTGCGACCTCCTCAGCCCAGCACGCGCGTGTTCGTCGCTTCGGAAAGCGAGCAAATCAGGCGCCATACGCACGAACGGTGAAAATGGAACCGGGCAGGAGCTCCTTTTTGGAGAGGTCTTATGGTGCCCCGACCGATGCTCCATGCGTGCAAGCACGTGCAACGTGCGCGTGAACGTAGCTTTGGTTAGCTTACAGTCGCACGGGCGTGCCCGCACGAGCAGAACTTGCAATCGTCTGTGCCGCTTTTCGCTGTATCGCGCGTTACAGTTGCATGTCACAGCCAAATATTGCGAAAGTCTCGCTGGGCAGCACAGATCGGACGTATACGTGATACTGTCTGCGCCAGTCTGCTCTGCTAAGCTGTTTCGGGATGACGCTTTTATCGAAAATTCCGAAAGTCCACGTCTCGGGAGCTTTCCACGGGTCAACTTCAGACTCACGAGGCTCAAAAACAATACCAACAGGAAAAGAAAAAAAAGCACCTGTTTTTGCATGAAAATTTTAGCTTTCAAGTTTGTATATGCAGCTCGCGGACACAAGCAAACAATCGATCGGAAGTATGCTGAGAGAAGAGAGAGACGTCTGCTTGTAATTACAAACGAGGAAGGAGGAGGCTCTATAAATTGCGTCCTCGTAAAATGGGGATAGAGTGGGGAGAGAGGAGAGCGCGCGAGCGAGGAGATGCAACTATAAGGGACGCTTTGTCCGTGTTGTTTTCTTCCACATAGCTCAAGGTATAGCCAACACAAGGCCTCTGGACTGGATTCTTCACGTCATCTACCTCGATCGAACCCGGGCCACAGATTGGAGGGGAGTGCTGCGCCATATTCGGCTGGAAGTCACAAGCGGTCGTGACGCAGTCGGGCACAGTCAAACGCACATCGCGCGCGTTATTGACGAGAAAACGCGGTACCTGTCGGCCGCGTCCTGACTTAAAGGGGATTGCGAGCGGACGCCGCTGAAATGTGGGTGCCCGCTGGGCGTGCCTGTTTTGGGGGCGGCACGCTTTGAAGCGCGCTCGAACCCGCAGTGCTCCGTACGCCTCCGGTGATGCACCGGCGAAAGTGCCCATCCGCTGTTCGGCTTCGGGGCGCGTTGGACGGACGTACGTGGCACGGGCCGCCCGCCTTATAATGGCCGCTGCGTGCAGTGGGGCGTCATGCATATTTAGAGGGAGCTACTCTCCGGGCGTCGGGGATTGCTCGTAATAGACGACGCGACACTCTGGGCTGCGCGTTGCGGCTGAAAATATTCGTGACCGTGAACTCGGCTCCTTGGTCTTGGAATAAAAAATCGCAAAAAAAAAAAAAAAAAACTCTCGAAGAAAGAGAAAAAAGATATTTGTTTGGTGGTTGTGTAAGGGTACATCCGTTCATTAATTTATTGCACCTTAAGGACCCGTTAAGGGCGTTACGTAAATAGGGGAGGATTGATAGTACCTTCGACAAAATAAAAACAACAGATAAGCACGAGACTAAAGTATATACATTCGGAACAACGCAGCAAACTTAAAATGGTGAAATCAAGTAGGGACGACAAAAAAATGCCCCCTGTAAGCTTGATTGAAAAACAGTCAGATCCAGGATGGTGACGACGGAGATTGTTGCAGTCGCCGATGACTTGAGGAAGGAAGGATAGAAGAAAACGTTAGTAAAAACGGGAATGCATCTGATGGTACGTGAGTCGTTGAGGCGACATGTTTTCTCAGGAGGTGATGACAAGTTCTTAAAGGGGTACTCCGGCTTCTCATCACAGTCCTCGATTTGCTTTGAAAATCAGCTGACCAGACAAGCAGTCATCGCTGAAATAGTAACCCAAATATTGGGCCAAAATATGTTTTTTTCGAACTTAATGAATTTACATTGTTAGTCCTCATCGTGTTTATCAAAGTGAAAGTCTCGACGGGCAACACTAAAGAAGTGACGTCAGCGGAAGGCAGGTGTTCGTAATTTGGACTGTAGACTTTTTTCCACCTGATTACAAGCAGTTTCATGGTGTCAAATCAATGCTTTGGAAGCTCGCTTCAGCACCAGCGCAGCAGCACGAAACAAATGCCCAGCATAGTCCATTCCTATTATTGCCCGCTCGACCGCCTTTCAACTGTTATATTTGTGCTTCAACACCAAGTCGACATGCCGTGCACGTGATATACAAGGCTTCTTCCACTGATGTCACCGCACTGAAAAGCGCGGGTATATTTGAATGTTTGTTTTGGCATCCTTTTCACTTGCCGATTGCACAATAACTATTCTGAATTTCGCGATACTAAATTGCATACCGGAAAGGTTAAAGGCCGGTGATTCTGAAAATATAGTTGGAGTAGCTCCAAAAATCACCGGAGTACCCGTTTAAGCACTGATAGAAATAGGATAGGTGGACAAGATGAATAGAGCGGGCTGGTTTTGTACCGCTGCCAGACGCCTACGGTGGATTCTTCTTTTTTTACTAACATTCTTGGTTGTTTGAGTTTTTGTGGTGTGTGTGCGCTGCACTCCTATCGACCTTTTCCGTGTAGTCGTCGCCATCTTGAATCGCGGGACTTCCGGTATGGGGGAAAACATCGTTTTGCCCTTGCCACGCAACTGGGAAGTGTTCGCGTTTTTATCCCTCGGAGCGCGTGGAGCGAAAGCTCGCGCTGCAGTACCCAGGGATTCTGGCTTCAATCATTACCCTGCCCGTTTCGATCTGAATGAGCATCGTACTGGCGTGCATGCGGTCGTGTATCACTACTGCGTGGTGCACGTTAAAGACCCCAGGCTAGTGGTTGTACTGCACTGGCTAAATTTCTCATCTACAGCTGACAGACAAGTCGCCTGTTGAGGCAGACTATAAGTTCAGGCTGTATAAACATACCCAAAACCCCCTTTTTTTTATCACTGCTGTCAATCCTTCTTGGTTTGCCTCTTTTATGTATATTTATTTACGCACTTGTTGCAGGTCGTATTTTTTTTTTTTTCGTCGCACAAACCGGATGTGTGAGCCGGAGACGAGAGTAAACGGAAAGTGTCTGCGGTGCGCTAACCACACCCCTCCTGCAGGGCTCGTAATACGGTGGCGCGGTCACGCGCGGCCCACGTGCTGTACATTCTATCGCCATATTTGAATCCGTGATAAGCATGACAGCCGCGCCCGCACGGGCCGCACTGTGAGCGGATCGTGGCTCAGCTGGCGCCGCACTCTTGCAGCGCCACTGTGGTGTCAGCTGGCACCGCACTTTTGCACCGCACTTTGTCATTTATCTCCCGATCAAGGACGAGGGCCATGGCAAGGGAGGAAAACGGCTATGCGCAAGCGGCTATAATAGAGGCGCGATCAGCCGTGGATTGTTCCTCGAGGGAGCTCGTGTGCTGCGGGTCAGTACCACCTGGATGGAAAGTCTTAGCGCTTCTACGTCTCCTGAAGGCCAACGCGGGTCACAGATTTGGATACGATTGCTGTGTCAGCGTTCAGTTTATGTTCCCTTTGACGTGAGTTCCAGTCGAACGCTGACGTGTTTCTCCTGTCCAATATAGGTGTCCCACGCTGGCCCTCGGTAGGCTACGTATCGAATTCGGCATTACGACTTTCTATTGAGGTGGTGTTGTGCTGGTCGGCGATCATTCGCGAGAAAGACGACGAATCAAACGCTCCTTGAGGGTATTCCCGGGCCTGCTAGCAGACTCTTATTGCGCCTACAAGTCTAGTCGCACCCGCCAATCAGTCGAGGCTGTAGCGCGGTCCCATGGACGTAGGAATAGCCGGGACCCATGCCAGTATCTCCTCCGCAGCTGTCGGACCGAGATAATTGAACCGCGAAGCGACGCGGCGAGTGTAGAGGATGCGCGTTCCTTTTTTTTACGACCTCCCTCGCCAGTGACGTCGGCACGCCCGGAGTTGAGTCACGAGCCGCGAGCGGCCGAAGTCAGCTGGCTCCCCGGGCTTGGGTCTGTTGCCGTAACCCGGGCCGAACGGCAGCGAGCAGCGCCGAAGGCATCGGACCCCGAAGACGCGCTCGCTCCGTGCTTTGTTTACGCGGCGGCGTGGCGCTGCGCCAAGTGGCCGTTCTATATATCCTCGAGCCTGGGCCATGCCTCCTGTAGGACGACGGGGGGTGGCCAGATGGCCGCGGTCGTGCGTCTGCCGTGCCGACCCGGCGGCAGCTGCGCCGAGATGTCAGCCCCGAGGTCCGATCGACCGTCCAATCTCTCGGTGCAATAGGATGCAGGAAACATCCCGCTCGTGTTTGTTACTGATTTATACGCAACAACGCGAGCCGCGTAACATTATCGATGAGCTTTGAACGTCGAAAGCGGTGATGGGCAAACCCTTGAGTTTTGACAAGCGATCTGCTTGTCTGCATGGTAGCTTAGAAAACTAGCGAATAAACGAAGTTGTCCCTTCATCTCAAATGTTATAGCTGTCGTGGTATGGTCGGAGGGGCAGCTGCTAAGCGTAAATATAGGCGACGAACCACGTCTAGCATTTTGTGTGTGCTTTGTTTCTTTTTTTTTTTTTTTAGTTGCACTTGCAACGTAAATCTTCCACCTGTTTCACCCATTTATCTCTAGAGCATACTGTAGTGGGGCAAATAATGACTCCTAGGGCCGACTCCATGGCAGATGTTTGCTAGGTTATACTGTAATTTAGACGACACGACTGAAATTATGCGGACTTCTCCGTGGCGCGGCCGCGTATTTATAGCGATGCAGCGGCCCCTTCTTGATTAGTCTGGAATTTAAAAGCGGAAATACCAACAGGGAGCCCACTCTGCTTGCGCAAACCAAAGAAAAAAAAAATTGATTGGATTTGCTGCCTTAGTTATGCCCAGGGTTTGACTTTCGGTCTCCTCGCGTGAGCGACGGGGAGGGGGGGGGGGGGGGGGGGGGTCTTTTGCGCTAAAAAAAAAAAAAAAAAGAATGAAGGAAGAAAAGAAAAGAAAGAGAGCGAGAGAGAGGAAGAGAGATTCAAACCACCCGGCCATGTCCGGACAGTGGAAACTAGAGCGCATGAGCTTGCATTTTTCAACAGACTGATCTGACTAAGTGTTCGGCGCATGCGTGACGCCACCATAACTTAATCAGTTCACTGGAGGCAGACTTGCGAAAGCTTGTGCCCTCTTGTGCTCGACACCCGCAGAGCTCCACCGAGTTTGTCGCACGTTCCAAAAAAACTAAAGTAGGGTGTACTAGAATGGGGAGGTGTGCCTGGACGTCCGGCGGCCATGAGAGTTTTGCGATCATACCTCTGCAAACCTCACTGATGAGGGCCCTCACTCACCCTCGTCTTCACAGGTGAGATGAGGGTGAGTGAGTTTGTGAGTGGCGTGAGGTTCAGTGAGGGTGAGTGAAGGGCTGAAGGTGAGTGTGACTGTGAGGATGAGGTTCAGTGAGGGGCTGAGGGTGAGTGGGGCTGTGACGGTGAAGGTGAGTGAGGTTCTGAGGTGAGTGTGGCTATGAGGGTGAGGGAGGGCGACCGAAAATGCCGACCTCTGGTTGCGATATGCAAGCACGCCGGCGAGGGCGCTGTGGGTCAGAGCGCGGTAAAGTTTCTTGAAAATTCACGCTTACAAGTACCGCCAACCGTTGGCGTGGAAACGCGCAAGACACGTGCCACGAGCGGGTGCTCCGCCGCCATTTGCTTCCAAAGGCCGCTCGAGACACGGGCCTCGTGCACTGGCGCATTTGGCGCTACTTGCAAGACAAACCAAAACACATCGAGGGGCCTTAGAGCGCGGCCATCCGACAGCTGACGGAGGCCTGGCGGTCGCAGCAGAGATGGATTATTCGGCGTGAAAATGGTCGTATTCTTCGTTTGTTTTTGTCTGCTCGATTGTGAGAAATAAGTTTCATCCTATTTCACACCCCTGTTACGATGACTTAGAATGGGGTAGTGAGCTCACCGCCCTCTCTCGCTCATGCTTCGAGGTGAGAAGGTCTATGTCGTAGGCTGACGGGGGCGCTGCTGTCGAATCCTCCTGAAGCGTCCTGCTTCCCGGCTACGCACGGCCGCCTGTGTTTGCGTTCGGCTTCGGTGTTGTCGTTGAGTGAGCAACTGTAGTTCGCATGTGCTTGTCTGCGTGCCTTTGCCGTGTGTACACTGGGACTACTGTTGTATTGTGGTTTTGTTCTTCGGCTCAGATGGAAGAATCGCTAATCGCAGGTGAAACTATGTTTTGCGCCCGGCTGTAGAACAGGATACGCTCGCGTGAAGGACGCTCCAAAGGTGTCTTTGGTCGGTGTACCCGAAGACGAGGAGCGGCGAAAACTGTAGGATAAGAACTTGCATCGAGCGGACAAGACTGTGGATGAAACCTCTGCTGTGCAAATTACATTTTGAACCACAATACGTAATTAGGGATTGCGGTACAGGTACGCGTTCAGCGTGGGAAACCAATGCTTTTGGTCGACGCAGTTCCTACGATTCTTCCGAATCTTCCCAGCTATCTGACGAAGATAACACCGACGCACACATGCACTGCTATGCAAGCGATCGCAGAAGCGCGCGAAAAAGGTTCAGGAGGTGACAACCGGAGCGCCATCTCTCAATTTAGACATGAACCGCCTCAGCGAGCGGGCGCGGTGAGCCCACAACCTCGTTCTACGTCACTGTACGCCTGTGATAAACCGTGACTTGCGCGAGCGGCTGGAGCTTCAAAGCGCAAATGCCGTTTCGAACCTATCAGTTACTTGCATAGTCTCGCTTCTGTAATTTTTCTCTCTCGTCTTTTCTGGTATAGAAAAATAATTGTCTATCTGGCCTTACACACCAGGATTAAGAGATCGAACGTTGATATGATATGCAGTACTTTCCTCTGCATTGTTTTTTCGGCAGCTGTACATTTGCAGACCTTTAAATACCTCATTTTTGTTCTGGTGTTGATTTTGTTTAGCATGAATTAAAGAGAGCGACTTTTTCTAGACTTCCGCGTTCTCAGCCAAAGCTTAGACTAGGAAAAGTCTGAGTTGATTTGATCTAGTGAGCATGTATCAGATGAAATTAAACACCAAAACTGGCAAGATAAATAGAGCAATTTCAAATGCTGTCTCTATTGAAGAGCCATCCCACTTAGAGAAATTTGTTTTCTCTGACATGTCACACAGTTCACACATTCTTCTTAGACTTCTTTTTATTTTCTCTACGTGAGTTTTTTTTTTTTTTTTTTCCTTGTAACCAGACTATCCCATTCTTTGAACAGAGAAGCGTCGCTCAGCGTCCGAAACAAGCAGTGTTTCTCTTTACACGCTCTGTAACCAACGTTGCACAACGGCAGAAAACACCACCGCCGTAATTTTATTTTCAGTATTTGACACCGTTGTGAGTCTCTTTGCCTCTTCGGCACAGCTTGTAGCCACATAATGTTGTATCGCTTCACACAACGCAAAACGCAAAAGCGGGACCCCCCGTGCAGTTGGTTCGCCTCATCGTTGGGAGAAGTGGCAGATGGTCGGATTCCTCCACAATGTGCTCCGCTGTGACTGGCCGCGCCACCTCCGGCCCCTGCGGCAGAATTGTGCAACACAACACCCAGCTCCTATGAGAGAAGCCGACGTGGTCGCTACACCCTAACTAAAGTTAGCTCGATCACTTAGCTCGATGCTTTGCGGTAGTGGTGGCGTAGTAACTGGCTGGTGAGATCGGTCTGTCGAAACTCAAACACACTTGAGCAGTTAGAGAATCTTTCTTTTTCCATTTGAAGTCTCTTAATCACGCAGTGTGAGCATTTTACTTAATAAACTTCACTTTCTCTAGTTTTACCGTCTAAAAAAAAAAAAAAAAATGGAGTTTAAAATGTGGTGTTGTTTCTGGGATATTCTCGGTCTTGCTTTAGGTCATTCCATTGTCCACCACATCATGCCTACTAACCGCTAACCTTTGCGACCCTATTAGCAGAAGGTCGATAACTAAAAGAACAGACGATGTTTTCATCGCCCTTCGGTCGTTTTCTTTCATTTTTTTTTTTTAACTTTGTTTGCTTCTAGTTTTACTCCATTATGGGCTTCTGATAGGCGAGTCACGTCGCCGTCATGATTTCTCCGAGCGTAAATCAAGGTCACGCGGAAGAGACCTTCGTGTCTGTGCAGGTCTTCGACGTTCCTCGTTCCTCTAACGTGAACGGAGTGAATAATTTGACCGATGGTCGATCGAAATGAACGTCATTCTGCGAAAGGGCATATGGGGTCATCCAGTCATCCTACTCGTTCGAAAGTCTGCTTATGTTAGAAGCTATGGAATATCGCCACCCGCCAAACCTTTTTTAAGTTTTTTTGCCAAGCGATTTATTATGGTGTCAGAAGACTACCCAATCAATATTTTGCTACAGCGTCACGTATATTTTTAATAAAGTCAAAATACGCAACTGCTCGAAACCGAAACTGGACTGGAGAGGAAGAATAAATACAGAGAAGGGAGTGCCAAAAATCACGTAACTGTGCAACTTTTTTATTATTTGTTTTGTTAATCAACGTATTTGCGGTGTTTTAAAAGCCACAACAATGGGCGTCATATTTTTTTTTTTATATTGTGTGCGTGCCTTCGATGACCTGCGACTCTGATTATATTTGGTGGTTGTGTTTAAACCATAGAAAACGGCACGTGACCACAGAGAAGAGAGTGAGCGCGACTCATACCGGCCAGTTCTCGATCGGCGGTTTTCGGGCGGAAAGAGAGCGAATTTCGAGCCGCAAATTGTATTCAGGTTAGCTTGGCTCTCATGTGTCATGGACCCCTTGGCGAGCATAAATACCCTGTCAGTGTTCCTTTAAGCGCCCAGTGACAACAACAATCGGCACGTGACTTTCGAAAGGGCATATACACATAAGGTGACAACACCTGCATTACTCTCACAAACAAAAAATAAAAAAAGGCAGCAATCTTTTTTTTTTTTTTATGTTCTATAATGCTTGAAATTAAAATTATTTAGAAGACATTAGACCGTCATTTCGGGGAGACCGTCATTTCGGGGACCTTTATATTTATCATAATTTCCACGGTACATTCAGGGTGAAACCGGGTGCATAGGTCACGGGGCGTGAATTTCCCCGCTAAATTTAGCGGGGAGACTAAATTAGTGTAAAGGTCGCGTGACGTCCGTTTTTCTGCTAGATTTAGTGGAGAAATTGCATGGATGTGTTATGTGATGTCGATTTTCTCGGTACATTTAGTGTGGAAACTGATGGTGCTTAAGCATATGCTTAGGTCACGTAACATAATTTCCCCGCCGAATTTAGCTGGGGAACTCAGTTGTTGTAGAGATCACGTGACGTGAGGTCACGTCATGTCAATTTTCCCGCTAAATTTAGCGGGGAAACTAAATTAGTAGGGAGTTTTTGTAGATCATTTTCGCCGTCCCGCAACGTTCTCCGCAACCCGCTACGACACCCGCAAGTCTACAGCCAAGGCCATCGGCGCGCAGGCGCAGTAGCGGCCTCCTCGTTGCGGAAGGCTTAGCGAAGGGGCAAGTGAGGTCCACGAAAACTCCCTAATGTATGGTTCACCTGACCTCAGGTCACGGGACATCAATTGACTTCACGTGACCTAAACGCCAATTTAGTTTCCTCGCTGAATTTAGCGGGAAATGCATCGGCGGACGGATAATATCACTAAAACATTTCATGCTTTAATAATATGCCTCTTGAAATAATCTGTAACCTGTTCTCAGTTTTTTTTTTATTCCTCTAATCGACGATTGTTTCTTGTTGAAATCTTTGTTTAATGATAGATGGAATAGAAAAGGGGGGGGGGGGGGGGGTGGTATGGAAGTAAAGTTGTGAAGAGTATAGACCTTTTCACCCTCCGCCGCATGGGCGCTGCCATCTTGGAATCACGTGATCCGGCCGCCATCAGGTTGCTTCAGCCAGTGTTGGACAAAATACTCGATAAAAGTATTTAAGTTAAGTTACTAAATACCTGCATCATAAAGTATTTAAAATACTACTCAAGTTACTTTCACTGTAAAGTATCTTGAGTAGAGTACAGATACTTAGAAATGTATTTCAGTTACTTTTGAAGATACTTCCGCACTGCTTAATTTGTATCGACGTCATTGACAACGGCAGTTATTTAGCTACGCAAACCTGGGTTACCAGAATGGTTTATTAGCACGCAATAACAGAAAACGAAAAAAAAAGTATCGTAGGGCTATTTTATGCAGTCCGACTATAAGAGCAAAATATTGTCACGAATGATAAATGATGACGCGGCTAATAACTGAAGAAACTAAACGTTTAATGGGGCGAACTTGTTCCCAAAACAAAAGAGAGAAAGGCTAGCGTCGCAGGCGTCGATGTCAGCGAAACAGCAAGATCGACCGCTGGGGCGAGGCTGACTCCGGACCGCCACTCGGAGCACCTTTTGTACCCGCGTGTGTTTCTGGAACATTCGGCGTAGAAAGTTCGGCACGTAGAACTTTCGTAACGCAATCAGACGAAAAAAATTCTCGAACTTACCAGAATGTCAAGTTGAAGGAATAAATAAAAGAGAAGTCCGCTTTCTGGTATCGAACCCGGAGCCTCCGCGCGAGAGCCAAGCGCGGTAACCATCCGGCCACGCGCTCGCTGGGCGACGCGCGTGGCAGTATCACTGATAGATGTTACAAAACATTTCTGGGACAACAAGAAAGAGGTCGCTTTGGCTATTGGGGAGAAGATCAGACCATTCCGGCCTGCATGAACGATGCAGCATGCACGGTCCTCAGCTAAGCACAAAAGCCGAAGTGGGTCAAGCTCGCATCCTCTGAAGACTGCTTTTCTGACAGATCCGGCACCTAACGTCATGGACATTCCCACAAGGCCTGTAAGCACGTGCACAGGCCTTGTGTTGGGTAAACACTGAGGTGTGGGGGCAACAAACGGGATAGAGCGCCTCGCCGATAGTGACATCGCTGAATATCACATCCTGCGGCGCAACTTAGACGCATCGTTTCTACAATCCATATTCCCTATACGGGGAGTTCACTATAAACGAACTTCAGACACGGATATGAGTGAATGGGTGACAAAGAGAACCCACATAATAGCCACGGCACGTCACCCTGCTCGCAGTTAGTTTCCTGTCCTGTTCTCTGCTTATCAATGTTCGCTTACAGACAGTGTTCGCGAGAGCAATAAGCGCCGAACTGACAACACAAAAAAAAAAAATAACCTTGACGTTTTGCCCTAGCGGGGTCAAATATACAAAAAGCAAAACAAAAATGTCTTCTTTTTTGTGTGTGTCCACTTCTCATTTTCTTCTATTTGTTATTTCTTGACACTCAAGTCTGCATTGTTCTCGTAGGTCGTTTCCCGGTCTGGTTTCGCCTCCGGGTGGCATCTTTACTTCCGTAAAACCACACCTTTGGTTTGAGGATTTTTTTGGGGGAAACAAAAGGCTCCTTTGGGGAGGCGAGGGGAGAACCTTCATTGTACGAACTTTCGGCTGAAATATGAGTCACAGTCGGCAAGAAAGCGATATTTTCACGAGCTCAATCTAAGTCACCGTAGCTAATCGCAGCTAGAAACAGGATTCGGTTGCTCGAAAGAATGTTCACGTTTGCTCGTGCCACGCCCACCCCACTTCATACCGAAAAACTCGGAAAATGGCGGAATGTCAAAATGTATTTAAGATAATGAGTACAAGATACTCGGAATTGTAATTAAGATAGAGTATTAAATACTCTCTATCAAAGGTATTTGCAAGATACCAAGATACTCCAAAAAGTATTTAAGATACAGTATCTTGAGTAGAGTATTTGAGATAGGCACAAGTCTGGCTTCAGCTCGTCGCGCCGTCCTTCACTCCGCGCTACGCCGCGCCTTGGCGGACGCGTTGAATTCATGTTTTTCGTCGCGTTTGGCCGCGTTTCTTACTTTAATTCGTAAACTGTCGTCCGATACTTATATTTACCATGTAACTGCATTAGACCATTATGTGCGCAACCTCTGCAGTTAATTTTGTAAGACGTTTTGGCTACTTTTACCGTCAACGTGCCGGCTACGTGCGAAGAGGCTATATTGGTATTGGAATCAGCGTTAGCGCTCACGCATATTGAGTCATATATATATGATTCTAAGAGAGCACGAGGGATCAAAGGTCGGTGACTTATGAGAACTCAAATTTGCTTAATAATAAGTGTGGAATATTTGCAATGGGACGCATAGGGTAAATATATATATGTGATCGCGCTTTAAGGATCTCAAGGATGGTGACAAAATACTCAGCGTAAATAGCCACGTGTGTTTCCTGAAAGTATCGTGCTTTTTATTCATAACAGATAGAAAACAATTACTTTTAATTAAATGGGGGAGCTCGTCCACAAGATAGGGAACAAACGTTTAATTTGAGTTTTCTTCTGATGCTAGAAATAATAACACGCAAACATCAGGTAATTTGTTTGTTCACAATATCACACCTCACTACATCTGTTTCATGCTCTGAATAATTTCTGCGCTGTAAACATTCGCTTCATCGATTTATTTATGAATTTCAAAGACTGTATACCGTGCTTGGTCTCATGTTTATTGCATAAATAATTTTCTTAAAAGCCAGTTCAATTATATTAATTCATTTCAACGCAAAGGTTGAGGCTCCCCGCGTAAGAAACTGTCACAGACAGGCTGAGAATGCCTGGGGTCCACATTATGTGACGGCGAAAAGAATCTGTCTGCATGAAAATCTCCCGTGCAGTATTGTCGACGGCGAATAGGGATTTACTTGCAGTAGCTCGCGACGCCGAAATCTACAAAGTCCATCGGTTCAAGCCAGTAAAGAGCTTTCTACACAGTTTCATTTGGTGGCGCCTTACGCTCGACTTGCCAGAAATCACTTCTTTGGCGCCCTTTAATTTTATATCACAAATATTACGGAAAATGAATGTCAGACTTCATTTGACGTGCCTGTTACTCATCTCATACCTTGAGAACGTCGTAAGCAAATGTCCAAATAACATACAGTCTATTTCATAAGGCCAATACTAGTTCAAGAAATTTTCTTGCGGGCCTAGGTTGGTCTATCAAAATATTTCTTGAAAACTTAATATATATTAGAAAAAAACAGGCCGAGACAATATCACTTCTTTTTCTATTATCTACGTCATTAGAAGATACTTTTTCAGTCTGCGAAGCTCACAAAAGGTATGTGTACGAAAACCAAGCATGGAGCAGTAAACCTGTCAAGTCATCTGTTCTTCGTGATTCAGCATATGGTTAATCATGTTGCCTACCTGCTTCTTTACTAATCACTCATGCATTATGGGGTTTTCACTGGACACCATGTTTGAGGGCGATGCTTAGAGCGCATGCTCAGAAGGAGCTCCCATTACTAGGCTGCTAAGACCGGCAATCTTGGCGGTGCGGAATGCACGTGTCGAAAGAACTGGGGAAGCTCGCGGTCAGCACACGCTGAGCAGTCGCGCACACAGCTATGGCCACCAGTGAATACTCCCTATAGTCTGTTACAATATAAGATTATCAGTTCAATATCCCACTTGAGCGCGAGCTATCTACTTTCCGTACCATTCGCTGCACACGCGGCCCAACCAAGGCGGCAAGCAACGAGCGCGTGATAAAGACGGAGCTTGTCCTGTTTTTCTTTTTCTCCTGGAAACTATAGACCTTTCCAAGAAAGAGCGTGTGCCCGGTGCCATTTTGAGTGTTCGTGCGTATGGCGCGTGCTTTGCTCGCTTTCCGAAGCGACGAACACGCACGTGCTGGACTGTGAAGATCGCACGCTGGACTGTGATTTTGTAAACATTGGAAAGGTGTATACTCTGTTCCCCCTTCAGCTGAGATTTGAAGCTCCGCCTTCAGCACGAGATTTCTGCCCTTGCTAACGCAAGCGTGCACGCGCAGGCACGTGCAGCCAAGGCACTGCGGAAGCCAGCTAGCTAGCGCTGAAGGCGGAGCTTCTATACTTCGTTTCACCTTGTGTGCGAGCGAAGGCAAAGCTGGAAGCGCGAGCACGAAAGCTCCGTGCCTTCAGGCTTTGCTCGAGCGCACGAGCTGGGCAGAAACGCAAAAAGCGCTGGTCTCGCGCTTCTAGCTTTGGCTTCGCTCGCACACAAGGTGAAACGAAGTATAGTCTCAGCTTAAAGGGGTACTCCGGCGATTTCTTCATGGTCCCCGATTTGCCTGAAATTTTGCTAAACTCGCCAAACAACATCGCTAAAATAGTATCCCAAATATTAGGTTAAAATAATCTTTTTTCACGAAGTTATTGAATTTACAATTTTGGTCCTCACCGTGTTTTTCAAACTGAAAGTCTCTACTGGCAACAACGAAGAAGTGACGTCAGTGGAAGGCAGGGGTTCACTCTTTGGACTGTAGAATTTGTTCCCAACTGATTCGAAGCAGTTTCTTGGTGTCAATGAATGCTTTGGAAGCTCGCTCCAGGATCCGCGCTCCAGCACCGAACAAATGATTGGCATATTCTATTTTTTAGACTGCTCGCTCGACTGGCAAGCCTGCCCGCCACTGACGTCACGGCACTGAAAAGTGCGGGTAAATTTGAATGTTGGTTTTTGCATCATTTTCATTTGCCAATTTCGCAATAACTATTATGAATTTCGCGATACTAAATAGCATACCGGAAAGGGCAAAGGCCGGGGAGTCAGAAAATATAGTTAGTTGAGGTAGCTCAAAAATCGCCGGAGTACCCCTTTAAAGGGTGAACAAAGATACAGTGTCCGCGTGGACCGCCGTGGACGATGATTACTCCTCCCTGTGCAACAGCGCAGTTGTTTCACCGCCGAACCTGGCCGAAATTAACGATGGACGTAATCCAACGCGTCTGGTGTTCGTAAATATGCTCGCAATTTAGGCTCAAAACCTCTTCGTAGTTATCCAAGTGGCTCAACACCATTGCTTCATTCGCTGTGTGCTACAAGAAATAAATTTGCATTACAGTATTAAGCGAAAACGGCATGAAACAGTCACACAATCGCGTGCACGTTGAAGCCCAAACCAACCAACTTGAAGCAACCTCATGGCGGCGAGTTCGCCAGCGCCCTCTACCCGACGGTCAGGCAACTACTGAAATGAAAAGGTGGGTGCCTTTAGTCCAGGGCTCAATCATTCAGCGCTTTCCATCGACACGAGAGCCTTGTTCGCTCTCCGGTCACGCTCAAACGGCGTCAACATATGGTCAATACATTCATGACGGCGCTAAAAAAAAAAAAAAAGAAAAAAAAAAAAACACTTTTGTCAAACGAGGTAAAAGGTCTCTTCCGATTCAACGGGCCACCTGCAAGTTGGCAAAGGGTGATTGTATTAACGAGGCGTGCGTTGGTGTGAGAAGTTACTCGGCTGTTCACTTAGTGCACTATAGTTCACGCATGATTATTTGACAGTATGCAGCCCTAGAGACTTGTGAGCGCACGTTACAGCTTGCTATAGCAAGGATGGACAACCCCTCCCCCCTTTCCCATTCTTTTCGCAACACTTATGAAAAAAAAAAAAAAGCCACTGGCCACCATTGTTTTTTGCGTTACCTCGTTTGAAGGCGATCTTCCACTACCTTCATTTCACATCATCACTCTGCTGCTTTATCTGCGGGAGCTGGCACTCCCGCAGATAAAGCAGCAGAGTTAATTTCTTATTCAACCCTCAGCTCCCATCAGCAAGCAATGTTTTATGAAAGCTATGGATTGCGAGAGATAACAAAAATGCATAGGACCATCAGTTCTACAAACCACGGCACTAAGATTATGGAAGCATTCGACTTAATATTTATTGCTTTGCTGAATTTTCGCACAAGTGAAACGGCACAACACAACCTTTAGCAAGAAAAGACAAAAAAACAACGACAACAACAACAACAAGCATTTAATAGGGAGGGTCCAGCTCAGCCAAAAAACTGCTTGCGTCGTCGACGTCCATGCTTCTGAACGTGCACCCGTAGCAGACGACGCACGGCGGTATCCCCGCTTTCGGATGTTACCAATTTCGGCCGCACGATGGCGACACGGTTCGAACTCGAGGCGCACGGAAGCCCACTGGAAGTACGTTTCAGAGCTAAGGTCAGCGGCCGGTGGCCAACTTGTGAAAATCGTGGGTGGCTCTTCGTAAACGAAAGTTCATGTCCATACTGTTTAAGAATTTAAAGCGCCACGCGTGCTCGTGCCTCTAGACGCATGTAAATATTTCAAATCACTGGCAAACTGGAACAATAAAACTGCTCGAGTCGCTAGACTGGTTCTGGCTTTGTATACATAAAAAATAAAAAAAAAATATAAAAAAGAATTAAACAGAGCAACGTCTATCTAGTTGTCGAGCTGCCAAGCCGAGCGGAGACTTTAGAGATGAAGATAGAAGCCGCGTTGGACGCGCGGTTGATGGGCGACGTCTGTTCCGCTTTCTTTCTCTCTCTCTCTCTCTCTCGAGCGACACTCATTTTATTTCGCCGCTATTTTCTCGCGTTGGGGACGCGCGCCGCTGCGTACTTGGGCGGAGTGCAATTTGTCGGCAATTGCACCGGCGCGTCTTTCGAGTGCGCGTCAGACGTTTAGTGATTGCAGTGCGCTCACCGGTTCGGTGTTTGGCTCCAGAGGTCTCCATAGGGGCCATCTGTTCCGTCAGCAGCTGCGCCTCATTACCGGCGGAAGGAAATACGCTGCAGAAACTGTAAACGTCCCGATTAGTGCGTGGAGAGTTTGTTCGTGCACGATTGCTTCTTGGCGGCTTGGCGTTCACCCTTGCATCGAGGAGCGAGCAGCGTCTTCATGAATACCCCAGAGCGTGTTTTTGGGGGCCGTCAGCTCCCCTCACCGGTCGAGTTCGCACGTTTTGTTTCCCTCCCAAAATCGTGCTTATTGCGCTTTGCGCGCGTTCACGCTCTATTTGAACAGTTCCGCTCTGCATGAGTTACGCGCGATTGTACTCTGTTTACAAACAATTGCTCTCGGCTTTGCGTGGGTTAAAAAATCGGGAGGAGCCCGCCGGTGCTGGGGAATTCTCGCGACGAAAATAAGTTTTGGGTCGGCTCACTTGTTGATACTGGCGATCTCCAGAATTCGGAAAGTGACCCCTTGAGCTTCATTATTTTATCACGCGTGGAAGTCGGTCTTTAGGGTAGCCTCTAACTTATGAGCTTCTGCGCTGAACGCTGAATCCGCGTCCCCGATCATTTTCTATCTCAGAGGGCAAGGTATGAGGTCCACCTCCATCACGGGATTGGGGTTGAATGACCCAGTAGTGGGAATTCGGTGCGATGTTTTTTACGTCTTTCGCCCGTCCCTTTCGTTTTCCGGCCACTCGTCGGGAGACGCCACGCTGCTGTTGAGCGGCCCAAGTTCTCCAAGAATAAACGCTCGTCTACGTTGGTCAAACGAGGTGCCGACGGCCGTTGTGGGCTGACACACGGGCTTTGTCGACTCTCGTGAAACACATTAAAGCAGTCTGCTCTCTCTGGGTCGCCGGCTGCTGCTGCAGCTGCTCTTCGTGTCTTCAAATGTTGGCGTTTTCTCAGCTTGTACACACAACCGGTGTACACTGTTGTTGTGAGCACGCTTTCGCGCGACCCGGTTTCCGCGATGCGCCGTATACGAGCGAAACATCGCTATACCCAGTTTCACCTTGCGACGGACCGCGGCGAGCGATACACGAGCCATACCAGCCAATTGCAGCGCTGCGAACGCACCACGTGACTATCGTGCTCCGCGCGTTGCATGCGCTCCTTCCGGTGGTCACGTGACATTTGCCCGGCATCGGATTGGCTCTGATGGCTCATAGCGTCTACTGCCGTAGGTCGTAAAGGGGGAAAGGGAGCACAGAGAACAATGTCCGCTTGTTGCTCGTCCTGCCGCTCCTCTCCAATGCTCCAAGTTTCTTCTTTCGTGTGACAGCGCTCTCACGTGGTTATACGCGAGACGCCGCGCTGCAAAGCTAGTGTGCTTATAAGAACATTCGGCCCATTGTGGCGCCGGCGAGCAGAGGTAACACACTTCTCAAAAAGGTATACAAAGGTTTTTCTTTTCCTATTTGGAGATTGTCAGATTGCCTCAGCCATGCATACAAACTGTGCCTTCCCCGAATGAGCTGAGCATAGCGATTTCGGTCTTTACACGCGGGTTGCTTTACAGTGGTGGACACGAATAGTGAACGAACGCGTATCGCTGTTGTTGTGGTCAAAGGTGTATCGACGCTCGTGTACCGTCGCGTCCGGCTAAGCGATCGAGGAGGCCGCCGTCAATGTTCTGGGTTGCTCTGACCTAGCTGCGCGACGCGCCAATTGTAGCCCGATCCAAGAATGCAACAATAGTCCCTCCGGTACTTTGGAAAATTGGTGGTCGGTGGCCACGGTGTACATGTTACTTCGAGAATTTGCACGGTTGTCCGAGATCTTCGTAAGGTCGTCATGCAAACAATATCCGCATCTACCTAGATACCGCGTGGACTCGTTTCATTCTCCGACTTTGTACTATTTTTCTTCTAATATATGTTTTGAATAAGAAACTTTGCGAACACATTTTTTGACTGGAAGCTTTATATACCCTTACTGTAGTTTATCAAATCGAGGAGCACAATAAATTAAGCTCGTACCATGTCCAATTCTTAATATTCTTTAAACATTTTGTTCTTTCTGTTGTAGTACATTACATTAAATAACGCATTGAACTGCGTTATCCAGTGAAGCTGGAAACTTTTGACTAAAAAGCGAAGAAAATTGGAGCCTTGCTGTCTATTCCAGTAATGTATAAAAAAAATTAAAATTATTTGGAGACGAAAGTTAATGAACGTGAACTCGTTGGCATAGGATACAGGTCACTTGCAAATATTAACTAATATTTAATTAGTCGACATTGATCTTCTGACTTATACGTCTCGTTGTAAGCAGAAGGGAACCAATTACCACTTTGAGGTTACATTCCTGGCCGGTGGTTTTGCAGTAACCAGGAAAGCAGGACACGCGAAACGATATGGTAGTTCCCTATAGTACATTTTCCTTTCGGCTAAAGAATAAAGAAATCGGGTGAAACAACAGCTGAACGACCACATCGGGAATAGCGTGTTTTCTGGAATCCAGGTCACTCGAAATACACTAATCTACCCGAAGTTTTTGTGTTGAATAGTGGTTACGAAGAGGAAACCAAAACACGTCTCATATGATCGGATGAATAAACTTAGCAGGAATATTATTGGGCGCGTAACACTTTCAGAAATACCGTTTCACTGCTAATATCGCATTTTTCTTTTTTTTTTTTTTCCAGTAATTTTGAGAGAAACGGAATTGCGGAGGAAGAAAAAGCCTGAGGGCAACCTTTTCCATTTCCCGTGTTCTTCGAAAACAGCTATGAGAACGTCAACGGGACCATGGAACGATATTGGGTTCGAATTTTACTACGTATTGTGGTAATGGGGCAACATAGACCTAATGAGAAGCCAAAAAGGTTATTTTCGCTGGAAGGAAAGAAAAAGAAGGCTATATATATACATACTTTTTCTTGCTAAACTTTTTGCCTTTTTACCGTGATGTATACGCAATATACTCTACCACGTCAGCCGAATCCAGCTCACGAATAACGAAGATACGAGCGCTCCGTCACTCGGGACTGCATGCGCTAGGTAACGATCATTCCGTCGGTGATTGTTCGAGTTCGGGTTAGCGACCAATTAGCGCCGTGGCGGAACTCGAAGAACTATAACAATGTATGGGCACTACACGTGTCATCAGCATTGCTAACCTATGGTGCGTAACTGTGACAAACATTGATAGCGCCAGCAGTCGAAGGATCACCCGTAATGGCCACGAGCCGGAAGAGCGCGCTCTGAAGCGTTTCTGGGACGCACTCCTATTAGGGGCGAAGCTCCTTAGGTGCTAGCCATGTCCGTCCTTCCGGCGTCCGGTGCTCGTGCTCCTGCTCGTGAGCCCACGTGCTCACGTGCTCGTGTAGGGCAAACAAAAAAAAAATGATGAAAAAGAAATGATGTAAAAAAATTATGCAAAAAATATGTTTGCGCAGTCTACAGAATTCGAACCTGTGCGAGGAGACCCCAATGGATTTTTAGTCCATCGCCTTAACCACTCGGCCACGACTGCGGCACGAGTAGGGGGCTCTGAGATGTGGTAGTAATTCAAGAGCTGGGGATGTCATGGATGAAACGTTGCATGTAGCCGCTCAACGTCTATACAGGAGAGGGCGCTGCGTTCAAATGCGTATATAATCGCGTTAAACCTTGCGTGCGTTGGCTTAACGTTTATAGACGAGAGGGCGCTGCGGTCAAATGCGTATATAACCACGTTCCATACCACACATTCTCTTTCTGACATGGATGAAAACGAACGAAAGGCTCGGCTTGCTGCGGCTCAGCTACTACGCAGACAAGCACCACCAGAGCTTCGCCCCAATCAACATCATTCACCACGTGGAGATGCGGTCAATTTTTGGAGAGGAGATCGCTGCGCCCCAAGCGGCGAATTTTAGAACTACACTTCTGGGGACAGCCAGAGCCATGGATATGTGGACATCAACAATAACGCAGCGCTCGGCTGGCGTAACCGAACACTGCGTGCGTGCACGTGACCAGTACCGGTTCAGCAAAAAGGCTTGAAGTGGGTCAAGCCAACACCATCTGTACTCGTTTTCACCCCAAGAAAGAAGTAAGTTTTGCGCATTGTTCATATGCCGCGCGGAGCAGTTCTTACAAGATTTAGTTGTCGGAGGAAGAAACGATACTTTTGGCATTTGAAACGTGTACGTCTTGATTAGGTAACAAATATCTACAATAAATCCTAATTGTGTACATAAAAGAGGAAATTACTAATGCTCCGCGAAGAGTCGAACTCCCTTAATGCGTTGGCATTAGAACGCTCGTTTTGACGAAAACCCGGCGTTGTCTTTCGTTTGTCAGCGCCGGGGAGAGCTAGGCAGGAGGTGAGGGTGGCGCGCTCTCCTATTAGTCCGAAACGTTGACTTCAGCACGCTTCAACCTTTCCCTCTTTCCCCGTCACTGACAAACTGACAGGCACCGCCGGGTTTTTGTCAAAACGAGCCCTTTCGTTTTCGTTTAAGTCACGCGCACAGCTGGCGCGGAGCCAGAGAGGAGAACGCGCAGCGACGCGGTGGAATGCGGGCGTGCTCAGGTGCCGCTCTACCGTCGCCGGTTGTTCTTCGCTCTGGATTTCCGTAGTCGCTGTGCGTGGACTGTTATGCGTGTGTAGTTAAAATGATGGATGCGGTTCTCTTCACGAGTTATATGGATGCGGTTCCTTCCACGAGTGATATGAAGGACCCTATCCAAAGGCGTCGACATATCCTTACAGGCTAAGTACAGAAAAGGGGTAAATAACAAAAAAACACGAAGTTCCATTGGTGGATTCTTAGGGAATCCGTTAGCATGACCCTTGGGAAACGCCACACACGTCCCCCTTTGGGAAATGCTAACACTGACCCCGTAACGAGGCCAAAAAGAGGCAGCAAAAAATAGACGAAGCGAAAGAGAAAGCCAAAACAAAACGTTAATGGGTCAGCGGTAGCGATTCTCAAAGGGGGAAGTGTGTGGCGTTTCCCAAGGTGCATGCTAACGCATTCCCTAAAATCCTTCCAATGGATCTTCCAGTAAATTCCGATGGGCATCGGCAGGAATCGTTTCAAAGAGTGGCGCCGTCTCAAGAACACCGAGACAACACAGTCTAAAACAATTAACAGGTTCTCTTATATTATCCCTAGACGACTTGAAAACGAAAGCCCAAGCGCCGACGTAAACGTGATATCGAACCTCCGAAGAGAGCACGCTCTCTGACGACGCACTTTAGGCGCCGTTTCATTGGCTTACTCGGATCGTGGCGTCGGCTGTGGTCTCGGTGATAGCGAACCTCCGAAGACAACGCGCTCTCTGACGACGCGCTTTAGGCGCCGTTTCATTGGCTCACTCGGATCGTGGCGTCGGCTGTGGTCTCGGTGTAGCGAACCTCCGAAGACAGCCCGCTCTCTGACGACGCACTTTAGGCGCCGTTTCATTGGCTCGCTCGGATCGTGGCGTCGGCATGTGGTCTCGGTGATAGCGTACCTCCGAAGACAGCCCGTTCTCTGACGACGCACTCTAGGCGCCGTTTCATTGGCTCACTCGGATCGTGGCGTCGGCATGTGGTCTCGGTGATAGCGTACCTCCGAAGACAGCCCGCTCTCTGACGACGCACTTTAGGCGCCGTTTCATTGGCTCACTCGGATCGTGGCGTCGGCTGTGGTCTCGGTGATAGCGAACCTCCGAAGACAGCGCGCTCTCTGACGACGCACTTTAGGCGCCGTTTCATTGGCTCACTCGGATCGTGGCGTCGGCTGTGGTCTCGGTGATAGGGAACCTCCGAAGACAGCGCGCTCTCTGACGACGCACTTTAGGCGCCGTTTCATTGGCTCACTCGGATCGTGGCGTCGGCTGTGGTCTCGGTGATAGCGAACCTCCGAAGACAGCGCGCTCTCTGACGACGCACTTTAGGCGCCGTTTCATTGGCTCACTCGGATCGTGGCGTCGGCTGTGGGCTCGGTGATAGCGAACCTCCGAAGACAACGCGCTCTTTGTCGACGCACTTTTGGCACCGTTTCATTGGTACCTTTCATTTTGGTTCTTTTCGCGTCGCCGACGTGTTTTCGATTAAGGACTTTGAAGGTCGACTGAACGATGAGACATAAGACTTTCGCCTTAATAAAATTAAGACTCCGGCATTTTGCTGAAAAAGCAAACACACCACGTATAGACGTTTTGCAGCACCTGCTCACGGGCGCCGCCAATAACCGACCTTCAGTTTTAGTTCCCTCCTATTCCGTTTTGTTGGAGGCCAGGTTATTGCCACTTTAGATTCTACTGTGCCCTTCTCCCCAGCTTTGGCCTTCGTGGAGGCTCGTCAACGCCCGTTTCATTGGCTCGGTATCAGGGTAAGACAAAAAAGTCTCTAACCTGGCGCGTATGTAAAGCGTCTATACGTCTACATCCTAGAGGCGAGGAATCTTAACCAGATTAATTCTTATAATCCTATTGCGTCGACGGCGAGGACAGGCTAATTAACCGGCAGTTGAGGAATCAACTCACCGTCCTAGTTTGCTTACTCGACCCCTTAGCTCTAGAAGCTGTTTTTTTTAATTTAGTGCAGTATGCTCGTTATTTTTTTTTTGCTTGGTTGGTTTTACTTTTTTTTCTGCCTCACTAATAAACATCTCCAACAAAAAACGCTCCCCCCCCCAAAAAAAAAAAAAAAAAAGAAAGAAAGGAAGGTTCTGTACGGTTGTTGACACACGAGCACACTCGACAGAGCGCCTCAATAAAGTGCCCCAGCAACGTTGAGGCACTCTGTTACTCGAACGCACCACCCTGTCGCGCCCCGTTTGCTTATATGCGAGCGCTTGTGTCACCCACATCACGTCCTCGCGTCAGCGACGCGTGCTTGCCGAGTTCCCGTAAGGGCAGACCTTGGCCGCTTTGCCCGAAAGTGAGGACCAGCGAACGCCCGATGTGCCCCGCCGATATTCTGGTTCCGAAATGAGCGCTTTGTTCGCGGCGAGCCATTGAGGAGGAAATCGCCGAGTCGCCGCCGCGCCAGGCCGGGCAGGCTCGCTTACCTCCGGTTATCTGGGTCGTCGCTGCAACTACAACAGGCTTAGAGCGGCAGCATACCGCTCGGGCGTGTCGTATATAATCGGAAATTATTAGAGCAGGAACTAACATTACGGCTTGCAGCAGTGCGGGCAGAGGAATTGGCGCTAACCTTCGGTCTTGGCGTCAACGGACAAGTAAAGATAATTGGGCTGTATCGCAATGCTCGTGCGACATGATTATACCGCATGAACATCTTGGGGCGTCGTATCTCCGGGAAATCGAGCTTCCCCTCTCCGTTTGTTTGTTTGTGTTTGGTTGCACACGACACGAATCTGGGGCGACCAGGGTCGGGAGGGGGACGACGCGCCAGTCCTACAACTCGTATGAGTGTCGCTAGACAAGTTGTCCCTTTGCTGCGGAGACACAACTGCCTGTCTAAACTACAGACACCCCCAGTAACAAGCTGACAGCGGATTCCTGACGTCTAGCGTCCTTTGTTTGCTGTACCGACTTCAGCTTGGTCTTCATTCTCGCGTCTGGTTTTGACAATGCGGCTTTGTTTTTAAATCACCGTGAAATAGTTTAGTGGAGTGTTTTTTTTTTTTTTTGCTCCCACGTGTGGAATCTATGCAGTGGGAAAGCTATTTCCTTCGCTGGGCTTTTGGTACGGGCTTACCCGCTTTACTGCGGTGCCGCAACTCTCCAGAGTTGAGATAAATATTATTATTATTATAAATTTGTTTTAGCGAATGCGGAACCGCGGCATCTGTTTTGTCTGCGCATACGACATCGGCTCTATACTTCTGCCGAATCTCAGTATCGAACTCGTAAACGTAGACCAAATATTTTTGTCAAAGCAGGAAGCAGTCCGTAGCCGTTCCACCATTTGGCCGCTTAGTGGCTTCGTTTTTGCGTCAGCAGTGTTTACAGAAGCGCGCCCGCCAAGGATGTTTGTAGAGGAAATCTATGAATAAGCGATTTAATCAAAATGATATAAAAATTTAAAATGAACATCACCCCCTCCCTCTCTTTTTCTCTCTCTCTCTCTCTCCCCTCACAAAAATGATTTCAGACTTTCTGATGAAAATGTGTTGACTTCTTGTCGACTCTGGTTACTTCCTTTTGACTTTGACTTTCTGTTGACATTGTCAACAGGACGTCAACACACCTCTTGAAGACTCCGTGGTGAAAATTTCTGTTGACGTCCTGTAGACATATTTATCAGAAAGGCTGCAGACTCTCTGCTGCCTGCATGGTGAAAAATATATGTTGACTTCTTGCAACCCATTTCAACATAAAGTCAGCAGACTTTCTGGTGCTTTCATGTGAAGTCTTTTTGATGACTTCCTGCAGCCATATTTATCAGAAAGGCTGCAGACTATCTGCTGCCTGCATGTTGAAAAATATATGTTGACTTCTTGCAACCCAGTTCAATATAAAGTCTGCAGACTTTCTGGTGCTTCCATGTTAAGTCTTTTTGTTGACTTCCTGCAGACATATTTATCAGAAAGGCTGCGCACTCTGCTGCCTGCATGTTGAGGCGTTCGAAAGGCATGCCCTGCCGTTCTGACTTTGTAAGTGACTATATGACTTGAATGAATGAACCAATGCTTTCTTGTAAGAGATACCGTCCACGACCTTCAAAACACTGTTTTCCCTTTGATGGACTCCCGAGGAGAATATCAAATACTTAAAACCTTAATAATTTTTGAGGTGGTCACCGGCCAAATTAATTCCTTCAATATGTAGGCTATATAAGGCTCTGCCGCAGTCAATGGGACTGTGTTTCAGGTGTTCAGTACTTCATGTTGTTTGTGTTGGTGTTCGTTTCTAATGTGTAGTTCTCGGATGTATGTAGTTGTTGTGCCTTCAAATAACACAGCGACACCATTTACTAACAAAACTAAAAACAGAAAATCGCGTTTTTTTTTTCTTTTTACGGAATTTTGCTGCAGCCAATTTGGAGGAGGCTCTGGCGACACAGAGACTACAAATGGTCTGGTGCCAATGAATCGTTTTGGAGTCACAAGGTTGTCTTATGCTAGAGGTTTATCTTTTCAGTGGAGTGTCAACAAAAAGTTGACACCTAGGCGCCAAGGAGTCTACTGCCTTTCTAATGAACTTTGGGCCAAACGGCTCCTGGAAGTCAAGTCAAAAGCTAAATACAATCTGCAGAAAGTATGATGGAAAGCTGTTGACATTTAATACCTGTGTTGACTTTTTTCACCAGACTTTTCACAAAAAAGAATTACACTTTTTTGTAAGGGTCTCTCTCTCTTTCTCTTTTCAAGAAGTATAGGATGCGACGTTTCGTTTAGTTTCTAATACAGATGCGCTCATGAATGCGCTCTTTGAGCACTGGCATCGTCCTCTTAGTAACCTGATATATGAGTAGTAACATTCGCAATTCTCTATTAGTAATAGCGAGCCTCCTGTCATTTTGATGGACGCATCGGCACGTTGAGTCTCAGATCACTGTCCTTGTCGGTGACTCTCACTCCGCCATGTTCTATCGATTCTCTATCGTGAACTGGACATCCGCGCGCGCGCGATTAATTTAATAAAAGCCCGCACCACTTCAGAATTTACAAGCGTTGTACTCGAGAAGAGGGGGCAGTCCGTGCAAATAAGCCGCGCATGGTCGTCGCGTCCGTTGAACTTCGCTGATGATCGCCTCTGCAAACCCTTTTCGCCGCCGATGGGTCGGCGACCGTGAGACTCGCCGTTCGGCCTCAGCCTTCGCCACGGGGAGCCTTTAAGTGTACACACGTCATCGCGATGAACGACATCAAGAGGAGGGGGACGTCCACAACGGCGTTGCGACTCTTGACACGTCCGGACGACGACGTTGTCCAGAGAGACCCCAGCGATACGCCCGTGGGGAGCTCGTCATTTGTAGAAGAGAGACTCGCTTCTTCGGGCCTTTCGCGGGGCCTGTCGCTCGCTTCTTGCTGTGACGTTTGTCTGCCAGGCGTTTGACAGCCCCTAACGTCGCTCGCTCCAGTCGGAATGGAAGACGCCAAGGCGCCGCTGTCTTCTGTGTGGGCATGTCCAAGTCCCTGCCAATCTAACCGTTCGCAATGGACTTGGACTTGACAACCGGTAACATTTCATAGGCGTTACTGGCTGTCAAGCAGTTCACTCGAGGAAATGGGCCAAGGGGCAGCAAGATTTGGGAAAGTCCTCAATGAAAAGTTCTCCGGGTCGGGAAAGCGCGAAAAACGTCCACCTTGAGGTAATAAGTCCTGGTCGGTACCTAGTTTGTTTGGGCATGATCGACAAAGGCAAGAGTCGCAAGTCTGCGGTGTTGTTGAAAAAGAGCTTGTTCGTCTTGTTCCCACAGAGAAATCCCTGGTTAGTTTTAACAACATTTTAGTCTGTGTCCTATTTTTACTGGCCACACATTGGGTAACTGTAACTGCATCACGCCGAAATGTGGTACTACGTTTTCCCATTGAAGACCATTCATAAACATTTCGGTTTTCAAGGGTTTTTATGTTTTTGAGTTGAATAACTTCGTCTTGATATACCTGGATATGTATTACACCAGGGCGCTGTCCCTGGAATGACGCCATATGCTAATTTTCGACAAAAAACCTGCTCTAGTTTTCATGCAGGATAAAAGCCTACTGAAATATTCGTACAGGTCGTACACTAGATGTTTTGTCATACTTGTTACCTAAAAATCGAAAAACGGCAATATTTGTCAAAAATTGTGATTTTGGGTTTTGTAGTGTTTTATTATCTTGAATCTTTCTATTTTACGTGTAAAATATCAAGGACTGGTCATGATCGCGAAATTAGTTAATTACGCATTTGAAGAACTCCCGGCAATCCAGAGCGGCATAAATGTGAGCCATTTTTGTGTGCGTGGTTCTTCAAATTTTGATGTCGCCTGGCATCACATTTATGTTGAAAAGTCGTCCTAGTCGTCTCCTTTCCATCATAGTCTCTGTAGCTTAATTTCTCACGGGAAATCATATATATATATATTTGTGTTTATAAATTGTAATTTTAATTATTTTTTTTTCGCGCCGCCGAATACTGTTGTGATTGCTGTGACACATTTTTTAGAACGCGTATATCTCTTTATGTAATTTTGGGGCATTTTCACAGTTTGCGCACAACAATTTTTGTTCTTTTTTTTTTTTTACCCATAGCCACAAAATTTCGCATACATATGCTTTATATTATTAAAAATGCAACTATCAAGGCTTGGTCAAAATGTATTTTTTTATATTTATAAAAAAATCAAAGAAACTTTTGTTAGCTCTTTGAAAATGGTATTTTTGCGAATTTTATTTATTTCTTTTATGATAAAATAGGTTTCGCGCAAATTATTTTTCTTCACTGCACTCACTGGTTTAAGAGAGCGAATTAGTTTATTTTTTTACTAAGTTTTTTTTTAACTGTAATGCAAAGTTCCACGCGTGCGCAAGAACATTTTTTTCGGCATGTGCATAGCATTCAGAACATTAAAAAAAGCTATATCAAAACTAACACCAGATTTATAAAAAGGAAATCAAGAACTATAAACTGTAGAAATTTCATTAAGTTATCATAAGTAACAATAAAAAAAAAATGTATTCCCCTGGAGCATGTCTTCTTCAGAGAATCTTTTATTGCTTCACCATGCTGGCACTCTTCATAGCAAGTTCGAAACTCCTCGTGCGTCACCAAGTAGGGAGTTTTAGTAGACCGTTTCCGCAGCCCGCTAAGCACCCGGATAGCGCTCCGTAATCCGTCACGACGAGACCTTGAGCTATGCAGACAAGGCTGGCGGTGCGCATGCGCAGCTGCGGCGTTTTCTCTACGGATACCGTAGCGGAGGAGAAAAACGATCTACTACAACTCCCTGGTGCCCCAATCGTTTGCGGACGATCGAGGTTCCGATCTCACGATTTCGGATGTGTCCCACGGACATGTGGGAGGGCATGAGTCTTTTTTGGCGATATTGATTTGATCCGATTTCCTCCGTGGCACGACGACGTCCCCGTGCGCAGCGGGGGTGCAGGGTTCGTTGACCGCGGATCGAGCGATCCGGGTCTTGGTGGCATGGCAGCAGGCAGGCGTTTTCAAAGTTCGAGTCGCGTGACCCCACAACCATGGGGAGTCTTTCTCTCTCCCCCTTCGTATGCGTGACCCTAAACTTGACATCGCGGTGTTTGCCTTTCGACGGCGCCGTCGCCGGCTGCGTGCACAGGCAACACGCAGGCGGCGCTGTAAGGGCTGTGCTGTGAGCTCTTCCTCTTCTTGGCTCTTCTCCGTTCGTGTCAACGGGAGAGAGGGGCAGGGAAAGTTTACTTCTCTTTGGATTGCTCTTCTTGTCAAATACACCCGGGGCTATCGTATCAGAGGCAGTGTTTATCAAAGAACTGCAATTCTCCGGGAAAAAAAAAAAAAAAAAAGACTGTTTACATTTGCGAAGCGCTTTTGGGTAAGGCCCGTAAGGGGACATTCGAGGAAGTGCAGTAAAGCAATTAGAGATACGATCGAATGTCGATGAGAGGGAGAGGGCTTGAAGAAGTGCGCTAGTCAGAAAAGAACACTTGTCAGAGTCCGGAAGGGTGATAGGGAAGGCGGCCCATCATGAGGAGAGTCGCCTTCTTCGCTGGTGTTGATTGCAAATTCGTGACTGGTTTCCTATTTGCCGTGTATGCTGACCGACGGAGTGGACGAGGATAGGGCAATAAAACGGTGGCGCTATATTTACGATAGAGTTGGATGTCGTTATGCCAACTTTTGCCAAGGGCGGTCGGGGAGAGGCTCTTGTCCTGTGGACTGTACATCATAGTGGTACAGCGAGTTCCACAGACGCTTTCGCTTGAACACAAGCACAGTTTTAAACAAGAATACTTAAGCAAAAAAATTATGATCTGTTTTCGTTTTTTTTTTTTTTTGTTTAAAGGCTGCATGGCTTATTCTACCATTAGTGCGTGTTGTATGATTATAAGACTTTTTTTCTTCCCTTCATTTCTGTTATTCTTCTTGTTTTCTAAACATTTGTGGTTATGTGATAAAAGAGATCGCATAAGCTTTATTTCTTCCTAGAACAGAACGCAACAGCAGTTTTGTTACCAGTTTAGTTCTTGAGATATTTGTCATAGTTTTGCCAATCATCTTTGTCGCGGTTTTGAGAGTGTCTCAAGACATGGGTGCTTTATTTTAACGAGGATTTTTTTACATCAGATGGTGTGCTTCGGTGACTAACAAGTCTTTACTTTATATCATTTTCGTAAACAAAATCCTAAATTTGTCACTTGCGATGTTCATTTGCCAGCTTGAGATTTTTTGTTGACGAGTTTGTAAATATGCTCCACTTTAAACCTTCTAAAGAAACCTTTAAATAATCTCAAGTTCATTAATATTAATAACCATATGTTAATGTGATGAGGCTCCCATTATATATATACACAAGGTGTTTCAGAGAACGCGGGCCAAATCGCTCTTGCGAAAACTAAGCATCGCACAGAAAAATGGTTGATGCCATGTTGGTGTCTGCCCAAGAGCCCATTTAGAAAAAATACAAACGTTTAGAAAAAATCGTTTTTTTTTAAATTCTTTTTAGAAAATCACTTTTCATGTGTTCATTTAAAGGCCATAGTTTTCATTAGAAACTTATTGGGCATCATCAATAACAGCTATATAAACCCTTTTTAGACAAGTATAAAGCATGCGGAGCAGTTTACCATGTTTTGAAAAACCCTTCAATTCTGACGCGTGCTCAGGTTTCGCTGTCCTGCCCTCCGACGGCTGAAGCGCGGAACCAAGGACAGCCTAGAAGTCAAAGCTCAATCTTGCAATGTCATGCTCTTTTGAACAGCGAGGCGTTCCCCATCGCCTGGCCACGCGTGCGCGCTACACTTTGTTTTTTTACGAGAGAGGGAAGGGAGGCGGGCGGGCGGGCGATAGTGGCGAATTGTCTGGCCTCGGTTCCTCGCTTCGGCCGTCGAGGGTAGGACAGCTGCCGCAAAGATACGCTTGGATAAGAATCCGAAACCAAAGTACGCGTCAGAATTGAAGGGTTTTTCAAAACATGGTAAAATGCTCGACATGCTTTATACTTGTCTAAAAAGGGTTGATATAGGGGTTATTGATGATGCCGAGTAAGTTTCTAATTGAAACGATGGCCTTAAAATGAACAAATAAAAAGTTACTTTCTAAAAAAAACAAAACAAAAACTATTTTTTTTTTCAAACGTTATTATGTTTTCTAAATAGGCTCTTGGGCAGACACCAACACGGCATCAACCTTTTTTTTTTTGTGCGATGCTTACTTTACGCAAGAGCGATTTGGCCTGCGTTCTCTGAAACACCCTGTATATATATATATATATATATATATATATATATATATAAATAAATGAGTTTTCAGTGTCGATTTCTTGATAAAACCAATTTCTAACATCTACTTTTGGTGAATGTGAGTGGTTCTGCATGCATTTTTATGATAGTATTGCAAATCAGGAATGCATAATGCTTTTACATCGAAAAATAGTTTGGCTGTTTTTGTGTCTGGAAACATGTTCAGTTTAAAATACGTTGTGCAGAGTAAAAGCTGTCTTACTAGGTTTTCCTATTTTAAATAGCATGTTTTCATAGTCCATACACCATTTGTTACTTTAATGTTTATTGTTAAAATAATTGAAACCTGGCACACATCCGTAACAATATTTTTCTTATCAAAATAAAATTCCCAGTTAAAAAATGGAATACAAGTCTAAACTGAGTTGATTTTTTTTCAAAGAACTAAGCCCTAAAGCAGGGGTGACCAAACTGCGGCTCGCGAGCCGCATGCGGCTCTTTGCCTGCTAAAGTGCGGCTCGCATCTCCCTCTCTACCCCCCCCCCCCCCCCCTCGCACACACACACACACACTACTCCGCCTCCCTCCCAGTCACAGGAGCACTTCCCCAAAAAGGGAAATGGAACGCGTTTTAAATCGAAAGACAGGCTGCGGTATGGTAGTCTTGTGCTACTACTTCCTTATGTACAGTTGAACTGCTTTTGATTGAAAGATTGAAAGTAGTTTGAGTTTTTACGTGTGCAGTTGAACTGTTTATGAACAGTTGAACTGCTTTTGATTGATAGATTGAAAGTAGTTTGAGTTTTTATTGCTCTGGACAAACGTTTGCCTTGCATCCCCCCCCCCCCCCTCCCCCGCGGCTCTTGGAAGTTTAATGATTTTGTTTGCGGCTCTAAGGCCGGGTCAGCCTGGCCACCCCTGCCCTATAGCATTCTAAAAACAGAAATAAAAGTTAAATATAATACATTGCCCTCTAGGTATGGGCCATAATCCTGAAAAGCATACTTCATCTTGTCTTTGTCTCCAATCATGTGCACACTTTTGGCAATGCTTCTAGACTGAAGTTCTTTGCTCATAGTGTATTATGATGTGGAAAATTGCTGTAGAAGTTATGTGTGTTGTGAACAGAGTATTTTGTATTATAGATACATGCTTTTGGGAAAGTAATACTGACCTGAAACCCTTTGCTTTTTTTCAGGTCAAATCACCTGATTCATCTGCAGCAGTGCCACAAGTCCCACTCTTGGCAGCAGCCTCAGGAATCTGATTTGGGCCTAGCTTTTGAGAAAATAGGAGTTTCTGAACCTAAGGTAGTAGACCTTTCTTTATTCATTTTTCAGTTTTTTTTCCTTACCGTATACCTATACACATTTGCAAGTAGCCACGCTTCAAAAGCTCATCTGGCTACCGTATGTGGAAAAACGCTTTGTTGGGATGCCAGTCTGGCAATGGTGGACACATATTAGCAAGATTGGAGTGTTGATAGGAATTATCTAGGAAAAGTTGAACTAAGTACAACTAACTAGCACAGTTGGGAGACAGGTGGGACAGAGGAAAATTGGGACTTCCTCCCGCGTGGTTGCGGCCCAAAGTCTCAACCCTGTCCCCCAGTGGGTCGGGTGTTATGTGAGGCCGACAATGTTCGACCAGGGGAAAATCGGCAACTCCCTTGCCGTGGGGAGGAGGTGGGGGATGATGTTTTTCGTTTTTTGCCCGATCCCTTAAAGGTCTGCCTGGCGATCATCTTCATGACGTGGTGATGGTTAAAGAAACACATTGGCTGGGAAGGGGAAATCAGGTTTTTGTTATTGTTTTTAGGCTAGGTGGCGCAAGCTACCGCCCGTTACAAAGAGTACAGCCATTATCATCTATTCATCCAGGCTGCAAGATGGCAGTCCTGGGCAAAATTTGTGAGGGCCATATAGTTTTTCGAAATTTATTTATTTTTAATACCTTACAGGCTTATGCAGAGCATTAAGTGAGGAAGGACAGAAACAAGGAAAACAACAAGAATTCAAGATATAGACAAAAAAAAAAAAAGCCTCAAAGCGAGAAAGCACAAACTCATAAACAAGTACTACAACTATAATGCTTTAGAACAGAGGAATGAATTCAATAATATAATGCTCACAATAAGTATACATACAGCATAATAAATATAAAATGTTTGGGCAAAAGCGAGCTGGCGATGGTTGAGCATAACACACATGCTTACATTTCAAATTCAGCGAGAAAAACGGATGGATAAGTTAAACAAAAGTGTATGAAATATATTTACTAATCTGCTTCAGGATGGAAATGCTGTAGATATAAAAAATGACCAAAGATTCTCACAGAATAATGGAGCACTTTTAGTGTGCTGTCCCCCACATATTTCTTTACACCCTTTTAAATGCTAGAATAGTTATATTATGAAAATAAAAATACAAACTATAGAAAATGTAAAAAAAAAAAAAAGGTTGGATGAGGAGAGTACGGAATTCAAGACTACGGAGAAATGTCATCTTGTTTTGTCACCTTCTACAGGGTAAAATATATTATCTTGGTTTACCCCTCTCCTGAACTGCAGCAAGGTGAGCAAGGGATGTAAGGAAGGTTTAAAATAAATATGATGCTTCACACAAACTCTGCTTGGAGAGGGGGGGGGGATGAAAAGGGAAAAGATGTGGGAGGGGAGAAAACACTCAGATCTGGGAAGTAAGAAATGTGTGTTGGATACTAATTACATAGTCCATTCCTGAAGTTGTCTTTTAAGGAAGTAATGGGAGAAAAGATGGCCCCAATTACTGCTATACCATTATTATAAACCATAATCCTGCATAACAATTCTCCATAAAAAAATAGATGGAAGGAAACAACGTGGGCCAAGATGGGTAAAAACAACTTTCCAACTTTTACCAGTTCTAAAGTTTCATCTCGCCCTTGATCGCTACCTATAAACAAATGGTACCACACAATTGCTATTTTTGAGAATAATAGAGCAGAGCATTTATGACCTCATATGCTGTAGTACATAATATTCCCAGTTGAAAAAAAAAGCTGTGTATAAAAAAAATGAAAGCCGTTTACAACTCCCTGTAATGCCGAATCAGAGCGCAGCTCTTGAGGAGGAGGGAAGGGTACTGAGGGGAAGGTATACCCCTCCTCCTCACCTCCTCATCCTGTCTGCTACATTTCCCTCCGAGCGGCGTCGCCGTCGCCTTACGAGGGTCAAGTGACCTCACGGGGGTCACGTGACGTTACCGGGGTCACGTGACGATGACATCATCAGTGACGTCATTGGCATCGTCATCTGTCATTGATGACGTCATCAGTGACGTCACACGTCCCATAATGCACTGCGCGGTTACGCCGACGGCGACGCCACTCAAGCTGGAAACGGGCGCCTAAGAGCCGCGCTCTAAAAATTGGCAGCGAGCTTTATCCTCGAAGTCCTTTAATACACGAAATGCAGTGTTTAGGAGCATCACGGAAATAGAAAGTGCAAAAGACAAGGGCAAGTGGAAGACTACACAGGACAGGTGCTTACTCTCAGCTGGCGTTTTAATTTGGAGGAGGACGAAGGCAAGGTCAAAGCAGTTTTGTTACAGTCTAGGAGCAATGGCTTAAATTGTGTGGAAGACATGAAACAGTTATTCTGGGAGTGAACAACCTTCATTCCTATCAATTTTGGGGAAGCTGAATTGGTGTGTCACGTGACCAGGAAGAGGGAGAGGAAAGGGAGACAACTGGGGCAGGGGAGGGGGCCCTATGAGACAGTGAGAAAAGGGGTTGGGAGAGGGAGGGAGGGAGAAGGAAGGGATGAGAGAGGAATGGGGAAACTTAATTGGTGTTTTCCTTCTTAGGTTTACAGCAGCTATGTCTCTGGCTCTCCACCCGGAAAGTTGCCAAAGTGCTTCACAAGCAGCTTTCTACTTGAGAAGGGAAATGAATTGCACCACTGCACTAGTTCGCTTCCTACAGAAGTAGCAATGGCAAATTCTTCACATTTTCTACATGGACAGGTGAGTATCATGCATTGTAATATACTACCACATGAGCTAAAAAGTTTTCATAATTTAGAGAAGCAGGATTGCCTCAAAACCAGAAATGGAAAACTTTTGAAAAGAACAGTAAACAATTTGAGGATTGTAGGAGTCTTACAGATATTCAACTCATTTCAGTGTGTTATTGAGTCTCTAAACTTGCTCTTTTCATTTAGTACTGTCCACCAGATTCATAACTGTCCACACTGTGAACCTCCATTATGCCTCGGACATTATTCGTAATGAATGTAAAAATAAAGATGCAGACCAAGGAACGACACAGAAGATAATGGCTAATCTGGTCTATTGTTTTTGGTCTGCATTCTTATTTTTATGATTTCTTTTACATCTGTCACAGATCAACAGTTCAATTTTCAACCATGTTACATCATATACCATAATATATGTGTCATAGATATCTGATAGTGCAATACCTAGACTACAGCAGAGTCTACACTTGGGCAGGTTGGTGTGGTGTAACTGAAAGCGATCAGTGCCAAGACACCTCAAACATGTAAGAGACCAGGGTGTAAGATAGACAGGTGGGGAAACGAGAGCCAAATGAGCGACCGGATTGTGACAATCCGGTCGCTCATTTGGCTCTCGTTTCCCCACCTGTCTATCTTACACCCTGTAAGAGACTAACAGACAGTGCTCAATCTGCTCGTTCCTTTTACTTGTTGTCTCTTAGAGCTCTGATTCTTTCCAGTGATGGCTATGCTCTTTTTTTGCTTATTATGGGCAGTAAAAGAACTAGAAACTATTTTCTTCCTCTGGATTTGAGGAGTTCAATGATTTACTTGGGGGAGCAGGTTTCCCTCTATGGGTATGTATGCCAGAATTCAGATCTATGCTTCCCCCTGGTTGTTGCCTGTGAGAACATCCTGGTTTATTGATAACGTGCAAGTGTTATAATATCCATCATTTTAAAAGGTAAAAATGTTGACTAACACAGAAAAAGGTATTTATTATTTTGTAATATAAACTATTACTAGAAGACAAACTTTTTTTAGAGATACTTAAAAGTTTAGTTGCCTAGTGTTTTTCTCCTAACACATACTAATAATTTTTACATGAATAATTATGAATTACTGAGTACATGTATTGAGACATTGGAACTGCTCTTCCCAATGTTCAGCTGCCTGGCTGTTTTATTTTTTTTTGAATAGTCATGCCAACATCTTTTGTACCGTCCTTGCCAAGCTTCAACATTACTTTTGTAGTAAAAGGTGTACCAGTTTCTGATGAAGAATCTAAGCTTTCACGTTTGATAATCCTTTCTGCCACCTAAGAGCACTCATCCTTAGTTTTATTTTTAAAAATGTTTTTGACATATCTTGCTGCACTCAAAGATATTATGTAAACTAGTAAGTACAATCAAATTCTGGTGACAAGATACTGGAGTGAGTGAACACCCCAAAAAGTAAAATAGGTAAAAAGGCAAGAAAGTGAAAAAAAGACGAGATGCTAAACATTCACAAACTAGTTTATGGCGATACAAGACATTATTTAACAAGCATTACACACAGCATTTTCCTAACAGTCTGACAAAACCTAAGCTGTTTAAAGTAATGCCAGCAAAGTAATTTCTTAGCAAATTCCATCTTGTCATTCCCACGGAATTCTACCCCAATTTTCATGGTCTGGTCACATCTTGCAGAAAGAAAAGACAACAGTGCTAAACTTAGGTCAATGTTGGGAGTGCTCAAAGTCGGGGAGGGGGGGGGGGGGGGGGGGGCGGGGCGGGGCGGGGCTGATGATGAGGATGATGATGATCTCAGAGAGGTTTGAACCCCGCACCGACTTTCACCGCCCACCCTATCAGAGTTTGTAGAGACCTCCTCAATTTATGGGAGACTTTAATGAAGCATTGATTGTTGGTGTTATCAAAGAAAATGTTGGAAGGACAAAGTTTCAATTAGACACAGGTTCCATAAAGTAAAAGCCTAACTTCGTTAAATTTTGGTGGAAGATCAATGAAACATTCAATATTCATTTTTTCCTTGCGTTAACCTTGCTCAACTTATGTACACCATTTGTCATATTTCCTAACTGTCCTTTCTGTCCTTTGAAAATCTTAATAATAAGTATATGTGCTGACATTGGTATTTCTGTCACGTGAGGCACGCTTTTAGCTTCATTGAACAAAATGGGATACCAAGTAATACTTGGATTTTGTGGAATTATTTTTGTTATCGAACCGAGCTACAGTGGCGTACTAGCGGGGGAGGTGGGGGGCTCTGAGCCCCGGGTACCAGGCGTCCCAGTCACGTGTGTGTGTGTGGGGGGGGGGGGGGGGGGGGAATGCCGCCTCTGGCGCCCCCCCCCCCCCCCCCTGCTTTACTGGTTGCGATCTCGGGGGGAGGGGTTTACAGATGACCTAGCTACGCCACTGCCGAGCTACAAAAACTATGTTAAAGTTCCGAAAGAACGCCCACCCAAAATGCAGAGATAAATGGTAAAAAACAGGGTGGGCTATCTTTAAGGATGCCACAGCATAACTTTATAACAAATTAATGATAAACACCCTGGCACCGGCTACAAACCACGTGACGCGGGAACTGATACCTCAGGTCGCGGACACCGCAAATTCGCATTTCACGATGCGATAAACACGCGGGGATTCGCTACGAACTCTTGTGTCACGGGAAAGGATACCGCAGGTTGCAGACGCAGTAGATTCGCCTTTCACGGTGCGAAGGACCCGCGGAAACCCGCCCGGAACTCGCATCTCGCGGGAACGAACACCGCAGACGCAGCAGAATCAAGTTTTATGGTACAATAAAACGCGGGAACCCGCTACAAACTAGCCTGTCACGGGAACCGATATTGCGCACGCAGATCGCGGACAAAAACGCGGGAATCTTCTACAAACTCGGATGTTACGGGAACAAATAGCGCAGATCGCGAACGCAGCAGAATCATATTTCACGATGCAATATACACGCGGGACTAGCTCGTGTGGAATCGAGATCGCGTGTGCAGATCGCGGACAAAAACGGGGGAATCCGCTACAACCTTTATGTCACGGGAACGGATACCGCAGATTGCGGACGCAGCAGATTCGCATTTCACGGGAACGGATACCGCAGATTGCAGACGCAGTAGATTCGCATTTCACGGGAACGGATACCGCAGATTGCGGACGCATGCAGATTCGCGGACAAAAACGCGGGAATCCGCTACAACCTTTATGTCACGGGAACGGATACCGCAGATTGCGGACGCAGCAGATTCGCATTTCACGGGAACGGATACCGCAGATTGCAGACGCAGTAGATTCGCATTTCACGGGAACGGATACCGCAGATTGCGGACGCATGCAGATTCGCGGACAAAAACGCGGGAATCCGCTACAACCTTTATGTCACGGGAACGGATACCGCAGATTGCGGACGCAGCAGATTCGCATTTTACGGGAGCCGATATCGCGCGCACAGATCGCGGACAAAAACGCGGGAACCCACTATGAACTCGCTTGTCAGACGTGCCGGTATAGCAAATTGCGCGGTTGATGCGATTCCTGTCGGACATCGCGTAACGTCCGACAAGAATCGGGGGATGGGTAATGTTTCTGAATTTTGATGTTATAGATATTTAGCCAGAAAAACGCAATTAGCGATTTCTCGGGGGCGGGTGTTCTCTCGGAACTTTATGGTAATTGTTTGTAATGCTACCAATATACTAAAATGCAGTCGAATTGCTTTCATGAAGTGTGATGCGGTTAGTATGGTCTGCTACTTTTTCATTCTTTGGTAAACATAAATTCCGCTGCACTGAATGTTTTCATTTATACCGATGTCCCACTGGAGCGGCAAACAGAAACAACCAATACTAACTAGCTTCAAACACGTGCAGCGTGCTTCAGAAGTGCCTTTGGCCAGCATGGAATCTCTGTGCTCATGATGTTTGCATTAGCGATTGCAAGCTTGCCAGAGATACCTTAACATGCATGGGGCATGTGCTTGAGGCTTGTCAGTGTCCATTTCTGTTTGTTGCTCTAGTGGGGCTAGGCATTAGGAGAAACCACGTTCAGTGTTCTTCTCCTCTGACTATGCTAGTCTTATAATAACTACTGGGTATCATCTGAACTATTTGAGCAGGGCACAGAAGCATTTGTTCAATCATGATATGCCTCTACGATTGGTTTTGACAGCCTTTGCTTTAACTGTAATGCGATTATTTCAGGCCCTGCCACAGTCTCCAACTGAAGTCGGCCCACCACTAAGAAACGGAATGGGGCTTTCTACTGAAGAACATGTCGGCATTTCTTTCTGCCAAGATGACTGGGCAGAGGACCAAGGTGGGCAATCACTATCAGCAATTTGTCTCAAAAGAAGAAAAGGTTACTTTGTATATTGGTTAATTTATTCAGAATAACTATGATTAACTTTAAGTACTACTTCAAGTAAATTTATAAAACCCATTCTTTCCTTGACGTACATTCTCTGAGTATGTACTTGTACTTTACTTAAAGTATTTTTTTCTGGTACTTTCCAAGGAAAGTACAACACCCAACTTCAAAGTCAATTCCCCAAATTTGGTATTCTTAAATTTGTATCACAAAATGATGCTTTGTCCACTCTGAAGAAATACTGAGAGGATATTCGACTCTCATCAGAAGCGCGAGCAGATGACACATTGCTCCGTTTGTACTGAAGGGGGGGGGGGGGGTTACAGCATTTCTAACTTGCTAAGTCAGTGCAAGCGAGGAGGATAAAAATATTAGGAGAGGACACTCCTCCACTAGAGGATTGCTTGCGGAAGCAATGGGGTCGACGTCATGCTCTCTCGTAATACGTTTAACCCCCTTGGGTGCCAGCGGTGCCAAATTCAGAAGTCGGAGGAACTTCTGAATTTGGTACCATTTCCGAGAATAGCTACTTTGTGGCCACTTGACTTTATTTGGTATTCGCCGCCATTTCCGAAGATAACTGATGAACCCCCAATTACCCCTGGGGCAATGCATACCAGTTCAAAAACAAACAAGATATCACTATAGGGGAATGAAAAGGCATGATGAGTGATCGTGTCAAAAGGTACTTGTGCTTTACTGTAAAAGTACATTGTATTTATAGTACTTTACTTCAAGTACATTGTACCCAGTGTACTTAAAGGGGCACTGAAGCTGATTTTGAGATCGTCCTTTTGTGGTGACAACTCAATCTAGACGCTCTAAGCATCCCAACAAACCCGAAATCACAATCGTGTGTAGCTTATTCGCTCGTTAAAAGGGTGTTGAAAGATTGCGACACGCCCTTTTTGGGAAGAATTTTCTTCCGAGTGAAGTGGTCAACGAAATGCGCTTGTCGGCGAGTTGAGAGCGATGGCTTCGCCTGCGGTGAAAAAGAGGAGTCTTATCCGAATGTGTACCTATCAGCAGTGATGTGATTGCTGCGCCAATTGCGCCAAACTGCGCCAAGGGCTAACCCTGCTACATCCTGCTACATTTTGCCAAAATATGGGTAATATGCGCCAAGCCTGCGCCAAAAGACCAATTTTGGTCGTCTTTCAAAACCGAAACTAAACTGAGTACCGTAATTGAGCATGCATAAGCTAGGTGGCGCAAGCGGCCGCCCAACAAAAAGTACCCTGTATCAATCGTCCATCCGGTCTTGCATAGTTTTTCCCACTATCAGTGGTTTTTCCCGCCACCTCTCGTTTCACGCTCTCGTCGTTCACGTGTCTCATCTCGAGTCTTTAAAAAAAAAGTTTCAACGATAGACGCGGGCGTGTGTTGACGCTTCAGTCGCTGCAGAAAGCGCTCCAAGTATTTTTTGACCCTGACTCGCGATGTCTTGCATCGATGCGCTCAGGTTCTTTTTTTCTGTGTGTTTAGCTTGTACCTCGCCTGTCGGCCTGGCAAGCACGTGCCGCTGGACTGTTTTTTTTTTTTTGTTTTTTTTTTTGTATGTTGGACAATAGACTCTTCCAGAAATTCAGTCTGGCCACCTCGATAGCTCTCATCACCTAAGTGTGTATCATCTGCACATGCGAATGGCGGCCTTTCTATGGCTGGTGAAGGAAGAATTTGAAGACAGAAACCGATGCGGAGCCTGAGCATCTAGACTTATAAGCTTATATGCATTACGCATTTGAGGCTGTCATGCAAGTCCTTGGAATGCTCGGCTTCAGCACGCCCCATGACAGCTCATGACAATGAGATGTTAGTTTTAGTGAGAGGCTTACTCAACTATAAGCGCCTTGTGCAGAGCGGTAGTTTCTTGACACCATTGAAACTGAAGCAGATAGAGAAATAACCGTTCAACGGAAAACACCCTAACTTTCGTACGCCTACCGTTGATGAAAAGGCACCAGATTTTATCCGCCGTTAGCATACAGCAATTTGAACTGCTATTTCAAACACTAGATGGCACTGAATTTGTGAAAGGGTCTATTACATTTTGCATACAATTTTGAGAATCAGTTGGCGACGGAGCGGAGTGGCATGGTGTCTGTTTCGATCGAACAGCCATCTCCGCTCACGCGACGAAGCACGTGCAAATGCAAGCCTGTCGAAGTTGCCCTCATGTGCATGCGAACATGACTGCACGACAGAGGCGCCAGCCGGGACGCTTGCAACCCATTGTTTTATGTTTGCTTACTTTTGACGAAAAGCTCGTACGTCGGGAACCAGTAAAACGGCGGCAAGCGGTTTTTCGGAATTGCCCGGCACGCCCACAGCACTGTTCACTTGTGGGATGTCTCAATGTCTCTTTGAAGACATCGAAAGTGGGAATTCATTAGGCAAAGCGAGGCTTGCAGCAGCCTTGTAGAAAGTTTCGAAAAGCAAAAAGAAAAGCACCCGCTAGTCTTGATGCACCTTTGTCTTCTGTACAATTTCACATTGCACTGCAGTAGTTACGTGTTTCATCAGTCGGAGACTGCTTCCATTTATTATATCATATAACTACGGTTGTCAACCTGATGCTGTGATATTTACTACTAAGCTGGTCATTTTCAAACAAATTTTAATATGTGCAGTTTGGTTCTTATTTATCTATAACGGTACATATATATGTATAATTTAACTAAAGCATTGCAAAATGTGTCATGTCATTGGCATATCAGTTACATGTTCAAAGACTCCCAGGTGGTCGAACTTGACCATACTTTGTTTATTGCGGCGAGCGAAGTGTCCTTCGTTCGTCCAGTACTTAAAACGAATATGTTTATTTTTCTAAGAATATCTGCTCCAAAAGCCACTTTTGCTGCTCCGAAACACTGTTTTGGCTGCACCAAAAGCAACTTTTGCTGCTCCAAAACACTGTTTTGCCTGCTCCAAAAGCCACTTTTGCTGCTCCAAAACACCGTTTTGGCTGCTCCAAAAGGTGCGCCAAAACGGCGTAGACCAATCACATCACTGTATCAGACTCTCTTCGAAACGAGTTATAATAAAATCATTCAGAATCTGTGTGTATTGTAGGGCTTTGATTGGTCTACACAATGTAGTCCGCGAGAAAAAAAGAGTCCATGTTTTTCTCTTGCCCTGAGATGAATAGGCGGTTTTGTAATATAGGACATGGTATATCTGGCATTAACACCTTTTAAACACTATAAGATCAAAAACAACCTTTTTCAAAAATGACTTCAGTGCCCCTTTAAAGGAACACTGACACCCCCCAAAATTTGTTTTCCTTTTTTTCAGGCGATTCATTATGGTGTCGGAATACTACCCAATTAATATTTTGCTAAAGAGTCACATATTTTTTAAATAAAGCCAAAAAACGCAATCGCTCGAAAGCGAAACCGAAACTCCCGCACCACACGGGTAAGTGGAGAGGATAGTGAAACTGGCGGAAGTCACGTGGCTACACCCAACCGTGCGGGTTTTTTTTTTTTTGTTTTTTTTTCTCTGCATGTAGCAGACGAAATGCGTTCGGTCGCCGTGTGATTCCTTTGCAGTTATGTTTGTCCCGCTCGCTTTTCTGTACTTCAAGATGAGTTGTTTTGTACATTTAAGTGTTGGCAATTAGTAGTGAGTGCCTGAGTGCCGTAGTGTGGTGAATTCCCGTGATCGGCTCCGAAAAGAATACTCACAAGATGTTGCGTGAAGAGTTGCCTCACATGTCCTGCATCTGAAGGTGGCATTGTGCGGCAGAGTGCACAAGTTTCCGAAAGATCAACGGATCGGGATCAATGGCTGGCTGCAATTCCTGTAGAACAGTTACGCGAAGCTCGGAAAGCGGACGCTACCCGATTCATATGCTCCTTGCTTTTTGTGGAAGGTGACTACATTGAGTTCTCAGGGGTCAAAAATGAAATCCCATACCATTTAGTTCAGCGATGTATCCTCCACAACAATTGTTTTTTTCAGTGATAATTGTTAAAAAAAAAAAAGAACTGTAAACATTGCAAAATGCTTGACCCCCAAAAAAATGGTACACCCACACCAGGGATCGAACCCGTGCCCACTGCGTGTAAATCGGATGTCTTTCCACTGAGCTACTGAAGGAACTCTTCCGTGCGTACTAATGGAGCCGGTAGACTGTTGGTAGTTTGCTGCCGATTTCCCTTCATTACATGCACTCCCGGATTGAAGCCGGGCAGCACCACGCAGAGGCCAAATTCGCACCTCGTAAAGAAACCGTACGCGTTTGTATTCAACTCGAAGTACGCACTTCGTGCTTGACGTTTGAGCGAGCGATGTCTTCAGCAATGAGAAGGTACGACAGCTCGGCGACGTCTTCGTGCAATCGGCTTGCTGGTCGGGCGTGTCGTACGGGATGAATATCAGTTCTTTTGATCGGTCCAAAATTTCTCTTCGAAGGAAGACAGAATTCGCCGGTACCGTGAACGACAGTTCTGAAGTAGAGGTACAACGCCTGTCATCCGCTGCCATCCGCTAGTCCCACGATACGCGAAACAATGCCATGTTGAGGATTTTCAGTGAAAGCACAGAATGCTTCCGGTTATCTGTGCTACCTTTTTTTTTTTCAATCAACGTATTTGCAGCCTTTTGGAAGCCACAAAAAATGGGTTTCATATTTTTTTCTATTTTTAATATTGACTGTGTGCCTTCAGTGACCAACGACTTTGATTAAATTTGGTGGTCGCTTCGAAACCTTAGAAAACGGCCCGTGACCACGGAAAAGAGAGTGAGCGCGACTCAAACTGCCAGTTTTCGATCGGCAGTTTTCGGGCGAAAAGAAACCGAATTTCGAGCCGCAAATTGTGTTCTGGGTAGTTGGGCTCTCATATGTCACGTACAACTAAAAACCTCGGCGAGCATAAATACCCTGTCAGTGTCCCTTTAACACTACGCTTGAAGTATAGTACAGAGTGAATGGGACCTCTCATTCACTCTGCACCTTTACTTTAAGTACTTTTTAGCTGTACTTTACCCAACACTGGTTATCATGTTCATTTTTTAAAGGAAGTGTCTTTCACAGAGAGGTGGTGAGAATGGTGCGAGAAATGTTGTCTTAGGAATGTTGCTGGGCCTGCTCCTTGTAAACCTATTCGTCTTTTCGTTTTGTACATCAAAAGCAGAAGAAATAAATAATCTACTCATTGCATACACTAAAAAATAAACAACCCAGTTGATGTTAAGACAACTAGATCATCTTGTCACAGAGAATCTCTGTTTTCGACTTTAGAAAAAAACTGTTTGTGTGAGAAGAGAACAGTTCTGGGAGGCTGTCATCCATGACTGGCCATTTTTTTAGGCTTGCCATTCATGACTGACCATAATGTTAGGCATGCGTTTATAGCCTTCTTTTGTAGCTTTATAGTTTCTTTTACAGTTTATATTAATATGCCAGTTTTTAACTAGGGGTCTATCTCTCTGTATCCTGTGAAAACACAGAAAAGAGTGCGCCATCCCGGGAATAGAACAAACTCTGTAAGGGTGGGCTCAGTATTCTAATATAAGCTCTCGAATAGGGTTGCATGACTAGAGAGTTTTCATGAAGCCATGGTGTGATGTTTTCATCTCTCCTTCACAGTCCTCTGGAGAAGCCTTCCAACTACCATGGGTGTCGGTGGAGTTACAGATCCCTCCCACTTCTTAGAAGACGAGTTTGGAGGTGGTGCCAGCCTTGGTGTTGGAATGAGCGCTAGCTACTATGGGGGCCGGAGGTCGCACTCCCATCGCCTCAGTTCAAAGGTGAAAAATATTTGCCATATTGCCTGTCATAAACCCTGGTCAAGCAGAGCCCACACCTCTTGCACCCAGATCTATCAGAGCGCCTGCCACTCAACTGTCATCCCACAATTGCAGACGGGATCTCTTTTTCAGCTAGAAAGCAACCTCCAAAAACACGAGTTTTAAAAGTGCGCTTTCTAGGAATCCAGGAGTTGTATAGGGTATCCTGTTGGGTTCCCTGAGCTCCCAAATTTCCTCGACTGTGCATCCCCCATGCATATTGTTTTTTCTAGACTAAGCAATATTTCAGCGGGCCTCAGCCCCTCATTGGTGCATAGCTATAAGCTGTGGAGAACCTTTAACTTTCCAGGAGTATGGGCCGTGGCTTCGGCGCTGAGGCCCACATTGTTCCTGGTCTGAAGACACATTAACCCTCATGCCTCCAGTGCCAAGGTTGAGATTCCCACCATTTTGAGACCTTTTGGACTCTGTTATGTCTCCGGTGCCGAGGCCTGTCTACCGGCGTAAATCTGTTGGTGCAAAGAGGTTCGCGTTACAGTACCGCTGCTGCTATTTCTCGCCGGATTGCCGCCATGCACTTCAGTGTTAACCGATGGCCTTATATGGACATAAACATACTTGGTAGGGCAGAGAGGTGGCGGGAGATGAAGGGTTCAGGGGCTATTCAAAACGAGGGCTAGCGGGGGTCGGAAGGTTTTCAGTCATGAGGCTAAAAGAAGTAGTCTTAAGGCTTAAACTTTGAGTGCTAGGAGAGCCACAGTGATCGTTGGAGGATGGACAAGGGAACGGAACTTGGCTGACGGCACTGCAAGTTGGTAAACTGTTCTGGTTGCATTCGCTGTGTTGTGTGACTCCCTTGGGAGCAACTGTAGTGCGGCTTGATTCAATCGGGTGTTGGACATGGTCGAGTGACCCGCAGAGCCAAACATTTCTTAGTATTTGGATTTTGTTTACAAGGTCTGCAGGTTTCTGCATAGCTTTACTGGATCAATGCCGAGTCCAGAAGGGGTTTCTTGGCTGCCATCCAAGAGGGGTAGGTGTTACTCGAAGTAGAAAAGTTTGAGAACCCCCGCTTTAATAAGTTAAAGAACTAAAAAGCTTCTAAAAGGAGTGGAGTTTTGATAATGAAGACAGTCAAGTCTAGACCACATACTATGATGAAACTAGCAACATTATTAATTGTCACATCCCATGCTGTGTCTCAATTCAAATCCCCATGAACAGGATATGAATGAGTTGCTGCAGATGATGCGAGCCTTTGGTTGGTTTTAAAATAAACTAAAATATTAAAAAGCGCTAGTTGGTTCAACATACTACCTAAGTGTGCAAAAGACAGACGAGGACATGAAGACGACAGGGACAGCTCTATACTCGTAACAGGCATTTTTATAAAAAAAAATGTTAGGAAGAGAAGAAATAAGTGGGATAAGCGATACTGAAGATTGCATTTGCTTTGATTTATCCTTTTCCATCCGTTTATTTCTTTTATTTTCATCCTTTTTCTCTTCAGCATCTTTTCTCCCACTTCTTTCTCCTCTTCCTTATATGTTTTTATTAGAATGCCAGTTGTGAGTTTACACCTGTCTAAGAAGCACTCGCCCCAGGAACAAGAGAGCCTTTTTAGAGCCCACTCACTGGGCTTGAGGCCATGTTCAGGGAGCTTCGGACTGTTGATGTCAGACTGTTGATTTCGATAGGCGCAGCCTGCGTGGGCGCAATTTCAGGCAATGCCAGTGGCAAAATTCTCGCCTTTTCCCGCTGTTCTTTGCTTTTCGTGGTGTATGTATTTTCCCAAGGACATTGAGTAAGTATTGTGCCACATTTGAAACAAAAAACAAATTGTAATCTATTTTTGGGGTATGTGCCCGACAGAGCGAATGCGACTGTAATGTTTGTTTTATTTGACGATAAGCTTTAACGTCGCCGCCCGCTCGGCCGTGTCATTCTAGAAAGCGCTTAGCTGTCAGAAATAATTCACAACAGAATACAGCCGAAAGTCATACATATTTTACGTGCACTGATTTTTAAACTACACGGCAGAACTCGGACATGAAATTTAGCAAGTGTCAACATTCAAACAATATATTGTATGTACAACACAGTGCAGCTTTATCCAAAAAGTATTTCTTTGAGTAAGATCCCAAATAACACAGCACAACAGTGTCGACGAAAGTCACATCTCAACGATCGGATGGAATCCAAGAGGACTTCGTTTTAGGGCTTGTTTTGGGGAGAGCTTCCTTTTTTTGCAACACCAGCACCAAGGCAAAGTAACGGACGTGACTGGTTTGCTTTCTACCCCAACCAGCACAGCAATTTTTGGCAATGACAGAGAAGGACTCTACGCAGATTATCTCTGGGATTGAAAAGAACAGTTGTCATTGTTTGCGAAATCGCTTCGAGGGCCATTCAACGTTCTTTCCTTCTTTCGTTTCTCGTGAATGTTGAGCAGAAACGCTTGAATGGTATGCACTTACCGACCTTATTTATCAAAGGGGAAGATAACACAAAAAGGATATATAGCATGCACGAGGAAAATAAAGTGGCAACTTCCAAGAGAGTCCAGAAAACTTAAAATGCAAAACCGCAAAACATAGGCAGAGAATCGCGCTGAGCAGGTTTCGACAGTCCAGGAGAGTGGCAGAAAATATCTAGGTGATAGGGGGCGCAAGAGTCACACCAGCTGCATCATCATTAGCAACATGGCGGCAGCCTTGGAGCGTTTTTTGGAAAGGTTTGTAGCGCTGTCCTGTGGAGGATCCGTGGCTGAGTGGGCTAGCACACACCAGCTCGGAGCACATGGAACGAAAGCTTGTGCTGCAGAACCCAGGGATCCTGGGTTCAACTCCACCCCTGCCCGTTTCGATCTGGATGAGCATCGTACCGACATGCGGTCGTGTATCACTACTGCGTGGTACATGCTAAAGACCTCAGGCTAGTGGTTGTACCGCACTGGTTAAATTTATCATCTACAGCGGGTAACAGTGTTGCCATGTTCTGGCAGACTTGTTAGTTCAGTTAGTTCAGGACAGTTGAAACAAGTTAGACTAACGACTAACTTGTTTTTTGCTGTCCTGTCTTCTTCAGGTCTTCGTCTGTCTTTTGCACTTTATATTTAGTGTGTCACAAAATAAGCTATTGCGTGCTCCTTGCTGATCACAGTTTTTTCTATGCTTTCATGCTACCAGGTGGAGATGGTGTACTCGTTATTGTCCATGTTGGGAACCCACGATAAAGACGACCTTAGCAGAACGCTGCTCACCATGTCAGGCTCCCAAGAAAGCTGCATAGCCATGAGGCAGTCTGGTGAGTATTGACACTAGGTAGTAGCCAGGGTGCACCCCGGGGGAGGGGGTGTGGTAGTAGACTACTTCCAACAATCCCTGCATGCAACACTGCGCTCATTGAATCACGGGATCTGGTTGGCCATGGAGAGGAGTGGCGCATGGTTTCGGTTTCGATCACCCCGTTGACGAAGTATTGCATATCAACGCTGCATGAAAATGAAGTCGGCGCTAGCTTCCATTGCACCCACTCATCTTCGTGAGGGCCCCCGTGGAAGCACGGACATCCAGAGGCCGTAGGGGCCTGCCTAGGTTTAGTGAAGAGTAGAAATACGGCCTGCCGCATCCCATACCTTGCTGGCGTCCTGGCTACTCCGGAGTGGAGCATGACCCTCCCAGCTTGCGGATGATTTGAAAAGTCGATGAAACAGGATGGTTGGCCCGGTATACTTCTCCTTCCATGTGCTGCCATCGTCCTGTGTTTACCTGTACACAAACTCCAGCACGTCGGGGGTTCGAAAAAATATGCACCAGCATTCCATCCGTATCAGTAGGCGACATGACAGTATCATAAATTTAAAGAAAGTCGGATATTTGAAAATGCAAGCACTGGCTTTGGTCTTGACATGATGTCATGAATTGAGGTTGGCCAATCGAAACCAAAACTCAGTGGCCAACCAGTACCCAAGATGCTTTGCACGGCACGCCGCTAGGACCACTTCGATTCTGGAAGAGGTCTAATACCCCAGAGGTAAGACGGGCGCCTTCAGCAATTGTATTTGAATTTCATGCAGCGAAGTAGAGGGGATGTATGGGGCCTATGCCAAGTAATGTAATGCAATAAAAGTGGATGGGAGAAGGCAATGTGCCTTTTTACTAGCATTTGCTAGTGGAGATCACATTGATTGTTTGCTTGTCAGTTTTACCAGTAAGCAAATCACCTAAAAGAAGAGAACAAGTCCTAACAGGTGATGTAACTGGTTCAAAAGAAGTTAAGGACAAAAGGAAAATTCAACAAAGCAGAGTGCTTTATAACCTTTGCTTGTTAATGCAAGAAAAGGCACTCATACATAAATAGAAAAGAAACTGAAGTTGCTGCATTTTTCCTTAAGTTTAATGGACCTTTTTCCAGTAACGAGCGCCTACTACAGAGTTGTCTTTGAACTACTGAGTTACCCAAGGAGCGGCCAGGCTTTTTAAATCGACCGCGAAATTCGGTTTCTTAACCTATCACGCTACGATTTTGTGCAGCGTTGCCCACAGATGGTGCATTTTTTTTTGTAAAACTTGCAAAGAGCAAACTTACCTGAGGAAAAAGTAAAGAAAGAAAAAGGCTTAGCTCTTATGGAAACGCAGCGAAGCCACCGGTCTCCAGCGATACGGCGCCGCTTCGCATAGGAGACAAGAAATGGCGCAACCGGTCGTGATGCCAACTGCCGCCAACGAACGAGCATACGGCGCCGAGAGCCGGCGTCTTTAGCAAACCATATTTTCAACTCAAAAGCAGCGCGAGCTTTTCTGATATCAGTTGCCAATGCATTATTTTATCGTCCTTACTAATCAAACATATTGAATGGACAGATAATCAATTAAAAAAATGGTTTGTCAGAATATTTTGACTGTTTTTTTCGGGGTACTGATGTTGTCTGCTTTGCAGTTCCTTGTTGTTACCGCGCCTGTTTTTGTTTCTGCGACTGTCGCCGCCTGCGGAACGAGCGCCGCTTTTGAGTTGAAACGATTGTCTGCTCAATACGCCGGCTCTTGGTGCCGTATGCTCGTTCGTTGGCGGCAGTTGGCATTGCGACCGCTTGCACCATCCCTTGTCTCCCGTGAGAAGCGGCGCCGTATTGTTTGAAGACTGGTGGCTTCGCTGCGTTTCCATCGGAGCTAAGCCTTTTTCTTTCTTTACTTTTTTCTCAAGTAAATTTGCTCTTTGCAAATTTTACAAAAAAAAAAGAAAGCCGTTTACAACTCCCTGTAACGCCGAATTAGAGCGCAGCTCTTGAGAAGGAGGGAAGGGTACTGAGGGGAGGGTGTACCCAGACTTGTACACGTTATTGAAAAATAGTAAGGAATTACATTTACAATTACTCATGGCTAAATAGTAATTTTTAACAATTACAATAACCCTCTCATAAAAAAGTAAGTGACCGTTACCCCCAAAAGTAATCCGTTACTTTCGTGGTGTTACTTTCATCAATATTTTCCTCAATTAAGAAGCAAAAGGAAGAAAGTTATTCAAGTTCTTATTATTGCCACCTCTTCCATTTATTGACCTTGAGTATTTTGAGCAACAGCTGGCTCTCGAAAGTCTCGTCAGACATATTTCATCATTTCTTACTGAAGATGTCGACTGCTACGCTGAACACCCTTTGAACTGAGGCACTGGATGAGAGTGCCATATTGTGCCTCACGAGTATTTAAGGCTCTGCATTGAGCTTTTTCAGCGAAGCAATGGAAGTACTATTTAGCTCGAAGATAGAGCAGAGCTTCATAGTTGCAGCCGTGGCCTGATATTTGAGAGTTTTAGTAGAGTTGGTAACAGTCCGGTGATAATTAAATAATAAATAAGTTTTGGCTCTATATTCTTCTTTCTTTAGTTCTGAATAAGGTCGAGCCTCGGTTGAGACATCGGTGAATAAGAGTTTCCAATATATAAATATAAGTAATCGAGAAAAAAAAAAGAAAAACACCAGGACACCCATAACAATTAATTAGAACGTAATTAGAACGAACGAATTAGAACAAGGAAATGTAAATGCATGTTTGCTTTGTGTACTTTTCTTGGTGCCATTCAAAAACACATGGAGCACGGACCGACTGCAGTTTACTCCGGTGTTCTCCAGATAGATGTCCGCTGATGCCACGGGCAGTGAAGGGTAGAGTACTAAGTAAGTCACACTTTGGCTCCACTCACGAGTTTCACTCTCTCCTCAAGCTCAGAATATCAAGTCTACGTCAGAAAGTAGCTTTCAAAACAAAATCAAATAAGGTGAAAGCAAAAAAAAAAAAACATCCTGTTTTCTAAGAGAAGATGATAAGTGTGCAGCAACGAACGAGGATGCTTGTGGCAATAACACCTTCACATATTATCACATCCCTTTTAGTGGATTTTAGGGCAGACGGAGCGTTGCCTCATGTTGTGAAATTATGAAAATGGGACATTGTTAATTCTTGTCTGTGCACTTACCGCCTCGAGCTTCTCGAAGAGGCACACAATAATTTGGTGTCCTCCTCTCCCCGCCTTCGATCACAACGAAAAAAAAAAAGAAGAAAACGGACAATAAAAAAGCGGATAAAACTTGCTCCCCCCTCCTCCCTTTTTTTTGTAGAATTGTTTATTTGGATCTTTTGACATTGTTGTTAAGATTTCAGGGGTTTGGTGTTGAAAAAAAAAAGGCTTTGCGGAACTGACGAGTGCCAAGCATCCCTTTGCTCTGTGTCAGTGTCACTGCGCTTAACTTTACCAAAATAAAAACAACCTTTTCTTTAGAAAGGGGGGGGGGGGGGGGGCTGGTCCTAGAAAAAATGAATCCGTTAAGTAAAAAATGTAAGGGAATTACTTTAAAATTACTCTAGAAAATATGTAATTATTTCGTTACTAAATTACCAATAAATGTAAGGGATTACAAGTAATTTCGTTACTTGTAACGGATTACGTACAAGTCTGGGTATACCCCTCCTCTCTCTTCCTCACCTCCTCATTCTGCCTGCTTCTCCTCCCCCCGAGCGGCATCGCCGTCGCCTCACGAGGGTCAGGTGACCTCACGGGGGTCACGTGACGTCACCGGGGTCACGTGACATCGACGGGGTCACGTGACGTTGCCGGGGTCACGTGACATCGCCGGGGTCACGTGACATCGCCGAGGTCACGTGACCCCTGTGAGGTCATGTGACGATGACGATGACAATGCCGATGACGTCATCAGTGACGTCGCTGAGGACGTCATTAGTGACGATGCCGATGCCAATGCCGATGATGTCGTCAGTGACGTCACAGATGACGTCAGCGGCATCGTCATCGTCATCGTCACTGATGACACTATCAGTGACGTCACGCGTCCCATAATGCACCGCACAGTTACGGCGACAGCGACGCCGACGGCGACACCGCTCAAGCCGGCGGGCGCCTATGAGCTGCACTCTAAAAATGCACCATCTGTGGGCAACGCTGCACAAAGTTGTAGCGCGATAGGTTAAGAAACCAAATTTTGTGGTTGATTTAAAGAACCTAGCCGCTGCTTGGGTCACCCAGTACTAATGAAGAGCGGCCCAACTTGCCTCCGCCCGTCAGAATGCATTGGCATCGTGCCATTGTATTGATCTTTGTTGCTTTTTATACCCCATGCTAGCGTATACTCAAACAATAATCGCCAAAGAAGACGAAATATGCACAAATATAGTTGCTGAATATGTTGGACGACCATAACTTTGCCCTGTGAAAATGCCGACAGTGGGAAGCAAGGCCAGGGGAGGGGGCGTGCACATGCACAGAAGCTTACTGGAAAAAGGTCCATTATAAACAAGCAACGGAAAACCCTGTCCTGCTTTGTCCACACTGGCACACAAATTGTGGCAACCATAGGCAGCGTAGCTTCTTCATTTCCTAGCTATCAACAAACACATGGCAGTATGCGGTGGTCTCACATGGTGCACTCTCTATATTCATGGATGTCATGCCCTTCGAGAAGACAGACCATTTTGAAGTGCCTGAACATAAATAGTACATGAAGGCAGTCATTTTCATGTTCCCCTGCATTAGCTTTCTCCCTGTTTTTGTTTTCTGTAGATGGGTGCCGGAAAGGCAGTGACTATTTTGACGTCCATTTTCGAAATAATTTAAAGTATTTTTTTGACGTCTGTGACGCCACTTCTTCAAGACGTAAAAATATTTAAAAAAGTTATTTTGACATCCCCTGTTAAAAAAAAGTTTTTTTCATCATTTTGACGTTTTAATCTTAAAACATCGGAGACATAAACAGGATGGTGATCGAAAGTGGCGGTAAAATAGAATATCACCTTGCTTGCAGTCAGCGTTGCGGTTCAGCACACATTTCCGGACAACAAATCCTGTGCAGTCGACTACAGTTTTTATGACCTTTTAAGTGATGGGGAATGCAAGAAGACTTCTCAAAGTACAACTCGGCTATGAGGCCGCACGTAATGTTTGCTTGGTTGTGCTAAACATTACAGAATGCAGCACCGTTGCTTTTCATAATTTATTTAACAATATTTTTTTTAGACAAAGGAGCTGAATCTTGTGTCATAGAAAATGCAGTCGATTGCATGACATATGCTGTCGAAAAATGAGTGTAGCTATCTCGTACAACTGCGATGCAGGCTGCAATATAATAATTTTTTGCTTGGTGGGCCGGAACCTTTGTTGTACATTTGCACCAGTCATGGAACATCAAGGATGCAGTGTTTGCATTAACCAACACTTTATTTAGCATCCCGATCGTTTCATAGCCAACCCAGACTCGTTATACAGTCATGTCTCGTTAATTATATGGACCCCGTTAATTTGGATACCCCGCTATAAGGACACCACTTTCGGGGACAAACTGGGAAAATACATGCATTTTTGTCTCGTTATTATGGACAACTCACATTATGGACGATTTTTTACGGGAACGGAGGTGTCCATATTAACGAGACATCACTGTACATGTTAGGCGTGTATAACATTATTTTCTAATTGAATATCAGACAGTTTCTGTGAGTCTTTCACTACTGCACAATGCTTAAATGAAAACCCAGCTGAACTTGTGAAGGTGGTTCCCAAGCTTTCATTTGTCCATTTATAAGCTAAAGTAATTTTAATCTAACTATGTTTATCGTCTGTGGACCTCAGAAAGTTCAATACCTACATTGGTTTGGCAAGTAAATGATGCATTTGACGTAAAGTTAAATCTCTGAGATGTCCAGCTATACCTAATCGAAGGAATTTATAAATATTCTTGCTATATACAAAGACCTTTTCTTTAGTCACGAATGATTAACGTAGGTTGTTAGAATACCTCTGCCTGATATATACTCATACATATAATAGACAGTTTAATTTTGAAAATTTTACAGCAATGTAGAGATCAACATTCACAAAGTTTTTGTTTCTTTTTAAATACACCAGATGCGTGCGTGTACCATCCCGCTTTGACAGTGCACTCCCCTCCTAAGCACGCGGCTGCGATATTTGTACTTTTCAAAGTACTGATCGAGGCGTTTTAGCTTCATGGAGTGTGCTTCTCACCGAGCACCGGTGCACTGGGGAGAAGCAACATCCTCGGAAGTGAGTTTTGCAAGTGTTGCTTTTCCGCAGTGCACCAATGCTAGAAGCGCACTCAACAGGGCTAACCTGCCGCGATCAATATTTTGAAAAATATGAGTATTGCAGTTTACCTCAAAGCGAATATGGAATAGGATATTATTCGAAACTACAATTAGAAAATTTGAATATTTGCACAACACTACGGCAATGAACCCACAAAACCCGGTTAAAAAGAGGGCGGGAGCCAGATGAAAAGCGAGACTTTGCAGCCATTCGAAGACATACTCGCACGGTAGTGGAGCATGTCACCAACATTGTAGTCATTTGCAATCCTTTTACACAGGTCCAAAAATACTGGGGAGACAATCTCTGACTTCATAACACTTTATTTGACATCAAGCAGCATAATTTCGAGTCTCTAGGCAGTGCTGGTTAAGGCATTTTTGTGCCCTGGGCTAAGGCTGTTTGGGACCCCTACTAGGTAATGACGATGACGCCATTATGTATCCTTTACCATCTTGGGAAATCTAGATATTTTTAATTTGATAATTTTTTTCGACCGTTTTTTAGATTCATAAATTCAATGGAATTCAGTTTCCCTTGCTGCCAATAGGGCAGAATTGATTGTTAATTGGAAACTGCTTTGCAAATAATCAATTGCTCTAGCACTTTATAGTGTAATTTTTAGGTACAAAACTGTAATCAATAAAATATTGGGGAAATATTCATGAACCAAACATGAGGGCACAAGTGAGCTGGTGCAAGTTCCTGCTGGTTTTTCTGTTATCACCGCAGTCTTGTGTAATTCTAAAATGTTGAAAATATTTCGATGGTTCATTCAAATCCAGGAGCTTCATAAAAAAAATCTAAAGAACTTCCAGTTTTTCAATGATTGGAAGTTGTCTAACTACACCTTTGTTAAATAATTACTGGTGTGATTAGTGAAAGGAGCAACACAGGCAAGAAAAAGATTTTGGTGGTTGAGGCACTCTTTATGGGATCGAGCCACTTTGTCCATGCTCTTCTAATAACAGAACCCTCGTGTCACAAGCAAACAGAGACTCCTCATAAGAGAAACTGCATGTGATTCTAATACATTGACCACTGTCGTTCGAGCTCATTTATATTGAAAATATTTCTAATAAAAATTGAAGAGATATTTAAAAAAAAATTTATACCTACACGTTGTCTATTTTAAGAGGCAAAGTGTTTCAATAAGTTTTAGTAGCAATCTTGATCCTTCTAAATGCAGTAATTTAGGCCTTAGCGGCCATTTGGATGTACGACTTCAAGTTAAAGAAAAATTAACAGGGTCCCTTATGTTATCCCTAAGACGACTTGAAGTCCGAAAGCCCAAGTGTTGATGCATTAAAGACAGACACATGATCTACTTAATTCACTTTGACTCCTCTTAATTCGCTTTGTCATCCTTCTTAATCTCATTGCCTCTAATTCGCCTGAGTGGTCACGTGAACGTGACAGTGAACCTCCAAAGACAGCGCACTCTTTGACGATGCGCTTTTGGTGCCGTTTCATTAGCTCTTTTCAGGTTTAAAAGCGCTAAAAAACGAGAACGAATAAAAGAACACACACACACAGTAGAGCACACTTGCAACTGAGGTTTTATCTGATTTAAACCAAAGAAGAAACATATAGTATGCCTTGTCAACAACCATCCACGTCATGTAAACACATTGTTCAATAATATACATATAATCTTTCCAGCTTGAGCTAACAAAGGACTGAAGATGTGTCTTCTTTTACTCGTCCTCGTTTTTTAGCGCTTTTAAACCTGAAATGTACCACCAACTAGCCCAAGTGAATACCATTTTTCATTAGTTCACTCGGATCGTGGTGTCGGTTGTGGTCCCGCTGATAGCGAACGTCCGAAGACAGTGCGCTCTCTGACGTTGCACTTTTGGCGCCGTTTCATCGGTACCTTTCGTTTTGGTATCTTTCGTGCCGTTGACATGTTTTCTGAAGGTCGACTGAACGATGAGACATATAAGGCTTTCGCCTTAATAAGAGGTCATACCTCGGATGTTCCTAAAACCATTGGAGTACTCGCATCAGTGGGTGGAAGGAAAAGTATTCACTCGCACTGGCAAACTTGACACCAACTCCAGAGCAGTTGCTTGGAGTCTGTGCTTATCAAAAACTGTTGCGGGGCATCTCAAGAGCAGGATCCTCTAAACGCCTGTTGGTGTTTATGGAGTCAAGGTCCGGAAGGCCTACCAGCATCTTTCTGCTTGTTTTAATTTTGTCAATCTGGAGTAAACTCCTCAGGGAACTTCACTGAAAGGTTAAAAAAAAATGTCTACAGTGTGTGCTGCTCGAGTAGTCTTTGGCAACACTTGCTAAACTTCAGGCCCACCATTGTGTGTAAAACATGCCAATAGTGCCCCTGTACGAAAGAGAGTTCCAAGGCTGTCCTTCTATTGAGTTTCAATTAGAAGAGACTTCAATGGGACCGCCATCGTCGACGGCATTGCACCCTCTGACAAGGGGTGTGTAGGCCGCATTACGTTTTGTTGCTTTGGCATGCTATTGTGCGACAAGCTCACAGAAGCCAGGTTGTCTAGAGAATGGAACTTTAGGGCATCTCCATCTCCCCATTGAGATAAAGGCCGGGACTGCAGCCCTCTTAGCCCATACCTGTCGCTAGGGGGTTACTTATGCTACACTCAATATTGAGCAAAGTCGAGATGCAGCAGCATTTGCCCAGTCGCCACTTCGACCAATGCGTTCCTGCATTCATATACAATATAAAAAAAAAAAGAATCCTTAATAAAACAACATTGTTTATTGCAAATCGAAGAAACAGGCCGGCTGCAGAGGAAATCGTGCCAAGCTTACGGGTGAAAGCAATGGAGCAGAGCCGCTTTATGCATACGCTATAATCTCAATTAAGTCTCCATAGTGCGTGCAGTGTACTTACGTTTGTTATATCCCAATTGAAGCAACATTTAACCCACCTTTGTTGTGAGAACTAATCTACAGAATCTATACGGGAGCACTTGGCCATCCGTCGCCCGTCAAAACTTCCGTTTAGGGTTACCACTATCTCGGCAAGTGGGGAGCGCTGACGCTGATCACATAGACTTTTACACTTTCGCGGTCACTGTCGCATCCAAAGTCAGCTCCCCGAGAGTCATCCTACCACTGAGCACACACAGGTCGTGAAAAAGATATTTTCAGGGTCGAGTAGGATTGAAGCTTTTTCTGGGGGGGAAACCCATGCCACTGGGCTGGACGAGCAGCGTCGTGCGGCAGATTCGGTGACGAGCGGATGAAGGCTGTGCTTTCTTCAACGTCTTGATTGCCACGTTAGGATTTTTTTGCTCCTCACGTTACCCGTTTCTTTTACTATCACCGTGTAATGTTACTTCTGGTGGTATTTGTGAACCTTTGTCACCTACATTACAAGCCTACACAAGCAAAAACAAATCCCCCTCTATGCATTTCCGAAGTTGGCTGCCAGGGCGGCGACACTGTAGCTGAACCTTGCAAATATCCAGCTCGCCTTTGTTATGGGTTTAAAATCTTAAGTGAAATGCATCTTGTGATGAGTGCGAGAGCTCAGAACATAGCCGCCAGACTATGTTCTGAGCTCTCGCCACGACGGCAGGGAATTTTGGGAACACTCAGTACAGATCACGCGCTTTCTCGTTCTGCCTCCGCGACTGCGTGTGCGTCGCGGCAGCTACCACCAGCAGTTGTTGCAGCCAGCCGCCATCCCGCCCACCTGCCAAGTCTTACATTGTTGGCGGCGTACCGTATCTGTGGCAGCGTAAAGGCATCGCGGCAGGTGAACTTATTTCAATATGTTATTCGTCGTAACTTACCTTCACGTATCGAAGTGTCACCGATTCCATTTAGTTTTCACCGCACCCGTGGCAGGTTTCGACTAGGTTCGACAAAGCGTTGGTGCAGCAGACAACAGAGCCGGTACAAAGGAGAGGGATGAGAAGGGGGCAGCCGCCGTTGGCTCGTCATTCGCCCGACTCGGCTACTCAAAAGTTGTTGCTGTGGTAACCTGCGCCTGCTCGCGTATGCCACGTGGTCACGGGGTAGCGGGAGGAGAGGCGTACCAAGGACTCCCATTATTCGTCGCGCGGCTCGCGCGGGCTCTTGGGATTTTTGCAAAGGGTCTACTGTCGAACCGGTCGAGCACACATACTCAATAAGACATTTCCAGTGCCAAGTAGGACCGAAACTTCTTAGGCATGTGACATGACAAATAACTCTGTCGACACAACACTGATTATGCCCTCAGAAAGTAAACAGAATGAAACAGCGAATTGGCTTTTATTGTGACAGCTGCATTGACGGGGGACGTCAAAATAATGCAGCCACTATTTAGACGTTTTACAGAAATGACGTCATGGACGTCACAATAGTTTTTGAGATGTTATTACGGTGGACGCTGAAATCGTCACTGTCTTCAGGAAACATTCAACCATCCCAACCTAACTACATGAAAAACAAGTTTGTTGACACCCACCCCACAGCTTTTTCAACTTGAACGTACTTGCTCAACTTGAATCCTTCAAACCTGGAGATCTATCTCTCAAACTCTTCGGTCAGCAGTACAAACCAGGCTCAAATACTCTAGGTTACAATGTCGGATAGTGTGCACATTTTCTAGCTTGCACGCTAGACAGCCTGTGACATTTTTTTGGCACTAATTTATTTCATAAAATTTTGTGTACCTTGGCAAGTTTGCCAAAATGACCAAAATGTTAACCATCTCCTCACTTTTCAAGTAGTACTTGGTCAGTAGTAAATGAGTGGTGTTTCTCAGTGAGTTCACATTTTTGTGGCTAACAAGTGGCCACTGGCAGTTTCCTATAAAATACAAAACAATTGTAGAGCGGTTAAGGCATAGCATACAGGATGTGATAATATGAGCAGGACCATTGGCATTCAGGCTGGGGTGACACAAAAGTCATATGGGAGACCTGGGTACGTAAGCTTCTTAGAGAGAAGCCAGTATGAACTGCCGCATTCCCTTTTGTCGCAACGCGGAATTCAGTTTTATAGCTAGGTGACATATTTTTGGCTCGAAATCTTGCCTTGCACTCAACAGAGCTGTTTTCCAGCTCTATTGAGTATCTTTTTGCGTCACAATCAATCGCGTCTCCCAGAGTGGTCGGCGACTGGTACTTGATTTTTGTACATACCAGGTCTTGGTATGTACAAAAGTGGTGCCCGAGCAACTCTGAAATACTAAAACAAATCGGAATGAACTTGGATTTATGCAACCAAAACACTGAGTTCTCTTGTCAAAGGAGCCACTCGCCACGCTTCAGCGTCTCACCAACCCCAAGAACGACGCCAATACTAAGCGTCTGCATATAAACAAATGGGGAAATTGGCATGCGTTGTTTATCGATGTGGAGGAATGCGGCCTATCGAAAGGGAAAAGGCATTTCGTGAAACTGCCCTATAGCCCCAGGACAGTGGAGAGCTAGGAGACACCTCGGTCGGCCTCTAGTCGGTGCAGCTGGTGGCAAGAAAAGGCAACTTTGGGAAGGCCTTCCCGCAGACCGATTGGACATTAGTGCCGCATTTGAGTTCGTCACGACATTCGAACGTTCGAGCTGAAGATGGGGTTGCGAGCGTTCGGCATAAGATGGCGCTAAATGTCCAACCAAACTTCACTGCCCAATGGGTATAGTCTGGGCCGGCTCACGTGGCCGCCGGCCATGCTACTGCGCACTGCCGTTGTGACTGAGAGAGATGCCGGAGCGCCTGTACGCAATCCTTTGCGTCCCCCGGGACAGGCTGCCTCCCGCTGCTGATCCAGCTGCTGCACGGGGCCGCCGAGAAGGAGGCCTCCTCCCCGACAGAGGAGAACGCGGAGGAGCAGCGCCGGGTGATGCGGGAGTTGCGGCTGCGTGCCAGCCAGGCCCTGCACAACGTGGTTCACGCACACCCGGACGACAAGCACAGCCGCCGGGAGGCGAGGGTGCTCCGGCTGCTCGAGCAGATACGCGACTTCTGCGACTACCTGCGGGACATCGAGGCCTGCATCGCCGAGTCCAACCAGAACGGTGAGCTCGAGGCCATTTCGTCGATGCCTGTCCACTGCGAGTGTTGTAGCACTGGCTGTCGAATGAAGCTACGGGCGTGGGTTTGAGTTAAAACACAGTGAGATACGGTGAGTGACGTGCATAATATGCAGGTAGGAGTGCAGCGTGTTACCTGCTGTGACAGTCTGCGAGCAGAACGGTGGGCTCTTGGGTTGAATTTGGGGACTCCTTTTGGGTGGATACTTGTTGATATTTAAACTGTTCATAGAATTGTACCATTATGTGTTCAGAGATCAACAAATCTGGCAGGTTTTGTTGATTATTGTCCAGATTGTATTCTTACACATCACAGTATAACTAATATATAACTTACCGTAGATAATTATACTACAAGTATATTTATATCATAATAGGCATATAACATAAAAATAATATATAAAATATAAAATATGATGTTATGCACAAGTTCTGTTGTACACCCATACAGAATGAAACATAGAGAGAGAGAAGAGGTTTGTGTTTTTGGAAACAGTATTTTAAACTTATAATTTTAAAGCTGATAATTTGGGGGAGCAGATGTGTTATTTAGTGTTGCACGCTGGGCACATGAATTGACATTAGCGTTAGAGCGCTTTTGGAGCATGACATCTGAAACAAAAGGATGACGAACAAACAAACCACAGTTTCTGCCATACTCTGTTTCACCTCACTATAAACCACAATTTAACATTTCACAAGCTGTCTTGTGAAATGTTAAATTGGCTTGCTTACAGTGTTACATGTGACATTTAGCTGTGGAGATATCTTTTCATGAATAAAATTAGACAACCATTATGACATACAATATCAAAGAACATTTAGAAAGAATCTATTTTTTTGCTTCAATTTTTTTTAAACAAGTTTTGTTGACCAATGATCACCTCGTAGATCTCGGTAGAAGGCTGGCTGTCAGGCCACCTGTTGGTTACTCTTCTTACAAGGTGTTTGAATATATTTCAGCCATTTTTGTAACCTTCAACTGAAGCCAGGCTGTTCCACCACTATCAAAGGTTGCCAACTCCTGCTCTAGATGAAAGTCAATTGTTATTAAATGCAAAAGAAGTTGCAACTGTAGGTACGGTGTCTAAAAATGGACCGGGATTGGGTAAAACTAAATTAAGTGGAAGGTGCTTAATGTAATGGTACATACATCTATGCTGGTTCTGAAGATTTCGTGAGAGCATTCCAGCAGCCCACTAGTTTTGGAAAAGTCTAACCAATGCTCTGATGAATGTCTCTTAGGAGAGTGGTTTCCGTTGCATTTGACAATGCTATGCTGCTGGTTTAGGGCTTGCAAGCTAAGTTTTTCCAAGTGCGCATGATGTTCTAATGCAACCTGCATAGCTGATTTTATTGGCATCTTTCTTTCCAGAGACTGGTGACCAGCATCCTGGCCCTGCCATTGCTGCTCTAATGAAGCTTTCCTTTGATGAGGAGCACAGGCACGCCATGTGCCAGCTAGGTAAAGTGGCCACGGCACTTGATTGAGATTAAAATGCCATGATATGGAATGGTTGCAGTTACATCACCTAAATATAATATATACTAAACAAACTGATCATGTCCCTAAGAAACTGCTTACACTAAATTGATGACAGGGCATTTTCAGTTTTCAACTATGCTGTTTCAAATTCACTGTAGTATCCATATAACTTAATATGGATCTCCTTCCATGTCTTGCAGTGAGCAATTGGCTTTGAAATGAAGTAATCACAAAATGTTCTTTGCAAATTCAATAACTCTTAATCAAGGAGTATGTGTTTGTGTGATTGCTTTAATTTGTTGAAGGGTAAGAGTGGTTGAGCCAAAGGAATTGAAGTTTTCTAAGTTAAATATACCTAAGTTAAATTGAGGGGCTTGCTGTAAAATGAACTGGAAAAATTGGTGTCTGCATGTAATGAGCCTAAATAAAGGTATGTTAAAATGCTAAATTTGCTATTACTGTGCACCACTGACATATGAGTTGACTGAGGCACTTGAAAGCCGTGCTGTGGTGCCATCTCCTGGTGAATGCAGCAAAGCACTAGGTAATTGCCATCTTTAGACAGAGTGCTTCCTCCGCTTATCAAGAAAAGGCGCTATAGACCGAGAAGCTGTTTACAAACAAACCACATTTGCCCACACCAGGTGTAAGCACTGCGCGTGCGCAGAAACGGAATGCTCGTGAAGTGAAATGTTTGTGCATGCGCCGTGCCGTCGACAGCGCCACCGCAGCTGCGTGACGTCAGGGCCGCGTGTTGGTCTATAAGCATGACACTGCCGAATTGGTCATATGTGTTGGGTCGTCCTTGAGACTGTCATGGCTGTTGTTCTAATTTTTCACGAGTTAATTGAATTCTTACATGGTAAGACCTGTCATTGAAATACAGCTTTGATGAAAATTTGAGCTCTTCACATTCAGTTGTCAATCTTTCAGGCTCCTTTCACAGGAAACTTTTCGATTCATAATACCTTATAGACAAGGTAATAAGGTGTAGATAATTTCAAAATTAGCTTTCACATCTTGTAGTTTTTTTGTTGTCAGAATTGCCAGCTTTGTATGTACAGTCGCTGACCAATTTTTCGGATGGCAATAATTCAAACTTGTTCGATATTTTGGATCTAAAGGAGGAACCGTGACCTACCCGTTAGGAATAGTGCATATTCACAACTGATTTTTTGAACAGCTTGACGTCCGAAAGTTAGATTTTTTAAACAAAATTGGCGCGAGCGATCAGTGGGAAACACCAACGAGAAGCCACAATTTTAGATTCTATGTTAGCTGCACCTAGATTGGCTTGGTTTGGCAGCGCTATACTTGAGTACTGCTAAGTCCTACCGCTAGGTACGCTATGCTGTGGCTTTTCTTTTCTCTAGCTGTGCGTCATTATCATCATCATTGTTACCATTTTGCTTTGTTCATTCGCCATTCTGCAGTCGCGGACTTGAGCCTCTCATCTCGTCTCGGGCCAGTTGGTTAATTTGAGCCAGTTGGTTCATGATCATGTAGGTAAGTGGCAGAAAACACAGGGACAAGAAAGTAAACAGGCAAGGGTGCATTCATGACCACTTTTATTTGAAAAAACTAAACATAAGCCGTGGCGGAACAAACAGTCACATCTAATTCTGGTGTAACCCCCCCGTAACAAAAAAAGAATACTCATTTGCTGATAAAGACAATCCCAGTGATTCTACAGGTTCTTGCAAAACCAGGCACCTCACCAAATACAGAGTGCATTACAAGAGTAGTGTATGAAGTACCCTTGTCAGGCGGCTCTAATTATATCGGCCACACAGGCAGGGGCTTCAATGATTGTGCACGCGAGCATGCCGCGGCCACGCAAGCTACCTTGTCAAAACACCTTGCCACTCACTGCAGTCGTTGCCCATGTGCCCTGTCATTTAGCGACAGCAGGTTTTTGGCTAGGTATCCAGATAAGGTTTCTAGAGGGCTACATAAAGCTTTCGAAATCAAAGTAAAGGTCGACGAGTGTATAAGTGAGATGTCACTGTTTTTTATTGGCAAATGATTATTCTTTTTTGTTACGGGGGTTATATCGGAATAAGACATGACTGTTTGTTCTGCCACGGCTATATATATGATTAGTTTTTTTAAATAAAAGTTAGTTGCGAGTGCGTCCTTGTCTCTCTCCTCTTTTGTCCCTGTGTTTTTTTGGCACTTACCTATGTAACAAATAATGTTTCGAAAGCCTATGGATGAGTCAGTATGCAAGCCTTACACAGCAATTTATTTTATGTAGTCTTTTTTTTCCAAGATTGTTTAAAACTAGGGGCCAGTCAATGAGCATAATAAAAGAGTGTGAACCTACCAGGGTAAACAGAATTTCTGGGCCCATTGAGCTAACTCAGTTGCTCCCCGATGTCAGCTGCTGCTCCCAGCACGAGCATGCCAGTGCAAAGTAGTGAGACTTGACATGCACACGAATCACGATTGTGAACTTTAATCTCCACTTGAGATGAGACTATAGTGGAATTGAAGTACCGTAAAATCCCGTAAGGACGCCCACCCCAAATGAAGAGATAAATGGTGAAAAACATGGGGTGGGCTATCTTTGGGGAGGCCACAGCAAAACTTTATCAAAAATTAATGATAAGCGCCGGGGCACCCGCTACAAACTCCTGTGTCACGAAAAAGGATACCGCAAGTGGCCGACGCAGCAGATTCGCGTTTCACGGTGCGAAGGACTGGCGCAAACCCGCCGAGAACTCGCATCTCACGGGAACGGATACCGCAGATCGCGGACGCAGCAGATTCAAGTTTCATGGTGCAATAAAGACGCGGGAACCCGCTACAATCTTGCCTGTCACGGAAACCGATATCGCGCGCGCAGATCGCGGTCAAAAACACGGGAATACGCTACAAAGTCGCATGTCGCGGAAACAAATACCGCAGATCGCGGACACAACAGAATCGCATTTCACGATGCAATCTACACGCGGCCAACAACTCGCGTGTTACGCGAGCCGATATCGCGCGCACATCGCAGACAAAAACGCGGGAACTTGCTATGAACTCGCTTCTCGGACACACCGGTACCTCCGATCGCGGCGCTGGTGCGCGATTCCTGTCGGACATCGCTTGACGTCCAACGGGAATCGGGGGGTGGGCGATGTTTCGGAATTTTTATGTTACAGATATTTAGCTAGAAAAACGGGATGGGCGATCTCTCGGGGGAGGGCGCCCTTACGGGATTTTACGGTAACCTAGAACCGAATTGATGAGCACGGCAGATGAGCGAGCCATTGCTAAAGCCTCAATTCCTTCCAAGCCTAGTTCCTCTATACCCTCCCCCCTCCTCCTCCATACGCTCCCCTCCTCCCACAGTTTCCCCGCTAAATTTAGCTAAAAATTGATGCCACGTGATCTCAGGAAAGTCCTCGCTAAATTTAGCGGGGAAAATGACGTCACATGACTTGGTGTCACATCACCTATGAACAAATTCAGTTTCTCCGCTAGATTTAGTGTAAAAGTTGACGCCACATGACCTCAAATTTAGTGGGGATTTAAATTGGTGTTGAGGTCACGTGACGTAAATTTTCTCGCTAAATCTAGCGGAGAAACTGAAACTCCCCCGCTAAATTTAGCGCGGTTACGGCGACGCCGACGCTGCGAAACACGGAAATGGGCGCCTAAGAGCTGTGCTCTAAAAGGGGGTGAGCAAAAGAAAGAGGATGGACCCAGTTAGAGTAACTGTATATGCTCTGCTTGCGGAGCAGAGTATTGCAATGGTGCTTCCAGGCTGGCATGTTGGATCCAAAGCCACACTGTGGGAAGCGACTGTCGCTTCTGCAGGAGACCCTGGAAGCGCAGATGGCGTGGCTGTGAGGCAGTGTGCTGTGGCATGCGGAGCAGAGAATATATAGTCTGGCGACACGCCACGTGTTTGCCGTCGTCCCATCATTTGTCTCCTGTTTCTCTCTATGCCCTCAGTAAAACGTAGTAGCTGAAACAAATGTCGTCCCTTCGCAAGCCGTAGCTGCGCATTGTTGTCTGGTCTGAGGCGCTTGGATGGGCTCGTCGCATATCACTCTGTGAGCGTCACAGACTCGAGCAACTCGATCGTCCTCCGTGTGGTCTGCTCCACAGACTTTGGAGACATCTTTTAAAACATTGCTCGCGTTATAAAACGGTGCAATTATACTGTACCCAGCAGGTACAGATAATGTTCATTGGTCAAGGAACTTTGCAGTTCCTTCGATTTTAGTGTAGGATGTATATTTCGCAAACGCAAAGCGAGAAACATGCTCCGCCTGAAACTTGGCGCCTGAAAGGTCACTTTCCCTTATGAAGTTGTATCCAGCTTGGCGCACATGGCCACTTCTCCGCCAATACAAAGTTGGCGGCAAAAGGAAAGGAATGTGATACTTTGACTCTGCAAGCAGAGCCTATACAGTTACTCTATCCCCGGCCAGACGACATAATGTGTTGCCCCATCCATGTCGGATGGCAGTCTTCGGGTACTGGCAAGGCAAAAACAAGAAACGGGGAAATAATACACATACAGTCGAATCTCGTTAATTCGAACTCGAGGGGGACCGAAAATTTGTTCGAATTAAACGAAGTTCGAATTAACGAAAGGTCATTAAATGGAGTACTTACGTGCAGCGCTGCGGTGGGCGGCGCATGTGCTCTGAGCTAACACATGAGTGACGAGTTCCAGGACATTTATTTTCACCGATTACGAAGGGAAGTAATCCGTGATGCGTGCCTGTGCTTGGTTCCTCAGTCGTGAATCAACAAAGATCGCTTGGAGCTTGGAGACCAGCTCTAACCCGGCATCCGCACTCTCCTGGCAAGAGAAGTAGCGCGCGGTGGTGTCCAGCGCTTCGAGTGCTCTTCGTGATGCTGTGTTTCTTCGCTATTTCCGTCTTGGAAAGTGCGCCTTAGTCAACTTCTTGCGGTATCTTTACCTTCCTTGAGGTCTTTTGGTGGGCGGTACGTGCCCCGGCTCGCCATGACGCTTGGAATCGAGATAACGACAGTCACACCGCTCATCGAAGCATTGAAGGTCACCATGTGATCGGTTGTCATGATTATTTGGATCTGGAGATGTTGGAGGCGCTGCCGCGTGGAGTTAGCCCGCTCCTGAAACCATGCTTGGCGGCGCGGGATGTTCGAATTAACCGGCGCGGGCGTTTAAGCGTTCGAATTACCGGGCGTTTTCGCCCATTGAAATACATATAGTGTAGTCTGGACCGCAGCGTCAGTTCGAATAAACCGAAAGTTCGAATTAAGCGTGTTCGAATTAGCGATATTCAACTGTATCCCAATGGGTGTTCATTGTGATTGGCGCTTGTGAATGGAAGAGTCGGGAAGATATATTAACTGTGATGAACCAAATCTGCCGAACTTCAGATTCGGCAAAGTTCGACACATGCCAAACTTTTAAAGAAAACTTCAGCAGAGATTCGGCAAAAATTCGGCAAATGTTTGCGCATGCGCGAGACGCCGTACGATTAAGCCGCTCCAATAGTACAGTGTAGTTCTAGAAGCGGTTATGGCGAGGTGCGGAGTAGGTGAGATGGCAACTGTTTGTTTGTCAGCCTTTGTGAGTGTAGTTCTCTTCACTATTTTCTGCCTCAAGAACAGAAGATCGCCTAGGAATTGACACAGTCCACTGCGCAAGTGACAAATGATGTGGTACATTCTGGATCACGTGATTTTCATTTGATAGTTCCAGTAATGCAACGAGGTAGTTGCAATGTTTACTGACAAGAAATTTAAATCACTCCTCGCCATTACGGTATAGCAATCCTGTTTTCGGCTCAGGAGTAGTTTGTGCCAAAACAAAATAATGGTTTTTAATTGATGTTGTTTTGCAGTTTTCATCTATCCACATTAAACTAAAAACAGAGCTATCATGCTCGACGTTGCACATCTGACATTCGTAACTCCTCCCATTCTCCCAAATGTCCGCATGTTAAAAACGAGATGTTGCAAATATGGTGCGCACACTTTCATGCAAAGCTGATGTGACTCAAATCGAAAAAAACATGCATATTTACAATAATATTGTTGTTTTTTGGTGAAGGCTCAACAGCCGTTGCATTCAGATTCGCACACAAAACGGTTACTCACAGAGAAAGTAAGAACACAGTGTTACCGCCTTTATTTCAACAATGTACACACTTGCAGGCCTGCGCTGATGAGGCCTCAAAACCAAAACTCGCGTATCGTCTGCTACTACCCAACCTCGCCACTTCTTCAAAAAGTCACTGTAAAATTGAGAGTGCAGTATTTTCCGGACTATAAGTCGCACTGTTCTGTAGGTCGCACATCCGTATATTGAGCCGTTTTTGGTGGGAAAGTTGGTATATAAGTCGCACCTCTGTATAAGTCGCATCTCATTGCACAGTTCATGCGATCAGTTTCTTAGTTTACACGCATCGGTATCACAAAATCAGAGTTTCGCACAATCGGCTAGAGCACGCATACCATTTGTTGCACAACTTTGACGTTTCAATTTGCGAGAGATGCCCATACACGACGCTGTCTGTTGGGGGCAATCGAGTGTTTCACAGCAAAATGACGTAAAACACGCAAAATGAGAAGGTAGTCAGGTTTGTTTGAGCGAACACATGCCGAGCAAACGAAAGTTTAACGAGCTAGACACTCATGAACCAAGCTTTGGACCACTAGGCCTAGCCCAGGCCAAGTCCCGGAGACGACGCGAGCTTCAGTGTGCAGGCAGAAAGATAAACCTTGACATACTTCTTCTCGGTACCTCTAAAAGATCAGCTAGGCGCAATCCTTCCTTTTACGCGTAGCAACACGGCTGGAGCAGGGCAGAAAAAAACTGCTCATCAAATGGAAACGAAGAAAGACACAAGAGAACAGTGACCCCGGAAGAAGTGTATTCTACATGGGGGGGCTAGAGGTTGAAATAAAAAGAAAGGGGGAGGGGAAGTAAAAAAATTTAAATTGAAAAAAACAATCATTACAAATATTTTACTGTTTATAGAAGGTTTATTATCCCTACCTATACGGTGTGTCCATACATTCAGACTAGGACGAGTACGCCTCTTTAAAGTCATGAACATTCCAACCCGTTATCGTTTCATGACCCCTTTAATTACTGACTTTTAGGGGCGAAGCTCCTTAGAGTCTAGCCTTGTCCATCCATCCAGCGTCCGTGCTCACATCGATTGCCATCCCATCTGTCTTCTTAAAAAAAGAAAAAATGTTTGCACAGTCGACAGGATTCAAACCTGTGCAGGGAGACCCCAATGGATTTCTAGTCCATCGCCTTAACCACTCGGCCATGTGTCATCCATCTGTCTGTCACGAATGAAACGTTGCATGTAGCCGCTCAACATCTATACAGGAGAGGGCGCTGTGGTCAAATGCGTATATAATCGCGTTAAACTTTACATGCATTGGCTCAACGTTTATAGACGAGAGGGTGCTGCGGTCAAATGCTCAAATGCGTATATAACCACGTTCCATACCACACATTCTCTTTCTGACATGGACCGTTGACTTAAGCGGTGGAGATGCGTTCCCACGGCTTCTAGCGGATCCAAGCTGATCCGCTAGAAGAACCACTGGCTCTGCATTTCACCGACCATAAAGCAGTAATAATGAAGTCGAAACGCAACCCGGAACTTAGCACTACCTTTGAGCAATAAAAAAAAATCAGCACCATCAGCACTACCTATGAACAATAAAATCAGTATCATCAGCACCACCAGAGCTTCGCCCCAATCAACATCATTCAGCATGTGGAGATGTTGTGATTTTTTTTTTTTCAATTCATTTATTTACTTCCATCTGACATATGGGGAGTTGAACAATAAAGCAAGACATGCAACAAAGTAATTTTGGTGGTTAAAGTATTTAGGGCTCAAACCGCCTCGTCCACCCTCTTCTAATAACTGAACTCTCGTGTCCCAAACTAACAGACTTCTGCATACAAATAGTAAAAGAAATAATTAAGAATGAATGCAATTGTAATATAGCAACCACTGTCATTTTGGGCATGTTCACGGGCATCTCTCATGAAGATCAAGGAGGTATTTTCAAACTCCTCTCCTACATGCTGTCTGTTTTAAAGGTAAAATGTTTCAATTAGTTTTGAAAATGGTCTTGTTCCTTCTAAGTTCACCAAATTTAGAGCTTCGCAGTCATTTAGACGTATTACTCTAAACCAGGGGTGGCCAAGCTGACCCGGCCTAAAAGCCGCAAACAAAATCACTAACTTCCAAAAACCGCCTAAAAAGAAATGGCAGAAAAAAAAGGGGGGGGGGGGGGGGTGCCAAACTTTTTTTAGACCATTAAATGAAACTTGAACTACTTTAGATCTATCTAAGTCAAAAGCAGTTCAACTGTCCGTACGTATGGTAGCGGTAGCACGGGGCCAAACCGCAACCTTTCTCGATTTAAAACTCGTTCCTTTTCTCTTCTTGGGGAAGCGCTCATGTGGCCGGGAGGGAGGCGGGAAAGGGGGTATTGTTAGGTATACTACGAAGCCACGAGCCGCACTCTAACAAGCAAAGAGCAACAGCTTGGCCACCCCTGCTCTAAGCTAAGAATAAAAAGTCATACCTCAGAGGCTCAAAACAAAAAATGCAGCGGTCATATCACTCGATGGCAGAAAAGGTGTCTCGCACTGGCAGATCATACACGGGCTCCAGAGCAGTTGCTTGCAGTCACTGCCTCTCGAAAACTTTTGGGGGACATCTCAAGAGCCGGCTCCTTGAAACGCCTATTAGTGGTTAGAAAGGAATGCTTCGGGAGGTTCACCGATATTTATTTTTGCGTGTTTTAAACTTGTCGTTTCGGAGGAAACTTTCCATATGGAACTACACTAAAAGACCAAAAATATATAAAAAAATAATGTGTAGCATGTATGTTGCTCGTGTAGCCTTCGGCAACACTTGCTTGCCCTCCAACCCACTATTGTCCGTACAACGCGTCGAGGGTTCCCCAGTACAATAGAGGACTCCGTGGCCGTCCTTCTGTCTGGTTTCAATTAGAAGAGACCTCATAGGGACCACCAGCGTCGACAGCTTCGCTCCCTCCGACAAGGAGGGTGGGAGGCAATGCTTACATTTTGTTGCTCTAGCACAGTTTTTTACAACGAGCTTGCAAACACCAGCTCGTCTAAAGAGGGTAACTTTGTGGCATCCCTGTTTTCCCCGTTGAAAAAAAAAAGAAAGGTGGTGGGCGGGGGGGGGGGGGGGGGGGAATGGCACGATGCCAAAAAGCCAGGGCCCAGAGGCTCCTCTGGGTTTTGTTACACTTTTAGGTCTAAGCTATTCTAAACTAAAACCAACTAGCATTTTTTTTTCTCCGAATTTCCGGGGACCAGCACGGGGCCACCCGGGGCTCTGGGCTGCAGCCCCCTCGGCCCGTGCCTTAATTCAGCCCTGGGGGAGAGGGAGGCCATGAGCCAAATGCAGGGGGGGCTCAGCATATTGCTCAGCACCCCCTGGAAAATGACAGCGGGGGCTCAAGCCCCCGTGGCCCCCCCGGTTCCGGGGTCCCTGCGAGAGAATATTCTGCAATGCGTGTATACCAGCCCACTTACATCTCAGTGTTACTGGACTGAAGCAAAAGAATACGGAAGCATGGCTGAATTGGGCAACGTCAATAACATGCTATAAAAGCTTTATTTTCACTGTCTTGCCTATGCACACTGAGCCACTTCAGGGAAACTATAAAATTTCTCGCTTTCCGAGTCTGTTATGAAAACTGTAGAAGAGTGCGGCGACAGCAGTGCCTCCTGGAGGGGGCAATACCACCTATGGCTACATAGTTACGGTGCCATACAAAATACGGCGTGCAGCGCATAAAAAAATGGCGTCGCACCGTGAATTGAAAAAAAAAAAAAGTATATAAGTCGCATTGTTGTATAGGACGTATCAAGAAAAATCTTTGAAAAAAAAAAAAACACCTCTTATACACTGGAAAATACGGTAAACACCCAAAAATGACACCAATACAATTATTTTGTAGAATATCACCTTATTTAATAATATCTGTGTCAATATGCATTAAAGGGCAACTTCGCTCAATTCCAAAGATTTTGGGATAATGAGTAATTTCGAAGTAAAAAGCCCTAGTAAAAGACACTATGTCGTTTGCTTCGCGAAAAATGGGATATATATTTTTAAATCTAACTTTAAACACGAGCGGAAATCGAAACCGAAACTTTGGCTCCCTCCGGCAACATTAGCCACGGGCCGCCATGAACATGGCCATCACGTGGTACGAGATGTCACGTGATCCTCTACTCAACGACGGGCGGGATTGGGGCGGGCGTGTGCCAAGCGCAAGTGTCGTCTGCACCGCACTCTTCGCCACGTTTTGGAGTCTACGACATTAGACGACGTCAGCACAACTGCGGCATAAGTCTGCGCACATGGTATCCGTAGTGTGGACGAACCTTCGAGAGACAATAATCACAAACGGTGAGACGACGATGGCGGTTGCGACGCGGGAAACGGCGGTAACGGCGAGATCACGGCGGGACGGCCGGACGACTCCCAAGAAGCGCTCTGCGCAGGCGCGTTGCACCAGTCACGTGGACACCGCTGAGCGCCGAGAGGAAACGTTGCTGACGTCATCCGCTACACTCGCCCGGAGAAGTAAAAGCAAGCAAACGGGGGCCATGGTGATGACGTTTAGCTCAATGTCAGCTGCACCCATGCCGTAGCCTTGACTGCGCTGTTGGTTTCGCCCGCTCGAGGCAGCCGATTTCGGCAACTTGGCGAGTTGCAAAGTTGGCCGGACCGTTTAAGAAACGTTTAGACAGAACTGCGTCGTAATATTTGACGTGTGGTCTTCCAAGGCGATACTGAAGAGGGCTGCATTGTTTTTTCAAAACCAAAAATGAAGCGGAGTTGCCCTTTAATAAAAAACATAAAAATATTTTCGGCCCAAGAGAATCAAATATTAACTTTTACATCTTGCAACAATGTATTTTTGCTCAATTTTTGCCGAATCTTTAGAGCAGTTCAGCAAAAATTCAGCATTGCCAAATCCTAAGATTCGGCACCGAATTTTCGATTCAGTAAAAGTTCAGCCCATCACTTATGTTGACCAAGAATGTAAAGGCCCATTCACACACTTGCGCTTGATTATGACCGCCTGAGACAAGACCGGTTCTTAAGCCTCTTGTGACAGCTTAGTACCGTCTGTATAGCTGAGCAGCCGGTCGTAAGCCGTCACAAAAGACCTAAAGACTGGCCTTGTCTCTGTCGGTCGTAGTCAAATGCAAGAGCGTGAACGGGCCCTAACAGTCTGGTTCTATGGAGTAAATTAAGTACACATTAAATTATACACGGGAATTTTTGAGTAAAGTTGGGCCTACCGTCAGCTTTAGTGGACCTTTGAAATTTTTTTAGGTGGACTTCAGGCGATAGCAGAGCTGATCCAGGTAGACCAGAACAGCCACGGGAACACTGGCGACGCTGCCTGCGTGACCCTGCGTCGTTATGCTGGCATGGCGCTCACCAACCTGACTTTCGGCGATGGGACCAACAAAGCACTACTCTGCTCCATGAAGGGCTTCATGAAAGCCCTCGTATCGCAACTTCATTCACCCAGCGAGGACCTGAGACAGGTGACAGAGGGAATCCTATCCGAGGATACGGGGAACAAACATGCTTAGACGCACTGAGATGTCTTATGATGCATAATGTACTTATACTGTCTTCGGTATTCTCACAGCATTTAGTTTTCGTCTCTCTGAGTGATGCCTTTGACTTTAGTGTTACGATGGGGCATGGTGGGACCTTAACATTCTCAACTTGTGTCTGATGTTCTCAAATGTTCAGCTGCAGAGCAAACAGGGAAAACACAACACTTGGAGGAAATATTGATGAGCCTGAAAAAGTTGCAAAATCCTCCAGGATTTTTGACAGAATTTCTAGTTGGGTGCCAGGGGATTTCTGAGAATTTACCATTTTATTTCATATTTCAGACCTGTATCTCTCTTTAAGTCTTCTCTCTAAAGGCATCCAAAGCCTTTTGAATGTTTAACAGTTTTCATTTGGTAAAGATACCATATCTACCACAGTGCAATCCACTTATAACAATAATGAGAAAACCCGAAAATTCAATCGTTATAACCAATTATCGTTGTATCTGGACTGGAAACTGAGCGTTTCTAGTCTAGAAACTCTAGAAACTGATCGTTATATGAAGTACATGGTTATATGTGGTATCGTTATAAGTGGATTGCACTGTACATGAATCATTTGCCTACTGCTTATAAACAGGGTTCACCTGCCTGCTTTCCCACAGCCCATGTATATATATCCAGTCATTGGAGCCTATAAAAATAAAATTGAGACAGCATTCTCACAAAAATGCTATATATCTGCATTGCAGTGAGCACACATGTGTGGAATTCAGTGCATACCATATTAATGCAGTTAATGTTCTGCAAGAAAATGGAAAAAAATGGTTTGTGTGTATGTTTATACAGCCTAGAACTTGGTCTGCCTCAACGGGTGACGAGTCTCCCAGCTGTAGATGAGAAATTTAGCCAGTGAAGTACAACCGCCAGCCTGGGGTCTTTAACGTGCATCACGCAGTAGTGATACACGACCGCACTGCCGGTACAATGCTCATCCAGATCGAAACGGGAAGGGGTGCAAGAAAATGGACATGCAGGCATTGTTTGCCAAACATGGTCCATTGCTGAAAGGAGGAAACTGCCATCCATTTCCATTAAAGAAAGAAGGAAATTCTTCCTTTCATGGGGGGGGAAATCAGAGACTGTTCTTTTGGGAGGGGGGGGAAAGAAGAATGTGAGAAGGAATGAAGGGTTAGGGAAAGGGTGTTCTGCACATCAGAAGACGATTCTGTTGGTTGGCCTTTAACAGTGCCTGCTCACTGCTACACCTGATGCAATGTAAAAGAATGATGCTGGACAAGAGTTCCCAAGTGTGATTTGTATGCAATGTGGACCCAGTAGATTTAACTTTGCAAATCGGTTTTGCAACATACTGTGCTGTGATTTTGTTTAAAAATGGCTTGGTGGTGAATATTTTTAAATTTTGGGGGTTAAATATAATTGAATGAATTTAGCTCATTCACAAGAGAAAACTCCCAGTGCATTTATGCTATTGCGTGACGTGTGTCACAGGGACAGCAGCTGGGCGCTTACGTAATTGCTATCGTCATTGTTGTTTCTGTGCGCCCTCCCGAGCACGATTCTGAGGATTTTCATCTCTACTTTCGCTTCCGCTCTCTATTCCACTCCCGTCCTTGATTTATACTCCATCTACGATGAGCTTCCTTAGCGCGCCGTAACTGGAAGTCGCTTTCTTCGGGCCCACTACAAACTGAAATACCGCCACCTCTCACAGGTGGCTGTATTTCAGAAGTGGAAGCCGTGTCACGCAACACAAATACTGTTGCTCTGAATTCGGGAAACATTTGTGGCATTCATGTTTCATGTAGGCGCTAAAAAAAAAAATGTTTTCTGGAAGTTCAGTGTCCCTTCAAGCAAGAAGAAACATTGGCCTCAATTGTTTACCACAGCAGCATATGGGGCATACTTCTAAGGGCAGGTCTGTTTGGCTATATGTATGGTGCCTGGAACGCATCTTCGACTGGTGTCTTTGCCGCACCCCACAAAATGGCCCCTCGATTTCCGCCCGAACTGACCCGCTGGACAGTTCACGGAAGCTTCGGCAGTCAGGAGATGAGATGGCGTGACGACGGCGACACTCGCATTTCCGCGTGCTTTTAGGGCGGCAGCTGTTAGTGGCCCGTTCTTCCGGTTTTGCGACGGCGTGAGCGTAGACGAATATAAACAGTTTCCCCGCTAAATTTGGCGGGAAAATTAATGTCGCGTGACCCGACGTCACGGGACCCAGAGAAAAAATTCGGGTTACTCGCTAAATTTGGTGGGAAAATTAATGTCGCATACCTACGAACAAATTCAGGTTCCTCGCCAAATTTAGCGGAAAAATTTGCGTCATGTGACCTATGCACCAATCCACTTTCCCTGTTACATTTGGCGGGAAAATTAATGTCTCGTGACCTGACGTACACGTAGCAGAGCGCGTTGGATAGACTACAGTTCACACAGAAAGAATACAAACACTGAAAAAACGAGGGACAGACACTGACAGTTCTCTCAACGAGCAACCAAAGTGGTTTTTGCAGTGCGATGTGCATCATATAAATGTCGTTGCTCGTTGAAAGAACTGTGAGTGTCTATCCCTCGTCTATTTCAGTGTTTTTATTCTTTATGTCTGAACTGGAAGCTGACGTCACGGGACCTACAGACAAATTCAGGTTACCCGCTAAGTTTAGCGAAAAAAACAAAACAAAACAAAAAAGTGAGCCGTTCCACTTTGAATATGGATGACCAGCAAAGCTGTTTAGCACACGACACAGACCCGCACCGAGGAGCCGGAGAAAACTAGACACGCGCGACGGGACCGCCACCTGGCTGAAAGCAGACGCACGTGATGGAATCGCCACCCCGGGAGAGTGGAAGAAAACGAAACTAGGCACACAAGTGCTTGGAACGACAACAAAGAGAGGGCGGTACGAGCGTAGACATGGCCGACGCGGGTCGCACAGCGGCAAATCTTTGAGAAACCTTTGTTATCTACCTGAGAGTCTACTGATCTTGAAAATGGTGCCTATTGATAACTAATCTACTGAATAAACGTATTGCTAAATTACCCAAGCATCAAGGAGAATGCAGGGATTGGTGTTTCATGCCCCGCACGTGCTGGTGTCTGCAGCAATAACTGTTCTAAATCAAATGACATCTTGCACGTGCGTTCGTCAAAGCTTTATTTTGGTTATTTACTTTAAATCTTTTATACGAGGAAGGCGTGCACGTGCGGCGTGTGCGGCAATGTGAGCGTAGAGTTTTTAGTCCCTGCACACGAAAAATTACGGAACCTTAGTCATAAACAGCTTCGCTGTAAAATTTACGTCACGTGACCTATGCGCCAATTCAGTTTCTCCGCCATATTTGGCAAGAAAATTGATGTCACGTGACCTGACGTCTAGGACCTGCGGGGAAATTCAGGTTCCCCGCTAAATTTAGCGGAAAAATTTACGCCACAGACCTATGCACCGATTCAGTTTCTCGCTAAATTTGGCAGGAAAGGGCATCACGACCTTGCTGCCGCTTTCTAGACGCATTACATCATGTAATCATCAGGCAATTTTTTTCCGAAACTTCCGCAACCAATATCCAGGATTGCGACATCCAACAGCATGACACTTCGGCTTTTGTGATGTCATTTGTTAGTACTTCAGGACCACTTTCGATGCATGGGCAATATACCGTATAATCGCGTGTAAGGGCCGCACCCGTGTAAGGGCCGCACCCCCATATTTAGGACAAAGTATTGCAAAAAAAAATTACAGAAATTATTCGGGTATGCGCCCCACCCCCTTGTTTTTGAGGCGTGCCGACTGTAATTCCACGTTTCTATGAATCTATTTCGCTAGGTGGCGGTAGCCACCGCCCGAGCACGTAGCGGAACGCGTCTGGATCCCCGATATTTGCTCTCCACTCATCCGTATCACCGCATGGCAAAATGGCTGTCGACCTCGATCGTGGTCGGCCGCACTGTCGGGATGCATTTATGTTGCGGCAAGGCATTGAGAAAAGATGAACGATATGTCAGGTTCCGTGGCAAGCGCGAGGAATGGGGATTCAGCGGGCTCGGCTCGCACGTGCACTCAGGTTTCCGAACGCCACTGTACGCTCTGGGGAGGTTTCCTTTTGTTCTTCGATTCGTATCAAAGCGTCGTGATTTGTCTGGCGTCTTGATTTGTCCGCCTTTTCGCGCAATCTCAGAGCTTTGGGCAAGTACCACTTCAACAGTCATACGGGATTCAAGTCAAAAGTTGCCGCGCATGCTATCAAGTACGGCAAAGAAAAAAAAAAAAGATGCGTATTGCGCAGTATGTAAACTAATTAAATTCGACTGATGACTGAGTCCGGATTCCGGAGTGAGGACGTTTCCGACCAGTGCAGCCGAGTGCGCTCATGTACATTCATTTCAAAATGTGGATACAGATTTTTTTTTTTTTTTTTTATCCGTGTATGGGTTGCACCTCGAAAATTTGCCCTCAAATCAGGAGAAAATAGTGCGGCCCTTACACGAGTTTATACGGTAGAACGCTAAACACACCAGTCAAAGACGCGTTTCTACGGTGCTGCATTGCAGGTGACGGCAAGCGTTCTGCGGAACCTCTCCTGGCGGGCAGACTCGTCAAGTCGGGAGACGCTACGAGAAGTGGGCGCAGTGGCCCTGCTCATGAGGGCGTCCATGGAAGCCAACAAAGAGGCGACGCTCAAGAGCATCCTTTCTGCACTCTGGAATCTCTCTGCACATTGTACAGCCAACAAGGTAGCCTCCTTTGCACACTCATGAAAGTAATATTCCTGTTGGTTTTGCAAGTGCTACTACTCTAAAGGAAATCTGAAGAGTCCTTGAGCATCTTAGACACGAGACGGTCGCACGCCTGGGGGCACAAGTGCAAATTAAATGTCTCAAACACACAAATTTCCTTCTTATTACTTACTAATCCCAAGGGTCGGAGGCAGTACAGACGGGACTAGATTATAGTGATCTAAATATAACGAGAGAATGAGCTACAACGCAATACAAATAGCGCAGCTACTACAACTCATTGTAGCACAAAGGGTTACCATAATATCCCGGGAGATAGCCCACCTACAATCGAAAGAAAATTGGGTGAAAATAAGGAGTGGGGCTAACGTTCGGTGTGCAATCGAGAGAAGTTGAAGAGGTGCTGTTTTTAAATTATTTGTCCTTCCCAAACATGCTCTTGCGGCGAATCAATGAAGCAAAGATGACTACACTTCACAGTCAGCAATGTTCGCTTACATCCCGCCATAGCTAACTAGACGCATTTACGCCGAGGTCTTCATTGATCCGAACACTATGATTACTAGGAATGGGCTATCTTTCGGTGTTTAAAAGGAAATAGCAAATCAAGCCGAAAATAGGGGGCGGGTTACCTTTCAGGGGTGGGTAATCTCTCGGGATTTTATGGTAAAGTGCAGGAGGGTTATTTTAACGCATTGAGGTGTGGAGGGTAGTCCCAAAATAACTTTGGCTTGCAGGGTGCATATCGACTTTATGTTAGCGGTCTATTCATGCTGACTATAAAGTTGTGTTGGAAACCTGCTTACCAAGCGATTACTGTAACATATGTTACGAAAGAGGCAGAGACGAGATACTGTCCTATGTTGCAAAAGATACGGTAATGATAAGTTGGTTTTTATTGTTGTGGTACTTGCAGTGTTGCGACAGCTGTTTAGAAAGAATGAAATGTGAGGGGTAGTTTTGGAAATACATTCCGTTTCTGAGTCGATTTCAGGTTGAGTCCTTGATTCTAAATACCAGACACTGATTATTCTAGTTTAGAATTGACGAGGGTTTTGTAGAACAATAATTTTAAGGAGGTGGGAATTATTCAATCTACAGCCGATTCTCGGTAATTTTTAAGCTGTCTGAAACGCTTTTCTAAAAATGTCCTTCCAATGAACAAAATAAAATAAAAAATCTACGCTCAAACCACACATTTTTTTTTGAGTACTACTTATGATAAATGGTCCTTGACTTTAGCATGTCTCTGTTGACATAAGCATGCCACCATAAGCATGCAGTGCAAATCATGAACGTGTCTAAGGGTGTCGTCGGCGTTCTCTGCTAGAAAAAGTGCTTTACCTCTAGAACTACCAACGCAGTCTCTGCATACATCAGCTACGCAATGGTTCCTAGGCCTAACCACTTGCACGATTTCACTGTCCTAAAGCAGAACACAGATCATGGCATGTTTGTTGTGTTGCATCAATAAACAAAATGTCCCCGAGGGCTGTGCGATTCCTTCAGCCTGGCTTTGTTGGCTGTGCGCACTCCACGCTATTTGTCGTCGCTTCTGTAGGGAGAGTGCCAAGGATAATACTAGCCACCCGATGGTGGCACCATGGCACATGCACGCTATCATGTTTGACCTGGCTTTGCGGCTTGGTTGGCCCGGTAGCTTAGTTGCGTTTATTGTTTGCTGTTTAACCGACCGTGCAAACAGTAAATAAAAGCAATAAAGCATGCGTGGTTCTATTTTAGGTGCAGTTGGCAGAATCTTGAGGCTTTTTCATGCTTCCGAAGTTACCGAAGTTCTGGAGCATGAAACCAAATTTTTTTAATTAACCAGGCTCAGTGGTTAAGCTTCACGTTGTTGCATGTTTTAATGCAGAAGGTGTTTTCAAAAAGAAATGTTTTGACGAAAACAGGATAGCATGGTCAGGTGTCTTTACAAAAAATGCTTTGTCCCTCACTAGGAATCGAACCACAGACTTTTCCACCGTAATCTGATACCTTATCTCTTCACCGGTGGAGCGGATTTGATAAGCATCATTACAGCTGCTGTGTACAATCGGCATCAAAAGTCAGTACAAATGAGCGATTGCTGGGCTAACGAGAGTGCGACATGTGGCGCTCTAGTCGCGTCAACGCAGTGGGAATGAGATTATCTGGCAGGTTCCATCTTCAAAGCACGAGGGAGGTCTAAGACACCAGCCATTCCCAAGGCATCCTTTCAGGATTGTTGCTACTCTGCCTCAGGCTTTCGCCGACCATGCGTGACTGCACACTTTTTTTTTTACTGTGCACATTTGCTTTTTTATTGAAAGCAGTGATATCTTTCTTTTAAATGCAATAGCATTTTGTTCGGCAACCATAAGCCTTTTTACAAAAGAACAATTCAGCTATCATTACCTGTACTGCAATATGGCAACATCCAAATGAATTTTCGGCAGCTCGGAGTAGTAGTAGCGCTTTACGATCATATCCGCTTTATCTCGGGTGCCTCAACCTCTTTCGAATCTTCTCTACTTTTTGTAGGTGGACATCTGCAACGTCGAGGGTGCACTGGCATTCCTCGTGAGTACGCTCACCTACCGGAGTCAGTCCAAGACCCTGGCCATCGTCGAGAACGGCGGCGGAATTCTCCGCAACGTGTCCAGCTACATTGCGCTGCAAGAGGAGCATCGGCAGACCCTGCGCAACTACAACTGCCTCCAGGTCCTGCTGCAGCAGCTCAAGTCCCCCAGCCTGACCGTGGTGAGCAACGCCTGTGGCACACTCTGGAACCTTTCTGCCCACTGCCCCCAGGACCAGCGCAGCCTCTGGGAGATGGGAGCAGTGGCCATGCTGCGCAACCTCATCCACTCCAAGCACAAGATGATTTCCATGGGCAGCTCCGCAGCGCTCAAGAACCTCCTCTCGGCCGGTGCGGAACTCAAGCTGACCGACTGCGACGGCCGCAACAACAACAATGATGACGAAGATCGCAACGGAAACGACAACCTCCCGTCTCTGGTGGTGCGCAAGCGGAAGGCCTTGGAGACCGAGCTGGATGCGAGCCTTTCCGAGACGTGCGACAACATTGACAGTCCGCGCGCGAGCCCGACGGGAGAGCCCCGCTTTGCGTTTGGGTTCCAGCCCGAGTTGCTGGAACGCTTTCAGACATACCTCCCTGGCAGGATGTACCACAGCGTAGCCGGGGAACGGGTGCCTCGCTCGGATAGCCGGGACAGCATCGGCAGCACACATTCGGAGCCGAGCCACCTGAGGCCCCCCCAGTCCGTCTTCTCGAGGCAGCGCAGAAGGGGAAGGCACTTGTTCGAGCGGTACGGGCACGGCCGGGAGCTCGGCAACCTGAACCTGACACTGGCCAATTCGACCTCGCACCGTTTGGTGGAGGAAGACGCAGAAGTAGTCAACGGGAACGAGATGGAAGTACCAGTGGGTCACGCGCTGCGCATCTCCAATGTCTCCGGAGCCTTCGGCAAGTATGGGCCTCGAACAAGCGAAGACCACCTCCGAGACCACGGCGTGTTGTGCTTGGCCGGATTCGAGGAAGAGGATGAGACTGCAGACTGCTCGTCGTTTCCTGTCAACCCGACCTCTGGGGGGCCAAATCGCTTTTACCACTTCGACCGGACTGGCAGTAGGTCCCCCGAACGGGGTGCCCATCTAGTGACTGATATGCGGCAGGTGTTTCAGCGGCCGCAGAGCCCCGAGTCTTCACTGAGGGGACTACGTGTGCAGTGTGCCAGTGATACAGTGATTCTGACAGATTTGGGAAGCCTGGAGGACATCCCCGACATGGTGGGTCAGCGAATTGCCGAGAAGCACAAGGAAGCACCGGGGGTGGACGAGAAAGAAGAAGATGAGTGTCTCTCTGACTCCGATCTCTTCTCTCCTACTCGCCAAAACCACAAGGTGGGTTTGCAGAATTCATGCACAATCTTTTTGCTGTGTCATTTACTGTGTTTGCACGATTCTAAGGCACATTTTTTTTTTGCCAAAATCGGTGCCCAAAACTATATGTGCGTTACAATTGAAACCAAAAACTGAAACTCCAATACTCGGTATAAGGTAGCTAGCCCCATCGCCATTGTGACTGTTTGTTTACATTCGCCATTTTTGTATTCGTCTCACGTGCATCCTCTTGCATCTACGAACTCGTGTCTGCTTGCCGTTTTAAGATAGAAAACAAAAAGAAATTCCACTAGGAGGTTTTATTTAAACGAAAGACCATCATGCTGGCAGGAAAAGATAAGAAAGGAGCAGCACTGCATGGCCTCACATTCCCAGTGACCCAACGAGCTCATAAAGTGTTGTTTGGAAGACAACCCTCTCAGAGGCGATGGTCGCGCACTCATTGAAGTGCAAAAGCAAGGATTACCTCTGTGGACAGTGAAGACCCATTGTTGGACTCTGACAGCAATGACTAGTGCATGCCATTTATTGTGTTGGTGTGCATTTCATAAAGTGTTCTATGAGGTATATGTTCAATCTTCATTATTTTACCTGCGTGGTAGAATCGGCAGCAATTTACTTTTTGAATATCTGGAAGCTAAATCTGCCTGCACGTTAGAATTGGGGGCGCTTTAAAATCGTGCAAACACAATATTTATATATAAGCACTCTTTTTTGACATAACTTAGGGCAGTGGTTCTCAAATGGGGGTCCGCGAAGCCACTTCTGGGATCCGCAAGACCCTCAAACAAAAAATTTTTTTTTTTATTTGGCACGTTTTTTGTAGTTCAGTCCGGCCGTGACTAATTTGCAACCTGCTTCCGGAACTACGACAGCAATAAAAGGCACCTGTTTCATGCTCCAGACGTGTTAACTTACATACATACCCCCCCCCCCCCCCCCCCCCCGCCCCCCCCACCCCGCTGGAAGGGGTCCCCCATCACTGCCAGTGGTTCGCAAGGGGTCCCCGACACATCCATGGCTGAGAACCACTGTGACTTAGGGAAACAAAAGGAAGACACAAAAACAAAGACAACACAGAATGTCGGAGACATTGTGTTGTCCTTTTAAAGCGGTAGCTTTGTAGGGCCAACCAACCTCAGGAGCCGCATTAGCACAACAGCTGTAGTTCGGTCAGTTTGTAACTACACTAAACGATCTTGAAAAAAATGGCAACCGGTGCCAGGGATTGAACCCCTGTCACCAACGTGGAAGCCAAGTAAGCAGCTGACTAAGCTACGGATCCAGCATGCTGGAATGGGAGGAGCAAAAGCAGGTGGTGTGAGAAAACTTGGAGCAGAGGGGAGTGGAAAAGGCAAGAAAGGAGCAGAAACATTTGTAAAGAGAGTGTGCGAAACGAGGAGGGGTGGAAAGGGCAGGAAAGTGCACTTCCCCTCTCTTGGTGACCCAGGAAATTTAGTGCAAAAGCTTTGTATCCGGAAACAATGGTGGGATGTAATCTGTATCCATACAAAACCTTGCCCTAGGCACCACCTGAACTAAGAGCACCACTCACCCCAGGCAGTGAAAGACTAAGGGTCATCCTGCCCTAGGCAGCACCCAAACTAAGAACACCACCCACCCTATGAAGCTACCGCATTTAAATGCGTTTGGCAAAATGACCAAACATGTGGCCAATATTTTGTGTCTTCCTTTTCCTTCCCTGTCTCAGGTTAAGTTAACTATTCACTAGCTTGCCCGTGCACTCACCCTTTCACTCTTTCTCCCATTTAGCGGGCCACTTCTTTATCTCGGTCACGCTTCCATTCTTTCTATATTGCTGTGTTAGCCAACAAAGAGGGCTGGTTTGATCTACTTGCCTATTGAAAGATACTTTTGCCAATGAGTCTCTATCAGAAAAAAATGGAGTTTGATTTTACGTCCACCGGCGAGAACAAAATTGGAGGATTGTAGCAAACGTTTGCCGTCGCTACGCTCGGCGACATCTCTTTTGTGCTCTGTCGTCGAGGGTAGTGTAGCTTCTGCAGTGCTCCAATACTGACAAAGCTGCTTGCGCAAGTGCATGGGAATGAGACTAAGGGTGTGTGGAACGCGCCTCCGACTTGCGTGTTTACAGCGTCCTAAATTCTGGTCCCCCGCTTTCTGCCTGACGACGTCATAGAAGTGTCATGCTGTCACCGGCAGTGATCCGGGTGGTGTTACAGCGGCAGTGCTGGATGTGGGGGACGCCTGTTCCGCTGCAGGTTGCTCTTCAGCTTGGCAGTCCACAGAAAGTTTGGCAGTCGGGAGTTGGGACGCTGCAACAGCAACACTCGCGTTCGCTCATACTTTTTTTTTCGGGAGTTCTAGCACCAACCGCCGAGATCGCGACATCCGACAGCATGACACACTGGCTCCTGTGACATCATTTGTTGCCACTTTTGATGTATGGTGCGGGATAGGACGCTAAACACACTGGCGGAAGACTCGTTCCAGGCACCGTAATGAGATGCAAGCTGAAGCCGGATGCTCTCGCAGCAGTGCAGGGCTGCAGCACTGTAGAAGCTAAGCTAAATTAAGGTGGCGATGCAGGCGTGTTGGTTCATGAAGAAATCGGGAACAGCGTGCAGTAATCGGGAACAGAGCACAGTACAAGCGCTGACTATCAACTGAAGTTTTATTAAAAACGGCTCAAACAAGAAAACACCACAAAGCCAACCAACGCCGTAACTACCAATGGCGTGTCGCTTACCAGGCATCTATAAATTCTATCTCTTTTTGGTGTTGATAAACCTAAGGCTGGCTGACGCAGTGCCCCGAGCCAGATTTTTCTATTGCATGTGCCTCCAGCACCTCTCTTTGCACTTTTGTACACCCCCTGCCAATGATTATGGTATCTTTAAAGACGGGGTGACACAAGCAGTCTCTGCAGTGTACGTACAAGTGACCTCCTGTCATTGACCGCAGGGAAAGGACATGTTCATGCACTCTCTTACATTGACACAACGTCGTGAGAGAATGCGTGAACATGCCCTTTCCCTGTGCTCTACTCTCGTTGTCCTCGTCTTTTTGCCGCGCTGTTCGCAATTTCTTGAGCTAAGCTAACCTGGCCAATGTCGATCGAAATTGTTGACGGTGATTATAGAATAGAAATATAAACTTTCGCACATTTCATCCTTTACCGGAGCCTGAACTTGGTGGCTGAGGTGTATAACGGTAGCTCTTTGTCAGTTACTTTTTTTCCCCGGGCCTTTCTTTTTGTAGGTTTTCTACTGTACCTGCTACCCCCACCCCCTCCCCCTTCATACTAATGAAATCCAATATGTGTCCACTTTTTGCTTCTCAATTTTGGCCAGGGGCCATTCAGTTCATTTGTTTCCTTTATATATTCTATCCTTGATCACTTTCTTGCACACCCAAGTTTGAAAGTAAAGTCGGTGTTGCCCATTGCACCATGTCGGGCTTGGGTTTTGAAGAGATGCGTGCTTGTAAAGGGGTGTCCAAACAGGATACTACAAAATGCACGACTCCGACAAATTGTGAAAATTGAAGCGGACGCTTCAATTTCGACGATTTTTTGCGGGAGTCGCTTGATGATCTTTGTAATCAAGCCAACATCACGACTTTTCTCCTCGCCTCCTCCACTTTTCTTTGACGTTGGTGCTCGTCAGATTTGACGTCCCACGCCACCTGCGTCTGGCTGACCTTGCCAACGACCTCGCATACCTCACCTTCGTGTCGTTCCCTTTCCCGTTTTCGGGACTTGAAAAACGGCGGGGGCCTTGAGCGATTGACCGACAGCCAACAGAGCTCTGAGTGGCTCTCCGGACCCACGTGATGAACAGAGCAATGCCGCCGTGGAGGAAGTGAGGGGGAGATTTGACGGGGGGGAAGTTTCCCCCTGGCAAAGAAAAATGGCCGGAAGCGGAGCGCCGCATGATTTGTCGGAGTCGTGCGTTTTGTAGTATCCTGTTTGGACACCTCTTGACATGGTGACCCAGTGAGAGGACATGTTTCACCATCTTCTTGAATTCTTTTGATGGACATTTAGTCAACAAATATTAACCCTTTGTGATTTAAAAATTGCATAACCTCTTTTTAGACAGCAGTCCATTTCTTCTTTGGTCATTGCATTTGTCATAGAGCAAGTTAAATTACAAGTTCTCCTTAAGGTGTATTAGATGTCGAAATGAGTATAATATCCTTTTTTTTTCTTGTTCAGCGACATGTCTTGTGTGAGGCAGTGACCCATTGAATATTTCATTCAGCTTGCAAACCTCCATGTCTACGACGATCCATTCCTGAGGCCTATACAAAAATCTTGCTGTGTGTGCACTTTACATTGGATTTTTATTTGTCAGTGTGCTCCAGCAGGTTAAGTCGATCTTCAACACAATCTTTTATCAGCTTCTATGTACAATGTCTTCTGTGGTATGAGGATCTTCCCATTGTGTATTACATTAAGAATTTTTCTTCTCAACATTCAATGGGATCTGTCTTGCAACCGGAAGAAGCATCAGCCTTGTCAAAGATTGCTCTCATTGTAGTTATTGAATGTTTGAATCATACCATTAGGCATTGCTTTTCATTTGTCAGATGACTCATTTGAGGTTGTTCCTGCGGTATGTTCTTGAGTATGTGTTCATTAGTTGGGTTGGTAGATCTGACCTTCAAAACCTTGTTTATTTAATTAATTTCAGGATTTTACACTAGAATTTGCTAGATTAGGTCTTGTAACGCCAGCCACGAGTTCTATTAAGCAAATAAGGCCCATCACATCATTGTCACTGTGGTAACAAAATCTGTTTTAATTTAATTTAGGTCATTCTAGTAGTCGGTGCCATTTGTGACCATCGGGTGTCTTCCGTAATCCTTGCATGTCTTAATGGCACTTGATGTTGTCTTTAGGAGCCAACGGAAGCCGATCGGCCGCAGGGCAGCACACCTAGAGATGGGGTCCAGGGCAGCAATTCGAACAGCATGACTGGCTCCCTCAGAAGCAGTGGCATTCCCATAAAGGCTGGTATTCCCAGGCCTTCGAAAGAAGAATCTGTCGCACCACCTCGAATCGCTAAAGCCATCAACAACACGGTGAAGAAACCATCACAGGAATCATGCCTTGAAGCCAAGTCTGTTGCTGGCCGCCCTAATCCCTCCTCGCGAGCTGCTGGTGACATGAGTAGCATCACGTCTGACAGGCCAAGGTCCCCTCCCCCTGTTCCCCCACACCAAAGTGCTCACCAAATTCAGCAGGGTTCTACACTGTCGCAGCTGTCGCTGTTGACCAAGAGCGACTGTGCTCAGGAGCAGCAGCAGCAGCAGCAGCAGATACAGCAACAGCAGCAGCAAAGGCATAGGCATGGATCTGGCCAAGATTCTGCTCCGTCACAGCAACATGGCACTGCTGGTAACGCCGCCAAGCGGCCCACTGGTCACTGCTGTGGTTTTGGGCACTCTGCACCGAGCCCCTCCTTGCACGAATACATTTATGGGAAGAAGAAGGGCGGTGCCAGGCCTCCGGTGGCTGCCAAACCTGTGGAGCTCCAGCAGCAGGCAGTTCCTGTACCTCAGCCTCAGCCAGCGGACGACCCTTCAGAACCTCATCTTTGTGATTCTGCAAACGGTCTTCCAGGTTGCTCTGCAATCACAAGGATTCTACAGCCAGGTATTTATGTTTCTGCATTCCAGTCTCCAATCTTTAGAAGGAGGCTGAAGTGGTTCTTGAAAAAAAATATTGCTCTACGGTAAATTTGGACATGTTTTTGCGTGATAAATATGAATATAATAACTGCTGAAAATGTGTGTAAATGTGAAAAAGAAAATGAGGAAAACGAGGCAAATTATGGTGCCAGTTGTAGAAGGGTTTGAATTTGGGCTAGTTGGTTGAACATGTGTAGGGATTAAAAGCGCTAAAAAATGATGGACGAGTAGAAGAGACACACACCACAGAGCGCAACTGGTTTAATCTTTAGAAAAACACACCCACCGCAAAACTGACAAGACACACATCCCATTCACCCCAATCGCCACTCGTCACATTTTCCGTTTTCACAGTGTGCATGATCGTAAATACAACAGCTTCGATGCATACAGGGTCACTGTGGTGTGTGGCTCTTCTACTCGTCCATCGTTTTTTAGCGCTTTTAATCCTTAAACATGGTGCCAATCCTGACTGTTGCTTGATGAAGCACATGAGTTTTTCTGGCCAGTGCCATCCCCAGTATTTCTTTATATGACATGTTGTTTTTTTTGGCTCGATTCTCTATGCAACAATTTCTTTTGTGTGGTTGTGTAAAATATGCCCTAATCAGTGAAGACATTAGCTCTGTGGGTGTGAGTAGTACCACAATAATGTCAGCCCAGGGAGAGATGTTATTTCAGCAATATTTTGAAGGCATTTGTTTCTTCCTTAGCTAGTATGCATAAAATCGCAAAATATTAAAATTGTGATACCTGTGATGCTGAATGCCAAAGGAACAAGAATCAAGGGTTTTGCTTCAAATACAGAATCACTTCTCCTCCTCTGTAAAGTCTGCATCTATGTCTGTCTACAAAGTGGTGGCAAGCCATTATTACTCCAATGCTGTTTTTTGATGGTACTATTTATGTTCTACCATCTTAGGAAAATGACAAGGTTTACATATTTTGTTTATTTTAATTGCATTATGAGTCTTACATTTGTTTAAAAGGAAGTCGATTTAGAATTATACGTTTGGCTTTTCTCAAGAGGAGTGTCAGGTACACAAGCAAAAAGCTGCACTAAAATACATTTTCACGATTTATAGTCCAGGTAATTAATGCTAAGCCAAAAGTACAACGGTACTCAGATGATTTTTTTTTTTTTTACCGAAAACGGTTAGGTGTTATAATTAAATGCATAAAAGGCTTATTTGTACTAATTGGAGGTATTCACCCCTTCTTACTTCACAGGCCATCTCAGTTTTGTAGCACCATCTCAGCCTTCAAAGTCCAACTTACCTCTTGCACAACTTCCACCAGAACAGGAAGCATCCTCTGATCCCCAAGCAGAAGCACCTGTTGTCCAGGACTTTCAAGCTGGAACATCAGCAGGTAGCACAGGTGGAGGACACTTGAACCAGTCCACTAGTGCTTGCCTGCCCCCTGAACTTAGCCTGTCAATAAGAGAAAAAATTGAAAAGTTCAACAAAGCTCAAAAGGGTTCCTGCCTCCCTCAGAAGAGGACCCCTGGAGCACTCCAGCAAAGTAAGACAAGGAAGACAGAGTCCAACTTGGGCATGGCGAGTTCCAGGCTTCGAAACGACAGAATTGTTGATGAGGAAAAGGGTAAGGAGGACGAGAAGGCTCAAGAAAAGTTCAAGTGCGACATTGCCAGTCTTGCTGTGGGAGAAACAGAGCAGGCAAGTATGACAGAGAGCTGCCTAACAAGGACTCCTTCGTCCAGTACCACAACCTCTACCACAACCTCATCCACATTAAAAGTGAGTCAAGTACATCCCTCACAGTCTGGGACAAGTGGCACCTTGTATGCTGTATCTCGGCTTTTTGATGAGGAAGTTCCAGCTGTCACCCTGAATGCGGGCAATGCTGCCTTGGAAGCAAGAGCGGTGAAGCCAGAAATTGAGGATGAGATGATGCAGAGCACTGTCAGCCTGATGTCTGATCTGGAATGTGCCAAACCACCATCTCTTATGGGAGACCTGCTGTCTATGAGCATGACAAGCAGTGGCCTATCTGAAGATGTCTCTTCTAATGGGAAGAATGGAAAGGTTCCGAGAAGAAAGCGTGTTCCAGAAACGGTGCGCCGTGCTTTGGGTGGCTCATTGGGGTCTCCTTACAGTGATTCTGAGTTGCTTGAGCTTGTAGGTCCGCCATCAGCCATGGGGTCGATAGAAAATTTGAGCATCATGAGCCAAAATGGGAATTCAGAAGAGCTAGACAATGTCAACCCCCCTTCAACAATGGATGACATTTCACTCAGTGGGAGCTGCATGAGTCTAAACAGCATTCCAAGCGACGACGACGATGCAAACAGCCAGTCTAGTCCACTTGCTCCAGAACCCAGCGTGAGCAAAGTGAAGCGAGGGAGTGATATCTCGGAGAGGTTGAATTCAGCTGCCAATATGGCTCAGGTGTACTCCAGGGAGCTCAACACTCTTATGAATGGTAGCACGAAGAGCAGCAGCGGTACCTCAGAAATGCTTGAGCATGTCCAACCCCCATCTGTCTATCAAGACATAAACCAGGTAACTTTTGAAGATGTCACGGAAATGGGATCAGACGGATTCGCGTCGGACATTGAGTTTGACGATGACCTGATGCAAGATGACGATGCTCCACTTACATCAACAACTGAAACTCTTCACCCTAGACAGGTTTCATCTTTGATGAGAGAGGAACAGTTTGGGGATAGTACCGAGAACCTTGCCAGTACATCGGCTGATGTGGAACCTTTGGAATCTGATGATCACATTTCTGCTGCCGCAGATGACATTACCAGGGATTACGAGAACATTTTTAAGAGCATTCCGAACTCTGAAGGACACCCTGGAAATAGGCACTGTCTGGGAGCAATGACAATCAGACAGGCAAGGGAAAGATTTTGTGATAGTTTTCCTGTCGACAGAACAGCTTACAAATTGGATGATGAAACTTTTTCTTTGGTGTCTAATGACTCTGATGTAGCAAATGTGGAAGAAATTGTGGAGGCAGTGGCAGTCGAAAGGGCAGAAGCTGAATGTAAGCCCTCTTTTTCTAGAGGTCCTCGGATTGTGAAGCCTATCAATAGGGACACCATTAAACAGCTTCAAGAGAAAAAGGAGCAAGAGAAGGCTACTTCTGCTCCTGCCGCAGTTCGAAGGAAAGAGTTCTCCCCCTCCAGGCCTGGAGGTAAGCGAACTGGGTCCCCTAGACAGTCCATTTCTCCAAACTCGTCTCCAATTAAGCATACTAAAGCTTCTGCCCTACGAGCTTCACAGAATCAAAGATCATCATCAGAAGGTCCACGACAGGTGAAAAGTTCCTCACCCCAGCGTTCTGTGCGAACAGCGCCGAGTTCACCAGGTAGATCGTCACTCGAGAGGCTCAGCATAAGGACTCCGAGGATCCACACCAGAAGCATCTCTGCCGTCGAGAGCTGTTCTGCTCCGAAACCATCCGTCAGACCGAAGAGTCTGGAGCAGGTTGTGACTGGGAGTTCTGTTTGTGCAACAGAACCACCTCCTTTGGTCCGACAGGGCACCTTTACAAAAGACTCTCCCACCGATTCGGCAGCCGCTGTCCTTCCGGCAGAAGCTGAAAACGTTGCTTCCGACATACCAAATGGACGGCGTGCCACAGGTCGGGAGAAATCCACGGAGCGTGAAAACAAAAGTACTGGGGGCAGTCCGAGACACAGAACGCAGCCCACGAAAAGCGCTTCGGCATCGAGTGTCCCAGCGGACTCCGGCCGACTGTCTTCCAGCGCCGCCGCCGCTCATAAGAGGAGAACCATCCCGCAGTCGCCCAGCTCCCAGAGTCTAGGCGGGGACGAGAAGAAAGGTTCGTACGTGCGGAGTCTAAGCAGCGGAGGGATCCTGAGGGTGCAGAAGTCTGGCAGTGCGGCCAGCCTGACGTCCCAGTCGAGCTCGGGCAGTGCTGCCGCGCCCTTCAGGAGAGCAGCCGTGCCAAAGAAGGAGGCCATTCCTAGCAAGATTGCATCTCTCTGGAAGAGGAAGGAGAGCTCAAATCCCGTTGCCAGTGGAGTCGCAAGTGCTGCTAGGGCTGGCGTCAAGACAGCAGCAAAGCTTGACAGGTGAGATTGATGTACTAACTGCATCAGCATTTTCCATATATATGAATCACGCAGCGTCGGCTGCTCCGCGACGATCGTTATATAAAACTTGAAACAGAAGAAAACACAAAAGTAACAACGCACACACCCACAAAAAGCAGGTCTCGGAGGTCGCGGCTTACACGCCTAATCGCGCACCTCGCGGTCTTTGGGTAAGTTTATCGCGATCCGCGGGATCCCCACAACCCTCAACACTAATATAATGCGGGTCTGTCGGTACTGGCATCGGGATAGGGGATTTATGTTTCCTGTGAACTTTGTTGTGGTTGTTGCTTTGCCTCTGTGTTATTTGATTTGTTCTATATTTGAGTCTCACCCTGTCAATGCCACAGTTCTTTACGTGAGGCAACAAAGATTGACCCCTGTCATCTTTGCTTCGGGTTGCGAGAAGGAGACTGAATCGGGGGGCGCTTGCGAAGGCAGCACTCCAATCACGTTTTGGAATGTTTCAAAAGAATTATTAGATATATTATAGAGCAGCGGTTCTCAACCATCGATGTTTCGCGGACCCCTTGTGGATCGGCGGAGATGATAAAGGACCCCGTTCGTGGTGAGGGGAAGGGATTATGATAATAATTTAATAAAATGATATCAATAACAGCTATTGTGAAGTAGACTTGTCTCATTGACGTACACTTGAGAAAACTCGCCCGAAAACTGAAACATATTTCATTTCGATCTGAAAAAAGACAACTTTTATTGCCGGGCTTTACTGATGAGGCAGGGCTTCGCTTATCCATAGAATGCTTCGCGGACCCCAAAGGGTCCGCGGGCCCCCATTTGAGAACCACTGTTATACAGCATGCAGAGTGTGTAACTAAGATTAACCATTTTTTTTTAATTATTAGTGCGGGTTTATAGGAAAGAAGTCAGTGGCGTCTGGTGTCTCCACTGTAGGTGAGAAATGGAGCCAATGGAATACCACTGCTAATTTGGGACATTTGGAACAGGTGATTTTACGAAGTGGTGAAACGTCAGCAACATCAAAAAGTCACCAAACTGCAGTCAGAGCAAGGGATTTTCTTTTGGTGAAGCATTAATCTCACGTTTTTGTAAGCATGAATTGGTTGAGCCATAAATCTCCGAACTCATTCAGTGTGAAATTCTGAATCAACCGTCCCACATTCTCGAAACAAATAAGTGTTTCAACCCTCTTGAATGAATCTTCTTTTTCAGACACACAGGCATGTCTTTTTTTATTTCCAGCCACTATGTAAAAGTGCAAAATTATTGGTGTTTCTACAAGAAATTATGTCTGCGAACAGTCTCATGATTATGTGCTTCCAATGTACTTCTCATATAGAACTGTTTTCTTTTTGCTGGGAACTATCTCTTGCAATACTGTTTTCAAACAATATCTCCTCTGCTACTTTCAACCTTTCAAAAACTCCTGAGGAAAATATTAACGGATAGCGTTAACGTGTCGCAAAATATCGGTGGCGTGGCAGAAAAGCCGGCGTCGGTGGCGTGCCGCAAAACTCCTGATTTGTCGATAGGGTCATGACGTCACAACCATATGACCTCGCGTGGGAATTTCAAGCAACCCACAACGCTCACGTGAAACGTGACGTCACGCGTGGAATGAAAGTGATTAAAAACAATACAAATAAAAGGTTGCAAGTAAATAATTTACCTTAAAGAAAAATTCGAAGAATTTTAGGTGCGATTCGCACCCACGACCCTTCGGTTGCGAGTCAGACATGCTACTGACTAGGCCACGTAAGGGACACTTGCATGGCTTAGGAATGAACGGGAGTTTATATGTTTATATGTTTCGCTACCGCGTTCCACTCTTAAAAGGCGAAACCTAAAAGACCTCCAAGATATTTTTTCTTTAATGCGAAAGCTTTAACTGTTTCATGGAGCGGAGCCGGCGGCGTCTGTAACCACGAACAACGCGAGGAGCCGGCAGTTTCCGTAACCGCGAAAAAACGCAAAATTCCCAGGAGCCGGCGGCATATGTAACAGCGAGAAACGTGAAAAATTCCCAGCGAAACGGCTCTTATAAAGCCCTCTCCATGGCGCAGCGGCCTGGCCCAACAAGGCCGTAGCGCTCTTCTCGTGACGTCGCGAAGGAAGGCCATCGGGGGCGCGCGTCGAAGCGAAGGCAACGCGCGTGGATCAACCGTCGTAACGCGCTTTTAGTCACATACGCGTGTCTTATTAGCTAAAATGAAAGCTGCACATATATCAAGGGGTCTCGAAAATATTTTATTGCATGGGCAAAATATTACACCGCTAAATAATCGGTATGAAATGGTACGAGGTAGGCGTATAAGAGAAAACATTGAGTCGGAATGCATATTTTACACAGAAATACTTCGACAAAATGGCGAGACACGCAGTGATTGGACACAGCAAAACAGATCAGTTAAAAATTATGTAGACGTAGTCAACGCGGAGACGGCTAGACAAATGTCACTTAACGATCATGTAAGCGATGTTATCGCGTGCAGTCACTGAATTCTTGCATCATACCCCGGCCACATGGCAAAAGTAATGTAATTTCGATCGAATGACATTATGGGGTCGACAAATCAGCTTGCGACGATCGTATAATCACTCAAGACCGCAAGCTGATTATGTCCCCATATCATTTAATGAAAATATATGAACTTTTCCGTGTGGCAGGGGTACTAAACTTACTATTTACAGTCAACTAATTTACTTCTCCCTATGGGCTCGAGCTGTCTTAGAACAAAATATCTTATTTTGTATACAATACTATTACCTTAATACAGTTAATATTCTAGTATAAAAGCGGTAAAGGCAATAAAATCACATTAGTATAAATAAACACATAAGCACAAACAACGCGCTTTGTATAATCACACAAACTTGTTATTCACCTTCCAGTGAAAACTAGAATATTACCACGCATATTTACAAATGTCGACGCAACTGCACACGGATAACGATCGAACAAGATGCCATTCTATCACGAAAAACAACAACAAAAAAAAAAATCCTGACTGCAGCACTTTACTCGCGTGCCAGATGACCAAGAAAGCCCGTAAATAAGTGGTTCCTCACCTGTCGATCGTATCCATACGTCCCACACTATCCGTGACGAAAACATTTGAACACGAACTTGAAGTCTCTCTCTGTCGAGAGGTCTATCGATAATCGACCAGTGTCATCGTTGGGTAGTTGCCACACGTCACTGAAACCGTAGCAGGACTTGTTCCGCGAATGCACGTAAATGCCGTAGTATCAAGCGAACACACAAAAAAAACTACCCGAGACTGCGGTGACGACAAAAAAAAACAAAAAACAAAAAAAAAAAAACGACGGGTACGAGGATCAAAAGAACCACACGCACACGAGAGCAGCGGCCGCAGTGTGGGAGGCTTAACGTCGTCGACCCATCTCTTGCTCGCGTGCGCTCCCTGCGACGATTACTGGATTTTTTTCGGTTCCCTTCTCTTCTGAAAGTCTCAGCGTTCCTTTTTAGACAATCAGCAGCTCACACACAACGTAAATTTACCAGAATCGGAGCCCGTACGAGGGAAGAAAACGTCCCAGCGGACCGGTTCATTCGAAAAGTGTGGGGATCTGCGGGATTGCACGTAGTCCCGCGGTTACGGGGATAATCATAAATATAAAAAAAATTGGTACTTTCAACCTTGGTAGCGCGTTGTATATTATGTTTATATTATATATATAATAAATTGTACAATACTGCACTTTTGAAACATATATTAATGTCGGATAAACGCTCACGAACACCCCGCGCCGCTCGAAAAAAAACGTTTTTTTCACGTCGATGCCCAGAAATATTTCTCACGTAGTTGCGCGATGGACTTCCTTCTCCGACATTCGTAACGACTCGGAGCGCTATGGCCTTCTCTTCTAGGAGGTGTTGGCAGAGCCCGCCCGGGCAGCTTCCGCAGAGGTTGCCCGGCCGGGCTCAGCTTGTAGGAATACGCTACATATACGAATGCTTTCGCATTCCTTCACGTTAGCAGTCTTAAGTGTTTCTTTTTTAATATATAAATTGATGAGACAAGACAGCAATCAGTAGAACACAATTTTCCAAAACATTGGCTCTCTCTGCATGTCAGTGGTGAATGGATGAAAATGCTTTGCAACGCAAGCATCTAAAGAAAAAAATAAAAGGAAAACCAGTGACAAAGCTATTTTATTTCGACACTTTTTGATCGATTAATTGGTTTCGCTCATCCCCATGCAGATAATTGTTTTAAAGATCTCAAAATTAAATTGGTTACCTTTGCTGAATATGTAATAAACGGCAGTGTACAATTTCAGGTTTTAAATCAACCTTGATGTTTAGTTCAGATTCAGAACAGTCAAAAGACACCCACACTCACAAATGATTACTTCAGCCGCAGAGGTTAAGAGGTTCAGTGTCGTGATGTAGGCGAGTTGGTTCATGGTAATCGGAAATAAACAGCGCACAAAAATAGACAAGGACGAAGGGAAGATGCGAACGACACAAGTGCTTGTGTTGTTCGCACCTTCCCCTCCTCATTGTCTATTTTTACGCGCTGTTTATTTCCGTCTAAGAGGTTCGTTGATATTCTCCAGCAATAGCAAACTCCTTTGATTTTTCACAATAGTCTCTGCTGCGCTGAACGGACACTCGCACAGCGTTGAAGTGGACGGGACACCTATAACCTTCTCCGCTTGTTTGCAGTTACAAATCTCGTCCGTACACTTTACTTTAAGTCAAAATTTCACTTAGTTTGCCTTCATACAGGTGTACTTGTTCACGTCTGCGTGGTGGAAACGTTTAATTTTTAATTTTCTTGGTCGTCAAAACTTAACCGATTAAAAAAATGTAAGTGTGATATAAAGCACTAACCGGTTAATCGGTAGGTTAACCAACCAAATGCCCAGCCCTTGAAATTATCTGTTGTCACATCTCCACAGCCTTAAGACTAGTTGTCGCTGTACTTAGTAAAATACCAGAAATATTGCCCGAAGAAAATTTGAAAAGCTGACATTTAGTTGATTGCAGATATTTTCTTTTTCTTTCAGTTCTTTGTAAGTCGATGACATGATTTTATGGCTTACGAATGCCATGATTCCTGATGATGGCATCAATAACAAAGCTTTATATAAATACAGTGTATTTATTTATTTATTTATTTATTTGCTTTATTTTCAGTGCCACACAAACAGCTATACGCCGTGCAACAATTTCGAAAGTTTAAGAACTAACAATGAGACACCAAGAATATTATTGTAACTGAAACTTTACAAAGAATAACACCGAGGTATAATTCAGTTATGATAATAATGCAATAATGCAAAGGAGCAAGTGAGCTGGACAAGAATAACGATAATCCTGGAGAAGGGGAACAAGGGGGACAAACAAATCTCCAAACACAGCTAGGTGACTTGTGCGCTCCATTTTCAGTGGAGTGCTCTACCAACTGAGCTAACCAGGAGTTGGACGTCAGTAGAGCAAACGGGCCTTAACTGCTGCCACCATTCTTACACTAACAAGGTTGAACGGCCTGCATTTTAAGGTCTGGATGATAATGCAATTAATGCAAACGTGCAAGCGAGCTGGACAAGTATAACGGTAATTATCCGTAGAGAAGGGAACCAGGGGGACAAAGGACAAACCCAAATCTTTAAACACAGCTAGGTGACTCGTGCGCGACTGAAAAAATCCGCCTGGTCCTGGTATCGAACCTGGGACCTTTAGCTGTGTTTGGAGATTTATGTTTGCCCTTTGTCACCCTTGTTCCCCTTCTCCAGTAATTATTATCAGTATAATTCAGCACTGCTTGTTGTAGAAGAGGCGATTTGAAGTCCAAGTCGGAGCAAGGAAGGGACTATCCAACGGCCACAACAGGCAGTGCATCCTATCTTCCACAGAACGAGCCGTCCAGAAGAACAACAGCAGGTAACCGCGAAGCCAATCCTCTGCAGGAGCTCTACCTACGAGAAACTGACGGACGTCGGAGTAGAGTCCTCAGAGTCCAGGGACACGGTAGCGTCCAAGGTGCCTTCCAGAGCCGGCCACTCGCAGACTGGCAACAGGTCGTCGGTCCCCCCTGCCAGCAGCAAGCCAGCCGTCCGGCCCAGCGGCTTCTGGAAGAAACTGGCGGAACCCCCGACGTGCAGCAAGCCACTGTGCTCCGGCGGAGCGCCACCCAAGCGGGTCTTTGGGTCCGGCCGCAAGGTCTCGGATGCCTCGTCGCACAGTCCCGTGGTCTCGCCTTCCTTGCCCCCGAGTTGCAAGGAAGGTGGTAGGCCCACCGTGCTGGGGCTCAAGCTGGGCGGTCCGGCGTGCTCGCAGATACCAGCTCTCCAGAGTCCGAAGAGCCACCTGGCATTTGTGGCGGCAGCGACGGCAACAACAACACCCGGCGAGTCGAAAGCTTCGTCTCCCGCTTCGGCAGTGGTGTCGCCATTCAACTACAAGCCGAAAACCCCGACGACACCTGGTGGCACGCGCTCCCTGATCCCCGGGCCGATGAAGATGACCGGCGCTCCGCGGTGCACTGCAGAGCAGGAGCTGCAAGTGAAGTAGACGGCTTGGGCTGTTGTTTTCATAGTCCTGGGAGGGTCCTGGACTTCGCAGGTGAAGGTGGCGCATTGAGTTTGTGTGTGTGTTTTTTGTTTTGTTTTTTGGAAGAGAAGGCCCTTGCATTTGTAGAACTTGGTGCGCGATGGTGAAGAAGAATGCTCCAGTTCGGTGCGGGTTTGTTGAGTGCTATGCTTGTGGGGTGAATGTCTAAGGACCAAAAGGCCTTTTTAATTATTATTTTGACCCGTGATACAGATGTTCTTTTTTTTTTTTTTTACAGAAGCTACAGTGCCTTTTTAATTGATTAATTTAATTAAGTATTTTATGCTCCTGTTTTGTTTATAACATTGATTTTCAAGAACCTGACTTAATATTAAGCAAATAAAAGTGGGTATAATTGATGGCCTTGTGATAATAAATTGCTGGCATTTGAAGCAAAGGAAATACTTCTAGATATTGCTAGCCGTTTTTTTTTTGTGGTTTTAGTGCATTACCTAATAATAACTTAAAAATGAATAAAGATCAGCAATTATAATTTTATGGTAAAAACATAATTAAAATAGCTGGATAAAGTTCCTTTTGTTGTGAATATGAAGAAAAAAAAACAGCCAAAACACTGTAACCACCCTTTTGTCCCAATATTTATTATTCAAGTTCGGCAGTTCATTGTAATAATATTTTTACTGTGTATTGTAAATTATAAGCTTTTTTTTTCTCTAGGTCTTGAAGTAAGTAATCATTTGACACCTTCATTTGTACGCAGGTTCTGAGATGAAATAATAACATTAATCTTCTCTTTTGTTATAAATATTTATAATTAGTTTCTTTTGGGCTTCATCTGATGAAGACTGAAATTATTTTAACAAATCGGCAGAAAAATTATTTTATCAATCTTTTTTATTGTGAGAGTTTAATGTGTGTTCTAGTTTAGCGCTCCATTTCATGAAATTGGAAATGAACTTGGGATTAAGACCCCAATCTAGTCAGTCTTTGAATGGCTTTGTGATGAAATTTTCTTGCCTTTTATTATTCAGAAAGTGCCTTGGTTGATGTGTTGATTTTAGTGTACATGCCACTTGGCATTTTATTTTGTTAAAGGCTGTGTTTAAACACCTAAAGTTGGTAATTTAATATGCTGCATTAATTTTTCAATGCTTGTTTGAAAGAGTCAAACCAACAGCAAAAGGACCCCAGGCGTTTGGCTACCTTTGTTGGAGAACGGAAAGAAGGATATGTTTCGAAGGGCTGCGGAGGTTGGAAGTATTCTCTTTGCTGCCAAAATCTATGACTTAGGTAGTGTTATAGGTTTTGGCATGTATACTGCTATATTGTCTGTTTTCCTTGCATTTCCCGTCATATTGTGACTTTTATCAATCTTCTCGTCCAATTCTACCAGTTACAACATGGGAACATCTAAATTACATTTAGCATTATGCCATGACATTGATGCAGTCTTTATGTATGTAATATGCTATGCCACTGTGGATATTTTAGCTTGCATTGTTCATATCAGTTGAGGGTATGCGTTTGTGTGTACATAATTAAGCAAGTTATTGCTGGCTGCTTGGTCAGCAATTTTATGTGAAAAAGAGTATTTTTTTTTTTGCCATACCTTGAAATTTACTTCCTCTCTGTGCAGCTTCTTAAATTTTATGAAGTGCATCAAACGTGTGATCTGTGTACTTTTAGTTACAGGCATACTATGTCTGTTTACTTACTGTTCGTATACATATGAGTTATGTTTACAGTCATGATCTACAAACGAAAGGCCATACTTCAGGAATAAACTTTAGTCACAACAACATTGTATTCTTGTACCTGCATTTCGTGGCTGACTCCTGTTTAGACCGAGCACTTTTCTTCGTGCTTTGTTGAGTGCGGCCAGGGGCGGAGCCAGAACTCCGTTTTTTTGGGGGGGTTTCGGGGGGGGGGGGGGATAATTTGTAAGGATACTATTCTCCCATTCTTTCATGTCACCGGTGGTTCACTTTTGCCAAATTGCCCTCCGAAAAGGGGGGAGGGGGGGTCGACTTTGTTTGGGGGGGGGGGGGGGGGCCGCCCCCCCCCCCCCCCTTTTGGATCCGCCCCTGAGTGCGGCTGGGGCCGAGGACCCGAAAATGAGCATCGAGCTGTCACACGTATAGATATGTTGCTCTGCATTGTAAAGGTGTCGGGTGCTTGGGTGATGTAATGTCCATATTTTAGAAAAAAAGGGGTTTACTACGGTTTAGAGAATGCCATTTCATCGAAGCACGTTTTAGAGAATGGGCACGTTTTATCGAAGCACGGTTTAGAGAAAGCAGGGGCTCAGTTTAGAGAAACGCCGTTTATCGAAAAGGGGACGCTTTTTTAAAAGAGGCTTTCCTACTTCTCGCGTGTATCACTGGTCCGCGTGTTAAGCCATGCCCCCCCGCTGCGCTCCCGCCGCTTCGCGGCGGCAGTCTGCGTCGGCTCATTACAAAAATGTTAACTCACCTGATTTACCCGTACACGCCGCTTCGCGGCGGCCGAATTTGCTAAAAGGAGGCTCATCGCCATTTTCTCTAAACTGGGTTCTCTATAAAGGCATTCGATAAACCGGGGTCGGTAAAACGGCGTTCGCTAAAACGAGCTTCTCTAAACCGCATGCCTCCGAGAAAAAAGCACTAACGGAGTCCTCACTTCGCCGATATTCATACTATAATGGTCGATTTGGTTTTTGATGTTTTACTCCGTAGGCGGTACAAATTTAGGTTAAAAATTTTCCTTTGCAAAGGAGACGACCTTTGGGAAAATCATAATCACCGCATTGCTTTTTGTTTGCGCACAGGAGCGCTAAAGTGAACTATTAAGTCGTGTTTAAAACTAAAGGTATGTTGTGGACACATCAGTATGCACAGCGCCATTATGGGCGTTTGCCTGCTGTTTACAGCTCTAAGCTAGAGTCAACGTTGCCTGGTGTCATAGCCTCCTATGCTGGGGTTCTTGATGCACAAGCTTAAAGGGCACCTCCGCTTCATTTTAATATGTCCCATTACGCGAAAGTTTGGCGTCGTCGGCCATCCTGTTCCCTAGGTCTGAATTTGTGAGTGACACTTGACCGAATACTCTTTCTACGGCGGCATTCGACATGAGCAGTGTCAGGAGCGCGATGGCAAGCTTGGATAGCACGAAAACATGGCTGCCACTGCGCTTCGAACTTGGCATTGTTCGGAATATTCATTGTTCCAAATCTCTCTCCACGGCGGCATTCGACACGAGTAGTGTCAGAGCGCGATGGCAAGCTCGGATAGCAACGGAAACATGGCTGCCACTGCGCTTCGAACTTGTCATTGTTCGGAATATTCATTGTTCCAAATCTCTCTCCACGGCGGCATTCGACACGAGTAGTGTCAGAGCGCGATGGCAAGCTCGGATAGCAACGGAAACATGGCTGCCACTGCGCTTCGAACTTGGCATTGTTCGGAATATTCATTGTTCCAAATCTTTCTCCACGGCGGCATTCGACAGGAGCAGTGTTAGGAGCGCGATAGCAAGCTCGGATAGCCACGGAAACATGGCTGCCACTGCGCTGCGAACTTGGCATTGTTCGGAATATTCATTGTTCCAAATCTGTTGTATTTTGTTATGGTTCATTGTGCTTTAAGAAACTTGCATGTTTCGCGGAAAAGCATTCTTTATTATACGCGGTACGCGTAGCACGCGTTATCGGACGGCATCAAATTCTGCTGGATGTTTTGAGCTGCCTTTAGTGTCGTTTTTCCTCGGAAGAGGTGCCTCCTGTAGGTGGATGGTGGGAAACTCGGGGAATCAAGAGACGCCAGTAGGAAGCAGAAAGAACTTGGGAGTATGAGATAAGCCACAATGAATACAAAAGCGATGTTTTCGGAGCTGAATCTAGGTCATGGTAGCTCCCTGGAGCTAATAGAATCTGGTGTCACGCCATCGCATTTTCACACGGAAGATTTCTGAAAACTGGAATCCAAAAAGGGTGGACTGTCGCTTTGTGTCCATGCTGAAGTGTCTTTTGTACATCTACTCTAAATCAAGCAAAAAAGAAATTGCCGCGTTAGGATTTGAAAATGCCCCAAAATAGCCACATAGCCAACCGCCGAATTTCGACGCCAAATGCATAGCCCAATTTGGCTACTAATAGCCCAACCTAGTAACCCTGAAGGTGTGCCTAGTGCGTGCGTCGTTGCACACGACACGTCGCAGCCATCTGGCTGACTAAAGGTGTGGCCTAGTACGTGCGTCATAGGGCACGTGACGGCGCAGTCAATGGGGAGGAGGTGGCGCCGCGTCATGAGTGTATAAAATGAGCTCGCTGCCTCCCGCGCGTCACTAACCCTGCCCGGACCTAAGTATCCGAATGATATAGATTCGGAAACTCGTAGACCCGAGGCATCCCAAGGGCCGGGCATTTAGCGAATGCCCCAGATCTAATTTCTACCTTTGTGTTTGGTATACCACGCGAAGCTCGCGTGGTTAGACCAGCCAAACAAACAAGCAAAGAATGACCTCTCCGTAGCATTATGCGGAAGGCCCCTAAAGCGCGGTCCAAACCAACGCGTTTTTGTGCGTCCGTAGGTCGTGCGCTTTCCAGAACTTGCGTTTTTCGTGACGTTTTTGCTGTTATCTGGTATGTTTTTGCTTCCTCTTCACTTTCACAATTTTTCCTTCTATCAGCTGTTATCCCCTCCCCTCACCCCCAAACTAATGCTGACCGTCCGGCCCCTGGCTGTGACCCTGTGACTCCCACGTTAGTCTTTCCTCTTTCAAATCCCTCTCTCTCTCTCCCGCGCATCACTTGCTCTTCGGATGCTCTGTCTACCTCAGCGGCAGCTGTGAAACGTGGTCGCCCACGGAAGTACGCCTCAGAAGAAGAAGCGAGGGAACACAGAAATGTCGCTACAGACATTCGTTAGACATAGAGGATCGCATAGCTTGAAATGAAATGTATCGTTCTGCAGCAAAATGGGCCGAACGTTTCCAGTCTGTGCCCAACGTATACGCACACACACACCGAATCAGCAGAAATAACTTTAATGAATGTCGAAAACATCAATTGAAAGCATTTCACCAAAGGGACTATAATGCTTTCGCATTTCCACACATAAGCAGTCTGAAGTGTGTCTACCAAATTTTCATTTATGAAAAAAAAAAAAAAAAGTGGTCCTCTTTAGTATTTCCTCGGAAGACCACACGTCAAATATTACTACCTAGTCCTGTCTAAATGTTTCTTTGGTTCGGCAAACTTTGCAACGCACCAAGTGGCCGAAATCGGCTGACTCTAGCGGGCGAATTGAGGCGCGCAACCAACAGCGCAGTCAAGGCTACGGCGTTGGCGTAGCCAACGTTGAGCTAAACGTCATCACCATTGCCCCTTTTTGTTTTCACTTCTTCGGGCAAGCCAACGTAACGGGTGACGTCAGCAACGTTTCCTCTCGGCGCCACGTGATTGGCGTAACGCGCCTGCGCAGCGCGTTTCTTGGGAGCCGCGGCTGGCCCCCGTACCCTTACCGCCGTCTCCTGCGTTTGTGATTATATATCATCTCTCGGAGTTTCGTTCACATTACGTGCGAAGACGGATGTCGTAGACACCAAAACGAGGTGAAGAGTGCGGTGCAGACGACTAGGGTGCCTTCATGTGCGCTTTGCTTGGGGTGATGACATCTGGTCATTTTGTTTCGAACGCTTATTTTTATTTTTTTGTTCTGAAGCGCGTGAAAGAGCGTGTCCCTGCACGCCCTCGTGGCGCTGACTGTGCTACGGCGACATTTTGTTTCCTGCGATTTCTTTCTATTTTCCCTGTGAGCGCGTGCTGTCGGTATCGGGTACTACAAACGATGGCATCACCCTAAACAGAAGGACATTGAGGCACTCTACAGACGACACTTGCGCCTGAGTCCTGACTTGGTCCTGATACACACCCGCCCCAACGGTGGTCCGCCGGCCCGCCCCAATCCCGCCTGTCGGGGCGTAGGGGATCACGTGACATATCGTGATCATCTACGCACAACGCACCCTACGCACCACGTGATAGCCATGCTTTGGGTGTCCCGAGGCCAATGTTGCCAAACGGAGCCGAAGTTTCGGTTTCGATTGCTGCTCATGTAAGATATAACAATACACCATTTTTCGCGCAGCAAATTACGTAGTGCCTTTTATTGGGGCTTTTTAATGTGAAATCACTCATTATCCCGAAATATTCAGAATTGAACAGAGTTGCCCCTTAAGAATGGCATTAGCCAGTACTTTAAGCCTCAAATACCCACACAAAAAAATAGTATGAGCGTCTGATAGCTTTAAACCACCTTAAAAGTTGCAAGTCACGTGGTACAAGTGACCGCCCGTTGCAAGCGAAACCTTAGCACTGATGTTTCTACGTCAACTACAAGCGGCCAACGTGAAGCACGGATCGGACGAGAGTGCTGCGTAAGCGTTTAGCCGGGACTCGCATTCAGTCGGTGAGAACCAGAGTATCAAACCGAAATTTATACTGGTTCGGGTTCACGGTTTTAGGTTCAGTTCCGGGGAGCAAAAATAACGGTTCAGACCGGTTTGAACCTCTAAAGTGAGAATATATTTTCCTCGTTGTTTAGGCAACGCTATTTCTACCATAAAAAAAGTAACTATATAGTTTTTTTGTTTGTTTTTTTTAATGCGAAAGCACTAACTGTCCTATGGAGCGAGCCGACATCATCAGCCGCGCCAAAACGGCAGATAAATTGGTGAAGCCGCGATCTGAGGCATCCCAGCTTTGAAGCCGCGCCGCGCGGCAACTTCACGAGGACGCGCGCAAGAACGACGTTCATGCTTTCGCATTCAGAACTCATAAAAAGTGCTGAGGTGTACCTTGAGCCTTTTTTTTTACCCTTTCCTCAATTTACTTCTATTTCCAGGTACCAAGCATTAGAAACTTCGTTACTAAATTTCGACGCAATGGTAAAAGAAAAAAAAAATCTAGATTAACATTAAAAAAAAAAACAACAAAAAAAGTCGTTTTTCTACGACTCAACATCCATTTATTTACCTTAGTCACACATATTTACCTGAATTGAAAAGCTCTCACGAAGTGAGGTAAGTCGCCTAAAATACCCGTGATTAATAAAACTTTGCGTCGCAGTCTTAAAAATTGAATCGCAGTGGTACTCTCGAACTAAGGTATTAATTACAGCGCATAAAACCATGAACTGAGCACGTCGTCACCATATATATCATGAAATATAGTTTACAAAATACGTTTCACAATATTTATGACGACAACGTAACTCAACTAAAGACAATCATATTTTCAAAATGTCTCGAAAGTTTTAGGACAAGCCCTTTTAGTCTACCTTTGATAGAAACATCGAAACACTAGGCGGTAACCGCAACGCTTGTTTTCCCAACCCGCAGTGACGAGGCGCACAATCATGCCGAAAGGAATGTTTAAAATTGTTCACTCTAATCCATACATGTACGTAACGCGTTACAAGTAACGAGTTACTTGTACCTAGTTGCTATTTTCGGTAACGAGTAACGTATTTAGTTACTTTTTTAGAAAAGGAACGAGTAACGGTATTTAGTTACTTTGAATGCCAAGTAACGAGTAACGGTATCTCGTTACTTTTGAGGAGTAACGTGTAGAACACCGCTTAAACGGCCTTGTTTTTATTCTAACCTGAGTATGCGTCTATTGTGACAAAGGCAGATGGGCAACCCGAAAAACAACTAACCAGTATGACAGCACAGCAACGTATATCGCTGAACACGTCAGTCGAACGGTTCGACTGACGTGTCCAGCGATAAACGTTGCTGCTCTAATCTTTACGGACCTCCGAAGCTGTCCTGAAATAGCGCGTACCCAAGTGACTTTTTTTTCTACAGGGATAAATTAGCTGGAATAGCCTGGCCGTTGGGATTTCTTCTTGACAAGATTCCGGTTAATTCAATTTGCAAATAAGCATCACCCTTGCTAATTGATTACTTCTTTTGTTAAATAGAACAATGTAATGTTTAACGCTTTATACTCGACCTTGCAGCTACTTAATTGGTCGCTTGCTTGCGGTCTGCGTGCGTATAATCGTCATAGTTTCACCACGCGCCCCAGTGTATTTTGTTTTTGTCCAGTCCACAGACACATAAAATCGCTGTTCATCACATAAAAGAGGCAATAACAGACCCATGTTTGAAAAGTTACTTATGTGTCACGAACACATAGCAATTTAAATCAACTTCAAAATCAGAAATTTGTTTAATGCTCTCTCAAGTCACTGATACACGTGCCTATCGAGGGTATACACGCCGGAAAATATTTGCAGAGCATCTTTCAGATAATTTGGGGGATGCATTTACTAATGATGTGTACCTTTAAGGCGATCGGCCCTTCATTTAAGTTGTCAACTCTTCAGTCAGTAAATATATTAAATATATTTACTGACTGAAGAATATATTTTTATTGTCATCAATACATTTTACTGTTTGAAATTCGCATAACCGCTTGAGACTGACACGGGAGGGCGATACTTGAAAATACGCCAGCTGTGGAGCCGATCTGCGGAAACGTGCTTTTCTTGTTCGCTGCTTGGCAGTTTGAAACATCGGGTCACGGGGTATGCAAAAAGGATTTTGTGCTCACATGATGGATCGGAAGGCAAATAAGCGAGATGTGCATATATAATAAATGGTCTTCTAAATAATCCCCTACACAACGCCTCACTGCAAAAAAGGAATCCGTAGAGATGTAATGATATTCCTAATTTCACAAATTGCGCGAAGTAGAGACGAAGACTCTTCTAATATAAATCAGATTTGGGCATCAGCTTGAACGAGTTCGAAAATTCGCGAAATACTGTCTCGCAAGTCTAATGCTATATTCGGTTTTACGTGCATTTTTGTTAGGCCCTCACTTTACAGCTGTTTTTTATCAGCATTTTATTAGGCTGCAACATATCATCGCGAGACTTCTATATATGCATACTACCTACACAACTTTACAATTTGGACAGCTACTTTTACTAAGTTTAGAAAGAGTTATATATACGTAAAGACAGGGGTCGGGACAACACATGATGTAATGATATTCCTATTTATGTAATGATATTCCTGGTTCGGGTTCACGGCTTTAGGTTCAGTTCCGAGGAGCAAAAATAACGGTTCGAACCGGTTTGAACCTCTAAAGTGAAAATATATTTTCCTCGTTGTTTAGGAAACGCTATTTCTACCATAAAAAAGTAACTATATAGTTTTTTTTTTTTTTTTTTTAATGCGAAAGCACTAACTGTCCCATGGAGCGAGCCGACGTCATCAGCCGCGCCAAACGGCAGATAAATTCGTGAAGCCGCGATCTGAGGCATCCCAGCTTTGATGTTGTTTTCCCGTCCCCTGTCTTTACGTATATAACTCTTTCTAAACTTGCATCTTTACCAACGCGCTCACTAACAAGTATACTTTTACTAGTGTTGCGAACATCGCGTTTTATCAGGAAACTGAATTGTTTAACATGGTATGCACGTGACGTCATCGCACTATATGCTGGTGGTCATTGTGATTTGCTTTTGCTGAGAAAATCAAATCTGACGGTACAAAATATACGCTGCAGAAGGTACACACTCAGCAGCAAGGCCGCCACAGTAGCAGCTAATGTAACGTCAGAGCACGCCATGTATTTGAGATACACAAAATATGCTTGCTTGGTGCAGCCTCGTCGTGAGAAACGGCGCGAGCGTCTGGCACCAGAAGAACGCGCTTTCTTGCAAGAGTGTATTTGCAAAGAAAGTAGTTTCCGGGGCCACGCTCTCTGGTCGGTGTCGTAGTGACGGGGTCGAGGAACCCTTACAATACCCTCCTCACTTTTGTTTCTTCGTTGGTCCTCCAGAGAATATATATATATATATATATATATATATATATATATATATATATATATATATTGTTTTTGTTCCTGGAGGACGACCCTCCTCAGTTTGGGGGTGTTCGTTTGAAAAATTTAATTTGTGTCACCTGTAAACAGTAATTCGTGACGTCACGTGTCCACGTGACACGTGACGACATATGATTAATCATAGTGCCAATACAAAAGCGCCATGTACACCCTCAATTTCTCATAGATTGCAATTTTGTATATGACGATTTGATCAATACATAGAAATACAGCTGCCAATTTTTTATTCTCAAATATTCAATTTGTGATATAAACAAAAATGAAAAAAATACTGCCGTGAACCGGTTACCGTTATGTTTTTTTCAGGTTCAGTTCCAAGATGGCGGTGAAGATTTCGTTTCGGTTCAGTTCCGGTTCGCATGAAAAATAACGGTTCGGTTCGACTCCGGTGAGAGCACCCAGCCGGACACTGAAGCAGCACTCGTGGTGTCCAATCGGCCCGCGCTGGACACCACCAGGTCTCGGGAGGTTTGCCATTTTGTCAGTACTTTTCGTCCAGTTTTGACCAAGCGGAAGAAAATGGTTCCGGGACTCAAAGAGCAACCAGGAGAAACAATGTCTCAAGATAAGCCACTAATACCCTTGTTACACAGGCACACTTAACTGCGGTTATGGTTAACCCCAGTTACCATGCTATGCTCGCGCACAACATTCTGCGGCTATGCAGCCAAAGCTATAAGCGCACCTGGCTTGCGTTTCTTCATCAAAGCTTTGCACACGCTCTCTTTGCTGCTCCTGATGTAGCTATCCGAGAGCATAGTGTAACTCCGGTTGCGGTGACGCTTAACATCAGTTGGTGACTTAAAAGGGACCATGAAATGGCCTTTTTACTTTTGCCAAATAACTTCTTCATTAAACCTTCGATGTTCACTGAACGCCGAGCAGGCATTCGTTTTCGTTTCGGTTTATTAACTTCTACACGAGACATTATGGAAATGAGTTTTTCTTCCTCTCCAACTCACATCAAAACAAACGGCGGCGTACTTTTGACGGTCGTGACGTACTATGGCACCGGGCAGTAGGATAATGGCAGTGTTAGCTGCGAGCTGGCGGTATGCCGGTAGGTTTTAATACAGGGTTTTACTGCGCTGATGGTGCCAATGCCACCGATATATTGTCATGAATGAAGGTGACAAGAAGACGAACAGTGACCTGAATATAAAGGTTTAATTTGTGAACTTGTGCCAAACAAAATAATAAAGAACGAGCGTCGAGGCAGCAGAAAAACTGGCGGCGATTTGGCGGCGTAACAGCAAGCGAGAGCGAGACTGACTCGACAAGGTCGCGGGCCGTTCTTATCTGGAGCGTGTCGGCATCTGGAATGTTCGGCAAAGAAGCTTCGAGCGTCGCGGGCTCGGGGCGAGAATGAACAGGCATTTTTGAGAACAAGAAAAAAGGATGAGATGAAAAGGTACACTCCGAGCAAGAATAAACACGAATCTTCTAGAAGTGCGTTACCGAGCGGGTCTTGCTCGGCCCTGCGCACGGCAATATTTCCTGAACCGGCGCCTCTCACCACCGCGATAGCTATAGACACATCGCATCTGAGCGAAATTCAATTAGATATGTTGCGCTACAGTGAGAGCATGGTACCGGTCCCATACGCCGGTACGAAGTGCAGCAGGTCGTCAGGGCGACAGGCGCGCTTCTCCGCCGCCGTCAGCCGTTTCCGCGGTATCTCTAAAAAGAAGGGAACGCGCTGTAACTCACTGGCGTAGCAGAAAATGCACAGAGTTTTTATGGGCTCAGAGTGGATCAAAAAAGAAAAGAAATTTCATTTGTGTCACCTGTAAACAGTAATTCGTGACGTCACGTGTCCACGTGACACGTGACGACATATGATTAATCATAGTGCCAATACAAAAGCGCCATGTACACCCTCAATTTCTCATAGATTGCAATTTTGTATATGACGATTTGATCAATACATAGAAATACAGCTGCCAATTTTTTTATTCTCAAATATTCAATTGTGATATAAACAAAATGAAAAAAAAATACTACCGTGAACCGGTTACCGTTATGTTTTTTTTTCAGGTTCAGTTCCAAGATGGCGTGAAGATTTCGTTTCGGTTCAGTTCCGGTTCGCATGAAAATAACGGTTCGGTTCGACTCCGGTGAGAGCACCCAGCCGGACACTGAAGCAGCACTCGTGTGTCCAATCGGCCCGCGCTGGACACCACGAGGTCTCGGGAGTTTGCCATTTTGTCACTACTTTTCGTCCAGTTTTGACCAAGCGGAAGAAAATGGTTCCGGGGCTCAAAGAGCAACCAGGAGAAACAATGTTTCAAGATAAGCCACTAATACCCTTGTTACCAGGACACTCTTAACTGCGGTTATGGTTAACCCTAGGGTGCCTCAATGTCCTTTTGTTAGGGTGATGCCACCCTTTGTAGTACCCGATGCCGACAGCACGCGCTCACGGGGAAAATACAAAGAAATCGACGAAAACAAAATGTCGCCATAGCACAGTCAGCGCCACAAACGCGTGCAGGGACACGCTTTCACGCGCTTTTGAACAAAAAATAAAAATAAACTTGTGGGACAAAATGGCGAGATGCCACCACCCTAAGCAAAGCGCACATGAAGGCATCCTAGTTAACCCCAGTTACCATGCTATGCTCGCGCACAACATTCTGCGGCTATGCAGCCAAAGCTATAAGCGCACCTGGCTTCGTATCTTCTTCAAAGCTTTGCACACGCTCTCTTTGCGCTCCTGATGTAGCTATCCGAGAGCATAGTGTAACTCCGGTTGCGGGACGCTTAACAATCAGTTGGTGACTTAAAAGGGACCATGAAATGGCCTTTTTACTTTTGCCAAATAACTCTTTATTAAACCTCGATGTTCACTGAACGCCGAGCAGGCATTCGTTTTCGTTGCGGTTTATTAACTTCTACACGAGACATTATGGAAATGAGTTTTTCTTCCTCTCAACTCACATCAAAACAAACGGCGGCGTACTTTTGACGGTCGTGACGTACTATGGCACCGGGCAGTAGGATAATGGCAGTGTTAGCTGCGAGCTGGCGGTATGCCGGTAGGTTTTAATACAGGGTTTTACTGCGCTGATGGTGCCAATGCCACCGATATATTGTCATGAATGAAGGTGACAAGAAGACGAACAGTGACCTGAATATAAAGGTTTAATTTGTGAACTTGTGCCAAACAAAATAATAAAGAACGAGCGTCGAGGCAGCAGAAAAACTGGCGGCGATTTGGCGGCGTAACAGCAAGCGAGAGCGAGACTGACTCGACAAGGTCGCGGGCCGTTCTTATCTGGAGCGTGTCGGCATCTGGAATGTTCGGCAAAGAAGCTTCGAGCGTCGCGGGCTCGGGGCGAGAATGAACAGGCATTTTTGAGAACAAGAAACAAGGATGAGATGAAAAGGTACACTCCGAGCAAGAATAAACACGAATCTTCTAGAAGTTGCGTTACCGAGGGGTCTTGTCGGCCCTGCGCACGGCAATATTCCTGAACCGGCGCCTCTCACCACCGCGATAGCTATAGACACATCGCATCTGAGCGAAATTCAATTAGATATGTTGCGTACAGTGAGAGCATGGTACCGGTCATACGCCGGTACGAAGTGCAGCAGGTCGTCAGGCGACAGGCGCGCTTCTCCGCCGCGTCAGCCCGTTTCCGCGGTATCTCTAAAAGAAGGAACGCGCTGTAACTCACTGGCGTAGCAGAAAATGCACAGAGTTTTTATGGGCTCAGAGTGGATCAAAAAAGAAAAGAAAAAGATATGCAGTACGCCGTCTTGGACGATCACGACTTTAAAACACGACTTTACTGATAGTACAAATCTCGCCACACGCCTTCTCTACGAGTGCAAAAGACGATGTAATCTTAGCAGAGATATAGCAACGTAGAAATACGATTCCGTGATCACATAGCCGTTGCGATCGTTTGAGGAATGCTAACACTAATCACTTTTCTCGGGTGATGAAAACGCCAGGGGTGGAATTCACGAAATGTACTTGGGAGCAGCCACGGGAGAAGCTGAAACAGCCGTTTTGGAGCAGGTTGGGAACAGCTCAAACTACATTCTGGAGCAGGCTGGGAGCAGCTGAGATCAGCTTTCATTGCACTTCAGCTTGTGTCTTAGACAAGCACGGGAGCAATTTCAATTGTGCTTAGCAGCACAGATGAACATGAGTGGTTAGGGACCTAGGTAGACAGGATAACAGTGTAACAGATGCGAAAACTTGGAAACTTTGTGAGCCTTAAAGGGGCCCTGCAACAACTTTTTGTCTGTTTTTTAATTTGCACCGAACCTAAGCGCACTGAACGTAGTAACTTAATGAAACTTTTCTTTTCGCAAAATTCGCTTTATTTTAAAAGTTATAGGCAAATTAGAATTACAAAAACAAGCAAAAAATAACCTCCTTCATGACGTCGTAGGTCCTGGCTTGAGTGGCCGTGAACTAGAGGAGAGATAGTGAGCTCATCGAGCGCTCAAGGCTGCCGCACTCCATGTCGACGGCTCGAGAGGGCGCCACTAAAGCGTGTGTTGGATAGGCTGTATGAAGCGGGCGGTCAGGGCGGCTCGCATTGCATTTTCTGCGCGATTAAAGACTATTTCGGCATAACACTTCATTGGCCGCAAACGACAGCAAACACGGGGTAAAAATCAGTACAGAACGGGAGCCACTTCGCGCTGCCATACCGCTAAATGGCCTTTCTACGCCCCGAGACCTTTCTACGCTCGCCGTTCGTCGGCGCCTCATCCCACTAGCCCTTTCTAATATGCGCCGCTTTTTCCGCCGCTTGGTGGCAGGTATGTCGACGGGTCATTTCTTGTTTCCGTACTTTATAAACTGCATTTGTTTCTTTTCTGATCTAAAATACAGAACAAGAACTACTTTTATACATAATTGAAACGGTTCGCGACACTTATATTTTGTATCTCGACTAAAAAAAAAGCTTTTAGCGGCTCTGACCAGTAGTAAGCCCAGGACCAAAAACGTCACATTTTGCGCGCTTTCGGTACCGCGGGTCGCCCTCGTCGGTAGAGGAGGTTTCCGCGTCGTCCGGTTAAAATATGACGCACTGATATTTAGTCACTCTCTCCGTGCCCGTTGGCTTGCCCGAACCCCAAGAAACGTGGAAACCGCAAAAAAGGTTCTGAGTGGCTTTCAGCTGCTCAAAATGCAAACCAGCACTGCTTATCGCACAACCCACACGTGCTCGACATAGTCATTATGTGTGCGAACCACGTGACGTGCGTAAGCAACGGACGTGCAGTTGCGCGGAGGAACAGGGCAACAAATTTCGAGTTGATCCTATTGTGCAATTCAATATCGAAGCAGTAGACTACGATTAACGGAGTTACCGTATTGGAAGCGATAAGCAGGAGCAAGGCACGCCGAGCATATCTACCGCTCGCGTGAGAGCTGCTGGTCGGCAAGGTTTCGGATCGGACCGCGTTTCAGTTCTATCAAATCACGACTTATCTTGCGGGAATGCGGTTCCAACTTCTAACGATGAAGTACTCAGTGGAATATTTTGCTCATTTCTTTTCAACTGGCTGACGTCCGGATCCCGAGCCGCAGAGCCTGAGGCTCTGCGGCTCGGGATCCGGACGCTTAATCGCTTATGGTTGAAAAATAACAATCCAGTCGCAGGTGTTGTAGCGCTTGGAATCCGACCCCCGAGTTTTTTCACGCGCTTCCGACTCGGGATACACCGGGTAACTAAACATAACAAAGGATTGCAAGGCCTACCAAGCTAAACGCGCTCATTGTTGCCAATCGAGTCGATAAAAACAGAAACCAAGACAAAATACAATTGTTTTAGCGCACGTTTTGCGATTTGGTGCATAATGACGCAAGGTACTGGCTATGGCGCAGTTTACGCAACATGGCGCAGGATGGCGCAGACAAATGCGTCTGGCGCAAAATGGCGCAAATGGCGCAACCGTTCCACCCCTGAAACGCGTCAAAATTCGCATCCTTCATACACGCCTTTAAATACAGTACGCGCCAGTGATATCTTGAACTTGAGCACACGCATGGAATGCGCAAGATAAGAAATCCGGGCGATGTTCCAGTACACAAATGCTAAGAACGCACCACTGTAGTCGAAGTAAACAACACGAAGGCACGAGCGTTTCTGCTGTCTTGAGGGTGCCGCCAGAACATCGCCGCACGAGTACATGAATCTTCTCTTCTAGGACGTGCTGGGTTACCATCGCGACACACGAAGAGAATTCAGTCAAGGATAGCGCTCTACGCGGAACGGCGAACTTTCACCACGCCGACCAGTTTCAGACTCAAAAGGCGTTTTTATTGCCACAAATACAAGGTGAAGGTGAGGGAAATATGCCGAGTGACATCTTCGTCTGGGCATGGCGCACTAGGAAAGAGTATGAGGGAGGAAAGAATCTACACATATACGTCCAGCTTCGCTTCTAGCACGAAGTTTAGGAGACTAAGCTGGCCGTTTTCTTTGTCTGATGACTTCTTTGGGTGAACCCAGTCATCCAGGTTCTGGGCATATATGGGTTTGAACTTGGTCCGAATTTGTTGATAGTAGGGGCATTCGCATAGGAGATGAGTCATGCCTCCCTTTTATGTTATTTGTGCATTTGTTGCACGTGCTGGAGCGTCTTCTTTTGCTCCATGCGGCCATGCGTGCCGGAGAGCGGGTGGCGCCTGCCATGATGCGGGTGAGGAGGACCTTGTGCCTTCTTCCGATCCCTCTCGGTAGAAGGTCGGGCGTCTGGGGCAGGCTTTCCCACAATCTTGTTCTGTATACCTCTCCTTGATTAGGATCTTCTCCTCGTCAGGATCATATTCTTCGACATCACATAACGTCTTCCCATTACCGGGTGCGGCGTATCCGTGGTCGTGTGGTTGTGAGGGTGTGGGTGCTCCCCCTCGCTCGCGGAAAGAAACGAGCGCCGCGCGAGCGAGTTGATGCACCTTTTCATTGACGGGGATCCCTGCATGGCCCGGGAGCCAACCTATCTTGATGGTGGTGCCAAGTTGACGTAGTTCGGCTGCCATTTTCTTAATTTCCTTGACCTTCCTGCTTGCGCTGAAGGCTTTCTTACACTCTCGTACTGCCTCCTTGGAGTCTATGAAGAGTCTGAGTTCCCTCGGGCGTAGGTCTTGCCGTTGATGCGCGAAGAGGTTCAAAGCCAGGAGGATGGCTTCGAGCTCTCCTCCCTTGATCGTGGTTCTTGCGGGTAGTTGGCAGCATTCCGTGACCCCCGCAGCGGGGGCGAGAAACGCCGGTGCCCCGGCGGGCGTCGATGTGTCATCTCTTGCGTGGTCTGTGTATACTGCCAGGATCTCGCTCGGGTCGGTCCAGTGCTCCACCATCTTCCGGGGTGCCTTGGCGATCCGCTCGTTCGATCCGCTCGAGTGACAATGTCTGCTTGTTTGTCGAAGCCAAATGTCCCCTGCACCAGTCTTTTCGAAGACCAGACCAAGCACTTTGACCTCTCGAGACGGGAGAATCCTTTTCCCAGCCAGCACCAGGGTCATCTTCTCTCCAATATTTTCTGTCCTCTCCTTAAAAAGGGCTAGGACAACATACTTGGTCTTCTCCGGCGCCGCACTGAGTCCCACCTTCCGCAGGTGATTCTCGATGACGTCCAAGCCTGCTTGTAGCGTTTCTTGTTGTTGGTACAGGTCTCCGGTCTGCGTCCAAATGGTCACGTCATCGGCGTAACCCGTTAGACCCAGTCCTTCGATCTGTTCAAGTTGGTGCGGTAAAGCTGCCATCACTATGTTAAATAGCATTGGTGAAATCACAGAGCCCTGTGGGACACTAATTCTGTTCGTCCTCCTCCCACCTTGCTCTCGTCCGCAGCCGTGCGGCCCTCGAGAAAGCTTCGAATGTAATTTAAGGGTCTTCCGGAGATTCCCAGTGATTGAGCTTCGCCTATGACTGCGGCATGCGGTACCGAGTCGAAGGCTTTTTTTACGTCAATAGCGACGATTTTTCTGATCATCTTTTTCTTTTTCTTGATAATATCCTTCGAAATGAGCATGAGGCTTTTCTGCATTCCGAGCCCCGGCCTAAAGCCCGTCTGCGTAGCGTGAAAACCTCCTGTTGTTTCAAGGAACCACTCGATCCGCTTCAGAACCATCATTTCCATTACCTTGCATGTGCATGATGTCAGGGATATGGGGCGATAGTTGATGATGGATCCCTTGTATATTCCTGGTTTCGGAATGGGTACCACGCTGGAATGTTTCCATTCCTCCGGCAGCTTTCCTGTCGCCCAAACGTTGTTGATTTCTTTCAGATATTCCTCTTTTGACTGATCTGGCAGATTCCTTGACATAGTCATTGTAACTTTGTCTGGCCCCGGTGCTGTATGGGCTTTTCCGACATGAAGCGCCGCTTCCAGTTCCCCCGGCGTGAACGGGCTGTCCATTCCTGGGTCTGGGGCGATCATCTCAATCATGTATGGTTTAAACCCATCTGCGGCGTCCGGTGGAGGCTGCGGGAAAGTGAGCTCTCCCGCCATTTCCGCCAGGTCCTTCTCGGGCTTGTCCATCTTTAGTGCTAAAGACTGTGTCACTCTGGTCGTCTTCTTTTTTTCCCAGGATCGCTCAGCTCGTCGCCCACAAACATTCTATTGATGTCTTTTCTGAGAGTGAAGTACAGTGGTCGAGCCACGTCCTCACTCCCAGCTTTTCTGCGTACACTTTTGCTTCTACAGTCGCTCGGGTGATGTTCCTTCTGTTTTCCGGTGTTCTCGTCCCTTTCCTGTACTTTTGTACGGCCTGCAGTTGTTTTGCCCAGAGCTTTAGGAGGTGCAAGTCTGGGTGGATGCGTCCTTGTCCACATTGCTGCAGATGGTCGCCGCCTCGATCGCCTTCCTTAGCCGGGCCTCGAAGGGGGCATTCTCCAAGTGAGACTCTTCCAGCTTTTCTCGGTATTTGTCCCAATGTATCGTTCTTGTCTGTCTTTTCTTCTTCTCTCCTTCAGGCTTCCTCTTGACCGAAAACTCGAAAACGATCGGGAGATGGTCGCTTTCCCAGCTGTCTTCGAGGCATTTCCATTTCTGGTACTGTGGGTATGGGTTGTCCACCCACGTGAGGTCCGGTGTGGTGTCCTTCTGTCCTGTTGTGCCAATTCTCGTCTTCGCTCCTTTCGAGTTGGCCAGGTGCAGCTGATATGTCGTCATCTCCTCAATCAGATCTTCTACTTCACTGCTCTTATTGCGGTACCCCCCTCCCCCCCCCCCCCCCCCCCAATTGGATGATGTACGTTGAAATCTCCTCCGTACACTTTATGGTTTCTAGGGTACATATCGTGCAGGTGAGCGATCCAACCGTTTTCTAGTTAGCGTTGCTTCTTCGAGGGCAGCGGTCTAAGTAGACAGAAGCCATCGTTATATACTTCTGTTGCGAGGAAATCTTGATGGCAACAACTTCTTGGTCGTCGGTGCGAAATTGCGTGGTGTCGATTTGGCATCGTGGTGAGTCTGTGCTCACATAGATCATTGCTCTGCCTGTGGGATCCTTCCCAAACCTTGTGTTAGTGATGGATGGGCACGAATACGCCTTGAACCCTGGTAATGCAATCTCTGTCGTATTAGTTTCCTGCAGGAGTAGGACATCTGGGCGTTCTAATGGTACGTCGAGAAGTCGAGTCCTGAGCTCCGCCGCCCTCTTGCGCAGCCCCTGGCAATTCAACTGCAGAACTCTTAGCATGATTCTGCAGGGAAAAAGGACTTGTGCGTTGTCATGAAGTTCTCCCACTGCATGATCATCTTGTCTAGTTTCGCCTCTATGCGACCACATTTGCACTCGCTGCCGTATGCCCCGCTGGTCTCGGACGGCTTTGGCGCTTGGCCTTGTGCAACCTTGTCTGCCCAAACCCTTTCGCTAGGTGGTACTGGGACCTTGGTGGCCCGTTCCTCGTCCCGTGCTTGTGTGTTCTGGCTGGCTTTGTTTTAACGTCTGTACCTTGCTTGATCCTCACGCATCTTCTTGTTTGCCGCAACCTTGGTCGGGCATGCCTTGCTGCTGGTCATGTGACCTGGCTTACTGCACTCCTGGCAAAATAGGCTCACTTCCTCACACTCCTTGTGGCCCGCTTGCTGATCCGTGATGTCTTCTTCGTGCCTTCTTCCACACCTTCCACATACTTCTGGGTTGTAGCAGATATCGGCTTTATGGCCTATCTTCTGGCAATTGTCGCATACCACAACTTTGAGTCTGTGTGAATAGACCTTTTTGTAGAACTTTCCGTAGAATATCGACCTGGGAAGCGTGTTGCCATCAAAAGTAAAGACCGCAGTGTTGGTTTTTCCCAACCGATGCGCCGCCACAATGTTGATCTTCTCAGACACTAGTTCAGTGTTCAGAACGTTGTCGTTCTCGTCTTGAGTTTTGGGATAGATGTCGTAGATTATCCCTTTTGTGTAGTTGCTCCCGTACGTGCGGAAGACTTGCACGTCAATTCCTTCGTGGTCATTAATTTTGATCACCTTGATCCCCAGGTTTTGTCTGGCTAAGTCTTCCGAATCTGTCCGGACCGAAATGACGTTAGCTTTTTCGATATGTTGAAAAGTGATCACGGCTTGATTTCCATGCGGCAATAAGGCCACACACTGAGCTTTGACAGATTGAATGTGGGGTTTGAGAGACATCTTCTTCGCCGGTCGAACCTTCAATTCCACATATCTTTTGGGTTGCTGCTTGGCTTTTTGCTGGTGCTTCGTCTCAGTGTCTACCCGCGGCCTCTTCGACGCTTTCTTGTACGTTACTTGATGCCATGCAAATAAGTCATTGCTGATTTTATCGCTCCTCGGCGCTTCGTCCACCTGCCGGTCCCCGCAGGTGGTCGGAGCTGCTTGGCCGGTTCTTGTTTTCGCCTCCGTCGCTTCCGAAGCAGGTTTAGGGCTGTCATCTAAGCCACTGCCGGTGGCTCGATTGACGTTCCTCTCCTTGTCCAGCGTTCTGGAAGCTTCCATCTTCTTCCCGGGAACAACGTCCACGGGGCTTTGGCGATTCCCGCCGTTCGCCGGAGTGTCCCCGGTCGGGCCCGAGCTTTTGTTCTTGCCCTTTTTTTTCTTGGGTTTCTTCCCTTGTTTTTTGTCGACTTCCTCCAACAATTTCTTGAGCAGTGCGATTAAAACGGCCCTTGGGGGTGTTATCCATAGCAGTCCTCAATTCCGCTACGGCGTCCTCAATGTCCGCTCCTTCTTGACCATCCGTATTTACGCTCGACTTAATTGCTTCGGCATTGCCCTTGCTCGTCGACGATCACCACCGTCGCCATGGTTTTCAGCAGAACAGGAACCGCGACCGGCGCAGGCGCAGTCTGATCTTTCTCTTGCTTCGTTTACCACACCATAGATGGCGCATGGCTCCGAGCATGATAAAATTTGGCGATTTCCGTCACATCGCAAATTATTCAACAAAATGTGGATCAGAATATTCTTTAACAAAACTTTAATAAACATTCGCCGGCTATTTATTGTTTATGATCGCGGTGCTGGTGAGGTAGGCTCTTATCCAATAGGCGATGTGGATTTGGCTGACGTTCCTTGGCACCGCGGATGCATCGTATTGACGAGGCAGAGAGCTTTCGAAGGAAAGAAGATATAAAATAGTCCGCTTTTCTTTTAAAAGTTCTATAGCGAAAAAAAAAAAATGTTGGATCTCCATTTTTGTGTTTTGGTTTTCTTTTCACACCTTTTACGACGTGCGGTGGACGAAATTCGATATTAAAATCGTTTCATGGTCCCTTTAACTGCGGTTAAGGGTGCACGTGTAAGTATAAAAAGTCTTTACTAAATACAGTAGACCAGGTGTTTGCCTTTGCACCACGGTTCAATGTGAATGTTTTAGCGTAGCCTCTCGTTAACCCTTAGTAATATAAAACGGTCAGGGCAGTATACGAAGGTCGGGAAGGGTATGTCTAACGACGTGGGCTGCCGTCTGGTTTTCCGGAGTCCTCCCCCGTCTTCGAATTCCTCGACGCGTGAGGGAAGTGTCTCTCGGCACCTCGCTCGGTGGCTCCCTTTTCCTCACCTCTCCTGACCAGGGCTCGGTGGGGAGACGCGCATATCCCTTGGTTCTCAAAGGGCCCATGAAACGAAGTTTGGGCAGAGATAAATGAATTTAGATTGGGATTTTACTAATAGGATGTTGTTTAGGGGGTCCAAAGAAAGAAGGTAGAAAGTCAAAAGCCTGACTTTCAGTACGAAAATTTGAAAACATAGCGGACTATTTCTCACCTCCTTCCCTTCGAAAGCTCTCTGCCTTTTCACTGTGATACATCCGCGGAACCCGAAGCGCGCCACACAACTCAAACGCACGTCACACGTTACCGGACCTCATTCTCTTCACCCCTAAGCTGAGAGTGCGGTGGAAGCTATGCGCTTGCCGGACCAGTCAGCTGCCTCCCTTTCATCACCTTACCTCATTCTCTGCACGTAGGTATGCGCGTGAGAGCGTGATCACGTGGCAAAGGTGTGGCTGGCCCAACGATCACGTAGCTTCCACAGCACTGTCAGCTTCGGGATGAACGGGGTGGGGAAAGCAACTTTTGTTTTGTGCGACGGGCTAATCTTCTAGGAGGAGAATGGCGGTGTCCGGGCACACAAACGAGGGTCCGAGCAAGAGGGGACTCCCTCCTTTCCGTCTTCTTGAGCTGTTTGGGACAGTGCGCGATTTGTGAGTTGAGGAGGAAAGCTAAACAGGTAAAAGTTGAAGAATCATTTCATGACCCCTTTAACGGCCCTGCCCGAGACTCGGGTTACTCCCGAGGCCATAGGCGGCAAACGGCCGCGTCTGGGACATCCACATTCATAAATATTACGAGGCACGCTGTCCTCTAACTCCCCCCAAAGACAGACAAGGCACAAAACATATACCAAGAGGTCTTTGAACCTAGCAGGTTTGTTTCACGGGAAACGTCGGGGAATGTTTTGGGTTTGGAGGGTCAACTGTCTTCAGGGCCAAAAGGCAGATCCGCAGAGCAATGACCGTCTGGGAGAGGGGAATTGTCACGCTTGGCGTGCGAACATCGGTTAGAGTGTGAAGAACACAGGGCAGTGCGAGAAGAGACTCGGAGGCGAACGGACGCATCGCGTCGTCGAGCGGGGCGACGATACCACTGTCGACGGCCCCACGCCAAGTACAGGACGGGGTTCCAAAGGACGGGGTGCCATCTCAAAAAGTGGGTGCGAAGCCAGGGGGTCCCGCCCATTGTGAGCCAGTCAGCCGCCGGAACTCCTCCACCTTGGACGGACCGCGTAGGGAGCTGTCAACCATCGGCTCGCCAGATGAGACTCCGCACTCGCTGTTACTTTTTGGAATTAGCATATCTTAATTCGGTTAATCGTAGTAACTTTATTAGTGATTCTATAAACATCTGTAAATCTAGATTTGTGAACCCTGTTTTTTGTAAGCGTTATATCCAGTACTACCGAAGTGATTTGTGCAGAGTGTATGCAGTGTAACTAACTTTCCGACTACAACCAAACTAAATTTTCTTCGTGTTTATTTGTTATACGTCTCCGTCTCTCTTAATTGGTCAGACTCTCTACCAGAGCTTGGACCTATCGCTCGGTCAGTGTGGTCCACGCTTTAACAACGTCACACCCAAAAACTCTCTAAGAATAAAGAAATAAATTTAGTCGTGACACTTTTTAAGGTGCACACATGTACATGTGGGCCATAAGCTTAATACTAAACTTTTCTTCTAGTTAGCCCCGTTTCCTGAAATCAGTTTTTATCATTCTGGTCTCCGCATTCACAACTTTACGGCAATGCGCTTTAAATTTTGGTACTGATACATCCCATGTACCCCGGAGAGGAAAATATTCTTAGCTTCGTTGAAAATTTTCCAGATCGGCTTTTTATGTAAAACAAATATTTTTTTTTCTTTCAAATGTCACTAAATTTACCTATTTCTGCCCAGCAGTTTCTAGCATGCGATACAGAACACCAGACACGAATCAGGTATTACTACCAATGTTTATTTCAAGGTCGATTCTTTTGCGCACTGTTCTGCAAATAAATAAAACACTATGAGGGCAACTGTATCTATGGTACACAAACATAAATTAAGGGAATAGAATGCATGATGTCTTAAGATTTCAGCACTAGGAACACGCAACACATCAGTTCACATTGTCACTTTGCACATGACAGGACTGTCGGGAATTGGCCAGTCAGCCCACTTGATGTTGACGATGTAGTAGCCAGGCTCGATGACTTTGTACATCACGGTGTAGTTGTCCAGTCCACAGTAAGTTACAGAAACTTTGATGACGGACCCATGCATTGGTCCTTGGATGCTCACTGAGAGTGGCCCACTTCCTGCGTCTTTCGTGCTTACCTGCAAGCAGACGTTGAAAGAGGAGCATGATTAGTACACGATAACGATTGAACATTATTTTTTTTAACACCAAGCTTTCAAAGCATTTGCGGATGTAGCAGCCGGCCTTTTAAAGACGCTGATTCCTTGGGCCTCATAAATCAGTTGCCATGTGCGTTGTAATACCACAAAGGATCCAAAGTCTGGACGTACGTTTTTACGTCTTTATCTTCCGTGATTGCCATTCTCGTTGAAGTAAAAGCTGAAAGCATTGGTTGAGTAGTATAGAATTTTTTTTACTTTTTTTATAGGGAAGTGGTAATAAGGGCTAGCTAGACTTGTTCCTCGCACCGTCTAATATACTTTATTAAAAAAAAAAAAACTCTGCGTAAAAAAAAAGACGCATAGTAAACGTTTTTTTTTATCAACCCTAATTTCTTGTGTGACAGAAAATTTCGAACATACGTGCTGCAGCTGACAACGCTGTCCATGTGTGTGCGCACGCCCACCAAAACGCTTCCCTTCGCGCATGAGGGGGAGCTCTCATAAGAGGCAAAGGGGCGTGGTGAGTGAGAGGGAGTAATTACGTGTGCTCTTAGTGCACTGGTACCCGTGACACTTTACATATTTTTAAAATATCCGTATGTAATGGGAAGTGACGCAAAATTCACTGGTAGAACTTTCGTAGTCGATATTAACTGATGCACGTCAGGGTTACTAAACTGTTATTTTGAGTCAATTTTATTTTCAGTTACTATAGTCAGTTACAAGTTAAGAAGGTAGGAGATGCTCCACCCACAAGCGTGATGCGCCGGTTTCAAATCCCTCCGCAGTCGAAAGAAGAGTTCACTGGAAACGCTCCTTGTTCCGCTTCAATGGATAGATAATGGCCACAGAGTGGTACCAACTTGTCTTCGACCCCCACTTTTTAAGAAAGCGACCTTTGTATTCATCGGAGGGGGAAGCGAGCCCCTGAAAGCAGCCTTTGTATCCATCGGAGGGGGAAGCTAATCCCCGAAAGTCGTCTTTGTTTCCATCGGAGGGGGAAGACTCTAATCTCCCTCTCGTGGCTTCCACAATGCTAAGTCAAAGTCGAACGATAAAGCAGATATGTACAGAAAGGCAAGACCCTCCTCGCGCGTTGGCCGCAACGTCACGGAAACGATAGGACGCTATTGGATGCGGAGGTGGCGGAGGGATATATGATTCCCTTTGAGGGGCATTTGCCGCTACCTTCTTGACTTGTAACCTATTATAATGTGATAAAAATTATTATAATTCTTCGTGAAACCCCTGGTTTCTAAAAGTCAATAATGACCTATTCGGCTGGAGTAAAAAAAAAAAGCATAGAAAAATTGAAAAAAAGAAATTACGTTTCCTTTTCACTTTTGTCATAAAAAAAATCATAAAAAAAAATGGAAAGCTCGAAGGTTCGCCACAGCGCACGCGGTTCCGAGTAAAATAAAAGTTCTCGCGGTCCAGAGAGAGTCAGGCGTTGAGGCTCACCTCGAAGTGGTTTTCGGCTCCAACCTGTCCGAAGTAGAGTCTCGGGCCGGAAGCAACACACTTCTCTGGACGGGAAGACCACTTGCCGAACAGGTCCGAATCGTTCTCGTCGTAGTAAATCCGACCGACGACGTCGCTGGACAACTTGACGCTTTCGAAAGCGGGGTAGCAGTCCAGCAGCAGAGAGCCCTCGTTGGGAAGATCGTCGATGTACTCGGAGTCGGAGGAGTTGCCTTCCGATTCTGAAGACTGCCCGCCCGAAGAGAGCTCGTCCCCCGACATGACTGTGGCCATGGAGACGTGCCTGCGCAGGTTTCCCTCGCTGCACTGGCACCGCATCGCGCGAGGTCCCTGCCCGATGTCGCCGAACCAGAAGGCGTACGAGTGGCTTCGATGACAGTACTTCCGATGTTCGTTGCCCTCGGCTCGAGTGGGTGAGGAGTCTGAATTGGTCCGCCACGAGTGATCTTCGCTGTTGACGGAGTCTCGCGTTCCTAAGCCGGAGTCTAGGGTGCCGGGATGACTCGCATGTCCTTGAGAGGAGACGCTGCGATTGTCGACGTCTTGAAGTTGCGAGGTGGACGTGGGAAACTGAGCTGGGCCGTGGTATGTGCCGCGGCGGCGATGGCTCTGCTGGCTCCTGGGCGGTTTTTCGTGACCCCCGAAAGCGGACAGTCCTGCGAGATTAAACACGCCACTTAGACAATTCGGAAGTGGTATCACTGCTGTAGTACGTGAAGGATGATTTCAGAATCATACGCAAGCATTCTAACCGGACGCTTGTGTATGTATATAGTGGCGTATAGTGTCCTTAGGTACGGTGTTACCCTATTTTTTAACTGCTCTCGACAATGGCATGCCAGAATTGATAGCATTCTGAGGGGATTGTTAAAAAGCGTTGCTTATGGTTCAACACCTTCCTCAACTGAACTTATATAGTTTACTCAAATTCCCTTGCTTCTACTCGTTGTTTCTTCAGACGGTCGTTTTTTGGCACTTTTGGTGCAGTGAATTTAAAACTGAGAGGGCGGCCCCACGTACATTTAGGAACATTACTCGGTATGAAATTCCTCGTATCTATACTTCTTATGGGAAAAGCATTAGGTCATTTTACGTACCGGGGATTTTTAATGAACTAGCAGACAACTTATTTTTAACTAATTCTAACCATGGGCTCAAAAAAAATCTGAAAAAGTTATTTAATGATACCACCAAGTGATAGATCTACAGCTGACATTTAGTAAGTTATGGTGTGACCTGCTGTTTCCGCAAGGATTGGGTTGTACTGCCAGGTCATGCCACACAAGCCTCCCTTGGCTTAGGCAGACCTGTATATGTATTTGTTTATTCCTATGAATAAAAGTTTAATATTATTATTATTATTATTAAACCTTCTTCTTTATCATGTTTGTACATAAAAATAAGAATTTTTGCAGGTTTGAGCTTGCACCTTATTGTTTAACCAATCTACCAAATTCGCCTGCACACGAACGTATGCATGCATATTGGAGCCAAAGTTTTTGCCAAAATAGCCCTCCGCGTTTTTATTTTTATCGTAACAAAGAAAACATTTACTGGCTTACAAATATATTACGCGCCCCTCGGCTCGATACGCCGTACATGCTTATGGGTACTTTAGCCCTCGAAGATGAGCACGGACATAATTAAATTTAATGGGAACTTGTTCTTTTGCAATATTAGTTGCCATGTGTGTGTCTCCATATAACTATGGCCGGCGCGCTGCGTTACTGCTTTGTAGCTAATTCCAGTCGAACGTATGGACCAAAAGCGACCAGGTCACTAAGCCACCATCCTCTGATGAGACCTGCTCCGAATTAACGCGTTTCCTATATGCAAACATAGGGTGTGATTGTCGGATAAGGTACAACGTGCGGTCTATGGGCACCGTTCTATATCCTGGGGTTCATTGTTTTAGCCTAGCCAGACAGCTAATCACTGCGAGCAACGGAAGAATTTCAACGAACGACGAAACTCAGAAAACGATTCGACCTGAGGAATGCGATATGTGCAGACACATTAAGGAAGAGAAACGTCAAGCACTTTAAACCCGAGCACGTCGTCTGTTATGTTCTATTGCTAGCAGTGATCGACTGCCCGAGTATTTTGCAGGAAAGTGAGCTCACACTTTTTTTAGAGAAAGAGAAAGAGAGGTTTGTGTGTGTGTGTTTGTGTGCGTGCGGTGTGTGTGTGTGTGTGTGTGTGTGTGTGTGTGTGTGTGTGTAATCTCAGCAGATGAATGTATATTAAATAAAGCTGTCATTATCGTCAGGTTCTGCATACACCACATGGAAATCTTCCACTATTTTCACGTCAGTTCATAAGGATTTTGTTTCTATTACTTGATCATTCATTACAATTTTTCCACAAGCGACAAGACACAAAGTGGCATACAAAGAGCATTTTTGTGTATTTTGTTTTTTAACAACGCAGTTCAGGCAGTAGTATGTTCTGAGGAGGCTTTTTAGGGGCTGCCAAAGCAAAGTTCGTGGAGCTGAAGAGTTGGGTACAAACATGCAACACGTCTGTTGGACGACCAGTTATATTTTTATTGGTGCAATTCCTACGCATTCGTTACCGAACTATTTATTTAACTAGAAGACCACCACATTTTCGAGAGGACAGATAGATGTTTCTTTGAACCTCTTTGGGAAACGTACTCGATTTAACGTTGACCCCTCTTGCCACGTGACACTACAAACAATAAAACTTTCGTACAGCACAAACGAGAACAAGTGACGAAATGAACTCCATCAACGGGACATACCTGACGACGTGGAAATGCAAGGCACAACGATGGCAATGAGGCTGGACTAGTCTTCTTTGAATGCACATAAATGCACAGTCACGCACAAGGCGCACGATTTGTCCGAAGGAACACAGGTCAGACGAAAGTCACTTCGCACAACACGTCACAGGACATAAAACAGACAGGACCCGTTCAGCCACGTTGTAATTGACACAAAGAACACGACTTATTCGGCGACTGCAGTACCTCTGTCATCCGACGGTCGAGTGTCGGAGTCGACCGAACTGTCCTCGGGCGGAGTAGAGTTTTTCACTAGATTTACAGTGTGTTCTCTGCTGCGCGGAACTGGTCGCACTGCTTCGACGCTGTCGCTTCGAACGAAGGCAGCGGTTCGTTCGGCGTTCCGGGACGAGTCGGGGCTGTGCTTTTCTTCCCAATCTTTCACCCTGTCCTTGACGGGAATGAAGTCTTCGCGTTCGCCGATGAAGGACACTTCTGTAGAGCTGCCAGCTTGCGCTCGGTTCTTCAGTTTGTCCGCGAAAAATTGTCTCAATCTCAAGGAGTCGAGATAGAGCGCCTCGATTTTCGATTCTGCAGCTTGCTCAGGTTTTGTGTTAGCTTCTACAGTTACTGCGGATCCGGTTTTTGGAAGAACGCTCTTGGGAACAACAGGAGAGAAAGCATTAAGGTTGGAAATGACCTTACAAGGTAAACGCTCTTTGCTAGGAAGAGCTTCCTGTAGGGGTTGAATACTCGACTTCTGATTAATTTGCTCCGTGCTTTCAATATCCTGTAGCATCTCTCGAGCTTCCCCACTCGACGATTCAGCGATATCATGAAGCTCGGTTGGATCTAGCGGGCCCTTATCACTTTCTTCTGATATGATGGACAAGGCTCTACAAAGTTTCCTAGCCTCCTCTATGGCAGAGGGCTCCGGAGAAACAAGAGAGGAGTCGATGAGGCCACTATCATCTGTAAGATGGGCACTGTCCAGGCACCCGGTGTTGTCTTGCAACTCTGACTGAGGAAGCTCACAACAGATGGATTGGCAAGCAGGTGTCTGATCTTCAGCGGAAATACTGCAAGAAGTTGATTGTGCCGGTGTTGAATCGGCGTTCGTACCAACACCGGGACATTTGTCAAGTGTCGGCGCGTCCTCCCGATGCGGAACTTCGAACACACATGGCTCTTCAACCTTGATGCAGGGTTGAATTTTCACGGCTAGCTCGCACGTCGTCTCTGTTGAGCATTGTGGGCCCGAACCTAACGGGTCAGCCTTAGCATCATTTTGTCGTTCGAAAGTTTCTTCGTCGCTCATTGGTTGACCAAAGGAAGACACGACGATTTCTGGCGTTGCCAACTTTGAAGGACTTCTGGAAGCGTCCCACATTGACTTGCTTCCAAAGTCATTGCGGCTGTACGTCTCTGGAGACGATTCGGGGCTGCTGAACGGAGAAAAGTGGGGCCTGAAGTGTCCTATATCCGGCGTTGTGGCGGCTCGTTTTTGACAGCTGTCGCCATTATTTTGTCGGAATGCGTTCTTGGAGATCGATTGAAGAACTTGTTGGAGCTTCTCGGGATCGTCGCCCTCGATCACGATGTCCTGGCCGTTCACGTTGAGAATGCGCCTGAGCACCCGACGTCTTTTGACCCTTCCCTTAATTTGGCCCGGAAGTGTTGGCGCGCTGGCCACGCTAGGCTTGTCGTCCTTCTCCGAGCTTTGCGACTCAGTAGAATCTTGCCTCATGAGCATCGCTTCTTCCGCGTAGTCTGTCGAGTCGTCGACGTTCACTGTGAACGGACTCCCCGTCAGGTGCTGCCCGTGCCAAATGATGCTCAGTTGATGCTTTCCTTTGAGCACAGGAGTGTACTTGACGGCCACTTTTCCCGGCTGAATGTCGTACTCGATGAGGATCTTCTTATCCAGTTGATCTTCATCGGCGGAGTTGTCCCTGTCTTCAGTGGACTTGGTCACCTTCCTGCGAGGCGATTTGTTGGTGATGATTTCCTTACAGATGCTATTGTCGGGGCCTTTGATCTCGACGACAATGCAGAAGTTGCAGGTAGATCTCGTAAAAATGTTGAACGTTGCTTTGCGGCCTCGCACGGCAAGGATGAGCCCCATGCCTTTGGCGAAGCAGTTCTGCTTCGCGACAAGGCTGTTGGAGTCATCAGTGTCCTCCTTGATTGACGGCCGCTTTCCGAGTGCCCTCTGCAGCTGAGTCTTGGCGGAAATCTGTTTGAGGCGAGACACGATGGCGCGCACGGCCTTCTCGATGCACTGGCTACCCTCGGCGAGCTCCTCCGCCGTTATTTCCTGAAAACAAAGCAGAACATGTTAAAAGTTGGCTGGCTTTGCAGAACACATCTAATGTTATGGTACGTTATTATAGTCCCCCGTTTTTGCGGTTGACACGCACTGGCAGGGGCGAGACGAATGTCCACTTACGGGTCTTATCGGCGTGTGTTTCTCCAATAGGAAGAAAGCAAGCTCGGCATTGCTGAGGCAGTTGTCCGGGTTGAGAAGATCGTAGCGTGGACATGATCCGGGGTACATGGAGTCCAGCAGGGCACAGAGCAGAATGCCGTCCTTCCAGCCAGACGAGAAGTTGTCTGGGACCGGGTGGTTCTTGACTCTGGTGCGTACCCACTCGAGCAAAGTATTTTTCTCGTGGTGTCCCACCGAGATACCTGCGAGGGTAAACAGAGCACATGTTGGCAGGTGTCAAATGCGACAGCGGTAATGTTATCAGGAAGGTAGACTCAATCATATCCGAATATTATTGCCTACATAGTACACAGTCCACGGATGCAGTGTTCTATTTCTATCATTATTGCCAACTTATGGGACTATCTCTGGGAGACATGACGCCCTGCTTGGAATGTGCCTTATAATAAGAAAATACGTTTAAACAACTCGCCATAGGGGCTCAGTGGCTACCGCAAATCGCACACGCACGTCAGTGGGTTGAAGTTGTGGTTCATCGTCTTAAAATTTTAAGTACTCTTTATCGTACCAGAGCATTCACAGACTACCGCACGCTTTGTGAGGACGCTCCTTTTATAAAAAGTGGTTATATTCATGAATAATCTGATTGTTAATACGTACAGCTAAGAATGTAGCAGAAGAAGAGGTGCACTTTGTTCCACAGGGTGCTGGACCTCCATGCGTTTGTAGGGTGGAGCAGGAGGTGCCATATCCAAAGGCACCAGGACGTGAGTCGACTCAGCGACGACTGCCGGTAGTCCTCCATCACGCTCAAAATGTCCGCTGCGAAAGATGCGAAACGAGATTGTTTGACTAATGCACCGGAAAGCACACGGCAGACACCGCATCATTATATTCATGCTTCCTTGTCATGCTAAAACGTTCGTATGGTCATATATATTTGTCCCACCTCCATGTTGGGTTCAGGTTAACGCTGAAACTTCTTTCCGGTTAGAAAAATGTCGCTTTTGCCCATAGCTGACGTTTAAAACTTCAGTCCCTTGGCCAAACCGATGATGGGGGTGGAAGTGATGACCACGTTGAGAACAGAAGCACTGATATTAATATCAACACTTTTGGTGCTTTTTTATATATTTTTAAAACCTAAATGCGCCATATGAAGGGAGCAAGTAATCTTTTTACTTCTTGAGTTTGAGCTAGATAAACGCACGTAAGACATTTTTCTTTTATGCTCGTTTATTCGACTCCGTTGCACACGGAAAACGTTGTGTATGTTCAGTGTGCAGCTCTTGCGTTCATAATTAATGTGACTACGACTCAGAATGTTTACCCAGCAAGCACAGTTATTGGTTCAGCGTTTTGATTCCCATGTATTAAGTAACAGTAATAACGCTACTTTGGATTATTTCTATACCTTCCGAACCAATTTAATATTGCCAAAGTAGACATAATTTTAACGAAGTCGATAGATGCAGATATTTAGAAATGTAATGAGTGGAGATCAAATCGTAAGACATGACGTACTTTTTCGCGGGGAACGTGCTTTCAGTTAGCTAGCTATGTTTATAAAAAAATTAAAAAAATGCGGCACTCTGTCTTATTTGTTTGTTTTCTAGCACTGCATCTTAAAAACTAATTATAAATTGAAGTCAAGCGACAATACAATCGCGCTCCTTTGTCAACGCAATCTGAACGAGTTTGTCAACGATCACTTTCTTTTCTCTTTTTTTGAGCGCCGAAATGATTTTTTTTTAAGAAGCCGAAAACCAGAGCCACATGGTGTGATATTACTAACGATTTCGCAGTTGCGACGTCGCTTAAACATAAAAAAACGCGGTGGAAGTTACGGGTTCCCAATGTCGCAGATGCGAAATCGCAAGTACAATCGCACCATGTGAATCAGGCTGAACAGATGCAAGCGGGCGCAACGTAAACATATCACGAACCGTGAAACAATCGTATCAATACACAGATGTAAAAATCACACCTGCGTGCCGATTCAAAATTCGTATATATAAGGGCACAAGCGAGCCCTGTTGACTCTGCAGGTCGCATCAATCACTCCGCCGGTCGACGGCAGCGCGCTCTCGCCCAGCTGAAGCACGGAGCATGATATCACTACTGGGAAACTCCGTTCGCGGTTAAGGCCAAGGAGCTATCGCCTATTGTACCATTGACAACGCGAAGGGAAACCCTAAGAAGATAAAGAAAAAATGAAAAAAAAATACTGGCTTCTCGAGCGACGCGTGAGACACAAGACAGCTGACAGGTGCATCTCACGTATCGAGATGAGTGTTGCAACGCGCGGACAAACCACGCTCGTGGCGTTTGGCGATGACGGTACGACGTCCAAGTATAAACGTTTTTGATGACGTGCTACATACAGTACAAAGCTGTAAAGGTTACTCATTAAATGTAATTACGTTACAGTTACATCAGTTGAAATGTAACTTAGTTGCAGTTCCTAAAATTTTATTGTAACTCGAAAAGTAGAAAAAATGTAACTAATTACAATAACTAAAATGCTCGTAAGTAGTTACTTAGCAGCTTTGATACGGCATGAGAGGATCCACCTCAATCACTCGTACTCCATAGAAGACATCGCGGTTGGGTAACGTTCTCAACCATCGGGGAAGCCGAACAAGCTGCTTGCATCCGGTTCGTCTTTGTCCACGACCGTGGCAAAGGCTCTGAAGCGGGTGCAGGCGGTTTCACGCGTCCATGAAATACTTATTTCGCGTTTGCGCTAATAATCGAGCTACAACAGAAGATTGTAACATGTACTATCACCCTCAATATGACCCGAAACAGCCGATCCGGCTTTTTTCTGTGTCTGGGGTCCCCGCAAGCTCTCCATTTCTCAAGGAGTCTAAAATATGGCACCTCAACTTCGCATTCCTTTCCTAGTTCAAACCACATCTTTAAAAAAAAAAAAAATATATTGTTTGGTACGTTGAAGAAGCAAGAAGGACTGTCTCAGCTCATATTGAACGCGATAGTATATGCTGCCAAATCATCTTTGCAGACGCGTAATATTGGTCAAGTCTATATACGAAAGCGAGCATACGTACAATCGGGCATTGCGGAGTCGGTAGCGGCATGTCTGGAGTCGAGAGAGTCTCGAGGAGGAGTGAGGAATGCGTTAAAAAAAAAAAAAAAAGTCGTGCGACTGCGACGAAGAGCTCTGATAACGGATCTCCAGCGAGCTTGGAAAGCGGCAGACCATGTTTCGAGCAGGCGTAGAGTACATCTTACGCCTCTTGACGCCATACTTGATCGTTCAAAGAAATGTCTTGATAACACGACGAAGACGATGTGACGTATAGGGCTCACGTATATCTTTCACCCTCTAGCTGCTCTATTTATTTATTTTTCTTCTAGCTTTAAGTTTGTAAAACGCGGCTATGAACGTCTTCGTTTTTGGTACATGTCCGTGTCTTGAGTTCGCACTACTACTTGAGCGTGATATTCGAGGGTTTAGTTTCACGGGAGCATGTTTTCATGCGCAGTTTAAACCGGTTTCAACTCACTCGCGTATTCTTGCCAACGAAACACGCGACAAAATCTAAACTATGGAATTTGCGAGAAAGCACACACAGCGTGATAAGGGTCCGGATGTCGGATAAACGACACAAACGACGAAGAAGGGCAGCCAATCTAGGGAGGACAAAGTCTATTCCTGCGTTTTTTCGCTCTTTTTGAAGGCTCTCAAATTCTAGCGCCTCACGCTCCATCAGCACGTCCGCGTCCTTGTGGTTTCTTGCTTGCCGCGTAAAGAAACTTCTCGTCTATAGCACCTCCTAAACTAAAACACTCAAAACGAGCTATTTATTTTCACAATCGTAATGACGTCCCATAACACCACACATTGTATACCCCCACGTACACGCACCAATGCATAATAATCGATGCATGTGATAGAAGTCACATATATACTTCTGAAATGTCCCAGGTAAAATCTGTCAGAATACGGTACCTATAACATTTAAACTAGAATGACAAGCATGCGACAGCCTCCTATTTCAAGCTACACAACCACAAGCGACGTAGATGTCTCTTTCTATGTACCTATACGACGACGACTCTAAACGAACAGCTCATTATCGAAGCTTGTTGTTGATGAGACACACCGGGGCCGCGACTCATCGAGCAGTGCTGGTAATTTTTCGCAGCACGCACGCGATTCGAAGGTAGCCGTCCGAATCGTCGGAGCATTTCGACGGACCATTGTGTGCAAATCTGAACGTGCAAAGATTCGGAACGACTGAGCGTTGCCAAGACGCCCTTCGGGGCCGCGAGCGCAGTACACGTCGCCGAAACTGGCAGATCTCGCGTGCGCCGGTAGAGTTTTAGTAGATCGTTCCGATGCCTCTGATAACCATATTCGATACTCCACCGACGCCCTTGCGCATGAATCATGCCGTTATCGGATATCGGAACGATAGGCTCAAACTCTCTATTGGTACACACCGTAACGAGGGCTGCAATGTATCACACGAGTCACCGCTCTGTTGTTAATCCCTTAAAAAACGGGTGCGCCGATAGAGCTGCAGCAGTAAATATCTTCACTCTTTCGTTCGTTCCCGAATGCGGAAGCATATACAGTTTATAGAACTTTTTTTTTTACCCTCATTTTCAGCTACGTACTTGACAAATCGAATATGCGGGATGAAAAAAAAAAAATAAAAAACCCGAAAATGCGAGGCATTACAACTTGAAACAAGTAAAATCATATAGAAAAGGCAAAACAAGAATGATTGACAGTCGCGATTAAAACGCGAGCTTCTCCCGGTGGTATGGCGAGAGCAAAATAATATTTTCCCGCATACCGGAAATTCCGAGATTCAAGAAGGCGGCGCCAGCGTTGAGAAGCGATATGGGGACATGAAAGTCACACTCGGAGGGCGTGAGCGAAAATCACACCGTATATGGTGTGTCATATCACGAGAGACTGCATAGCGCGTCTTATCGGCCATGTTTGTGCTGTACGTGTAGAAGCATACATTCCATTCCAACGTTCTCCATCTCCCAAGTTTCGCGCAGCGCTATCAAAGTCTAAAGCGCAAGAGCGTCGCTCAGTGAAATACTTTGGTTTGCACGAAATGACCAAAGAGAATATGTTGCCCACTTCTTTGGTCGTTAAATAACTACGTTCCAAAGCAAAGCAAGGTTTGCACGAATTAGCGAGCAGGGAGATTATGTATTCGAAAGCCACAACCTTGCCCTAGTTTTTGCATTGGAGCGAAAGCTCATCGGGGAATATACGCAGTGTGGTTGAGATGTCAGGTCCATGTTGACGATCTCCACATGAACTACACATTCCCCCCCTCCTCCCCCCCCCTCCCCCCCATTATAGATCCGGTCTGCCTGCGCGTCCACTACTATCAGTATATGTAGATGGCGGGCATCTTTGGCAGTCTAATTTCGGTGGTTCTATTTCGGTGAGTAGCACGCAGAGGGTCTTACTCACCTTTCCTGTATTTCAACCCCGCCTCCCTCCCCTCGCGCGGTAGTTTGAAAGGCGAGTAAATGTGCACCCACCAAACGCAAGCAGACAGCAGCAATGAGAGGCCTGCCCACGAAACAAACTCAGCGATTTGAAACTATAGCTATAATAACGTTAAGGTTTTTTTTTTTTTTTTTTTTTTCATAAGTGCATTGAAAGTTTGTCTCGAAGAAACGGAGCTTTCGAGAGCCGGCGTAATGTTCCATACTCATCTCCCGAGTTCACTACAACACGCACAGCCCTCGAAGCCGAAAAGGCCAAAGCGTTGTCCAAGTTAGAAGAATGCATGTTGTAATATAGGGAAACAAAAAAGAAAGAAAAACTTACAATTGCAGTGGAACGAAAGGTTTGAAAACATACGGAGCCCAATGAACGTAGAAACGGTGTTTTAGGTCGTATTTTATCCTGTGCTTATTGCCATGCTTTAACACAAAATAAAAATCGCATTTATTTATTTTTTTTTTGCACTATCATTTTGAATCTTTTTGAAGTACGCTTTGAAGAAGTAGCGGAAATCGCGCTCCCCTCTTAATGGATGATCTTCTTCACAATAAAGATTCTTAAGGCTGGTTCACACATTTGCAACAGTTGCGTTCGCATGCAACCGAAACGACCGTAACGACCAAAACACCGCAACAACCGTGACTCATGAATTGCTTCGCGAAGCTACCCCTTACATCGCCTACCATGCTGTGTACGGCGAACACTTGTCCCGGTGACTTTGTCGTTACAGTCGTTTCGGTTGCATGCGAACGCAACTGTTGCAAATGTGTGAACCAGCCTTTAAGCTTCACTAAATAGCTAAAGCATCACATGCTGGGAGCGTATAGGCACTTCCCAGAAACAAAAACCTAATTTCTTCGTCTGGATGTCGCCTGCAAAGCAGTAAGGAGCTCTGCAAACGCTAGAGTTTCACGCCAGTGTCTTTACCAAACAGCTAATGTAGATGACTGTATAGTGAAGTTGTGATTCCTGTGCCATAAGGAAAATGAGTAGTATCTTCCTCTTCGAAACTCAACTTGACAAGCAATTAGATTTCAAGGTGCTCGGTTCGCTGCGATATCGTGCAATTTTTTTGTTGTGGCACAAGGAAAGAGGAAAACAACTGGGGTCAGGAACGGAAAAGTCATCGTGGCAAGCAAAAGAAAAAAACAAGAAAAAAAAAAGAAAAGCGCAAATATTCAAAGTGACGCCTACAATTTTATGCCATTCTGGACGTATGACACCCCTGGTTATGAGGTGTTGCGAAAGCTCTTGGAGGAACAACTAAGTCGTAAATTGAGGGGGTGCGCCCTCGACCCCGGGAATGCTGCGGCCTCAGTTTTTGCAATATGGTGGCGTGATAGATGGACAGCGAAAGGTGTGGAGGGACAAGATGGTCGGACCCAGTGACGTGCAGCAACGGTGAAATAGTTCCGCTGTCGATAGGAACTCGTCATGGAGCCGCTCGTGACACCGGCGCGCCATAAAACCGCCAAGTCGAAACAGGCCTTGCACAACGATTCCTACGACCGGAGGAAACCGAAAATCGCTGATCGGTCAGCTAATTAATGAGGAGGTAAAGCGCAAACGCCACTTCCTCTATGTTCGTCTTAAATTTGTCAAACTCAAGGCTGTGCTGTCTTTTGAAGGCTCTCTTCGAACCGCCATGGCATCGCGAGCTTTTGCAACTCGCTGCTTCCTAGAACGGGAGTGTGCGAGCGTTTACACGCCGTGTAAACGGGAGTGTGCGAGCGTTTACACGAGTTGCATCAAGGAGTCGGTGTTTTCGTCTTTACCCGCAGTCATTGTTCGCGAAGTCAAGGTCTTGCGGTGGGCTTTAGTGGAGGTCGCCGTGAGATGACACGCGCGCTTGTCATTCTTGATTTTACATACCAGGAACTTGTTATTAAGCTTTGTACAGGCGTAGGCTTTCTTCTCGGCACTTTTCTGCTAGACAAAACAGCTGTGAACACGCTCTTGTTTATCTATGTCGCTTTTCGGTTTGTTCAGCTTTGCTGCACGAAAATGCCGGCTTTGTGAGTACACAAAACGCAGCAAAGTCCTCGCTTATGCAATTGCTTTGTTTTTTTGGCATGATCTGATTTCGCCCTCATTAAACACCCACTCAATTCAGAATAATTTATTCTGGTCAAGTTGACGACAAGAGCAGCACAAAGTAGCGAAAATAAGTGAACATATTTATTGTGCTAACTACACTCGCTGTTCTTAATTGATGGGGCATGAGAATTATCAGGTGCTATCGCTGAAAACCGGTCCGTAAAAGAGAAATAAAACTATCTATATATATTTTTAGTTTTATCCTTTATTTTTATCAGACTTACTGCCGACTGTCAAGCAGCGAGTAACACTGTTTTTTTTTTCTCTCACCACCCTCAGTTTGTGTACACAAACGGAAATAAGGACCGATTGATTGATATATAATTATTTCGCCCAATTCTATCACACTACGTCTGCAGGAAATCAACAGGTTATGCATCCTCACTCGATTGACACTGACGATGTTCGTTGGTCAGTGGGTGGTGAGCGTAAAGGAACGACCCAACGCCGCAATGCGACAGGCGCCCCACAAGCGCTCGCACGTGTGCTCGAAACTAAAGTCCCTCGATGCTTCTTTCCACAAGTACCGACAACCAATACATATGACAAAGCACATTCCGCTGGAACAAAATGGCGTCATGCAACTCAGTCTTCTGCTGTGTGCCGCCATTCGCTTCCTAAAGCCTGCACCGTCATGCAGTCGGCGCTTCAAAGAATGTCGCTACTTGTTGGGAGCACTAATCTAGGAACTTTACTCGAAACGAGCAGTGTCGCCGTTCATTCAGGGGCTCCATATACTGAATGTTTGATGCAGTGATAGAGCGGATTTCTGGTGCGGATTTGTTTCTGGGGCTTTAGGTTAATCTTCCGTCCATCGCCCGATAAAGGGGAGTGTTTAAAGGAAAGAACCCCGTGGCACACCAAACTTCTTCGATGTCTAAGAAGACAAGACGTACTTGGCTAATCAACAAGAAATGTTCACTATTATGGAATTGGACGCATTACTTCGTTTTGCCTGCAACACTGCGACGTGTATCAACCACCAACCGATATTCGTAATATAAAACGAAAACTGAAATAACTGCAGTTCATCGGCGTCGGTCTCAATTGGTTCGTTTCGTTTGTCCGACGCAATTTACTCTCATTTATATTAACTTCAACTAAACTAAACGAATGAAGACCGAGAGCAATAAAAGCAAGAGGAAGCTTCCGCAGAAGCATGCACAACGCTGCATAAACGAGACAGCGGCGGGACGTGCAGCTGCCTCGCGTGAGATTTGAGCTGACGGCAGATAAAGCAGCAACGTATACCATGCGTAAACATATGCGCGCGACAAAACTTTGAATAATCGATATTCGTATCGAGCTGATGTTTGTCTATGGTTGTGGGAGTTAAGATGAGACTTAGTTTACAGGTCGGGTTATACACCAGTCGATGTTTTGGGGAAGGAACTACCCGTTGTTCAAATTTCACACTCGAAACCTCGGCACCACGCACGTGATCAGCGGGTGACCGAATTCAAATGAGCAGTTTCCTCATTTGATGTCGAGCCCTTAAGCAGGGTGGTCACATGCGGTGTTAATAGAGCATACAAAGTCAAATTGCCCTTGCGGAGGACTGAGGATTCATTTCGACCACCTGGGCATCTTTTGACGTGCAAACCGACAGTTACACGGCGCCTTCTCCGCAATATGCCTCCGTCATATTGCGGGCACCTTGGCCGGGATTTGAACCCGCCACCTGGGCATCTGTATTAATACAGCCTACAAAGGACAGTGTGTCGACACTGTCTGACATTGGTCGTCGAAAAACTGTCTGCACACATGTTGGAAGTAGGTATGAAGTAAACATCCTTCGAACAAGCTTGACGCGTGTCCGCAGACAATTTTGTGATCATGTCTGCAGACCGTGACTTTTGTACGATGTACGCGTGTGTGGCTCTAAACTTCACCGAATATAGCACCATCTATTTTCTTCTTCTTCTTCTAAGGATATTCTAAAGCATTTCTGGTCTTCTTCTCGAGTGTTATGCCAACACCTGGATGGGAGCGATGGGGGGTGCAGGCCCCCCTGCATCACGAGACATCCAGAACGCGTTGTAGAACCGCAGTTTACCTCGCTGTCTTCGGGTCCTCCTGGCACCGATGATCATACCTCCGGGATCTTGGAGCCGTCGCCTACGAGCGTAGTAGTCCCTGGAGTTGTGTCTGATCACAATGCCGTTCACCTTAGGCGTCACTGGGGCCACATCGAAGCTCGAATGCCGGCAAACCACGCACGGAATGGACACGTTGCTGATCTTGCGAATCCGGTTGCTTCCCCACTGCATTTCGGCGGTCGGCAGGTTCCGCACAGCGACTTGAACTTTTTCACATCGGCACCGAACCACAGAACAGCTGGTCGTCACCGCCTGAACGCGATTCGGTTGAAACGGGTCACAGACCTATGACGCGTCCACCGCGGAGATTGCAAGTTGTTGGGCCACTCTCCTCGTGTAGATGGCGAAGCGAAGGCCTTGCCCCTGGTGCCGAAAAATTTGGATAAAGCTCGCAGAATGTGGGGTTGACTGGAGGGTGTCTTCTTCCTACGAGCTGTTGATGGCGGCTATACGTGTCCTTATCGGATACTGCGCGATAAACGAATGATTCTTGAGCAAGGCCCGAGCGATGGGTTCGTTCGGCAAAACTCTCTGACGGCACAAAGACCGTCCAGAGAGACAATTGTCGATTGTTTCTGCCCGGTCCATTTAGTCCGAGATAGTTGTCGGCAGATAAGTGGTGACGCCGATTGTGTTCCCGGCATAGCGCGTGTTTATCGACAGATAGAGCGTTCCAAAATCCATTCAGCAAATGTCTCGGTGCACATCGGAATTTGCGTGTGACCAGTGTTGACGAACAACAATTTCAGGGTCCTCTCTTCGTCGTTTCGGTTTCGCTATAGATATCGTCTTGGGGCATATCCCCTACAGCTTCGATTTGCTTCGTGCCTGGTGTCGACCGTCTGCGTCTTTCTGCGTAGCGATCAGTGGGCTCGCCGTGTTATCCTTATCAGAGTGCACTGAAGCTGTGTCACTATCAGAGGGGCAGCGCCGTTGATTACTTCCTGTAGTGCCGACTGTGACGTGTACGACTACATGCCAAAGTGAAATTAGTTGTTTCGACAAATTCGAGGGGTTACAAGGTTGGAAAAATAATGCTCGTTAAACACGCAGAAAAGAGATTTTGCGTTGTAAGTGCACACTATATTGATATGGCCTCCTAATTTAACATAGCCCCCGCCCAGGCACACACACAGTATTTGTCTTGTGTGCATGTTAAGACAGCGGGAAGTCAGCCCCGGTGGGGGTCTGGTGTCTCAACTGTAGATGAGAAATTTAGCCAGTGCATTACCACTGCTGATATCCTTTAATATGCATCGCGGAGTATAGTGATACACTATCCCACGCCAGTACGATGCTCACCCAGAAGCACAAACACACAGAAGTGCTAAGACCCCAAAACCTTAAATAGCATTAAAAGCTTGATTCTATAAAAAGAATTGATCCAATATATTTTCTGTCCCACTCAGAGCCAGCGTGTTTTGTAACCAGGCAAAACAAAATAGCGAAGCTCTTTCATTTTTTTCCCTCTTACTGTGGTATTAGAATAAGAGATGTTGTGGAGATGGAACGGCGGCACTAGTGAAACCCTTTCCGCCCTACGCCTCGTGGGCCGTTTGTGGCCTCAAGATAGCGAGGAAAGCTAAAATATCGCAGCCTATCGGTCGAGTGCCTCACTCAGTAAGCTTTGGCATTTAGCGCATAAACAGAGAGCGGAAAAACGTTGTTGCTGGTCGGTCCCGCAACGGCCATTGTGACGAAGTGCTGATAGCGAGCACAAGTTGGTCTCTGGAGGAAGGCCAAAACAACAATTGCAAACATTAAAAAAAATAATAATAAAATATATATATCGCTTTGCCCGACTACGATGCGTGCGCAGCTTTGACCGGTGACGTCTTTAGTGATGATGGAAGCTCTTCATAATCCCCAAAACACAAGTTCCCGTCTCCCTCTTTCGATCTTATTATTATTATTATTATTTTCTTTTCTTTTTGCGTCTGAGCTAACACAGAATACGCTTGGGTTTATGTTTTGAGGTACTCCCTGGTTCGCCTTTTAGTCGACTTCGTTCTTATGAGGTTAATCAGTTTGTCTTGTTTGACGTAGCGTAGATGTACAGTGCTCTCCAAACTTATCCGGAACACGCGAACGGTGTCTTATCTCATGCGAGAGCGTTATCCTGGCGGCAGCCAAAGAACTGCTCCATGAAGAAGCGTTCAATGGAACAGTCATGGCAGGGGAGATCGCTCGCTCAAGGCCTAAAATTGCTGCTGAACCGGGGACAGCTAGCACAGCAACGTTTTCTGCAAGGAGATCTACAGGTTTTGCCTGACTCGGTAGAAACATCAAATGCTTACTGATTGAATCATCCAGTCACCGACTGTTTCCACAGTCCCCTATTCATCTTCGTGCGAAAAGCTGCCGATAAATATAAGCATATAGGCCGGCCGGCAATTTTGCTGCGGTACCCACTGTCTAGCGAGCGGCCTCCCCTGGTTGGTACTGAGCGCCCATGCAGCATCTCTTCGGTCGCCGCCTGCATAGCGCTGCCATGAGATCAGACACCGCTCGCGTGGTCCGGATAAGTTTCGAGAGCACTGTACATTTTAAGCAGATGATTAAGAACATATTTGCAAACGATGGAAGCTCGTTACGATGTTTCATATGTGGCTCTACATGTTCACGATTGTCACGTTTATTGAAACTACTTCTAACAAACTAACTTCACCATCCAATAAGACAAAAGAAAAAAAAAACAGATATAATCATCAGCACAAGTTGCGTGCTAAGCAAACGTATACCGTCTGCCTTAAACAACAGTTTTGACGGTGAAACATGAATCTGGCGAATGCTTGCTGTCCGCACGCGCTGAACCGCAGAAAAGTGCAGGGCAGTGTACTTCCGGTATGTGCATTGAGATACGACCGGAAGTACACCGCCCTACACTTTTCTGCACCGGTGCAGGAGGTGCACGCAAATCGAACGAAGATACTATATGGCCACCAGTGAACACTCTTGACCCGAGAAAGCCAAAATATTTGGAACGTCTACGCGCGCGCGTCTTTTTTTCGAGAATGGCGGACGGACACTCTTGAGTGCACAGATTTTCCGTTCCAAAGCCGTCGCCTTGAGGAACTAGCTCAAGATCATCGCGACGTTTCGCGTGAAAACCGCGATAACATTCAAGAGTAGTGCTCCGCTCTCCCGCGACTTCCTGCATTATGCATAAACAGACTCCGGGGCCGGTGTTTCAATCAACATAAAGAAAGCAAACGTACCACTAAAAACAATTTCCGCCAATCTTTTTTTTTTTTTTTTTTTTTTTTTTTAAGGCAAGGTTGAGTGAAACACGGGTCTTGGTGCGTTATTCTGTTCGCACGTTAGCCTTGGCAATGCGTTTGTTGGAACTGCCGCGAGTTTCAGCTTGTTTTTGTTTCCAGCAGATAGACACCGCGGTCCTCGGCGGGCGAGGTCATGCAAACAAATACGCTGGGGCTTCCAGCTCATCGCCAGCCGCACTACGACGCCTCGAGATTGGGCCTTGACCTCGGAAAACGCGCCGCTAAAAAAAATCACCGACGCGAGCCGTAATCGTCGTTTTAGAAAACTGGGTCGCCAACGCCGATAGCTCGTGGATTATATTCCTCCCGCTGAGGCTGGGCGCGTGCGGCTCCCGATTCCCCCAGTTTACTATACGAAACGCAGACCTAGGTTATTAAAATAAATCCCAACTGAAGGATACATATAGTAGTTTAAATATCGGCACAGACGAGCTCGGCGTTTTTTTTTTTTCTTTTTCTTTTTTCTTTTAAGTGTATTACACTTTGAAAAATTGCGAACAAGCGAGCTCCTGTGTGTTGAGTACACTTCGTTTTTATTCCTATGCTGATAAGAAAAAGAAAAAAAAAAGCTATTATGGAGTGCATTTTTTGACTGGGCATCTGCAACTTTAATGCGCGGCTTAATGAATTTAGAGTAGACCAAACTTCCTTCTGAGCTGAAGGAGAACAATGAGGGGTTCACTTAAATTCCCCGCGTCTCGCATGCTTCTGTCGTGTTTACGAAATTCCGCACGAATTTCTTTTGTTCGGCGTGGAGGGCTCTGATTCTGACAAACACAGCTGAGTATAACAGAGCTGCCCCGGGCGTGCGGAAGAGAGTAGGTGCACTATGATGCACGTAAGTCAAGCGTTCGGCGGTCTGTTGCCGTTCGCAGGTGCAACGGCACTCGCTTTTTTTCGTCAGTGTTGAGGTTTTCTCCGTACACGTGACGTGAGACGTGACCAACACAAGTGCAACTGAAGCGTCGACTTAAGGGGAAGTGAAATGACATGAACGCCATCCATAGTAAACCCGAGACAAAGGAATAATTAAAAAAAAACAGAATTGTTGGTAGGTTTGTTTATTTAAAAAAAAAAATCCTTTTGTCTCGGGTTTAATATGAATGTCATTCCCCAGCTCGCCTGCATTTCCCCCTATCTTTACATGAAAGCAATTGAAAAAAAAAAAAAAAAAAAAACTAAGCACATTGGAAATTGGTGTACTAGAGAAATTCGTTTACAAAATGCAGGATCAGCGGGACCTGATTGCTTCAGTTCACGAAGCGTAGAATATTTCGCTACACGTCACTAAGAAGCGGGTCGTTTGATGTAGACACTGGCACCGTTTTGTTTGCGTCGCTTGCGGTGTAATATGAATATCGGAGGAATTTTAAATTAGATTATCTAGCTGCCATCTTTTCTGTCGACTCAGGAAAAACAAAAAGGAAGCGATATTCTAAAATAAACTTTAAATTTCGAGTTAGTCAACAAGAAGGTCTGGAGGAATTTTCTAGGCTCTCAACTCTGCACCCAGAGGATTTCGCGCCAAGCGATGCCAAAGCAAGTGTGCAAGCCTTCAGACGATAAGAAACAAGACACGCAATTATCAGTCGCGAGAAGATTGATAAGAATGTCCGCAGATAACGCATTAGAAAATGGCTGTAAACGACCGTGGTCGCTCAACCAGATATAACTACCACTAGTATACACTTACATGGTCAAAAGCTAGAAAACGACCCAATGGACTTGCAAGCACGCACCGATACTCTCGGCGAAATAATAATAATATTAATAATGATGATAATAATAATAATAATAATAATAATAATAATAATAATAATAAGAACCATTTTCCTTTCCTTTGTTTCACAAACATAAGGGGAGACGAGGCGAAAAACGGCATATTCGAAGATTGACGAGGCCCTGCTCGTGTGAAGCTCTCAGAATTAATTTTGTTGGCAGGATAGGTTGACTCTTAACATTTACACCGTAGTTCATCTGTCGGGGTGCTGATGACACGAACACACAGCTGATAGAGTGGCTTTACAAAATTACTTTTGATCGTTCGGTCGTCATTCAGCCGCAGTCACGGTGCTCGTACGTAGTATATAATACAAAAGACACGGAGTTCTCCGCAGACATTATGACCAAATTGTCTGCGGACACGCCCCAGCAGACAATGTTTGTACGTCAAAGGACAGTCAGGTTAAGAAGGAAACACGCCTCTGACGGTGGTCTGCGGGCTGCCTCCTTGCGTGATTATCGGTGTGACCGAGGCTTTGGACAGCAATGCTCGTACTTCGTCTCACCTTAGCATGGACTATTCTTAGCCGCGCGTGCCAAAAGCCCGAGCTAGTTGCTTTGGATGAAGCCTCGGCGACTGCACGAGCGCTCGTGCAGCGAGTGCTCCAGTGAAGGCAGTCGAAGCTAAACGCTCGCGCTTGCACAGCCTTCGCAGTTAGTCCGTGCTAAGGTGAGATGAAGTTGGGAGGCACTCACTTGATCGAATGACGTTTGAGTGAACGCCCACGTTTCACCGAATGACACTTTAGCGAATAGTCGGACGCCGCGAAGCGGCGTTTTCGGGTGGGCCAAATTAGAGTTCCTGTATAGGCTCCCTACGGGAGCCAGAGTTGCGCGTTCACGCATGGCATGTGGATCCAGCTCCTCACGTGACTGAATTCGGCGAATAGCAGCGCCGCGCGTTCGAGGCGCGCGGCGGGCTCAAAAGCCTGGGAACGTACGCCGGGGCGCGTGCAACGTCTACTTTGCTGCACGACACTTGATACGGCTCCTCACGTGATCGGATCTCGGCGAATAGCGGCGAGGGCGGCACGCGGCATGTGGAATCAAACGCGCAACTCTGGCTCCCGTAGGGAGCCTATACATGAACTCTAGGCCAAATGGGTTCACATTTTTGTAATGAGCCGACGCAGACTGTCGCCGCGAAGCGGCGTAAGCGCAGCGCGGCGGATGGGTTAACGCGGGCCCCCGTTATTCGCTAAAACGTCAATTCGCTCAAATGTCGCTGTTCGCTAAAATGTCATTCGCTCATGTGATATGGACCCAGATGAAGTTATAGTTGCGTAGAAGATCGGAAGAGCAACTCACGGCTGAGACGCGGCTGGCGCCCTGCGTTGGCGTGGAAAGGGAACATCCTGACGCGGGCTCGGGTGCACGTCGATCCTGGCATGGGGACTCACTGGGCTACGGCTTTCGCCGTCATTCGAAGCAACGACGCGGACTGCACCACCAACACTCGCGCTTCTCGATGGTCTCTCGCGCTTCTGAGCAGCCTTCGGCCTTGGCTCGCGATCTAAACTGGCGGCGTGACGCCTTCCTGGGACTCTGTTGCTGCCGTGCCGCTCGCCGTCGTGAGCGAGGGTGCATCCCCGCCTCGCCGCGTGTACACGGGCCACAGCCGCCGGCGCCGGCGGGTTTTCCCGCGGGTGCCCCCTCACATCGCCAAAGGAAAAAGAAAGCGAAAAAAACAAAAAACACCGCCAGGCTTCGGGGAATGACCCGCTCGCTCTTCGGCTGCCACGCTTTCCCCGCTTGGCATGCGCCTCAGTAGCGGGAGAGATGCTGCTGGCGATTCCGCTGCTGGGAGGACTGCTGCTGCTGCTGTTTTACTGATGTCACAAAACATGGGAAGCAGCCACGATAAGTGGCTGCTTCCCTCTAAACTGGCAGTGCGCTGGGAGAGCTCCGCGTTCCAATGAAGCGCTTTCCTCTCATCGCGTGACCCCGTTCTCTGCGCGTGGCTATGGGCGAGAGCAGGAGCACGTGGCGAAAAATAGGCGTTAAACTGGTCCAGTGCGTGCGTAGCTTCCACCGCACTGTCAGCGAACGTGAGCCAGTGACAAAAGCGCCCAGTGCGCATACACTATTGGCCCTCCCCTCCCCCCCCCCCCCCCCCCCCCCCCCCCCATTATAGTGGCTGTTCACCGTGGGTAGGTGGCCATGTTGGCGGGGGTCTTCTGGGATGCGCCTGAAAGCGAGATCCTCTCCTGCCGTATCTGTGTCAGACGCCACTGTAAATTGTTTTTTTTTGGCTCGCCGGAACATTAGTCGTGTGCGAGGCATTCAGGGGTGGGGGCGGTGCCGATGCTGCCTGTGCTAGCCTGTGCGGCTGCTTGCAGGGAAGGGAGGGGGACGGGTCCGTGGAATATTCCTGGGTAACTTTCCCAAATCAACGCTGCGCCCGGCCGTCGCGCTTCCGCTGTGTCTGCGAAGAAAGCTGACGAGATATTTGCGTAGTCAGCGGACGCCTTATCCTCCTAATTGGTATTGAGATAGCTCGTTTCTTCCCGACTTTCCTTCCGGGTATGACCGTTGTAAGTACAGTTGCCCATTAACGTTTCTTTTTTAACGCTTCACTCGATTGTTTGGCATTCGGACACTGCGTGTCATCTGCTTGCGTCTGCGCGGGAGTTTCTCGGCGTGTGTATGTGTTCGCCACCGAACGTCCGCCTCCCCGACACGCCAAGGGGATTGTGACTGACAAACAGTACAGCTTCTCGTTCCTATCCGGGTCTTTGCACTGTAAAATGTTTTTAACAAAATTGTTAAAAAAAAAAAAAAAACACGGTGGAGCGCTGAGGTTACCGAGCGTCTATTCCTGCCCAACTTGTTCACGTGCTGCAATGTGTGCTGCGGGCAGTTGTGAACAGCGTTTATTGGTAAGCACGGGTTAATATGGGCAGCGCTGAGACTTCGGGTGCGGAACAGCAACTATAATCGTAAGTCGGCTGGTGACATCAATGATAAGTGAGCTGGCGAATGTTGACAAACAGTATCGGGGTGCTACCCTCGCTTCCGACGATTCAGCGTCAAGCTCGTCTATGCTGGAAGGCGTTGGAAAAGGCCAGGCTAACTGAACGAAATCGCCATGTGGAACTTTGGTCGGTGCCGAAGGAACGCGAGCTGGCTTTTTATTATTGTCCAAGAAGGAGAACTCTGTTTCCTATGTCATTCGTATACGTCGGATTTTGTAATGACCTTGCAAAACAGACCGCTCTGCGTTAGTAAAACCTGAAAGAGAATCGAACAAACGAAAAGACCTCTAATCAATGAAAGAGCTAAAGAATACTGTACACGTAAATGAATAGTATCTTGCATCAAACAACTGCCGTAACAAAAGCGCTAACAGAACCATCACACGTAAATGAATAGAATATTGCATCCTACAACTTCCTGCGGGGGTAGCTGACGCAAACCTGGTTACTACTTGCAAACGTTTGTTTGAACAATAAGTGTGTGTTAGGTATTAGAAACATTTATATTAAGGCAACTATGAGCTTAAAAGGACCATGAAAGGATATTAGGTTTAAAGTTCACCAACTACGTATCTCGTAGCGGGGCGCTGTTCGATTGGCACACGAGGGCAAGGAGCCAGAACAGTTATTTTCGTTGCGAAAGTTTTGCTATAAGTGCCGACTATTTCTTTCCTGGGCCGGCTTGCTATACTTCGTTTCAGCTTCGGTCCGAGCGCGGCCGATGTTATGAGCCGAAGGGCCAATCAAACAGTGCAAAAAGCGCAACGTCATGGCGTGCTCTCTGCGCTTGATGGGACTATCCGGCGGGGGAGCAGTGCACAGAGAGACGGTGAACACCGGCTGGTCCTATCAACTGCAGAGAGCACGCCATGACGTTGTGCCTCTTTCGCTGTTTGATTGGCCCTTCGGCTCATTACATCGGCCGCGCTCGGACCGAAGCTGAAACGAAGTATAGAACAGCGTCTCAGCCACTGATCTCAATGACAATTGCTGATCGCGTTTGACCAGCTCTGCCTATGGGCCGGAATGCGGCCACGGTCGGCCATCTTTAGGTAGAGTTATATCATCTCTAGCCATCATAGTAATATGGCGGACAGCGCAATGGCGGCAGGCTGCCATAAAATAGCCGTGGATCTAGTACACTGTACCGTGGGTGATATTTCGTGCTTGATTGAAGTTGTTCGACGAAGCAGATTCTTGAAACCCGGCGTGAACGGTAGCCTCGTCTTTGAGGACCCGGCGAAGGTTCTACGAAAGCGCAGCACCGGGGGAAAGCAGCGCAGCTCGCATCGAAAGCAGACTACGTACCGGCGTCTGCTTTCGATGCTTCTTTCGATGCGACTTTCGATGCGTGCTGTGCTGCTTTTCCCCGGTGCTGCGCAATTTCGTGAAACTTTAACCGGGTACTCAAAGACCGGGCTACTGTTCACGCCGGGTTTTAAAAACATGTTTCGCCAAACAATTTCAATCAATCACGGAATATCACCCACGCTATTTTGATGGCAGCCTGCCACCACAACTGCCAAAACGCCGTCTGCCATGGATGGATGATGGTGGCTGCCAAGTGGCTTCAGCAGCTGTATCTTGGCTAGAGGTGATATAACTCTACCTAAAGATGGCCAACAGTGACCGCATTCGCGGTGGTCTCAGCTGAGACTGGGTGAAAGAAAGCACTGCAAAGGCTGGGGCGCGCGAGCGTCTTGAGACGCAGCTTGAGTCCCGCTCAGCTCGTGCGCTGGCTTTGGCAGTGCTTTCTTTCACCCAGTCTCAGCTGAGACGCTGGTTCTAGCAAGCCGGCCCTGGTCTCCTTCGAAAATTGATTCCGTCTTTTCACCGCGGTGCGTCCGCGGTGTTCAACCACGTCCGCCGAAACTGCTTCACAAGGACCGCGCTCGGTAACAATCATTCCGTCGAGGAATCCTTTATTTTATTGGATCGTTCCACGGCGATTCGAAAGATTCGCGACAAAACGAACTAAAAGACGTCTCAATGCAGATTGTTGGGCTAGTTGGTACTGGGAATTTGACGTCATGATGGCGCTTAAGACGAGGACAAAAGGGAGACTAGAAAACACGGAGCGCTACTTCAACTGTTTATTTTTGAAGAAAAGGGGGGGACATATATACACTCAACCCGCTTCACTTCAGCCAATCCCAGGCCTCACCGTCGCACGCAAAAACGCTATCTCTTTGTCTAACAGGTCAATGGATGCAACGCTGACACATTGTGCTCCAGACTGTTTTATCAAGTCTGCTTCTATAAACAGTTGAAGTAGCGCTCCGTGTTGTCTAGTCTCCCTTTTGTCCTCGTCTTAAGCGCCATCATGACGTCAAAAAAGACGTCGGCGATTGTGTCCAAAAAACACGCGGGAACAAATTAACCCTGAAAAAATAAAATCTCGCGGTGGTCGCAATTGCCGAGACGATCATCTCTTATTGTAACAGACCCTTTTCAAAATTCCATCAAACCATATTGGGAGGCGCAATTTCGTAATATCTAGGATGTGGCGCAAGCTACCGCCCGTTATAAAAGGTACAGCCAATAGCATCCATCCATCCATCCATGGGCACAAAGCCTACAGTTGGATCCAAGTCCTCGCCGAACGCTGACAGATGCCTTGTGTCCAATACATCTCCAGAGCATAAGTAATCAAACATAAATGGGCGCAGAAGCCATATACTTGCTGGCAACCACTTTTGAAAAGGGCCTATTGTATAAGCTATTGTGACTTCTAGGCGCCTGCGTTTAGCCCAATGCATTTTTCATTATGTACAGACTTCACAATTTTAGCTCACACATCATACGTCCTCTTCATTCCCAGGGTAATTGATATAGCCGGTCCCGAAATACGGGAATAAATTATTAATTTCATCGAATAAACATTGAAAATTAATTGAGCTGACAAGACGGTGCCATTTGCATCGCATATACTTGGCACGGCGAAGGCACTCTGACTTCCCGGAGATTGCGTGCGTGGAGACATTTTCGCGCTCGCTGGAATTTCAGCGCGACGTGTATTCCCGTATATACTCTTTGCGAAATTGTCGGGTATTTCCTCGCGCCTCTTGTCGATCTAAATATCGTCCGGAGAATCGGGCATGACCGTAAGAGCAAGCGTATATGTCTACGTAACGCTTCCTGTTTTCGTCGCTTGTGTGTGACGGTGAGTATGTGTTTGAGGAGCAGCACACAGTGGCGTTTACAGTTGCGAGTGGGCCATGTCTCCGCCCGTGCGATTGCGAGCCTGTCAAAGCTATGCGTTCGCGCGCATGCCGGACGTGCTTGCACGTATCAGGCAAGCAGAATAATAATAATAATAATAATAATAATAATAATAATAATAATAATAATGATAATAATAATAATAATAATAATCATAATCATAATCATAATGATAATGATAATAATAAAAGCAACAACTTATATATGTGCGCGAACAAGTGAAGATTTTCTCGACACCGTGGATATATTTGTTTCTCCTTTCGTCGACCTCCATCTGAGGTTTTATAATGTCGACATTTCTTAATCCGCGAAAGAGACTGTAATGTATATTGTCACACAAACGTAGGGCTTCTAAGGCAAAGCATCGAAGACGACTGAATAATCACTTCTTTTTTTTTCCTGAATGTTGCCAGTCATTTGTTAGTCGCCCTGCATACTTATATCATGCGTCTTTTGTTGACTAGATAGGCATTCAATGGCACAGAATCTGGACTGTCTAGCAAAGGTATTTTTTTTTTAAATAGGCTCAATCTTCTTTTGATAAAAGGTATCACGTTTTTTATCTGAACGTGCATGCCCTCCTTTCGTAAAAAAGTTGTCTCTGCACCGAAGTTTTATCTACCACGACCTACTTCGAGTGCTCACCGAGGAAATAATATCGAGCGTCGATTATATCAACATATGCAGAATAAGAAGAGCTCTTGACGTCAAACAAGTGAGCCATTTTTGCAATGCTATAGTCGGTTACAAGTCAAGAAGGTAGGAGAAGCTCCTCCCACGAGCGTGATGCGCCCGTTTCAAATCCCTCCGCAGTCGAAAGAAGAGTTCACTGGAAACGCTCCTTGTTTCGCTTCAATGGATAGATAATGGCCACAGAGTGGTGCCAACTTGTCTTCGACCCCCACTTTTTAAAGGCCGACGTACACTTCGCGCGTTCCCCCTTTGCCCGTCACCTCCTTTCGCATATCCTCTCCCCTCTTTACCTTGCCCCAACTTGCCTTCCCCTCGCAGTTTAGGAGAGGGGAGCGGTAAGAGGATTGTCTTCCCTGCAGAAAACCGGGGTTGTACGTCGGTCTTTAAGAAAGCGACCTTTGTATTCATTGGAGGGGGAACCGAGCCCCTGAAAGCAGCCTTTGTATCCAATCGGAGGGGGAAGCTAATCCCCGAAAGTCGTATTTGTTTCCATCGGAGAGGGAAAACTCTAATCTCCCTCTCGTAGCTTCCACAATGCTAAGTCAAAGTCGAAAGATAAAGCAAATATGTACAGAAAGGCAAGACCCTCCTCGCGCGTTGGCCGCGATGTCACGGAAACGATGGGACGCTATTGGATGCGGAGGTGGCGGAGGGATATATGATTCCCTTTGAGTGGCATTTGCTGCTTTTCCTGTAACTTACTGTAGTTGTTGCTTCACACGAAGCGCGTCAGTGTCGTATAGGGACACCTCTTGCCAGTCTTCGACGACCGGCTGCGTTTGTCATTATTTGCACTCTGCCGATAAAGCCACTATAAAAACAGGGCGAGGTGGGTCTTCGTTTTGTTTTCGTGGCGTTGACTGCTCCCACCAAACTCGTTGAAGCAAGGATGCTTGGATGTTGAAATTCAGTGAAGAGGCTTCTATCGAATGTCGAACTGGAGCCTACAAAGAGCTTCGCGTTCAGAATCCACACCGGTGAGTACGTACAGAGGGTCAGTTCTGCTCAGAATCCCACCGCACAGTGCGTACAGAATCAAGTATTCAGTAAAAGTTAAAAAAAGGTTTTGTTAGTAATTGAATGTGTAGGGTCGTTTCGTCCTTTAGACTCAAGCAGTGTGCTTTTAACTAAACCACATTGAAACGGAAATCTCACTAAAGCACAGTTTTCTAAGTACGACCCGAGTGTGACGCTAATATTGGATGGTCACTGCCTTATTGAGACAGTCGCAGTCAACTTTCCGAGGGAGAGGGCCGGCCAGGATGGTGACGACCGATGATGATGTTCGCCCGATGGAAGTCCCCCGGGAAGTCAAATAAAAAGAATACTAAAAGTTGTTCGATCCCGCTGGACACATCACGACGTTGGTTGGTTTACGATGGCCAGTGTGGCCACGTTTATTTCAAAACAAAACGACAACGAGTCAACAGTAATTTACAATTCAAAACTCCCAAAATTAAAACCCATACTTTAGTCCCCAGTCTCAAGAGCCGAATCTCCCCGATCTTAAAAGCTGAATCCCCCGAGAATCCTCTCGGCACCCCTTTTTTAGACTCGTAGGGGCCTCCTTTCCCTTTAGAGACGGACCAATCACTTCAAATTTGCCCATTGTCACGTAGTACACTCTTACCCAATGATCAGCGAGCTGTCAACGTGATCTCCCTCCGACACCTCAACGGTCAAAACCAAATTCCTTGTAGAGTCACTACATGCTTTCCTCTCCGCCTGGCTGGCGCCTCCCAGTTAAGGTATTGCGTCGATTAAAAGCGAAGTTTCTACACTAAACGGCGAAATACACCGGACAGAAGCACACCCGCTTAAAAGACACAAGTGAGGACAGAAGTACCTCTGCCCCGGGTGTTCAGGCGCCCCAAACTGAAACCCAATCCGTTTGTTAACGACGGGGGTCCGACTCGCCTCCACCGACTCCGAGCCCCGCGGCTGCTCGAAGCCCCCCGCCCGTGGGGGCGGAAGACGACTCCCCGTTCCTGCTCTCCCGCGAGCGTACCCCCTGCCGCGGGTCTGCGAGTAAACGCCCCAAAATGCCGACACAAACCTAGGCGGATCTAAGAAACAATGCCGACGCAACTATAGAAGGATAAGCTTTTCTAAAACAAATCTTACTTATTACAAATAAAATCCTTCGTTACTTAACAGTCATAAAGTCGTTTCAGCGTAAATAATTATATAACGCAACACGCAGCAGAGATTGATCGTGTTTATGCTTTAATCTAAAAAGGGACATCGGCCACAACACCCATGTCAACTTCTTTAAAATCCATCTTTGCACTTGCCCCTAAATGTCTTACATACGAATGTCAACACCTTGAAACCCCGATGCTAAAGGACAAAAAGGGGGACGAAACACATATTTATTCATTTATTTGTAACCTAAGAGCCCGAAGCCATTACGGAGGGTTTTGGGTTCACAATGTACAAAAAATAAAACAAAACAAGGAAGTCATGAAGCAGGTCCTAGTAGTCTCTCTACAGCATTTTCAAAATCAACACGATTCAGAATTGTGGCAATGGACGTGGGGAGAGGGTTGCAGTCTGTAGACGTGCGAAATACACTCTGAGAAAAGAAGGGTATATTCTTACACCCCTTGTCCCATACACGACACCCCAAAACTTCAGTTGGACGTACAGCCCGGAGACGTCGAACCGACGGTACCAACTTTCACGAACGGCTTAATAGCCGAGTGGTACAACTTATTAAAATAGCTAATGTACGTGTTACTGACTACAAAAAAAAAAAAAGTAATCGGGTTTCCTTGGCCCTACTGCAAAACCTCAATGTTTTTTTGTTTTTTTTTTGTATTCTTTGATACGTACTTTAGCTGTTGAATGAGGTATATGCCACCGTTCTCAAGCCCTTCGTAAAAGTTGGGGCCGTCTGTTCGATGTCACTGCGCTGTACATCGAACTACTGAAGTTTTGGGCTGTCGCATGTGGGACAATGGGTGTAAGGATATACCCTTTTTTTAGAGTGTATGAATGATTTGTGATGTGACAAGGACGTGACGTGTGACGTGGAATCCCGACATTATGTGGATGATCGCTGCGTGATGATATGTAGAATGATATGTAGCAGTTAAAATTTCTGGACTGGGTTGTGAAAAAATATTTTTGAAACAAACATAAACGAGAGATCTTCCGGAGTAAACAAATATTAAGCAAAGACAAGCTATTTTTCGGAGATGTTACGCCTGATGTGCGATGGAAATTAGAAAGAATAAAGCGCACCGATATATTTTGTAGAGCTTCCAAGGTGCCCACAATGTTCACAATGTTAAGGTCGCAGACAGCAGAAGCGTACTCCAGTTTTGGCCTGACTACTGTTTTAAATAAATAATTTCAGAGTTGAAGGAGCCTGGAAAAAATGACATTTAAAGTAGCTGTTGGCTGGTTGACGTTGGAAATGACGTGCTGAACATGTGAGTCCTATGTGAGGTTACATGTTATGTAAACGACCAGATATTTGTTAGTGTAAACGTTTTCCAATGCCATGGCATTAAGAATATAGGAGGTTAGATTCTTAACTCGTCTGGAAATGGTCATGTGTTTACACTTTTTGACGTTTAATGGCATGTGCCAAAAATTGCACCAACGTGATAAAGGATCGAGGTCCTTTTGAAGAAGTGATATGTCAGAGCTATTAGCTATTTCACAGAATGCAACACAATCGTCGGCAAATAAAGTTAATGAGCAAATAGATCAGGAAACATGCAAAGGTAAGTCATTAATATAATCGAGAAAAAGCAGAGGGCTAAGCACAGACCCTCGAGGTACTCCAGATGTTACCGTAATTTCTCGTGAGTTGCTATTATTACAATTTACAAATTATGATCGATTAGTCAGAAGTGGTTGAATCCAAGAAAGCATATTAGGTTCAATATTAAGCTTGTCGAGCTTAAAGAAAAGGAGTTTATGAGACACCTTGTTAAACGCCTTTTAGAAGTTCAGGAAAACATCCCAATGTGTGGACCACGGTAGAAAATTTTATGAAAACCATTTGTTAATCTTAAGAGTTGCGTTTTGCACGAAAATTATTTAAGAAAACGGCATTAGATAGAGTTTTTAAGATGGTCTCGGGTTTTTGGTTAGGGTTTTAAGATATTGTCTCGGGTTTTTAAGATGTCGAAGGTTCACCAGATTGCCAGCATGTTTTTTGTTACTTTTGTCATAAGAATGTCGTTTATATATTTGTCTGTAGCTTTTCGATACGTGCGGCGTGGAAGCGTCCGCGTTTTATTTTGTAAATGTCGCAGCTAATTCGGCAATATCTTTTATTTGTTCCTTGTCGTTCTATGAAACATGACAGTGCCAACTTTGTGCTCCTCGTCTAAAGAAATAAATGATTATACAAATATAAAAAGGGCCAATGATTATATCAGCTTCAAGGTGGATAAACATTAAAGAAATCAAACAAAAACTGAAGCGGTCGCTTCGGAAAATCCCTCGGTTAAGTCCCCTTTAAGAGGGTTTTCAAGTCATGACCTTGCCGGTTACTTTTGGTCAGGGTGGGGAATACAAATCACGATGTTTTAAATCACCATCTAGATCGTGATTTAAATCGGATCACTTTTACTATGGTGATATAAATGAAGCCTTTCGCGCAAAAATAATTTCAAAACAGGTCTTATTTACCTTGTGTCTATAATTCGATGCTTTCTAAGTGCACTTGTTTTGTGTTTAAATCAAAGATTCATCGAGCAAGAAAGATTTATATCAGGCTGGGCACGAGTAAAATACGTTGCTCTTCTGAGCAAATCGGATTATTGAGCTTTCTTTCTACCTTCCACTTTGTTTGTCAGTTACATTACGTCCTATTGCAGGCAAATCAAAACGCGAGAGAAAAGTAAAATAAAATTGTAATATCTCATTGCAAGCAAATCAGAACGTCAAAAAAGCGAGTAATGTTTTGTAGCTAACTAGAAAAAGCAAGCTGTTTTTGCTCTAGTATGGCAGCGATTACACCAATAAGAGGTCGTTAATTGAACTGTACTTTAAATTTACAGTAATTATTCTTTCCGCAATGTCATCAGTGATCGGACGAATTGATCAAACAGTATACCATCTTTTAGAATACATTTGCTGATGAAGAGCCCCTAATTTGTTTTAGCTGCAGTGATTTAAATAAGATTGGACGGGAAGATATAATGTGCCTAGTACTCGTATGTTCGCTTACTTGAAAGACTTGTGTGCTACATGTTTGATGTATATTCAAGCAAATGTCATTGCTTAGATTTTGAATCTGGCTCGTAGTTTGAGGGGTTGCCATCAACAGAGACCATTTCCGACAACTCGGGGTAATAAGATATAAAACAAAGAAATAAAACAGAATTCGTCGAATGTTGTGTGTTTTTTATTATTCCCTTTGACCTGGGGTTAACGCACGTATGTGATTCACCAGCTCGTCAGTGATTTTACGCTTTCTTCAATGTAGCGCTGAGTTAATAAACCTGACTGGAAAAACTCGAACAAAAATTTGCAGCGCAAATTTTTTTTTATATATATATGAACTTCGAAGAAAACAAAAAAGGAAGTGCTTATTTGCGTTGTGAATAAATCGTGTATTCAGAAACATAGAGAATTGATCATCATGCCATTGTGAACATGAGACTCGTGTATTTCGTGGCACGTTTTCGCATGAAGTGACACCGTTGTCTTTATTTTGAGTTATAAAGATCATGATCTTTTCGCGACTGCCAACATTCCAGTGTAGGATACCTACCTACTACTTCCCTTCGGAAGGTTTCTATCATGCAGAAATTGCGAATGAAGGAATATATACACATTCGTCGTGCGGTCACGTTAATACAGAGTTTTAGTAGATCGTTTCGATGTCCCCAATAACCACACCCGATGCTCTGCCGCCGCCTTTGGGTATGTGTCGTATCGTATCGTTATCGGAATATCGAAGTCATCGGAACTATCTACTGAAACTCTCTATTCCGAAAATGTCGGGATTCCTACTTTGGAACTACTTCAAATACCCTTTCTAAGCTCCTTGCCGTAGTCCTTCGGTTAAACCAGAAATACTCAAAGTCAAGTAAGAACTTGGGTAAAGAATCACTCTACCTATCTTCAGCATAAACAACCAGAAAAGTTGAGTAAGAAAAAATAAAAGCGAGGAATTGCGACCTTCACAATATTTTTTTTTCTTCTCTTGGTGTTAAGCGTGCTGGTTTGTTTGGTAATATTTTGATTTTTTTGATAAAGACAGAATGTTTACGAGCTTTCCTGCTAGGGTCGGTAAATACTAATTAGTTCCTAGTATCTGTAATTTCGTAGGCGCATTAGAAAAAAGAAACCGGGTAATTGTTAATTGTCTTTTTCGAGAATTATGTGTGAGAGAAAATGAACTGAAAGCACCTTATCTTTTTTTTTTACGTTTGTATGTTCTTCCGTGAATGTGCTTTGTTCCCACATGGTAGTGTCAGTAATTTAAGTTTGAAACTTGGTTTAGCGCAAAGTAAAGCTCTAAAGCGGGTCGCCACTGTCTCAAAAGTAGATTAGTTTCTGTGTTTTCTTTCCCTGCTTCTGATGAAGTTTTGTTCGTTTTTGTTTTAGGTGGACTGAATATACACTTTTAGCGCAAACAGGACATGGCACTTTTTCTGATTTTTAATTTTACTTCGAGAGGGCATTGGCAGGAGTGAAGATGGTTGTTGGTCCGCGGTGTTGTGCGGGTCGATGGTCGATGAGGTCTTCTTCGGTGCCGAATCGGAGGAGCGTGACGAAGAATTCGTAATTGTACAGGTGCAAACTGTTTATTTACACTATATTTACACGAATAATTTTGTTACAAACAATTGTTAGAGCCTCGACATGGGAAACGGGGACCAGTGAAGGTTTAAAAGGGAGCGTTTAATACACGTCTGGCGGGTACGCCAGACGTGTATTAAAACTGGGATGAAGTTATTGAACTTGTCCAGTGGAGCCTGAACAACACGTATCACGAGGCAATTGAAAGCACACCGTCCAGACTGTTGTTCAGCTACGAGTCAAGAAGCATAAGGGAAGACCATCTCGACGAAGCTTTGCGTGATGGGACCAACAAAACGAAAGAAGACATCTCAAGTCGTAGAGCGGCCACTATCCAAGCCATCCGCTTGACCAAGAGAAGCAAAGACGCCGCTACAACCAAAATCGACGTCAAGCGCCCACGTTTGAGCCAGGCGACATAGTCGTGGTCCAACGAGAACCGACATCAACAGGAGAGTCGCGCAAGTTGCAAGAAAAGTACAAAGGACCTTATGTAGTCACGGAGCGACTCTCTAATGACACCTACCGCATTGAAGATATACATGGCCACAAGCGGACTCAACGTTTCTACGCGTCAACAGCTCCCGTCGACAAACTGAAACGATTCAACACATTTGATGTTGACATTGAAGAAACTTCAAGTGAGGACACTTGAATTTCAGGATGGCCGAGTGTTAGCGCTCTCGCAAAAGAAGATGACTGACCCCAAGCTCGCGCCACCACCCGCGTGGCGCACCGTTCTTTTTGCTGGGCAAGCGTACCCGCCAGACGTGTATTAAACGCTCCCTTTTAAACCTTCACTGGTCCCCGTTTTCCATGTCGAGGTTCTAACACAATGTACACATATGATATTTATGTGCAATAAAAGGAATTCCTGTTGGACCCGTAACGGGGGTCAAGATCCCAGCCAAAGGTCGCCCTCTCTCGTCCGGTCACGTGCTTTTCAGTGCACCAACCTCCTTGCCCTCGGACAGGAGTTAGCAAACAGTTTCAAATCGTCGACACGGGCACGTGACGCAAACAAACCAACTGTGGGCATCGACATCTGTCAAGCCTGCCCAGAACTCAGGCTGACAGTTCCAACGAGAACCGTACGAGTCCGATGCACAGTCGGACTCTAAAAGAGGATAATTTTTATTAATTCTACCTCGTTTCGGCTGTGTCGGATCGTGGGCGGCTCGCAATATATTTCCACTGTCGAAACCCGATCGGCCCCGGAGGAGGCTTACCCGCACTTAATGACCCCCGCTGCTAAAAGAAAAACACGCACCACAAACCACAAACCCGCGACCAGCAGAGGGTCGTCAAGGGAAGTCCCCTCGTCCGACAAACAAACGAAGCAAAAACAAACCGTCCGGCTGACCACGTGTATCGTCTCCCCCTCCAAATCCTTGGGGTTTTGAGGGGGACCATTCCTTACAGCAGGCAAAATATTTTATAGCTTGGGTTAGTTCCCCGAAGGTCTTTCCACCACGCATGTATTTTTGGTAACAACCTTTTTTTTGACAAAAAGAAAAGAGAGGAAAAAAAATAAACCGGCGATTGCTCGTTTGCGCTAACAGCGTCGCGCAGTGTACATGTGTTACAGCAGGGTGTTTTCTTCCTCCTAGACCTTGAATAATAAAACTAGTCAATTGAAATAAAGAAATGGTTCCGTATCCCAACGTTCACTCCTAATCGTCTGGTCGCTGAGGCTGCCCAACTCTTCAGCTTTTAGCCCAGGCACGTAGCCAGGATTTTGTTTTGGGGGGCGGCCCGCTCATGACAAAAGGCTTTTAGCCCCCAGCCGCGATGGCTGACGTTCGACTATGACTTGCTCTGTTCGCTGCTTGGGACCCATGTAGGCATAAAGACACTTTTGATTCATTATTCTTACGTGTTTGCCTACTTTTCAGAAAGACTAACAAAGAAAGAAAAAGAGAAGAACTGATTAAGTACTTCCGGAGAAACTACTTACCCGAGTACATCTTCTTTATATGAAAAATAAATCATTGTGATCTTGCGTTTTTCAAATTTCCGCAAGGTTTCATCGTGTTTTCCATACACAAGTGAGCATTTGTTTTCTTATAAAATTCATTTCACGTAATATACGCGTATTAAACCGGTAGGCCAGGGTTTTATTTGTCTTGGACATTGCGGTGTGGTAGATGAGTATTTCAACAATTCTCAATTTTTCCCAGGGAATCCCTCACGCCGCTCTTTACAACTTCCTTGTGTTAACTCTCTAGGTATTTCGTCATTCGAGTATGCAACTTGAACAGTTCCGTAAATGTCAACGGATTACCTGGTGGTGATACATTGTCATTCCGGCGGAATTTACGGCATGTCGTTTTAGTGTAGACGTACACGTTGAACATTTATTTTTCTATATTGTTTTTAGGTTTAATGTTTATCGTTGCACGTAGCGCGGGATGGAGAAAGGTGTCAAAAAAGCGTCCTGCGTGTTGTTTGCTTGTGCGTGCCCCTTCCTATATGCGGGTTCAGGTGCAAAGTAAGCTGAGCAGACGCATGCCTATATTTATCTACTGTCTTGTCAATTTTGGTCATAAAAGGACTGAGTGCCAGGCACGTAGCCAGGATTTTGTTTCGGGGGGGGGGGGGGGGGGGGGCCCGCCCATGACAAAATGCTGTATGAGGGGGAGGGGGGAGAGGAGGTCCCAGCAAAATGGAAGATTTCGGGGGGGGGGGCCCGGGCCTTATGGGCCCCCCCCCCCTGGATACGTGCCTGCTGAGTGCTCACACTGCAGTCTCAAGACCAAGCAGTTCGCACTCTCCTCATTGAGCTCAAGCGCCACAGTCATTAGTGGAGCCACATATTTTCGTATATTCATTGTCCATGGAGTGACTCTTGCGGCCATTAAACCAGGGCGTGTCATCCACCAGATGTACAATATTTATTGCGGTATTCTTGCCGAGTCACTGGGTCTATCGCGCACACTCTCGCCAACGCAGACGCATACCACAAGCACACACGCACACGGCCCACAGCACATAAACATTTTCCGGACTAGAGTCCGCACCCGGTGTAAGTCAACAGGGCCAAATGTTGGCTGAGAAAACTATTTTCCCTGAGATAGCCTAAACCTTGAATGCATATCTTACTTTTATCCCAAATGGTAAGTTTTTAGTTTTCCGAGACAGAGACGAAAATGGGCGTGAACACTGTTATTCATTTCGTAGACGTTGCAACCATTGTTCCAGAAAGATTCCACGATCACTCCTTTAGTTGGTAATAATTTTAGAACCGCAAGTGGTGGGTATTTGTGCCCTTAAGATCCAGCTTAATCCACACTTAGGCGCAGCTATCTAGCGCGTCATCTGCAAGGACAGCGAAGGCGAAAGCAATACACTGACAGTCTCAACCTCTTTCGCTGATAAACGCCCAGTATGAAACAAGCATGATCTCAGCAGCCGCCTGGCTAACGAGCCCAGTGACAAGAAACACTTTGGAAACAAAAATCAAACTCGCTCGTATAATTCGCGCCTTTAGATAGTCCACACAGCGCAGAACATGACATTTTAAACATGTCCGCGGACTATTGGCTATTGCAAAAATCGCCTTCTGCAGGGCTGCCATCATTTTCTATTGGGGCTGTGGAAGGCGTTGTGAACGCAGTTTCTTGGCATTTGTCGCCCAGGTGATAAACGCTGGAAAGGTGCATAGTCCGGAGTATGTTCCGCAAAATATGCTACAGAAAATTACGGTAATTAATTCGGACATTAAGTACACACGCATACCTATACGTGTACAAACGCACGTTCGTATGCGTAGATGCATACATACATATATACAGACAGACAGACACACATGCACACATACATACATGCACACACCCAAACGTATACACGGCTTTACTCCCGGTCAAACATGTCTGCAATAAAAAATTGACCGCATCTCCACGTGGTGAATGATGTTGCTTGGGGCGAAGCTCTGGTGGTGCTTGTCTGCGTAGACGCCGAGCCGCAGCATGCCGAGCCTTTTCATTCATGTCAGTAGGAGAATGTGTGGTTTTCTTCTTTTTCTTTTTTAAAACAGACAGATGGGATGGCATCTCAGAACCCCCTACTCTTTTTTTTTCTTCTTTTTCTTTGAGCCTTTTCATTCATATCAGTAGGAGAATGTGTGGTTTTCTTCTTTTTCTTTTTCATAATTTTTTTCATCTTTTTTTTTTTTTCTAATTTTCTTTTGCCCTACACGAGCACGTGAGCATGTGCTCACGTGCTCGTGAGCACGTGATCTCACGAGCAGAAGCACGAGCACCCGACGCCGGCCTACGGCGGACGGACATACGGACATGGCTAGCCCCTAAGGAGCTTCGCCCCTAAGACGAAGGCACAAGCGTGTGAACCTAGCTCAGCAGCATACTTTTCTGTGTACGAGAACTCGTGCACAGCAGGCACATTCGAAAGCCACGCGCTCGGGTCCTTGCCTTTGTCTGCACTGCAGTTACTTGTGAGGTGGAGTATACATGCAGACCTATACGCACGCACGGGCACATCTCTGCACACACATAGACACACACGCAGACAGGCGCGCAAACACACATAATTAATTAATTATGTTGCGTGTACGTTTAGACAACCGGAAGTCAGCCTCAATGCGGGGTCTGGAGTCTCTGCTGTAGAGGAGACATTTAGCCAGTGCAGTACAACTGCTAGCCTGGGGTCTTTAACGTGGACCACGCAGTAACGATACACGACCGCACGCCTGTACGATGCTCATCTACAGAGGCACGTGAAAGAATAAAAAGAAAAAAAAATCTTCAGCGGCTTCATGGTACACCATACGACCTGTCCTAAGTCGAGGTTGGGACGATCCCTTTGTGTTGACCGGGAGAGCAAGGAGATTCCATGACGCTCTAGATTACAGGTCGGACAGTCGGGGCTTCCCAGGTCACCTCTTAAACCACGAGTAGAGGCACGAGGAGTGCCTTTGTCACCTGGCGAGAACGCTTGACGACCGGAGGATACTAAACACTTCTCCTGAAACTTCCTTGTGGACCGTCCGCAACAAACCATTTGTGCTTTCCATCCGCGCCGACACAACACCATTGTCCGCCTCGCGCTCGACTTCACGAATTGCGCAATCGCCGTTCCTCAAAATATGTATTAAAAAAAAAAAAAAATGGGGAGCGACTTTTTTTTTTGTTCAGTTTTGTATTGTGTTGCATGACATGTTGCATTTAAGAACCGATCGTATAAATGCGTTTAGAAGACATTTAAACAGTCGTTTCGCGGTGTAAAGAATAACCTATTTTATTATCTATATTTTCCCGCTAAATTTAGCGGCGAAACTGAATTGGTGTATGCATCTCTTGACGTCAGGTCACGTGACATTAATTTTTCCGATAGGGGGGAGACTGAAGTGGTGTTCAGATCACGTGACGTCATTTCCCCGCTAAATGTAGCGTTGCGACTGAATTGGTGTATAGGTAACGTAACGTCGATTTGCACGCTAAATTTAGCGGGAAATGCACGGACGGATAGACAAAAGCTTGAGATTGGGGAGGTGAAAAAGAAAGGGGGGGAAGGTGTTCCCTAAAAAAAAAGCACAAAAAACAACACTAAATTAAAAAAAAATTACCTGGTTAAGACAGGAATATCTCAAAATAAATGTTTGTCGAAAAAAATAACATTTTTTTTTGCCCAATATAGATGCTACAATACGAATTTCCGATTTGCGGGCGAAACCGAAATTGTACCCCTGTGGGATGATGACGGTAGCGTTTGTAGCCGAGTTCACTGGACCTCAGAGCGCACACGTGTACCCCACAGGGGAACAATTTCGGTTTCGCTCGGAAATCGAAACGTTTGTATTGTAGCATAAATACTGAAGGAAAAAAGTAAGTAATTTTTCGACGATCACTTATTTTGTGTCGTGCCTGGCCTAGCTAACTGCGTAAAAAAAAAAAAAAAAAAAAAAACTTTTTTTTTTAATTTTTGGTTTAGTTTAAAGAGCATTCAAAGTAAAACGCCGGCAAGGGCATGCGAGCTCGTTAACTTCCGCTTCTTTTTTTTTTTTTTTTTTTTTTTTTCCGCAGCATCCGATAGCACAATCGGCGGCGGCTCCGTTTTTCCCCGGCCACGCCGCGCACACGGGCGCACCTGAAATGGGTAAACAAACCGTATCTCCGTCGAAGGGCTTCGGGGCGGCACCGCGGACTTTACGGAGCGTCGGCGCGTGTGCGTCCGACTCGGCTTCCCCGCCGGGTCTGCTCTGTCGTAACCCGTTGGGGCCGGTACCTACCGAGCCAGGTCGCCAGGTAGGACCCGGGAAACCGGCGCGCCGTTGAGAGGGGAACCAACTCCGGAGAGGAAGGACGTTGTCGGAAGGAAGTGAATGTGTACACGCGAGCAAGAATTGCGTCGTGGGTTGCTCGCCGGTCTGCAACCGGCATTTTATGTTTGTTTCTGTGCCTGCTTCTGTAAGGGCCGCGGGCGGATTCCCCGTGGTTTCCCAGAGGGTTACGTCAGAGCTCGCTGTATGGGACCCGCTCGCACAGTGTCCCGCTGGCTCTCGCACTCACTGGCGATTCGTTTGGCTTTCGAAGTACGAGTTTTGAGTGGCGACTATTCTGGCTCGATTGGGATCTCTTTGCCCCTTTCGGGCGCTCGCCATCTATCAGAATGTGCGGTCGCTGGACGCTGGTTATTTCGGGACTGCGGGATTTCCGGAGTTGCGTCTTGGCGCAGCGTAGACGCCACATTGCGCGTTCGTCTGTGTTCTTTTTATCGCGACCTAAAAATAGGAGGCCAAAGGTGAGACTTCGCCGGGGATGCTTCTGTCGCGGAGTGACGTGAGAGGATGACGGAGGTTTGTGTGGCGCTTGTTTGCATACAGACGCGCTTTGGTATCTTGTTATGTCTGAGAAGGGAGATTGTGTTGTGATAGTGTCACCGGAGAAACATGCCGATTTCCACTTGCGCAGATCGCAAAGTTGTCTGCTTTTATTTTTTACAGCTATAGGGCTGTTCTTACCCCTGGAAATGACGTCCGTTGTTGATGTTGTAGTTGTAGTAGTTGTAATAGTATATGTTGTTGATGCAGTATAGTTGTAGTTATTGTCCTTGTTGATGTTGTAGCTGGCGACGTAGGGTGTCCGTCGTCGATGTTGCCAAGGCCTTGATAAAGATCGCCCGCCGCCGCCCGCGGGAATCGAACCTGGGTCCGCTGCGTCCGGAGCGGAGGTGCTACCCTCATGCTACGAGACAACTTCTTTTTTTATTTTTTTAATGCGAAATCATTAAGTGTCTTATGGAGCGAACCGACGTTATCAACTTCGAAGCCCCTCGCCAAACGGCACCTAAGTTCTCCCGAAGTAAAGCCGATTTCTGATGGATAGTCTCCAATTGGATGACGCGCGTCATCAAGGAACGAGGCTTCCATTGGCCTTCGTGCGGCGTAGTTCCCAAAACCGGCACCAGAAAAGCCCTCTCCGTGGCGGCGCAGCGCACGCAGCGGCCCGGCCACCGGTAATATGGAGCGGTGGCGGCAGAGCCCGCTCTGGCAAACTCCGGAAAGGTTGTTCGGCCGAGCTCAGCGCGGCGCGGCCACTTCACGAGAGTGCGCGCTCGACCGTCGGCCGCTACCTCGGCAGCACCGAAACGTGGCCGTCCACGCCACTACGCCGCAGACAAACTAAGGGAGCGGAAGAACGACATTCATGCTTTCGCATTCGCAACTCGTAAGAAGTGCTTAGGTGCCCCCGAACAATTTTATTATAGCATAACACAATATGAACAAGTTCATGCTAATACCCAATTCCCACGGCAGAGTAAAGGTACCTTTAGCTTAGGTCCCTTAGATGAAGGTACCTGTAGTAAACGGCGTTCTTGATCACACTATAAATAAATGGAGCACTTTAAGTTGATGTCGATTACATTCCTGCTCAACCGCGAGAGGAGCACGTTATAAACAATTATTCCTTGAAATCGGTTTGACGCGCCGTCTTTGATTATTGTGTGTGAAATATCACATTTAAAACCTAAATATTATTTGTGTTTGCTTTGCGGCACTTTATTTTTTTTTTTTTGTCTTTAAAGGCGCGCGTAAATGACTCTTGCTTTAAACGTCTGGCCACACTGGCCCTAAATTATCTGCGCTTACGAGTTTTGATTGAGAGGTGGGCGACGTTTTTCTGTTAAGCAGCTCCATTTTCCTGCAAAGTTCTCACTGAAGTAGCTACATAGTGCCCGGCAGAAACGAACCACGTCGGAGCCTCACGGTTACACCAGTCCCGCCATCGAAAGGGATGGACGACGGCGAGGATAAAAGGTCCTGGGCGGGAGAGTCGAACGGCTCGTCTAGAACCTCGAAAGAAAGCTCGCAGTGGAACACCGCGTTCGAGTTCGTAGCATACATTGTTTTCCAACGTTCCGCCGCTGCTACCTGCTAGCTGCAGTATGCGTTCCTCGTTAATGTAATATTCCATCACATTTGTGTTCGCAATCATTTCATAATTTGCTACTTATATATATTCAATTTGTTATAATGCATTAAACAAGATATGCTTATATATCTGTGGTATTTATTTTGAGTTCGTGGGTCCGAGGCTACTCCCTGTAGCTGTAAAGGGAGCTTGGCGAGCTCCGTTTAACACAGGACCTTCCTTAACGAAAGGGACCTTTATGCGCCGTATGATTACGATCTCCAGCTCCCTTTACTACAGGTACCTGTGCCAAAGGTACCTTTACGCTGCCGTATGAATCGGGTATATGCGTGCAGTCTTTTTGTTAGCACATCTCACTGAATACTTTGGGAACGTTTTAGAAGTCTTTCACACTCACCGACCTGCGCTCAGGAACAGTATCCTGTTGTGCATAGGTACTATGTATTTAAGTTACAAATTCAACAAAGTATGCTTCTACCGGCCGCGGGTAAGGTCCGCGTGCCTCACCGCCATAAGCAAAAACCAGATGCTGACCGATTAATGTTATAAGGTCGTACGGCACAAGTTCCTGTGGAGTTATCGTATGAAAACGCATCGAATGGGCCGTAATTTCTAAGTCTTTTTTTTTTAACGTTCTCTGCTACACATCCCAAGACAACGAGGCATCCCAACATAAAATAAACACGTGTTCTATAGTTTCGGATGTTCTACACTGCAGACAATTGGTGGTGGTTCAACACTCAGAAAAGAAAATAAAAAAAAGGGGTAGCCTTACACCCCTTTGTCACATATAATACACCCACAACTTCAGTTCGACGAACAGCGCGCTGACGTCGAACTGACGGCCCCAGCTTTTACGAGGTGCTTGATAACGGTTTGATAAGACATATTAAACAGCTAAAGTGCGTATCAAAGACTACAGAAAAAAAAAAAGCACTGAAGTTTTGCAATAGGGCCAAGAAAACTCCGATTACTTTTTTTGCAGTCAGTCAAACGTACATTAGCTATTTTAATAAGCTGTACAACTCGGCTATCAAGCCGCTCATGAAATTTCGTACCTTGGGTTAAACGGCAGTGCTCTAGCTGCACATCCAAGTGAACTTTTGAGGTGTATTATATGTAGGCCGTATACTTTCCCGTTCTAGCCGAAAAAAACATCGATAAATATCCGCCGGTGTCGAAAATATTATATTGGTTAAAACCGAAAAACACCGGTTTTTAAATATTTTCGTACAAGCGGCACTTTTTTTTTTCTTACCGAAAACATTTTATGTAGACGTTCGTCAGACTCGTTCTTTCGTTTTATTTTATTTTTTCTTACGGTTGTTGCTTTAGGTTTTCCAAGGTTCTTTAGTAATCGAGATGCGTTTTTTCTGTCAGTGCTAGTTACTTTGACCTTCAGTTTATGTCCCCAAAAGTTTGTCCTCGTAGTGCTCTTTTGAAGATTGCCCCGTTGAAGGTTTACCTCCTTCTTTTTATAATTTTTCGGTCGAGGCGTGTCCGGAAGCTGCATTCGCCAGACTGGCCAGTACTCTTCCAAGCCTCTTTGGACGTTTTCGGACTACCCGTGTCTAGAGCAAATGTGAGCGCTCGCTCTCGAAATTGCACGTCGTCAACAGGAAGGAGCGGGTGGGAATGACAGATGCGAGGCTTGGAATGTATGAATGCATATATTACAATAATGATTCGTAAAACACTGTGTATCAGATGTGAATGAGAGCTGAATGGTTTCTCGTCTTTGATTGTTCATTTCTATTTGCGTCTTTTTCCGTCGGCTAAAGCACTTACGCCTGGACGAGACAATGCACATAAAAATGCACCGGTATTTTGTAAAAAAAGTGAAAGCCGTTTACAACTCCCTGTAACGCCGAATTGGAGCGCAGCTCTTTAGGAGGAGGAGGGAAGGGTAATTAGGGGAGGGTATACCCCTCCTCCTCCTCCTCCCCTCATTCTTCAATCTCCTCCGGGGGGGGGGGGGGGGGTCACGTGACCCGAAGGTCCGGGTACTGTGACCTCGGGGGGAGGGGGGTCACGTGACCCCCCCCCCCCCCCGAGGTCACGTGATCCCGGGGGGGGGGGGGGCTCGCGCGGTGCATTATGGGATATTTCCCATAATGCACCGCGCGGTTACGCCGACGCCGACGCCGACGGCGACGCCGCTCAAGCCGGAAACGGGCGCCTAAGAGCTGCGCTCTAAAATAGACACCGAAAAACATCCACCGATGTTTGACATAAAAAACACCGGAAAGTATACGGCTTAATTATATGTAACAAAGCAATGTAAAGCCACACCTGTTTTTTGTGTAGAGTTAAGGAACAAAAATACTTTTCTAGGGAGGTCAGGCTTTCAGGGGGAGCGTCGAGGTATGAAGTATTAAAAAGAAACTTTCGGCACGTGGCTGGATTGCCATTTTTTTGACACGACAGACAACGTCTTGCCCGGGTCCCCGATTGTAGAATGTACGATAGAAAGGCTCCGGAAAAAGAGCGTCATACAGGGCGCTGGACAGAGATTTTCGAATAACGCTTGACAAAGTCTTTGGAACAGCGTTCTGCCAATCAATTTTATGCATCAACGACCTCGTTAAGAAATCCGACCATTTTTGGTGGCTGCTTGCCGTGACTCGAAACCAGAAACGAAGGAATATGCTCGGCCAGTTTTGTCTGAATTACCGCGCGCATAACAGGTTGTTCATTATCACGTAGAAATATGAATCGCGATATGAGCTGACGCTCAAATAAATGCGATAGGACTAATTCCTCCAAAGAAATACGAGAGAAGAGGTTGTTTCTTCGCACTCGCTCTCAGTTTGATTTCCAGATGCATATGGCACATATCCTATAAATTTTATTCATAACACTTTGAGCACAATGTAATACTTGAAGTACATACATGATCTTAGCAACAAGAATGATGTTGCAGGCCGTTACTCCAGCAAAAATTGACAGGTCGCGGTTTGGCCACCGTGATTCCCTCATTTTCAATTCAGCTGTGGCTTCGAACCAGTAAACACATGGATTACGCATGTGCTGCAGTGGTACGCCGAGGCATCTCGTAGGCGTCGTGCCTCACTTGAACCCTTCAAACTCAGAGGGCTTTGTGGCCCATGTACCGTGCCAAAACCCAGAACATTTTTCTAGATTTACAGCAGCACCAGTAATATGACAAAAATGTTTAACTAAAGCAATAGCATTGTTTACATTGTTTTCTTGTGTCTGTGAAAAAACTGCTACATCATCAGCATACACCAATACCTAGACTTCGAGGGAAATAAGCCTACAACAATGAACGTTCCTATTGTAAGCGACACTCAAACAGAAAGGCTCAGGATAATGTGCGAATAATAAGGCAGAGAGCAGGCAACTTTGGCGTACTGAGGACAGGACAGTGATGCTGCAAGTTAAGTTACGTTTTACAATTTGTCGCTTAGGACAGCCACCATACGCCATTAGTACGCCTTCAAAAATAACATCTCCCATGTTGATATGTCGCAAAATGGCCCAAAGAAATTTGCGAAGTACGCGATCGAATGTTTTTCTAAATCAATCTGTAGCATAGCAATCTGTTCTGCTTCCTCTGTACGACGTTCTCAGAGGGGCGATGCAACGATTTTTATAGTTTGCGCAAATACCGCTTAGAACGGATTCCTGACGTTAATGACCTATAAAACACGCGTTCGTTTTTCACCTCACGTAATAGAAGTCGCAGAAAAAATTCAAGAAAAACGAGCAGCGTTCACACCCTCAACTCGCAGCCAGAACAAGCCGCCATGTGATCTGGAGCCGATTATATGCCGCCAATGCTGATAATAGCCACGCGCTGTTGTTTCCAAAGCTCAGGACACGCGCTGAGTTCCAGACATTGTTATGGTTCGTCTAGTGTCGTCATTGCAGCGATTGGACACGTACCACTACCCAAAGGCTTCTCGAGCTATCAATTATCACGAACCCAAATCGAGTACGCGCGCAATGCTCGGGTCTAATCTATGAGCCGCATTCAAATATCTTTACTGGGGGTTACTGTGATCCCCCAGTTACGTCATCAATTTTCGCTAAAGTGAGATTGAATGGAAACGCTCGCTTTTGTCTTTGAAATTGCACCGCAACAAAGGAGTTTCTTTGTCAGTGGCGTTGCGTGCGAGTATCCTTGAGTCCCACTAGTGCTAGTAAGCTCGTGTAAAGTGAAAAACATTCCAATTGAATTTCGTTGCACCGCCCCTTTAAATGCTTCTGGCTACGCGAACCTTTGTTTGAATCGTCCTGCCCTTCATGCCACACGTTTGGTGGTCACCGGACAAAGGTGAGCTTGGGGGAGCCGTATTATGGTGCCTGGATCGCGTCTCCGACTGGTGTGTTTAGCGTCCTATTCCGCCCATACATCAAAAGTGGTCCCGAAGTGTCAACAAATGACGTCACAAAAGCCGGAGTGTCATGCTGTTGACTGTCGCGATCCTGGCGGTTGGCCGTAGAAATGCTGGCGAAAAGCACAAGCGAACGCGAGTGTCGCTGTCGTCACGGCGTCCCAGGCGTCCCAACTTCCGGGTGCTTTAGCTTCCGTGGACTGTCACAGTGGAGAGCGACCTGCAGCATAACAGGCGTCTGCCATACATACCACAACTGTTAGGACGCCGCCAGGGTCGCGACCGGCGACAACATGACACTTCTATGACGTCATCAGGCGGAAATCGAGGGGCCACTTTTTTGGCCGCGGTAAACACACCAGTCGGAGACGCGTTCCAGGCACCATAGTTGTGTCGACCTCGGGGCGGAAGATTACGCACGATGGGGACAAATTGGCCAATTACGTGCTGTAGCCTTCCGTTCAGTATTTTTGCTATTATATCTTATAATCTACACTACATAGACTTATTGGCCTTCTATACGTCGCAACTTCGCGGCGTCCTTTAATTTTGGAAATTGCACACTTTGGGTTCTCGAAAAGAACAGTTGTAATTATTTTCTTTTATAAAATTTGTCAATGACAGCAAGCGGAATGGGAGAAAGAACGTTTTTTTTTTTTTTTATTTCTGGTAAAAATTTGGACAAAGCCCGTCTGGGCCTGTCGTTTTACCCCCAGACAAGCCACCTATTGCCCTTTCAACTTTTTCCAGGCTGATGCACTCTACGAAATGCCTGCGCGTCTATACTTACCCGCCAAAAACTCAAAGAGCCAATCATTGCGGTCTAGGAAATCAGCTTAGCAAATGATGAGGCTGAACATCTTTTTAGACCTTAAAATTACGTCTGCGCTGTGGCATAACGCAATGCAAGCATTACGCTTTGCATTGCGTAATGCCACAGCACAGACTTAAATTTGAGGTCTAAACGGATGTTCCGCCTCATCATTCGCTGAGCTAATTTCCTAGATCGCAATGATTGGCTCTTTGAGTGTTTTGCGGGTGAGTAGACGCGCAGGCATTTTTTAGAGTGCGGGGTCCTCCAGCCATTCCTTCGTTTTGTCATCAAGCATCGGCATAAAAGACAAGAGTTTATCAATTCCATCTTCTTGTCGCTCTTTGGCGAGTTCAAAAATCCGTCGATAATGTTCCACAAAAGCATCCTCGAAGTTCGCTATTTCTGTAGTTCTTGTCATTGCTATCTATTTTGAAGATTTATTCGGAGATAGTGTACTTTTTTTTTTCCGCTATCGGGGCCGGCTTGATGAGTGTTCTCCGCAGAGAAACTGCGGTGTTCTTTAACGTATCATAGCACTTTCATATCGCTCTTTCTGGAATTCTTCGAGGCGCAATTTGACATTCGCGATGTCCTTGGCTACCCAACCAGGGCTTTCAAAATCAGCTTCACAGACTGCACGTAAATCCTGTTGCAGCTTTAGATCTTCTGCCCGAGCGTAAAACATAAGCGTGCTCGAATTTTGGATTGTTGACATCTTTACTTGTTCCTTGAACCGATCGTATCGTTCAAATGGACATATCTCATTCTGCTCTGCCATTTTCCTCAACACGCCATCTACTGTAGCTACATCTTCAAGTGTTTCGTTTTTAATCACACTGGTGTTTAGCTTCCACAACCGCAAGTTAAACTTTTCTTTAGAAATTTGATTCTCTCCAATTGTGGCCTTTACGAGGCAGTGGTCACTGAGAAATATTGGTTTTACGCGATAAGAACTGACGTTATGTACAATGTCAGCAGAGACCTAAACGCGATCAATGCGTGCACGCAAAGATTCTTGAAAGTGCGTAAACAAAAGTTTCTTAGATCCGCTCGAAATATTTAAAAGAAAATCTTCTAAATTGTTTTTTGCTATTATTTCACAAAATGCATTTGCACTAACATCGCTATTATATGTGATTGGAAATCTATCTCCTGCATCGCATGCACGCATATAGTCGCCTAGAAATATTGTGGTCCAATCTGATTCGATGTAATGTGAAATTTCGTGGAAAAACAATGTTCGTTCACTGACTTTACAAGGGGCATAGACAAATTATTCGCCACTTAACGACAAACAAATTAAAGTCACACTTTATGAAACGTTCATGTGCATCGGTGGTGACACTCACATCAGAAAGAGGAACATATTTTCGAAGGAACAAAAAACAGCCTCCTGCCGTGCCAACTGCATGCCTTACACATGCGTCGTACGAGGTAAGGAAGAGTTGTAGCGCTTTCGTGACTTGCTCTTCCTCCAACATTTTTGTTTCTCGTAGCTAAAAAGCAAAGTTGCTAAAAATTGGGGTGTGTGTGTATGTTCATACCGCCTGAACTTAGTCTGCCTCAACGGGCGACTTGTCTCTCAGCTGTAGATGACAAATTTAGCCAGTGCAGTACAACCGCTAGCCTGGGGTCTTTAACGTCCACCATGCAGTAGTGACACTTATACACGACCGCACGCCGGTAAGATGCTCATCCAGATCCAGATGAGCAGAGGCGGGGATTGAACCCAGGATCCTTGGGTTCTGCAGCGCGAGCTTTCGCTCTACGTGCTCCGAGATGGTGTGCGCTAGACCACTCGGCCAACTCAAGTTGCTCTTCGTGAACGAACCGTAGCAGCTGGTACTGTTTACGAGTAAAATTTTAACCTCTAATATTGAGTGTTCCCAGCCTTATGCCAATAGTGGAAAGAGTTCGAAATTTGGGTTTAGGCATTATTGGGCTGGAGGAGGAGCTTTGCAATAAAACACAATGTTCAACAACTCCCCACAAAACTTACGTAATTCACAGCTATGACGACAAACACGAGAAAAAAATAATCACGAACCTAAGAAAACAGATCTCTGAACTGTTCCCAATGTGAACGCAAAGAACTACTGCGAGGTTTGCTCACGTCGACCATCCGGCGGGGGCTCGGGGCTTGCGTGCTTTTATTTTTTTTTTCTTGCGGCGTGCTCCAGTCAGGCCCCTCGAGGTAAGAGTCGTCCTGCTGGAGCACTAATCTGGAAACTTGGGAAAAAAGTTAGCAAGAAATCCGGCGGCTGTGATCGGCCAACGCCGCACTTCACCTTGGCGCCGGTCAATTATAGCTGCCGGATTTCTCGCCAACGTTTTCGCCAAGTGTCCAGATTAGGAGCCCTGGACTCGATCCAGGGGCCGCTTGGCAAGCTCGGAACTGTCGTTCACTTTCAAGTCGTCATCGGATCTGTCTTTTGATCGGCGCTGGTTCTCGTCGACTGTCTTCATTTGCTGGCTTTGTGAGGGGCCTGGGGAGAAACTGTCGATGTCTGTGCCGGTGCCACCGCAGGCAGTTGACTTGTCAGCTTTCGGAATCGACGCGGTGATGTCTTTGTCTCGCGATATGCCTCGTTCGTGACCGGTTGAAGACGTTTGTGTATGGGGGTGGTTGGGTGCCCAGTGCCGTCTTCATTTTTCGAGGCTTCTTCTTTGTCGATGAAATATTCGAAATTGTCTTCCTCAGGGGCAAGCCACATTACGGTGGCGTACGTCCGGATGCAATCTTCTTGCTCGTGCCCGAAACGGGGACGTTTGTCACATTGAGGGACGTGGTATTCTCTGCGGATGTGACTTGTCCTACGAACGGTTCTCTCACATCGGAGGCAGAGTGGCGCTCTTCCGAGAACAAGGACTACAGCGTTGCTGCCAAACAGTCGCATCTGGTGCTTTTTTGGTGACGCCTTTTCAAGTTCATTCTCACCAGCGTTGTCATTCTCTGGACATTCGGAAAGCCTTCCACTCTCCGTGTGTCTCGGGATACTTTGTTGATCTTCCCGTAGGGCTCGAAGACCTTCCGCATTGTGTCATCACTGATTTGAATCGGTATTCACTGGAGTGTATTCGCACCTCGCACTCCCTGGGATCGATGAGCAAGCATCTTTTTTCTTTTACCGCAAGTTCCTTAATTTCGAGAAGTTTCCACTTCGCTGTCAGAAAGTTGAAAGTGAAGAGCCAGACATGGTTTATCCGGTACGCGTCGGCTCCAATGAAGGTCGTTTAGAATGCCGTGGCGCTCCATTTCTTCTCAGAAATCGTCAATAGGCCTCCTGCGCTGAAGCTTTGACCAAACTGTGGCGCCCTCGATTTGGGTAGTACAAGCTCACCTGATTGAGCATCACACTACTTGTGGCACCTTCGCTGCACTTTCTTCTTTCTGTGTAGTGCTGAAGAACGAAAAAAAAAAAAACCTTTCGACGTCTAGAATCGGCTAGATTCAACGCCGCAAGACAATCGAAAGTGGCAGATTCATGCCACCAACCGAAAGCGTACGCGTCTCTTTTCTCTGGGTGGTGACGTAACTTTGGAATGCATGAAACGGCGTCTCTTTTCTCACGCTCTTAGCGTCTTAGCTTTCACTTGTGCTCCGACGGTGTTCGTATTTTTGTTATCTAAACTCGTATACACATTTCAACTTGCTCGGTATAAATGCCAGCAACGAGTATAATTCCCGCAAAGGAGCGCATTTTCACTGTCCACCCAGCAAAGTTGCCAGGAGGCCCAAGCCTCAAGCAAGCGAGCAGGCCCGATGAAGAAAAAGAAGCAGCTCGCGGCTATTTCCGCCGCACAACGGCCCACCGCGCGTGGCCACCTGTTTTTTCTGTCCCTTCCAGCGAACGGAACGGCCTGAGGAGAGCCCTGCGCGCAAAAATATCGGAGGCCATGATTCCATAAAATACTCAGCAGTTACAATAGCAACCATCCCTCCCCCTCCCCCCCCCCCCCCCCCCCCCTACACACACACACACTTCCCCTAACTGCAGTATACAGTGCTGGGATCGGAGTGGCTTGCGTGAGGCGTGTGGTGTAGATCGTGATAGGTGTCGACAGAGGCGCATCGGCAGATTGATTGAAAACGTTTATTGGCCATAAACTAAGGAATGAGGAATAAGGGCGGTGTCGGTGGTGACGGCGACCTGGACCCTCTTGGCACTATGCTACATACTATATACACTACATGTGAACATCGAGTTTCGCCTCAAAGATAAAGTCCAAGAGACTCTTCAGAACGTTCACGTTGTCTGGTGGTCTTGGAGGTGGGCGCACCCATTCCTCCAGCGATGTGATGTTGGTGGGCTTGTGCTTTGTCCTCAAGTCCTTGTAGTATGGACAGTTCCATAGAAGGTGGACAGTGTCCGCCTTTGCTGTTCCGTTGCATTTTACGCATGTGCCTGATCGTCCTTTACCCCGCCGGGCAATCCGGGCCGGAGTGGGATTGGTGTTGGCTTGTATGCGAGTGAGGATTAAGGCCCGTTCACACTCTTGCGACCTCTTAAATCTTGGTTCCTTGCGACCTCTTAAACCTCTTAAAACGAGAGGACACAGTGGCGCCATCTATCGGGTTGCAGTGTAAACTTGACGGTCCGGCATATTTTCTATTTCTCATTCGCATTATCCTTTCTTTCTTGCCTCGAAAAACTTTTCGAAACGTTATAAACGAGCCTTTCTCATAGGTATTACGCACATCCGACCTCGGAAATGCCGCCATCTATGCGGTGATCGTGGAACTGCATTTCACAAGAGCGACGGATTTGCGGCATTTCCGAGGTCGAATGTGCGTAATACCTATTAGACAGGCTCGTTTATAACGTTTCGAAAAGTTTTTCGAGGCAAGAAAGAAAGGATAATGCGCGGGAGAAATAGAAAATATGCCGGACCGTGAAGTTTACACTGGAACCCGATAGATGGCGCCACTGTGTCCTCTCGTTTTAAGAGGTTTAAGAGGTCGCAAGGAACCAAGATTTAAGAGGTCGCAAGAGTGTGAACGGGCCTCTACTCGTCCTCTTCGTCCTAATCCCCCTGGAAGGGGATTCGGATCCGAGGGCAGGCTTCCCACAGGCGATGCTTGTATTGCTCTTTGATGCGAAGCTTTTCTTCACCGGGGTCGTAGTTGTTTTCGTCCGCGGACTCCTATGCTTGATTACAAGCGATGGAGTAGCCGTGGTCCAGCTGGTGTGAGGGCATAGCGGATTGCTCGTGGAGGAAGATAACGGCGACGCGAGCAAGCTGATGTGCCATTTCGTTACCTTGGATTCCGGCGTGACCCGGAACCCAGCTGATAAGTCTTCGTCCCCTCCAAGAGGAGACGAGCGGCAATTTTCTTTATTTTCCTCACCCTTCGGCACGGGCTGTTGGCTTTTTTACATTCTATGACTGCTTCCTTAGAGTCGGAAAAGATGTGTAGTTCTTTTGGTCTGGTGGTGGAGTTCTCCAGGACAGATTTTAGGGCCACTTGAATGGCCGCTAGTTCCCCTCCTCGAACTGTCATGCTAGTTGGAAGTTGCGTGCTCGCAGCGACCTGGATCTCCGGAAAGGCTACTGCCGCCCCGGGGCCGTCGTTGCCGAGAGCAAACTTCGTGTATGCAGCGAGTATGGTACTTGGATTTGTCCAGGATCCGACCATTTTGTTGTGGGCTTTTACAAGTCTCTCTTGCTGCTGTGTGTCACCCTTCCTGAGCTTCCCCAGGGGTTTGTGTTCCACGATGTCCAGCAAATCTTCCCAGGGGGGAAGCTGTTCCGGGAGTGCTGGCCAATCCTCTTGTTTACTGCCGAGTCGGCAGAGAATCTCTCTGCCTTGTCTAGAGTGTTTCAGTCGGTCCCAGTGGGCCCGACCTCGCGCACGCACCGTGTCGTAGAGTGAGTTGAGTTGAGCCTTCTCCTTGAGTCTTGGAAGTGCCGTGTACGCCGGTAGACCGGTGATTACGGGCATCGCTTGGTGGTTTAGCGTCTCCAGTCTTTTTCATTGTGCTTTGGTGAGCCTGCAGTGAGTCGCGCCATAGCAGACGCGTGACACCACGAGCGCCTTGACCATCCGCCTGGCCACTTCTTCTGTTGCTCCTCCTTGTGCCGAGCAGATGCGGCGAATAACGTTCAGGGCCGAGTTGCATTGCTTGATAGTTTGTCGAAGCCAGAGGTCTGCTCCACCGGTCTCATCTATAAGGAGCCCTAGGATCTTGACTGATGGCGCTGCGACGATCCTCTACCCTGCCAGCACCAGGTTGAAGGCGTCGGAAATCTTGGCTTCGCGTAGCCGTTTCGGGGCAAGAACGACGAAACTGGTCTTCTCTGGTGACACTTGTAGCCCGACGCGACGAAGATGATTCTCTATCGTGTCAAGGCGGGCTTGCAGCGTGTCTTGTTGTTAGGATCGGCTCGATTCTCTCGTCCAGATTGATATATCATCTGCATATATCGTAAACCCAAGTTGTGGCACCTTGTCAAGTTCGTGTGGGAGTGCTGCCATGACTATACTAAATAGCATAGGCGATAATACAGATCCTTGAGGTACCCCTACCCGGTTCGCCCTTGGTTCGCTGTAACTAGAGCCACATTGAACCGAGTACGTTCTTCCGGCAAGGAAAGCCCGTATAAAGTTGAGCGGTCTCCCACCGAGGCCGAGTTGCTTGTGCCTCGCGAATGACTGCGGCGTGGGGAACCGAATCAAACGCCTTTTTGATGTCCACCGTAACAATGGCACGCACGGCTTGGCGTGTGGCATCGTCAGTACAGAGCCGTGTATACAGAGAGTTTGGTCAATGGGAGGAGCGGGCAGAGCCAGGGCATGCACCAGACGCAGAAAGTGGGCTTGGCATGCTCTCTTGGCCAACCAGAAGCCTAAAAGAATCCCCTAGCGGTGGTAGCAAAAAACTGTTTTAATCAAAGGTATACATGTTCATATATGGTTTCAATAAGCGCGTAAGTGAAGTGTAGTGAAAGTGAAGTATAGTAACCATTCGTGGTTTAAAATGGGGTGCACGTGATGTTTCGATCATGATCATGCAGAAGGATGTAAGAAACGAATGCGCCGTTCAACTCTGTTTTGTTCGGACAGAGTTTGACCGCTCGGACGGCAGATTCCCGGCCCTCGGCGCTTGGCGTACGGATTATGTCGATCGTTCCGCTAGTCGCACTCTTCCAACATAATTTTGGATGACCGTGATTGAAACATCACGTGCACTTTATTTTCAGTCACCGAGAGTTACTCCGATGCACTTATCAAGTTTGCTTCTCGCGACCACTGCCAGGGTATTATTTCAGGCTTCTGGTTGGCCACATTCGAATTTCTGAAGACGCCCTGGAGCACGCCCAGCCCGCTTTCGGACAATGGCGCCTCCTCATTTGCCTCCTATATACCTCCCAACGAATGGCCAAACTCTCTACATATACGACTCTGCGTCAGTAGGGTCAGTATTGGCGACGTGCGTGATCGAAAGCGTCGCTGTGGTCGGCCTTCCGCGATTGGCCGAATGCTGACTATGACGTCAGCAAAGGATTTCTCATCGACGGAAATAAGAGGAATGAAAGAACTTCAATTTCGACGGTGCTGGCAGTGTTGCTTTAAGAGCGCAATGATTTCAAGCTTCCACCATGCTCCTTACAAACACCATCGAACTTGTTGTTCGCGAGGTAATGACGTCACGAAAGGTAACCATAGGAGGGCGCCACTAAAACATCTCGCCGCTAATAGGAGGTATTCACTGGACGCCATATTTGAGGGCGATGTTTAGAGCGCATGCTCAGAACGAGCTCACATTAATAGCCTGCTAAGACCGGCAACCTTGATGGTGCTAAATGCACGCTCCAAAAGGACTGCGGAAGCTCGCCGTCAGCACGCGCTCAGCAGCGCGCTCCGTGGCGCTGACTGTGCTACAGCGACTATTGGTTCCTGCGAGTCTTGATACTTCCCTGTGAGCACGTGCTGTCGGCATCGGTACTACAACGTGCATCACCATGACAGAAGGACTATCTAGGCCCCTACTGTCGACTGCTTCGAAGCGACGGCGCGAGCTCCCGCTAGCAAAAATTAGGTCTAGCATACGGTCTGTACTAGGAGTCTCAGGTAAGCGGGAGTTTATCGAGGCGTGCTTTGTACGAGAATAGACCTATTTCTAAATTACCGAAGCATCAAGGATAATGCAGGGATTGGTGTTCGATGCGCCACACTGCGCCCGCCTTCCCCGTATAAAAGATTCCAAGTAAATAACCAAAATAAAGCGTTGACGAATGCGCGTGCAAGATGCAATTTGTTTTAGGCATTTGCCTTAGAAAAGTTACTACTGCTGAGGCCAGCTCGTGCGGCGCGTGGAACACCAATCCCTGGATTCTCCTTGATGCTTGGGTAATTTAGCAACATATCTATTGTTCAAGTATGTCTAGGCACCAGGCGCAAACGATGCATCCGGTGGATACTATCTAAGCAAAAATGTATTTTTTGTCGAAATTTGCGAACTGTATAATAGCCCCCCCCCCTTCCCCTCAAAAAGTCAATCAATCAGCGGACACCACAAAGCAAATACACAAGCAGAGGCGTATATCTTCGTGGCAAGAATGCGGTCAAGCACACCTGAACATACGGTTCCTAGAAGGCGTCACCGACTGGTGCGTTTAGCGTCCTCTTCCGCCCGCGCATTTAAAGCGGTCTCGAAGTGGCAACAAATGACGTCACAAAATCCGGAGTGTCACGCTGTCGGACGTCGCGATCCTGGTGGTCAGTCGTTGAAATGCTGGAGAAAAGCACGAGCGAACGCGAAGTGTCGCTCTCGTCGCGGCGTCCCAACTCCTGGCTGCTGAAGCTTGCCTGGACTGTCGACCTGGAGAGCGTCCCGCAGCAGAACAGGCGTCTGCCACATCATTCGCAGCTGCTGGGACACCGCCAGGATCGAGACCGGCGACAGCGTGACACTTCTACGACGTCATCAGGCGGAAATCGAGGGACGCGTTCTAGGCCCATACCTGAACAGATTGTCGTTTGTATGTATAGCAAAAATCCGTCGGTTTGATTGCACGATTAATACCGGAGCGCCTCCACGGGGAGGAAAAACGGATCGACCTTGCACTCTGAACTCTGGGCATGGTGGCATTGTAGAGGATGGGCGAAACTCAAACCCCCGCCCCGATCATGCCGAGCACCTCCTTTCGCTCGAAGAACGAGAAATCGCTCTCATTGTTTGCGGCATCGTACAAAAACGCCGGAGCAGACGACGACGGCGGTCGTGCGACGGTAATGGCACGCCGGACGGCGCTGCTACTCGCGTGGCCCATGCGGCCGCGGACGATGATTACCCGCGCCGTCGATTTACCTCTTTCCTGGTGGACGACCTTCGAAAGATGACTGTCCCGGGATGACACGCGCCAGAACAAGAGGATTCGAAAATGATATCGGGGTTGCCGCCGGACGAGTCAGAGAGGCGTTTTCGCCGATTGCCGACGACTGGTTGCAAGCATAGCAGCGCATTCTGTCCCGTAATCGAGGCTGCATCTTGCATTGCGCCGCGAATAGACCCGTTGCTCTGGCGCGGGGGGCGCGAGCGCGACCGCAACACGCGACCATGTTATGATGGCTGCAATGATCCAGGTGGCTCTGTAACGTTAGATTTTGCATGTGCTACGTTTGAATACAAAAATCTGTCAGCATTTGTAAATGCGTAATAATAAAACTTTTAAAAAATATGCAGCTCGCGGTTTTAGCGTCCCATTAAACATTCTTTTCAGCTTTAATATTTGCATTTTGCTTTCATTCAAGCTTCCGCGAGCACGTAAGTTTCACTTTACGTGATAGCGAAGCCAAAGCTACTTGCATAAGCATGTTCCCCCGAACGATGCTCGCACTGCAGGAGCGCACATGGTTGGCAGGGACACTGAAAGCTCGGAACTTGCTCTTGTAGCCTCTGCTACGGTGGTACTTATAATATAACGGAGTATAAAAAACTGTAGTGGGGAAGCGTGCTGACGCAAACGCGAGCCACAAATTTTATTTTGCTCGCCTGGAGCGCTGCTTAAAACTCGAGAACTACAGGTCTATTAGCGGCGAGATGTTTTGGTGGCGCCCTCCTATGGTTCCCCCTTGTGACGTCATTACCTTGCAAACAACAAGTTCGATGGTGTTTGTAAATAGCATGGTGGAAGCTTGAAATCATTGCGCTCTCAAAGGAACACTGCCAACACCGTCAAAATTAAAGTTCTTTCATTCCTCTTATTTCCGTCGATGATAAATCCCCTTTCCGACGTCATAGTCAGCGTTCGGCCAATCGTGGAAGGCCGACAGCACGCTTTCGGTAGCGTGCTTTCCAAAAACGAGCTTGTGGCCGGTGCCATTTTGAGCGTTCGTGCGTATGGCGCGTGCTTTGCTCGCTTTCCAAAGCGACGAACACGCACGTGCTGGGCTGTGAAGATCGCACGCTGGACTGTGATTTTGTAAACATTGGAAAGGTCTATAGGCCGATCACACCGCGCGTTCCACGCTTGCCTGCGTGACGCCTTCATAATTGCAGCTCACAGGAGGCGGGCGGCAGTGCTGGGGTGCCTTCACGCGCGCTTTGCTTATACTCCATCTCACAAACATCTGCAGTGCAGACAAAGGCATGGGCACGGGCGCGTGGCTTTGGAAACTGCCTCTTATGCACGAGTTCTCGTATACAAACAAAAGCATTTCGCTGAGCTAGGCTCACGTGCCTGTACCTTTGTCTTTACTGCAGACATTTGTGACATGGAGTATAGACGTTTCCACTGTTTACAAAAATCACAGTCCACACGTGTTAAATCACAGTCCAGAACGCGCACGTTCGTCGCTTCGGAAAGCGAGAAAATCACGAGCCATACGCACGAACACTGAAAATGGAACCTGCCAAGTGCCCTTTTTTGGAAAGGTCTATAGAGTGATGTAGGGTGCCTCCATTACGTTGAAGCGCTGTAGGCAAGGCACGAGCCAGCTCGTGCCATCTCGTGCTCTGCTCGCGCAGACCCGCAGCGGGATTCTCGTGCGTGCAGGAGGACTGCAGTTTCCAGGCTGCATAGCGGCGACACCGGCGGCATAACGAAACTGGCCGGTGACAGTATTCACTGGCGGCCATAGCTGTGTGCTCGGCTGCGGAGCGCGTGCTGAACGCGAGCTTCCACAGTTCTTTCGCCACGTGCATTCCGCACCACCAAGATTGCCGGTCTTGGCAGCCTATTAATGCGAGCTCGTTCTGAGCATGCGCTCTAAACAGTGACCTCAAATATGGCGGCCAGTGAATACTCTCTATACGGACAGAAAATGAGGAAGAGGAGGAGGGGAGTGCGCGCGGGGAGCACCGCGCTCTGGTTGGGATGATTGGTGGAGCAGACGCAAAGCTCTCCGCTCACTGTTCGAACGCTCGAATGGTTTCAACAGTAAGTGTTAGAAGCAAAGTGGAAGCCCCTCCCAAATCTCTCCACTTTTGCAGAGCGAACGGTGGAGAGGAGGTCACCTCCTCTCGAGCGTTTGACCCGCCAATGTGGAAAGGGGTGGGAGGATCTTCCACTTTACTCTTAACCCAACTATGGAGACAAAGGCAGCTAGCCTTTGCGTCCATCCACTAATCATTCCAATCGGGGCTCGGCACGTCCACGCGCGCCCATCTCTTCGTCTCCCTCAGTTTGTGTTCATATTGGACTCGAGCGGTACAGCTACTTGGTGCGGGTGCCACGAATTTCTCGCCACTACCTTCCCAAGTTTACTGATGCTGCTTACGTAACATTGTGACATATTATGCCACGTTGCGGAAGCTACAGACTCGAGAACGTAGCTTTATATGGGAGGTTTTGTTGCGCATGGTGCCCGAGCAACAAGGAGCGCTTTCCCAGGCGGCCCACTTGACCGCATGGAGTAAACGCGTCAAACAGCTCTTGAACTGTTTTTATAACAGATGCGTGTCAGGCGCGTGTTATTTAAGGGCTTGCGAATATTAGTTCGAATCGAATAGCACTGCGTGATTCATACCCTTCACAGGGGAAGGGACAGCCGAAACAACCGGTTTTCTTAACAGTGTTAAAGCTGGGGATGACACTGCGCGATAGGCCTTTCGACAAATTATCCAGGCATCAAAGAGAATGCCGGGACCATAGGTAGACGCGCTGCACGCGCTCGCCTTCCTTATACAGAAGAATCGAAGTAAATAACCCAAATAAAACGTTTGTAGAACGCGCGTGCGAAGTGCCATTTGTTTTAGATTTTTGCTTTCGAACAGTTACAGCTGCTGACGTTAGCACGGGCAGCGCGTGTACCTACTTTCCCGGCATTCTCTTCGATGCTTGGGTAATTCGGCAAAAAGTCCAATCGATTAGAACCGGTCCTCGCACCCCTCTAATGCTATTTCTTGGCGATTTTAATCTTGAGGAACGTTGATATGGCGGTTCCACTTTAGTGCTTGTTACACCTCAGCTCATCACCGCGGAACTGTTTCTGTTTTTTTTTCACGCTGTAGATAAAGGCGCAATGCGCGGTGATCATTGTATTAAGCAGGGGGGGATGAAACTTTAGGGGGCGCTTTATCGAGCTTGTTGTCCCCACAGCCCGGTGTTTGCTAAAACAGCATAACAATGAAATTGAAGCTCGCCTATCGCGGTTCGGACACGAGCTCTTCGCTTTGACCAGTGCTTCGGTCGCACGAGGAGCGGCCTTCGAATCGACATCTTCGATTTCTCTAATCAGAACCAAACAATAAAATTCAGTTTGGGGTCCTCACAGCTGAAGCGTACCGCTAGAGGCGCGACTGTTCGATCTCCTCCCACTTTGCGCGAGACACGGGCGCGAAAAAGCTTTAAGAAAATACCGTCTTCGAAGGGCCCGGTTGCGCACGAGCGAAAATCGAACCACTTGCCAAAAAAAGCCTCGTGAGTCGGTTGATCAGAAGTTCAAAACTGGGTACGACGAAACTTGTAAGGTGATAGACAGTTCCAAGTTGTATAAATGATATAGCTGCGCTATACGCGACCTCAGATGCCGTTCAGTATAGTGTAGAAACCTTCAGTACATTTATCGGCTGTTTTCTGAGGATCTTGGAGCGTCTATTGTGTCGCCTTCGCCCAGCAGGTCGTGTCCACGGGGTGCAGGCTCAGAGCGAAACCTCTTAGAATTGTAAGCTGCTTCCCAGGCACTGCTTTAGACTTCTCGCCCGTGACTGTGCCGCCATAGCTGCTCAAGTAAGCGAGAGTTTTCGATATGCATTGCGCCATAGTCATTGCAAGCTTTAGAAACGCCGAGGGCGTGGCTTAATACTTCTTGATTTCTGATTGGTCCTTTGACGTCCTTGTCTGCTACTCCCGTAATCTCATTGGCTGCGGAGAGAGGATGCTCGAGAACTCACCACGTCCTTCGCCTCTCACGTTGCCAGTGGCAATAGACGGCCGAAGTTCGCGTTCAGCGGAGCTGGCTGCAGGCCCATAGGCAACAGTGCGTTGAAACAAGCACATAACCGGCCTTCATTTTCGTTCTTTTTTTAAGTTTAATTTCCAGCGTTTCTGTGGTTTCATCTCATCCATTTCACGCGGGAAAGCGATGTCTCTAATTGGGAGCACGCTGTATACGTCTGTACTCCCATTATTATTCCCCGTTCCGGTCGGACACACGAATGTGCGCTGCAAGTCGGTCGGACTCATCTGCACCTGTGCTCACGATCTGTTGTCATTCAGACGGCCCTGCCCGCTACCGGGAACGAAATGCGCTTCCTGTCGTAAGTATGCGGAATACGCAGATGCAGTGATACTTTTAACTGCTATATCGTACTGCTAGCTGTACAGAACAACCTATGTGCGCTATATCTAAGGGTTGCCGTAAGTGACACAAACTGTACACGAGACAAGCTCAGCCGATCATGATCTCATGAAGCTTAACGCGTGTGAAGCCTCCGGAAACTTTCAGGATATTTCTATCCTGTATGGCATTGTCTTCTGTTATGTTTCATTGCAAATGGCTTTCAAATACCCGTGTAGACTCAAGGTAAGTAAAAGAAGTTGCTCGTTGTTCTTCTGGACTCTATATACAGTTCGGAATATTTATCGAACATAGAGCCGTTTGTTTGTTGCCATTGATATATGTATACATTTGCTTAGCACTCGGGCTCACTGATTTCTCTCAATCCAACGAACAGCACCAGCGTACGCATAAGGTAAACTACCCTTATCTATTTTAGAATTTTGCCCCGAATATCTTTCTTGCAAGTCTCTCGCTCTCTACTATTTCCGTAAACGCTCTAAAAAAAAAAGACAGCGGGGAATTTTTTATTTTCTATTCGCTGTACTAAAACAACCCTGTGGTCTAAGGTACCCCTCGCAGACAATTGGAGCTGCAACACTTAACCTGGCTTCCTCCTGCGTACGCAATCCCCACGAATTTTTTATTATCTCTCGAGTTTTTTTTTTTTTTTTTTTTCAAATAGAGTTTAAAGAATGAAACATAAGCTTCGCATTCCCTCTAGCGGTTTGTATCAAAGCTCTTACTAGAAACCCAGCAGGTTTCCAAACAAGACTGAAGGGAAGTTGAGCTCATGTTGTCAGCGGTAATACATTAAATCTACAAAAACGACACAAAAAAAAAAAAACGCACTACAGATGCACAGTCGCCCCTTCCAACAGAACCTGGGCTCCAGATATGCGCCCCCGCCAAGGCGAACCGCGGTCCCGAAGCCGCAATCGAGGGCCCCCTCCTAACAATCGCCGGCGACAGAAAAAAAAAAAAAAAAAAGGAGAAGCGCGACGTTTGGCTCACCCTTGGGCTGACGCCAGTAGTACCCGTCGTTGTTCCGGTCGGTACGACTCGACATGCTCACGGACGGAGCGGCTCAAAAGGCGTCCGGATCATGAGCGCGCACATGCGAGAGCTTGGTCGGCGTCGCCGGCGTTCCCGTACTCGGCTGATGACGGCAGTCTTTGCGGCCGCAGACCGCCAGAGTGAGTGGCGCATCCCCGCTGCCAGTTCGAGCGTGGCGAGGTGCAGTCGAACAAAACGGGAGGAACGGTTCCTGCATTCCGGCTGCCGGCGCCGACACGCCGATGTCGGGCCAGGGCTGCTGCTTGCCGCGACGTCCTCGGTCGGGAACCAGTCGCTCTCGCTCCTCGAGGGTCGAGTCCTTAGCGCGTTCCTCCTTCGCTCTCCGTCGGGTCGGGGGAGGGCCGATCTTGGGGCTTCCTTCAAGGGCGATCAGCGTGTGACGCTAGGGTCGCATGTTGCCGCTCGTGCCGCAACGCGTATGGACAGTTGGACGTCCAGCGAAATTGGAAGGATGCAGCGCGAGACGAGACAGACTCCAAGAACGGCGGGTCTGCCGGGGAGGGTGACGGACTAACTGCTAAAAAAGAAAAAAAGGGGTAAAAAATATAATGTACGTGAAAAAGAGGCTACGATAATTTCGAGAAAGCTTTCAAATACGATCGACTTCTGTCGTATTTTATGCCCCAGAAATAGCACTCCACCGATAGTCGCGCTAGTGCGCATGCTCTATAAATTGATAAATAACGGAACTCTGTACGCTATGTCTGTGTTTTGCGTGGTGACCAATCCACTCACGATAGTGATGCACTAAACCAGCCCTCTGCTGGAAACTGGCATCTTCAAAATGTCCAGGCCTACACGCAACGCTTGTGTCGAAGATTTGTTTTATCTTCTTTTTAGTGAACATACGCACCTGGCAGGCGCTTGAGTTCGGAGCACGTGGAGCAAAAGCTTGAGTTGCACAACCCTCTCGGGTTCAATCTTCACCCCTGCCCGTTTCGATCTGGGTGAACATCGTACCGGCGTGCGGTCGTGCATCACTACTGCGTGATGCACGTTAATGACCCAGGCTAGCAGTCGTACTGCACTGACAAAATTTCTCGTCTACTGCACGTAACAAAGTTGCCAATACTCTGGCAGACTGAACTCGCGCTGTCTAAACATCTAACTTCAAATTTGATTTTGAACTTTTGACTTTTGACTTTTGCTCCTGTTTACTCTGATGTACGGAGTGAAGTAGTTGAACTCAGCTGAAAGTGGGGGCCTCCTCTGAAAGAACTGAACAGATATATATTACACGAAAAGATTCACGAGCGAACTTTCATTGTCTTCACAAATCCTCGACATTGAGAATGAAAAATGGAATAACACAATTTGTTCCCTTTTCTCAGTCTCGGTTTTCGGAATGATGAACAGGTACCCTCCCGAAAGTAACCTAATAAAAAAATAATAAAAGCCAAGATTGACGGGCGTGCATGATGCATACTCGTGCTCGCTTTGAATCTTTTGTAATAAATATTTTTTATCATGTCCCAGAAATATTTTATTTAATCAGTCCACTCCAACCAAGCAGGTCCCAACGTCTTCCGCTACCAAGGTTTGCTATTTGATAAACGCGCGAAAGCGTTTGCGTTTCTGCCCAGACTACTGTCTCTGTGACTGTGAGCCAGCATGTTACTTCGTAGCCTTCGATAGTTTTGACTTTATTCAATTTACTAAAATTGTTGTCTGCCAAAGAAACTGGGTCATGTGATAACGTTGCTGCCCCACTGCAGAACAATCAGTATATAGAGTACAACTTAAGTAATGCGTGGAAGTACAGATGCATCACTTGGTTACTGGCTGTCCACACGTTGTAATTTCATTGTACACAGATCAATCCACCAGTGATGCGATTACTGCGCCATTTCGTGGAACTGCGCGAAATTGCTGCTCACCCGCTAAATTCTGCTACATTCTACGCACACAAAAAAGTAATTAGGTCCAGCGTGACGCCAAATGTATTTTTTGTTCAATACCAAGACAAGTAACTTACCCTTCTACCGTGTCAGATTAATACGGTAGGCTTGTGAGAACTGTTGGAACTTATGATCAGTGATTCGAATAGCGTACTATTTTATTCGACCTTCGCATTAGACACTGACTGTGCCCGGAAGTTTTGCCATTTATTTCATTGTTCGCGGTCGGCGAGACTACTGCACAGCGTATCTCAGCTGGGTGCCTTTCACTTCAGACAGTGATGCACTGCGGCGAAGCGACACCCGTGGAGGGGACACCGCGACCCTGCTACCTCGCTTCGCCTCAGCGCAGCTGTGTGTATTGGGGAAAACAACTCCTTCAGAGCGCGATGGTGCGAGCGCAAGTTACGGATATTTAGAAGAAATCTGAACCATTGTGATTATTTACATGACAACTCTACATTTCAGAAACATTTCAAAATATATAACCATAGGTCTTATTCAGCTATGTGATAAACTGGAATATCCTCCCGACGTGCTTACGGCCTCGGTGGTGTTTTTTTATATTTTGTTTCTAATTTAAAGTTTAAGTAGATTTATTTGTGTATAGTGAGAGTGTTCAAAATGCTCAAAATAAAAACAAAAAAGGCTAGAAGCACGAGCGTGTAGCTGTGGCTGGTATTAGCGCCGAGATAAGGGTGCCTACATGTCTGCCTGTCTCAGGGTGAAGACATCATATTTGTTGTACTGAGTGGGCCAGCGCGTGACCTCAGTGCGTGAGTTGTGCGGTAAAATTACCGCTAAGCGTTAGCCAAGGCTGCGCGCTCGAGCCTAGTCCCACTGGTCTGCGGGCACTGCAAAGAACATTAAAAAAATTACAGAAAGATTTATCGGTAGATTTTGCGGGAATGCGTTAGCATGATCCTTGGATACGCCACACACGTCCTCCTTTGGGAAACGCTAACGCTGACCCCTTCACTTTTTTCTCTTGGCTTTCTCTCTTGCTTTCTCTATAATTTGCTGGCTCTTTTTGGCCTCGTTACGGGGTCAGTGTTAGCGTTTCCCAAAGGGGATCGTGTGTGGCGTTTGCAAGGGTCATGCTAAGGCATTCCCGAAGAGTACACCCTGGATCTTTCTGTAATTTGTTTCGGCCCTTTTTTGGACTCTGCTTGTCAGAGTACGTCGGCGCCCTTGGATACTGTCATCCATATCACTCGTGGAAAGAACCATATCCATACCACTCGTGGAAGAAACCGCGTTCATATCACTCGAGGAGTGAACCGCATTTATCGTTTTAGCTGCACACACATATCACAGCCCACGCACCGCTCCTACAGAAACCCAGAGCGAAGAACAACCGGCGACGGCACAGCTGCAACTGAGCCCGCATTTCACCGCGCCGCGGCGCAACACCTTTTAGATAAGAAAGCCGTAGTACTGAATGAGATGGCGTCATCAGAGAAGGCCAACGCTGGGCACAGATTGGACACGACGATTGCGTCGACGTTCGGCTCAAACTTGACTCGAATCCGAGCGCTGACGCAGTACTCGGTTCCAATCTGTGTCCAGCGTTGGCCTTCTCTGATTAAGCCATCTCATTCAGCACTACGGCTTCGTTATCTAGATGCTGCGTGGCGCCTCGTTCTCTCTGGCTCCGCGCTAGCTGTGCGCGTGACTTCGCAACAAAAGAAAGGGCTCGTTTTGACGAAAACCCGGTGGTGTCTGTCAGTTTGTCAGCGCCAAGATGAGAAGAAGAGGTTGACGCGTGCTCACGCCAGTGCTTCGGAGCAATAGAAGCTTCACACGCGATATCTGACAAACGAAAGACACCGCCCGGTTTTCGTCAAAAAGAGCGTTCCGATGCACACGCATTAAAATAACGATGGGGTGGTAAAATTTCTGAGATGTCACAACCCAAGCAAAAGCGCGTGTTTGTATGAAGGCACTCTAGCCGAGATGTTTTGGTGGCACCCTTTTGTGGTCACAACCAGGGTTTGCCTCGTCGTGACGTTACGACTTGTGACCCTAGCAACTTGTAGGTAGTTTTGACGACAAGTTCGTTGGAGTGTTTAAACAGCACAGTGTAAGTTAGGAGCCATCGCGTTCTTAAACAGACACCGTCGAAATTGACAGTCTCGCAATTATTTTATGCCCGTGGTTTAGCCAATCGTGTAAAGCCTGCCAGAGCAACGCTATTTTGACCAGGCATGTCGCCAATAGCCGCTGCATGAGGGTTGGAGCAGCCGCGGAGTATAATAAAAACTTATTTTTTGGTCTTGGCTGCAGTCCATGTTGCGGCCAGACGGAGTATAATTGGCCATGAACGCGGAACTGAACGTTTATTGTGACTGAGTAGCCCAGCGCTTTGGCGCACTCTACACGCACGCTCGTGTCCAATCCGTAATCGGCTGTGGCTCGCCCGGCCCCGCTTGGGGACATCGTGGGAAGGACTGCAAGAGGTTCCGGAACAGACAAAAAAAAAAGAAAGGAAACTGTTTCTCCTTATCTGTTATTTTCCAGATCGAAACTCACGTTTCTGGGTTTATGCCTTTTTACGTGATGACTTTCTTCCGTGCCACTACGTGGTGTACGCTTTTCTAAAACTAAAATCAAATGTTGCTTCGAAGTCCTTTTAGGATGGGGTCGTTACACGAATTTGCAGAACTTACCTATTTCCTTGAGCTTGCTGAGAGGAGGGCCTAGAGAGAAGGTCACCTTTGCTGAGGGGAACTTGAGGAAGTTGTTAGCGTTTGAACCCGCAGAGGCGCCAGCCTTCAACGAGAGCAAATATGTTAACGGCTGGGAGCTGATACCTTTGTTATCTCTTCGGATATCTTCAAAGAATTCTAGCGCTAACCTTTTAATAATCGCACCGTTATTATTTTTGACCGAGGCCATGCAGCTTAGACAAACGCTTTACGGCCGCTGCGCATGGACGCGCAGCAGTCGTTCACGTTATTTTTATTATTCTGGTGGCTATTATACTTGATTATTGATGTCGTACACGATACTATTGTCTTCCTTGACACCACGTCGTTCCTGCCATAAAAGCTGGCTTTGTGTGGGTTCGTATAAGGCCACTAAATGATCAACGCTTAGAGTATCGGCACTCTGTACCCCGATATTGTTGTGGCCGCCGCCATCTTGGTGCTTTTGAGAGCAGACGAAATTGTCGAACGTCATGGTTCAAAAGTGCGACTTCCTCAGCATTGGACTCGGTGTTATGAATCTCATGTAATATTGCTTTGCTCTGTCGCAAACTGTATAAACATTTGTAGATAACGGAAATGCGTTTCCTGTGATTTCAGACATAGCTTCAGATAACCGGCAACCATGATTTTAAGCCCCAAGATGGTGTTGTTACTCTGAAGCGTAGCTTATTTAGTGGCTCTAGGTTTGTTATTGATGGATTTCGGACAAAAGGTTACCAGACAAACGTTCACCTGACATAACGTCAAGGGACCAATCACAGAGGTTAGCTTCACTGCCTTTTTGTTATGTCCTTCTTTAAAGCACTGCTGCATTGCGATCTAATACCCTAGTTACATCGGCACACTTATAAATGCAGTTACGCTTAACCGCAGTTACCACATTATACCCTTGAAGAACGTTCCATGGCTATACAGTCGACGCTATGGGCGAACGTGTGCTTGCCCATATTGAGCACCCGGCAAAGCTGTGGGCGCGCACTCTTCACTTCTGAAATAGCTGTCCAAGAGAAGCGTGGGAACTGTGGTGAAGCGTAACTACAGATAAGAGTCACTAAAATGCGGTTAAGAGTGACCGTGTAATTATAGGATTCTCGCACCTGACGTCACTTCCGGTTAGACTGAAAATCGAAACCAACATTGTCGTTTGCTATCAGTGCATTGGCCTCATGCTGGAGGAATTCGGCGTCTTATTGCGACAGCAGTAGTGCCGTTGAGTCATAGAGCCGTCTTTGTACAACGACATTTCAGAATATTTTATTGTCCTAGTTCATCGCAAAGAGGTTCCTGACATGACACAAAGTGCAGTCTACAAACCCTTAGTTGGGGTACGAAGATTGTCTGTCGAGATCATAGAGTTAATATATAATTCTATAACGAAATATCCGATGCATTTGGCCGCTTCGAAACGGCGGGGCATAGAAGCGGACATCGGCGGTCCCAGTTGACGGTCCCGAAGAGCCCATATCGCTGACGACGCCTTAATATGCAAAAAGAAGCAGTAAAATAGCACCTGTAAGGTCTGTATCTTGTTATTTTCTCTCTTACTTAGCAGAAAAACTATAGAATCGCGGATTGACAAAATTGAATAAGGTTGACAAGCGCTCGAGTAACTTCACCTGGTCGCGGCAAAACGAGCATGCCTAACCGTTCGTCTGCTTTCTTTCTCGTTCTTTCTCTCGGGACCGGAGATGTTAGCGTCCAGGATTTGCCGCGTTCTGCTCCCATCTTTACTCGCATGGTCGAGGTTGTGCCGGCTTATCCGTCGGAGACATTCATAACACCGGCGAACCGATTGCTCGAGCGTCGCCTTATCTTGGTTCCTAATGATTTCCGGAATTCTAGAAAAACCAATGTGCTGGCCATAGCTCCGTTGTCGCCGACTTTTACGGCTGAGACAATTATTTACGGCGCCATTGACCTCGAGTGAGCGGACAAACTACAGTGCGAACACGGCACCGAAGCACACAAGACATAGCATAACAGTGACGAATGCCTTCAACATGGATTCCGGCGGGTTCCGGTGAGATCTACGGACCGATAGTAGTGTTGCATCATGGTCTCGTGCAAGAACCCTATTCGCAACTCCAGCCCGCCGCTCGCCCTCTCGCGGACGAACGAAGAACCAGAGGAGCGGGGACGGTGGCGGAGACGGTGGCAGGGAGTGTAGGCCTTGGTGTTGCTTCTTCTGGTCGGTGTGTTCGTGAATCAGGCAGTTTTCACACAAAAAGCGACTGCGTTAAAATAGGAATTGTCGTGGTTCTCTTAGCAACAGCGCTGCACAAAGGGACCGGGATGTCCAGTTACATTACGAACGTTTCGTAGATCGCAGAAGCTGCGGATTTCGGGTCCTGCGGTAGCCAGCACAATCTGTGCTCAACGTGGCAGCAAAAGCTCCCGCTAGTGGTGCAAAGTTCTTGAGTACGATCAAGGAACAGTTTATTCTTTTAAGAAAGTAGGAGAGAACTGCTCGCGCAACTGTGTATCAAGCCATGATCGAGCAATAAGTGTCGGGAATGGGTTCGCATTTTATGCGCCGAAACGTGACAAGAATCACGACAGTGTTTTCCAAACACTTACAAAAAACTGACTACGTGTACCTGCTCTTAGTTAATTAGAAAGGCAAATAAAGAAATGCTTGTAGCATTCTTAAGCTCGTCTGTGGCTGATCGTGAGATGTGTTTATATTGGGCAGTTTTGGTGAGGCAAGTCTTGACGATGCGAATAACAAGGTACACAGGTGTAGTATACTGTATATTTGAATATTCATTTTGTCAGAGCAATAAATAAAAACCTCAAACACGCCGATTACATTCTTATGCACTTCTTGCATAGCGTTACCGCAGGCAAACCGTAGACACGTCAACGCTACTTGTGCGCGCTAAAAACCATGCGAGAACTTCTGGTCTCAATGCCTCACAATACGGTAGCCAGTGGCTACGCTAGGATAAATCTGCCTATTTGTAACCATGGCGCAGGTTGATCACGTGTCTCAAGGCAGTAAAACCGTAAAACCGCGACGGTGTGCAGTGAGCTGCGAGCCTCTGACACAGAGACATCAATGCGGTGAACACTGCTCTACCGGAGCTGGGCTGTCATGCGCGACTCACGTTTTAGAGCACTGGTGGCCAGGCACAACGAAAACATTACGATGTTTTCACCACCCACAAAAATATTTTGCCACCCGTAATGATGTGACCGACGCACAAAACAGGCTCGCCTTCCACAAATTGCCACAAATTATGTATTGTTTCCGCCACTACAAAAAGTAAAAAAACAAAAAAAAAACATACTGTTTTTTTTTACCATACGTTAACATTTCGGTCACCTGTGATACGCCTATGTCCTCATCGTTTTGCCTTTGTAGCCAAATAAATTAATTTAAGCACACTGACCACCGTCAGCGAGCAGGCGCACGGAAAATCTATCCCTGTCTCTTCCACCATCTTGGAACTACCGCCCCGCCATCTATAGGGCGTTGGAGTTGCGAATGGCCTATAGGATATAACAAGGCGTTGAGCGAACGCGCTCACAGATATAGTGAAAGAGTATGCAGGAGGCGAGATGGAAGAGAACAGGCACTTCGGAGGAAACGGAAGACGCGAAATAGCTGAGGTCGAAGTCGGGGTGGGTGTGCGAGCACGAGAGATGCCAACGTTGCGTTCCACTTCCGCTCTAACGTTACCTTGGTTTTCGCAGGGTTGTCTTTCAGAGGCCGTTACGCACGACGATCGGGAGATTAAAAATAGAGGTAAAAAGGTAAGAAAGAAGATAACAAAAGCCCTTAGAAATACAAGATTCGAACGCTATCAACACGTAGAGCGCCGTTCACACACTCGCAACCGAGTAAGACCGCGAGAGACAATACCGGTTTTTAAGCCTCTTGCAACGTCTTAGGACCAGCTCCGCAGCAGCGCATCCGGTCCTAAGACGTCCCAAGAGGTTTAAAAACTGGCCTATTATTTCTCTCGGTCGCACATGGTTGCAAATGTGTGAACGGCGCTTCACTGTTTACGAAAAGTTCACGACAACGTTCAGACGAAAAGATATGGCTTAGTCTATAAGTACACGAATTACAGCCTTTTATAATTGAAAGTCACCGAAATAAAGGCTAAGTATGACCAGCTTTTTTGTATATAAATTTTTTAGGTTTGTAATTGTTGTTGCGCCTCATGAAAAATGGCAGATACTGATGTCCGAGTAGGCCATAGTTGGAAGGTAGTGAGGTGTGACGTCGTACCAGCTACAAGAGCCTGGGTCAACTTAGCTCCAACATAATCTGCCGATTCCAGGTCACATGCTCAGAAAATGTTTAATAACGTTTGGTGTTTTTTTTTATAGCTGGATACCAGCTTGAGCGTTCATCTCTTAATTTTTGAACGGTGAGTGACTGTTGTTAATAAATTTATCTTTACTGTTCCACTCCATGATTTTCATAAACCCAAAGCCTCGAACCAGGCGATATTTTTAAGAGCTCACTCTATTGAATACAGGGTATCAACAATCAGGATAATTATTACAATTTAATGCGCTTGATTACTTAGTTTGTGGGCGGCAGCGGGTGGCAGCAAAAGTATCACTAGGAAGATGATGACCCTATACCTCAACCGTCAGACCTGAATCCACGACTAGACTATGCATTTGCAATCGACTCAACAATTACCTTGAGTAGAATTGGCTGCGAACACAGAGTTATGCTGACTCCATGTTTACCAATCTTCCGGAGCTACTAACGCATGAAATGACTGCAGGCAACTGCTTTCTTTGTTAATTTTTTTCCCGTATGTTTTCCGCATCGCTTTCAGCCATTGTGCCTGATTGAGTCATTACTCTCGACGACAAGATGTTTCCGCGGTGACTCCCTTTAATGTTTGATACATCTAACCTCACAACAGAGAGCTCTGTTGTGAGGTTAGATGTATCAAACATTATAGAGAGTCACCGCAGAAACATTTTGTCGTCGAGAGTAATGACTCAATCAGGCACAATGGCTGAAAGCGATTAAATATCTGTCAGTGGTATCAGAAACACAACTCTGTGTTTCTCATGCCACGTATGTATGTGTTGTCACTGACAGATAGTTCGTACACACATATAACAATAGCGCCATGTGTCAAAATACCTTTGTCCTGGGCGGTCGGAACCTCAGGCTGCGGCTGTGGTTCAGTGAAGGTCTCTATACGTCTTCCTGCAGGTCGAATTCATCTGCAGGACGGAGCCGATCTAATCAACGTCCACCGCATAAACAATAGCCAAAAGTTTAAAATTATACTTCATGGTGCAACCGTCATGTAACTACGCTAAACAAAGCTGCTCCCGGGTATAGATAAGCTTCCTGGCTTCGGTATAGCTACCGCTATTATAGCATAAAAGCAGTGTTAGACTAAATTCTCGATAAAAGTATTTAAATTAAGTTACTAAATACCTGCTTCATAAAGTATTTAAAATACTATTCAAGTTACTTTCACCGTAAAGTATCTTGAGTAGGGTACAAATACTTAGAAATGTAATTCAATTACTTTTGAAGATATTTCCGCAGTGCGTAATTTCTATTGACGTCAGTGACAAACTCAATTATACATTTGCGCAAATCTGGCTTACCAGAATGGTTTATTAGCACGCAACAGCACTAAACGGCACAAAACAAAGCAAAAAGACATCGTAGGGTAATTCTATGCAGTCCAACTATAAGGGGAAGAATATCATTGATACATGTTACAATCCATTTCTGGAACAAAAAAAAAAAAAAAAAGAAAAGAAGTCGCTTTAGCTATAGTGACATTGCTGAATATCACGTCATGCGGCGCACCTTAGACGCATCGTTTAACTACAATTCATATTCCCTATATGGGGAGTTTACTATATACAAACTTGGGATACGGAAATGAGTGGATGGATAACAAAGAGAGCCCACGCAACACCCACGGCACTGGTCGCACCTTCTTCATGTAGGTTACATTCAGAAAGGCACTCAACGTTGGAGGACGCTTTTTTGGCATTTTGAGAGGTCAGCCTGCTCGTAGTTCGTTTCTTGTCCTGTTCTCTGCTTATCAATGTTCGCTTACAGACAGTGTTCGCGAGAGCAATATAAGTGCCGGGCAAACGACAAAAAAAAAAAAAAAAATCTCGACGTTTTGCCGTAGCGGAGTCAAATATACAAGAAAAAAAAACAATTATTACTTTTGTGTTAATTTCTCATTTTCTTTTATTTGGCACTTTATTGACACTGAAGACTGCATTGTTGTCGTGGGTCGTTTCCTGCTTTGCGTTGTGCATCAGTATGGCAATCTTAAAACCACCTCTTTTTTGGAGTTCTTTGGGAAAAACTTCAGAAAACAAAAGGCGCCTTTGGGAAGGCGAGGGTAAAGCCTTCATTGTGCGAACTTTGCGGTGAAATATAAGTCACAGTCGGCTCAAAAGCGATGTTTTCACGAGCTCAATCTAAGTCACCGTAGCTTATCGGAGCTAGCAACAGGGTTTGGTTGCTCAAAATAATGTTCACGTTTGCTCGTGCCACGGTCACGCCACTTCATACCGAAAAACTCGGAAAATGGAGGGATGTCAAAAATGTATTTGGGATAATGAGTACAAGATACTCCGAAATGTAATTAAAATACAGTCTCAAATACTCTTGATCAAAAGTATTTGCAAGACATTAAGGTACTTCCAAATGTACTTGAAATACAGTATCTGGAGTAGAGTATTTGAGATAAGCACAAGTCTGCATAAAACTAACACAGTAGAGAGAACACTCGGTGTACGTAGACCACCAGCATGACAGACGAAATAACCTGGGCGAACTACAGCCTTCCTGAAAGCACAAGCTCGTGCACGTGAGTTTAGAAGGTGTTTTGTGTGTGCGAATGTTCGTGAAAATAAAGCACCACCTCTGGTTCTCACAGCGCTGCATACTACTTGAGATGGATTTGTGGTGAGAATTGTCAGCGCTACAACACTTATGTTGCAGTCGCTGCGGGTCGTCACAGTAATCGTTCCATTTCCACACAACGAGCACCACTTCACTATTTACACCGCTGAGAATAATACATCGACATTTTAAAGCTTGCAAGGCCAAAACGTTCCATCGTTCACGGTCATCGTCTAGGGTGCCTACATGTCTGTCTGTCTCAGGGTGAAGACATCCATTGTTGCACTGAATGTTCAGCGCGTGACGCTCTCGCGCACTCGTTGCGTGACCTGGGCGCTAAAATGGCGTCTATGCATTAGCCAAAGCTACGCGCTCGAGCTGATTGACACCGGCTTCAAAATGCATAAAAAAACGATTGGGCGTAAAAATGGCTGAGATGTCACCACTCAAGCAAAAGCGCGCGTGTGTATGAAGGCACTCTATCATCGTCGTCCTTCCTCTTTTTCTTTATCGGTTTTTCCCCGTACCCACGTGCCGGGGCATCTTAGCAGACTTCTTTCTTTTCTGCTTCTACTCCCTGTTCGTCTAACGCCAACAGGGGTTTATCCGACGTTAATTGCAACACACTCCCCACCGAATGGGTTCGAACCCATTCTAATTTTCAGTTACTTCTATTGGATAAAGCAATTGTACCGGTCGTTTCAGCAACAATCCCCTGTTTAAACGCAGGACACATGAACGAATCTTTCCATCCCGACCCAAAAACACTTCTTCAATCCTGCCCATGTTCCACAGCAAACGCGGAAGCTGCTCAGAACAAGCTGTCCAACCTCAAGCGGTGTGGATTTCCGTTGCCTTCTTTTATAGGCGGATCGGAGCTCTCTCAGATACTCCGATCGCCATGTCTCAGAAAATCTGTTAAGAAACTCCTTCCTGCGTCTCCAATGCTGTCGGAGCACCTCAGGTGACGAAGCGAAGTCTTTTTTCTCCGCAACCGGAAGCGCCGTCAGCCTTCGTCCCGTGAGGAAGCTTGCAGGAGTGAGCGACTCGCCCTCGTCGATCTCATTGTAGACAAATGTGAGAAGCCGTGAATTTACCGCGGCTTCAATCTCGCACAGAACTGTGTGTAATTCTGCCGAGTCCAAACATTTCTTACCGATCACTTTCCTGAGCCCAACTTTTACCGATCGGACGAATCGCTCGTAGAAGCCTTCCCACCATGGCGCCCGCTCAACAATATAGCGCCACTCAATATTCGCTTTGGCGAAGTGGTCTACCACCTCTGGGTGTCGGAGCGTCTTCCAGAGTTCGGCCAAGTCTTCGGATGCCATCTTGAAGGACAGCGCATTGTCCGAGTACACGGTGCGACACAAACTCCTTCGCGACACGAATCTTCGGAACGCAAGTAAGAAGCTTTTTGTCGAGACGTCCGGCACGACCTCCAAGTGCACCGCGCGCGTGACGGCACAGGTAAACAAGGCAATGTATGCCTTATGCGTGAGTTCATTTTCTCGCACGTACATCGGCCCCGCAAAGTCTATGCCGACCACCTCAAAAGGGTCCACCTGCGTGGTTCTCGTACCCGGCAAAGGTCCCGTTGGAGCACTGGCAGGAGTGGCACTGAACCTCTGGCAGGTAACGCAAGCATGCACTACCTTCTTCACCAATAGACTACTTCCATAAAGCCCTGCATGCAACACGGCGCGCGTTGCACTCTGGGAACTAGTTGGCCAGGGAGGAGAGTGGCATGGTTTCGGTTTCGATCGACACGTCGACAAGAGATTATACACAGAGCGTGGACTATTAACGGCCGTTATCTCGTTTTCTGGTCCCGAGAGCGTCACTTGTAGTCTCTAAACTAACCTAAATGGCCAGACCTCGAAGCTTTAGCACAAGCCCGAGACGTCTAGCTTTTCTTAACGCATGCTTATTGTATTTTTGTACTTGAGCCTTTCTGTTAGCGTTCCGATCGAGGTATGTGGACGAGCCAGTGCTGGGAATCTCGACGCTGCGAAGCTCGGGGATCTTGCTTGTGTACGAATCAGCAAGCTGTAGCAACCAATAAGTATGCACACATCGAGCTCGCGCCTTTACATTACTGTTGTTCATCAGGAAGTTTGTTTGTTTCGTGCGTCCATAGACGAAATGTTACTTTTTGCAATTACTGTTTTTCTTAATACGCCTGAGTACGCGAGTTCAAATTCGGAGGCGCCATTAAAAGCTCAATTTTAACACACTTCTTATCTCTTATCTGCACTGACCCGCAGCACTGCACGAAGTGAAGTCCCCACCCGCTTGCATTTCACTAATATTCAACATTGCGTATGCGCATAAAGTTATCCTGCAATCATATAGGCACATTCGGACATACAAACCGTTTTAAGAAAGCAAAAGTCGAGCACTTGTGTAAAGAATGTCGCACCGTTCGCCGAAGTGCGCCGGACGGGCATATGAGCCCCTATGCGGTGCGCGAAACGAACGAAATTATTCAAAGCGCGTTTGACGGTTGCTAATGGCCATGATATTTGTTATATATTTGCTTTCTCCCTGCCTGAGTATGCCGAGATAATTTCAGACACACCGTTCAGGCACAGATCTTGGGCGTCAGTAAAAACTCGTCCAAAAAGGCTTAGCAAGGAGTAGGGGACGCTTGTTAGGGCCTCCGTCGTAGCTAGCCGATCTTAGCGTTTGCGAAAACTTAATCTTCCATCAGCATAAAATTTGAGTGGGAGATATGTGATGACACGAGGAAGACATCATAGTAACTTTTGTGCAGTAGTGAGGTCGAATTTATTGCGCTTCCTTAAAAGTTCATGCGTCAACGCTGGGCTCAACTTTGATACTCCTGTGAGGATGCGGCTTGCTTTTCGCCCCATTAAGTAACAAGAAGCGGACGTTTGGCAAAGAAAATACGTGTAAGGCTCCAGGTGACCCAATTTCAGTTGTAGTTCACTGGTATTAGAAGGGATTATTGAAATTGAACTCAAAGATGCACTCGTGGGGTGAGGTGATTAAGCCACGTCTTACTACGTTTGCATACGCACCCATAATACCCGGTGTTTCGGGAACCAAGGAAAGTTCCCCGGTTTTTGTTTTGTATCGCTCGAGAATGAGTGTATTGTACGTTCGTGACAAGTCAGATAATCGAAAACGCAAGCAGCGCGCTCGGTCGCGGCGGGATAGCATGAGATGAAGCTGCTCAGTCGAAACCGAAACTGAGTGGCCATCTAGTTCCCAGAGTGCACCGCGTGGTATTTCGCCGCGATGGGGCGCGTCGGTTTTGGAAGAAGTCCATTGTCTTCCGGGGGAGATTCAGTACCTCTCGCGAAGCTGCAGGAGAATGTCTCGTGGCCCCCCGTGCATCATCTTCCGGTGAGCTTCGATTGTCAGCAAGGTGGAATACCGATGTTCGTTGGGCAGCACGATGGGTTCACGTTCATCACGAGTCAAGTTTGCTGATCGGATACGGCCTTTGATCCGGAGCACTCCCTCTTGATCGACGAATGTTTGGAAATTTCGCAACTAATCTCAGAGGAAAACGCCGAGCTTTGTGCTTTCTTTATCCAAACGGTTTGTGCTGCTTGGGTCTCCTCGGGGCTCAGCGATCCAGTATTTTTGGTTGGTGATCGAAGGTTATGGACAAACCGAAGCACCCAGGCTGTTGTTTTGTGTAGTCTCACAGCCGAACGGAATCTCGAGATGTCGATGAGCTCCACGGACGTGTCTGCAGGTACTAAAGCAACTGCAGCTTTCGAAGCTTTCTCCTCGAGCTTGTCGTGGGAAAGCACCCCAACAGTTTCTTCGGGCCATTCGGTTGCTGGAAGCTGTAACCAACTTGGTCCGTTCCACCAGAGCGAAGCAGGAAGCAGTCGATCAGCTTTCAGCCCTCGGGTCATCAAATCCGCGGGATTTTTCTTACCTGGGCAGTGGTGCCACTTTGCGTGCCCTGAGTTTTCTTGTATCTCCAGTACTCGGTTTTTCACAAATATTTTTCATCTGGAGGTCTCTCCCCTTATCCAGTGCAAAGTGATCATCGAGTCCGTCCAAAAATGAACTTCGTCCACCTGGATTTCGAGGCATGTCTTGACGTACTTCAGTAGTCTCGATCCGATCCAGCTTGCCATGAGCTCCAGTCTCGCCAAGGAAATTTCCTTCAGGGGGCGACGCGGCACTTAGCGAGCAATATTGTCGCCTTTTTTGTTCCGCTGTCGTCAGTTGAACAGAGGAAAATAATCGATCCGTAGGCGGAAGAGCTGGCGTCCGAGAACACATGCAACGCTCTGTGTATTATGATGTCGCTCAGTCCGCTGTCGTAGTACCTGGTGTTCGAGGCGGGGCTTAGGCCGCACGTCCGGGGGCTTCCTGGCTCGTGACGACGACCATTCCCCGAAGAGAAGAACCCAGGGGTCCAGTGGAGGTGGGAGAATTGGTAACGTAACGAACGGTTTAATTACATGGTAGCGATACAGTCGTCAAATCCAAGAGAACAACTCAGCAGCCTCACGCCCCGCCTTATATAGGGTCCGTTTTCTCCCTCACTCTCCGCCAGGGCAGCAGGTGCGACCGCCGAGTGCGTAGCAGAAAAGTCCGCCGCGTCGTAGCCAGAAATGAGTCATAGCCATGGTTCTCCGCAGTTAGGCCAGGCCTCTCTCCCCTTCCGGAGCGCACGAACCCACACGCACACACACACACGTCCCGTTGACGTCACGGACGCGTTGAGACACGTTTTGGGCAGGCTTCGACAGGTGGCCGGCAGTCCTGACACGTCGGGACTCGTTTCGGGACTCGTTTCCGCAGCGTTGAAACTCGGAAAAGGTTGCCGAAGGTTCCATTCTTAACACTGGGCACGTTCATCTGACCCAGTTTGGTGAGCTCATCGCACCAGCTCTCCCAGTCTCCCATCAGTTCACCCGGCAGTACATCATCCCAACGCAGGTTCCGCTTCCAGATCTCTTGAAACAAGATCTTGGCTCGGACCACGAAAGGAGAGAGGAAACCGAGTGGGTCGTAGGGTCGCGCCGTGGTCTGGAGCACGAATCGCTTGGTGTTTCTGCGTTGGCTTGTAAACTCGACCACTTGTTTTGTTGTTAAAGACAGTTTGCCTTCGTTCGACACCCACGTTATACCCAGCACTTTCACCACACCCGTCAGTTGTCCAAGGGCTCTCTCTTCTGATCCGCTGTCCTCCAGCATTTTCTTTAGGAACGTGCTGTTGGAGACCCACTTATGAAACTTCTTCACAGCTGCCCCAAATATTTCGGTCGCTTCGGTGTACAACTTCTGGGCCGCCTCCTCGCTTCCTGTACCGGTCAAGAGGTCGTCAACATATGCTGATTTTTTTCAGTTTTTCTGCTGTTTGTGGGAACTCGCTTTCCATAACTTTGTAATGGTGCTGTAGGGTTGCTCCTAATAGAAAATGACTGCATGTGGTACCGAAGGTAACCCTTGTCATACGTCAGACCTCGACTTCTGGGGTAGGTTGGTCCGGGTGAGGCGGCTCTTTATACCAGAAAAACCGCAAGGCGTCGCGGTCCTCCTAGTGTACACCGATCTGAAGGAAGGCCTTCTCGACGTCTGCAATTAGTGCTACCCGATGTTGCCTAAACTTCAGGAGTAGGGCCACCAGGTCTGGATTCAGGTTCGGACCGCCTTCAAGGTTGTCGTTCAATGATCTGGAATTCGGTCCGTGCGAAGAGGCGTAGAGCACGATCCTCATTTTTGTCGTGCTCCTACCCTCTCGTAGAACAGCTTGGTGTGGCATATAATAAACACGTCCTTCGGAACCGTTTATGTGTTCAACTTTCTCGGCCATCCCGTTATCCTCGTACAACCGGATCAGCTGGTCATACCTTTGCATGAGGTCTGGGTTTTTGCCTAGCTTTTCGTAAACTTTCGAGGCGTTTCCAAAACGTGCAACATAGCCCCCTGGGCGAACACGCGCTCTCTTCGATGTCGGCGTCGCGTCACAGTCGACATTGCGTCCCTTATCTTCGCCAATCCGTCCGCAAATCAGTTGTCAGTCAGTCGGCGGGCAAGTAGGAGGGTCGGTTGGGCAAACGGCAGAGAAGACAAACAGTGAAAATCAGCTGATAACTAAAGCGCGGGAAATGTGCGTTGCAAGATACGAGAACAAAACAACAAATCTATAAAGACCGTTGCCAGATCCGAAATCAACGCTGTAAACTTATGCTGTGTTTGGCGAAACAATAGATGCATCAAAATATTTATGATTTTTAAGTATATATATATATATATATATATATATATATATATATATATATATATATATATATATATATATATATATATATATATATATATATATATATATATTATGCATAAAACAACACTACGACAAGATGTCGGTTTTATATTTTTTAATAAAGACAAAACTAGCGAAAAAGTTTCTTAAAAGGCTATTTGTTTGCTTCGACCGGCAGGTGGCGGGAGCTGCCGCATAATAATAAAACGATAAAACACGGAGAAATTGTGCATCGACTTTTTGTCGAACGCGGCTAGGTACTCGGAGGTACCTACGTAGGGAAACGCGGTTAACTTTTAACCGCGGTTAGAGTTAACCAGCTTCGAGCAAACGGGCCCTGGTATAACAAAACACTGCGTTCATTGAACAATAAAAAGAAACGTTTGTATAAAAGAGCGAAGCGGCTGAACGTTATCTCTGTTTGGAATGAATCCTTTGCGTGCCTCAAAACTTATACAAAAAGTATTAGATCGTCAAAACAGAAATTCTTCTCTTTAGATTTACCAAGAATTTTGCGCTCTAATCCCCAGATGTTTTGGAAACTATTTTCGCCTAGAGGCACTCATTCGATTCATCTTCAGGACGAAAATGGAGTCGCTGTATCTGAGCTTCATTGCGCTACTGTATTAAATAATTATCTCTCTTCTGTGTTCACCTGTGAAAATACCACTGATATTCCATTTTTACCCTTGTCCGACTTTGTACCTATGGCTTCTATTGACATTTCAGCCGATGGAATACTTCACCTCATAGAAATATTAAAACTAGCGTCATCTTGTGGTCCCGATAATATAAACCCGAAAATTCTTAGCAATACCAAAGTTACATCTAGTGAGTGTCTTAAATTGATCTTTTCTCAGTCACTGGAGCAAGGTTGCTTACCCTTGGACTGGAAGCTGGGCAAGGTCGTTCCAGTCTTTAAAAGCGGCGATCGTAAGCCGCCCTCGAACTACCGTCCCATTTCATTAACCTGCATTGCGTCCAAACTTCTTGAGCATGTAATATTTTCTCACGTTATTTCCCACCTAGAAGAAAATAACTTTTTTTTACAATCGCCAGCATGGTTTTCGGAGGGGCTTCTCGTGCGAAACGCAACTTGTAGAGTTCACTCATGAACTTTTCACTAATATTAACTCGCTAAGCCAAACAGATGCCTTGTTCCTTGATTTCTCGAAGGCATGCGACAGGGTTCCCCATCATCGCCTAATCGATAAACTTTCTTGTCTTGGCATTGACCCTCTTGTTGTCTCCTGGATACGTGACTTTCTTTTTTCTCGTACCCAGTTCACTGTTGCTAACAACCATAAATCAAACTGCAGTCGCATCACTTCTGGGGTTCCTCAGGGATCCGTGCTTGGACCTTTACTGTTTCTAATATTTATTAACGATTTACTTAACTCAATCACGTCTAGCATCCGTCTCTTCGCGGATGACTGTGTTCTCTATCGCAAAATTAATTCTCACAATAACCATCTTCAGCTTCAAAGTGATTTAAGTTTAATTTATGCTTGGTGCTCCAAATGGCTAATGTCATTGAATATGTCAAAATGCAAGCTGGTTCGCTTTACTCGGAAAAAAACAACAAGCAACGTTTCATATTTTATTGGCTCCGCCCTAGTTGACTCTACATCTCATTATAAATACCTCGGTGTAACGCTGACAAGTGATCTAATCTGGAATAACCACATCGAAACTATTGTGGCAGAAGCTTCCCGGACTCTGGGGTACATCAAACGAAATTTGAAAGAAGCGCCCTCTCACTTACGAAAATTGGCCTACGAAACATATGTGCGACCGAAATTGGAATACGCATCGGCCATTTGGAGCCCACACCAAGCCTATCTGATCAGCCATCTTGAGTCCATCCAAAATCGTGCTGTTAGATTTATCCTAAACGACTATTTCCCAACGACTAGTGTTTCATCTCTCAAACGTCAGCTCGAAATTCAAACTCTCAATGTACGACGTAAAATAACACGCTTAAGTTTGTTTCATAAGGTTTACCATTTTCACCCAATACTACGTTCCTCACTGCTTCTTCCTCCTAGCAGATCATCATCACGGCTAAACCACTCACGCCATGTGTCGCGGATCACTGGTCGCACTAATTATTTTAACCAATCTTTCTTCCCACAGACCATCATAGACTGGAACGACCTGCCACCTGATATAGTGGCCATTGATGACCCCACCTTGTTTCGTGATGCTATAATTTCACGTTTTTACTAAGAATCAATCATTGTATTTTTTCACATCTTATGCAAGTGCAGCATTGTTAGCAGCAACACCTGGTGCTTTGTTTTTGTATTTTTTTCATGTATGACCCCCCCCCCCCCCCCTTATGTAATGCCCTTGAAGAAGGGCCCTTAAGGGTACAATAAATGAATGAAGGAATGAATTTCCACACAACGAGCAACACTTTACTATTTACACCGCTGAGAATAATACATCGACATTTGAAAGCTTGCAAGGCCAAAACGTTCAATCGTTTGTGTTCATCGTCGTCGTTCCTCTTTTTCTTTCTCGGTTTTTCCCCCTACCCACGTGCCGGGGCATCTTAGCAGACTTCTTTCTTTTCTCTTCTACTTCCTGTACCGTTGAAACATGGGCCGCTGGCGTTCACCGAGACTGAGCTAAATACGACAACAGCGCCACCCTTTATCATTTGTCTTTACTGTGATCACCTTGAACTTTCAGACGCATGTTTTTGCGTAAAAATCAACGGGAGAAAACTCTTTTTGTAGTAACTTTTATTGGAGTTTAGTAGAAAGTGAGGGCGCGTGATGTTTTCTAAAATCTTTAGTTTACAAGGTTTTGCGGCACAATCAATACTGTTTTTATACAACCATGCCTCAGCGGTGATTTCAGGTAGCGCGTCCCAACCTAGGTGCATCTTAGCTTCGGTAGTAATTCGCGGCACGTCCGCTGGGGAGACGGGGGTGGCGCCCCTGTAACCTCTTCCACCGTATCTGCTTCGGTGCCATAATGGCCGATTAAAGCCAGTTCCTCGAGTGGCTGCTGCGGGAGGAATGGCGGCGTTATGATCGCCATTAGCTCGGTTCTGGAGGACGGGTCGGTGCCACATTTTCAGAGCAGTCTTTATGGCAGTTTCCCAACTGAGCGGTTTAGTAACGTTGTCTAACGCCAACAGAGGTTTATGAAACTTTAGTTGCAACAACTTATACGTAACATAAAAAAAGGAGGAGAAAGGTGGCAAAAGTGACTGTTCCTCCTTGCGTTGGACACGCCCCCCTGAGAAGGGAGGAATGGAAGGTAAGACGAAAGAAACAGCGTAGGTTCCTCCTTGTACAGTTGGTGCAGGAGGCGAAGTTCCTAAAGTTCAAGACGTGTCCTTCGGTCAGGGCGTGGGAGATCATCACTCTGTTGGGACTATGGGCTCTTTGGAGGTCAAGGACGGACCACCTGCACGTGGTAGAGGGGGGCAAACCAGCCTGGCGTCATTTTGTGGAGGGTTTTGACTATGTGGCCTCGCCGACGAAGGAGGCAGCACAGCCGGGACTGGAATTCTGGGAAGAGCTGTTCACACGACTGCAAAGACGAACGCGGAAACAGCAAATGGCACCTGGTTAGGGCGGCCTGAAATGCGAAGGCGTTGAACAGGACACGGCCGGGTGGGCTAATGTGCATTATAGGCCGATCTCTTGAACTTTAAGTGATGGTTTAGAGAATTTTGCAATATGGTATAGATATTCCTTCTGTGATGCTATTCTGTAAAATTTTGTAAATAAATGTTCTTGTTAAAAAAAAAGAAAAAAAAGGTAGAACATCGCGCTACTGATCAAGCGGTCGAGGTTTCGATCCCTGAAAGGAAGCGAAGCTTTTTTTTTTTTTTTCTTGCTTTGTTAGTTTTCTTTTTTTTAATTTATCAAAACCAAAAATAAACAAAACACAAACCGATGGAAGGAAAATTAAAGTCCTTATTATCCACCGACGCCAAGGAAAACTATATAAATATCATTGCTACACGCTTCATCAGCACGCTGTCTGATAAACAGGATTTGGGCACCCAGGTTGAAGCTAAGCCGTTGGCCACTCTGAATGTGATGCATCTAGATCGCAGTGCAGCGTCAGCTTACTCAAAGCGTTTCTCGTCAATCTAAGCGCCCCTGATGCAGCACTCGCATTCGAATTTGCAAATTCGCTGATCTTCACAAATCTTTTAAAATAATTCCCTCCTTCAGGCTTTTTTCTTGATACGAAATGTTTGCCGATGTCTCCAGGCTTATGTCAGTTCTGGCCCCTGCTGTCCAGCCAAACACAAGTGCTTTGTATGGTGAAATCGTAAAGCTCCGCGTTTGTATAATGAACTCTGAAATTTCCGGAACTCGTCTTTTGAGCTCCTTATTTGCTTATAAATACTTTTCGCTAGTTTGGAAGTAGGAGATTCAACAAACTTTAGTGGTAGTATAGTGTGATCGCTAACAGACCTTGTCAAATGTCAACCTGCAAAAAATCTTTTTTTTTTTTTTTAAACCAACCTTTTCCAGGCATGGCAGGAGAAAGCTTTCGCCCTCCCAACTCATCTTTCGGTTTCGTTTTTCGAGCACGTCGCGCACGTTGTTTAATAAATGTTGTTAAGTTGATTGAGCTTCAGCGGCAGCAAAGGCCGCCTGTAATTCCGTCTTCTAGTCCAAACGTGCAGAACATTTCGGTTGCATTGACGTTTTTACCACTAATTTTATCAAACGAGCACACGAAGCCACTAGAAACAGCGAAGTACCGGCCACGCGGAACTACAGTAGCGGAACCACGCGGAACTGTGTCGACGTTTTCGACGTTGTGGAAATCGCAGGAACTGCGTCTAAGACCGGCAGGTTTTTCTACCGGCTGCCTGGGTGCCTTCCGTGCTGAATTCGGTTCTGTTTTCCCGTGCCGAGTGCCTACCGGCGTTCAACGTGGTTCTGTATTTGTGCGTGTCAGCAACATAGCAGCAACATCGTGATGGCAGTGTTGTGCGTAGTGAACAGAAGACTGGAATTATCGCCGATGTGACCGTGTGTTCGCGTATAACAAGATGAGATGACGTGTGTAACAACAAGATGAGATGACGTAAACTGTCGGGCATTGATACCGCTGGTCGGGCCTTGATTGGAGGGGGCGGGGTGTCGCAGGTTGACATTCCGCTTTACATTAAAGAGTTTCAGACCACTTGAGGAATTGGGTGCAGTCGATCGACGTGCGGATAGTCATGTTGGAACGCTGGTCTGAACGGTAAGCTCCTATCGTACAGTGGCCAATGTGACTGTCGGTCCCCGGGAGAGATTACGCTCTTGGGAAAAGACTGGACAGTACGAAATTATGACGGAAAGTACGTATATTTACAATAGAATTTTAGCATTAAAAATAAGAAAAACAGGTAAAATTGAAAACAAAAAGCTATCCTTTATTTTGCTATTTAAATATACTACGGTTCCTGGAGAAACTGCCCTCCAAGAGGCGCGCTGGAATGAGCGCTAGACGTTTTCGAGCTCGCCACGGCGTAGCTGGCGTAGCTCTGTACACTTGCCGCAAGTCGCGGCTTTGACTGCATTCAAGTTGATCGAAAAGCGATTTCTCTGCCCGTGAAGCATCACTTCCAGCTGGGTAAATATCTGCTCTACAGAGATTAATTCAAGACGGCAATTGCAGCCGTGCGCGAACAGCACGAGTAGAAAAACAAACACTACAATATGAATAGTGGCTATGAAGTGCCGTGCGGGGAAACGAACTCATGGCTTGGAACCGCATTGGAGCGGCTCGATTTATTGGCTTTCAAATAATTACGGCATGATCGAGCGTTTTCTTTTTAATAAGAAATTGATCCCCTGAGCCATTAAAAATACTCTCAGATGTATGACATTGCTGGGAAAAAATCAACATGCTGTGAATATTTTTTATTGCTTAGGGAGACACCGAAAAATTCCGTACGTTCAAAACGACCAGTATAAAAGACTGAAACGCAGAGCTCGGGAGTAGTGATTGGGTTAGTGTGCTGTTGTATTGATGTTTGTATGTGCGATGCATGTGTATGCGCTCAATGCATGTTCAGGCTTGTAGTAGGCCTAATGTGTCTACATGTGTGTCTACATGTGTCTACATGTGTGTACAATAGGGGCTCCCGAAGATCCCGAAGGGCTATGTGGCGTGAGAAAATAAAATATTTTTTTTTGTAGAACATGAATTGGGCGGTACCTAGCGACCCCTAGCCTAGCTACTTGCAATTACTCTGCTTCACCCTGCCATCTGGTGGCAAGTAATTTAACCTCCTTTTACGCTACGCGCAACGTTACTAGAATACTCAGTTGGGAAACTCGCCGTCGAAACCTGGGCCGCTGGCGTCCACCGAGACCGAGCTAAATGCGATAACAGCGCCACTCTTTATCATTTGTCTGTACTGTGGTCACCTTGAGCTTTTATAAAGCGTGTTTTTGCGTAAAAACAAACGAAAAATACTTTTTTTGTATGATATTTATTAGAGATTAGTACAAAATGAAGGGCGCGTGATGTTTTTAAAATCTTTAGTTTGCAAGGTTTTGCGGCATATTTAATATTGTTTTTATACGACCATGCCTCAGCGGCGCTTTCAGGTAGCACGTCCCGACCTAGGTGCATTTTAACTTCGGTTATTAAGACGCGGCGCGTCCGCTGGGGAGATGGGGGTGGCACCCCTGTAACCTCTTCCACTGTATCTGTTCTGGCCGATTATATTCAAAATGGAAGTAACGTGCGGTTCCTCGAGTGGCCGCTGCGGGAGAAATGGCGGCGTCGTGTTCGCCATTAGCTCGGTTCGCGAGGACAGATCGGAGACACTTTTTCAGGGCAGTCTCTATGGCAGTTTCCCAACTGAGTGTTTTAGTAACGTTGGCTACGCGGCTACGCCATAATTTCGTGTTACCGTGCTTAAATGAGCCAAGAGGCTGCTTCGGATTTTTTTTTTTTTTTTTTTTAAGGCGGCGTTTAGTTTCGCGGGCGAATGGTTTATCACTCCGTGATGTGCGGTTGACGCAACGATTGACGAAAGAATTGTGGCTCGAGGAGTAGCAAAGGTGAGACATAAAGTGCGCGAACTGAGTGCCGGTTGTCTCCGTTTAACATCGCAGTGCTGACGATGAGAAGACTGAGTGACTGCATGCTTTCGAAACGTAAGTTTCTTTACCTGCAGGGTTAAGCCGGCTTCGGAAATAAATACAGTTCGCGGAAAGCTCGTGTTACGTTTTTATTTGCTGCTCTTCTCGCCCCGTACAATAGACGCAGTGTTCTCGTTAAGCCTTATTGAGCTCGATTTGCTCGATTCGTGGCCGCCATAATGAGATGCAGGCGACGGAGGAACTTTTGCTCCCCTGCTTTAGGGACGAACGTTTCTCCCTTTCCGAAGGAACATATGTATCAAGAGCGTTCCTCCCTTTAAGGAGGACTATACTGACCCTTTTTTCTAAGAGTGTATATACGTAAAGCGTAAACTTATACGTAACATATACGTAAAGCTTTAGTTGCAACTACTTATACGTAACATTATACGTAAAGCGTGAAAAAAAAAGTTTCCTTCTGATAAATGACAGAACTCCGTCCGTGGTTTCCTCACTAGACGTAAAAACAATTTTGGAATTTTTAATTAGAAATTGGTGTAGGAATCCGCGTTTCAGACTTCCTAATTAAAGGGAAAAAGAAAAACAACCCCACCAAAAACGAAAAAAACAAAACGGACATTTATGCCTGTTGCGTCTGGCTCCGAGTAACAGGATGCGCAACCCTTCACTGGACACGCATTAAAGTGGACGCCCACGCTTCCCGCTCCAGTCCGTCACTCGTCTTGTTCCCTTTTAACAAAAGGACTGATACGCGTGTGTGGGGGGAACCCCGAGCATCCGTTCGTTCGAGCGGCTGTGACTAAGAGCCGGATAAAACTCAATCGCAGGAAGTCTGTTGCTTCAGTGTCCTCTATTTTTAGTAGCGTACTGATTTCTGCTTTGTAGTCTCCACAACGCGTGTAGAGCCTCGCTTCTTAATGACGACATGCGGCCAGTCGGCTTCAATGAATGGAGTCCGGGGGTGTGACTCGCTCGACGAGGAAACGGTTGCGTCAGAATCCCCAAGGATGATCGAGTCGAGGGCCCTTCCGAGGATCCGGCAAGGGGGATAATGTTTGCGTGTAACGCTCGGGGGGGGGGGGGGGGGGGGGATGGGGGGGGGGGGAGAATATATTTCCTTCGCCTTCGAGATTAATACTCCGTTCTCACGTAATAATCAACGCTGCTAAAGAGACATTGCTAGCGTGCGTAGGCCTGCTCTGTTTGAGCGTGTAAAGGAGCGTGGCCGTAGCAGTGGCAGCCGTGTTACCTTTAACAACACTTGCACTGCGCCAGAATATTCTGAAACACGTCCAAAGCGACTGCTAGAAACCTCCAAGGTCACTAAACTCGTCAAGCACAACTTTGTGCCCGAAGTTTTGCGGAACGCGCTAATTGGACTCTCGCGACGCTGACGTCGCGCCGAGCGAGGTGTCAATCATTCGGACGCTCATTTCTTTGAGAGAGGCAGAATGTAGCAAAGTTCATCGAGGGGCGCGTGCGGCGCGTGAGGGGCGCGAGGAGCCCGCTGATTGAACGGCTTCGCCGATGACGTAGCGTCCATTTGTCTCTACATCCCTACGCCAAGCTAAAATTAATGCTTTACAGATTGTCTCTAGGCGACCTGCTGACGCTCAAAATCCCTCCGAAGTTTGTGTAAAAAAGAAACCTCGTTTGTCGAAGTTGTCGCTGACGTCAATGTGACGTTTCCGAACTTTGCGAGAGCCGTGGCAGCCGTGGTTTGAGCTCGAGATCTTCGCTTCGGATAGAGGCGAAGTTAAACTTTGTCAACATGGCGGTGCCGTACGCTGCGGCCGAGCTTATCTTCCGCCACCGTCGGCGTCGCTACTGAGACCACCGGGGACGCCTTTCAACTCCCCGACGACGACTTTCGGCGACAGTACCGGCTATCGAAAGCCATTGTGCGTTGACTCTGCGACGAGCTTCGTTCGGCGCCCGGACTTCGAGGCGGCGGACAATCGCGTCTACCATGACCGTGGAACCACAAGTTCTTTGCGCGCTCCGGTTCTTCGAAACCGGAAGCTTTCAAGGCATGGTGGCGACTGACGAGCACCTGTCAGTCTCCCACATGACTGTGAGCCGGGCTAGCTGTCAGAGTTTTTGCGGCTGCCATCGTTTTTGTTTTTTTTCTGCAATATCCGAAGAGGTACTAATAAGCTGGTACACAATTCAGAATGTTGGAAAACAAACAAGAACCGGGATAATTCTTGGGTAGGTTCGAGTCTCTTGGCAGCCGGCAGAATTATTTCCCCGAAATTTTACTGGCAGTCGTCACTCATTGGCGGTCAAATCAGTTCATCGAACGACGTGTCATCGACAGATCGTTTCATCGGCACGCGATGTAATCACATGAAAGAGATTTTCTTCCGTTAGAGGTATATACAAATTAAACATTTTCACACCTTTATACATGTAAGTGGAGTGTCCAATAACAAACCCCCTAATAAGTGTAGCAATAGACCTTATAAAAAATGTAAACCTCACACCTTTAAAAATGTGTGATTTTTTAAACACGTTTCTTAAAACGTGTGATAATGCACTACACCTTTTTATAAAGATGTGAAACTACAATACCCCTTCTCGTCAGACACGTAGCCAGGGGGGGGGGGGGGCATACGGCCCGCCCCCCCCCCCCGAAATCTTCCATTTTGGTGGGGCCTCCTCTCCCCCCTCCCCCTCATAAAGCACTTTGTCATGGGCGCCCCCCCCCCCCCCCCCCCTAAAACAAAATCCTGGCTACGTGCCTTCTTCTCGTCAAGGTGTAATTACCACAGTACATTTCTTTTTTGGGGACAGTGGCCCGGGACCCAATAAAATGACTGAAAAATTAAATTACACAAACGAGTCGCCGAAACAACACGTTGCTTCTTGGCGAGTGTCGAGGCAACTTCGGCCGAAAACCGGCTTCAATATTGGCCGGATGTACGGTTTTGCGCCTCGTCCCTACATCCGGCAGGTATGGGTGTACCGATGCAAATACACGGTTTATGTCTAATAGCACTGGCACCACTGATCTCTTATTAGGCTAGATCGCGGATAGAGGCCTGTATTGCTGGGGTCGAGCGGCACCACCGGCAGCCGTCGCTTGACACGATCTAATGCATGCTATAGGAGAAACGGGAAAACTCAATTTGATTACGTTAGTAGGTTGTTCTCGATCATGAAACTTCTATCGTGTTTCCGCAAATAACAGTTAATATTGTGGGCAAGAATATTAAACGCGTTAGAATACCAATCTTGTTTAAATAAACGTTGTGTGGTTGAGGGTCGAGGGCGACTTTGTTGGGCGTTAACTGTGATGTGTTTAATGAGACAAGGGCTACCGAGAGTTATTGTGGTGTCATCCGTGATCTCGGAGTCATCAGAGCTCAGCAAATGATAAGTTGGAAGGCCTTTACTGGGGACATTCGCATCGTTTTAACCGCTTGTACATAATACTTCATGGTGAAAGCTTTTTCTTTGAACTGCTGTGAGGGCTTCCGTGACAAACTGAAACTCGGAGCGTGCCGTTCAATCGCTGAACGTGCCGTTTATTTAGCAACCGAAGCAAGCGACGTCAGTAAAGTCGGTGGTGCTCCGGCCCATTTATTTATTTTTTTTTTAAAAATCAATGTTCGAACGTTTGACGAATGTCTAGTTGATCTCCAAGCACCCGATATAATCATCGCAGCACGTCATAAAATACTTGCCCTCCAGCACCGCGTACAAGCTTCCTATTTTTGCGTGTTTCTCCCTTAGACTTTCGTGTATTGCCTCATGGTGTAATACGCCAAAACGACAAGGACGAAAACGAAGGGAGAACTAGACAGGACGCGGCGTATTGCCTGTTGTCAAGCAATGGCCGCCGGTGAGGCCAGTGACGGGCTCCCGATCCGCGATCCAGACTTGCACTGTGCGAGTTCTAATGCATGGCACCCGCGGAGTGCTGCACGGAGAACAGGCCCCGGACGAACTTGCCAAATGCACCTAGACTGATGCTGTCGCCATAGATGTTGTAGAAAAGTACCGACCTCAAACCGAAACTAGCGCCTTTTTGTTCGACGTGATGGGTGGGAATGCGGGAGCGCAGTCGCTGCCATCGTTTATCTATAAACGTTGGTTGCTGCAACGTGTCACTTATATTTGCGACGATTTCCAATTAAGGAACTCGGCTGTCAGAGATATCTACAGACGGCGTAAGTTTCCGAAGCCAGCTGACTACAAAACAGCATACACTTGAGAAAATTTATGGCACTGTACGCGCAAAAGCTTGCTTCGTTTTAAGCATAGTATTATGAGTGAACCACTGAAAGGATACTGCTTAAATCTAGTTCTTTGGAACATCTAGCAATACGTTTCGTAAGACTTTTTTTTATTTCCCTGGTGAGGGCATTGAGAACGAGAGCTTTCTCAAACAAAATACGACGGGGCAAGATAGCTGCCGTTCAAATATGACTGTGCTTGAGCCTCGGGCAACGTCTCCATGTTTAGCCTTCCCGGACGCTGAGTGAATGCGTCACAGGTTTCTGCTGTGAGAGCTTTGTCGAAAAATGTTCCACTTTTCACCTGCACACAGATGATGCGATATCTCGCGGCCTCTGTGTTTGTCCTGGGCCTTTCATTACACACTGGTAGGTTTCAGCGTCTGTACGGCAACAAAGCAACCCAAATTTTGCAAATAAAACACGGGTCGTCGATTCCTCCCTTCGTGGAATATCAGACGCTTACAATTCAAGCTCGCGTTTGAGTTTGTGGCCCGCGGGACGCGATTTCGAGCAGAATACCAACTTTTTCTTTCAGCTCCGCTGTGCGAATGCCGCCTCGTAGCAGACGAACTCCCGTCGTCTGCTCTCGCTCCTCGCCTGGGCGAGGCATGACGGGATTGTCGGCGCTAGAGAGCTCAAAGACAACGTACAGCGAGCGGCGTGAACGCTCGCCTCCCCGCGCTGTCTCGTGCTCTCGTGCACCGCCTAGGGATCGCGGGGGATTTTTCGTCAAAAGTTGCGAAGTTGAGCGCGCGCAGGGAGGAGGAAGCTTTGCGGCGTTCTTTTGGTCACTCCCCCCGCTACGTCAAAAAGCGTAGAATGTTTTGCTCCACGAGTTTAGCTACCCAAGTATACATTGAAACGTTCGTGTTCTCAAAAATACTCTTTTTTTTTTTTCGCTCGCAATAAAGACGGACGAAGCCCTCTCTAACGCTTGTACCCAGTCGCTTCCAAGAGGAGGGCAAATCCAAGCAGCTAAGCGTGGTAAGCATGCGTAGTAAATAACTTCTGTTTTTTTTTTTTTTATGATCGGCTGTACTCTCTTTTCCTTACGATGGCGTCACCACGCGAAGCGGACTACGTGCCCGAGCAGCGACGCGCGGGCACATAGTCCCCTGCGATAGGCTCACAGCCCCCCCCCCCCCCCCCCCCGCCCACTCCCCCGAAATGGGCAGTGCCTCTGGCGAGCATTATCAAATATTTGTTGGTAGCGTGTCGGTTCTGCGTCATCACGCTTTGTCGCGTCGCTCGCAGACGCTAAGCTGGCGGAATCACATTGTTGGATATCCATCTGTTAAAGAAAGCACCACGTAAAAACATGCTACAAGAAAGGCATTATTATAGTTTTGGTATTGGGTTATTCTCCCGAAAAGTTAAACATTGGTGTAACTCACCTGAGGCTTTAATAATTGTTAGCTGCGATCATGTTTTATTTATCACTGGGACAGCATGATGCTGTTGGTTCGAGAAAACAAAATATTTTGGATTATTTTTTGTCGACACATGTTCAAGCGCATTGATTTTTGAATCCCTCCAATGGGTAATTACGACAATTAGGCTCTATTTGCCAACTATCACACAAGTTTCAAAGCCTTTCAATTTAGTTCTAGCAAACCGATTTCTTAAGAGCCTGATTAAGACAAAATTAAAAACACACAAAAAAAAACCGTAGAAATATGTAAGTCAACATTTATGAAATGACCATAGCGTTCAGTGTTGCCGAAGTATTTATCTTTTGATATTTAGTAACAAGAAATGGCTGTAACCGACTAAAATGTCACTGGTGAAACGAAGAAAATATGAATTAATATAAACAGTTCTGTCCACGGTATTTACTAAGTAACTCCGTACACCTTTCAGCCCCCTTTCATGACGGCCTCACCAAACGCGATGGTCACTTCGTGCGAGAAGTTTATATCTAACTCAAGTACTCTTTTTAACTTGTCAGTGGTGCCGCGCATTATTTATGTTCTACTTTCTTTAGTTTATTGATGCGAAACAGGGTAGCCTTGACAAAGCCATTGTACCTTCCTACTGTTTTAAAACTATTCACTTTAAGCGAAGAGTTTTGTTGAAAAAATTCAATTTGCTTGAAATGTCAGTCATGTCACGGGTCCGCAGTCGTGACAAGAGTCAGTCGCGTCACGGGTCAGGCGTGTCACGGATCAGCCGCGTCGCGTGCCAGTCGCGTTACGGATCGATCATTGGTATGACTGCTTATGCGAGAGATTCTTAGAAAAAAGATGAAAATCGAAGCGTCAAGCACCGCGTTGTGGTTTATTGACGAATCTGACGTTAGCTGGGAAGAGGAACGGTTGCCGAAATGTCTGCGGACATTGATCGGCACGATGGCCGTGCATCAACTCTGAAATAAGACGTCCGGTGAGCTTTTTTACCGTGACGTAAGCTGCTTTTGCAAGTTCCCAAATGTTTGCTTCTGTAGTTGCAAGAATATAAGAAAAACATTCGAGTATCGATCATCATAAACGTGAATAAAATGATATGACGTGCGCCGACCACAGAGCCGTTTCTCGTTCCTGATTTTTCAACTGTCTCTTGTATTTTTAATATTATTTTCAGAATCTTTTCGCGAGATCGACCTTTCAGCTTGCCACTACTGAGACAGTAATTTCCTTTTCCTTAATGGGAACCACCGAGTGCAATAATTGCCGCTCTCCCCGCCACCCGTATCCATACACACACAAACACGCACACTCAAACACACACACACACGCCGCACACGCACACGCACACACACAAACAAACAAAAACAAACACACATACAAACAAACAAACAAACTCTTGAGGACTTTTTAGACACGTGGAAAAATAGTGATTGTATATCTCTTTCTGCACCGTAATATTCTTTCTTATTAATGCATTAGCATTAGTACTTACATGACAGGGAAAAAGTTGACGGATACTGTCTGTGGTCAAAACAGCGAAAAGGGAAGCGCGCCGCGTAGAGAGGAGGAGAGGAGGGAAGGACAAAGGCGAGAGGGAGGCCACGTCATGGGGCGGAAGCCAATGCGCGCGCGGATGCTGGGGCCAGTCTCAACTTGCAGCAGCATCAGGAAGCGTGCTAAGCGTGCAAGCTGGGCTAACGAGACAGAGGAGCGGAAGTAGCGCCTAGCTCGGCTGGGCGAAATGCGCCGCGAGAAGCGGCAAGCCGACGCGGGCCTGCGTGCGACAAAAGCCGAAAAAAAGAAAATAAAGATCCATTGGCGAATTTTTGGGGAATGCGTTAGTATGAGCCTTGGGAAACAACACACACGTCCCCTTTGGGGAAACACTAACACTAACTCTGGCAGCAAAAAATAGCGGAAGCAAAAGAGAAAGCCAGAAGAGGAAAGTGAAGGGGTCAGCGTTAGCGTTTCTCAAAGGGGGACGTGTGTGGCGGTTCCCAAGGGTCATGCTAACGCATTCCCAAAAGCCGGGCTCACCCTGGTCTAACAGATTACGAAAGACAGTCTGCAAAAACGAGTCACCGCAATATCCGTGGTTCGAATGCCGCGAGCCAAGTTTCCTCCTTTTAACTCATAGCCATGCGGCATTTGAAGCAGGGATCTTGCGGTGACTCGCGTTCGAATCTGTTTGCAGACTGTCTTTTGTATGATGTATAACCAGTGTGACCGCGACTTAGGGATCCACCAATGGATCTTCCTTTATTTTTCTGTAAAGATACCAAACGCCCTAGCAAAACGTGATTGTGGTGGTAAAAAAAAAAAAAAAATCTCACTGTTTTTTTAAATTAAATTCATTGCCTTTCAGACACAAGAGTTGGTACCTTTTTTAGAAAAAATAGCAGCTTTTATAAATACTTCTTCGCCTGGAAAAAAACAAACAAACTGACTGTATAATGAAAAGCGTGCTATTGCAAATGTAAATCACTCGAAAGTTATCAATATTTATGTTGTGATAAGCACGAGAAACATTGTGGGGTATATTCTAGTGAGGTATATTCTAAATATATTAAATAAAAAAAGAAAGAAACGTTCTGAAGCTCGTCCATGTTTTTTATCAATATTACAAATGATTCGCCTAATAACCAACAAAAATATTAAAAACTGAAATCAATATCACAAAATAATGACCCAAAGATTAAAGGGCCCATGAAACGATTTTAACAACGAAAGAACGTGCACCTTATTACCCTTTTTTTTTTGTTTACTTTAGCACAAGGACCATAAAACACGACCACTTCTCTCGAAATGTCGCGAATGCGCTGCGTAACCGCAAAAACAAAAAGGAACTATTTCTTGACTTGACTTCACGTACGGCGGCCATAGGAACTAACTTTGTGACGTCACGGCGGGTGCGGTTATTGAGATCGCTTTTGAACAAGTATATTCTCAGTTTAATGGTAACGTTTAGAAATGATTTCGTTCCAACATAAACAAATGAATCGAAAGTTTTATATTCTTGTTCAGTACACGCAGTTTTCGCAGCGCCATCTATCTGGAGTAAGTCAAAGCATCTCCTCCCCGCTGCTCCGCTCCCTAGCAACGTTGGCTGACTGCACCGGACGAGCGGTGTGATCAACGCGATATAAAAACCACGTTTCGGCAGCTGCGTGGTTCGTTTTCTTTCTCGAGCGCCTGGTTCGCCTGCCTGCAACTATAGACGTTTCCACTGTTTACAAAAATCACAGTCCACACGTGTTAAATCACAGTCCAGAACGCGCACGTTCGTCGCTTCGGAAAGCGAGAAAATCACGAGCCATACGCACGAACACTGAAAATGGAACCTGCCAAGTGCCCTTTTTTGGAAAGGTCTATACTCCGTTTCACCTTATGTTGTACCGCAGCGAAGGCTAGAAGCGCGAGCTCATAGCGTTGGCAGCTGCCCTTGGTGCACGAGAGCTTGTGCCGCCGAGGTGTGCCATAGAGCAAGGAGCTCGCGCTTGTAGCCTTCCCTGCGGTACAACACAAGGCGAAACAGAGTATAGGGAGTATTCACTGGACGCCATATTTGTGGGTGCTGTTTAGAGCGCATGCTCCGAACGAGCTCACATTAATAGCCTGCTAAGACCGGTAATCTTGATGGTGCGGAATGCACGTTGCAAAAGAACTGTGGAAGCTCGCCATCAGCACGCGCTCAGCATTCGCGCACACAGCTATGGCCGCGAGTGAATACTCCCTATAGGAAGTATTCACTGGCGGCCATAGCTGTGTGCGCGACTGCTGAGCACGTGCTGATGGCTAGCTTCCAGGGTTCTTTTTCAACGTGCATTCCACACCGTCAAAATTGCCGGTCTCAGCAGCCTATTAATGGGGAGAGAGGGGAGAGCCTTCTCTCGCTGTAGCAACATCCACAGTGCTAAGGAGAGGACAAGACCGGAAGCCGCGTACCCCGCGGCGCGTCATGCGCACGTGACCCGGGAAACATTGTATGAGTTGAGGGGCATCCCCAAACGCCATCTTATTTGGCCGGAAGTCCGAAAGTCGTTTCATGGGTCCTTTAAGACTTCAGGAGAATGACCCTGAAAGCACGAGCTCCATTTTTCTTTTGTTTACTTTAGCTTTAAGCTAAAGTAAACAGAGCTATAGGGAGTATTCACTGGCGGCCATAGCTGTGTGCGCGACTGCTGAGCGCGTGCTGACGGCGAGCTTCCACAGTTCTTTTGCAGCGTGCATTCCACACCATCGATATTGCCTGTCTCTGCAGCTTAGTAATGCGAGATCGTTCTGAGCATGCGCTCTAAACAGCACCCAAAAATATGGCGTCCAGTGAATACTCCTTATGACTTCAGCTTAAGTAAAGACGCAGCCGATGCTACAAGCGCGAGCTCCGGGCTTTCAGCCTCCCTGCCAAATCGCGCGCTCGTGCAGTGCAAGCACTGTTCAGGTACAGTGTACTACTGTAGTTCAGGGTCACATCCTCGCACTTGTAGCCTCGGCTGAGTCTTTACTTAAGCTGAAGTTATAGCTCTTTCACACAGACCATTGTAAGAAATCGTGGCTCGTGCGCGGTCGAACGCTGCAGTGCTCGATGCGAGCCTTACTGGTTGTTCCTTAGGTATTAGCCCCGTGCGCGACCGAAAGCGTCGCTGTGGTCGGCCTTCCACGATTGGCCGAACGCTGACTATGACGTCGGAAAGGGGATTTATCATCGACGGAAATAAGAGGAATGAAAGAACTTTAATTTTGACGGTGTTGGCAGTGTTCCTTTGAGAGCGCAATGATTTCAAGCTTCCACCATGCTAATAACAAACACCATCGAACTTGTTGTTTGCAAGGTAATGACGTCACAAGGGGGAACCACAGGAGGGCGCCACCAAAACATCTCGCCGCTAATAGGGTGCCTACATGTCTGTCTGTCACAGTGCGAAGACATTCTTTGTTGCACTGAATGAGTCAACGCGTGACGCGCTCGCTGCACTCAGTGCGTGACTTACGCGGTAAAATGCCGTCTAAGCATTAGCCAAGGTACGCGTGGAGCAGGGTTACACCGGATTGCACGTAGTTCAAAAGACATAAAGAAATGACTGGACGGAAAAATGGCTCGTTACCACTCAAACAAAAGCGCGGGTGCGTTTGAAGGCACTCTAGTCTTACGAATGGAGCGCCAGACGCCGGCGTTCCGTGTTCTAACGTGTTCGTTCGACGAGGGCAGTGGGGTCAAAGGAAGCTAGCTTTGAGTCTACCCACTAATCCTTCCAACCAGAGCTCGACGTTTTGACGTCCCCTCTCGTCTCCTCCTCTCCCAAACTTTCTCGGCGCATACTTCATGAATGTTGCACGTTTCTTTGCTTCGACAATGCATGGTTCTTTTCCCACATACAGCGCACAGCTAACTCATTAGAGCTGTTGCACTGTTTACTTGACGCGTAGAAAACGCAGATTTCCTGGCGATTTTCGAGCTAGGTGATAAGGAACATCTATTATGAGGGTAGGAACATGGATGAGTAGAAGCTGCAACGCATTTTGCCACGGGTCACATGGCGCTGATATTGCGCTGGTACAGCACCACATCCGCACTAAGTAAGCCCTGAACCGGCTTGTAATCATATATGGCACCACGGTTTTCGGAGGTGACGAGATCTAGCTTCCACCAAAAAGAGCCGAGCTGCCACAGGAGTAATGGATTGAAACCTCGCGTACGTCGCAATGCAGTTCATGTTTGCTTTATATATGGATGACACGGCGACAGATCGCGGCGAAGGAGAACCAAACGGACTTCGTGGTCTTTTGAGCAAACGATACTGTCCACATCGTTTCCGGCTCAGAACGAAAGACAACGACACTAGCGACCACAGAGATCAGGTATTGACACACACAGACACACGCACACGCACAGGTGCACGCACGCGCGCGCACAATTATAGTTTTAGAATTGCGTTTCGGAGTAAACGCAAACGCTGTGTGTTTGCGTTAGCATTACGTGCTCCATATGCACGTCGTCGCCAGGCACCAATCCAAGACCGCAGTTTGGGATCCACGCACGCGCAGTGTGGAACACGCAATGCTAACGGAAATGCACAGTGACTGCGTACGCTCGTGTACGCAATACTAAAACTCACTACTGTCCCCCTTGTGTTCTGTCACCTGTCGCGTGTATGTATTTATTCGCTAATGAGCTCTTTCCAATCTTCATGAGTGGTATCTAACCGTCGTTCTCAGTCAAATGATAAACTATAACAATGTATGTTGGTGTGTTAGAGCCCCTTCCAGTTGCAAAAAAAAAGGCGTTTTGAATCGCACTGAAACCAACCTTATGCGGCTCCACATGACTGGCTTAAATCGCGAGAGAGCGAGAAAGAGAAATTCAAAGCTCGTCAAAGCGTTTGTGGTGCCCCTGGGATGAAACGCCCGATGACACAACAGATTGGGGTGAAACTCCTCTGGTACGCGTATAGTGTCCGGAATGAACTATCCTGGGATGAAGTAACTTGGGTAGAGCTATTCCGCAATCATCTATTAGAGCACGAAAGACGACTCTGAAGGAGCAAATAACACGCTGGTTCTTAAACGCAATCAAATTTTATTTCAACGTGCCCCCTTATTTCGATTTGACTCGGAGGGTTACTCGAAGTTGTCAAATTAAAGTTTGACGTTTGCGCTATTCAGGTCGCTCCGGAACTCTATATTCGAGTCATTGCGACGCCCAAAAATTCTTACCGACATTCTGGTCAGAAACGGGCCATTTGAGGTATGTTTGTTTGGCCGCAACAAAGGAACCAGGCTCGTAGAAAATCTCCAAAAACACATATTGAGAAAGGGGGGGGGGGGGGTTTCGTCAATAGAGTGTCCATTTTACGGCTTTCAAAGCGCCTTTGGAACGAAAAGTCTAACTTCGCACTGGCCGTGCGAAAAGAAGAAATATTTCTCATTTTCCCTGGAGACTCGTGTCTCGTGATCAGGTTACCCCGTTTCACTTTAAGCCCGATCGCGGCCGACGTTACACGACCCGATGGAAGCGATCAAGCGACTTTAAAAGTGCATCGTCACGGCGCGTTCTAAACTAATCACACGCAGTGAAAGTACCGCGATCCTGCACTTCTTTCTGAGCGTGATCGGTTGAACCGGTGACAGCAAATCCACAAAGAAACCGAGCACCGTGACGATAAACTCTTAGGACTTCTTGATAGGACCGGATGTGGTCAGACTTGAGGTGAAACGGCGCACCCCTGTTTCACTGGGAATTTCAGATGCCTCGAGCTTGCGATGCCCTCCGCGCGCGTGCTAAGTAAAAACGACGAGGGTTGCTATGGCAACAGCTTGCGTCGGCTCAAACAAAACGGGGTAAAGACCGCTTTTGTTGGAGCTGTAGTTGCCGTAGCGACCATCACATTCGGTCGGACTAAACGCAAGTGTGTGAATCGCCCTTTACTCCGATTCAAACGCATCTGCAGTTTCTCAACGCCGAAGCAACGCGTGGAAATGAAAGTTATACTTGTTAGTGAGCACGTTGGTAGTGATGTAAGTTTAGAAAGAGTTATCTACGTAAAGGCAGGAGACGGGACAACACAATGAGGGTTGTTGCAAACAGGAATGTCGTTATCTTCGGTGCGATACGCGCTTCTGACTCGCGGATGCAGTCGCGACAGCGGACGAATTCGACAGCTCAAAAAGGAGCGGAAGACCGAGCAAGAGTGTGCCCGGTTCGTTCTGGCCCGGGACCGCATCGGTCGGTTAGTGAAGGACAACCTGACGAGAACGGGACGACACTGGTTGCGGCGACACGGAGAGCGGAACCCGACGGATCCGACGCACCGCGGCGCCCAAGTGACGTCACGTCGGTCGCTACTAATTGGACGTTTCACAAGGCCGGTGACGTCACGGAAGAAGCTCCGATCCGGTTCAGGAGCCGCGGCGTTGTGCTCCTTCGCGTCGCCATAGCTGCTACACCGGGAGGAGTTGTCGCGCGCTGGGGCCGAACAATGAGAGATGTCGGCCCAGCGCTTTTCCGAATGCCGGCGTGTCTCAGTGCCGCGACACTAATTTGTTATGGGTGCAGCGAACCACGCAGCTTAAGTGGCCTATCTGCGATGCAGTGCATTCGCCGTTGTTTGCGGTTGGATGTGAACAACGGCGTGTTGAGATTACAACGAGAGCAATGAGCGGGATGTTGCTATGGTGTAATGAATGCGCCGACGCCTGGACTGCCCGAGCTTTTGCATTTGTTTGATTTTTTACGATCGTAATTGTGCAATAGGGGTAGCTGGCATCTTCCTTTGAATGGGTTGTTGTTTCTTTTCACTTACTCATGCCTACCCATACGGAGCGTACCCTGCACTAACGTCTTGGGCTACAAAGAAAAATGGCACGAGTTATGAAATGACCATCTTGTGTTTTGGTAACGAGAATTCATTGAGCCACGTAAATATAAATTTTGCGCGGAGTAGAAGGGTCTAACGTTTACTTTAAAACGATAATGTGGGAACTGCCATATTGCATTCACTAAAAGGAACCTTCTAAAGTCAAAATCCTAGTGACAATTCTCTTTTAAAAAGTAGCACCATGCTAAAAGTTTTAATTTCTCTGTCAAACGTTCATTTGCCTTCTAATGTGATTGCACTATGTGTATGAATGTGTTCACAACGCCGGTATATTTTCAAGACTGTAAAGACGCTCTGCTTTATTCACTTTTGCATATAAAAATGCATTTCTTCAACAGAAAAAAAAAAAAAATATGACAGAATAGTTTTGCTTCAAACCGTAACTGCCAAGTGTTCTTTCCCTTAAGCTAAAAACAGGACGGTTCACGGATTTTGGTTCCCTGAAGATACTGCACCATCTACCCTATATTGGTAGAGAGAGACCAGCAAGAACTTTTGTGATCGTCACTTTGTCAGCTACAAGTAGTACACACGTGACAATGTTATCAACGCCCATGTAGCCTAAATATATTAACACACTCGTCTTGCGTTTTCCTGTTACGTTGAGAAATGTTGAAGTGTCCTAACATTGAGGTTGCGATAAAAAAACATCCAGGTAGAGAATACCGAACTTCATGGCACCGATACGTGGTACACGTATATCTACGATCTACGTATATGACGCAGCATCAGACTTGTTCGTAACTTAAATACGCTACTCAAGTTACTCTATTTAAAATACTTTTGGGGGAAACTTGGAATTTTAGAAGCCATTATTGAGTACTCCAACTTAAATATGTTTTTGCATGTGACCTAATGAATTTCGCTAAGGAAATGCAGTTCCAGGGTTACCGCATAGACGGCGCCAGTGTGCAAGCGTGTTCTCCGATCCTAAGAGAGCTTCAGATGTGACAAACGGTCTTAAGCCGGCAGAAGTGTGTGAACGGCCCTTTACACTATTTTCCCTGATACTCAGTGACTTAAACTTAAATATTTATTTTTAACATCTTGTCGAAGTCTACGCAGGATACATATTGCGTGGTCGCTATAAAATGAAAGCTGACAAGTCAGTGGTGGCCCCCGGTGACAACGGTCAACATCCCCTTTAATTTGCAACTTACACCGAGCAAATTTACCCCAGACACCCTACAATCGTATAAGTCATTGAAGGCCTACGATCACTTTGTATCAGTAAACAAAGTGGCATGCATGCAAATAGCGTGTCAATTGTATGAGAACGGGGACGTGATCTACGGACCGTTGTCGTATGAACGTGAAGGCTCTCAGTACGTAGCCGGTGCTGTTGGGAACGTTCCAGCATTCACCCACGTTTTCCAATCAAGCAACCAGGCTAGAAACGCGTGAAAACCGACTTTGGCACCTTTCCTAACTCTTTCGGTGTAAGTTCGACTCACTTAACTCCTAAATATTTGGAAGTTTCTTCTGGTTTCTACCGAAACACAAATACAAATTCTGGCTCACCACACTTTTTTTTTTTTTTTTTTTTTTCAGCAACGTTTAGATCGGGAGTGCACCCAAAACTCTTACCGCTGCCGAGTCACGTAAGAGTCTTTAATCGGTTTTATATTGCTGTGTACTTCAGAAATCGAATAACATTAGCAAGGAAGTGCACAATAGTGGTAAGTGCTGCGGGCATGATTATAAAACGCCGAGAAAACGAAATAAATGAAGCGGGGATAGAAGTAAGAAAACAAGAACAGAAATGAAACGGGAAATTCAAGAATACCGGCAGATAGAGTGTGGAGCAAAGGATGTTTCTCAAGTCTTTGTGAAAGAGTCCTGGTCATCCAGTGCTATTTCTATTTCTAAAGTACAGTCCTTCCGGCTAATGCAAGTGCCTGCCTGGAACTTATTGGCAGATTCCAGTTCAAATTCAGCGTTCATACTTAAAATAGCGGTTCTCCAATCATGTGTCTTAATAGCCTCGTTAATATGAATACCCCGAAATTTTCGGGGACGAACTCGGTAAATATGTATATTTTTCATCAGAATTAATTGGGGGGCTAGTTGGTTGAACATCTAGACGGTGGTTTTAAAAAGCGCAAAGGACTAAGAAGAGAAGGAGGGGACAGGACAGAGCGCTTACTTACAACTGTCAAATTTAATAGAGCATCTAGAGAACGACAAGGTGGAAGTGAAAAAGGAGAAAAGAAAGATAAAATTAAAGTCACCGCTGCTGCTAAGAACATATTTAGTTTTAGAAATCGAAATAAAATTATTTTAACTTCAGCTAAAGGCAAAGTACTTGTCACGTAAAAAAAAAACTGTCTATAAAACAAAAACAAAAAAAATTAAATTAAAAAAAAGTTTAAAGAAAAAGAAATAGAAGAAAAAGAAGAAAGAAGAAAAAAGTACGCAGAGCAAACGGCTAAAAAGTCTTTAGGTGAAACACCGCTAGAAATGAAGTTCTTTTTGTGTTTCAAGTTTTCAGGGGAAACATCGAAGGAACTGAAGTTCTTCTTGTGTTAGGGTCACTGACACGGCGCGCTTATGCACTTGTCGCCACTGGTGAGGATGACTTGAGCCTCGTACAGTTCTCTCCTCTTTTTGTCACAGAACCGCTTCAGAACTTTGGTGTGGTTGAATGTTGGTGAGCATTTGCAGTCTCTGACATGCACCGCAAGATGTCCCGATGGTGCTGATTTCAAAGTTTGGGCATGTTCTCTTAATCTCGTATTAATACATCGCCCCGACTGACCTACATATACTTTGCCGTAAGTAAATGGTATTTGATATACCACTCCACTTTGGCTTTCTACATACTTGAGTCGATGTTTTACACTGCACTCTGCTGCCTGTTGATGCTGTTGGCAATTGATCTTAGGGCAGAGCCTTTTCAGTTTGTCCGGAGCTGAAAGCACAACTTGGACTTGGAACTTCGCGGCTGTTCTCTTCAAGTTGTGGGACAAGCGGTGTATATATGGCAGAACAGTCGGTCGGTGTTTCTTGTGTTTTTCAGTGTCACGTTTGTATTTGAGGTCATCAAGCTTTCGGCGACGTCATATATTATCGAACTCGGATATCCTGACGCTTTCAGTCTTTGTACTTGAGCATCGAAGCTTTCCCCCGCTGAGTGTACGCAAGATTTTTTAAGAGTTGTATTCAGGCAATTTTTTGCAATTCCTCTTTTAATAATTTTGGAATTAGCCGAATCATACTGTAAAAGACCTATCTTCGATCGAGGGGAATACATCCAGCAAGCGTGGTTGTCAGAGAACACCAGGGTCGCTAAACTCGTCAGACACAACTTTCTTCGTGTTATGACATAGCGGGGGGAGGAGCCGAAAGGTTGCTGCGAAGTTTTCTTTTCTCACAAACCCGCAGATCTGTAGATCTTCGTTACGTTTTTCATTGAAAGGGGGAAAAATCCCTACTACTCCCTAGGTGCCGAGCTAGAGCAGCACACGGAGACGAACGTGGTTCGTATACGTATAATGTCACGATGAAGATTATCAGCTGCGACCTTGATGGTCTCTAAAGGCCTGTTCACACATGCAGCGGAGCGCTACACGCGTAGCGCCAAGCGCGTGCTGACGGGAGCGTTCACCAGCTTTGTATCGCACCGTCAAAACTGTTGCTCATGGCAGACGATAAGTAGCTGACGGCACGTGAGGAGCGCTACATCAGCGCTTCGCTGCATGTAAGAACCGACCTTAAAAAGCACAGCGGAGGCTTGGGGAATTGCATTCGAAAATCAACACCGTCGAACTTGATAGTCTGATATCGTTCTTATTTCCGCCGATAAAGCAGAATTTACTAAAAAACGTTCCTGTCGTCCCTTTTATTTATCTCGTTGATCAGAGTGTAGCCCGACGTGGCTAGGTCACAACCAGCCGAGTAGCATTGTCCACCTTTGGACGAATTTCGCTTACAGGCAGTTGTCCCCCATCAGCGGGAGATAAAATCATTTTATGATAGACTTTCAAAGATAAGCCAAACTGGGATTAATTCTGCGTTCATCAACTGAAATAAGAGTAATGTCAGTTTGGTCAATATTGACAGTGATGTTTCGAGAACGCGAGGACACCAAGCTATCATCGTACACAACCAAACTTTTCACCGTCGACTTGAACACGCACCATCAAATTTGTCGTTCACAACTGATCATCCTGACCCTGACGTCCAAGTTATGAACTATAAAAGGACGTCACTGAACGCGCCTGCACACAACGAGCCCTGGCACGAGCCTCTCGATTGAAAGTCTGTCATGGCCGCTCGTAAGTTCATGGAACGCGCCCCGTTTTAATTCCAGAATCTCTCGAACCATAATGTAGAAAAGTGCACGCTGTGCTGTTTTTCGTCATCGCTCAGTTGGAACGCCTCTAAGCAGGGTCGTCGAAACAGAAGAACGGGGAGGGGGGCGATTCACCCCGCCCCCCAAGTGGCGTTCAAAAAGGGGGCGCAAAGGGCATAAGGGTGTAAGGGGGGGGGGGGGGATATCGCCCCAGCCCCGGACTATAGCATTTTAGAGAGTTATAATAAAAAAAATGACAGACGTTTACAGTTCTCTATAATGTCGAATTAAAGCGCAGCTCTTGAGGAGGAGGAGGGGAGAGCACGGAGGGGAGGGTATGCCTCTCCACCCCGCCTTCTCCTATCCTGTTGCTTTCTCATTTAGCGGGGAAACCTAATTCGGGTCAAAATCACGTGACGTCAATTTCCCCGCTAAATTTTGTGAAAAAACGTCCCATAATGCAACGCGCGCGCGGTTACGCCGACGGCGACGCCGCTCAAGCTCGAAAGGGGCGCATAAGAGTTGCGCTCTAAACATTCGGGGGAAGGGATATCCCCCTTCTTCACTACTATCTCCCCACCCCACCCCCCTTCTCTCTCTCTTTCCCGAACAATTTCTACGGCCCTTCCTGACCCCTATTTGTGTGTGTTTGTGTTGGTCATACCTTTTTTTTCCCCTTTCCCCGGCTTTTTCTCACCATTCCCCGTCGCCTCCTCATCTCTCAGTCATTACCGACGCCTCTATACATAACGCCTGTGGGTGACCCCGGTGACGTTGTTGACAGTGGCGGAAGATGAGCTCTAAAACCGCATACACCGCGCACGGCTCCACAATATCACAAAGTTTCATCTTCGCCTCGATTCCGAAGCGAAGATTTTGCCCTCAAATAACTCCTTCCCAAAGTTGTGAAACGTCACTTTGTCGTCAGCAATAACTTCCACAAACGACGATCTTGCGGCGAGAAAGTTCAGGGTATTTACAGCCCGCCTAGGTACAATCTACGTTTCATTGACTGTATCGCGGCGTAGGGATGTAGGGACACGCGGGCACGACGTCATCAGTGCAGCCGTTCAATCGGCTGGCCCCACGGTGTTGCTAGCGCGCGCTCCGATGAAGCTCGCTACAACTTTGTGCCCAACATTCTCGCTGGAATTTGAGCACCGAGAGAGCTTAGATGATTGACATCTCGTCCCGCGTGACGCCAACGTCGCGGGAGTCCAATCAGCACGCTCCGCAAACTTCGTGCCCAACTTTGTGTTTGACGAGTTTAGCGACCCAGGCTTAGATCTAAAAATTGAAGCATGGAGTTCACTGGCGACTCTTGAGTGAACAATTGAGACCCTGGCCATTTTCTAAAAAGTTAGATCGGATGATGTTGAATATTTGCGTCTCATTCTCACCTGAGCGATGTTGAAGGAGAACGAGGTAATCGTCAACATATCGAAAAATATGAGATACATGGCTGTTGGAAAGTGTACTGGCTATTGCCCGGTCACATTGGGACAAGTAAATATCACACAATATAGGTGCCACACAGGAACCTATACAGATACCTTTCTTTTGTAGGTAAGAAGGTTTGTAGGTGTGTGGCACCTATATTGTGTGATATTTACTTGTCCAAATGTCATCGGGCAATAGCCAGAACACTTTCCAACAGCCATGTATCTCATATTTTTCGATATGTTGACGATTACCTCGTTCTTCTTCAACATCGCCCAGGTGAGAATGAGACGCAAATATTCAACATCATCCGATCTAACTTTTTAGAAAATGGCCAGGGTCTCAAGTTCACCCAAGAGTCGCCAGTGAACTCCATGCTTCAATATTTAGATCTAAGACTGGTGTTCTCTGACAACCACGCTTGCTGGATGTATTCCCCTCGATCGAAGATAGGTCTTTTACAGTATGATTCGGCTAATTCCAAAATTATTAAAAGAGGAATTGCAAAAAATTGCCTGAATACAACTCTTAAAAAATCTTGCGTACACTCAGCGGGGGAAAGCTTCGATGCTCAAGTACAAAGACTGAAAGCGTCAGGATGTCCGAGTTCGATAATATATGACGTCGCCGAAAGCTTGATGACCTCAAATACAAAACGTGACACTGAAAAACACAAGAAACACCGACCGACTGTTCTGCCATATATACACCGCTTGTCCCACAACTTGAAGAGAACAGCCGCGAAGTTCCGAGTCCAAGTTGTGCTTTCAGCTCCGGACAAACTAAAAAGGCTATGCCCTAAGATCAATTGCCAACAGCATCAACAGGCAGCAGAGTGCAGTGTAAAACATCGACTCAAGTATGTAGAATGTCAAAGTGGAGTGGTATATCAAATACCATTTACTTGCGGCAAAGTATATGTAGGTCAGTCGGGGCGATGTATTAATACGAGATTAAGAGAACATGCCCAAAATTTGAAATCAGCACCATCGGGACATCTTGCGGTGCATGTCAGAGACTGCAAATGCTCACCAACATTCAACCACACCAAAGTTCTTAAGCGGTTCTGTGACAAAAAGACAAGAGAACTGTACGAGGCTCAAGTCATCCTCACCAGTGGCGACAAGTGCATAAGCGCGCCGTCAGTGACCCTAACACAAAAAGAACTTCAGTTCCTTCGGTACGTGTTTCCCCTGAAAACTTGAAACACAAAAAGAACTTCATTTCTAGCGGTGTTTCACCTAAAGACGTTTTAGCCGTTTGCTCTGCGTACTTTTTTCTTCTTTCTTCTTTTTCTTCTATTTCTTTTTCTTTTTTTAATAAATATATTTTTTTTTATAGACAGTTTTTTTTTTTACGTGACAAGTACTTTGCCTTTAGCTGAAGTTAAAATAATTTTATTTCGATTTCTAAAACTAAATATGTTCTTAGCAGCAGCGGTGACTTTAATTTTATCTTTCTTTTCTCCTTTTTCACTTCCACCTTGTCGTTCTCTAGATGCTCTATTAAATTTGACAGTTGTAAGTAAGCGCTCTGTCCTGTCCCTTTCTTCTCTTCTTAGTCCTTTGCGCTTTTTAAAACCACCGTCTATACTCGGCGACAACTTTTCTTGGCAATGAAGGGAATGCTAGGGGGGGCGGAGCTCCTGCACATGTATCACTCCGCCAAGCATCCGGGCTTTCATTACGTCAGTTTTGGTTTCGTTTTCAGTTTTGGTTTCGTTGTCGGCATTCAAGGCAAGCACACTATCCGGTTCAGACACTTGCGTTTGAGTGCGTTTGACTGCGTTGTGGCGAGAACCGAAAGCGAGTCACCGGCACATCTGTGCTTCGTATGAAGCGTGGAATCCAATTCAAGGAATCTTCTTGGCACGCGATATAAGCAGCAGGGATGTCCTGGTTTCTTGCAACCGCAACGCAGTCAACCGCAGTCAAACGCAACTGTCTGAACCAGGCTTTAGTGTCTATAAAACCGTTTCCAGTGGACATACCCGGGCTCAGAGCAGATGCCATCTGTTAAGGAAGAGATCCCGGGCACGTCCGTTTCGATGGTGTCGGTTTATCGTTCCCTCTCGTGCCGTTCATGATCTCGTGGTTCTGTGCTCCTCTACCTCCTTTTCCTCTTGTTACCTACTACCAGATCTTTAGTAACTAGAAAACTAATTTCATTTTTTATATTTTTATTGTTCAAGATTCATAGTGATGTGACAATTATTATTCAAATGACGAATATTAAGATTATAATTTACGTTACAGCCAAAACACAATTTAGACCCGGGGACTGTGTTCAGCTGCGTAAGAAGACAGCGTGCTTCGACTCTGTAGCTTTGGCAGCATTGCCAAGAAAAGTTGTCGCCGAGTATAGATGTATATTTTTGTCTCGTTGTTATAGACTATCCAAATTATGGACAATTTTTGGGGGAACGGAAGTGTCCATATTAACTAGACATGACTGTATCATATTTTTTTGGTAAGGAATCAGAGATAAAAAGTCCGCCTAGTCCTGATCGCACCAAGAGTTTGCATTGCCCCACTGAAATGAATTTACACTTCACTATAATTAAAATAGGGAACATATCACCTTCACCAGATTCAAATATGGGAGAGTAGTAATAATAATATAACAAGTTTATTGAGTCCAAAACAGAACTACCTTACGTTTTTCCTCTTGAAAATTACAATTGCATTCTTTATTCAATACTATTACTAAAATATCTCAGATGATCATTTTATGACTGTCAAAGTTCTCTGCACGCAAGCTCATGAAGTAGAACTCTCAGGCAAAGCAGCGATTTTATAGTCATACGTATTTGTCTAAACTTTGGAAGAAACAAAAATACTGAATTCTGTATATTCAAACTCTTTGTTTTGTGTGTATGTTCAGACAACCGGAAGTTAGTCAGCCCCAATGGGTGTCTGGTGTCTCGTCCGTAGATGAGAAATGTAGCCAGTACAGTACGACTTCTAGCCTGGAGTCTTTACAGTTCATCACGCAGTAGTGATACACAACCGCACGCCGATACGATGCTCATCCAGATCGAAACGGGCAAGGCTGGGGATTGAACGTATATACTGTAAAATCCTTAATTTTCGCGGCCCCTATTTTTCGCGAATCAGTCACAGAGGACATAATCGCGGCCACTAAATTTCGGGAATTTATAGACGCCCTCATTGAAAATCTTGAAGACCAAAACTTTGGCGTGCCCTTAAAGGACCCATGAAACGATTTTCGGACTTCCGGCCAAATAAGATGGCGTTTGGGGATGCCCCTCAACTCATACAATGTTTCCCGGGTCACGTGCGCATGACGCGCCGCGGGGTACGCGGCTTCCGGTCTTGTCCTCTCCTTAGCACCGTGGACGTTGCTACAGCGAGAGCAGACTCTCCTCTCTCTCCCCATTAATAGGCAGCTAAGACCGGCCATTTTGACGGTGTGGAATGCACGTTGCAAAAGAATCCTGGAAGCTAGCCATCAGCACGTGCTCAGCAGTCGCGCACACAGCTATGGCCGCCAGTGCTATAAAAAAAGGAAGTATTATTTCTCGTGCGAACCAGGCGCACGAGAAAGAAAACGAACCACTGCAGCTGCTGAAACGTTGATCACACCGCTCGTCCGGTAGCAGCCAGCCAACGTTGCTAGGCAGCGGAGCAGCGGGGAGGGGATGCTTTGACTTACTCCGTATAGATGGCGCTGCGAAAACTTCGTGTACTGAATAAGAATATGAAACTTTCGATTCATTTGTTTATGTTGGAACGAAATCATTTCTAAACGTTACCATTAAACTGAGAATATACTTGTTCAAAAGCGATCTCAAAAAACCGCACCCGCCGTGACGTCACAAAGTTAGTTCCCATGGCCGCCGTACGTGAAGTCAAGTCAAGAAATAGTTCCTTTTTGTTTTTGCGGTTACGCAGCGCATTCGCGACATTTCGAGAGAAATGGTCGTGTTTTATGGTCCTTGTGCTAAAGTAAACAAAAAAAAAAAAGGGTAATAAGGTGCACGTTCTCTCGATGTTAAAATCGTTTCATGGGCCCTTTAAAGGGCCTCTGACACGCCAAAAAAAAAAATTTTTTTTTCATGCTAAACGTTGCAATGGCATATCAGGACATTACAAAAAAAGTGTTTCACTATTGAGTTGCGTAGTTTTTTTATAAAAAATAGAAATACGAGGCCCAATTCAAAGTTCCCGCCGTGCACTGTGACGTAACAGTGTACCGCAAGGTGTCGGGGCGGTCAGAAGGGAGGCATCGCCGGAAGTCACGTGAGTTGTATCCCTCCTCGTGCTTACCGCGAGCGCGTGTAATATTTTTTTAATATTTTTGTTATTCTCCGCATTACCGCGAGCGATCCAAGCAGACAAGGTTTCTTTTATTTGCTTTTCATCGCTTAATGTTGCTGTAAAGGTAGAAGAAGCGGAGTCAGTGAATTGACGTGATCAACTACAATGCCTAGAAGGTGCTGTGTGAGGGACTGTCCCGGTATTTCAGCAACTGAAGAAGAGATCACACTGCATGCATTTCTGAGAGACATACATCGGCCGCATGAGCACCCAGTAAACAAGTTCTACTCATGCTCTAGACAAAATACGTACTTTGTGCTCGACGTTTACTTGTACTTGGTACACTCACCAGTTCGTATTCTTTAGACGGCAGGCATCTACAGCCTGGAGAGTATCCGATGATTCAACGACCTCGGTGTCTCAACCTTCAGCAATGCGATCGGGCGTGTCGTATGCTATAGCAATCCTAATTTCTGCGAGCGTTCTAAATTTTTTTTTTTTTTCAAAACTTGATAGCTTGTTTTGCGCCCAGTATAGCCCTGTATCATCGGACTGACGGCATGCACTCGTACACTGGCTTGTACTCGCAACGCTTTCATCATTGACCTCCATCACGTCGATCCACTGACTCTTCGTCCTCAAGTTTTACAGCACGCAAACTAACCAACGGTGCAGGGAATAAAGAGCTAGTGAAACTGAAACTTCGTTTTCTACGATCGCTCGTACGAAGAGCAGAATAATAAAAAGAAAAGAAGTCTTAGGCACGGTCGCGGAGAGCACGAGGAGTGAAACTCACGCGACTTCCGGTTAACCCACTTTTAGTGACGTAGCTCGATGCCTCCTTTCTGACCGCCCCGACACCTTGCGGTACACTGTTACGTCACAGTGCACAGGGGAAACTTTGAATTGGGCCTCGTATTTCTATTTTTTATAAAAAAACTACGCAACTCTATAGTGAAACAATTTTTTTGTAATGTCCTGATATGCCATTGCAACGTTTAGCGTGAAAAAAAAAAAAAATATTTGTTTTGGCGTGTCAGAGGCCCTTTAAGTTACGCGAATCTTTCGATTCGCGAAATTCGCGAAAATCAAGAGCTCGCGAACATTACGAGTTTTACCGTATACGAGGCAGCTACAGCAGGATCTGTTCCCGTACATATAATTCCGGCTGGTACACGTTTACTATCGAACGGTCGCCACTTTGAACTTGCGCAAGTGTCTTCTTCGAGTGTCATTCCTGCCTGTCGTACGACCAGGATGTCGTGGCGGATTTGTTACAGCGGTAATTGATCCACGATTTCCACAGACGGGGAACAATGCAATATGTGGTGACAGGAAACAAAAGAAAGCTTGTACCGTAGCCGACGCTATCATTTTCACGTCGACCCACTCTCCACGCTCGAGACTGGCATCTTCTCCTTGAAGACGTACTGGTGGAAATCACGGTCAGGTATGCCTCTTTCTGGTAGCTAATCAACCTGCTCCGATGTCGCTACCAAATAAGCGAAGCGTGTTAATGCTGACTAAAACTGATCGCAAAAAAAGAAAAAAAGAAACGGCATGTTGAATCTTTTTCTAGTGTACTGAAGATTTTTTAAATGTTCGTTCTGGAACGTTGGATGATGGTAGATTCTCACTATAAAGGCCGTGCTTCTTTATATTTTCATCAACCCCTCAATTTTCTCGATTGAAAATGGGGTTCCATGCGTCGAAAATCGGGATATGTACAAGCACTGTTACCACAGCGGGTCCGAGTATGGGAGCGCTTTTCTCCGCATACTGTCACTGATTGCACTGGCAGACTTCATCGCTCCGCGATATGACCTCGAGCACCACACGGTGTAAACGCGACCACCTCTTTATTCGTTGTTTACAACAAGCCATGGAACTACTTTTTTCTTTTTTTTTACATTTGCACAATATGTATTTACTTTACTGATATAAAACACAAACAATATAAAAGTACGAGGTCAGCTTTAGAAGCTGCTTTAATTACTTTACCATGCAGAGTCAACGCCTTCTAACACTGTAATCTCACTCTCGTAGCCATCATTGTACTCCACACCAAAATGAAGCCTATTTTCTTATTTCACCGCAACATGTATAACGATTCAAAGTCGCTGCAAATACTTTGGCGTTATTACATTACTGTGTCCAAAAAAAAAAAAAACGCGCACACAACATCACAACTTTCATTTATAACTGTTGATCAAAGGTTAAATGTCATTACTTTGCATTGATGTCTTTTTTTTTTGTAAATGAACAATAAGGAAAGTGCAGCACGACTACTCAGTGCTAACCCGGCACATGGGGTATTCTAAATTCATCACGCATATAATATATGTGCCTCCAAAACTAAGCGTAAGTGCCAGAAATACATGTCAGTCGGAGTTAAAGTTTGGCACAAGGCAGAGGGACAAAAGGGGGGGGGGAGGTTGTGTAAGTACTAGAAAAATGGGTTAATCACTGCAAATTTTTATCATACTAACAAAATAATGGGATGATAAAGAATTTCTGAGCCTTAACATTATGCTGTCGAATTTATATACATATATATTTTTTTATTAATGTTTTTTTGTGTGTGTGTCCAGGCTCATAAGGCTGCGCCGTGTCTACGTCGTTCGTCATCTGGTCCCTCATTCTTTGCGCTGTTTTAATTTTCAAATAATTTTCGTACGACAGCTATGAAATTTTATCGTCAATTTTTAACGAGTGTAAATGACTGGTGTTTGTACGAATATGGTTCCCGGGTGTCATTTATAATATGAACAGGCCTCATGACGCGCCTTTAACTTTCCTATTCACACTCTTGCTGCATTATTGCGTTATTAGTTAATTAGTTGTGCAGCGTGTCTCAGGCTCAATATTTCACGCTTCCAATCACCCCAGAACGATGATTTAAACCTTTCGCACTTACTCTCGTTGTTCCGAGCCAAGTTGTTTCGCGATAGGGAATGGGCGACAAAAAATTAAATAAACATTGCTTACTGAAAAAAAAAGTAAAAAAGAAAGACCACGGATAACAAAACCAGTGGCATTTAAGCATAAAACATGAACAACTCCCATTGGCATAACGAGAGAAAAAACTATGCTTTCGACCATACTGAAAATTCCGCCAGTCAAGGTGGCGTCAGTCGTGCAGGAAAGTTGTATATCAATTTAATTTTAGTAGGTATACGAAATTGGGATAAAAATTTTAAACCACTAACCCCAATTTTATTTCCTTTTCCCTACTCTTTTCTCAGCCTGCACAAGTCATGTATCCGCATAGGGAAATTGATAATACGCGAAGGCGTGCATGTTTATTTTTCCGTTTGACAGTGCAATATAAACACACAAAAACGCTTCCCAAGTATCGTTTTCTTCGTTTTCACAATTCGAATGTGCCTTGACGGTAGTTTTCACTCTCAAGATCCTTAAGCACAGTTATAAGCTACGCGCGCGCACTCTCCACTTCTGAATTGTCACAGGCACTCCCGCACCTCTTTTTAGAGGATTGCACACGCATCGGAGGCGGGCGCGCAAGCGCATGAGAAGCAATAATTACGTGCCATTACACTCGAGCGACAGCTTTGGCCGACGTCTTCGGCATGGCTTTCTTTCAGGTGCGCTGCTTAGAACAATCTGATGACAAGTCCCTCCAAAACTAAGTTTGTACGTACGCCATTGAGTGCCATATTTATGCAAAAGAGGTTAATGAGAAGATTCAATGCAAGCAGCAAGCAACGCAGGGCATCTGGCCGCCGCCATGTCTCCGCTCGTGCAAGCCTGTCAAAATAGACCATACGCGAAGTTGTTCGAACGTCTGGCAACACTCTGTGCTCTGCCAGCTTTGCTGGTCGAGATTCCTCTGCTGTTTGTAAATTTCGTAGCGTTGTCGGTAACACTCGAGGCCTATACTGCTCACCGTCATCGGTCCTCACCCACACCTGCGACCTAAGGATTAGTATTGTGTTTCGCTCTTCTGGTGCATGTATACGTGCTCGTCGCCCCGCCGGTCGCTGGTTTCTCACCGCATTAAACATGGCGGACGTCCACTTAAGCTTGAAATTTGGCTTTGAGTGCCGGAAAAAGCACGGGCACGGACGCCTGGTTTTTGAAAGCGCTTTCTCTGCGCGAGTGCTTGTGTGAGCGAAGGATTCTTCAGAGCTGTATACGCGTTCGCGCCTGCACGACATATGCCTGCGCCGAAGCCAAATGGTGAGGCGGAGCATGTTATTTGGCGCCCCACTAGATGGCGCTGTGCATTTCGCATTTGGCTCTCGTTCTCTACATATACAGATCCGACATGAAGAAAGCCCTCGAAAAAACTGGCGTCGGGCTTACTTTATAGAATTAGCAACACGGTGACGTGATAAAACGGCGATTCCCCGGGCTCGGGGAATCGCCGTTCTCTCATAAAAAACGCTGTCCCTCTGATTTTAGAGGGGACAACGATGCTTTCAGGGGGACAGTTCTTTTCAAGAGGGAAAAGGAAAAATAAAATAGCAACATCTAGAGGGACACCAACATATTAAGAGAGACCAAGGAAACCGTTTCCTTTGTCCCTCTGAGTAGGAAAGACCGACAGAAAAATTCACGCGTGTCCCTTTATATTAAGAGGGGACTGGTCACTCTTAACTGGACCAATGTAGTTCGGTCAAGAAGAGAAGTGCAGGCGCACTAATCCACGGCAAAGAGTTAAGACGGTGCTAAGGCTTCGCGCCAATTCACGGAGTGCTGGAAACGGTCGTGGCCGGAGAGTCGCAAGCGTCATGCTGCTCGTTTGACTTCCTTCGGGTGAGTAGTCCTGTTATATTGACGCTTTTGTTTTGGGTACATTGCGGGTGGGAATAACGAGCCATCAATATTTTCAGGCTGGCTGTGAAATGCACGAACTTTGCATGTAGAGGATTTTCACCTGACTGCATTAGTCCGCGGTCGCTTCCTCGATCTGCTCGTTCAACTAGGACAAAGCGTCGCTAATCGTTTGCCCTGCCGTGAGTCGCCATGCTGTCTTTCGCACAAAACACTTTTAGTGGGCTAGGGCGTCCCAATGTGTACGCGTCTGTCTTAGGCTGGTGATATCAGACCATTTTGTGTCCGACGCTTTTGTCAACTTTTTAATTTCGAACGCGCGTTCGTTCTTCCCCCGCTCGGGCTTTTAGCTCTGGCACTGCTACGCCGGCATTTTATTACGGGCAATTTCCTTGTATTTTATCCGTGAGCGTGTACTGTCGGCATCGGGTACTACAAAGGATGGCATCACCCTCCCTAAGGCAAAGTGAACATAAAGACACCCTAGCTCGGGCGGTCAGTGTTCGCAAGCTTGGCACGCCGATTTCTTTCTCGGTGTGTACTCTAAATGCTTGCTGTTGACCGCCCGAGAGCGTTGATTGACGGAAACAATGTTGGCGATTTTGCGTTTGTTTGCCCTTGAATTCACTACAGCAATTTACACCTCAACGTTATATTGTAGACATCGTTAGCGTTGCAGTGATTGTGAACTTTTGCTTCAAGTGGGAATAGAGCAAAAAGCCATATGTGTGTATGTGTGCGAGGGGGGAGGGGGGGGGGGGGGGGGGCGGACGAGCAGCTAATTCAAACCACACACACAAAAAAAAGTAAAAAAAGATTTTTCCTACGCGCGTTTGTGCTGCGTCGGCGTCGTAGTCTGCCGAAAGAGGGGAAGGGTGCAGCGGTGGCCCGGGAGTGCATTTGTTTTTATATATTTCCTTGGCGTACTTTTTTATTCGTTATATTTTAACTGTGGCGCCGGCAAGCCTACCGGTCTTTTTTTTTTCTTTTTTTTTTCGGCGCCGACTATGTTTTTGTTTTTGGAGGTTTTATGTATGTTGTTTATTATCCTCTTTGTTTTCGGTGGCTGGTGGAATTTCTTGTGTCGCACACCTGCAGAAAATGTATAAACAGAAGTATGCTTTTTTTTCTTTTGTATTTTTAGGCGTTTTAGGGCTAGGTTGACTATGGGCCTTAAATGACCGTTAAAAATATTGTTTTCAGAGTGAGGCAATCGCTACGAACGTTGACATGAAGGGAATCAGACGGAAGTTCTGCACTGATTGCTGTGTAAGGAGCTCTACCGGGACAATCTGCGCGGTGGAACGCACCACCCGGAGTTGTGTGCTTACTGCGGCCACCCGCACACCGCTCACAACGAATACGGTAATTATTAACTTTTTGTATTCTGGTATGTATGGTAGGCTCTATTTACGTTCTTTTGGCATATCGTTGCTTCTGAAAAAAAAAAAAAAAAGAAGAAGAAGAAATGAATGGCTTGCGCCGAAACGTCTACATAAATATATATTTTTTAGTTCATTTTGCGGCTTTCTAAAACATGCATCAGGTCTCTTCTGCAGCTTCAAGCCGCAAATGGAATCCATGTTTTCCAAAGCACATGGGGCTTCTAATGTTCCGCTACTATTAAATGCGTTCTCGTTTTGTCTTGGTAATACAAAATCGATTCTCGTAAATTACTTAAATCAGCAGTCAATTCTCGTGTCAAATATTAACAGTCGCAGAAGTTACGTCATAGGCTAATGTCACTCGCTATTTCATCGTATACGGATTGGGTTTCGAATATTTTAAATGTTTGCACTTTATTTTCGCATTTGTTTCCTACCGCCTGCTTGAAAACAGGTGAAAGTGCTTCAAGGAAAACAATATGGTCTTTCATTCAGCTAAAGGTGGATGCACAGCTTTGGTTCCAAAATACAATGGTCACCATGCTGGGAAAACTGGAAGAGGTTAAAGTGGCCTTCTGCGGAGACAACCCAACAACATTCTTGAACACTGAAGACCATCCTCCACTCTCGATTGGCCAGAAGTTCTCTTATCACCTATGGTACGTGAAAAAGTGGATGCAAAACTAGAAATTTAATTTTGACGCTGACGCAATTTTTGAACAATTGCTGCTTGCAGGACGACCGTACCCCCGACGAAAGAGTTCCAGGACCCAAGACTTTCTTCGGTTCGGAGAAACAGATCGTTTCTGAGAACCGGTCAGTGAAACTCTCCGCTAGCACGACTCTGGAGAAGGCACTAGTCATGTGCTTACGGGTGTATTACATAACGGGACTCTCCTACCCTGCGGCATATGGACAAACCCTTGGACTCCTCCAGTGTCTACTCGTTGAAAACTACGAGTTTCGATTCAGTTCATGTCAGAGAAGCTCAGAAAATTGCTCATAGCCGTTCAAAAACAACAAAAATTTCGAGCTTCTGCTGATGGCAAGGAACGCCGAGTAATTTGTTTTTAATGCTATGGAGCAGGTAACTGCACTCTAAAAAAAAAAGCACAGTAATCTACTTTTCCGAACAGCACTTGGATAGCCAATCACCGTAACTCACGGAGGCAGCTCAGCGAATCACGATGCCGAAACATATGGTTAGACAAAAAAAAAAAAAAAAAAAAGCAGTCTGAATTGTGACATTAAGCAATGCAAAACGTCACGCCTGTATTGCTTAGTGTCACAACTCAGACTGCATTTTTTTGGTACAATCATATGTTTCGGCATCTACATTCGCTGAACTGCCTCTGTGAGTTATGGTGACTGTCTTTCCAAGTGTTGTGCGGGAAAGTAGGCACACGGGCGTTTTTTAGAATGTACTCTTATCTTCTTTGTGTTATCCGTTGAAAAAACAAATGCAGCAAGGTTGCATTGTTATTGCTTATGATAGGCAAAAGGAGTCACTTTGCAGCACGAAATTTGTTGTGTGATAGTTTCCAAGAAACGCCGATTTCTGGCGTCGTTTTAATGTCTTCCTTATCCGTATAAGCTACCAGAACATCGTTATAAAATTACTATTTTGATACAGACATTTCAGTATAATTTTTTGTTTCATGGCAAATAAAACACATGTTTTACTTTTAAAGATTGTTACTGTTTTATTCGACATATTGATTTCGTTCATCAATCATTGTATACAGATCAGTTTTCAATTCCGTTACGCAGCACAAAATAACTTTGGTTAAACAATAACAGCGAAAGTGCGAGAACTGCAGTGCAGCATGTCAGCTGACAGTGGAAACACGAAGGAGCAGAAATTCTACGATACAATAAGAGAGATAACCTAAAGCCAGAGTCACACTGCTTATACATCATACAAAATACATTCTGCAGACATGTTCCAAAACGAGTCACCGCGACATCCGTGCTTTGTATGCCACGTGACAAAGCTACCTCTTGAACTGGTTGCCTCGTGGCGTACGAAGCACTGGTGTCGCGGTGACTCGTTTTGGAACATGCCTGCAGAATGTATTTTGTATGACGTATAAGCGGCGTGACCCCGACTTAAGGGGGACTACAACCCTTCATTTTAAGCAGGTCGCCGTCCCTCCAAATTTAAGGGGGAAAATATCTCAAAAATGTCCCTCTTACTAAGGGGGACTGACCTCAAATTTAAGGGAGACGCCGTATCGCTTACTTTAAGAGGGGTGGTGTCTCACTTAATTAAGAGGGAGCATCCCCATGTAATATTAAGAGGTCTGTCGCCCCCCTTAATGTTAAGTGGGAAAAAATCGAAGAAATGTCTCTCTTACTAAGTGGGACCGGGCTTAGAGTGTAGTCATGGCTGACAACGTGGCAGACATAAAGGTACTGCTGATCGCATGTGAGACAGAAGCGGATCGGCTCCAACTACAATTCAGTGCCAGCAAGTCAGCTGTAGTGATGTTTGCCGGTCAAGGCGAAGGCCTTGAGACCACTACCATTCAGAACACTGCATGCGCTTCTTGTTTGTACGCAATATAAATACATTTGAGTGACGCTGACTAATTCTGAAGGTTATCTGGCGGAACACCGCGAGAACCTCAAGACATAAGTCATGAGAAAACGAAACGCACTGCGTTGAAAGAGCCTTTGGTGCTGCGACCGCTATATCATCACTCGAGAACTTTGAAAAGTTATCGCCGTACCTGGGCTAACTTTCGCCAATGTCGTTACTTGTAGTACCACAGCGAGACCCGGGAATACCTCGAGCGACGACAAAGGGAAATCGTACAACAGGCATTAGGATGCCATAGACTTCCTGCGTTGCCCAGGGGGCGCTGCGAAAAGAGACTTGTTAAAACTCGTTTTGGGTTGTACAAACTTGAGCGTCTCAAACTGTCCCACATGCAGACAGAGAGAGAGAGAGAATAAACATCTTTATTGTTTGAATTAGACTTTAGGAGGCGTCCTTAATGCAGTATGCCTTGAGGTCGGAGCTGGCCAAGGATCTCTCCCAAACCCCGGTGGTGGGGTAAGGGTTGGGGGTATCTAGTGCTGTTTGTGTGCGGCCTCCTACCATATGTCTAAGGGATCCGGGTTCTCCTCAGAAGCGGCTATTGCGGGGAAAATTGTGTAGGGGCTATGAGATGATTTCTGGTGGGGTGGGGAAATGTCTTAACCTGTAGGGCACGGAGCAGTGTCTCCTGTTCTCTAGGTAGTGACTTACGTGCAAAAGGTTATGTTCTGCGTGTTAGTTTGTAGTGCTGTTTAATCTTATGGTACAAGATCAGATGTGCATGCGCGCGGGCTCAGTTTCCTCGGCGTCTGCTCGGTGGGTCAGACCTCGATCTATGAGGTTAGCGATCTCGTTCCCAGGAGCGCCGTGGTGGGCGGGCGCCACACGACTTTGGCTTGGCTCGTTGCCGGCTTCTGGTTGATGATTCGGAGCGTGTTGGTATGAATTCGTCCGCTACCGAAGTTGCGACACGTCTGCTGAGAGTTGGTGACGATGACTTCGGCTTCGGCTTCTTTTCACGCGAGGGCTATGGCCGTTTCCTCGGTTTGAAGGGGGTTGTTTAGGGGCATTGATACGCTACACCGATGTTCGTAGTTCATGATAACGGTGGCTGTTGTGGCTGCTCTTCCGGGGTAGGACGCCGCATCCATGTAGGCCGTGGAGCGTTGACTTCCGTACTGCTTGTCAATGGCCTGTGCACGGGCCTACCTTCGCTGCGCGTGGTGTACTGCGTGCATGTTGTGAGGTAGGGAAGGCACGGTGATATTCCGGATGGCATGGGGTATGCTTTCAGTCTGAGGAGGCCTGTGAAGGGAACGAGAGCCCCAGGCGTGAGAGGATGAATCTCCCCGTTTCCGTGACTTCCAGCCTTGCTCTCAGGAGCCCTAAGCTCGTCAAAGACAAAGTTGCAGCCAAAAGTTCGCGGAGGGCCCCGATTGAACGTCGGCGAAGAAACCGCGTAGTCATCGTCGTGATAGGCCAATCGGTGCGATTCGTCAACTTCGGCCCCAACTTTGTGTTTGACGAGTTTAGAGGCCCTGGATGGAGAGATGTGCCTCAATCAGCTCCTGGGCCGTATTGTGCACTCCTAGCCGTAGGAGACGTTCGGTGGACGTGCTTATCTGGAGACCCATGGCCTTCTTGTATGCTTTTATGATCATTGTCCATTTTTTTAGTTCCTTCACGTTGAGTAGTGCGTATGGGATGGCGGAAGTGATTCGAGACATATGATGGTTTGAAGTACGGCACGGAGTCGTTGTAAGTGCTCGCCGAAGTTGGTGGCGAACACCACAACGTTTTCGAGGTAGACGAGGCAACTCTGCCATTTTAAGCCTGCTAGCACGGTGTCCATGACACGCTGGAAGGTTGCCGGCACTGTGCATAATCCGAAGGGCATCACTTTAAATTCGTACAGCAAGTCGGGCGTGACGAAGGCAGGTTTCTCCCGGTCCCGTTCGTTAACCTCGATCTGCCAGTAGCCACTCTTCAAGTCCATCGACGAAAAGTATCGGGAGTGACGCAGACGGTCTAGAGTATCGTCGATGCGGGGGAGCGGATAAATGTCTTTTTTCTTTGTGACAGCATTGAGTAGCATAATCCACACAGAATCTCAGGGTTCCGTCCACTTAGAGCGCAGCTCTTAGGCGCCCGTTTCCGGCTTGAGCTGAGTCGGCCCGTCTCGTCGTCGGTTCGCCGTCGCCGTCGCGTCGGCGCAACCGCGCGTGATGCATTTATGGTGTACATTTCCCGACGGAACCGAGGTCATCCGAGGTCCTCACGAAGGACTTCGGGTTCCTGCGGCGGGACCTCGGGTTCCGCGGAGACCTAGAGGAGGACCTCGTGTTCTTCGAAAGGACTCGTGAGGACCTAGGGTTCTGCGGGAGGACTCAGAGGTTCCTACGGGAGGACCTCGGGAGGATCTCGGGTTCCTTCGGGAGGACCTCGGGAGGACCTCGGGTACCTTCGGTGACCTCGGGGAGGGGGTCACGTGACCCCCGAAGTCACGTGACCCCCCTTCCCCGAGGTCACGTGACCCCCCCCCCCCCCCCCGAGGTATCGGCATCGTCATCAGTGACGTCACTGATGACGTCACTGATGACGTCATCGGCATCCGCATCGTCATCGTCACTGATGACGTCATCGGCATCGTCAGCGTCACGTGACCCCCCAGGTCATGTGACCCCCCCACCCTCGAAGTCACTAGCCCACCCCCCCCCCCCAGTACCCTTCCCTCCTCCTCCTCAACAGCTGCGCTCAATTTTGCGTTACAGGGAGGTGTAAACGGCTTTAATTTTTTTCTTTACGAGCACAACAGGTGAAGTCCATGGACTCCTTGACGGCTGGGTGATGTCATCATTGAGCATTTCCTGAACTTGTTCTTGGATGACTAATTCCCTCTCTTTCAAAGAGACACGGTACGGTGACTGATGGACTGGGTGCACGTCGCCATCGGTAACAATGCGATGTTTCGCCACCAGTGTATAGCGAACTTTCGACGACGTGGCAGAATAGTCACGGTATTCAGCGAGGGGATCGACCAGTTGTCGGTGCTTTGGAGCTGGAAGCTCGAGGTCGATCTCGAACTGCGGGGGCGACTTGCTCTTGTGCTGTGACGAGGAGGTTTCCTCAGAGATTGCGGTGACCACGACTGGCACTTGAAGTTCATCGACGAGCCCACGGTGGTACCCTTTGTTAGGTGCTGCAGATCCTCTCGAAAGTTTGTCACGAGAACAGTCGTACTCTCTGCTTGGAGGTCCATTATGCATCGCGCGACGCCAATTCCTTTTTCAATGGCAGTTGGACGTTGACTTGCAGAAGAGCTTCACCGCGCATGGCTGCGTCCGTTATGAGGACTACGAAAACACTTGACCGTCGCGGCTGGTTCACATGGTCGGTGATAACTCTGATCGCGGTTGACGTCATGTTGGGCTCCCTTGTCGGCTGAATGATGTCATCGTTGAGCATTTCCTAACTTGTTCTTGGATGACTAATTCCCTCTCTTTCAAAGAGACAAGGTAGGGTGACTGGTGGACTGGGTGCACGTCGCCATCGGTTACAATACGATGTTTTGCCACTAGTGTTTGGCGAACTTTCGATGACGTGGCAAAACAGTCACTGTATTCAGCGAGGTGATCAACCAATTGCCGGCGCTTTGGAGCTGGGGGCTTGTGGTCGATCTCGAGCTGCGGTGGCGACTTGCTCTTGTGCTGTGACGAGGAGGTTTCCTCAGAGATTGCGGGGACCAAGACTGGCACTTGAAGTTCATCGACGAGCCCACGGTGGTACCCTTCGTTAGGTGCTGCGGATCCTCTCGAAAGTTTGTCACGAGAACGGTCGTACTTCCTGCTTGGAGGTCCGTTATGCATCGTGCGACGCCAATTCCTTTTTCAAAGGGCAGTTGGACGTTGACTTCTAGAAGATCTTTACCGCGCATGGCTGCGTCGTTTATGAGGGCTACGAAAACACTTGACCGTGGCGGCAGGTTCACATGGTCGGCAATAACTCGGATCGGGGTTGACGTCAGGTTGGGCTCCACTGGTGGCAGATCAGGCTTTCGCAGCATCAATATGGTTTTCCCCGAGGTCGATGACGGTGCCATACTTGCAGAGAAAGTCCATTTCAAAGATAACGCGTCTCACACATTCTTCCAGAACGACGAACTTCACAGGGCACGTCTCACCGTGGATCTCGACGCGAGCAGTGCATCTTCCGACTGGCGTGATGAGGTGCCCTCCGGCGGTTCATATTTGAGGACCATCCCACGACGTCGTCACTTTTCGAAGGCGGCGAGAGAGCCTCCCACTCAAGACTGTGTAGTCCGCTCGGTGTTCACGAGTACCGATTCATCGTGGCCGTCTATAGCAATGTTTAGGTTGTAGGACAAAGTTGCAGGGGTGTCGTTGCGATGTGTATCATCGAGAGAGTAGGAGCGCTCCAGTGTTCTTGGGTGCTATTTACACCGGTCGTCTTCGACAACGCCACCCCCAGGCGTTGCCGCACTTCGTTTTCCCAACGAGATAGGGGGGACAGGCTATCCCGACGAGAGCGGCAGGAAGAGCAAGAGCGCAACGTCGAAACGAAGGTGAACGGGAACCTGGGGGTGGAGTCGGCACCGGTGACAGGGGTCGTCGGAGGTACTTCCCGATGTCTCGTTGTCGCTCCCCAAGGCGGGGTTACGGGTCGCTTGGCGCGGAAACTCTCAGGCCCATTTGTCGGTATGGGCACCTCTGGTAGAAGAGGTTGGCCTCGCCGCAGTGATAACACAGGGGTTGTCAATTGGCCGTGAGCCACACAACCGTTTGCCTCGGTGGCGGTTGTTTAGTGCGGACGAGCTGGGGCTGCCCTTCGCGACGTTGGAAAGTCTGCGGACACTGGTTCACGTCGAGGCAACGTCGAATACTGCCGGGCAGCTGGCACCGGTCTCCATACTACTGCGGCATAGGTCAGGGTGGGCTCCTCTGGTGCTGGTACGCTAACAGGAGCCTCCTGTTGGATTTCCCGCTGAACACTCCTCGCGGACAACTTCGGCTATCGACAGCGAAGCCAGCTGATTGGCAGCAGGCAGGTGCTTCCTGAGCTCTTTCCCGACGACGTCGCGAATGATATCGCGAGTGCCTGGGATGTCGGAGCCAAGATCGCAGTTAGACGGCCCCAAGACAGCGAGACCGTGTAGTCGCTGATAGTGACTGGCTCGGGCTTGCAGGGCACGCTCGATGTTCGTCGCCTTGATGGCAAAAACTTCGACTGTTGTCAGAGGGCTGCGGACAAGGCCGCCGAAGATGTCCCTCACGTCCCGCATGAGTAGAGCCCTGCACGGATAACAATGTGGGCATCCCAACCCGATTCGCATCCAGGGACTTTCTATCCGCATTCGAACCGCATCCGCAATGTTTTTTTTTTTAGTTTTTGCATCCGTATCCGATCTGCATCCGCATATTTTGTATCCGCATCCGAACCGCATCCGCAAAATTTAGAACCGCATCCGACCCGCAATCCGCTCATTTATTGTACATCGTAAAATGAAGCGTAAAAAAAGGGCATCTGTATGGTACCTTATAAGCCGTTTGCTTATCTTTGTGCAGACATGAAATCAAATAACTCAGTCAGAATAGAGTGAAAGTAATTTTATTTTATTCTTTTTTCTCGTATTTATATTATAAGTGGTCATTCTCTCAGAGACGCTTCGCGTTCCTGGAAAGATGATCGCAGTTATGAGATCGTCTTGGGAGTCTGCGACGCAATGCCCAGAAGATGCGCTGAAAAGAGAGGAATTTTTCATTTTTTTTTGTTTTTGTTTTTTCACTTTGTAGCACCCTCTCTGAGGCGCGTACTTTCTAAACATGAAAATTAACAGAAAACAGACTAATTGTGGGATTTTATTGAGGTCAAACAATAAAAAAAGCAGGAGGGGAAAAGCGTGTACTCCCCGCTGCGGAATATTTGTATATACGTGGTGTGACGAGAGTACACCCTATGAAAAATATAAAATATCCAATAATGGCAACACCTATCGGTTTCAGTTTTAAAGATAAATCCGAAACTGAGTGCATCGAACCTCATACTTGGCAGCAACTTGCCAACCATCCAAAGAAGAAAAAAAGAACGCACACACACGTCACGTTTTACCTTGTCGAGTTTGCTCTGCAGAAACAGAATATCGTCAACGATGTACGGATTCATACTGGTTCGCCTCTCTCGAATCACGAAGCCCGCTAATGAGAAGTCTCTCTCCGCTGTTGCACAATTGATGCTGGAGTGGCATCTACGGAATGCGTTACAAGCCATGAGGTACGGGAACACGCACCTCACTCTTGTGGTAGGATGATTCTGCTTTCTTGGGGCTTGTACGTTTTGGATTTATTACGCATCCGAAGAACTTTTTCCGCTCTTTCCCCGCCAAACAAGAACGCGCTTTCCTGGGACTGACTGATGCCCCTTTTTTCGTACTCTTTCTATTGACAGCTTTTTTGGCGAGATAAAACGCTCTTAAGCGATCTTTGGTGAGATCGGGTGTTTCTTGGCGTCAAGAGCAATATGCACCCCGGTTGGGCACCCTTTTTCTAGGACAGTATTTGAACATTCGATGATGCATGCACTTCATAGTATCAATTACGTATTTACTCTGCACTATGCTGTCGCGAAGGTCTATGGGCCGCCCCGGTAAAAATGTAGATCTCAACCCGCGGATATCCGCATCCGCGCCCGTGGTATACGCATCCGATCCGCAATCCGCCAAATCTGATAAATTTTTTACCAGCATCTGCCTGTTGACTGCAGACATCCGTGGATGATCCACTGGTAATCGCGGGTATGCAGGGCTCTACACATGAGGATTCTTAGCTTTTTCTCTTCTGTAGCCTGAGGGTCGGCGCTCGCGCGCAGGCGCAGAACGTCATCCACGAAGCCCGTGACGCTCTCGTTGGGGCCCTGGGTTCTGGTTCGAAGTAGGTCTTCGGTTCTCTCTCGGCGGTGTTGGTTGACAAATGTTCCCTTCTGCTCGCTCATGAAAACGCCCAACGATGTCAAAGAGGACTCCTAATTTTCGTACTAGTGCTTGGCAGGCCCCTCAAGCGACAAACAGACGTTGTGTAGGCGCTGCTCGTCGGTCCAGCCATTGTGGCGGCAACGCGTTTGTACTGGTCGATCCAGTCTTTGACGTCTTCGTATTGTTCACCGTGAAGCGGATCAGCCATCCGTGGTGATATGGGTAGGTAAACGATGGTAAAAGCTGCCGGGGTCTGCAACTGGTCAGCCATCGTCGTCTTCATCGGCTTGGGCTTGTCCAGCAGCAGATCAAATTCAGGAGGCTGTCCCTGGGCGCGGCGGGTGTTCCTCAAAGGTTCCTCAAAGAGCGGTCTTCTCGCCGGGCTTGGAATCGGACTTGATTGAAGGGTCCGCGGGGGCGAATGAGTAACCTTAGGCATAGGTACCCCGCACCTCCACTAAAATGTCACGAATGACAAAATTATGAGGCGGCGAATAACTGGAGAAACTAATCGTTTAATGGAGTGAACTTGTGCAAAAAGAATAGAAGTTTAGCGTCGAAGGCGTCGATGTCGGCGGAACAACAGGATCGAGCGCTGGGGCGAGACTGCCTCCGGCTCACCAAACGCAGCCCCTTATCTACACGCGTGGGCTTCTGGAACAATCGGCATATAGTCTTCGATGCGCAGAACATTCGGTCCTCGAACCTTAGCCCTTTTCTTGGGAGCTAAGCACTAGAACCATGCAGCCACGGGCGCGCTTTCTCGGGGACGCGCGTGGTAATATACATACATACATTGTCTATTACCTACGTGCTCATGTTTTTTCAACTCTGGAAGCTGAACCGGCTCGTGCATTCAAGATACGTTCTAAAAACAAATTGGGTTGTGTGTATATTTATACAGCCTAGAACTTGGTCTGCCTTCACGGGCGACGAGTCTCAGCTGTAGATGAGAAATTTAGCCAGTGCAGTACAACCGCTAACCTGGAGTCTTTAATGTGCACCACGCAGTAGTGATACACCACCGCACGCCGGTACGATGCTCATCCAGATCGAAACGGGCAGGGTCCTGGGCTCTGCAGCGTGAGCTTTCGCTCCACGCGCTTCAAGCTGGTGTGCGCTATCCCATTCGGCAACCGATCCCCCAAGATACGTTCCACAAGATACAGAGCAGAGCAAGACGCTCGTGCGGTATTCCAAACAACAACAACAACAAGAACAACAACGACAACGACGACGACAACAACAACAAACAACAAACAACAACAACAAAAACAACAACAACAACAACAACAAAAAACAACAACAACAAACAACAACAACAAAACATTAAACCGAACCACAAAGGCGAATCCGCGGAGGTCATAGGGTAATTGCACGAATCCTTTTCTTAGGTTCAGTTTGTTCGCGGGCGGTTGCATATTATCGTTCTGATAAAACAATAACGGCAAATATGTCTTATTAGTAGTGATAATTTTGAGTCCACACGCAGAAGAAAAAAAAAAGGTTTTCAATGAGTCGACACGGCAGTGATTTAGTATTTGCATTTTATTATTACAAAGGCGGGTGCACGTGCATTCTGGCATTCGGTGAGAAGACGACGCTAAAGACGTTCCTTTGTTTTTGTTTACTTTGTGGGATAGGTTCTTCGACCCAAAATTATCAGGGATATATATGTGCCTCTGCTTTCGGTTCAGGTAAGCCTTTGAAGACTCTCTGATTTCTAGTCCATCGTAGAAGGTATATATCGAAACGGAAGTATTTTCAAACGCTATCTATGAGGCATTCGCCTTCTTCAGTCTGCATAATCCTTTAAGAATGACTTGTTGGAAAGCATAGCGTCACGTCAGAATATCGCTAACGTCGATCACCGGCCCCGTATATTCTTCTCATTCAACAAATAATGTTTCGTGCGTCCGAGGGCAAGATACATTAAAGTGATAAGGGTTGCTCTGGTCCTGTGAACATGAATGTGCGTTGAGAGCAAGATTCACTGTCACTTGGGGATTTCGTGAACCTGCTGATTTTCGAGTTCGATCAAGTTCGACTACCTGGGAGATATTGAACCCGAGTTTAAAACAAAGTTCGACTAAAATTCGGCTACTATGCTCATGCCAAAAAATAAAATAAAATAAAACGAGCTGACGCCACAAGGCGAAGGAGAAATGCGGTGTTTATGAGAATCAAATAATTAAAAGTACATGTGTTTCCTTTTAAATAGTGATACAAAAAACCTACTTGCGAATAACAGAACTTGCGAGTAATACAGTACAAGATATAGAACCTCTTAATCCGAATAATGCTTGAAGTCGCGACATTGTGCATTGTCTTGGATGAAATATGCTATTTTGTACTTTTTTATTGCAAACATTGAGCGTTATATATTGCCGCGCGCAGAGCCGAGCGGCAATTTTTTATTTGTAGCGAAGTATAGGTGGTATTCACTGGCGGCCATAGTTGAGCCCACTGTCGCAGAGCGCGAGCTCACGATGAGCTTCCACAATGCTTCCGCAACGTGCAATTCATACTTACAAGATTGTAAAGCCTGGTTCAGACATGCAGTTGCGTTTGACTGCGTTTGACTGCGTTGCGGCGGCGACAAACCAAGACATCCCTGCTGCTTCTATCGCGTGCCAAGATGATTCCTTGAATTGGATTCCACGCTTCATACGAAGCACAAATGTGCCGGTGACTCGCTTTCGGTTCTCGCCGCAACGCAGTCAAACGCAGTCAAACGCAAGTCTCTGAACCGGCCTTAAGTCCTCTTAGAAGACAAGTGGGGTATCGTTCTGAGCATGCGCTGTAAACGCTGCGATCAAGTATGGCGCCCAGTGAATACTCCCTATATTATATATTGCTGTTTTCTATATTTTAATCTTTAGTGTAGCAGTCGGGCAACACTGTTCAAAAATTCGAACTTCGTTGAATTGCCCGGAATTCGAAGGTTTGCCGAAGCGGTCAAGCTTCAGGCTTGACAAAACTTTGCAGCATCCCTACCTTCAACTATAATCTTCTCAAACTAAACGAAACATTCACGGCGGCAACAATAGGATTTCGTTCACTCCGTTGCCATTTTTGTTTTTCGGTTTGTAATGAAAGCGGGGTAGATTCTTCCCCTTCACGTGGCTACCCCAACCGAACCAACGATCGTTGACGTGATTTGTGACTGCCATCTGCTTGGAGCTTTTGAATGAGTGAAAGGCTTCCACTGTTCCTGTTCACAGCATTCATTAGAATACTGGCACAAAATAAATATAAATAATTCAGCTAATTTCACCTGCACGAAAACCAGAAAGATCTTATAAGCAAACCCCGCATGCGAAGCTCGCAGTAGCCAACATTTTTGCTGGCGGAGTCAGCTGAACTTTATTTTGTCTCTTAGTTTCCTGTGAGTTATTCTTGACACAAAATGTAGGGTCAGCGAGGGTGTGCGAACAATTTCTAGGAAGGTGTCGACCGGCATGAGCATGATGAAGCGCCGTAGCCGTCTGTGGAGTGCATGGACAGGGTTTAATTTGAGATCTCTTCATACTGGAGCAGGAAGAAAATACAATTCCAGCTTCAGGGTCCCTTTGTTCCACCTGCGGTGTATACGGCCACAACCTTTCTTAATTCATAATGTTTGATTTGTGCATTTGTATGGATGGGAAAGGCACCCGCATACTATATATATTCGGTGTAGACATGGCCTTACTCGCCTAGCAACGCCTACAGGTGTTTTGAGGAGGTATCTCGCGTGTTTCGGCCCCTCTGCCCTCGATCTGTAAGATACAATTTCGAGTGTCGCACTATGTTTTTCCCAAGGGGGTCGAGTGTGTTACAACAAGTGACATCGCAACAAAGATATCATTGGTCGGTCACGATGAAACAAATGTGGCACGTCACAATCAGAGAAAGATTTGTTCGCGTAGCATTGTAGCACAAACGTCTCACAACTTCATACAAAGTGGGACTATGGAACGTTGTAAACTCTCAGGGCATTATTTTTTAGAGACTGGATATCCCTCTGTTGGAGGTAAATCACTGATGATGGCGAAGTTGCTTTTCTATTTTTATTTGGATTACTTTCGATACAGAAGAAAAAACAAAATGATGTAGTTTTCTAGTTCAATGGGTCAACTTTACTGACAGAGTTTTTTTTTTTTTTTTACGTTTAAATTGATGCTTCCAGCATGTAAGACGCGTTTCACGTGTATATCACTGGTAAAATTACTAGGAAGGATAACCTCATACGAAGCTAAAATAGTGTTATCAAAAGAAAAAAGCCGTTTGATTAGGCTCACGCGCAAACTCTTTAGTGTAAAAAAATATCAACATTCGCGATGAAAGCCTCAACTGTAAAATTTCTATTATATTTAAATCCACACTCATTCAGATTGGTTTGAAATGCTCAGTAGCTCACTTAACTTCGGTATATCTATACTACGTTCACCCTTAAGCTGAGACTACAAGCTCCGCCTTTAGCGCGAGCTTTGTGCCCTTGCTGACGCAAGCGTGAACGCGCAGGCCAGCGCAACCAAAGCACTGCGGAAGCCAGCGAGCTCGCACTGAAGGCGGAGTTTCTTGTCTCAGCTTAAGGGTGAACAAAGTATAGTATTCGCTTATTTTTCACGTTATTTTACAAACTTAATCACAGTGAAGTTATGAAGCTATTTTCTAGTCTGCTAAATCAAGTTGCTTGAACATTTAACACTCCTCGCAGAGATGTGAAATCCATGCTGTTAGCAAGCCTACTTACGACTGGACGTCACAAATAGGGGACAAAAGAACATTTATGTGAACAAGTGGTATTCTTGACGATAGTTCTGGTTGCCAAAAAGCTGCTTTTTATAGGTTACCAAGCAGCGATAGTTGTCTCTTTGTCTAAGGCCATGGTACGACATATCTAGTTTTCTTAGCACGAGCGAGCGTTTTTTTAGCCTAAAATAAAATAAGGCAACTATTTTTGAGCGAGCATCTTTGCTCGTACACCTTGACAGTGAGCGTTGTGTTTTGCAGCATGCACCGGCTGAGGGAATTGGACAAGCAATACCCCGATGACGATTCTTCTCGGAGCAGTCGGAGCAGCAGTGCCGAAAGAAAGGCTGAACCACACCGGGGACAGTCATCCCGGCCGCTCAACGATACGTCCAGGGCCACAGACGTCAAGACAGTGCCACCTCCCTCGTTTTGTCGTGAAATGCCTCGTGTTGGAAGGAACTGCCATACGTTTTCCAAGGGCGGTGGCCCCCTTGTCGTCAACAGCGCAGACTTCCAGCGATCTCCGACCACGAGGTTGAGGTCCGGCAAGCGCCTACCAAGAGGCTACGATTTTCAAGCGCTAGAAGGTCTCCAGAATGCACCAGCTTCTGAGGTAGTCTTTACTTTGATGCTCAAGATGGAAGATTTCAATGCCCTGATGGTGGACGCAACTCGTAACGTAGACTCGCTGAGCGCGCTGCTGCAGATTCTGATGAGGGCCTGTGGCTACCAACAAACGGCGCACCTTCGTCTTCTACTCACGGCGGTGGCCGTAAAAGACGGGTTTCTGCAGTATGTTGGTCAACAGATGACTTGTAGGAAACGGGAGCCGTTGTTCTGGGAGAATTACATAAAGCCGCTGGTAATTGTTCTTGAGCGGACTGTAGAGCTAGTCCCGCGCGAAAAGACAACGAGTTTATTTGGAATAACTACCCTGTTGCTGGACGTTGTCAACAGTTATGTACGGGAATCGAAGCAGGTAGATGCCACAGTGATTGATACTCTGGAAAGAGTGGCACTTCATCTTGCAAAGGCCAATGAAGATGACCTCAGAGGGTTGGGGCGTCTTCGTGGTGGTCCTTTTGCAGGGGATGGAAATGGCGACGAGAAGCCATCTACGCTTCCTGACGCATTTTTGGTGGGCTCGCAATTAAACGAGAATTTCGACGGGCATCCCTGTTTGTATCAAAACGCTTTCGGACTATGTGGATGCTCAGTACTGGAACCTCAGGTGTTTGTTCCTTTCGCCGCTTCTAAAGCTTCTGAAGAGGCTGCAATCCTTTCCCTTGCCGAGTGACGCACCTGGTGTTGCAATATACACTAAGGTCAAAGTAGGACAGCTTCTCTGCATCGCGAGTGGCGTCGGCCACAAGGTTGTGTTCAACATAGTAGACAATAGATCGTTGGACAAACAGCTACTGGCGGGCTCTACTGTGTGCCTGAGTAAAGACAACTTCCACACTGTCTTTTTGGGTACTGTAATTTGGAGAAGCTTGAAAGATGACTATCGTGGACACATTGTGGTAGCATTCCTTGACCCAAAACGTATTGATGCTCTTGTCTCCCTAAGGGGGTTCGTCATGATTGAATGCCCAGAGCGCCACGAGGATTTCAATCTTGTGTTTGAAGTGTTGAGACAGTGCGGAGCCTCACAAATTGAATTGCCGTTTGAAAGGTACATAATTGGAGGCCAAAACGATCTACAACGCCCAAAATGCATCGATGGAAACACCACCTTCAACATGAGCAATCTGTTTCAAAGGCGTGTGTTTGTACGCCCTAACAGAGAACGGGACTGGCCGAGCTACAAAGAAACTGATCTGGATTCGTTTCAGTACGATGCTCTGCAGGCTGCCTTATCTAGAGACTTGACACTCATAGAAGGCATGCCAGGCTCTGGCAAAATGTTCCTGACAAAACAGCTCGTTGGTGTTATGCTAGACAACACAGATGTTTGCCAACCAGAAGGGCCTGTTATAATTGTGACTAAAGATGAAGAGTCCCTTGACCGAGTCCTTAAAGAATTTGAGAACACGGGTGTTACAAAAGCAAATGCTGCTTTCAGTTATGCCGGTAAACCAACAAATCCCGCTACTGGCACGAGGGAGATATATGAAGTGGTCGAATCAGCCTCTGGGCGCTTGCTACGCCAGCATACCAAAGAGCTTGGACAGCTAAGGTCTGTGATAACCATGGAACAAGAGCACGCAGGGCGCATACCGTCTATGCTGCTTGGAGAAAGTGAACTCAAGTCTGTAATGACCGACCAACATTACAAGAGTCTTTTCTTTAGCCAAGACACCGTTCGGGATAACGTACTCAGTACGTGGATGCAGTTGACAAACAAAGACGTGATATCGAGATTTTTTCCCGGAAATGAGAAGTGTCTCACAGACGACGAAGTATACGACTTGAAAGACGTTTGGGCCCTTGACATGGAAAGCAGATACCGTCTGTATATCTACTGGGTAAGTCGTTATGCGTCAAAAAAGGGTCGAGACGTGTCTGAACTCGTGGAAAGGTACAGATCCGTACTAGTGCTTCAACGCGAAGTGCAGGAACAAATTCATGCTGAATTCTTGAATGACGCTGCAATAATTGGAGCTACGGTGTCTTCGCTTCCAAAGGTCTGGAAGACGCTGCGCAGTCCCCGGCCGCAGATGGTGGTAGTTCACGGGTCACGGGAGATTCCAGAAGCCTTTCTTCTGCCGGCAGTAGTGCTGGATCCTCATCATCTGGTGCTTTTTGCAGACACTGATAACAAGTTCAGTCACCACGATGACGCTGGGCATTCAGTAGACTCATTGTTCAACCGCCTTGTCCAACAAGGACTTCCCTGTTGCCAGCTGTTCGGCCAGCACCGTCTTAGTTACCAGTCAATAAAAGTGCTGGAAGCGTTCAAAAGAAAGAAGATGTCAGAGAGGTATGAAATCTTCTCACGTGTGTCTTCAGTGCCAGGGGTGTCTTGCAATGTACGTTTTGTGAGCCACGAATATTGCTACGACAAGGACAACCTAATTGCATGCGCTCTTGAAGCTGAGTTTGCGGCCTCCCTTGTCAAGTATCTCTTGCTTCAAGGTTATCTCCCTGGTCAAATTAGAGTGTACACCTGTAGCAGTGGCCAAGCGGAACTTATTAAGTCTAACATGAGTGACCTGAGCGAGACTCCTGCCGTCGGTGAAGTGGTACATGCCAAAGGACACAAAAGCGACATCGTCCTGCTCTCATTCTCAAGCTGGTATTCTCGGAAGGACGGCGGACATCGAGACCGTGACTTTTACCATGCTTTGGCTTCCGCAACGAAAGGCCTGTACGTTATCGCAAACATGCGATACCTGGCAGAGCATGTTCAGTCGTGGAAGGAGCTAACCCGGGTTCTCGAAACAGAAGCGATGGTTGGTCCGCTAGAGCTTCGGTGCCAACTCCACCCCGAAAAGAGGACGCTCGTCTCAAACGCCAAGGACTTCACTACAGTTTCGGAAGGCGGCTGTAGTACACCTTGTGACGCTCAACTCTCTTGTGGTCATCCATGTCCCAGAAAGTGTCATTTGTCAGACAGAAACCACACCCTGACCAAATGCACTAAACCGTGCACGAAACTCCTCCCATGCGACCACGTTTGTAAGGCGCTTTGCGGGCAGCCTTGCTCCGAAACTTGCACTGTTATGGTAAATGTGTTTAGTCCTTGCGACCACGTCGTGAGAGTTCACTGCAGCTCTGTTTATGATTCACACACGGTGCGGAGTGCCTGCTTTGATATGTGCAAGAAGAAGATAAGCCGAGGTGTGAGGTGTGCCGGAGTTTGCGGGCAGTGTTACGTTTCAGGGGCGCATAACGGCGATGAGCGGCCGCCTGCAAGAGAACCCAACACGTCGTGCAACGCGTGTCTCGTCATGTGACGATCAACATCTAAGGCATATGTAAATATTGTTGATTTTGATGTAATCATTAAAAGGGAAATGTTGTCTGCTCACCTCAAAGACTAGAACGCGCGGAGAGCGCCCCTGGAAATAAACGTTCGAGATTGTAATCACTGAAACTGTATGATTTTGTGTTCTAACTTTAACATAACATTTTAATCGTATTTAATTGGGGTACGTGCAATATTGATTTGTTCTTTTTAAACAGAAATTCAAGTCAAATTATTCCCGGTCACAGTTTATAATGTCAAAGCAGGCAACAAATTGTTGTCAGCTCCAAAGCTGACGTATTTGGCATGTTAGGTGTACTGTGAATTTAATATACTTGTGTTTTTTCGTGCTTTTTTATGCCTTTTATGCCAGGGCCTTGTCAGGCATCGACCACCTTTTTCTTAAGGCCACCTTTGTGGAGATATTCGCAGGCACAAATAAATAAAAACTGCGGATGCCCGACATCGGAAACGACATAACGTGGTGTAAAACATATCGTAGAAATGGTTCTTGAATTCCCCTTTTCAGCTGTCAAGATGAAATAGACCTTTCGCTAAATTACCCAGGCATCAAAGATAATTTGGGGACATAGCTACACGCGCTGCACGTGCTCGCCTTCCCTATAGAAAAGATTCGAAGTAAGTAACCAAAATAAATCGTCCGTGGAACGCGCGTGCGAAGTGCCATTTTTTTTTTCGGTTTTTGCTTTCATTCAGTTAGTGCTAAAGACGCCAGCACGTGCAGCGCGTCTACCTACGTTCCCGGCATTTTTTTTTAATGCTTGGGTAATTCGGCTACAGTGTACTATAGTTGATTGCAAGCTAAGAAAAAAACCGGAAATGTCTCTCAGAGGAAAATGTATTCCTACGCCGAGAAACGCCAGCCAATCGTTTTCATGACGTCACGATTCCGTGGACCAATCGCGATCCTTTTGAAAAAAAAAAGCTCAACATGGCTGCTGGCCTTAGCAACGCGACGCTAGTTTCTCGTGACAATTATTCTGCTTTTTTGCACCGTGTTTTACGTGCCCGAGGTTACGCCACGAAATCTTAATGGTATCGGCTTGCGTTTGCAGCAGTTTTTGCGCGACAACATGAGAATCCAGCGACGCTATCGCCAACGAAAATTTCGAAGCGGCCGCGAGGCTTAGCACTGCTGAGAGCAGACTTGTACACGTTACTGAAAAATTGTAAGGAATTACCGTTACAATTACTCAAGGCTAAATTGTAATTTATTACAATTACAATTACTCTCCCATAAAAGTAAGTGACCGTTACCCCAAAAAGTAATCCGTTACTTTCGTGGCGTTACTTTCAACAATATGGTCTACAATTAAGAAACAAAGGGAAGAGGGTTATGCAAGTTCGTATGGTTGCAACCTGTTCCATTTAATGCCCTTGAGTATTCTGAGCAACAGCTGACTCTCGAAAGTCTCGTCAGACATTTTGCACTATTTCTTACTGAAGATGTCGACTGTTATGCTGAACACCCTTTGGACTGAGGCACTGTATGGAAGTGGCATATTATTCCCCACAAATGCTTTATGCTCTGCATTGAGCTTCTTCAGCGAAGCAATGGAAGTACTATTTACTTCGAAGATAGATCAAAGCTTCGTCGTAGCAGCCGTTGCCTGATATTCGAGTGTTTTAGTAGATCGTTCCGATACCTCCATACCCCCGATAACGTTATGATGAATGCGCATGTGCGGCGGCGGAGTATCGGGTATCGTTATCGGAGTCATCGGACCAATCTACTGAAATTTTCCATTGTCGAAATCGCGAAGCTGTAGAAGTCACCATACAACTGGCCCAAACTAGAATAAGAATTAATTTATGTCCATCTTAGTATACCGGCATTACTGCCAGACAATAGCAAAACATAGTTGTATCAGTAAGGTATTATCGATATTCAGCTTCCTTTGGTTGTGAACAGGTCGAGCCTCGGTTGAGACGTTGGTGAATAAAAAAAGGGTGGAAAGAAAAAAAAGGACACTCATAACAACAATTAATTAGAACGTCGGTTAAAACAAGGAAATGTAAACGCACGTTTGCCGTGTGTACCTTTCTTGATGCCGTTCAAAAACGCACAGAGCACGAACCGACTGCAGTTTACTCCGATGTTCTCCAGATAGACGTCTGCTGATGCCACGGGCAGCGATGGGCAGAGAACTAAGTAAGCCGCGCTATGGCCCCACTCACGAGTTTCACTCTCTCCTCAAGCCCAGAATATCAAGTCTATGTCAGCCACCATTATGTTTTGTATGTAAAAATATCTGCTTGAGATAAGATGCGTCCTGCTGGGGTAAAAACAGGGAGAAGAAAAAAGGAAGATCATTACCATTTTCGAAGTGCTCGCAAAAAGCAGACTCACACAAATGGTGACTGAGATGCAGATAACGTGGCTGGAATTCACAAATAAAGTAGGCCAACCCTAGAAGTTGGACTACAAAAGAGTAAGTAGCTCTTAAAACAGGGTCAAATAAGGTGAAAGAAGCAGAAAAAAATACATCCTGTTTTCTAAGAGAAGATGATAAGGTTGCAGCAACGAACGAGGGTGCTTGAGGCAATAACACCTTCACATATTATCACCTTCACATATTATCACATCCCTTTTAGTAGATTTTAGGGTAGACGCAGCGTTGTCTCGTTCAGTGACGCTATGAAAATGGTCTTAGTCACTATAACCGAGAAGGATATTGTTAATTCTTGTCTGTGCACTCACCGCCTCGAGCTTCTCGAAGAGGCACACAATCACTTGGTGTCCGCCTCGCCCCGCCTTCGATCGCAAAGAAAAACAAAGGGACTAAAAAAAGCGGATATAACTTGCCCCCCCCCCTTTTTTTTTTCTTATATTTGTAGAAATGTTCATTTCGATTTTTTGACATTGTTGTTAAGGTCTAAAAAAAAAAATAGATTCAGAAGCTTAGTGTTGCAAAAAAAAAAAAGGCTTTGCGGAACTGAAGAGTGCCAAGCCTCCCTTTGCGGTGTCACAGCGCTCGACTTTACCAAAATAAAAACAACCCTTTCTTTTAAAAGAGGGGGGGGGGGGGGGGAGAGTCCTGAAAAAAAAAATGTAACGGATTACAAGGAATCCGTTACGTAAAAATGTAACGGAATTACTTTAAAATTACTCTAGAAAATATGTAATTATTCCGTTACTAAATTACTGATAAATGTAAGGGATTACAAGTAATTTCGTTACTTGTAACGGATTACGTACAAGTCTGGCTGAGAGGTGAGAAGCTACGCCGGACGTCGTCTGCTTCGTTGGATTTCTGTCGCCTCTGCCCCACGTTGCTACTCAACATAGTACCGGCACCGCTGCTTCAATTCGCTGTGGTTTCCGCGGGTGAGCTGAGATTGCCGTGCACCTCAGTGGGATCCATGACGGAAGACAAAGAGAGCGGGGCGTAGGGTACCTACATGTCTGTCTGTCTCAGGGTGAAGACATCCATTGTTGCACTAATGTTCAGCGCGTGACGCTCTCGCGCACTCGTTGCGTGACCTGGGCGCTAAAATGGCATCTATGCATTAGCCAAAGCTACGCGCTCGAGCTGATTGACACCGGATTGTGCGTACTTCAAAATGCATAAAAAAACGATTGGGCGTAAAAATGGCTGAGATGTCACCACTCAAGCAAAAGCGCGCGTTTGTATGAAGGCACTCTAGCGGGGCGCGGTGGTGGTGTCGATGACTTGGGAGGGTGCCGATTTGTCAAAACCCGAAAAGTATAATTATTCTTGTTTTCTATTCATCCAACAAAATAAAGGCACACATTTCGTGCGCAAAGCCCACAAAACTAAGTAAATCACTAAATATTTATTATTTGCAGGAACTATAAGTGCTTTGTTATTTATAATTTTGGCGAGAGAAAGGTTGGTTTCGTTTTCGCCGCTTTCCCTCAATCGAATGCGCTGGAAGACGGTATGTTAGACAGTATCTTGGACAGAAAATGAATTGGGAAGACGGTACATTGGACATGACTTTCTTTCTTTACTAAACAGCTATTTCGTTGACAAAAACGTATTCTAACTTATTTAAACGTCCTGAATGAATTAAATAAATATTGTAGTAGTTTAAGACACGTTTACTGGAGGAAGAAAAAGCAACGTTGCTAGCGAACTACTTTCTCGACGGCGGAGGCACTTCAGATGGGCGCAATGCCCTTGTGGGTGGAGCTAAAAGATTGTTCTTAGGTTGCATCCGACTATAGACCTTTTTCGCATAACCTCAAACCAGCCAGTAACTGACGTACCCTCGACCTGGTGCATCTTTGGATTGCCCGCTGACACAGGGTATGCCACCGCCAAGGGTATGGGCGAAAAGGCTTAAAAACGGACGTCGTGCATGAGTTAGTTCCGAGTGCTCCTTTTTACCGGGCTGCAATTTCCGAAAATCTACGGTTGTCTGGCTACCACTGCGTGGTCGTCGGATGGATAAATAATTATAAAAAGCATAAGAACAAAAGCAGAAAGTGTGCCATGAGCACAAGAAGCTGCAGCGCGAGTGTGGCTGCAATGTTATCGAGCTTCGCATTTTCCCGAAGAATCCTTATTTATGAAGTCAGTCGATTGCGAGCTTGAATCGCGATAGATTCGTATCAGACTCAACGTCACGTTTAAGCTCACGATCACTTCGTCTACGACAAGAGGACCGATTTTATTTCCCGGTGCAGGTGGTTCAATTAGGTTATCACTGCGAGCCCCACGGTATGTGAAAGGTATGAAAAAGTCTACATGCCACCACTCAAGATGGAGCTATCAAATGCCGAGAGCTTACCTGCATAGACTACATTAAACTACTCATATATACTTCGCTGTGGAAACTCAATCAAAACACCCCACCGTCTTCGTCCTCGTTCTCTCGAGGAGGCAAGGTGATGGCCTGCGAGTAGCCAGCTGGATTCAACTGGACAAGCTCTAACCAAGTTATTGCAGCCCACCATAGCCAAGTCTAGCCAAGTTCCCCCCATACCCACACCGTTGCCTACACAGATAGCTGTGCTGCCAGAACTAGCCGGTATTTCTTTTTCTAAGCCGCTAGACGGCGTCGTAGGCGCCGCAATTCACAAGATGGCAGCGCCGTTAAAGAAAAGGTCTATAGAATACTTGGGTAGTGTTGGGACCGGAGCGGCTCGGCAACGGGAGCTCGTGAGGGCGCGTGTATTGACAGTTCGTGGCGGCGATGTAGTCGAGTTATCCAGAAAAAATCGCGCAGCCCGCCTTTTTCTTTTTTTACTTTGAGCGGTGCACGTGTCGGTATCACGATTTTATATACTCCGTTTCGCCTTATGGGAAGCGAGCATGCCGGCCGCGTCGCGGCGGTCGCCTATTGTTTGCCGCATCAGTTTTTGTGGCTTTCTTAGAGCGAAATAGCTACCTTTGAAATTACAGCGCTAACCCGCTACAACGCACAACCAACGCAGCGACTAGCAGAAGTTCCCCGATGCAACGGACCCGTTTGCCGCTAGGGGCGCCCTGGTCGGGGCTTGAATTAGATCCGAACCTTTTCTATGCCGGCCGCGTCACGGCGGTCGCCTATTGTTTGCCGCATCAATTGTTGTGGCTTTCTTAGTGCGGAATAGCTACCTTGGAAATTAAAGCGCTAACCCGCTACAACGCACAACCAACGCAGCGACTGGCAGAAGTTCCCCGATGAAACGGACCCGCTTGCCGCTAGGGGCGCCCTGGTCGGGGCCTGAATTAGATGTGCACGGTTCCTATGTTGTACCGCAGCGAAGGCTAGAAGCGCGAGCTCATAGCGTTGGCAGCTGCCCTTGGTGCACGAGAGCTTGTGCCGCCGAGATGTGCCCTAGAGAAAGGAGCTCGCGCTTGTAGCCTTTCCTGCGGTACAACACAAGGTGAAACAGGGTATAGTTCCGTGTGTTTTTCACTTCGAGCGGTGCGCGTGTCGGGACCAGGATTTCATAGTTCCGTTTGTTCGATCGTAATATGCTTTGAATCTTGTGTTCTGATTTTGCGGATGGTGAACGCGTAGGGTAGTGCCGAAACGCCGTCGGCGAAACAGCGACAGAACTCTTGCTTTGCACCTGGTTGCAAAACGGGCCTCATCTGAGTGAAATGAGTGAAAACGGCGTCCCTTTTCGGCGCTCCAAAGGACAGAGCCAAAAGAGATCTTTGGGAGAAGAATCTGCAGCGATCGGACAAGCGTCTTGAAGAAACAAACGCTGTCTGCGAGCTGCACTTCGAGCGCCGCTTCACCTTCGAGTCTACGTCCACATCATCGGCGGAAAGGAAGTGAGGATTGCTTGCGGACACCCCCCACTTACGCCAGACGCGGTGCCGACTCTGCTGCCAAGTGTACCCAGGACCTGAGTGGAGACCCTCCCGCATGAAGGACGAGAGGAAAGGTTGTGTTATCTCGTTCCTACTCTTCGTCCCTGCCGTGAAGCGCTATTATCTTCTCCAAGAGAGGAAAAGAAGCGGAAGGCAAGTCCACCAGCGCCCATCGTTGCAAAGCGTTCGGGGCTCGCCCGGGAAACTGACCCGTTGTCACCATTGGTGAACAGCAAAGCTCCTGCCGTGATCCCACAAGGCATCGATCGCGACGCACATAGGCTCCCTGAATATGCCAACTCCCCACTGGGCTGTTCACAAGTTCAGCAAATTCGACGGTGTTGCTTATTTGGAGACTGCTCTTGAGCCGAAGTCTAACAAGATCAGCATCGAAAAGGCGGTGTTCTTTTGTTTCTTCAACTTACCTGATGTGGTATGCCAAGTATACCTTCAGGGCTGCAAATTGTAACCATGTGTGTGCTGCACATTGTAACCATGTATTTCAATGCCGTGCTATAAACTATTGGACTAAGAACTTTTACCTTGCCTTATTCACGTGTGCTGTTGTTTCCTGGTCTAAATGATGTGAAATAGTTGCTTGTTTTCTTCTTTGAATAATCTTCAGCCCACGTTGTCTCAGTTTTTGAACTTAAGTTCAATGTTAAAACCCGTGATAAAAATTGTCACGGTTTATAAGCAATTTCTTACAAGTGAACGTCGGGTGGTCCTCGGATGGCTCGGATGGTCGTGGCAGCCATGAAGAAGTATAAGATTCTCATCTCTTTGCGATCGTCGCTTGGGTGATTTGTCGCATAAATTAACGTAAAAATGAGTGACAGGTGAAGCGAGCTGAGAAGAAGACGGGAAGAAAAAAAGAAAGAGAAGTTAACCTGGGGTACTTAAAGGCAAACTAAAAGAAGCTCGGGCTTTAGTATGTGCCGTTTCGTTGCACCATAAAATAAAATAGAAAAAAAAAAACTGCTTCTGAGTTTTAGATATCCCCGCCAAATATCTAATGTTTGGCCTTTCGTAACAAAGGCAATGGGCATTTCACTTAAAATGCTCACCATCCAACGAACCGAAAGTCGCAGCTAATTCTCCGCTGAAACAACTTGCAATCCCCTTCTTTAAAGTTGCAATTGTTTTTATGTGAAGGTAGAGTAATGCAGCTTATACCGTCCAATACATTGAAGCATCATGTTGCCAACGATCATGCCGCAGCGTAATTGATGCCGCGGTACGACCGCTGGCAGGTCGTAGCTGTATCAGAAATCCTATGTGCACTTTTCCAAAGCGGCACCAAAGATTCATATTTTCGCGCGTGCAGCCGCGCATGCGCGCACCTTCCGGATAAGGCGCCGGTGTCGACACCTGTCGCGATCAATACCACGCGCTTCAGGCGAGCCCCTCCGGTCCCAACACTACCCAAGTATTCTAGTACACTGTAATTCGGCAAAGGCCTCCTGCGCTGAAGCTTTGAACAGACTTTGAACAAACTGTAGCGCCCTCATTTTGGGTAGTACAAGCTCTCCTGATTGAGCCTCGCACTACTTATGGCACGTTGGTCGAGCTTTTTTAATTCTGTCTGGTGCTGAAGAACGAAAAAACACCTTTGGACGCCAGAAATGGGCCTGACTCAACGTTGCAAGACAATCGAAAGTGCCAAATTCATGACACCACCGCTAGGGCACGCGTCTCTTATCTCTGGGTGGTGACGTCAGAACACTTGTGTCGCGACGCTTTCATTTTGTTTTCATTTTCATGTCTACTTTGGAACGCGTGAAACGGCATCTCTTGGCTCACGCTCTTAGCGTCTTATACTTCGTCTCACCCTAGCATGAACTAACCGCGAAGGCTGTGCTAGCGCGAGCGGCCAGCCTTGACTGCCTTGACTAGAGCACTTGCTGCGCGAGCGCTCGTGCAGACGCTGCGGCTTCATTCAAAGCGACTAGCTCGCGCTTTTAGCACGCGCGGCTAACAATAGTCCATACTAAGGTGAGACGAAGTATAGCTTTGACGACGTTCGAATTTTTGTTGTTTCTTTGTGTTTTCATCGCGATCTCGCGCTCCGCACCAGAGCAGGCAAGCTTCGGCTTGCGTGACAGTTTGAGACGCTAAAATTTGTACTACCCAAAACAAGTCCTAACAAGTCCCTTTTCGCAGCACCCCCTGGGCAACGCAGGAGGCCTATAAAGTGTCAACAAGGCGTTTTACAGACCATTCCAATAAAGTGCCATCCTGAGAAATCGTACTGTGCGTACAGCGCGTGCTTTGCTCGTTTTCGAAAGCGACAAACACGGGCGTTTTTCTTTTTTTTTTTTGTTGAGTTAGCAGGCAGGGACCGATCTCACTAAGCGTTCGGCGCATGCGTGACGCCGCCATAACATTAGTTCATTGGAGGCAGACGGCAGTGCACGAGAGGGCTCGTTCCGTCTCGTGCTCTACACGCGCAGACCTCCAGCGACGTTGCCGCACGTGCAGAAAGACTAAAGTTCCCTCGATGCAATGCGGCAGCGGTGGCCTATAAAAAACTGGCTGGTGAGATCGGTCTATTGTTAAAGTTGCATTGATGTACACAATGTAGATAAAATATTTTAGCTTCATCTATATTTATTGATTAAACCTTCATAAGCGCAATTGCATTTTATGAAGAACGCAGCCGACGCTCAAGATCAGTATCCGTCTTCTTGGCACGGGCCGCCGTGCCTTTTCGAAACGACGCCTCATCGTTCGTTCTTTCCTTTTTCTTCTTGCTGCGACGCCTATGATATACAGTATTCGGATAATACCGGTGCCCCTTTCGATCTGAATGAGCATCGTGCCGGCGTGCGGTCGTAAATCTCTACTGCGTGGTGCGCATTAAAACCCCCAGGCTCACAGTCGTACTGCACTGGCTAAATCGCTCATCTACCATAAGTGACAATGTTGTCATGTTCTGGCAGACTAAACTCCTGTTGTATAAGCAACTAACCACTCGTTTTTTTATTCGACTGGTCGTTTTTTAGCACTCCCATTCTCTGAATTGGATCTGCGAGATCCGGGAACGTCTTTAGATCCGAGCTAGATGAACGGCGCGCCAGCCGAACACTCGGCAAACATTTCCGATCGGCCAGAGCACGGACACAGGAACCGCGGACACCGAACCGAGTGCAACTTCCACAACCGCTCCACTGCCATAGCTCAAGCTATAGCACGTATGAAGGGTTAAGCCAATACCATAGAACCGTCCATTCAACGTCCCTGCACATCGCACCACCAGCACCACCGCCGCATGTCCGCATGCCCGCACGAAAAATGGCAACCTTCAATCCGGACGCTGGGCATCTCGGTGGTAGTATCGGCTTTTTTCAACCAAAGTTCCGTGAGTGCATTGGGCGTGAAGGTGCATGTGCCTCTGGAGCAGCGTTTTACTTTACTTCGACGACATGCATTTGTGACTAGCGACACGTGCGGGCCAGGAACGAGTGTCATTGAGTGGCGTTCGAAAACCTACCTCCGGTCCATCGCTGCTCCACTGCGTTGCTCTATCTGTGTCGCCATGTCAGCAACGTCAAACGTCGGCACAAAGTGGATTTTTTTATATCTTCTGATCCAGGCAACGTTATGTTCTCAAACTTTCGCTTTTGTCACTACAATTAGCGTCACGTTTTCACGGAGTTCCAACTTTCTGCAATGCGTAGAATTTTTTTTTTTTTTCGGGCCGCCAGTTTTTTGTGAATTGATTTTTGCAGAACGCGTGACCTTCAAGAACATTCAAAAGTAACAGATGGTAACATGCATGCCTAATGTTGCGATAAAAGCCGTCATTTTCCGCCTTTCTTTGGGTGCTATTATGCAGGTTAGTTAAACATCACGAACATGTCTAGAGGAATTTCGCATTCGCATGAACTGAACGTGAAAGGTTCGACTGTGTTATTATTTATTTCTTTTTCTGAGGGTCAGCCATCCCTCTTGTTCAATAGGAACGAAGATTTGCTCGAAAGATGTCTCCGTAAAATGTGCAGTTGAGGCACGGATGAACATTCATGATCTGGTAGGCTTCCATGAAGCTGGCCACGTCGTGGGGTCGCACCTGCAAGTTTGACCAACAACAAAATGTAATACCATCAAGTTTTTCCAGACACCATTTTTAAGACAATATGTAAAGTACTCGCGACTGCGACCACGAGAATCCTATTTCTGTTTTCTCAGGTTTTCGCTGCCAAGCCGTTCCAGTTTTGCTGCAAAGTTTTGATAGGACATAGCTTCTCTAATTTACGTCTTTGGCTCTGGGTGGCGTCTCCTCGTTTCCGGTTGCAAACAAAAAGAGAGAGAGAGAGAGAGGATAAAAGTAATCTTTGAGTCCGCATGTTCTTTGCCCTCTCTATTCACGTGTCGCCCTGGGCTCACGTTAAGGCCCGTTCACACTCTTGCGACCGAGTACGACCTAGAGAGACGAGATCTGTTAAAACTTCATCTATGCGGTGGCCCTGGAACTGCATTTCACAAGAGCGAAGGTTTTGTGGGGTTTCCGAGGTCAGATGTGCGTAATACCTATAAGAACGGCTCGTTTATAACGTTGACAAAAGTTTTTCGAGCCAAGAAAGAAAGGATAATGCGCGAGAGAAATACAAAATAGGCCGGACCGCCAAGTTTCCACTGTTATTCAATGGATGGCGCCAGTGTGTCCTCTGGTTTAGAGCTCCCTACGCGAGCCAGAGTTGCGCGTTTGAATCCACGTGCCGCGTGCCGCCCTCGCCGCTATTCGCCGAAATCCGATCACGTGAGGAGCCGTATCAAGTGTCGTGCAGCAAAGTAGACGTTGCACGCGCCCCGACGTACGTTCCCCGGCTTTTGAGCGCGCCGCGCGCCTCGAACGCGCGGCGCTGCTATTCGCCGAATTCAGTCACGTGAGGAGCTGAATCCACATGCCATGCATGAACGCGCAACTCTGGCTCCAGTAGGGAGCCTATACAGGAGCTCTACTCTGGTTGTAAGAGGTTTTAAGGAACCCAGTTTTAAAAGGTCGTAAGAGTGTGAACGGGCCTTTACTATGCACCAACTCAACTCTGTGACACCCCGCCACTCCGGTGGCGGTGCTGTCCGCACTGGGCATGCGCAGACGGCTTATCTTCTAGCGAATCTGGTCTCGGGGCACGCGCAGTGCCCACACCTGTTGTGGGCAAACGCGGGATCGTTTTGTAAACGACGTGTGTGTGTGTGTGTGGTGCAACTATTTTCTACTTTCAGTAAATACCTCTTTTAATTATTCCTTGACTTTCATCACCTAAGCAACCCCCGTTAGTTTTGCATTCCTCCGTAAAGGTAGCCACCGTAAAAAAAAAAAGAAAAGAAAAACGAGCGGCGTTCATTTTTTCAACGCGCAACCAGAACAAGTGACCGCAGCGAGAACAAGTGGCCACTGTTCATCACGGCCACAGACTTTGGTTGCCAAAGCGCAGGGCACGTGCCGAGTTCAAAAGATTGTTTGGGGCCTTTGGGGTTCAGCTACGGGCCCCGTCATTGCAGCGATTGAACACGAGCCACTATCTGAATGCTGGCTGAGGCATTGATTGTCACGAGCCCGCGCCCACGCAGTGCTCGGGTCCAATCTATGAGCCGCATTTGAATATCGCCACCATGAGGTACCTTCGTTAATACGTCAACACTATAATCTAGGTGACTACCTTATTATGTTCTGTGTAGGAAAGACTAGTATATAAAGTTGGCTTTTATTTAGACACCGCGACGAAGAGGCTTTTGTTCAGTGCCTTTACATGCCAGCATACTTAGGGCACACCAGTAGGAAGCTTTTGTGAAGTGTGAAACATTCCAGCCCAGTATCGTTGCATGACCCCTTTAACGTCAACTGTAATACGACTAGGACTCCAGGCGTGAAGGGATAGCCATGGTGTACCAGAGCCCGCTTCACATGCGCTGGTGCTGCGAAGGCGTACCCGCTTTGGTGCTGCCAAGGCGCACCCTTTTAGCCCTAATTCGCCCGTTTATAAGCATTAAAAAGGGCACCTTCGCACAGACAGTAGATACCTATTTAGCGTGCCTTGAAGTTTCAACTCGGATATTTTAAAGTAATTCATAAAGATTGGCTATTGAAGTAAACTTCAATAGCTTTTACAAAGCGATGCAGATGTACTCCTCGGGATGATTCAGGCAAAAGTCAAGAGTTCTCGTGCATAGCTTCCAAAGGCGCACGTGCAAGGGCTTTGTTGCTCATAAATTTAACTTTGTTGCTTCAGAAAAGAATACAGACAATTGCAATCAAGGAGTCGTGACCATATGCCATTTTTGAATCGTAATTCTATCGCCAGTAGCATCTGCTATCGACGATAGTTGCGCATCGAAGTGGCGCTACCCACAAGAAAATTGGGGAATCCAAACCCTAAGCCAGGGGTGGCCAAGCTGCGGCTCGCGAGCCGCATGCGGCTCGCGACTCTTTTTTTTTTGCCCCCTCCCCCTTCAGCCCTCTCCCCCGCCTCCGTCCCGGTCAGACCAGCACTTCCCCAAAAAGAGAAATGGAACGCGTTTCAAATCGAAAGACAGGTTGCGGTTTGGTAGTGCTGTGCTACTGCTACCTTACGTACAGTTGGACTGCTTTTGACTCGGATAAATTGAAAGTAGTTCGAGTTTCGTTTATTGCTCTGGACAAAAGTTTGCCCCCCCCCCCCCCCCTCCTTTTGGCTCTTGGAAGTTTCGTGGTTTTGTTTGCGGCTCTTAGGCCGGGTCAGCCTGGCCACCCCTGCCCTAAGCGTTGCTTTCGGTGGCTCTATACTATATCACCACTGCGTGATGTACGGACCCTAGGGTAGCAGTCATACAGCGCGGGGTAAATTTCTCATCTCGAGAGGACACATAACACGCCCGATGAGGCGGACTAGCTTCTCGCTGTTTCAATATGCATGCAACATAATTAATCTTAGCTCTCGGGAGCACTTTTTTTAAAGGGCTTATACCCGGGAAGACCTTTATCTGTCATTTCAATAAACGAGTATGCGTTTATATATCTTTCCTCACGCTCAGAATTAGGCATTTAGCTCCACTGTCCCCATAAGTTGTTTCCGACGATACATCGTACAACAAACGGGATTTGGCAGCAGCCATTTTAGAGGTTGTTTAGATTTTGTAAGCAGTGGCAAGTATTTTGCACTGTTCCACCGGGCATCTGTTGGTAGCCATGGATTTCGGGTGCTGCGTTTTGCATGTGTTTCCCTCGATTATTGATGCTCATATCTCGCGCTGTTTGCCTGTTCTTTCCGCACGCTCTGTTTTTAAGTTTACGAAATTAAATTGTGTAAATGCTCCGTTCTACTTTATGTGTTAGCGTAGCTGGAGTTACAGGAGCGAGCTTCGTGCTTTCAGTGCCCCGAGTTGCTCGTACAAGCACCGTTCAGGGTAACATGCTCGCACTTGTAGCTTTGGCTTCGCTCGCAAACAAAATAGCCCGATATACACCATTTTAATGTTCGCAAAATCAAAGCCCAACTTGCCATCTTCACAGCTTACCACGCGCGTGTTCGTCGCTTAGAAAAGCGAGCAAAGCACGAGTCATATACATTAAACGTTGAAAATGGAATTGGTTAGAAGCCCCTTTATGAAATAATTAACTGCTTCCCTCATTTTGTAGTGCTTCAATGTTATCTGGAATTTCCTCGGGGGATTTCGAGCGATTCAGAAGTGCTACATGCTGGCGCCTTTAGTGCTGTATAGATGTGAGCGCACGATTGCACGCAAAAATAGATACAAACGAAAAAGCGCTCAAGAACCACTCCAAATTTATAAAGGGGATTCCCGTTGGTTCAATAAGGCACTGAACGCGCGCTATTCAAATACCGTAAACCGTGACGTAAATTTTGTGATGCACACTCGCGCTTGCGTGCCTGTGAGAGAAGGAGGTATAGCTTGTTCAGCCTCTTTTACTGGATAACTTTTAGCTACAGATCCTGTTTCAGTAGCACCTTCAGCCATGTCAGGACTTCATAAAATTGCGAGTCACGTTGTTCAATGAACGGAAACGCTCTAATGACGTCAGTATACACGATCGCTCTGCTTGGCTAGTTCAAGGTTTAAAACAACGCTCGTGATAGCGATAATTATAAATCAACTTGTGCAAGCCACAACTGTACACTTTAGCCAGTTTTATTTGACATTTATAATTTAGGGTAAGTCTCCGAAGTTTATTCTTAAATTTTATATCAACATAAAGAAAGAAAAAAAAAATTCAGGGGGCGCAGAGGAAAAAAATGCAGCATTGTCAAATTCAGACGCTCTGTGCACACGAAAGCGCAGTCCCTGCCGTTTATAGAGCTCGCGTGGTCGGGATGCCATTGTCTGACGTTAGCCCTCCGCAGGCATCTGTGACGTCCGTGTTTGCAATGCATAATGCCTGCGAGCCTATTTCCGTCATGGAATCTTTCTGCTCGGCTTAACGGGTGGTTTCCTGCGAACCTTCCATGACGACATTTGACCCCCCTTGTCATCTGTACCTTTTTGGACGATTCCGACACAACAATTGGGCCGGATGCAAACAAGAATAAGCTACAGGGAGCCGCGTCATCGTAACGTGGTAGGTTCAATTGACGTTTGTGGAAGACTCGTTCGTGCTCGGGTAGAGTCGTTTTGTTGCGCAAGATTTGATCGTGGCTCACGCCCATCTGCTCCCTAGAGCCACTCAATGGCAGACTAGTCATTTCGGTGCCTAGTATCATTGTTTTCATTTATCGGTAGTTCTATCTAAAATTGCCTAAAAAACACTAAAAAGAATAAAATGATTTTTTGTAAAACAGCTTGATTGGGACACGCGTGTCAAAAAAATAATTTTAAGCGAACAAAAAATTAGTGCAATATTGAGGGCGTGAGATTTATTTTAAATTCTGCGTGCAAAGTCCATGACGTCACGGAATGGAAATACGCTCTTTCCACCTCAACGAGATGGTCTTACACTCTCTCCACCTTAATGTGATGACCACCAGGCCGGTCCACCTTTCCTACGCGTGCCCGAAATGCCGAGAGAGAAAACAAGTGGAAAGGAAATGACTACAACTAAATCGCGTCTCGCGCCGGCAAAATTTCTCTCTAAACAAAAATTTTTTTTTTTTTTTGGCGTGAATTGTTTTTTTAGACGCGTATCTTAACCACTGTTAAAAAATAACTTTTTTTTTCTATTCAGGGTTTTTTTAAAAGCGTTTTTCCGCTTTTCAGAAATGTGAAAACAATTTAAATTTGGGATGCCGCGCGTGTTGAACCTCGAGGGTCGACTGGCTCGGCGAATCTTTCTAACTTTTTGCGAATTTGGACGAAGTTTGACTTATGGACAGTGTTGGCCGGCTTCGCCGCGAAGATTTCAAATATTGGAGAGAAAATTATTTAGAAAGTACAGTTTGTTATATATTTTATAAAATGATTACCAACATTTATACTATAACAGCGACAATTGGTACTTTTAATGCTTTCGTTAGTTAGTAATGCGAACCAGTGATGCAATACAATATTCAGCAAATATTGCACTTTTCCTTCGTCAGGCGGTGTCAGCTCGTTTTCAAATTTTCGTGCGTGCGTACAAAAGTTGAACTTGAGTCGAAATTTTGTCGAGCTCGAGAAAGTCAAACTTCGTCAAACTCGAACCTCTGCAGGTTTGCGTCATCTGTATATTTTGAGCAGTCCGGAAAAGAGCAGAACGATATAACCTGAGCTTTCTGACACCGTACCTCAAGATGGAGAAATCACATCGATCACCAAACTACCGATCTCACCAAGCGTTCGGCGCATGCGCCAAGCCGCCAAAACTTTAGTTCACGGGAGGCAGGCGGCAGTGCTCGAGACGTCCCGTATACTCTGCACAGGCAGAGCTCCGGCAATTTTGTGGCACGTGCAGAAAACATAAAGTTCCCTCGATGCATTACGGCAGCGCTGGCGTACACAAACTGCTTGTTCAAATTGATCTATTGCGCCCGCTCTTCACCGAAATGGCGGCGTCTACAATAAAATTGGAAAATGGTGCCGTGATACTCCAAGCTCAGTAGCCCTGGAACTCGAGAAACCTTGGCGTCGCCGTGCGAGCGCCCGACTTTGACGGAGGGACGTAATCGGTATCGTTTCAACAACTCAGTCACGCGACGAGGTGGTATGCGCCGAGAGAGGCAGAAGCCCGTAATATTTTGAGAGTTTGGACAATAGGCCGAAGCAAAGTCGCGCCACGCCGAATTCCCCCCGCTTAGAGCGTAAACTAAATTTGGGCACAGCTTCGACCAATCAGGAGACCTCTACCATCTCACAAATGTCAGCAGTGACGACAAAGGCACAGCGCGTGACCTAGCTCAGCGAAACCTTTTTGTTTTGTAGCGAACCTCGTGCATATGAGGCACTTTCCAAAGCTACGCGCTCGGTGCCCATGCCTTTGTCTGCACTGCTATAACAGCGTCCTGTGACGGGCTGAAAGAAAGCATTGCAAAGGTGGGGTGCGCGAGCGGTCTTGAGACGCGATCCGCTCGGCACGGCTAAATTTATACTTCGTTTTCCTTTATCTGCCAGCGAAGCCAAAGCGAGACCGCGCGAGACCAGCGTCTTTTTTGCATTTCTCCCCATCTCGCAGCGCTCGAGTCAAACTGACGCAACGGAGCTTCCGTGCTCGCGCTTCCAGTTGTTTGCTTCGCTTCGCACATAAGGTGGAAAGAAGTATATTCTTGGCACAAATTTAGAGCACACGACCCCGCTAGGGGCTGTTTCGCGGTCTTTGGTTGTCCCGAGAATCTCTACTATTCCAAACCAATGAATGTCCAAACATCTCTCATAACGGCCTGAGTAGAGGGAGACGAGAGCGCGCCGGTACGTCATAACGCCGAGCGCCGATTCGAATGATTAGTGGGTAGGAGCTACACGTGCGTTCCCAGCCTAAGTTGTTCAGACGCAGCCGATGGTACATCTGCGACCTCCGGGATTTCAGCGTTCCTGCCAAGCACGCGCGCTCGTGCGGTGCAAGCGCTGTTCAGAGCCACATGCTAGCGCTTGTAGCATGGGCTGCGTCTGGACTTGAGCTGAAACGAATTCAAGCTCCTTTGGTCTCCCCTTCACTCGGTCGAAACGCGTTTGAATGTGAGCGACAGACGCCGGTGCTCCGCGTTGTAACGCGTTTGTCGAGTGCAGTTGAGACAAAGGCGGCTAACCCTATAGGTTTACCAACTAATTACTCCAACCAGAGCACCACGTTATGACGTACTCGCGCGCCTTCGTCTCCTCCTTTCCCTCAGCTTCTCGGCGCTTCTTCCGCGGTGGGTCTAAGCCTTTAGAGTGCGAGCGTGTACTGACGGGCGTCCTGAGGGTGCAGTTGAAGTACTGGCAGCCGCTCCAAGGGGTGGCGCCTGACTCGTTCGTGAGTGCAGTGACGGCCAGGAGCGCTGACACCAGCAGGCTGGTCACGGTAGCCTTCATGCTGAGCGCCCGACTGGAACGATTCAGCGTTCCGTCGGAAGAAACCCTCTCGCTGCGCGCTTTTCCCTCCCAATCAATCAATCAGTCAGCAACACGTTCTCATTACTCACCATTTCCAGAGAATCGGTTACGAATGAATCGACACGCGCTAAGAATGGTGCCTGTCCGTTTTAAGTCGTTGCTAGCCTACTCAATGGCGTTACAATGGTTTGCACATATTTGGGGAAATGCTCTGGATTTTCTTTTCGCCGCAGTACTCTACAAAGTATCTCAAATAGCGGCCAGGCTCTTGAAATTGACCGCAAAAATCGATTTCTTAACCTGTCGCGCCACGATTTTTTCGCAGCGTTACCCTCAGGTGGTGCATTTTCTATAAAATTTGCAAAGAGCGTACTTACCTAAGGGAAAAGTAAAAACAAAAAAAAACAGGCTTAACTTTTATGGAAATGCAGCGAAGCCGCCGGTCTTGAAACAGTAGCGCGCCGTTTGGCACAGAGACAAGAGATGGCGCAAGCGGTCGCGACGCCAACTGCTGCCAACGAACGTGCATACGGCGCCGAGAGCCGGAGTCTTTAGCAGACGATATTTTCGACTCAAGAGCGGTGCGAGCTTTTCGATGTCAGGTGCCAATGCATGATTTTATTATCCTCACTAATAAAACACATTGAATGGACACATAATTGATTGAAAAATGGTTTTTCGGGTTATTTCGACTGTTTGTTTCGGGGTACTTACGTCGTCTGCTTTGCGATTCCTTGTTACCGCGCCTGTTTTTTGGTTCTGCGACTGTCGCCGCCTGCGGAACGCGCGCCGCTTTGGAGTCAAAAAGATTGTCTGCTAATGACGCTGGCTCTCGGCGCCGTATGCTCGTTCGTTGGTGGCAGTTGGCGTCACGATCGTTTGCGCCATCTCTTGCCTCCCGTGCCAAACGGCGCTCTATTGTTTTTAGACCGGTGACTTCACTGCGTTTCTATAGGAGTTAAAGGGGCCCACCAACAATTTTTTGACTGGTTTGAAGTTCGCGCTGAAACGGAGCTCCATGAAAGCAGGAACACCGAGGTAAAAAAATATTACAGAAATTCGCAATATTTTGTGAGTTATTAGCAAATTAAATATTGCAGAAAACAACTTTAAATAAGCAAAACATTGCGCTTCATGACGTAAAATGAAACAGTTTAGCGATTGGAGCAAAGCGGTTGGCCAATTGGACGCGAGTTTGGTTGATAGCCCGTCGGCCGCGTCGGCCCGGTCGGCCATTAGGCCTCGCTGCAACCATCGTAGCTTTGGAATCAGGTTGCCATCATCGAAGAATTTACCGGGCTTATCGGATTTTGAGCGCCGAATTCTTGAAAAGAAGCGCGGAGCTGGGCGTCGCGCCGTACGAGGACACACCACGCAAGCGCCGCAGTCCGCTTCGAAAGCCGCGGAAGGCTCGTCTCCCGCAACTCCGCCACCGGAGCCACCTCGGCGAGTAGGAAGTACTCTGCCGCTGGGAGGCGCGCATGAGCGACGAGCGACGAGGCGTTGTTTTCGCCCTTTTTGAACTTTAATTTGCAACTTTATTAGCTCTATAAAAACGACTTTTTAGAGAAATAATGACGGTTAACGTGTGATGTACTTTATTCCGCTTCAAAATTTCTGGGACGGCTCTCGCCAATCACGAAACCCAGTGAATGTGACGTATAGTGAAAGGGAGCGCCGTTGTGCGCGCGCATTCGGCACCTCGCGGCGCCACCGTCGGAGGAGGTGTTTCCGAGTTGTCAAACAAAAATATGATGCGCTAATATTTTTAAACTCTTTCGTTGTCCACTGGGTTTCCGGGACCACTAGCGTGGAGAAACCGCAAAAAAAAGTAGACGCTCAAATACTGTTGGAGGGCCCCTTTAAGGCTTTTTCTTTTTTTACTTTTTTCTCGGGTAAGTTCGCTTTTTGCAAATTTTATAGAAACAATACACCACCTGTGGGCAACGCTGTACAAAATTGTAGCGCGATTAGTTAAGAACCCGATTTTTGCAGCCGATTTAAAGAGCCTGACCGCTATTTGAGACACTCGGTACATTCTCCTGCATGTGCAAACAAAAGCGTCCAAGCCCACAATTATATGGTGCAATTCGTGTATAGGAGAAATAATACATGTAGTATTTGTATACAAAAGTTCCACGGATGTGGGCATCGAGCACAAACAGGGGTCTATCTCTGGAAGGGTGTTGAAACTGCATGCACAGTGCGACAACTGGCCTGTATGGTATAACCTATACTTGCCGAATCGGATCTGTTTGTGGAGATCGTAACATCCAGAGGTTTGAACTGACAAACAAACGTATGCCCCTTGTGTTGCGGTTCCAACTTAACAGGTAATGGTGTACTCCAGGTCTTGTCTTTACCTATTATTTGATGTGAAAGCGAAAGTTAAACAGTTCAAATCTCAGACTATAGAAGGCACGCTCATTAATAAAATAATAATGGGGGGGGGGGGGGGGGTGAAATTACGTCAATGCAAGGCACGTGCAAATATTTCGTGCGTTACGTCTTGTGCATGCCTTTCGATGATTTTTATTTTATTAAAAAACTCATGTTGTACGCATGGATTGAAAATAATTGGTATGACTTGCGGTATGCCCTCAGCCGAAAGAAACAGCTGAAGCGTCTTGTTTTTAAACGAGGACAATGTTTCGCGAATACTCCTAAGCTGTGCCATGCGCTCAAATGGGAGAGACTGGCCGTGGAGCTCACTCAAAATGTTCACGTAAAGTCTCATTCAATACTGAAAGAGAATTTTCGGTTTTTGGCACATTAACCTCCCGACAACGGAATCACTCAATAACCCCTGAAATAACGTTTACACGCACAATATTATCGCCGACAGACACTCTCTCAATTGCTCCGTATTTAATTAACGCGGTGACTCACACGTTCGACAACATTGCGTCAACCATGCTTGTGGTTTATCCGCAACGAGCGGTCAAGCACCGCAGAAGGGATTCTTCGAAGCCAGCAAAAGGTAGGAATAACCGACAGCACTTACGAACGACGTCACGTGCAAGCCACATATAGACACTGAGTTCGTGTCTCCTCGGTACCGTGCGCGTCGCAACAGACCCCCGTGACAATGCTGCGGAACGTGCGGCCGCGCCCTTGTAGCCTTGAAAGCGTAAACATTTAACAGGAGCGTTCACACAACTGAACAATGCTTGGAAGCCACATACCCAATTATCCGACGGTGCTTCTCTACTAAGAAAGACATTTCTTTTTCAAGGCCAGTCTCGCACACATTTAAGATAGGACACAAAAATAAAATTGCGGCCATAGGTGAGCGTGAGTCCATTGCTGCTGGTTGCGTGACGACGGCGAGCTTGCATGACATTTACCCAACGTTTATTTTACTTCATCGAGATTGTCGTCCTTGGACGACGATATGTAAGAGCGCGTTGTACGTGCTACGAACAATGCACTCAAATATGGTGTACAGTGAATACTAAAGTGCACATTAGCTCTACTTTGAGCCGGAGAGTCTTGCACTGTTGGAGAACTACCGCCTGCTCCTCACACGAAGGTGCCATCATTTTGCCATCCATACATTAGAGAGTTTTAGCAGATCGTTTTTTCGCCCCGATAACGACACCCCATAACGATACGACACATGCCCAAAGCCGCCGGAGGGGAGAGGAGGTATCGTTATCGGGGCGAAAAAACGATCTCCTAAAACTCTCTATTACTACTACTGTTGGTGTCGGTGAAAACTCGATGCCATAGTCTCGAAGGCGATAGGGGAATTAACCATGGTCGACGCATCAATTTAAAGGAGCAAAGTAATGTAACGACATCAGTAGTTTCTCTAGGATTCTCACACAGGGGGGCGGGGGCTCGGACTTTACCTGGAAGATTTTAGGATGCGATACGGGCGTGTGTATAAATCAGTGACAGTTGTGTTGCACACTGAGCGAATAAACGTCCATCAGAAATAAATCGTTAGACAGAGCAAGGAACGTTTCTCACGTACCTGTCCCGGCGACGTGGCACGGCTTCCACGGTCGTTCCTAGCGCGCGCTCAGCTGCCTCAGAGTCAGCTGGCCGCTTTACACCCAAGGTGGCTCGAGGCACGAACGAACATTCCTTTCTTCTTCTTTTATCAATTTCAACCTCTGCCTCCCGCGTCCCAAGCGACTTTCGGTCGTTCCGTGCTTGCGAGCCTGTCGAGCCTGCTTATGTCACCAGTGCTAGAAAGCATAAATGGTAAACGTACATCAAAGTTGGAGATTTAACGAGGGCCCTCGGCTGGACAATTTAACGTCTTAAAAGAGAGTTTGGTTTACAAGAATATTCGAAAATTTTTAACAGATCTCGCGCTTCTTCGTTCTCTTGGCGTTCACCTGGAAAATTGGTGGTTAAACGTTTCATCGACATTTCAAGCTGCGGTATTAAGGTGGGCTTTGTTCATTCTTTTTATGAACCGGAAGTTCTCTGAGACGTCAAGGACTGGAGCACCGCCTGGTGGCGTTTGCCATCCCACTAAGCGTTCCACTCATGCGTGACGCCGCCACTGTATTGTTCATAGTAGAGTTCCTGTATAGGCTCCCTACGGGTCCCGTAGGGAGCCTATACAGGAACTCTAGTTCATAGGAGGCCGTTCACGAGACAGCTCGTGCCTCCTCGTGCAATGCTCGCGCAGACCCTCAGCGGTATTGACTCCGTAAGTGTGACATCATGGGTCATAACAAACCGTTGCTAGGGTCGTTGTTATGGACAAATACATGTGACTGGGTATCGCTACGAAAACCCGACCGTTCAAAAAATCAGGAGTAGGATTTAAACTTCTAAAAATCACAGTTATAGAAAGCTTGAATGTCATATATGTTTCAACAGAAGTGTTACGGTAATCGCTTGTTTCTGAAATATTTACGGCTGCAACTTCCGGTCTTCAAGATGCCTGCAGCAGACGACGAATGCAAGAAGTATGCCGTCTGCCACACGCCGGCCGGCAAGCCGGCACCGTCGTTTAAATCGTGTGAATAAATATGATGTTCTGATATTGAATTTGTTTGAAATATAATGAGTTTCAGACACTTCTAAGATTTCATAGTGGGGTGCGATGCAAAATATGGTTTATCAAAAGCCCGGGCGTCGATCGAGATGATCGTCTGCTAAATGATCGCATAGCACCCGTGAGAAAAGCACTTCAGGCGATCGGTTGACATCCCAAAATTTGTTTGCGTACTCGCGCTATGGGAAGGTGCTTCGTACCTGGTTGTAACCACCGCGTGGAGAAAGATTCTTGCAGTTTCTTCAGAGTTCCGCAAGACCCCAAAGTGCGAAAAAACTGGATAAAAAACATAAAGTGAGTTTTTTACAGATGGTACTCGCATCGCGGGTTCAATGGAGATCTTCACCAAAAGAGCACATCTACGGATTTCGATATGCCAAGGAAAAAAAAAAGCAAAATACTGCGAAATCGCGCTAGACATGCAATTCTTTAATAGCCTGACAACCTCAATAATAATAATAATAAACGACTTACCTCGACGGCGTACGATTTGTTTCTCATACTGGCCTGCACTACGCCGGTAATGCACTTTAGGTCATCGTGGCAACTGATCTGCATGACGTGGTTTGATTTTACGGCATTTTCACCCCTCTGAACTAAGCTGGATTTTGTCACAAAAAAAAAATAAAAAAACGCATTTTGCGGAGGCCTCTACGGTTATGGCGATGCACTTGTTTTTGTCGCTCGTTTACCGACGCAACTCAATGAATACGCTTACTGTAACATGCCTGCAAATCTACCGTGTCGTCTTCTACCAAAGCAAGTCAGACTGTAATAAATACTTCAGAAATGGCTTTCATCGTTGCAACACGACACTGAGACGACAAGAACATCTTCATAATTAGATATCAAGAAGTCAGGTTGCTTACAAAAAAGTTATTTACTTACTTGTAAGCAAAAATCTAGCCTTATGTGGAGTCTCCATGCATTAGTCCATAGCAACGTCCCTAGCAACGGTTTGTTTGGACCCGGACGCCATGTTGTGACGTAGTCACTTACGGGGTCAATTGTCACGCATGCAGAAAGACTACAGTTCCCACGACGCATGAAGGCAGCGGTGGCGTAATCAAACTGGCAGCGAGATCGGTCAATTCATGAATAAGGAGACAACTTGCGACTCAGGCAGCGATAAAATTCGTCCTTCATTTCTTACAAGTGCCGGCAAGCCCTGTTGTGCGAACGTGCGACGCACGTGCCTCGAACGAGTGCTGCGCCGCCATTCGCTTCCGATGGGTCCTGTTAAGAATGGAACCTTCGGCAACCTTTTTCGAGTTTCAACGCTGCGGAAACGAGTCCCGAAACGAGTCCCGACGTGTCAGGACTGCCGGCCACCTGTCGAAGCCTGCCCAAAACGTGTCTCAACGCGTCCGTGACGTCAACGGGACGTGTGTGTGTGTGCGTGTGGGTTCGTGCGCTCCGGAAGGGGAGAGAGGCCTAACTGCGGAGAACCATGGCTATGACTCATTTCTGGCTACGACGCGGCGGACTTTTCTTCTACGCACTCGGCGGTCGCACCTGCTGCCCTGGCGAAGAGTGAGGGAGAAAACGGACCCTATATAAGGCGGGGCGTGAGACGGCTCCAGTTGTTCTCTCGGATTTGACGACTGTATCGCTACCATGTAATTAAACCGTTCGTTACGTTACCAATTCTCCCACCTCCACTGGACCCCTGGGTTCTTCACTTCGGGGAATGGTCGTCGTCACGAGCCAGGAAGGCTCCGGACGTGCGGCCTAAGCCCCGCCTCGCACAGTCCCTGGTTCGCCCCAAGCGGTCGGGAATCCACTAAAGTAAAGTCCCTCGATAAAATTCACGCTTACAAGTGTTGCCAACCATCGTTGTAGGAACGCGCAAGACACGTGCACGAGCGGGTGTTCCGCCGCCATTCGCTTCGAAGGGCCGCTCGAGACACGGGCCTCGTGTTCTGGTGCATTTTACGCTACTTGCAAGACAAAGGCAAAACACATCGAGGGGCTTTGCATTAAAGCGCAGGATCCACCCCCATTACGGTGCTTTAAAGGGATACCGAATACATGGGTTGCACGTGACGTCATATCCTTCCTCCTTTTTGGTGGCCAAAACCTGCTGTTATACTTCGTTTCACCTTATGTGCGAGCTAAGGCAAAGCTCGAAGAGCGAGCACGAAAGCTCCGTGCTTTCAGGCTTTGCTAGAGCGCGCGAGCTGGGCAGAAACGCAAAAAGCGCTGGTCTCGCGCTTCTAGCTTTGGCTTCGCTCGCAGATAAAGTGAAACGAAATATAATGAAGCTGTGCTCACTCGTTTCCGCTCGCTCGCGACGCTCGTGTGCTGCTCGTAGAATATGCACAGTAAAGGATACGCACGAGGAAGTTCGGCCACCAGAAAGGAGGACCAAATTGCGTCAGTGCAACCTATGTATTGAAACTTAACATATACAGAAAACACAAATAAAAAAGTCGAATAGGGTCAGCAAAACCTGTAACTGATAATTGCATGCTTGCATTTCGAGCGGATATATTTTTCGTTCGAAATGCCAGCAGTTTTACTAACGCTTCAAAATAATAAAAAAAAAAAGCGCCATGCGTTTTGTGTGATTTTGCGCGCCCTTGACATCATCGTGTCATGCGGGACCAAGCGGACCAAGCGTATACCGTAGCTATGAGCTTCGCCGTTTGGAAGCGTCAACACGCTGCAATCTCGGTTGATCGAAGTACCCGAGGGCTGTTGCACACTCTTGAAGAAAGCTAGTAAAAAGCTAGTAACTTCATCCGTTACTACCTTTTTCTGACTGTTGCTAAATCTTTAGTAGCTATTTACTACCCCAAAGTCGCGAACAAGATGGCGGCGTCTGCTGTATCGCCGATGGCCAGCGTTCGTGGCGCACTTACTGCTTCCGAACGCAGGGAGTGTTATCCACACACAATCATAGCATCAAATATTGTAGGAGAGGACATGTTTAATGGCTGGAGCTGACTTTTTAACGATTGCAACCTCCGTTCCAGCACGTCGTGGAAGCCAGTGCTGCAGTGAGCGCAGCCAGGTGGTAACCATTGTCGATGCATGCAGTGGCCATGCGACGTTTGACTTTCCTTCACGTTTGCATTCTTTTGGAAGCGCTTATATTTTCATTTTTGTTTTAACTGCAATGAAAATGGTCACGTAGCAAGTGCTAAAAACGACTCCAAATACAATAAATGTCCATTCTATTCTTTTTTTTTTTTTTAGAGCTCAGCTCTTCTGGCGCGTTCACACTGGAAGCGGATCCGCAAACGCGAAGCGGATCCGCGTAACCGCAAAGCGGCTGAGATCGAGCGGTTTGAGCGCGTTTTTGCCAACCGCTTCGGGACCGATTCTCCCAACCGCTTTCACGAACCGCAAAGTGGCAACCAATCGGAGCGCGACGCTGACGTGACGTTAGTGTCTTTTCAAACAAGATGGCACCTGTCACTGGTGAGGCGTCCAAGGCGGTGTAGTTCTAGCATTACAGCAGACAAATCAACGGAGAACGTGATGTTCACGTCCGTCACTTGAGTCCGCCGCGAAAAGAATTGACTCGTAATCTTAACGGGCTTCGCACCGGTGATTTGGTTCGGGTAAGAGTTTGTTTATTATTCCGGGTGCCACAGCCAGAAGCTCGCTGCTTTGCTAGTCTCTGCTTGTAGAACGTCGGAACCCGCCCCTGATCGACCATAATTTCAGCATTTGTACACATTAGAGAGTTTTAGTAGACCGTTTTCGCTTTCTCGCTCCGCTCTATGGAAAGCGGAGTCGCCATCGCGCATGCGCGACCCGCTCTGGGATTTGAGCGTGAAGCGTCAGATCCGCTAGCTCCGCTTTCCTTGCCATTTCAGGAAGCGCGTTCCACTCTCAGTAAGGCTTCAGTAGATGGTGTTTTTTTCTGGAAAGGAATTCGAAATGGGTGCTCGCCACTTGAAAGCATGCTTGGGAGCGCGTTTGACCGTTATGAACCTCGCTGTACTAAGATGGCTGCGCAGACTTTGTTTGAAACGGCGTCCTTAAGAAAACGTTCTACGGTGGTCGAGAACCTCTGGCTGCTTCGGCAAATCGCTGGCTGCAATCCTTTCACGGCCCCTGAACGGTGGGAACAGGTGCTGCCTTGACTAAGCCAGCGGGCTCGATTTTTCTATGCGAGATGACGACGACGACGTTGAGAGGATGACACACCGGGCGACGGCGGTGCCTTAATCTGAGCCCCTGGGCCTCGGTTCCTCGGAGGCGGCAGCTTCTACTTTGGCTGGGCTACCTCCTTGAAGCCTGATGCTTTGACCCCAGTGGACCCCAGTGAGCAACAGCGCCATCATGTTCCTGGGGCTCCTTCATGCACCGATCGAACGGCGTGCCAGATCCCCATGGCTCGCTGCTCACCCGCCCAACCCGCCTCCACGAAATCTGGACTTCTGCGAATCGGACTGCCATCCTCCCCAATTGCAACAACCCATGTCGTCGTCATCTTGCATGTACATACTCATCACGTTATCATGTTTCCTAGACGCGGCACCGCGGGCCTCCATGGTACGGGCTGCTGCCTTTCCGCGGTGCCGCGTCTCTCCAGAGCCAAAAAATAAAGACTAAAGACTAAAGCAGTCGGCAAACGGACAGATATTTTGTTAGGTTGCTTTAGGCAGCAAGACAGTGCAAATTAGCGAAAGTGAGTGCTCCATTTATATCTCTACCTTTTTTGTTTTCCCAATGAAATGAGTTTTTTCTTCTTCGTATGCTTCGGTTTGTGATAGGGTACCTTGGTGTTTCTGTACACTGCGCGACATTGTTACCGGGAACAATCAATATCCTGTTTTTATTTTTCACCTCAAATACGAGGGGCTGACATCAACCTATTGGTGTGGAATAAAGCGCTCGTTTGGGGCACTAATCTGAGCGACAAACTTTCAGCTCTCTCAACAGCTGTCAAAGAAATAAACTGCAAATAAAAGCGATTTTATCGTGTTCGTATTAACAGTGGAGCTCAGTGTATGTATCTGCCTTGGGGGATGAGATGAAACCATTTTGCTTGGCTACACTTCTTTTCATTTCTTTTTTGTGTTTTTGAAATTGCGTTTTTCGGCTTAAGCTCCTGCCTAGTTTCAGCCTCACCTGTGCTACGGTGTTTTCTTGCAATAGAAGGCCACGCAACACAGGCTACTTTTACAATGCTGAAGTCAACAGAAACACTGTAATTTGATTATATGCAATATTCACACGCACATCTGAGAAGTAAAATGGGAGTCGTTAGTAAATGCTTTTTTATTAAAATATTTCTAGACGCCTTTCAGCCTAGTTGGACGAGTATTTCGCTCAGTACAACAGCTTGGATATGATTCACTGTGATAAGTTTACGCATTCTAATATTAAAAAAAAAGAAACATGCCCATGGTCTTCGTAGGGTTCGTCCAGCTGACAAATTGTACCGTCTGCGCACATCACTGTTTGGTGCTTCACGACGAGCACCCTCTTGTGACCAGAAAAGTATGGCTTCTGATTCTTTGATGGACGGCATGGACGTGCTGTGCGGTCAGCAAAACCCCAACAGTTGTCCAGGGGTGCTCTCTTGTCTTTGACGGCCTAATAAAAAGAAGAAAAAGGCACTCTTACAACACGGCAGTATTTAAACACTACCAAAACATGTGATATGGGACTTGTTACTCATATAAGATAAAGAGTATTTCCATGGTAGGGTTGCAAAAAATGTGTATCGTAAATTAAAAAAAAAAATAGTTGTTTCTTAATTTCGCTAAGCTCTGAGGCCGTCAAACTGTGCATTCAAAACGAAACTTCTGAAAAGCGTTCTAGTCTACCGCTATTGCTTAGAAGTCCAGTGTTGTGTTTGATAAATTTTGAATTGTTTATGCCTGTCTGGTTTTCACCAGACAAAAACTTGACATGGAATATTCTTTCGACCGTTTTTGGTAACTCTTTTCAAAACACCGCCGGGTAACATATTCGGCCGCCATATTTTGGGCATCGCTTTTAGTGCGAGACTTGTGACTAGAACCGAGTTCATATTCAGCATTGACGCAGCATTCGTGTCTAATACATTTAGACTCGCATCCGCGACAAACAATGACGCAGCTCTCTTGCTCCCTAGACGCTTGGCCAAAATAAGGCGGCCTTGAAGAATAGGGGCAGCATGGCATGCACTTTTAAAAAGGCTGCATTCAAGTCTCTATTATTTTCTAAATCTACCAAGGAAATCCAAGGCGAACAGTTCCGGAGGAAAGTTAAACAATTCAGAAATTGCGAGCGAATATGAATAAGTAAAGTTGAGAGGAATGGTTTTTTTGGTGCGGCTAGCGAGCGCTATGCTCGTGGTCAACTTTCAGTGTCATTTTCGACAGGAGGACGCGTGTACAGGTATAATTGGCGTTCAAGCACGCGCTCCCGTACATCTGATTGCATAGCCATAGAAGGCCCACAAAAACGCGACGACTTTACCGACACCGTGTTGGTTGCAAAGTGATACTCGTTCACTTCGTTTGATTATGCTCTTTTGTGTTACATAAAACTCAAATGGAATGGTTTACTTTTCACGCGTGGGACGTACGCTTTACTTCTTGATTCGGCCTCTTTCAAGCTGAGGTCAAGGTGAAAAACATCGACGCGTATTGAGCAAGTGCAGCCATCTTGAGATCTAAGCGATCACGCTAAGAACGCTGAGGGAAGTCCGCTCTGCAACTTGTAAAGCGGAGCGCACGCTCACTCCGCTAACTATACGCTCCAACTCAGAGCGGGCTACGCATGCGCGGTGGGGGCGATGCTTCTTCCAGAGCGTAAAGTAGAGCATAGAGGGCTCATAAAAGTGGCCTACTAAAACTCACAGATTAAAAACGCGCTCGTCGTGACTTGTCCTGACACTGCCCATGTACACCTTGTTTTTTTGTGCCGAAACAAAAGTAAAGACGTAAATTATTGGCGTATCAAAAAGAGTAACTTTTTACTAGACAGAGCAGCTGTGCTAAAAACAATGGAAACACGAAATTTACACAAACCATGCAGGGTCTCACCTGTGAGCACAGCTCCAGTTTCGCCAGGGTCAACCCCCTATGTTTGTTCATGTCAGCGAGCAGGTGGCCGAACCTCTCGTTGATGTGAACCACGATGAGGTTCTCAATACTGGAGAACACCGACAAGTTCCGTCCAAGCGCTCATCCAAGTTCGAACAGACGGTTGCGATAGGCCAGTCGACAAAGATCCATGCAAAGCGTCTGGCCAGATTGGCAACACCCTGCGCCGATCTGTCGGGTGCTGGGATTTGGAGGCCCACTTGCAGAGCAGCCAGGTCCTTCTTTAAGCGGGATTGCCTCCTAAAGGGTTTCTCTTCTACGTTGGCAATATCCAGCAAACCGCGTTCGGAAAGGAAGCTTCGGCGCTTCATGGCATGAGGGATACAAATCATTGATTCGATGTCTCGCCAGCTTAATCTCGTTAGTAGAAGTCTCCTTCATTGAGAACCGCGGGGATTCATCGTGCAGGTGTCTTGCTAGCCTTGAGCAACAGTGTACTCGTACTTCGCAAAAGGGTGTACTCGGAATGCGCAAACTTCGTCCTTTTCTTTCATTTTTCTACTTCGATACGTTAATCTGTTTCAGTTTTAATTCGAGTGGAGCAGAAGCTACAAGAGCGAGTGCCGCCCTTTCAGCGTCATTGACCAGCACGCGCGCTCGTGCAGTGCAAGTGCCGTTTAGAGCAACCTGCTCATTGTTATACCTTCGGCTTCACTCGCACACAGGGTGGAACGATTATATTTATATTTTATATCGTAATATGCTTCGGTGCCTACTCTTTTGTGTTCATTATTCTCGCCTTCGTTTTTACCACCTTTACAAACACGCTCCCTTTCACTTTCTTGGCGTTAACGTTTAGTTTTTCAGTCTTACTAGTACTATAAACGTCCACTTGTGGGGCTACGCAAGCGAAATTTTCGAACGCTCTCAAAACGCTCTTACGCTGAAGCAAAACGGTCTACTAAAACGCGTTTTTGGACCTCCGCTTTCCATTCCGCTGAAGCAGGCCGCGCATGCGCAGTTTGGCACCCTCAGAGCGGAGCGGAAAATGGAAACGGTCAACTAAAACTCTCTAATGTCAGGGATCCGTTTTAAGCGGTATTTGCGCAAAGTACAAAAATCGTTGCATCGCCCCTTTAACGGGCTTCGCACCGGTGATTTGGTTCGGGTAAGAGTTTGTTTATTATTCCGGGTGCCACAGCCAGAAGCTCGCTGCTTTGCTAGTCTCTGCTTGTAGAACGTCGGAACCCGCCCCTGATCGACCATAATTTCAGCATTTGTACACATTAGAGATTTTTAGTAGACCGTTTTCGCTTTCTCGCTCCGCTCTATGGAAAGCGGAGTCGCCATCGCGCATGCGCGACACGCTCTGGGATTTGAGCGTGAAGCGTCAGCTCCGCTAGCTCCGCTTTCCTTGCAATTTTAGAAAGCGCGTTCCACCCTCAGTAAAGCTTCAGTAGATGGTGTTTTTTTCTGGGAAGGAATTCGAAATGGGCGCTCGCCACTTGAAAGCATGCTTGGGAGCGCGATTGACCGTTATGAACCTCGCTGCACTAGGATGGCTGCGCAGACTTTGTTTAAAACGGCGTCCTCAAGAAAACGTTTCACGGTGGTCGAGAACCTCTGGCTGCTTCGGGAAATCGCTGGCTGCAATCCTTTCACGTCCCCTGAACGGTGGGGACAGGTGCTGCCTTGTCTAAGCCAGCGGGCTCGATTTTTCTATGCGAGATGACGACGACGACGTTGAGAGGATGAGACACCGGGCGACGGCGGTGCCTCAATCTGAGCCCTGGGCCTCGGTTCCTCGGAGGCGGCAGCTTCTACTTTGACAGGGCTACCTCTTTGGAGCCTGATGCTTTGACCCCAGTGGACCCCAGTGAGCAACAGCGCCATCATGTTCCTGGGGCTCCTTCATGCGCCGATCGGACGGTGTGCCAAATCCACATGGCTGGCTGCTCACCCGCCCAACCCGCCTCCACGAAATCTGGACTTTTGCGAATCGGACTGCCACCCTTCCTCCCCAATTGCAACAACCCATGTCGTCGTCATCTTGCATGTGCATACTCATCACATTGTCATGTTTCCTAGACGCGCCACCGCGGGCCTCCATGGTACGGGCTGCTGCCTTTCCGCGGTGCCGCGTCTCTCCAGAGCCCAAAAATAAAGACTAAAGACTAAAGCAGTCGGCAAACGGACAGATATTTTGTTACGTTGCTTTAGGCAGCAAGACAGTGCAAATTAGCGAAAGTGAGTGCTCCATTTATAGCTCTACCTTTTTTGTTTTCCCAATGAAATGAGTTTTTTCTTCTTCGTATGCTTCGGTTTGTGATAGGGTACATTGGTGTTTCTGCACACTGCGCGACATTGTTACCGGGAACAATCAATATCCTGTTTTTATTTTTCACCTCAAATACGAGAGGCTGACATCAACCTATTGATGTGGAATAAAGCGCTCGTTTGGGGCACTATACTCTGTTTCACCTTGTGTTGTACCGCAGGAAAGGCTACAAGTGCGAGCTCCTTGCTATTGGGGAGGAGATCGAACAGTCACGCCTCTAGCGGTGCGCTTCAGCTGTGGGGACAACAAACCGTATTTTCTTGTTTGTTTTTGATCCGAGAAATCGAAGATGACGATTCGAAGGCCGCTCCTCGTGCGACCAAAGCACTGATCAGAGCGAAGCGCTCGTGCCCAGACCGTGCTCGGCCAGGTTCAATTTCTTTGTTATGCTGTGTTGGTAAACACCGGGCTGTGGGGACAACAAGCTCGATAAAGCGCCCCCTATAGTTCGATCTCCTGCCCAATAGGGCACATCTCGGCGGCACAAGTTCTCGTGCACCAAGGGCAGTTGCCAACGCTATGAGCTCGCGCTTCTAGCCTTCGTTGCGGTACAACGTAAGGTGAAACGGAGTATAATCTGAGCGACAAACTTTCAGCTCTCTCAACAGCTGTCAAAGAAATAAACTGCAAATAAAAGCGATTTTATCGTGTTCGTATTAACAGTGGAGTTCAGTGTATGTATCTGCCTTGGGGGATGAGATGAAACCATTTTGCTTGGATACACTTCTTTTCATTTCTTTTTTGAGTTTTTGAAATTGCGTTTTTCGGCTTAAGCCCTGTTCACACATAGCGCTTACCTCGCGCTAAGCGCGCGCTGGCGGGAGCGTTCACCAGCTTTGTACCGCACCGTCAAAACTGTTGCTCATGGCAGACGATAAGTAGCTGACGGCACGTGAGCAGCGCTACATTAGCGCTTCGCTGCATGTGGGAACCGGCCTTTAAGGCCGGTTCACTCATACAGCGGAGCGCTACGTTAGCGCTCCAAGGAGCGCTCATGTGGCGCTTCCTAGCGCGTGATGTAGCGCTCGGTTAGCGCTTCAGTAGCGCTCTGTTAGCGCTACAGAAGCGCTTTGTTAGCGCTTTGTTAGCGCTTCAGAAGCGCTTTGTTAGCGCTCTGTTAGCGCTACAGAAGCGCTTTGTTAGCGCTCCCTGTGCCGTGCTTGCAGCTGCGGAACAGCGCGTGCACAGCAATTCCTTTGTTGTTGTTTTTCTCTTGGCATTGAAAGAAGAGGAAGTAAAAGAGCCGCTCTCCAAGCAAAGGGTCGGGCAGGCGGTCCAGAGTCATGAACTCTGAGCGCCTAATTGATTGGGTACGACCTCATCGCTTTCTATTTGATATGCATGTCCCCGGTTTCAAAACACGCAGCTAAAAATAATCGCCTTCGAAAGAGCTCTGAGTCTCGGTCCCTCAGACTAGGAACAAGGTTCGCCGGGTACCCGTTGGTATCTCGGCGGCGAAAGATTTCGCGCACCCAGAAGGCTCTTCTGGGCGTTAAGCCGTCCACACACATATGCACTAATCGCGTATGGTAGGAGCATTTGTCGCAGTTCTATTTCAGCTTCTCACATGTCCGCCATGGTGCTGCTGATGCACACCCGACCACAGGAACCGGAACCGCAGTGCACGCGCTAATCCGCAGCACCGCGGTACAAGAAGCGCTACTGAAGCGCTAACACGGCGCTACTGAAGCGCTAACAAGGCGCTACTGGAGCGCTAACAAGGCGCTACTGGAGCGCTAATCACGCGCTATATTCGAACGAAGTCACGCGCTAGGAAGCGCCACATGAGCGCTCCTTGAAGCGCTCACGTAGCGCTAACTTAGCGCTCCGCTGTATGTGTGAACAGGCCTTTAAGCTCCTGCCTAGTTTCAGCCTCACCTGTGCTACGGTGTTTTCTTGCAATAGAAGGCCACGCAACACAGGCTACTTTTAGAATGCTGAAGTGAACCAAAACCCTGTAATTTGATTATATGCAATATTCACACGCAGATCTGAGAAGTAAAATGGGAGTCGTTAGTAAATGCTTTTTTATTAAAATATTTCTAGACGCCTTTCAGCCTAGCTGGACGAGTATTTCGCTCAGTACAACAGCTTGGATATGATTCACTGTGATAAGTTTACGCATTCTAATATTTAAAAAAAGAAACATGCCCATGGTCTTCGTAGCGTTCGTCCAGCTGACAAATTCTACCGTCTGCTCACATCACTGTTTGGTGCTTCACGACGAGCACCCTCTTGGGACCAGAAAAGTATGGCTTCTGATTGTTTGATGGACGGCATGGACGTACTGTGCGGTCAGCAAGACTCCAACAGTTGTCCAGGGGTGCTCTCTTGTCTTTGACGGCCTAATAAAAAGAAGAAAAAGGCATTCTTACAACACGGCAGTATTTAAACACTACCAAAACTTGTGATATGGGACTTGTTACTCATATAAGATAAAGAGTATTTCTATGGTAGGGTTGCAAAAAATGTGTATCGTAAATTAAAAAAAAAAAATAGTTGTTTCTTAATTTCGCTAAGCTCTGAGGCCGTCAAACTGTGCATTCAAAACGAAACTTCCGAAAAGCGTTCTAGTCTACCGCTATTGCTTAGAAGTCCAATGTTTTGTTTGATAAATTTTGAATTGTGTATAAAATTTGAATTTTCGTCTGGTTTTCGCCAGACAAAAACTTGACACGGAATATTCTTTCGACCGTTTTTGGTAACTCTTCTCAAAACACCGCCGGGTAACATATTCGGCCGCTATATTTTGGGCATTGCTTTTAGTGCGAGACTTGTGAGTAGAACCGAGTTCATATTCAGCATTGACGCAGCATTCGTGTCTAATACATTTAGATTCGCATCCGCGACAAACAATGACGCAGCTCTCTTGCTCCCTAGACGCTTGGCCAAAATAAGGCGGCCTTGTAGAATAGGGGCAGCATGGCATGCACTTTTAAAAAGGCTGCATTCAAGTCTCTATTATTTTCTAAATCTACCAAAGAAATTCAAGTCGAACAGTTCCGGAGGAAAGTTAAACCATAGACCAATCTCACCAAGCGTTCCGCGCATGCGCGAAGCCGCCATAACTTTAGTTCTAAGAAGGCAGGCGACAGCGCCTGAGACAGCTCGTGCCTTCTCGTGCTCAGCATGCGCAGACCTCCAGCGAGGTTACCGCACGTGCAGAAAGACTAAAGTTCCCTCGATGCATTGCGGCAGTGGTGGCGTAGTCAAACTGGCTGGTGAGATCGGTCTATTGAGAAATTGCGAGCGAATATGAGTAAGTAAAGTTGAGAGGAATGTTTTTTTTTTTTTTGGTGCGGCTAGCAAGCGCTATGCTCGTGGTCAACTTTCAGTGTCATTTTCAAAAGGAGGACGCGTGTACAGGTATAAATGGCGTTCAAGCACGCGCTCCCGTACATCTAATTGCATAGCCATAGAAGGCCCACAAAAACGCGACGACTTTACCGACACCATGTTGGTTGCAAAGTGATACTCGTTCACTTCGTTTGATTATGCTCTTTTGTGTTACATAAAACTCAAATGGAATGGTTTACTTTTCACACGTGGGACGTATGCTTTACTTCTTGATTTGGCCTCTTTCAAGCTGAGGTCAAGGTGAAAAACATCGACACGAATTCGCGACTTTCAGCGATGGTGGTACCGCGGTGTGAGAATCGCGTCCCCTAGCTCCTGGATGATTGGCCTCATAAGAAATGGGCTTGCCTACACCTCCATGGCGTGAAAAAATAACGTAAGGCTCTAGTACTGCTCGTATATAGCAAAACTAGAATTACTTACACGCCGTCGACCCAGCATCGCTCCGCTGTTCTACGACGATCATCCAGATGACAGCCATTTTGATAGGCACCAGTGCGCCCCCTATAGGTCGTGAAAATTGCGAATTGAGCAAGTGCAGCCATCTTGAGATCTAAGCGATCCCGCTAAGAACGCTGAGGGAAGTCCGCTCTGCAACTTGTAAAGCGGAGCGCACCCTCACTCCGCTAACTACACGCTCCAACTCAGAACGGGCTACGCATGCGCGGTGGGGGCGATGCTTCTTCCAGAGCGTAAAGTAGAGCATAGAGGGCTCATAAAAGTGGCCTACTATACTTCGTTTCACCTTATCTGCGAGCGAAGCCAAAGCTAGAAGCGCGAGACCAGCGCTTTTTGCGTTTCTCCCCAGCTCGCGCGCTCGAGCAAAGCCTGAACGCACGGAGCTTTCGTGCTCGCGCTTCCAGCTTTGCCTTCGCTCGCACATAAGGTGAAACGAAGTATAAAACTCACAGATTAAAAACGCGCTCGTCGTGACCTGGGGGGCTATGTTGCGCTTTTTGGACTCCCAGGAGACTAGGGAGAGGGAAGTGACGTCAACAACGCAGCAAATGCAGATTGGATGTTGATTTTGTTTTCTTCAGTCAACATCCAATCTGCGTTTCTCTAGTCGTTGACGTCACTTCCCTCTTCCAAGTCTCCTGGGAGTCCAAAAAGCGCAACATAGCACCCCTGTCCTCACACTGCCCTTGTACATCTTGTTTTTTTGCGTCGAAACAAACGTAAGGACGTAAATTATTGGCGTATCAAAAAGAGTAACTTTTTACTAGACAGAGGAGCTGTGCTAAAAACAATGGAAACACGAAATTTACACAAACCATGCAGGGTCTCACCTGTGAGCACAGCTCCAGTTTCGCCAGGGTCAACCCCCTATGTTTGTTCGTGTCAGCGAGCAGGTGGCCGAACCTCTCGTTGATGTGAACCACGATAGGTTCTCAATGTTGAAGAACACCGACAAGTTCCGTCCAAGCGCTCATCCAAGTTCGAACAGACGGTTGCGATAGGCCAGTCGACAGAGATCCATGCAAAGCGTCTGGCCAGACTGGCAACACCCTGCGCCGATCTGTCGGGTTCTTGAATTTGGAGGCCCACTTGCAGAGCAGGCAGATTTTTCTTTAAGCGGGATTGCCTCCTAAAGGGTTTCTCTTGTACGTTGGCAGTATCCAGCAAACCGCGTTCGGAAAGAAAGCTTCGGCGCTTCATGGCATGAGGGATACAAATCATTAATTCGATGTCTCGCCAGCTTAATCTCGTTAGAAGAAGTCTCCTTCATTGAGAACCGCGGTGATTCATAGTGTAGGTGTCTTGCTAGCCTTGAGCAACTCTGTGCTCGTACTTCGCAAAGGGGTGCACTCGGAATGCGCCAACTTCGTCCTTTTCTTTCATTTTTATACTTCGAATACGTTAATCTGTTTCAGTTTTAATTCGAGTGGAGCAGAAGCTACAAGAGCGAGTGCCGCCCTTTCAGCGTCCTTGACCAGCACGCGCGCTCGTGCAGTGCAAGTGCCGTTTAGAGCAACATGCTCATTGTTATACCTTTGGCTTCAATAGACCCTTCCCGAAAGTCAGTCTACCCACCCTGTGCAGAGCCAAACCCGACGCTCTAATGGCGGCGCTACACAGCACCTCCACACCAGAAAATGCGAACGTCTTCGAAAGCATAGAGCAGAAAGGGCAAAAGGTGTTGGTCCTTTACGTCACCTTCGACTCACGAAATTGAGGGTGCTTGATTTAGCAGAGCACGATCTCCCATCACCGCCATTAGAGCGGCAATATTGAGGCTCTTGGGACTGCCACAAGGTGACTCTGACTTTTGAAAAGGGTCTCTTGCACACAGGATGGAACGATTATATTTGTATTTTATAGCTTAATACGCTTCGGGTGCGTGCCTACTTTTTTGTGTTCATTATTCTCGCCTTTGTTTTTACCACTTTTACAAACACGCTCCCTTTCACTTTCTGGGTGTTAACGTTTAGTTTTTCTGTCTTACTAGTACTATAAACGTCCACTTGTGGGGCTACGCAAGCGAATTTTTCTAACGCTCTCAAAACGCTCTTACGGTGAAGCAAAACCGTCTACTATACTTCGTTTCACCTAATCTGCGAGCGAAGCTAAAGTTAAGCCTGGTTCAGACAGTTGCGTTTGACTGCGTTTGACTGCGTTGCGGCAGCGAGAAACCAGGACATCCCTGCTGCTTATATCGCGTGCCAAGAAGATTCCTTGAATTGGATTCCACGCTTCATACGAAGCACAGATGTGCCGGTGACTCGCTTTCGGTTCTCGACGCACCGCAGTCAAACGCACTCAAACGCAAGTGTCTGAACCGGCCTTTAGAAGCGCGAGACCAGCGCTTTTTGCGTTTCTCCCCAGCTCGCGCGCTCGAGCAAAGCCTGAATGCATGGAGCTTTCGTGCTCGCGCTTCCAGCCTTGCCTTCGCTGGCACATAAGGTGAAACGAAGTATAAAACGCGTTTTTGGACCTCCGCTTTCCATTCCGCTGAAGCAGGCCGCGCATGCGCAGTTTGGCACCCTCAGAGCGGAGCGGAAAATGGAAACGGTCTACTAAAACTCTCTATTAAGGCCGGTTCTCACATGCAGCGAAGCGCTGATGTAGCGCTATTCACGTGTCGTCGGCTACTTATCGTTTGCCATGAGCAACAGGTTTGACGGTGCGATACAAAGCAGGTGAACGCTACCGTGAGCACGCGCTTAGCGCGAGGTCAGCGCTATGCTTGTAGCGCTCCGCTGCATGTGTGAACAGGCCTTTGTCGCGTGAACTATTGAAAGCTTTCGACACCGTGCATGACCACCACGAAGGCCGATAGAGACGAGGCCAGATTCACGAAACGATCTTACGCAAAAAATATGCGTAAGACAAAACTTAAGAACAAATTCGTATTCACGAAACGAAATTTTCGTAAGTTTTGCGCAGGTTACGACGAAATCCTACGACAGCTCCGAAGCTGTCTTACGCACTTCTTACGATCAAATCAGCATGGCCGACAGCGTCGCGGCTGGTCACGGTCGCGACGACCAACGGACGTTTATTTTTCTACGTGCGCTTCTCACGCGTCCCGACTTCAAGCAGCAAGAAAAAAGTAAAATTACTTGAAACAGACCACGACGAACAAGAACGCTGGATCCACAAACACCCGGGAAAAGCTGACCAAGTGAGCTCGGCAGATAGGCCTAGCAGGCACTCTCGGCGCAGCGGTGCTCTGACGGTTTTTGGCCAAGACCGTCTGCCCACGACCGGCTGGCGTGCTGAATGGAATATGCCCGCGCGACCCTTGTGAACCCTTCCCGTATCGCTGACCTCAATTTTAGATTAAGAGGTCAATCTCTTCCTCTTGTCATCTCCTAGTTTTCCGAGGCAGCGGTGACGAACGCTGTCGTCGAAAAGGGACTCTCATCGATTCTATCTCTTTGTTTTGTGTGATATAGAGCTCAAATAAACGACGTATGGATTACCTTCGCCACACGGTATGTGCAGTTTGTTATTAGTATTCCATTTCGCCGTCCAGCAGCGCGAATCCAGCACTTCGATCAAACGCGCGCGTTCGCTCCGAGTGTGAACAGGTATTACGTGGCTCTTGCTGACACTCTCGTAGTTCAAACGTATCTTTTTTAACGTCGGCTCGCTCCTGCATCTCCGAGGCCGCGAAAAAACGCCGCGGCAATTTGTTTCCATCTACGTCGCTTTGTAAACGACTGACATGGGCCGTCTTTTACCAACGATGACAGCTGTGTTGACTTCGTAGCGATCGAGTTCGTCGCAGTCAACGGAGGCGGTTACGCATCCCGGCCTCGGCATTCGGGCGCGTTTAAATCGTGTTAGCGTCGACATATCACTGCACGGACACGAACCCCAGACAAGCGGTGGCAGGAAGGTCGGAAGGCCGCCTGTGTTTGTTATTAAAAAATCCACGTGCTCCGAACGGCTCCGAACCATGCCGAGCTCTCCGATTGGTTGTTCGTGCTGCCGAAGACGCGTCGCCATAGCAACAGCACCGGTATGTTCTAGTTTCTCCGTACGAGAACGCCGCTTTCCTCCTCTCACTTAAGAACGCGTTCGTGAATACCGATTTCTCCTCTTCTTACGATGTTCTTAACTTACGAACTTCTTAGCTAAGTTTTCGTAAACTAAGAAGCTCTTCGTGAATCTGGCCTGTCGTGAGCCTGATTGCGCCAACGCACTACCGCTGAGCGGGCAGGGCACCTGCGCTAGCTCGACCCGTAACGAGTACTACTAACAAAAGAAATAAAGGGAACATACTGAAGAAATAAAGTGTACGTACCAGACGATGCAGAGGTAATCTATACGGCGTTTATTTGAGCTTAACGTCAAACAAACAGTAGACGCGATCGACGTGCGAGTGACAAGAGGTGAGTCCGCCACCAACGAAGCCACGACCGGCTATCACGAAACACATTCCCCCGCACCCCGGTCCACCCCACCCGGGGCCACCGTTCACACAACTTCGAAAATGATAAGAGCGAACAACGAGGGAGGACAACAAGGTCAGCTATTCATGCGGGAAGGGTCCACCTTGAAGAAAAGGTCGGGGCCCGGGCACCCTGTTCTGGGTCAGCAATGCGCGCCTAGCTGGGGGGCTATGTTGCGCTTTTTGGACTCTCAGGAGACTAGGGAGAGGGAAGTGACGTCAACAACGCAGCAAATGCAGATTGGATGTTGATTTTGTTTTCTTCTGTCAACATCCAATCTGCGTTTCTCTAGTCGTTGACGTCACTTCCCTCTTCCAAGTCTCCTGGGAGTCCAAAAAGCGCAACATAGCACCCCTGGTCTTTGCTTGTAGGCGAAGTCGAGGGAATCACAGGCGAGTTTAGCGGGTCCATGTCTTCTTTTTCGCTGCCTGAACTCGTGACGCGTACGAACATCCAGAAGGAAAATCTTCAGGGTGCCGAAACATCGAAATTTTGGCTTTGGATTGTGGATTAAAGAGAATTTTGGATTGTAAAACAGGGTTGTCAAACGCAACTCTCAGAAGATCACGCGTTATCGCCGAGAAACCTCCAACCACCTCTCGCCAATCGCCTCTGGGTGTGTCTGAACGGGGTCGTTCGCGAACCGCATCCTCAACCGCTTCGCGAACGCGGATCCGCTTCCAGTGTGAATGCGCCATTAGGGCGCCCGCGTGTTCCGCGGCGTCGGCGTCGGCGTCTGCGTCTCCGTCGGCGTCGGCACAACCGCGCTAAATTTAGCAGGAAAATTGACGTCACGTAACGTCAACACCAATTAAATTCCCCGCTAAATTTAGCGGGGAAAATGACGTCACATGTCTTAATGTCATGTCAATTATGAACAAATGTGGGTGACGCGACACCTAGTCATGTGACGTCATTTCCCCGCTAAATTTAGCGGGGAAACTGTGGGAGGAGGGGAGGTTATGGAGGAGGAGGAGGGGAGGGTACGCAGCATGAGGAGGCAGTGAGGGCACGGAGGATAAGGAGGAGGAGAAGGAGAAGGGGAGTAGGAGAGGGTGCAGAGAAGGAGGAGGGGCATACCCTCCCCTCCTCCTCCTCAAGAGTTGCACTTTAATTTCGCGTTCCAGAGATTCATAAACATCTTTCATTTTTATTGTATTCTTTAAAATATATTTCTCTTTCGCAAAAGACACTTGACAACCTATTGTACGACAAGCAGGTTGGAACCAGTCGGAGTTTGCGAGACGCTCACTTCTGCGATCCGATCCTGCCGTTTCTGCCGTGTGTCATGTGGGAGTGCATAGTTAACGTTCGTGCGCTATACTGGAGGAGTATGTGCGTGCACTGCTCCGAGTATAGTTCTAACGAGCCAGTAGATCCGCCGCTCGTCACCGGACCCGCCGCTCGACGTCGCTCGATCGTTCGGCCGGTTCGGTGTCATGGGTATCGCCGTCCAAGAAGCTTCTCTGCTTCGCTCCTACTTGACACTTTGAACGTCTTCTTAACGGTCTGTGTGTGCTCGGTGGATGAACGATTCTGACTGAGTTGTCTTCGGTCGTGACAGTGCACTGTCACGACCGTTGATGTGCGTCGTAAATAGTGCATCTATGTTTAGGAGTAAGTAAAAAAAAAATGTTTTGGCATTCTACGAGTTTTTCTGGATTTACTTATATCTTCCCATGAAACGGGAGCATTCGTCTGTGGACTACACACAAATTAAGATGCAAGTTGCATGCGGTAATATTTTTGCGTTTATGTCACGCAACGCGCGAAAGGAGTGCAGCTGCCGTCGTACTCACCGTCAATTACAGACTTCGTTCGCCGCGAGTGACAAGAAAGCAATCTCTCGCCAAAGGCGACCAGATTCATTTTAATTCTTGATTAACTTAAGCAACGAGAAAGCTGGTTCGCGGCTGCTTTGCGGGGAAGTGAATACATGGATGTTGAGAACCGGTGGGGGAGGCGACTTTCTTGACCGTCGCAAATAATTTCTGTGCTTACCTTTGTTTTCTACTAGGAGATAGAAGCCTTCAGTCGTTTGAAAACTTTCTTGAGGAAGGATATTGGTACGAAAAGAGCACAATATTTGCTGCATTATTCACTGACGTGGTGATACACGACGACAAGTTCGCGCACCCATATGGTCAGCATAAAAGACTCATGGGCAGTCAAGGGAGTTAGCGATTGGAGTGATTAGAGTAGGCGTGTCGCCTGTATTTGTCTTATTTGCATGTAATATGTGTTGAATGCATTCTGTCAATTGTGTGCTGAAAATGTTTGTGTGCAAGATGTGTATCTAGTTGCAAATGTGGAAGCGTTGAAATAAACTATATTCAATCGGTTTCTTCTCTCTTTTAATTGGACGGTGACTAGCGCCACCTGGATTTCTCCTTTCCAGTTTTGATGATGATGATGATGATGCGACTTTTCCCTTTATACCGGGTAAGCTCGAAGAGTCTTCGTGCCCTAGCATTCCAGCTACATGTATGTATGTATGTATGTATGTATGTATGTATGTATTATGTATTAATGCGACGCTTGCTCTTTGCAATGTGATGAAGGAGATGGGTCACACCTCCAGCAGGTGTGCCCCCATCTCCTCCACCAGCGCCTTCCTCTTCTCCGCCACCTTGGTTGCTTCGGAAGCAGCAATGGCGCTACTTCGGGAAGCATCTTCTAAACCATCAATGGTGTTCTGCATTGAAGTTATCTTGCCAGTCATTTTCTTGTTAATCCTAAGCAAAGTCTCCCGCCTCCTTGTTCAATTGTAATTTTTGTTGCGCCTGCCATCTGGTGGTAAGTGCTATAACCACACTCGCCTTTTTTTTTCACCGAAACTCACGTTACTCGTTGCGTTTCCGCTTGACCGTAACTACCTACGGTTACTACGTACCTAATAGCATATGTGACAAACAGTTACTAGCTCCTACCTAGTAAATACTACTAGCGTTTTTTTTTTTTAAAGGCCGACGTACAACCTCGGTTTTCTGCAGGGGAGATAATCCTCTTAGCGCTCCCCTCTCCTAAGCTGCGAGGGGAGCCAATTTGGGTCAAGATAAAAAGTGGAGAGGATATAGGGACGGAGGGGGGGGGGGGGGGCAAAAGTGGAAAGCGCGAAGCATAAGTAGGCCTTTAAGTGTGTACCATCGGGGGATTGTGGAGCCAGCTGAACTGCCTTGTGTGTGTGAGGACCGACCAATGCGACGAAAGCGGTTAGAAGAACCTATACAAATACGTATTAACGAAGCGAAATTGACGTAAGTTTTGCGTGGGTTGCAATGGAACCCTACGACAGCCGTTTTTTACATTTAGATCCACATGACCGACAACATCCCTCACTTACCTCGTTGCCTTGTCGTGACAACCAAAGGGCATATCTACGTGCTCTCCACGCGCGCCCCGACTTGAGGCAGCAAGAGAAAAGAAAGAAGTATTTAAAACTGAACGCCGCGGAGACAAACGCTGGAACCACGGGTACCCGGAAAAGGCAACAACGGCAACGATCCCACCGACTAAGTGACCACCGACGACCTGACCGCTAGGCCTAGCAGGGCTCTCCGACGCAACGTTGCTTCGACGAACTTGGCCAAGACCATCTGCGCACGACCGGCTGGCTTGCTCAATGGGATTTGCCCACGCGACCTTTGTGAACCCATCCCGTATGAATAGTTTTTACCTTGACATCTATTTTCGGGTAAGAAGGCAAATCTCTTCCCCACGTCGTCACCTTGTTTTTATATGCAGCGGTGGTGAACGTTCTCGATAAAAAGAACACTCTAATCGATTATATATCCTTTCTTGTGTGTCACAGAGTTTAAATAGACACCATATGGATTGAATTCGCAACATGGGTGCGTACATTTATTTTAGTATGTCCTTTTCATTTCGGCATGACCGTACGGCAACACATGTCGAGTTAGAGCAGTTTTTGAGAGATACTCAATGCCGGTTCAATCTTACTCTGCCGAGCGTCACGTCAGCATCGAGTTGCGATTGTCTAATTACCCAGCGGTTCATATACTCTCACTTAAAATCGAAATAATAAAACACGGAGGACAAGCACAGGACAACCAGGTGTCAGTATTGCCTACAATACTCGGCTGTAAAAGATCGTTCCCGAAGCGGTTACCAAGATGCAGTCTGCAGCGCGGTGCCAGAGCGGTTCCGCTCAAAGTGTGAAAACGTATTTACGTGGTTTTTGCTGACAGTCTTGTAGTTCAAACATATCTTCCTGAACCTCGGCCCCCTACGCATCCCCGAGGTAACGAGAAACGTAGCGGAGATTTGTTTCCATGCACGCAGCTTTGCAGAGCCGTGCGGGCTCAGTGGCGTAGCTAGGGGGGACGAGGGAGGCTTATGGGGAATAAAAGCGTTCGTAACAAACCAGATGTATATTTGTTTCCGAACGCTTTGTTCACGCACCTGGTGGTGCGAGAACGCGACGCCGTTGCCCAACGACTTCGCCGTGACGTGTCGCAGCTATCGCTGTGACCGTACCATTGATTAACTCAGGACTGCTGGGGGATCAGTGGCCGAGTGGGCTAGCGCACACCAGCTCGGAGCACGTAGAGTGAAAGCTCGCGCGGCAGAACACAGGGATCCTGGGCTCAATCCCCACCCCTGCCCATTTAGATCTGAATGAGCATCGTACTGGATGAGTATCCTTCGGTCGTGTATCACTACTGCGTGATGCACGTTAAAGACGACAGGTTAGCGATTGTACTGCACTGGCTAAATTTCTCATCTGCAGTAGTAAACAATGTAACCATGTTCTGGCAGACTAAACTCCTGCTATATAAACATACCCCCCTCCCCTTCCCTCCACCCTCCCCCTCCCAGGACTGCTCACCTTTGACCCCCCCTCCGCACCACACGTCATGGATATCAAAGTCACCTCAGCCCCCCACCGAAAAAAATTCCTGGCTACACCACTATACAGGCCGTCTCCTTTTAGCAACGATGCATAGTTGTGTTGATCAGTGTTAACTCCGTAGCAATCGAGTTCGTAGCAGTCGATTAAGGCGGTTATCCTATAACAGGCAGAACTGGTCATTCGGGTTTGTGTGAATTTACATTTCGCAGATTTACACGAACCCACGAACCCGTAGCGACGAAACTACATCGCACGGATGCGATCCTCATACAAGCGTTACCGACAAGGCCGGCTGAAACTGAAACCAATAGTGGCCAACTCTGCTGTGACTTTCTTCACCAAAGCGCCTCGGTACTGCGTTCAGGCTTATAAATACTCTCTATGTGTTAGCGTACTTCCCGTTGTGGCGATGCTCTTACTTATCTGAGGCCGTCACGACATTCCATCGAAGCTTCACAGACCTTCGCAGCTTCACAAAAACCAGATTGTTTTTGGTTATTGTGTAATCCAGTTTAAAATGTTTTTCTCGCGTTTTCCTACAAAATATTGGTGTTTGTGAAGTCCTATATACACCCGCCTCCAATTGAAGCAAAGGTGAGCTCAAAAATTTGGTTTCCGTACCCCTTAAACTTTTAGGGGCGAAGCTCCTTAGGGTCTAGCCTTGTCTGTCTGTCCGTCCGGCGTCCGTGCTCACAAAAAAAAAAAAAAAGAAAAAGAAAAAAATGTTTGCGCAGTTGACAGGATTCGAACTTGTGCGGGGAGACCCCAATGGATTTCTAGGGGACGTCATGGATGAAACGTTGCATGTAGCCGCTCAACGTCTATACAGGAGAGGGCGCTGCGGTCAAATACGTATATAATCGCGTTAAACTTTGCATGCATGGCTCTGCATTTCACCGACCATGAAGCAGACATATTGAAGTCAGAACGCAACCCGGAACTCAGCACTACCTATGAGCAATAAAAAAAATATCAGCCCCATCAGCACTACCTATGAACAATAAAATCAGTATCATCAGCACCACCAGAGCTTCGCCGCAATCAACATCATTCACCTCGTGGAAATGCGGTCATTTTTTTCTTATACCCCCCTATGTTACCGTGCTAGCCTCTTCGCTCCCGGGTCCAATTAGAAAAATTGCCAAGCTAGTAAAATCTACAAGCCTTAAGACCGCCTGCCTGCAGGGACTTACGCAGAACACCTCTTATTTTCCAAAAAAAAAGAAGAAAAAAAACATTTATTTTTAAACAAATGTCTATTTATCCTAAACCAAATGTATTTCAATCAGCGCACTGCAGTTATTTCATATCAGTACACTGACACACAGTTTCAGTCATGGTGGTCGGAACAGTTGATCAGGGGGGTTCAGCCTGTCGTATGGTTTAGGCCAACGTTGCTTCCGGCCAACGATGATTCAGGCCGGTTCAGGGAGTACGGGAATGGGGGGGGGGGGGGGGGGGGGGGGGAGAGGGGGGATTTCAAAGCTGTTACGCGAGAGCAAACGCCATAAGGAATACGCGGTCTAGCTCGGCCGTGGCTATAGGCAAGCTCTGACAAATACACTAGTGTTTTTGTTTCGTGACAAAATACGCATAGTGCCAAACTAACCGCTTAGGGTCTATCTTTCTGTCTGAGAATCAGAAAGACAACCGTCGTGAAGCCATTTTTATTAGGCACTGACAAATACAGTTATTTCAGATCGTAAGATATATATTTACCAAAGTTTAATTTTAGGAATCTTGCCATCTTGTTCCTTTTTTATTTCTCCTCGTGTCAGGGTTAGATTATGATGTTTCCTCACCAGCTTGTCTGGATACTTTCGCTGCTTGAAAATAGTTCTCTAGTCGAAACGACTTATTTTTAAAACAATGCCTATAGTACTGAACAAAAAAATCAAAACAAAACAACAATGAGATCCTACGGTTATACGCCGCCACGTCAGATAATGTGATTCGAAGAATGATTGCAATAGCGTCAAATAACGCCAAGTGCAAAAACCGGCGAGTAAGTGGAACATTCAAAAATATTTGTTTACCTCGGGTAACATTATCTCCGCGACAAGAAGAGGTCGTCACATAATGTCCATAAAGGCTATTATATAAAAATGATCAAGCGATAGGTGTTAAATGTTTGATTAAAACTAAAATAAATACAACAAAAGACAGTATGTTGTAACAAATGCAAGATGGATGCAGTGGTGGAGTGGTGCCGACATGTACTTACACGCAACGTATCTATACTAATGGTACTTACGCCATTCCTGTTGGATGCCGTAGCGTGTCATTCTGGCAGGGGGGGGGGGGGGTTCTTCTTCTCGTTCAAATGACGCACGCGCAAACTAGATTTTGTACCTTGTCACATAGCGCGCACAAGAGTTATACTGTACTTACCCCACAATCTAAAAAGAAATACGTTAACCCAGGATTGGTGTCAGAAAGGTAGACTTCACTTCCGTCTTGCTTGTCAAGTGCACCGGTGCGAACATTATAACATTAAAACGAGATTATGGGCCATCTCTTTATTTTCTTGGCAAAACGAAATGTGGAGAGGAACGAGCAATAACAATTTAGGTTAATGAAGGACATACTTAACGTAATATCCATGTTGCACATAAGCTGTCAAGCGACGCCCCTTGACTGTGTTTCAAAATAGCCGATGACTATGCGGCATCTCACATGAGACGCAAATGGTCGAGAAAGTACACTGAATCTCTCAATCAAACTGTGCTTTAAACACCCGTATTAACGATGCATTAAATGTAAAATAATCGCCTGAGTATTCCTTGATTCATTTTAGTTACCAAACAACCCTAAGAAGTTTGAGACTGAAAGTAAATGGTCGAGAAAGTACACTGAGCCCCTCAATCAAACTGCATGAAACGCCCGTATTAACGATGTATTAAACATAAAATAATCGCCTGAGTATTCCTTGATTCTTTTTAGTTGTCAAATAACCCTAAGAAGTTTGAGACTGAAAGTTATGGCGAATTCGCGTGGTGCTTTCTGCGTGCTCTCGAGCGCTTTTTCCAGATTGCGCGAAATTGGGTGCTGCAAAGAGAGTGCCGTGACCTGATGGACTGGTTCTTCTCGAGGGCTCCCCTCTCCCTCTCAGAGCGCTCCCTATACTTTGTTTCAGCTTACGATGGACCGCAAAGGACGCTAGGGGTCACCGGAGCAAATTCAGAGTTCAGAGGGCGTCAGGTGCTTTTCCGGCTGGGCGGACCGACGCGGGGAGCGCCAAGTCACCAGACTATAGGGATTGGCTCGTCTAGTTCGTAGCGTCCATCACGGTACATCGTAAGGTGAAACGGAGTATAGTAGGGATGTCCGAATAGTAGTTCGAATCGAATAGTGCTGCGTCATTCATAGCCTTCACAGTGCTATATCCACGACGCGCCGGCTCTCTTTGCAGTGTTCAAGCTGTGCTATTTGATTTGAAGCAGTATTTGCACACTACTCCCTAGCGCTCCGTCTCTAGCCGTGGGAGTGCGGAGCGGCGGCAGTGGTGTGCGAGGTTAGGCAAGACGGCGATAAAATTCTGGTTAACAAAGAAAGTGCTTGTGCGTTCGATGGTGGGAGGATTACAGGAAGGGACGACGTTCGCTTGTGACAGTGACGTGAGAAATCGGCGTTTCTAGCTTCTAGCTTTTACGAGATCGTTCGTCTCACGGTGGCAGCAAAGCCTAACCGACGACGCGAGAGCTCGCAATACCCGCAGCTGCTTTACCGTATTTTGTGGACGCTTCAACGAGATTTTAGGTTCGGTAAAAGTGTGTTCAAAGATTTGTGTAGCAAAACTAAAGACAACCCGCTATAGTACAGTGGTTTGTGTCACTTGGCGATACGTGTTAGGTCCTGTGGGCGATGTTTGCAGGATATTGCGCCGAAAGGGGAGGTGAGGTTTATGAATCATTTGATATTTCCCCGTTCTGTCGTACACATGATCGATATCGTTACGAGTGACCGTTGTCGCATCACGTTCACTGTCGAAAACGCGATGAGTTGACAACTATTTCCGAACATTGGCGTTCGCTCCGTTCTGCGAAGATCCTGATTGTTTTAACACAGAATGCGATATATGGCTGGCGCCTAACTATGTCCGGTTGGGTGCTAGCAACGGAAGTTGATAGGCCGACTGCCAATCGAACGCTGAAGCAGCGCTCTTCTCCACACTGATTGGACACCGCTGACAGCCGAACCTCTTCCTCGAGTGCATGTCTGTCACTCCCGGCGGGAGTAAAACATCACGTGATCAGGCATACAGCGGCGCTTAGCTCCCTCATACGAGCGCGCTACAGGCTTCCTTAAGAAAAGCGCAAGAGAGAGAGAGAGAGAGAGAGAGAGAGAGAGAGAGAGAAATGCAGAAAAAGAAAAGCCTACACTACCTTGTGCTCTCTTTGCCGTGACGGGGTAAGACAGTTCTAGTGTTTTCTTGTCTTTTGCTGTGAGCTGTCGCCAGGGGTCTGCTCGATGCTGTGGAGAGTCTGGATTGAACGGAGTGTTCGTCTCAAAGCAGTTTAATGGCTGACGCCTTCTGCGGAGATTGGTCGCGAGTCTACTTCTGCCGGCCCTTCACACCACGTCCACTATAACATATTAAATTCTGTGTCACCACAGACTTTAAAACACGGCAAAGAGGCGACTTTTTTTTTTTTAACACACCACGCCGCTACGCAGTACAGTGTAGCCTACCAGAGCCGCTTTTTCATCATGTTGAGTGTGTAATTTTTGCTAAATCATCTATGCAGTCCGCTGTAGAACTCTGTGTTTTTCCATCACCAATGTCGCCGGAGCGCTCCGAGCCCAGCACTTGACAACGGCTGCAAAGGATCCTGAGTATCTCTGACGGCGAGGAGGAAGTGCTTTATTGAACCAAGGTCAGAGAAGAGAGGAGACCTCACGAATTCGCCATAAGTTATGCGTCTAATTTTGACGATTGGTGCAGCTTTCACGTAAGGCGTGCAACATGTGTTTCTGCAAGAATCGAATATGCACTATTTTCTCGGTCCCGGGTCCTGAAACAACTATCGAGTACGAACCGCAGATCAATTACCCCGAGGCTCAAAATGTCAGTTTGCTTTCATCGTATTATCGGTGACCCTTATGCCTAGTAAACATTCCAGGAGTGCCCCCGTTAAGGAAAGGGCATACGCCACTTTCACGAACGTGATGAGCACTGCGGGACCGACGATCTGGCTTCCCGGCACGCCGAGGTGAAAGACGTAGCCATCGAGAACGAACAGGAGGGCGCACCGGATCACTTCCAGTGGACAGGCACAGCTCCTGAAAGCGAACGAGACATGCCGAGATGCGCTACGTTCTCTCCCGTACTTTTAGACAGTGTCTTCTATTAGGGCGAGTCATGCCCTGTTCGTGTGTCTGCCTTCGTCGCGATTCCCGCTGCAGCGGCCCGTTACAACCAAGCATATTGCAACCGGCTCTGAACGTGAGTTCCATAGAACCACAGCGCACCACCTCTGGGTTGCAAGTAGGAACAAAATAGACAGAGCAGCAGTTACGTTATTTCAGAAGCGTTTTCGGAAAGTATTTCCATTCTTGGGTAAATTATTTCCCTTCGAGATGTAAGATCTCTTACAGGGCCGCAATTTTCGTATAGGGTTGAAGAGCTTATGATGCTTACATGTTTATAATCCCAGCGCGGCTTGCTGTTTGTGCACTAACAAATTCTTATGCATCGCCTTTGTCCTAGAGTACTGGAAGAGCGAATTACTGCCGTCAACAGAAAGATATCAGAAAATTGCGGGGCTTTAGAGATCATTTTCAGAGGAGAACCAAGTCTGCGTGGCCTCACTGAGCCATAACCTTCGAGATCCCGAAGCGCGCGCGCGCGCGCTTCGGGGTCTCGGAGGCCATGAGTGGCCTATCGCAGACTTTGTTTTTAGGTCGAATCACTTATTTCCGGCCCGGTTCCTTGTTTCTTCTTTTCCGTATTGGGCTTACTGACTGGCTCTATGGGGGTTTTGTCAGAAAGCATCCTTTGTACCCTAGGTACACTAGCACTCTTAACTGTAATTAAGCCAACGACTATTCACTCAATCGCGATCGTCCGGAATTACACGGCGGCGCGAACTGTCATTGAGCCGCTAACGATCATTAATGTTAAGTGAGCTGGCCTACCTCAGTTAACTGAGGGGGGTTCGCCCCAATAGAGCTAAAGATGGCGGCATCCGCCGCATCGCCGCCCATGGCCAGCGCCTGCGAAGCACTTATTATTGCGCCAGATTGGGGGAGGTACCTAGAAGGTAAGGTAGCATCAAATATTTTCGAAAGAGGTGCGATTCGGGGCCTTAGCTGCCGTTAAAATGATCCCGGAACGTCGCGGAAACCAAAGCCAACGCCTCCTCTACTAACAGTACAGGAGGCGTTGGTGTTGGCCTGTATTAACAGTACAGGAGGCGTTGCCAAAGCTCGGCGAGGACGTCCATTGTGATGTCGGTGCCGGGAAGACTTTCGTTATGCCTCCCTTGCTTGAATTCGAGTGAAACGTTCTGATTATCGTTTCTTTACTCTAAAAACAAAAACAAAAATAAGTTTTGTTCTATTTTGTTTTAAACGTCTATAATGAATGAAAAGTGCATATACTTCATTTGCATCACTTCTTAAGAAAAGGTAATTTGGCAGTTTTGGTATCGTTTCGGTTTCAACTGTGTCCCTTGACGCGCATCTCAACTGGAGTTCTTAGGCCTATGTACCGTGAAACGCCGGAAAACTAAGTTGAGCTCAATGATAGTTGGGAGATGTCAACGATCGTTGAGAGCGCTAGTGCAACTAGGGTATAAGATTGTGTGTCCAGGTGGAGTAAGTGTGTAGTATGAATGTTTAGAGAGCCAGATGTTAGTCTGCCTGAATGGGCGACTTGTCTTTTAGCTCGATGAGAAATTCAGCTAGCGCCGTACAGCCACTAGCCTAGTCTGTAACGCGCACCACGCAGTAGTGATACACGACCGCACGCCAGTACGATGTTCATCCAGATCGAAACTGGCAGTGGTGGGGATTGAAGCCAGGGCTCTTGGGTTCTGCAGCGCGAGCTTTCGCTGCACGCGCTCCGAGCTGCGGTGTGTTAGAGGGAAACTAAGGAGGTTCTGCGTTTGAGAACAAACACTCTGGCCCTAGTGGGACTCAAGGTTACTCGCACGCAACGCCACTGGCCAAGAAACGCCTTTGTTGCGGTGTAATTTCAGAGACAACAGCGATCATTTTCATTCAATCTCTCCTTTGCGAAGTTTGATGACGTAAAGTGGGGATCGCAGTACACCCATATGACGATATTTGAATGCTGTTCATAGATTGGACCCGAGCATTGCGTGGGCACTCGATTTGGGCTCGTGATAATTACTAGCTCGAGAAGCATTCGGGTAGTGGCCCGTGTCCAATTGCTGCAACGACGACAATAGCCGTGCCATAACAATGTCTGGAACTCAGCGCGTGTCCTGTGCTTTGCCAACCCCAGCGCGTGGCTATGATAAACATTGGCGGCATATAATCGGCTCCAGATTACGTGGCCGCTTGTTCTGGCTGCGAGTTGAGGGGGTGAACGCTGCTCGTTTTTCTTTAATTTTTACTGGGACTTCTATTGCGTGGGGTGAAAAACGAACTCGTGTTTCATAGGTCACTAACGTCAGGGATCCGTTCTAAGCGGTAGTTGCGCAAACTACAAAAATTGTTGCATCGCCCCTTTAAGTCTTCATTTGGCCTCCAGGATCACGCATATCAAGATTATTTTTCATTTTGGTGCACTGAGGTTGCAGAAAATCATTTTTAAAGTACCGCTGAAGCCTCTCGTTCTCGGAGCGTGACCTCATATTCAGTGTTGGACAAAATACTCGATAAAAGTATTTAAGTTAAGTTACTAAATACCTGCTTCATAAAGTATTTAAAATACTACTCAAGTTACTTTGACTGTACAGTATCTTGAGTAGAGTACAAATACTTAGAAATGTATTTCAATTACTTCTGAAGATACTTCCGATTGCGTAATTTGTATCAACGTCAGTGACAACGACAATTATACAGCTGCGCAAACCTGGGTTACCAGAATGGTTTATTGTCACGCAACAACACAAAACGAAAAAAAAAAGTACCGTAGGGCTATTTTATGCAGTCCAAATATAAGGAGCAGGATATTGTCACGAATGACAAATGGTGAGGCGGCGAATAACCGGAGAAACTAAACGTTTAATGGGGCGAACTTGTGCCCAAAACACAATAGAGAAAGGCTAGCGTCGCAGGCGTCGATGTTTGCGTAACAGCAGGATCGAGCGCTGGGGCGAGACTGACTCCGGACCGCCACTCGGAGCAGCTTTTGTACCCGCGTGGGTTTCTGAAACATTCGGCGTAGAAAGTTCGGCGCGTAGAACATTTGTGACTCTATCAGACGACAAGGTTCTCGAACTTACGAGAATGTCAAGTTGAAAAAATCAATAATACAGCTCCCTCGTGTCGAACCCGGAGCCTCTGCGCAAGAGCCGAGCGCGGTAACCATTCGGCCACGCGCTCGCTGAGCTACGCGCGTGGCAATATCACTGATTCATGTTACAAAACATTGCTGGGACAACAAGAAAGAGGTCGCTTTAGCTATTGGGGAGGAGATCAGACCATGGCGCCCCAAGCGGTTAACTTTAAAGCTACATGAATGGTGACAACAAATACAATGACTCAGCGCTCGGCTGACTTAACGGAACGCGGCGTCAGCGTTCGGCGGAAGGGCTCTTTTGTTACCACTCCGGCCCGCATGAACAGTGCAGCATGCACGGTGCCCAGCTCAGCACAAAGGCCTAAGTAGGTCATGCTCGCATCCTCTGACGACCGCTTTCGGGAGAGATCCGGCACATAACGTCACTTCACTAATTGTTGGTATTTTCACATTACACTGTGCCCCGCGCTCTATTAGAAAAGATGACATGAACATGCCCAGAAGGCCTGTGGGCATGTGCACAGGCCTTGTGTTGGGTAAACACCGAGGTGTGGAGGTGACAAACGGGTCAGAGCGCCTTGCCAATAGTGACATCGCTGAATATAACGTCCTGCGGCGTACCTTAGAATATAAACGAACTTGGGATACGGATATGAGTGCATGGATAACAAAGAGAACCCACATAATAGCTACGGCAGTGGTCGCGCCTTCTGCAAGTAGGTTACGTTCAGAAAGGCACTCGACGTTGGGGGACGCTTTATTGGCATTTTGAGAGGTCATTCAGCTCATAGTTCGTTTCCTGTCCTGTTCTCTGGTTATCAATGTTCGCTTACAGACAGTGGCTGGGTTTACATGAATGCGATTATAGCGCATCGAATCGAACAGGGACCAATCATACGCACCCTTTCTTCCTGCTTCTTCGTCTTCTACCCATCTACTGCCAATCAAAATAGCCACATCTCGATTCGATGCGCTACGGTCGCGTCCATGTAAATGCCACCAATGTTCGCGAGAGAAATTAGTGCCGGACTGACGACACAAAAAAAGAAAAAAAACCTAGACGTTTTGCCCTAGCGGGGTCAAATATACAAAAAGCAAAACAAAAATGTATTTTTGTGTGTGTGTGTGTGTGTGCGTGTGCGTGTGCGTGTGCGCGTGCGCGTGTGCGTGTGCGTGTGCGTGTGTGTGTGCACTTCTCATTTTCTTCTATTTGTTATTTTCTTCACACTCAAGTCCGCATTCTTGTCGTAAGTCGTTTCCCGGTCTGCGTTGCGCCTCAGGGGGGCATCTTTACTTCCGTAAAACCACACATTTTGTTTGAGGATTTTTTGGGGGGAAACTCTATGGAAACAAAAGGCGCCTTTGGGAGGGCGAGGGGAAAACCTTCATTGTACGAAATTTGGGCTGAAATATGAGTCACAATCTTCAAAAAAGCTATGTATTCACGAGCTCAATCAAAGTCTCCGTAGCTAATCGGAGCTGGCAACAGGATTTGGTTGCTCGAAAGAATGTTCACGTTTGCTCGTGCCACGCCCACGCTACTTCATACCGAAAACTCGGAAAATGGCTGAATGTAAGATAATGAGTACAAGGATACTCGGAATTGTATTAAAAATAAAGTATCAAATACTCTCGATAAAAAGTATTTGCAAGATACCAAGATACTTCAAAAAGTATTTTAAATACAGTATCTTGAGTAGAGTATTTGAGCTAGGCACAAGTCTGCAGGAGTTTTCGGAATCTCCGCTCTCGTGCATTTTCAGCGCCTATCAAAGCTATGCGCGCACGCTCTTGCTATCTAAATAAAAAAGTTAGAAAAATACGTCACGACCGGTGTCAGTGTGGGGGTAGGGTGCCTTCATGTGCGCTTTGCTTAGGGTGGAAACATCTGGCCATTTTGTCCCACACAGCTGGGAGACTGGTCGCCCTTGGAGGCAGACCAAGTTCTAGGCTGTATAAACATACACACAACCCAATTTTTTTTGTCCCACACGTTCATTTTTCTTTTTTGTTCAGAAGTGCGTGAAAGAGCGTGTCCCTGCACGCGTTTGTGGCGCTGACTGTGCTATGGCGACATTTTGTTTTCGTCGATTTCTTTGTATTTTACCCGTGAGCGCGAGCTGTCGGCTTCGGGTACTACAAAGGGTGGCACATAGAGTTATTACAATAAACGCTAGAGGCTCAGCTGACGCTAGCGTCTAGGGGACTTCCGGTTGCAAATTGAAGCAGACAGTATGCAGTCTACTTTTGCAGTCTTCCTGTGTATTCCTATGGGAAAACGTACGTGATATTTTTCTCTTCGCCAGGGAATGATAGAAATCAGAGTAGTTTCTTTACTCGTAACGAGTACTAAGTAGCTTTATTCACATTATAAAAGTGTAATTTATTTAGTTAATGGTTTTCTTTTACTACTAAGCGATGTTTAAGCAATCAAAAATAAGGCCCAGGTCTATGTTGTACAGCATGATATGTCAATACAAGCTATCAATTCAAGCAAAAAACATGAAAGACGTTTACTATTCTCTGTAACGACGAAGTGGAGCTCAGCACTTGAGGAGGAGGAGGGAGGGTACGGAGGGTAGGGTAAGCGCCTCCTTCTTCCCCACTAAATTTAGCGTAAATATTGGCAATGCTAGATCCGCTGACGTCATACGTCACGTGACGTCCCGTGTTTCCCATAATGACGACACATGGGGCGTCACGAGGGTAACGTTTTGACGTTACCCTCGTGACCCTCACGGGGATAACCCTCATAAGGATTACCCTCACGGGGGTAACCTTACCGGGGCTACCCTCGTAAGGGTAATCCTCATGAGGGTTACCCCCGTGAGGTAATCTTTGTGAGGGTAACCTCATGAGGGTTACGTCCGTAAAGGTTACTCTCGTGAGGGAAACCTTTACGGTGGTAACCCTCACGGTGTTTACGCTCACGTGGGTAATCTTCACGGGGGTTACCCTCACGGAGTAACCCTCACAAGGGTAACCTTTTTGAAAGTGACAGGGGTTACCCTCGTGAGGGTTACCTTCGTAAGGGTAAACCTCTTGAGGGTAACCCCGTGAGGGCTAGCCTAACGGGAGTGAGGGTAACCCTCACGGGGATAACCCTCATGGGGGTCACCCTCATGAGGGTAACCCCCTTGAGGGTTACCCTCGTGAGAGTAGCCCTCCTGAGGGTTACCCTCGTGAGGGTAACCCTCGTGAGGGTTACCCCCATGAGGGTTACCCTCACCCCCATGAGGGTAACCTTCACGGGGGTAACCCTCAAGGGGGTTACCCTCGCGGGAGTAACCCTCACGAGGGTTACCCTACCCTCACTCCCGTGAGGGTAACGTGACCCTCGTGGGGGTAACCCTCACGGGGGTAACTCTCACGGGGGTTACCCTCACGAGGGTAACCCTCACGAGGGTCATCCTCACGAGGGTAAGCCCGTAAGGGTTACTCTCGTAAAAAAAACTTTCTTGAGGGTTTCCCTCGTAAGGGCGCCCTCGTGTGGATAACCTTCGTGAGTGTTTCCCTCGTAAGGGTAACCGTCGTGATGTAACGTGTGACGTCATACGTCCCAAAATGCAACGCTCGGTTACGCCGACGTCGGTGCCGAAGGCGACCCCGCTCAACCCGGAAACGGGCGCCTAAGAGTTGCGCTCTAAAAGAACAATTAAAAAGTGCGTAATGTTTATTCAAGCTATAATAGCATTCAGATGACGGAAACGCAGCTTCTTACTAATGCACAGTTTGTTACTAATCCAGTACGTGTTCTTCGTTCCATAACTCCATGCTTCGTTCTTGTCGTCTGTTTTGATTGTTTGGTTTGGCATATATTAGCATCCTTTTGGCGTTTGTTAAGCTGATTCACTCCGCATGTTTCATAGCATTGGCTATATGCGTAAATTCGTGCCTATAATAGCAGTCCGTAACGTTAACAGGTATTATAAATGTGCATTGAGCTATTTTAGCGCAGTTTTCAACGCCACAAATTAAAAAAAAAAAACGCTTTAACTGACACATATTTTTGTACATCCTATTGTAAAATGCCCCAAACTTTTTATTCTGTCACAGCACCAAGCAGAATTTGCTCTTCTAATCGAGCGCGAAGAGAAAACACATTTGTGTTTTCCCATAGGACTGCATTACCGGAAGTCAAATTTAGACTGCTTGCTGTCTGCTTCAAAATGCAACAGCACACTAGCGCCACCTGAACCTCTAGCGTTTGTTGTAATAACTCTATCGGGTGGCATCACCCTAAACAGAAGGACATTGAGGCACCCTATGCGGGGGTATATACCTGGCAAGCTTGCATTTGCACACGCTTCCCACATGAGCGACACGTGCTTGGCGGCCGAAATATCCTTTCATGACGCAACGACTGGCAGGAGGTCTTTCGTGTTTTCTCGCGTTCAGTTACATCTTCGGGGAAAACGAACGTGATATTCAGACTCGCGGGATAAAAATACTGTAAAATTCACCTCGAAATCGTTTTTTTTTTTTTTAAGAACCTTATCAGCTTTCTTTTAAAACACTCGCCCCCCCCCCCCCCCCCCCCTTGTCCTAGTGTTATCGTGCTCTTCACTAGCGGGCCTCCTCTTCTAAATCGCCATGATTGGCTCATGGGAAGCGAGCATGCCGGCCGCGTCGCGGCGGTCGCCTATTGTTTGCCGCATCAATTGTTGTGGCTTTCTTAGAGCGAAATAGCTACCTTGGGAATTACAGCGCTAACCCGCTACAACGCACAACCAACGCAGCGACTGGCAGAAGTTCCCCGATGGAACGGACCCGTTCGCCGCTAGGGGCGCCCTGGTCGGGGCCTGAATTAGATGTGCACGGTTCCTATAGACCATATGCGAAAAGAAGCGCCATCTAGTGTATTCATGATCAATTATCAGATTTCCTCCATATTGGGGGGTTCCCGTACCGACGGTTTCGCCCGAGAAACAATAGTCTCGGCAAAGTGGAAGTCGTAGAAGTAAAATATGATCACCTGCTGCAAGTCCGGTACGAACCCTTCACAGGACGTCTTCGAGAAATACCGTTCATTGACCTGGATGGCCCAGGGGGGCTATGTTGCGCTTTTTGGACTCCCAGGAGACTTGGAAGAGGGAAGTGACGTCAACGACTAGAGAAACGCAGATTGGATGTTGATTTTGTTTTCTTCTGTCAACATCCAATCTGCGTTTCTCTAGTCGTTGACGTCACTTCCCTCTTCCAAGTCTCCTGGGAGTCCAAAAAGCGCAACATAGCACCCCAGTTCACTGCTTGAGTGACGAGTCTTGCGACCTCGTTGCTGACAGTTCCTTTTCCAAATTTTTGCGGCCGTCTTTCTTTTCTTCTCTGAACCGAAACATATCAGCAACCCGTTGAGTGTACAAATAAATTGCCCTAATATCATGAAAACCGAGTTAAACGCAGATGTGCCTCGTCCACAACAGGAAGATGTGATAAACCCCCCAATATGGCGGCTCTTAATGAAATGATGATGATAGCTGGCAAGGATTTTGCATATGGCCTATAGGAGAGGCAAGCAAATAGCTATGACTGACTCATGGGAGAGACGCGCAAACCTCTCCCAAGCATAAATAGGGGTGGATTAAACGCGTGTAAAACACAAATAACTAATAAAATATTGAAGACGTATCCGAACTTTATATAAGAAATCTAAGCTTCAATATCTTTATTTAGATATATGAAATATTTTGGGTGAACAGACAGCAGTAGAACGAAGTCGCGAAGTAAACAGAGTACGTAACATAATTACGTATGTATTATATTTTCAATTGATTGTTCTACCTGGTTTAGTTTACTTACCTTCCGTCTAGAAAAGCGCCCATGACAGCCAGCGAGAATGTAATGTAGCCGATTCCACATGCGAGGGTAATGGCTTCCATTTCCTGTAAATGACATCACTATTAACTATCAACCAGCATGCCGATTACAGTAGCCTGCTTATTCCCAGTTGACATTCATGATCACCCGCTAGAAAGAAAAAAATAGGGACGAGGGCGACGGAAAGCGTATTCAGAAAAGCTTGCTAAAACAGTGGGCCCATTTTGCCATTCCAATAGACCGTTTCCGAAATTCAGTCTGACCACTTTGATCACTATCATCATCTGTGGAACGCCATTTGTGCCATACCAATGGTGGCCTTCTAGTGTCTGATAAAGGAAGACGTTGAAGATGCTCCTAAGCGAATGTTACGAGGCCTGTACATTCGGGGTGTCAGTACGACGGGTCAATACTGACGGGTCAGTACGACGCGACAACGGGACGAACACAAGAGCTACGTAAGTGTTTATTTCTAATAACTCAGATTCAGTCAATCTGTGGGCGGCACACAATCGGCTTTGAAGCACTTTGGTGTATAGAAATTTCTCGGGGCATCTGAGTGGGTTGGAGCTTTGTTCAGAATGCAGGTTCTTGGTTACCATCGAACTGAAAGTGATCGAGAAAGAACTCACACTGAACAATTCCTCGCGTGCCGTTGACTTGCGAAAGTGACGGTGCCGATACAAGTTCATTTCCGCCATTGATAGGGCAAAACCTAAACTGGTTTACAAACCACCAGATGGCACTGAATTTCAAAAAGGACGCCTGGTTTACGGGGGGAGAGATAAGAAAGGAAAGGTTGGGGGGGGGGGGGGGGGAGAGAGAGGGCTGAAGTAGTGAGCCGGTGATTCACACACTAGCCTTTAGTCGGCTCCAAGATTCTCTTACGCTTAAAGTGATTATCCGGTCAAATTTTGTATTCATGAAAACATTTAGACCTCATAGACCCGTTGCTCTGGGGCAGGAGGCGCGAGCGCGCCCGGAAGATTTATGCAAGACGCGACCAGGTTATGCTGGCTGCATCATCCGTGTGGCGCTGTAACGTTCGATTTTGCACGTGCCACGTTCGAATACAAGCCGCTGTCAGCATCTGTAGATGTGCTGTAACAAAACGTCTAAAAAAAGTTAAAAAAAAAGAACAGAATTATGCAGCTTGCGGCCGCAGCGTCCCATTAAACATTCCTTTCGTCTTTCCTTTCTTTCACAGCTTCCGCGAGCACGTATATTTCACTTTACGTGACAGCGAAGCCAAAGCTACTCGCAAAAGCGCGTCCTCCTGAACGATGCTCGCACTGCACGAGCCCGCGTGCTTGGCGGGGACGCTGAAAGCTCGCAGCTCGCTCTCGTAGCCTCTGCTACGCTGGCACTTAGAATGGAACGGAGTAGAAAACAAACTTTAGTGGGGAAGCGTATTGATGCATGTTCGAAACGCGAGCCAGATATTCTATTTTGCTCGCCTGGAGCGCTGCTCAAAACTTGAGAGCTACGGGCCTATTGTCAATGGCTGTAGGAGCATCTTCCACGACAAATCTGAATTTTGTGTGCTTCCCCGGAGGAGTAATTGTATTTTAACCCAAGCGTGCATAAACGGCGTTTTCCTCTTCCACCTTCAGGGAAGCGGAGTTTCTGAGGTTACATCAGGCAAAGAACGCGCCGAACTGAAGTGCACTTCGAATTTTGTCCCCCGCGTGAGCGGTACGACGTGGTTCACCCTCGCTGCTGCGCTAGATTTTTTTTTTTTTTTTTTAGAATGAAAGGGTATTTTCGTTGTGCGGTTGTCACGCTCCACACTTCTCCGCGACATTTAATTGCGTTTGACTGCGTTTGACTGCGTTGCGTCGAGAACCGAAAGCGAGTCTCCGGCACATCTGTGCCCCGTACGAAGCGTGGAATCCAATTCAAGGAATCATCTTGGCACGCGATATAAGCAGCAGGGATGTCTTGGTTTGTCGTCGCCGCAACGCAGTCAAACGCAGTCAAACGCAACTGTCTGAACCAGGCTTTACAGTGGCGAGTAATATGGAATGCTGCGGTGCGTCGGGAGCACTGTGTTCCCACGGAGGAATGAGGCATACGATATGGCAATTGCAAGACTTGTGTGACGTCATGTCAGGCATGGGAGTGCAGCCATTGATTCTTGCGAAATTCGGCATGGAGTTTCGTTCAATTATCCGTCGTTGATTACACTAAATTGGGGTGTCGTTTAATGGAATAAAAATGGCCTATCGTTAATCATTAGGCTCCCACCAGGTAACCCCCACGAAATCTTAAGAACTTCCGGTTTTCACCGGACAATCCCTTTAACGGGTAACCAAATCTGGGAGCCGGCAAAGTCTAACGCAAAAAGCAAATAATTGCGTGTATGTTTATACAGCCGGAAGTTAGTCTGCCTGTGTGGGCGTCTGGTGTCTCAGCTGTAGATGAGCAATTTAGCCAGTGCGGTACAACCGCTAACCTGGGGTCTTTAACGCGCACCACGCAGTAGTGATACACGACCGCAAGCCGGTACGATGCTCATCCAGATCGAAACGGGCAGGGGCAGGGATTGAACCCAGGATCCTGGGTTCTGCAGCGCGAGCTTTCGCTCCACGTGCTCCGAGCTGGTGTGCGCTAGAGTTCCTGTATAGACCTTTCCAATGTTTACAAAATCACAGTCCAGCGTGCGATCTTCACAGCCCAGCACGTGCGTGTTCGTCGCTTCGGAAAGCGAGCAAAGCACGCGCCATACGCACGAACGCTCACAATGGCACCGACCACAAGCTCGTTTTTGGAAAGGTCTATAGGAAGTATTCACTGGCGGCCATATCCGTGTGCGCGACTGCTGAGCACGTGCTGATGGCGAGCTTCCACAGTTCTTTTGTAACGTGCATTTCGCACCCTCAAGATTGCCGATCTTTGCAGCCTATTAATGTGGGCTCGTTCAGAGCATGCGCTCTAGACATCACCCACAAATATGGCGCCCAGTGAATACTCCTTATAGGCTCCCTATGGGAGCCAGAGTTGCGCGTTTGATTCCACGTGCCGCGTGCCGCCCTCGCCGCTATTCGCCGAGATCCGATCACGTGATGAGCCGGATCAAGTGCCGTGCAGCAAAGTAGACGTTGCACGCGCCCCGGCGTACGTTCCCCGGCTTTTGAGCGCGCCGCGCGCCTCGAACGCGCGGCGCTGCTATTCGCCGAATTCAGTCACGTGAGGAGCTGAATCCACATGCCATGCATGAACGCGCAACTCTGGCTCCCGTAGGGAGCCTATACAGGAACTCTAGTGTGCGCTAGACCACTCGGCCACCGATCCCCCAAGGCTAACGCGTGAATTACTGAGGTGTGTTTACATAAGCCTCGCCCCGCCCTTCTTCTTTTTCTCTCCCTTTAAGCCAGGCGATGAACGTCAGTGAAAGCCTGTTGACTTAAGGCTGAACTCCATGGAACGAATTATGTGACGAATAACTGGCGAACGCCGCCCGACGGCACGTTCGTTTTGCGCGCGACGTAGCAGCCACTGTATTGATTCCACGCGCAGAGCAAAAGCCGCCGGCCAAAATTCGTCGGTTATTCGCAGCATATTCGTCCCATGGAGTTCAGCCTTTACATCACAAGCTTTTCCAGATACGCCGACGGCGACGATGTTGCTGAAACTGCATGCACATGAATGCGAAACAGCGCTCGAGGACGATGAGAACTGTGCTCATACGCTTGCGGTATTTTTGCACAACGACGCAAGTCTCGCCTCGAAAAAAAAAAAAAAAAATCTGACGTTTTTTTGTATTTTTCTTTTTTAGAGCGCAGCTCTTGGGCGCCCTTTTCCCGCTTGAGCGGCGTCGGCGTCGCCGTCGCCGTAACCGCGCGGTGCATTATGGGAGATGTCACATAACGCACCGCGCGGGACCCTCGTCACGTCACTAGTGACGTCACGAGGGTACTGAGCGGGGCATTATGGGACATTTCCCATGATGCAACACGCGGGGAGGAGGATAGGAGGAGGACGAGGGGGAGGGGAGGAGGAGGGGGAGAGGGGGAGAGGAGGGGGAGGGGAGGACGAGGGGGACGGGAGGAGGAGGAGAAGGAATGGAGAAAGAAGAAAGAAGGAGGAGGGAGGAGGGGAATAGGTGAAGGGAAGAGGGGAGTAGGAGAGAAAGGAGGGGGAGGAGGATGAGAGGAGGGGAGGAGCTTGAAGGATGAGGGGAGGAGGAGGAGGTGAAGAAGGAAGAGGAGGACGACGAGGAGGAGGAGGAAGAGGAGGGTAGGAGGAGTAGCAGGGAGGATGAGGTGGTGAGGAGGAGGGAGGAGGGGTATACCCTTCCCTTAGTATTTTTCCCTCCTCCTCAAGAGCTGCGCTCTAATTCGGCGTTACAGGGTGTTGTAAACGTCTAATTTTTTGTTAGTGAGATTGATTATTAGGGTAACGTAATTTATTATGCGGAAATATAAATAACTAAAAATAGTTTGTCACAAAGGGCGACTTATGGCTCTGCTGTATATGAGAAATTTAGCCAGTGCAGGACAACCGCGAGGCTGGGGTCTAAAGTAATGATTCACGAGTGCATGCCGGTACGATATGTTCACGCAGATTGAAGCGGACATGTCCGAGTATCAAAAGAGCTGGGATTCTTAAACTTTTTCAGCGTTAGCTGAAAAAATTTAACAATCCACATGCTCCGCGCATTCGGCCGCCAGAACCACCCCCCCCCCCTCCCCGCCCCCTCCTTATTAAGGGGTGGTGAATGAAACACAGATAGACAGCCACGCAGCCACGTATGTCAATATAGATTGCTTAAAACCGCAATAACATTCTAATGATCGGGAATGTTCTGCATACGCCGCGATGACAATGCAAATAATTTTCAACGTGCGCAAAAATATATATTGTCTAGCAAGAAGCACTACCGAAGCCTTGGACCATTGTTAGGTTTGTTTAGTTTTGTTCCACGGGCTCGGATAGTAAATTTCTGCAGGTTCATTTGACGTAAAGTGCACCGTTGGCCCGTCGTTTTACGTTATAATTAGGACGATCATAAAGAACGTGTTCTATTGACCTTTAATAATCGGGATCTCTGATGCCGATTATTTCGGCATCAAGACTAGGGAATGAAAAATTGCTTGTCATTGGGTGTTAAGGGAAATCAATGTTCGAGTCTAGGGAGCGTGTAGGTTGACAACTATAGTTAATGATGCGTAATTCGTTCCTATGATGCCACCAGACGAACGGGGGTTGAAGGCTATAATGAACTCTGCTGTGCTTCCGATGGTCCCGAGCAGTTTTTCGCCGTGCGCACACGTGAGCCTCTTGATGTGTCCCCGTCTCGCCGATTACTCGTACATCTGATAGGTAAGTGAGCAAAATCAGCTTATATGCAGTCACGCTCTGGTCAGAAAGCAAACTAGTATGCCATGTAAGCCTACAGAGAAGAAGAGAGACGAAAGAGGGAATAGGCTGGTGTTTTGGAGAGATTGGCAGCCTTAAAAACGGCACCGGTTAAGCCTACAGTCCGGCACTTGACACGGTACGCTCCATCCGACGTAACAGGAACCCATCTTTAAACAATGTTGTCATCCGTGGCCGTCATAAAAAGGTCAGCCCCGACAAATAAATCATTGAGCATACTTCTCTCCAGCTTCCCGTACAAAAATCTATGTGGACGCTAGAAGTGCTATTTCCGTTCTATTACCTCTATGGAAATCCTATTGTGTACGTTGACGAATTTCTATGGGCAGTTGATTTCTTCTGTAGGAACTCGTGGTTCCGCTTCAACTGGGACTAGGACGTCTACAAGAACATGCCTTGACATGCCAGGGACCTCCTAACATCCGCAAATGTTTTCATTCTTCGGTACACCGTTCCTATAGACTAATTACGTACGGGCGACCCTATAGAGACTTTCCTATTACCTCCCTTTACTGCGAACTCCACAGATGAGTAGTCTTAAGTGCTACTGCTGATTGCCTTATTGTCTAATACTTTTAGGTTGCTTGAGCTTCTTGAAGGTCACAATTTGTTGGGAGTATAATTTTTATCGCATTTATATGAACAGCTGATCTTTTGTGTAATCACTCTTGGCTTGCCACCAAGTAGAACTATGACGTTTATAAGGACATGCTTAGACAAATAAAACCTCTTAAAGGGCCTCTGACACGCCAAAAAAAATTTTTTTTTTTCATGCTAGGCGTTGAATTGGCATATCAGGACATTACAAAAAAAAAAATTGTTTCACTATAGAGTTGCGTAGTTTTTTTATAAAAAAAATAGAAATACGAGGCCCAATTCAAATTTCCCGCCGTGCACTGTGACGTAACAGTGTACCGCAAGGTGTCGGGGTGGTCAGAAGGGAGGCATCGACCTACGTCACTAAAAGTGGGTTCACCTGAAGTCACGTGAGTTTCACTCCTCGTGCTCTCCGCGACCGTGCCTAAGACGTTTTTTCTTTTTTTTATTCTGCTCTTTGTACGAGCGATCGTAGAAAACGAAATTTCAGTTCCACTATACTTCGTCTCACCTCAGCATGGACTATTGTTAGCCGCGCGTGCCAAAAGCCCGAGCTAGTTGCTTTGAATGAAACCTCGGCAGCTGCACGAGCGCTCGTGCAGCGAGTGCTCCAGTCAAGGCAGTGGAAGCTAGCCGCTCGCGCTTGCACAGCCTTCGCAGTTAGTCCGTGCTAAGGTGAGATGAAGTATAGCTCTTTATCCCTGCACCGTTGGTTAGTTTGCGTGCTGTAAAATTTGAGGACGAAGAGTCTGTGGATCGACGTGATGGAGGTCAATGATGAGAGCGTTGCGAGTACAAGCCAGAGTACGAGTGCATGCCGTCAGTCCGATGATACAGGGTTATACTGGGCGCAAAACAAGCTATCAAGTTTTGAAAAAAAAAAAAAATTTAGAACGCTCGCAGAAATTAGGATTGCTAGCATACGACACGCCCGATCGCATTGCTGAAGGTTGAGACACCGAGGTCGTTGAATCATCGGATACTCTCCAGGCTGAAGATGCCTGCCGTCTAAAGAATATGAACTGGTGAGTGTACCAAGTACAAGTAAACGTCGAGCACAAAGTACGTATTTTGTCTAGAACATGAGTAGAACTTGTTTACTAGGTGCTCATGCGGCCGATGTATGTCTCTCAGAAATGCATGCAGTGTGATCTCTTCTTCAGTTGCTGAAATACCGGGACAGTCCCTCACACAGCACCTTCTAGGCATTGTAGTTGATCACGTCAATTCACTGACTCCGCTTCTTCTACCTTTACAGCAACATTAAGCGATGAAAAGCAAATAAAAGAAACCTTGTCTGCTTGGATCGCTCGTGGAGGTGCGGGGAATAACAAAAATATTTAAAAAAAAAAATATTACACGCGCTCGCGGAAAGCACGAGGAGGGATACAACTCACGTGACTTCCGGCGATTCCTCCCTTCTGACCGCCCCGACACCTTGCGGTACACTGTTACGTCACAGTGTACGGCGGGAACTTTGCATTGGGCCTCGTATTTCTATTTTTTATAAAAAAAACTACCCAACTCTATAGTGAAACAATTTTTTTGTAATGTCCTGATATGCCAATTCAACGCCTAACATGAAAAAAAAATTTTTTTTTTTTTGGCGTGTCAGAGGCTTTTTAAGATCCGCAAAAAAGATTATCATTACTTTATTAGCCTAGTAAACATTGCCACCCCAGGCGCACATTGCCATAGAACGTCGGTAGGGCGTAAATACTTGTAAGGGCTTCCACATTGTGAGCAGCGACGTCACAATCGTCGCTTCTGTCGTACCTGCAACCATAGCATGATGTTGATTATGTGCTCGTCTTTTAAAATTACTGAACACAGTAGTGTGTTCGAGCTTTTCATGTAAAAATGTCGTTGCAAGAGGAGCACTATTGTTGACAATCTTAATTCAATAGCGTGCAGGCGACACTGGTGAAATCATTTTAAAGGTGCACTTACCCCCTTAAGATGGTTCAGCCTAACGTATCCGAGGATGAGCAAGGTAAAATGCGCGCAAACGTAGAATTTACACAGCGCGCTGGTTTTTGAAGCGTACGGCTCGACAGGCCTGGACACCTGCAAAGCGTTGACAACATGATAAAACAAAAGTAATGTCGCCAGAGCGTGGCAGATCAAGAGCTGCTTCATGTACGGCATATCCGTGTTGCCATATCGTAAAGCAAGATGCGACTGGTGTAAAAATATTAAACACTTGGCCAGGGCATGCACGAAGAAAAAAGGCAAACCGGTTTACCCGTTAGAAACAGAGCGCGAGAATAACCAGTTGCAACTTTTTCACGTGCAAAACAACGAGCAGACCCAGCTGCTTGTTGCTTCCGAATTCCCGAAAAATGAATCAAGTCATCATGAACATAGATACAGGAGCAGCGGTCTATTATTCACGAAGAAGTCTGCGCTAAGCTGTCACGACAACACGGGTTGAGCAAATAGACTCTAGAGCGAAAAACGCTCGCAGAATAAAAATTATTCCTTTTCTTGGCAGTGACCAGCGTGTCTTGTCACTGCATCTGGCAACGAGGATTGGGGCAGCCAGCTATCACCGTCAGTGAAGGGGCGGCAGGGCGCTGAAGCCTCGACGAAATGTCGAAATTTTAGGTGTTGGACTCTTACGTAGAAGGGGGAAAAGGGGGGGGGGGGATGAGGAACTGGTACGTTGAGTGATTCGAACATTACTGGAAAGTGACGGAAATCAAAGACAAAAGCGTCGAGAAGACTACCTTCATCACCATCGTCGGGAGGCACCCGTACAAGACCCTCAATGACCTTCTGTTGCCACCAAACTCGGAGGACAAGTCGTTCGAGAATAGATGCACCGAGAAACTGGCGGAGAGGAGGGGATGAGAGCGCGCTAAACGCAAAAAAACGCCGAGCTTTGGTTTGAATGATTATTAGGCAGACCGTTTTGTGTTTCTGGGAACGCTGCAGGGAAGACCGCCCGAGAACACCGTACTCTACCCGGGGCGCAGAACCCTCGAGACGTCAGGCGGGTGGTGGCCTTCGCTGAGGGCTCTAAACAAAAAAAGAACGTCTTCCGAAATCCTACCAGACGATCTTGAACCGCCAGCCCCCGCAAGGAGAAACACCGGCGCGCCCGCTTGTGTGCGTGTGCGCTCGTGTGTGCGCGCGCGCGTGTGTGTGTGTGTGTGTGTGTGTGTGTGTGTGTGTGTGTGTGTGTGTGTGTGTGTGTGTGTGTTCTGTGTCTGTGTCTGTGTCTGTGTGTGTGTGTGTGTGTGTGTGTGTGTGTCTGTGTCTGTGTCTGTGTCTGTGTGTCTGTGTGTCTGTGTGTGTGTGTCTGTGTGTCTGTGTCTGTCTGTGTGTCTGTGTGTCTGTGTGTGCGTGTGTGTGCGTGTGTGTGTGTGCGTGTGTGCGTGTGTGTGCGTGTGCGCGCGTGTGCGCGCGTGTGTGCGCGTGTGTGCGTGGGTGTGCGTGGGTGTGCGTGCGTGCGTGCGTGCGTGCGTGCGTGCGTGCGTGCGTGTGTGTGTGTGTGTGTGTGTGTGTGTGTTTCAGTTCGAGCGGCAAGGGCGTCGACACCTTGCATCAGACACCGGTGCATGGCAGGAGCGGCTACAGGTTGCATCATCTGCACCTCCATAAAATAGTACAGGACAATTGCATCAGCCGCCCCCGCGCCTCGAACACTGCGTGAAGATTCGAACCCCGGCGAAGGCTCCTCTCTCCCTCCCTCTCTGTTAGAGGGCGTTCTCGCTCTCGGAGTGGGTTTAGGGAGCCCGAGGACGCCACTTGAACTGTTGAGCAGCTACCTGTAAATTCACTGTGCATAATAGTTCTACTTCAGTAATCCCATTTTAGGGCTGTATCCTCGGGGCTGTGCGATCAGCAAGCAGGGTGGCCAGTTCCGCTTATTATAAGCGGATTTGGGCTTCTTTTTTCACTGAGTCGCTGGTAGATTTTTCCAGTCGCTTGTCGCGTTTTTGGGGGCTTATTCGCGTTTTCCCTGCAATTATTGTTATTTTAGTGCTCGTCGTGCTCACTGTCAGCGCGTTGGTCGTCAAAACCCCGAAAAACAGCATGACCGTTTGGCGCAGCGGTTAGGTGGCGCAAGCTACCGTCCGTCACAAAGTGCAAAACTATTACTATCCATTCACAAATGTTTTGGCACCTTGCCCATCTTGCCAGTCGGCAGTTGCGGTCGTCGTTTCTAGTTACCATTGTATTTTGCGCAAAATGGCTTCAAAGTGGTCGAAGTATGGCAAAAGATATTGTAAAGAGTGGGAAAAGGAAACACAGCTTAAGGACTGGCTACGAACAGTCACCGGAGACGATAAAAAAGCAGCGTGCAAGTACTGCAAGTGCGAGATCCGCGCTCATCATGCCGACCTCGTTCAGCACATGGCAACAGAAAAACACGTGAGGAACTCTCGGTCACTTTCCAGTGCAGGTTTGACTACCATGGGCTTCACCAAGTCGTCGCCTCCAAGAACGATACCAGAACTGGAGCTCAAGCTGACATGTTACTCAGCGTGCCATGCCACTATCCGCTATGTGGATAGTGGCATGGCACGCTGAGTATTCGCCTTCGTATTTGAGCGAGTTCTCTTTCTCATTTTATTATTAATAAACTATTTTCAAGAATGTGCACATTTATTGAACTTCCGCTTGTTTTGTGCTTCTTCACGAAGGTCACGCCGCTTTTTTGGGGCTTGGTTGGGGACGACTATCTGCTTGTTCGCTCGGCCGCATCTGACCACCCTGTCAGCGAGCCACAGCCCCGACTCCTCGTTTCGCGCCCGAGATCGTCCCCTCAGAGTCGCAAAAAGCTAAAGCTAGCTGTCTTAATTGTCTCTACGTCACTCGCCGAACGCGTTCGATGCCAGAGACAAACGCCCAACGCCGGCGTTCCCCGTTCTAACTAGGGCTGGGCGTCGATTAAACGTTTTAACCCGATCAATCGCCAGCCTTTTATCAACTAATTAATCGATTAATCGGTTTCGCTCATTCCCATGCATAATAGTTTAAAAAATCAATATTACCTTTCTGCCTTTCCTGAAAATGTGACAAACGGCAAAATGCGTAGTTGAGAACGGTCAAAAGACACCCATTCACAAATTATTACCTCAACCGCAGAAGCAATGAGGTTCGTTGATATACTCCGGTAACAGGGAACTCCTTTGATTGTTCACAATAGTCTCTGCTGCACTAAACGGACACTTTCATGGACTTGATGTGACTGCATGGGACACGTAATATCACATTCTCCACTTGTCTGGAGTTACAAATATTGCGCCTACAGTTTACTTTAAGTCAATATTTCACCTAAAGTTTGCCTTCATACGGGTGTATTCGTCCACGTCTGAGTGGTGAAAGCGTTACATTTTAACTTTTTTTTTCTTTGTCAAAACTTAACCGGTTAAAAAATTAATCGCGATTAAGGCATTAATCGCTTAATCGGTAGGTTAATCGATCAGGTGCCCAGCCCTAGTTCCGAACGCGTTCGACGACTTCAGTGGAGACAAAGGCAGCGTAGCCTTAGGTCTACCCACTAATCCTTCCAATCAGAGCCCGGCGTTCTGACGTTCCCTCTCGTCTCCTCCTCTTCTTATAGGTTTCTCGGCGCACAGAAGTTCTGAAAGAACACTACGCTCCAGGACCCCAAGTAATAGCGGAAAGGTTCAGATTCGACCGTCGTTAGCAGATGGAAGCAGAGTTCATTTCCACTTTCGCCGCTGAGCTACGACGACACCTGACTTCCACATGTGAGTTCGGGAACTTCCTAGACGATGCGTGGCGCGACAAATTCGTTGCGGGGCTCAAGAATCCTGCGATTCAAGCAGCGTTGCTCGAAAAGGAGGCGCTAACCTTCGAGACCGCATGTGAGGTATACACGAACCACCGCACTTGCCAACAAGGAATCGAAGGGTTTAAACTATCCCAAAGAAACGTCCAGGGGGGAGAAAGCGTGCATGCAGTCAGCAAAAAATGGCTGGCCGCAGCACAAGAATAAGGTGACAGCACCCTCAAGTTCTGTTTCAAACGCCGCGTGCAATCGATGCAGCGCCAAGTGTGACGCTGGCAACTGCCAGTAAACTGCCAGTAGACTGCCAACAACTGCCAGAGTTTTCATAAGTAAGTTAGGATTAGAGTTCCTGTAAAGACCTTTTCTTTAACGGCGCCGTCATCTTGAGAATTGCGGCGCCGACGACGCCGTCTAGCGGTTTAGAAAAAGAAATACCGGCTAGTTCTGGCAGCACAGCTATCTGGGTAGGCAACTGTGTGGGTATGGGGGGAACTTGGCTAGACTTGGCTATGGTGAGCTGCAATAACTTGGTCGGAGCTTGTCCGGTTGAATCCAGCTGGCTACTCACAGGCCATCACCTTGCCTCCTCGAGAGAACGACGACGAAGACGGTGGGGTGTTTTTATTGAGTTTCCACAGCGAAGTATATATGCGCAGTTTAATGTAGTCTATGCAGGTAAGCTCTCGGCATTTGATAGCTCCATCTTGAGTGGTGGCCCCATGTAGACTTTTTCATACCTTTCACATACCATGGGGCTTGCAGTGATAACCTAATTGAACCACCTGCACCGGGAAATAAAATCGGTCCTCTTGTCGTAGACGAAGTGGTCGTGAGCTTAGACGTGACGTTGAGTCTGATACGAATCTCTCGCGATTCAAGCTCGCAATCGACTGACTTCATAAATAAGGATTCTTGGAGAAAATGCGAAGCTCGAAAACATTGCAGCCACACTCGCGCTGCAGCTTCTTGTGCTCATGGCACACTTTCTGCTATTGTTCTTATGCTTTTTAAAATTATTTATTCATTTGACGACCACGCAGCGGTAGCCAGACAACCGTAGATTTTCGGAAATTGCTGCATGGTAAAAAAGAGCACTCGGAACTACCTCATGCACGACGTCCGTTTTTAAGCCTTTTCGCCCATACCCTTGGCGGTTGCATACCCTGTGTCAGCGGGCAATCCAAAAATGTACCAGGTCGAGGGTACGTCAGTTACTGGTTGGTTTGAGGTTATGCGAAAAATGTCTATAGGCTCCCAACGGGAGCCAGAGTTGCGCGTTTGATTCCACGTGCCGCGTGCCGCCCTCGCCGCTATTCGCCGAGATCCGATCACGTGAGGAGCCGTATCAAGTGTCGTGCAGCAAAGTAGACGTTGCACGCGCCCCGGCGTACGTTCCCCGGCTTTTGAGAGCGCGAACGCGCGGCGCTGCTATTCGCCGAATTCAGTCACGTGAGGAGCTGAATCCACATGCCATGCATGAACGCGCAACTCTGGCTCTATACAGGAACTCTAGTTGGGATATTAAGAAAGCTGCAAGTTAAAGGTAGAAAATATTGGACACGACTTCTGAGAAACGTTGTTTATGACTACAAAAAGACTGATAAATTAAGCATGGAAATAGAAAGTATTTGCAAACAAACATATTTTCATTTCTTTTTGTTTCTGAGAGAAGTAATGTACTAAGCCTGCAACACGCTTCGCTTTAACCAATCTTCTGTTCATACGAAGTCCGTATTTAAAGTTTCAAAGCAGATTGAGTTCTTTATAACTAAAAAGAGAACCGCGGGGTGCAGCAATGAAATAATTTATGCAAAATGGATCGTTCGAGAACGGACGCGCTTAAGATACATGCGATTAAATATTTCTCCTATAAGGTATCAAAGCTGAACTAAGAAACGCCTACAGCACTAGAGCCACTAAATTAGCTGCGCTTAGAGTATCGGCACTCCGTTCCTCGAAATTGTTGTGGGTGCCGCCATTTTGGCTCGTATGCACAGCAGATGCAACTGCCGATCGTCATGATTCAAAAGTGCGACTTCCTCAGCATTAGATTCGGTGTTAGGAATGTCATGTAACATTGCTTTGCTCTGTCGTGAATTCTTTAAACAATTGTGGAGGGCGGAAAAGCGCTTCCTGTGATTTCACATAAAGCTTCAGATAACTGGCAACCATGATTTTAAGACACAATATGGATAAGTGTCGTTACTTTGAAGCGTAGCTTATTTAGTGGCACCATACAGCACTAATGCTCCTGTAATATCAACAAGTGATGGAACACATTGCACCTGCAGTCACGCATCAAGGGTCTGACTTGCAGCGTGGGTTGCACAACGCATACAAATCGCGCGATGTGTAATTACACGTCTGGTTCGTCGGCATCTATCAACTTCCGTTTCCTGGTTTCCTCATTCTATATATTTTTGTTCTAAACTCGCGACTGGTACTCTGCGTGTCCCGCAAAAACGCATAACCGCAAGCAGTAACGAGAACGTATAAAATGTTACGTTTGCCCGGGTGTCTGATATCACGCACATCGGGGATGTCGTTGGGATCTCCTAGACGGGGTTTTCCTGGCTCCCATCCGGGGCCCTTGAAGATGGCTGAAAGCTTGTTTCCGATACCCTCTAGCTTCCAGACTTGGTTCCAAATGTGCTGCAGCTGATGCACCTGAAAAAGAAGAAAAAGAAGTTGTAACAAGTAACCTTAAATCTGCCTTGATACTCCAAACTAAGGCGTCTGGAACAAGTCTCCGACTGGCGTGTCTGCCTCGTCCTTATATATGGTCCCTCAATTTCAGCCTGACGGCGTCATAGAAGTGTCTTTGCCGTGGTCCTAGGTGGATGTGGCAGGCGTCTAGACACACGTGGAACCGGGAAAATAAATATTATGGTATCAACAACGCTAGTCAAGCGTCAAGCATAAGCTAGCGTATCAGATGTAAAACTGTCCAGTAATGGGCGGTTCTCACATGAAGCGAAGTGCTGATGTAGCGCTGCTCACGTGTCGTCAGCAACTTATCGTCTACCGTGAGCAACAGTTTTGGCGGTGCGATACGAAGCTGGTGAACGCTCCCGTCATCACGCGCTTAGCGCGAGGTCAGCGCGATGCTTGTCACGTCTATAATACATTGCAGTTTAAAACAGTTTTACAGCGCGAGGCAGATAAAGAAAAAACAACACTAAAATACTGGCGCACACCCACGTAATTAGGTGGCGTTTTGGGACACTCGATAATTTAATTATTCAAGCTGATTTGTAAATACTCTGCGTATAAGCCTCTGAAATATAACCTGAAATAGACCGATCTCACCAAGCGTTCGGCGCATGCGCGAGGCCGCCATAACTTTAGTTCACAGGAGGCAATCGGCAGTGCACGAGACTGTTCGTGCCCTGCACGCACACAGCTCCAGCGAGGTTGTCGCACGCGCAGACCAAAGTTCCCTCGATGCATTGCGGCAGCGGTGGCGCAGTCAAACCTGGCTGGTGAGATCGGTCTATTGCGCCCGGGAAAATGATGGCTAGATATATCCGAGTGGTACAACTGCAACGGAAAAAGAGTAGCACAAGTGACCGACGACCGGAGCGGCAAAATCGCGACACACGGCGCTATTGTTCCCGAGCACGCCGATATCGAGATTGACAGTCACGTTCCATGCCTCAACGCGGGGGTGGCCGGCAGAAAGCAGCCCATCCTAAATCCCGCATTTTGACAGCTATCTTATCTCTCAATGTTCTGTCGGCCACCCCCACGTTGAAACATGCAACATGACTGGCACTCTCGCTATCGGCGTGCTCGGAAACAATAGCGCCGCGTGTCGCGATTTTGCCCCTCCGGTCATCGGTCACTTGTGCTACTCTTTTTCCGTTGCAGCTGTACATTGGCATAGAAGTGATTTCTGTCGTAACTTCTAGCATCGTGCAATAAATAATTTTCCACCTAGCGACCTAAATAGTTTTACGGTTGAGATATGAACTATGGTAATGTATATATTGCGTTATTTTATTGTTAAGTGAACCAAACGTGTCCTTTTTTGCTCGTCACTTGCCCTTGATTTGATTATTTATTGATGTCAATAACACGTGAGCTTTTTTCCTTAAACTTACTTGATCTCACTTGAGAATAAAAGTTGCATGTCTCTGCTCGGAAGCCGACTCTTGCCCTGCGTCTATCAGTTTGCGCGCAAAAACTGAGAGAGAAGAGGAGACGAGAGCGCGCGGAAACATCAGAACGTCGTGATGAGGTTCAAATGATTAGAGGCTATAGACCTAAAGCTAGCAGCCTTTGTCTCCACTGCATTCGTCGAACTCATTCGAATGCGAAAGCCAAAAGCCGGACGCCGGCGTTCCGCCTGCTAACGCGTTCGACGTGTGCAGTGGAGACAAAGGCAGCTGGCTTTAGGTCTATAGCCTCTAATCCTTCCAACCAGAGCTCGGCATTCTGACGTCCCCTCTCGTCTCCTCCTCTCCCTCAGTTTGTGCTCTTATGTGAGCTGTCAGAGTCATTCTGAGCTATACTCGAGTAAGATTTAGAGCATTGTCGCGGTGCCGCGGTGGCATAGAAAGGACGGGTTCGCTATGCCGACCCAAGCATGTGACGACATAACGACAGGGATGGAATTTGAGACAAACGCTAACTCGGCGCTAGTCTTAAATATACCACCGCGTTTATTTGGACGCCCGAGTTCGTTTCAAGCAACTCCTGTCAGTGAAACACGAAACCGAGTCTCGGTCATTCATATTTGTTTTAAAGCGAAAGCCTTATACTTGTCCCATTACGCGAAAAACCGGCGGCGTTGTGCCCAAAAGATGGTCACACCAATCTGTCATCAAGCACGCGTCTCAGAAATAAAACACAAATAAAAACGCAGCGCGCAGATTCTTCGTCACGGAAGCCGTTGTGAAGCCGGCGGGGTTCGCCGCGCCTGCGCAGTGGGGGAGCATGATGTCACCGCCGGAGCGCCATGTGCGAAAGGAAGACGTGGCGCGCTGCTCGTAGGAACGCGCTGCGTGTAGGAATGCTTTCGCGTTCCTACACGTAAGCAGTCTGAAGTGTCTCTGCCGAATTTTTATTTTTTTGCTTTTGTCGACAAATATATCTATTCGCAGTTGGTCAGGCTCACTGCTCCTTCCTCGTGAAAAACCGTGAATAAACAGAGGCACTTCCGGCACACGAGACCGTCATTTTCGAGACTTCTGTTTAGCGTTGTGAGGAGTATGAACACAAGCGAGTGACTCTATAAAGCACTCTCTTTGCATGCAGCTTCGTGATAAGAAGGCAAAACTATACTTCATCCCTTATTATTTTGACACAACTACACACATTTTTGCGCTTACATTGGCCGGAAAATAGCAAAGGAGCCCAAGAACCAACAGGACGTCGAAAAACCATCTCATATGGCCAAGCTTTTAAAGCTGCGTGCTTCATTCGGGCGCGGCTATAATATCGTTGTGGACAGACGAGTGTGCTGGTTGAGCTGAGGTGTTCCTAAAATATCGTCTCTCGAAAGTTTTCAGAAACGATCGTTTTTAGGGGCGAAGCTCCTTAGGGGCTAGCCATGTCCGTATGTCCGTCCGCCGTAGGCCGGCGTCGGGTGCTCGTGCTTCTGCTCGTGAGATCACGTGCTCACGAGCACGTGAGCACATGCTCACGCGCTCGTGTAGGTAAAAAAAAATTGGAAAAAAAAAAGATGAAAAAAATTATGAAAAAAGAAAAAGAAGAAAAAAAAGAGTAGGGTGTTCTGAGATGCCATCCCATCTGTCTGCTTAAAAAAAGAAAAAGAAGAAAACCACACATTCTCCTACTGACATGAATGAAAAGGCTCGGCATGCTGCGGCTCGGCGTCTACGCAGACAAGCACCACCAGAGCTTCGCCCCAAGCTACATCATTCACCACGTGGAGATGCGGTCAATTTGTTTATGGAACTTCTTGCATGTGTTGCGAAAACAACGATGTCTTGCCTGCAGAGTCCAAGGGTCGAAAGTGTTGACGGGGTGCGTGAGTCCGTAGGCTGGCCGACACCGCTCGGCCTCGAAAGTGCCGAACATTCGGTCCCAGATGATCAGCGTGCCTCCGTAGTTCTTGTCGATGCAGTACCGGTCCCTGCCTGGTGAACCGAAGAAAAAAACAGAGACCGCCGTCACGACACCGTGGGTTGGCATGCTCATCGTAACATTGTAAACAAAGCAAACACTAATAAAAAAGAATTAGTATAATTTCGTTTCTTCGAGGATTATTTGGACGACGAATTCATTGTGCTGAAGATCTGGGATTTAGACCATAAATTTATTTTTAACGCTATTTTCGAAGCCTTGACCGAACTCCCATTTTGGTAACCCCCGCGGTTTACTTTCTTTAAAACGTTAAGTACAGTTTTAATATTTTTAGCTCATATATCGTTGTTTGTACTCTCCAGTTTTTGCGCAACTAAAGAAGAAGTAGGTAATGTTTCGTTAATGATTCAGCAAATCACTGTTCTAAAACTTCGCTTTCTATATTCGGCGACAATTTTTTTTGGCATTTCCTGGGAGAGGAGGAGAGCCCACGCAAAGCTTTATGCGGCGCTCAAAATGGGAGAGGGAACGCGTGCCTGTACCTTCCACTTCATTGTCAAGAAACGTTGTCGCGGAGTATTGCAGATGAGAAGTCAGAACGCTGCATCAATGATTACCGTCACTGATTATTTTAGCATATGACGAAGGTGATCTGAGCAAAGCACGCCTTTGAATTATTGTTCTTCCTGGGCATATACGTCAGCGAACTCTCCCGAATCTACGAACCATGGTGAACCCGGTGGTGGCTCGGGGTATTCAGGAAGTACTCCAGAGGCCCGAGCGTCTGAACAGCTTCCGTGTGAATCAGGAACTGGTACAAGCGATTGAACTGGTGGTGAACCAGATACGCGCTCGGGGAGAGCACGAGTGCCAGTGGCATGTATAAGACCTGCAGGGAAAAAAACCCACAAACAAACATATGTTTTGAGGTTTTTGAAGCATCTTCACTGTCAACCTTCATAAAAAGGGAGTTCAGGGTTTCCGTATGAAATATATTGGCCGGTGCAGCACGACTCTAGCGATTTCGCTAAATATAAACATAACCTCCTCTATTAACTCTTACCACGCGCTTTATATTCATTTTTAGTTTGTAGACCCACCGGCAGTCGAAATATAAAAATAGATAAAAACGACGAGAGCAGCGTCCGGGGATGATTATTTTCTGCAAATGTTCTTCATAGCCGCGAGCTCGAGGGAGCCACACCAGCACCACCTAGAATAATAAAAGCCCGTTTACTAGACGTTTGACGTCATCACAGTGAGATCGAGCGAAGACACCGATTGGGCACAAGTGCTGCGTCAGTGTTCGGCTGGGCGTCGTGCCCAATCAACGCGTTGAGGACGCTCGATCTCACCAGCCGCTTTCGTTACGCCACCGCTGCGGATATGCATATTGGGAACTGCAGTGCTCCTTCACGCGCGACAGCCCGCGGCGGGTCTGCACGAGCACGCTGCGTCTCATGCACTGCCTGCTCGTCTCATGCACTGCCTGCTGTCTTCTGTGATTGTCAACTACAGTTATGGCGGCGTTACGCATGCGTAGAACGCTTAGTGAGATCGGTCTATATCCGACCGATCGATCTGTGGAGGAAGAGGAGGATGTTAGCAGGCCTTAATGGACCTCTTGGCGAATATGTGCTGCCACCTAGACACGCGAATCGGTTCGAGACTAGGTGACTGGAAAACAACGCGCGCCCAAGGCCTCTCCCACCCGTTCCACACCCAAAACGTCAGCTACATCCTGTTCACCCATTGAGGCGATGTGACCTATAGATACGGCTCCCCCAAGCTCACCTTTGTCCCCATCGTGCGTAATCTTCCGCCCCGAGGTCGACACAACGAAACCGCTCAAAGGCGAGAAATGCAAGATGGCGGATTGTTTGGAACTAGATACTCTCGAACCCAGGCGCATGAAATACTCCGCGCATGCGCACCGCGTATTTCTACAAAAGGTCCATTATTCTGGTTGTGCCACGTGGAGCGAAAGCTAGCGCTGCAGAACCCAGGGATCCTGGGTTCAATCCCCACCCCTGCCCGTTTCGATCTGGATGAGCATCACACCGGCGTGCGATCGTGTACCACTACTGCGTGATGCACGTTAAAGGGGTCATGGAACGATTTTCCTACTTCTTCCTCCTTAGCTTTAATCCTCAACTCAAATGCGAATTGTGAAATCACGTCGTCGGGACATTCTTCGGCACAGGTGCGATGACTCCTAGCTTCCACCGTGCTTTTTATGCACACCATAGACTTTGTCATTTGCAAGTGATGATTGCTTCCGTCAGGGCACTCATTGGCCACGAACGCGAATCCGAATATTCGTCGACGGATTTATTGTTGACGAGCGCATACGTCCGAGTGACGCATTTCTCGTGTCCAATGCATGAGCTGGGCTCGGCTGACGTCAGGTTGGCACCGCTGACGCGCTTTGGGAACCGCGGATGTATCATAGTGAAAAGGCGGAGAGCTTTCGAAGGAAAGAAGGTACAAAATAGTCCGCTATATTTTCAAATGTTCGTACCGACAAGCTGGGTTTTGATTTTCTACCCTCTTTCTTTTGGCCAACTAAACGATATGCGATTAGTAAAGTCCCAATTTGAAATAATTTATCCCTGCCCAAAATTTGTTTCATGGCCCCTTTAAAGACTCCAGGCTAGCGGTTGTACTGCTGTGGCTAAATTTTTCATCTTCAGCTATACTCTGTTTCATACTTAGCGTGCAACGCTGGCAAAGCTGCTGGCGCGAGCGTGGGGCTTGATCTCGTTGATCATTTGCACGCGTTCTCGCGCAGCCACGCGCTCGCGCCAGTAGCTTTGAGTGCATTGCACGCTAAGTATGAAACAGAGTATAGGAGACAAGTCGCCCGTTGAGGCAGACTAACTTCAGGTTGTAAAAACATACACACTACCAGGCACGTAGCCAGGATTTTGTTTCGGGGGGGGGCCCGCCCATGACAAAATGCTGTATGAGGGGGAGGGGGGAGAGGAGGTCCCAGCAAAATGGAAGATTTCGGGGGGGGGGGGGGGGGCCCGGGCCCCATGGGCCTCCCCCCTGGATACGTGCCTGCACACTACCCAATTTTTTTTTTTTAGGTGGTGCTGTTAGAGCGAGACTATGATGGTAAGCTATTTCATTCTTTGTAGTGAACGAAGTACCTAAACTGAAACAAAGTTCAATGCATAGCACGCGCTCCGGGCATTGTCAACGCCGTCAAGACAGTTGCCTGCCTGCGATGAAACTCGGCACCGCACGGACTGGCGCCAGAGTCAGCACTTTTTTGTTGCAATAAACACTTAAGCCGGGGTTAGGGTGCCTTCATGTGCGCGTTGTTTAGGGTGATGACATCTGGCCATTTTGTTGGGAACGCTTATTTTTATTTTTTTGTTCTGAAACGCTTGAAAGAACGTGTCCCTGCACGCGCTCTTGAGCTGACCATGCTAAGGCGACTTTTTGTTTACGACGATTTCTTTGTATTTTCCTTGTGAGCGCGTGCTGTCGGCATCGGGTATTACAAAAGATGGCATCACCCTAAACAGAAGGGCATTGAGTCACCCTATACTCCGTTCACCCTTAAAGGGACACTGACAGGGTATTTATGCTCGCCGAGGTATTTAGTTGTACGACATATGACAGCCCAACGACCCATGGAGAAGAGAATTTTCGGCTCGAAATCCGGTTTTTTTTCCTCCCGAAAACAGCCGATCGAGAACTGGCCGGTTTAAATTGCGCTCACTCTCTTCTCCGCGGTCACGGGCCGTTTTCTGAGGTTTGAAGTTTTAGACACAACCCCCGAATTTTATCAAAGTCGTGGGTCATCGAAGGCACACTCAATATTGAAAATATATATAAAAAAAAAATACAAAACCCATTTTTTGCAGTTTCTAGAAAGCTGCGAATACGTTGATTGAAAAAAAAAAAAATGTTGCACAAACGACCGGAAGCATTCTGTGCGTTCACTGCGTAATTCCCAACATGGCATCGTATCCAGTGGTCGTATCGCGTATCGTGGAACTTGCGGGCTGGTCGGCGATGGCGGCGGACGACGGGAGTGGGACCTCTACTTCAGAACTGTCGTTCGCGGTACCGGCGAATCTGTCTTCCATCGAAAGAGAAATTTTGGACCGATCCAAAAATTTAGAATTTATTCCGCACGAAACGCCCGACGTGCACCAAGCCGATTTGCACGAAAACGTCGCCGAGTCGTCGCCCCTTCTCGTGGCTAAGCGCTCGTGTTACGAACACGAATTGGTAAGAGCTTGAAAAACACGCAGACGTCAAACACGAAGTGCGTACTTCAAGTTGATTGTGCATGCGTACGATTTCTTCACTAGGTGCGAATGTGGTCAATCCGTGGTGCTGCCCGACTTCAAGTCTGGCGAGTACTTTTGCTGCAGGGAAAGTGGCAGCAAACGTTCCGACCTACGGTCGACCGGCTGCATTACTACGAACGAGAAGTTCCCCCTCGTCTGCCTGATCATTACAATGTTAAAACTATCGTACTTCGAGCTCCACGATAGGAAGCTGCCTATGCCCAAGGACATCCACAAGTCTATGTTGTCAGGAAAAACGATTATTTCATGTTTCATGAAAAACGATTATTTCTCCAACAGTGTCGCGCAGATCTGTGGCATCTCCTAAAGTACTGTCCTGCTTTCGCACGGGGCCGAGACCGCATCGACGACCTACAAGTGACCTCTCTTGCAGCCCTTAGTGCTATTATACAAACAAATGATGACGCCCAAAAGGCGGTCGCAGATCATGGAAAAATCAGTGGCTTATACCGAGCGGTGTAGCGCGAGTAGACTGCCCTAGTACCTCGCCCGACATGTTAAAATGACGAAACCCCCTTCATTACCCCTCCCTCCCCCTTTTTTCCCCCACTGCGGCCTTGAGCCATCCTTTTCATTAAAGGACTTCAATCAATCAATGTAGAGTAGCTCAGGGAGAAAGAAGAAGACGCCGCTGAGAACGATCATGTTTTCGATGTTCTCCGAGGAAAATATACTGCCCACCGGCCGGGGAACCGCTGAGGCTTCGGCCAGTACTACTGAAATGATGACCAATGAATACCCGACCGTGTTACTTCGTCTACCCACAGGTAACTTGAGCCTAAACTCCGTCTTTCTTCATGGCGATCTCGCCGCGCGACCCTACCGAGCCCCAGACTTCCGTGACACCCTACGAGATGTTATCGACGCTCAAGATATCATCGGAATAGGCCAATTTCAGATAAGCCATGTCTGGATGGTGACATGTGCAAACGCCTTAACTAAAACTAAGCTTGTAAACAAAATGGAGCTTACCGTGAAGGAACGCAGATGCCTCATGATTTATTTATTTATTTATTTATTTATTTATTTATTGTACATACCCTCAAGCGCCGAGGCATTGTAGAGGGGAGGGGCAAAGCAAACAAAAATAAAACAAACTGACAAAAAAAAATCGGCAAGAAATTCAAACATCAAAAATACACTGCGATTGGCTAAAGCAGTAAGCAATATCTGTAACGAGCAAAATTAACAAAATAAAATGACTCATGTTGGCTCATTAAACATAAAAGTAAACAAAGATTGACGAAAGAGAAAATAATCTGGTATAGTTGCGATATCTGCTGGAAGGTGGTTCCAGTCGTTTTATGTATGCGGGATAAATGAATAAAAAAAAGTGTTTGTTTGGCAACGTGTTAATCCAACTTTATTCAGATGGTCCAGACGCGAAGAGTAATAGTTAGGCAATGTAAAGAAATGGTCTCGCAGCGACTGATGATGATACACTTTATGAAACAGGCAAAGTCGAAAAAACTTTCTGCGCAATGACAAAGAGGGTAACAACAAACTGGACTTCATTGATCATATGCTAGCTGTTCGATTATAATTAGACAGAATGAAACGAACGGCGTTATTTTGAACTAGTTCGAGAGCGTTATGCAGAAAAGCGTGATTAGGATCCCAAATAGAGGCTGCGTATTCCAATTTTGACCGTACAAGAGTGTTATAAAGAAGAAGTTTTAAGTTAACTGGGGCCGTTCTGAAGTTTCGTCGTAGGTATCCTAACATGCGGTTAGCGTTGGCGATTATTATATCGATATGAGGCTTCCAGGTTAATGTCGACGATATAGTAACACCCAGATAACGGTATGAGTTTACAGATTCAAGTTGAATGTCGGTTAGTGTATATGCTGAAGGGCGTGCGCCTTGCCGGGAAACGCGCATTAGTTTGCATTTGTTAGGGTTTAGTTCCATACGCCATTTTTTGCACCAAAGAGTAATATTATTTAAATCAGATTGCAAAATGCGTTCATCATCATCATCATGAACTTCCCGATAAATTACACAGTCATCTGCGTATAAATGCATGGAGGAAGAAACACAACTTGGTAAATCATTAATGAATATTAGAAAAAGAAGCGGACCCAAAACCGAACCTTGGGGCACGCCCGATACCACATTAGTCAGGGATGAATTAATGCCATTTAGAGTTACATATTGTGAGCGGTTGGTAAAAAGCCTTCCAGCCAGGTTAACAAATTAGCATCTAGGTTTAATGAAGAAAGTTTAAGCATTAGTAACTCATGATTAACCTTGTCGAATGCTTTAGAAAAATCAAGAAAAATACAGTCAGCCCGATGGTTTTTGTCCAGTACAGCATGCAAAGAATGGGTGAAATGAAGCAGCTGCGTTTCACAAGAAAATGAGCAACGGAAACCATAATGAGCAGGGGCAAAAAATGAATTTAATTCTAGGTAATTAAAAATATGAGAGTACAGTATATGCTTCATTATTTTACAGGGAATGCTTGTTAGTGAAATGGGTCGATAATTTAACGGAGAATGCTTGTTACTGAACTTACGCAGTGGAACCACCTTCGCAGTTTTCCATTCTATTGGGCGCGTTCCACATTCAAGAGATTGCTGGAAAAGTTTAGCAAAAAAAAAAAAGGGATGAGTACATTTTAGTTTGTCTTAGAAATTTTGAGTTAATATTATCGCTTCCACATGACGATGATACTTTCAAAGAATCAATTAACTTTACAATTCCAGTAGGCTCCATGGAAATTGGAAACATTGGGCTAAACTCACAACGTGGAACGTCATAAAATACATTTCCTTCACCTACAGAAAAACTATTTGAAAAAACATTATTAAACACTGATGGATATTCTGCCGGAGGGATTAACGCCCCAGACTCATCGCTAAGAGAGATTAAGCCGTCGTCATTCACATTAACAGTCTTCCAGAACTTTTTGGGGTCATTTAACAATAGACTTGGTAAAGTGTTCTTAAAAAAAATTTCTTTGACGTCAGACACAGCTTGGGAATATTCGACCTCAGCCGCAAAGTATGCTTCCCACCGATCAATCGTGTTACGTAATTTAGCTAAACGAAAAAGTCGCTGTTTTTTATTGGAAAGACGTTTTAGGGTGTTAGTATACCAAGGTGCATTAGCATCAGATTGAATACGCTTGACGGGTACATGCGCATCAATCAGTTCGTTCACTTTTAAACAAAATAATCTCCAATTTTCCTGCACGCTTCGTTGATCAAATTGTGGCAGATATATGTCCAGATAACTGCACAGTTTTGGTTAATAAGATCAAAATTGGCTTTATTGTAGTCAGAAATAAGCTTTACTTTTTTAATATTGATTGGGGGAGCAACTTTGAGATCAAAATTTAACAACGAGTGATCACTTAAGCCTGGAAGATACGTAAGGGAAGATAGAAGGTCAGGGTGTGTCGACAAAATTAAATCAAGTGTGTTCGCTGTATCATTGGCATACCTTGTTGGCTTCGTTACCAGCTGTGTCAAATTAAAACACGCACACAGATCTAAAAAATGTTGACTCTGAGTTGAAACAGGTTGAAAGGAAGGTGAGTCAGACCACATGATATCAGGAAAATTAAAATCTCCTAATAAAAAAATAGGAGAACTGGGATACCGACAAACAATAGAATTAATAACATCATGCAAATTATCAATAAATGTCACTGCGCTGTTTGGGGGGCGGTAGCAGACACCCAGTAAAATTCTTGTGTTATTTAGAGTGATACAAGCCCAAACCATTTCTAGATCGGAAGCAACATCTACGCAAAATGAATGTATGCTTAGTGATACGGCTATGAGTGTGCCACCCCCATGTCTACCGTCTCTGTCAAAACGATATACATTATATGTTTTATCTCCTTGGAAAATCTCAGAGCTGCAGACATGTTTACTGAGCCATGTTTCCGTAAGAAAGATTAGGTCTGCGTTTGTTGAGCTTAAAACGGAGTTAAGCTGATCTCGTTTATTCATAACACTTCTTATGTTAGTAAACGTAACTGAAACAGATGGAAAAAAACAGATGGATCCCGACACCAGAGATGTGAAACTGAAACTTCTCTGTTTACCTGTACACATGGAAAACCTTTTCGCATGGTCCGTTCCATTGTACGAGAAAAGTGGAAGTGCGCTGTTTTATGCTTTTTTTTTATCATGGCATGTTATTTTGTTATTTTCTTGACCTTTATGCAGTGCTATCCCGTGTGCATTGTTATGTTTATGCTTTTCATGTTGTTGTTTACATTTCGCAAGGTTTCCCTTTTCTACCTTCGTGTGTTCCATGCTGAGTGATGTGCGGGGGGGGGGGGGGGGAGGGAGGAGAGGGGAGGGGAGGGGGGTCGACGCCTCGTCAGGCATTTTAATTGCCTTTTGCGACGGCTCCTTAGACAACTGTTTGATGTAGTTGTCTGAATAAAGACATTGAATTGAATGGAGCAAATGGAAACGCTCAACAAAGAGGTGACCCTAACACTCAGAGAAGGAATGAAGGCAACGAATATTCCGCATCAGCTCACGGTCTTTGGCTGTCGAAGCCTGGTGCTCGTTGCTGGTCGGCCACCGCTGTGCCTTCGGTGTAACAGAATTGGTCACATCCGCGTGAGTGCAAAATCCCGAGGCGCGGCGAGTGCCGACGCTACGGACACGACACGAGTGAGTGATTATAATGCAATTAAATTCAAAGGTGCCAGCGAGCTGGACAAGAATAATGAAAATAATCCCTGGAGAAGGGGAACAAGAGGGACAAAGGACAAACACAAACCTCCAAACACAGCTAGGTGACTGGTGCGCGACCGAAAAAATCCGCCTGGTCCGGGTATCGAACCCGGGACCTCTCCATTACAGGTGGAACGCTACGTCTGTCGGGAAGCCTAACGGACGATGTTGTCCAGGATCATCTTATGGACATTAGTGAAGTATTTGATGCCACAGGCGACATCGCCTCTTCCCCTATCAAGACACAAAGGACCGAGACGGAAACGTCTACACAGCGATCAGAAGAACTGAGTTCTGATTCGGAGTCTTCCAGCACCCTGCCAGGACTGTCAACACCAGCTGAGTGTGTCACGGAAACGAAGAGAAATTGGTCGGATAGCGAAGTACCCATCCCTTAACGCACCGCTTAAGTCACCATGCCAGCAAGCAATAGCTTGACGCGAACGCGCCACCACGTCCAGTGGCACATCTGAAACGACCTGCTCCTACGACGAGAAATAACGCCCAGCCCTCCGCCACAGGTATTATTTCCGAGACCGAGAACGACGAGGGAGGCGAGGTGAAACACAAGTCATCTGCGGTGCGGGAGTTCCTCTACAACAAGACATCAAAATCTGAAGCTCTGGACGTGAGGAACGATGACGATGTGCTCCCACCTTAACTAAAACCTTCCTGACATCTCCTTCCCTCAGCTTCGCTACCATGAACGTCAGAGGACTTTATTCACGAGCACGGCAATCTCAATTGTACAAGCTCCTGTTAAAGGAACATATTGTCTGTGTTGCTGTTCAAGAGACAAAGATATCGTCTGACAAAGATACTGCTCGTGCACTGGACCCCTTCGTCTCACATTACGAGGTATGCGTTCGTCATGCAGATGGCTTGTCGGGAGGGCGTTTTTTGTTTTTTAAGAAGAACGTAGGGTATTCATCACTTTCTAACGCTGTCGATGATAATGAAAGGCTCATATGTTGCGATTTTATTCTATACAGTACCCACTGGCAATCAATTTGCATATATGCCTATAATGACGTTAGACAGCGTTGTTATTTTTATGAAAACCTGATTCCATTTCTTCCCACCTAGAAACAAATTGTTTTATTTGGAGATTTCAGCTGTATGTGTAGCATAAAAGACTGGTCAGTGCCTTCTACAAAGCCCGACAGAAGTTCCGACATACTAAACACTCTTGCATTCGACTATCAACTTTTTGACGTTGGAGCTTCCCAAAATACTGCTCTCCGATTCACCCACCTTCATGCTTCGAGTGGTGCGAGACTCGATCGCATTTACGTCTTAAGCTCACTCATTTCACATGGAACTGCTTATGACGTAAGTTTCTTTTTCGGACCACTGCCTTGTAAACATCCGTTTTGGAACAGACGCACCGCGAAAGACGCAACCAAAATGGGCTTTATGAAAACTAAACACAAGACTTCTAGGCAACCAAGACTTTCAGAGGCGTGTCTACGGATGTTTTAATCACGTGTGAACGAATCAGAAATTTGGCATATTTGCTCAGTGGGGCTTTTTCAAACAGGAAGTTAAGAACGAAGCAATTGAATGCGCATGCATTGTGTCCTTTCATGCAAGCAAGAAAGAAGCTACACTTTTGAAAAATCTCTATATGCTTCACGAGTTGGAGTGCGAAACACCTGGTATGTTCCAAGAAGACATTCTTCGCGTAAAATGTCAGCTATAGCAATACGAGCACATTCGTTTACACGGTGCACTAGTACGGTCCCGGTGAAGGCGTTTCCTGTCCTCAGAGACACCCTCGCGTTGTGCACTCGATGATAAGAGACGTAACGGCCTTTCAAAGAAAAGTAGAGTTTTGGAATGTAATGGGACACACTCAGACAACGAAGAAGTCATCATGAACGCATTTGAGTTGCATCACAAAAGCCTCTTCGAATAAACGCAACATTTAGACATCCAGATAACAAAACAAAACAAAAAAAAACTTAGTTTTTTTAATGCTTCAGGTAAACCAGCTTCAGCGAGATCTCATTAGTGGACCAGTAACATTGGAAGAAGTTCGATGCGCGGTGGACGAGTTGCCAAATTCTAAAGCACCAGGGCCTGATGGGCTCCCGGCAGAGGTTTACAAGATATACAAAGACCTGCTATGTCCTTTCCTACTTGAGGAGTTTTTGGCGGCGTATGAGATGGGAATTTTACCGCCGTCATTTTATGAGAGCCATACTTGATCCCTAAAAGTCAAGACCCAAACAAACTAGAGCACACTGAAGGCTATCGACCAATTAGCTTATTCAATGTTGATTACAAGATTTTTGCTAAAATTTTAACAAAACGACTACAATGTGTCTTGTCATGTGTTGGTTACCACCCGACCTGTGGAATTATGGGGAGACGTATACAAACTAACGACCACGTTGCGCGTACGGTGATAGAAACCCGCGTTCTTCATGCCGTTCAAGTCGCCATGGTTCAAGTAGACTTGGCTAAGGCTTTTGATCGCGTGTCCCATGCTTTCCGGTTTGCTATTTTACGTCATGTAAACGCAAGACCAACACTGCTAAAGGGTATTAAGTTATGTTACTGTAACTGTGCCACTAGGCTTCTAGTTAACGGTCCACTTTCAAATCGAATTCCTCTAGAATCGTCCGTCAAACAAGGATGTCCGTTATCCCCACTTTTATTTTCGATTTATTTAGAATTCCTTAGTTTAAGTGTACTTAACAGCCCTATTGTTGAAGGTTTCGGTTTCTACTCTTTTGAAGTTAAAGTATTGGTTAAAGTTAAGTATTGTGCCGATAAACGCAGCGTCAACAATGTCCTTACAATACCACAAAACTTTTGTGACGCGACCGGCGCACTCGTTAATAAGGAGGAAAGCGTAGATTTCTGGTATGGGCAATGGGCCACAACACCTTCAGAGTATGCTAAAATATCGTGGAGCTGCATTGCTCCTCAGTACTTAAGAGTTCCTCTTAACAGTATCCGCAACAATGGTCATTACTTGACTGAACGAGTGTTAAAATCAAATGTCATGCTGGCAAGATAAAATCCAACCAGTGGTCAGATTTCGGGCGAGCAAAGGCCTGTAATATGTTTCTCACCGCCAAACTTTGGTATATACTTGAAGTGATTTGCTGTACCAGAAGCCATATTCAAAACTTCCACAGAGTGTTTGCTACTTTTATATGGAGTTCCAATTGGGAACCTACAAGATGTGATAACCTCTTTCGCCCCATCAATATCGGCGGTCTCGGTCTCGTAGACATCTTTCTAAAGCAAGTAATATCTCGGTTTTTATTCTTCAGAACTGCATCTCATCACTTCCTTCGTACTTACAGACGGAACTCTCGAGTGCATTACCTTATTTGGTGGTTACGATGATACCCGCAAGCACATCACGTCCTGTGGGGCAGCTTAAAGAAGGAGTGAGCGCGATTGAGTTTCTAACAGCTCGGTTTTCTTTAGAGTATTTATTTACGGTTTCACGCGAAGTCTTATACAGACTTGTACTTAACGCGTTACAATTAATGGATGCTTGTAATCGATTACATTTTATTATAATTTTGTAACGCTTCTATTACTTTCTTTAAGGAGTAACGATCCTTGTAATCGAATTACTTTTTGCTGTAATCGATTACAAAATTACCCATTGCATGTTTTCTCAATTTCTCTTTTTTTTTTGCGGGGGGGGAGGAGGGGGGGAGAGAGAGAGAGAGAGGCTTGATATGCTGAAGTTACTCAGCTCTGGGCAACGGTTGAATATTTTTTTTTCTGACATTACTAAGCACGGGACCTTAAGGATTAGTAGGCTACTTCGCTATGCTTCGTTTCCTGAGTACATTATTTTTTTTTTTTTACACCGGAGACTACGTTTGTGTATGCGAAATGATCTTATCCAACCTCTTGTGAGTAATGTATTTAAACAGCGCTATTTTGATTTTTTTTTTTTTTTTTTTTGCTCACGAGAGGGATTGAATGTGTTGGCGTCATTCACCCAGCTCTAAGCAAAAACGGCAAAAACGGTCAAGGTTTCTTTTTTTTTTTCTTGGAACAACTGAGCGCGACATTAGCGAGACCCCAAGGATTATGCTACCGTAATAAAAAAAAAAAAGTTGAATGAAGAGTAACGTGGGAAGTAATCGATTACTTTAGAGTAATTTTTCGATTACTTTTTTTGAGGCTGTAATTGTAATTGTAATCGGTTACTTTTTAAAGTGAAGTAATTGTAATTGGTTACTTTTTTCAGTAACATGTACAAGTCTGGTCTTATATGCTTATCTGATTGACACAATGTTCCCTGAACCTTTGTACCGAAGCATATATAGTGAAGGCCCAGGAAAAGATGTCCTCAGACGTTTCCGAAAACTACATGTCTCGCCTACAGCAAAGTAATTCTTCTTTAAGCTCCATACTTCTGCGTTACCTGTAAAACTCTGGCTTCGTGAACGTGGAATTTTTGTGCCGTGGTCAATCAATTGCCGCCTTGGTAACCAGCCGGAAACTATAGAGCGTTGTTTTATTTTCTGCACTGATGCTTACCTTTTCTGAAATGTCCTACGAAGGACACTGAAAAAAGACTTGAATATCAATGCTTACACAGTTCGATCTTTGCAGTTAAAATTGAACGATAGTTTTCCTTACGATCTGTTCACATTAATGGGGTTGCATAGTCTCTGGAAAACAAGAATAATGGACAAGAATGCTGACCCTCCCCGATCTACCAAATCAAATTTATTAAAACCGTAACCCATGTACGAAACGTATTTAAATACCTTGACGAGTGGCCAGAGTGGTATGTTATTTTTGATCGATGCATCCATCTATCTGACTTTTAGCATGTGCATCTTGTTTTTATTCAATACTCCTTTCTGTTTCTTCTGTCTATTTACGACGATGAGACTCTGAGAGTATTAGGTAAGGAATTATATGCAATAGGAATTGGGACGTGACAACCTTACCATGTTGTAGCCTTGACTGTTGTCTTAGTAATATTTCCATGTAATAAATAAAATAAGAAAAGTAGAATAGCTCAGTGGAAAGGTGTCCGCTTCACACGCAGCGGACCGAGGTTCGATCCCAAGTGTGGGCATACAATTTTTTTTTTTGTCCAATATTTTGCGATATTTTCACATTTCTTTTCTACAATTATCGCCGAAAAAAAAGGTTCTGGACGAAACGTCGCTGAACCAAATGGTATGGGACTCCCTTTTTGGCACCTGCGAATTCAATGTATAGTCACTTTGCACAAAATGCAAGGAGCATATAAATCGGGTAGCGTCCGCTTTCCGAAATGCCCGTAACTGCTCAGCCGGAATCGCAGCCAGCCATTGGTCCCGATCCCGTTGATATTTCGGAAACTTGCGCAGAGTCGTCCGCACAATGCCACTTAAGGATGCAGAACCTGTGAGGCAGCTCCCCACGCAACATCTTGGGAGTATTCTTTTCGGAGCCGATCACGGGCATTCACCATTCATTTCCAACTCTTCAATGTGCAAAACAACTCATCTTGAAGTGCAGAACAGCGAGCGGAACAAACATAACTGCAAAGCAATCGCACGGCAGACCGTACCCGCAATGTCTGCTGCGCTTAAAAAAAAAAGAAAAAAAAGAAAGCGCGGTTGGGTGTAGTCACGTGACTTCCGACACTCTCGCCTCCTCTATATTTCTCCGAACTCCGTGCGCAGGTTTGAGTTTCGCTTTCAAGCAGTTGCGTTTCTTGGCTTTATTAAAAAAATACGTGACCCTGTAGCAAAACATTAATTGGGTAGTCTTCTGACACCATATCTGACACCACCTGTCAAAAAATGATTTTTTCTTAAGGGGTGTCAGTGTCCCTTTAAAGGGACCATGAAGGCAGTTTCGAAGTTTTATTCGACGATTGAAATGGATGTCAGGCACGTCTCAGATACTGTTGACCAAGTTCTAGCCCGAACAGAAGTTTGGGTGCCACACCAATCGAGCAAACAGGCGCGGTAATAATAGCGCCGGGAACGATGCCTGAGACTCCACCGAGGCGGCGGCAGAAAGGTGAACTAAAGTGCGCCGTTGAAGCGTGACGACAACGGGCTCCTCGTCTGGCGATTGGTTCAAACGATAGACGCGCCCTTGGTTTCGATTTCGGTGGTGAGATGTGATGAAAAAAGTTCATTTGAACGTTGGATAATCTTTTAAAGTTGTAGTTGGGAATTAATAGGTTTCATACCGTGTATAAAAGCATAATCTGAAGCGATCCCTCCGTTTGTCACTGGTTGAACGCATCCCGCACTGCTACCTCGGGCGCGTAACAAGCATCGAGCAACCATGGAAAAAAAAGAAAAAGATACGAGCGCCGGGGGCGGCGGACTTTTGGTTCTGGTTTCGTGCGTCGTCTCGTGTTCGCTTTGCGAACTGGTGTCTCACCAATCATGCCGCGTTTATGTGCAGTAGTAGGTTACGCGAAAGGTCGGCTAAAGACGTGTGGTCGATCGGGCGACGTTAGTTTGCATAAACTGCCGACCGATGCAGCACTGAGCAGCATTTGGTTGCGCGCCGTCGTCTTGCGTAGAGCTGTGGACAGCGGTGTCAGGATTTGTTCGTTGCATTTCTGACCAGAAGACTTTGAGCAGCACCTTCACGTCAGCCGGAATCGCTCTGAGGCGGCGACCGAGGAGCTGGTGGTAGGTCTGGGGCGCCTTCGTAAAGCGCCAATCCAGAGTTCTGCGTCCTTACCAGCATCTCCCGTTCAGTCGGCGTGAGGTCGCTGAACGGGAGCTCAAACTCGTTTGCGAGCGCGGCGTTGTCACCCATTTCTTCCAGGTTTTCTTCACAGACCGCCGTGCACTATAGCGAACCACGGGAACCACACTGATTGTGCACTAAATCCTACCGATGCCGACAGTGCTCCCTGACGTCACTTCTCTTTCCAGAGGCGAAAAAGGGAAGAAATCTGAATGTTTGTTTCGGTTTCGCAGATTTATTTGCAGGTACAGAAATAAGAGTCACAAAGTTCTAGGAAACCTTGTGTGGCATGCCAGGACCCCAATGCTTCCGAAAACACCTTCTTTTTTTAAAAAAAATTAAATTGCCTTCATGGTCCCTTTAAAATAAGACTAGAAGCTCCGCCTTCAGCGCGAGCTTTCTGCCCTTGCTACCCCAAGTGTGAACGTGCAGGCAGGCGCAACCAAAGCTCTGCCGAAGCCAGCGAGCTCGCGCTGAAGGCGGAGCTTCTAATCTCGGGTGCACGGAGTGTAGCCGGGGTCACACAACTCATACATCATACAAAGGACAGTTTGCAAACACTAGTTTCCGGGATCCGAATCCGTGATTCGAGTGCCGCGTGCCAAGTTTCTGCTTGAACTGATTGTCATGCGGGTTTCGAAACACGGATCTCGCGATATCTCGCGTTCGAATCTGTATGCAGACTGTCTTTTTGCATGATGTACAAGTAGTGTTACCCCGGCTTTACGCGAATCCGTATATTATGAACATCATAGATTCAGCGAAAGATGGAAAATGGTATTAATGACGTACATTAAGACAGTAATATACTCGTAGGTATACGTGTTTTTCGTGACAGGTCCAACATGAAAGCGAGACGTATACCTCGTCCCAGAAACCATTGTGTCTCATTCGCACCGGCATTCGTTAATAGACACCCCTCTTATTCGAAAAGTTGAATCAAATATGTTCGTACAACTTATTGTGTAGAAAAATTCTAAATGGTTTGCGGGAACGTGATATGGGCAGAACTCACGGGATCGAAGTACGCCTGCAGTACCGACTGCCGCAAAGCAGTCGTAAGATTGTAAAATTCGGAGCTGTGATGCACTTGGTGGCCAGCCCATGCTAGGTTCATTTCTTGGGAATGCGTGGAAAAAAGAACAATGTATTATAGCTCAATAAAGTCAGCGACACCGCTTTTGAAATGTTCACTTGCCATGGCCGCAACGGTGCACCCAGTAATACGCGAAGTCCACAGCCAAGAGGGCGAAGAACCAGGTGAAAACAGAGTTCCATGGCAACGTTACAATCCTGTAGTTGTTGTAGACGTAGACGTAGCTCGCAAGAACAGCCCCCTCCGAAAAAATTCTGAAAGAATCCAGTGATCATCATTGGACAACGATTTTGCAAAGTAAGCAAGCGCAGCAATGAATGGGCGGGCGGGTGGTATATTAGCTGTTATACTCTTTGTGTCGGGTGGTAGATTGCGCCATCTAGCATCTGGACATTTACACCCCATTTCCCCCTCCTCCCTACACACACACACTTTAAATTTTGCTCTAAATTTTATCTCTCGTTAAATGGTTTATCCAACCAATTGCGAGTATTATCACAATTACGGATGTTACCTTACGGACGTTGCCAGATCCTAAAAGACCGATTAACGATTAATAAGGCTAAAATCAAAATAAGTTAAATTTAGTTTATATGATCAGGTGGAAAGCCAGTGGTACCACTTCTAAATACCTGCACAATGTTTTTATCATGTTCATTTTTTCATTCATTTTCATTTATTAATATTATCAGCCATTTTGGGGCTATAACAGGGTAGATGAAAAATACATAATGAAAAACATGCAGATCGCTGGTACAAACTAACAAGTTGCTCATGAAAACAAACAAAACCACGTTTACAAGAGTTTCTATATGTATCTCGATTAAAGATCAGCGAAAAACAAGAGGAACACATGATCAGGATTTAATAAAATACTGAGTACAGTTAAACATGGTGAATTTATTGAATGGCATGTGAAAGAATCTTTCAATCTTTTTAATAAACGAACTTAATGACGCTGATAGAACAGTGGCTTTCGGTAGCATATCCTATTTCTTTATTGCTCTAGAACAAAATTATTTAAAACAATCATTTCGTACAGACGGACGTACTATCGGGGAAAAAGGAAATGCGAACAGAGGAGCGCGTGGCTTGCCGTACAGGCTGCGCCACCTGGAAGCGATGTGTTCACGCCCTTCGCTCGGCGCTCCCCAAGCTTCGGCAGTGCGCCTCTCAGTGTGCTGAAAGCTATCACCGCTATCTTTGCTGGCTCAGCGCGTGCGGTGCGAAGAAGCTCGGCCCACGCGCTGAGCCAGCAAAGATAGCGGTGATAGCTTTCAGCGCACTGAGAGGCGCACTGCCGAAGCTTGGGGAGCGCCGAGCGAAGGGCGTGAACACATCGGAGTAGGCCACGCACCCTCGCCCCTAGGCTCACTTCCAGGTGGCGCAGCCTGTACGGCAAGCCACGCGCTCCTCTGTTCGCATTTCATTTTTCCCCGATAGTACATTCGGGGAAAATGCAGTGAAAATTTATTAGTATGAATGTTGAAGTCGTTTGATTTATTTTGTTTTACGTGAATATGAATAATTCAGAATAAAATTTAATACTGTCATATTTTCTTTTAGATTCTAAAGCTCGGAGATGTTAAGGTTGGCATAGTACTGTGGGAGAATAAGCGCGGCTATATTTGTTAAAGATAAATCTGAAGGCTAGTCGCTGAATTGTTTTTCTAGTTTAGCACAATTTGTCACGGTATGCGTGGCCCACGCGATTTTGGCACACTCGATAATGGATCTTATCAGGGTCTTGTATGAAAGATATTTTATCTCAGGTGTTGCTCGACGTGTTCCATAAACAAATTCGAAAGTATAATTTCGCGTAGAAAATGTTTTCAAAAGCAAAAAAAAAAAAAACATGTATATGCGCACTGCATTTTTTCAGTAAACGAGAGTCAATGAGACGCTTACAACTCTTTTGATGCATATCGAGGATCCATTATCTTTGTGAGCGCAGTGAATTACGTCCTACTACGAGATAATTTAGTTGGTACTCCGGCGATTATTTTGAGCTACCCTAACTAACTATATTTTCGGAATCATCTGTCTTTTCCCTTTCCGGTATGCTATTTATTATCGAGAAGTACATAAGAGTTATTATGACATTGACAAGTGAAATGATGCCAAAACTAGCATTCAAATATACACGCGCCTTTCAGTGTCGTCAGGGCAAGGCAGTCTAAAAATGAACTAGGCCGAGCATTTGTTTTCGTGCTGCTGCGCGGGTGCTGGAATGAACTTCCAAAGCATTCATTTGGCTTCATGAGACTGCTTGTAATAAATTAGGTACAAAGTCTACTCTACAAATATTGGACCCCTGCCTTCCGCTGGATAGATAAATGTTGCTGGCTGCACCCTTTGTAACGGGCGGTAGCTTGCGCCACTTACCCTAAGTCTTAAAAGACAAGCATACGATTCCTCCCGCCCTTCCAACCCAATTTTCTCCCCTAACTATCGCCAGGCAGTGTGGGATATTACCATAATAACTTTTTTTGGAGGATCGGGCAAAAAAACTAAAAACATCACCCACGCTTCTTCCCTCCGGCGAAGGAGTCGCCAATTTTCCTCTGGTCATACCTTATCGGCGTTACCCCAGCACCGGACCCACTGGGAGGCAGCGTTGAGACTTTGGGCCGACGCCACTCGGGAGAGAGTCCCACTTTTACAGTGTCCCGCCTGTCCCCAGCTGTGCTAGTTAGTTGTGTGTCATTCAATTTCCCAAAAATAGTTTCCACCAACGTTATAATCGCTTTTTATGTGACTGTAATCCTTTTCTCTTCCGTCCTTCCATCCTCGCCAGCAAAAGCCAAGGCCCCGGCAAAATTTGTTACTTCTTCAGGGAGGGCAGGGCGAAGCCCCGTGCACTTCAAAACCAAGTGCTCTAGTGTCTAGCTCTCATTATGGCAATCGGCACTTGATGTGTCTGTCTCCTGAAATTTAGCCCTATAGTTCCTTGTCCTCAAAACCCCCGTTCTCACCGCAAACAGTAAAACACCTCCCAGTGAATTGTCAAAAACATTTTCATTTCGTATGTCCTGTTTTTGTGACCAGTACATTGTTAGAGCTGATTTTTCCTGCATTCTTCCCTCTAACACTTTCTGCCTCTTTTGTTCCCCTTTCCACTGAAGCAATCTGCCAAGCCCCATCATTAGTGTAGGAATTCAAAGGTAAGCTTTGGGGTTTGCTTTGTACATTTTGTTTAGTATTTTCATGGATCCATACTTCAATACGTTCCGTGCCCACCGCGTATCATCCGTTTCGGTTAACCTTTGTTAGACTTTCGACGACCAGCCCATGTCACCCTGTACTCCCTCATTTGGTCTCTTTCCATGTTCTCCCAGTGCCAATCTGCCTACGCTTTTTTGTTGAATTTCTAATACTGATGGAACCTCTGATTTCTTGCAAAGTACCCCATTGCCAAAAGACAGTCCTGTTATTATCCCTCCTTTTCATATACCACTGACCACTTCAAATACATTATAGATCTGTAGTGCCTTGAGCTTCATAATATATTAATTTATTTTTCATTTTCTAATTATATTCTCTTCGTGTTCCTGTAGATATTTCCTTCCCTGATTGAGCCAGACTCCCAGATATTTGCATTTTTCTACATGGTCTATTACAATGTTTTCTATCCTCAGAAGTTTCCTTTTTTTCGTCGTTAAACACCATTACTCCAGACTAGTTACTACTGACACTCATTCCCAAGGTGTCTCTTTCCTCCCCACATATTCCAGCTAGTTCCTGTAATGAATCCTGGTTATCTGCCATGTGTACCATGTCGTCTGCATACATCAGTCCTGGTGATACTTGTATTACATTTCTTCATCTTTCCATATAACTCACATCAAAACCTAAGTTGCTCTGCTTTAATTTCTTCTTCATTTCACTGAGATATATTATAAAGAGTAGAGGTGAGAGTGGACAGCCCTGCCTGAGCCTTCTTTCGATTGCTGAGGGTTGTGCAGTTTCTGCTTCTCATGTTATAACTATTCCTTATTGTACGTGTGCACCTGCTGGAAAAACCTGACCAAATTTGCATCTAAATTATACTCCTTCAGCCGACCCCAGAGTTTTTCCTGGCTCACATTATCGTACGTTCTATTGATGTCCAAATAAGCTAACCATAAAGGAGCTTGGTTCATCATTGGTATTTCTATACATTGAGGGATGACGAATAAGTTATCTTCCAGTCTTCTATCTTTTCGGAATCCATTTTGGAGCTCACCCACTATTTGCACAACATCTGCCCATTCCTTCATTCTTCGCTTTACTATCGGCATAGCTAATCTGTATAAAACTGAAGTTACCGTAATTGGGCGATATTACTTAATGTTGTCGTCAACGTAACTTTTGTATTGTGCTCGCCATTTTTTCGTTATTTCCGCTGACTTCTCTTTTTTTATTGTTGCCAGTAGAGACTTTCACTTTGAAAAACACGGCGAGGAACGAAATTGTAAGCATAATAACTTCGCGAAAAAATATTTTGGCCTAATATTTGGGTTACCATTTCAGCGATGTTTGTTGGTCTGTTTAGCAAGTTTTCAGGTATATCTCGGACTGTGAAGAAAACGTCGAAGTACGAATTAAAAAAAAAAGAAAGCTAAAAAGGTTTTTTAAAAAAATAAAAAAACGAGTTAGAGGTGGATTCTAGAGTATTTTTATTCCATGAATCTGAACATCACGTTTATCTTCCCCCAAAAAGGTAACTAGACGCGAGAAAACACGAAAAACCTTCGACCAGTCGTTACGTCATACCCAGATCTTTCGGTCGCCAATTGCGTGTCGCTCGTGTGTCAGCGTTCGGCGAGTCACCTGACCTAACAAGAACCGTGACGTTACCGGTAAGATGGCAGCGCCCAGAGCTGGTGGATGCAAGTGCGTTCGGGGCGCGATTGGCGCGGCAGAGCCGTGATGTGTCGCGGCTTGCCGATGATTTCGCGCTTATTCGTGCTCTCTGGCGCAGGTATAACGTGAAGATATGAAGGAATGAAACTCTATACCCTTTTTGGGCAAGGTCGTTTTGGATATTAGCACCTGTGAGGTAGCATCAGTCACATTGCCGTAGCGGTGCTCGGATTCCAGGATGTGTTCTATGATCGATATAACTTTCAGTGCTTTTAGCATGATATTTTCGCATTCTTTAGCTTTTTTTTAAGTTGATATGTCTGAGAATCGATGCTAAATGTATGCGACGCACCTAGGACATAGGGGAAGTTGTTTAAACCCCAGGTAACCGCATAACCAAAGCAACTTTCAGCGAGGAAGCTTCTGCGATCTTTACGTTTTGTACTAATCAACGATTTCGCGATATAACATTTAGCATAAACGTTTTGCATTCTTCTAGCTTCGTTTGAAAGTTGAAATGTCTGAGAATCGAAGCGAAAGGTATATGTCGTGTGTAGCGCCTAGGGGAAGTTGTTGCAGCCTGGGGTCACCGAATAACCACAGCAACTTTTAGCGGGGAAGCTCCTGCGATCTTTCGCCTTTTGTACTAATCGACGATTTTACAAACTGGCAGTTCTCAAGATTTTTATACAACGTGTTTTCATTGCAGTAGCTAGCATTCGATTGAAGTTATTTTTAAGTGAAAAGCTACGTGCACGCGAACTCTTACAAACCATTCGAACCAATAATTCGGAAAACATTCATTACTAACGTTGATAAAACAGTTCATTTATCCCCTTGGAATTCAGAACACAGTAAGCAAGGCTTTACATTTCTGATTGATCGATGCACAAAATACTGCATTCGACGTCCCTTGGAAATTAGTATTGGTAGGCTCTTGATCTTGCCGACCGGTATTAATAGTATACACTGACCTCCATGTATGATCAAACTCCTCTTAGATTTTTGTCCAATCCATCATTCCAACACTTAGAATCTTCAAACAAATGCATCCCCACTCCATAGAAATATAGAGATAGCACCAGACATATCAATTCGTTAAATGTAATGCAACTCGGAAATAGAAGATTAACTGCACATTTTTATCTTTTGGAGCATTTATTGAAGCAATAATTGTTTTTCATCGAGGGTGCATTGTGTTATTCGGACAATTATTTACTTGTTTTAATTACCTGGACAAGATGACTTGCATTTGTGTTCGTTCCTTGCCCGAAGAAGCAGTCTTGTTGTAAAATGATGACTGCCATCACTTTCAGTATCTTCAAAAAATGTTTTTCAAAAGTGTGTGCTGCCTATACTTTGTTTCACCATAACCTGCCAAAGGCAACCACCACAGCCCCGTCGAGCCAATCAGAGAGACGGAGTGAAGGTATGTGACAAATCTCAGCAGAAGGAGAGCACTCTTGTGATATGTTGTCTTGTGCCTCTCTCCAACGTGCATATTGGCTCACTGAGACTGTTGCCATCGCCGTTTGCCAAATTGTGATGAAACGAAGTACAGTAGCTATTACGCTAATTACCCAAGGCCTCCATACTTTGGGCATTTGTTCAACAAGACTTTTACGTCAACAATCACCGTGAACTCGGCCAGGCGCCTGTTTGACTCGAATGCTGCATTAGGGCTCGATGGCAACGGGGACCCATTCGTGTGCTTTACGCCGAAGACAAAAAATGGTGACAGTCAATGCTGTTTGATGGGGTCTTGCAAAGGGACTATTATGTTATGTGCATATGAAATGTCCTGCTATATAACAATGCATCAACGCATGCTATTAAACTAGATGATCAGAGGTGTGTTCGTCTTTTGTCATTAACAAGTTACAGCAATAATTATTTCTTACGAATGTATTTTTTTAGTAGCTGGGCCCGTTTTGTGCTCATTAATGTCAGCGTGCTATGATGTTATTATCATGTGCGTTTAGTTTTAAATAGTCTTCTCTGAAATGCCAACAAAGACACTTGGAGAGAATAAATGAATAAATAACATTTTCACAACACTGGAGCATGTTTTCGGATACACAATATCTTCGGGAGAGGTGGAATGGGTGCAGCCCCGTGCAACAAGTCTGCCAGTCTGGTTTGTCCCATTTATTAATATTGGGAAAGGTGGGGGGGGGGGGGGGGGGATCAGAGATGCGAGTGTCCTCAAAAGTGTCACCGCGTGCAGTGCACACAATTCTTGGTGCGTAAACTGAAGGCGTAAAGGCTAGAGTGTCAATATAATGTGTACTTGGTTAGCATATAAAATATGTTTACATCCACTTGATTACATAATTATTGATTCTTATCAAACGGTTCCTCAGCGAGTTTTTTTCTGCGACAGTCTCGTGTCAGGTGTCCAGTCGTAGTATCTGTGCTCCTTGTTGACGGATGACGCTTCTGGCACGTCGGTGTTCAGTTTCGTCGAGTGGCGACTTTGACTGACTGATGCCGTCTTGTGATCATACGTCATGTGCCACCACTGACATTTGATGCACTGAAGCTGCAGGTCTGGCTTGTAATCCACGAATTTTCCTGGCAGTTTTCTGCGTAAATGTAACAAGTTCGGGCATGTATTGCTTACGTGGCTGTGCCTTTTGTTGTACCGTTGACTTGCTGGATGGCAATAATGTTTGTTTGCTATCCGAGCCACTTCACTTCCATTTCGCAATGGCGATTTCTTCTTCATGCCATGACCACTGCAACTTGTGTAAGTCTCGTGTGGCAAAATGAAGTCGGGGGATGCTTGGTGTCCAATTTTTGAGAACGAACAACCATTCTATTTCTTCGGAACACTAAGTGGCATTCTCCCTCAAAGTTGGGAATCGTGGGCTTCGTGGAGTGGACACAGATATTTGGTGTCGGCAAATTATTATTGCCCTTGGACAACGACCGACACCAAATCAACTGTCATTGCATTACCGCTCATCTGCTTTATCGTGCTTAGTGTAAAAGCATGTGTCGTGCCCACCTCCCCTCGAGGTGACAGGGATCAGTAGCTTCGGGGTAGTGGCACCAGGGTCAGAGGCCGCCGAAGATACCCCTCAATGTCCCGCGATCGCTTCTCGAGACGTGGTCGAGGGTCGTTCGGCACGAACCCTCGCAGGTCCATTCATTGGTACGGGCAGCTCCAGTAGACGCGGTCGGCCTGACGCAGTGGTAGCAGAGTGGTCGTCGGCCGGCCGTTCGCAACACCTCACTCTTCCTCTGTGCGCTTTGTTCAGTGCGGACCTATACTGGTTATTCATGACGTCTGAATACAGCGGCGTTGGGGTGTCCCGTTAAATTTGCATTGAATACTAACGGGCAGCCGGTGTCACCCTCGGTTAGTCAGATGCCGCTTCGCTCGCAGAAGTCTCCGGTTGAAATGACAGTTGAAAGTTTTCCCGAACAATCTCGTGAATCGAAGTAAAACATTTGGCAGAGACACTTAAGACTGTTTACGGGTAGGAATGCGAAAGCAGTCTTACTAGCAGCTCGCCACGTCTTCCTTTTTTCACATGGCGCTCCGGCGGTGACATCACGCTCCCCCACTGCGCAGGCGCGGCGCACCGGCCGGCTCCACGGCTTCCGCGAAGATGCATCTACGTTGCTGTGCTTTTCTTTGCGTTTCATTTCTGAGGCGCGTCCGCTTTGACCTTGAACGGTCCCGCCGGCTTCCGTGACAAAGCATGTGATAAGACGCGTCGTATGGGAATTCGCGTGCCGTTTTCACTGGACAGACAACGCCGGCTCCGCACTATGCCACAGTTAATGCTTTCGCATTAAAAAGCCAAGCGAATGGTGGCAGGAATTAGCTTCCTGATTTCCTCCCAGACAACGTCGTGGATGATCCCGCGGATGCCTGGGAGGCTGGCGTTGAAGTTGCAGCTGGACGACTGGAGTGTCGAAACGCTGGGGAGTTGCTGACAGTGACGGGCTCGGGCATGCAGTGCACGTCCAATGTTAGAAGCCTCGGTGATGAACTCAACTGTCGTCGGAAGGTTGCGGACAAGGCTGTCGAAGATGTAGTCTCTCACATGATGGCATGAGAGTCAACGCGGGCGCTCTATCAGGTGCAAAGCATCCTCCACGAAGGCGCTGACGCTCTCGTTGGGGCCGTGTCTTGGACCGAATCAGGTTTTCGGCTCTCTTTCGTCAATGTTGGCTGACGAACGTGCGCGCAGTTTCGTTTGTGACAAGTATAGGTTCTGCAGGTGCTGGTCGTCTGTCCAACAATTGTGGCGGGCGACACAGTCATATTGGTCAATCCATTCTTCGACTTCTTCATACACCTCGCCGTGAAAAAGCGTTGGAGTGCGAGAAGCAACGGGCATGCAAACGGTAGGAGCGGACGCGATTTGCTGTTACTGGTTTGTCATTGTCGGCTTAGTCCGTTTCGGCTTTTCTGGCACGAGACAGAATTCCGGAACTTCTTCCTGGTAGAAGCGACTGGCTCGGATTTCAGGTTCTTCGTGGTGTATCTGCGGGGTTCGCTCTTGTGGGACTCGCTCGTCTTGCTGTTTTTCTGCCAGGATCAGGATTGGACTTGGTTCACGGCTCCCAGGGGGTGCAAGACGCGAGACAATCTGCCACCCGTGTCCCGTTGTCGGGCAACTCGGCTGGCGAGCTGTCAGGGGGCGCAGTGCATACACATCCCCCCACTTCGTCCACCATGTCGATGACGGTGTCGTCGTTGTTGGCGTCAGGGGGTGGATGGCGTTGCTGGTCGAACTGACGTAGCAGGTCCAGTCGGCACCACTGGATGGGAGCGATGGCCTGTTCGAAGTCTGTTATGAATGGCGCCCAAGGGTACCGGCCGCTCTCCCCCCCCCCCCCCCCCGACGCGATGTCGCCTGCTGCCCAAAGACCCAAGAAACTGGAGTTGAGCACCCCATCTCTTCAGACTGTGCCAGGGTCGCTAAACTCGTGGAACAAAACATTCTTTGCTTTTTGACGTAGCGTGGGGAGTGACCAAAAGAACGCCGCAAAGTGTCCTCTTCCCTGCGCGCGCTCAACTTCGCAACTTTTGACGAAAAATCCCCCGCGAACCTTAGGTGGTGCACGACAGCACGAGACAGCGCGCGGAGGCGAGCGTTCACGCCGCTCGCTGTGCGTTGTCTTTGGGCTCTGTAGCGCCGTTGGACCGAAATTCAATCCCGTCATGCCTCGCTCAGACGAGGAGCGAGAGCAGACGACGGGATTTCGTCTGCTACGATGAGGCATTCGCACAGCGGAACAGAAAGAAAAAGTAGATTTGCTGCTCGAAATCGCGTCCCGCGGGCCACAAACTCAAACGCGAGCTTGAATTGTAAGCGTCTGATATTTCACGAAGGGAACAATCGACGACCCGTGCTTTATTTGCAAAATTTGAGTCGCTGTATTGCCGTACAAACGCTGAAACCTACCAGTGTGTAATGAAAGGCTCAGGACAAACGCAGAGGCCGCGAGATCGCACATCATCCGTGTGCGGGTGAAAAGTGGAACATTTGTCGACAAAGCTCCTACAGCATAAACCTGAGAAGCATTCACTCAACGTCCAGGAAAGCTAAACATGGAGACGTTGCTCGAGGCTTGAGCAAAGTCATATTTGAACGGCAGCTATCTTGCGTTGCCCCGTCGTATTTTCTTTGAGAAAGCTCTCGTTCTCAACGCTGTCACCAGGAAAATAAAAATTCTCACGAAATGTATTGCTATATGTTACAACGAACTAGATTTAAGCCATATCCTTTCAGTGGTACACTCATAATACCATGCTTAAAACGAAGCAAGCTTTTGCGCGTAGAGTGCCATCAGTTGTCTCAAACTCAAGTGTATGCTGTTTTGTAGTCAGCTGGTTTCGGAAACTTACGCCGTCTGTAGATATCTCTGACAGCCGAGTTGCTTAATTGGAAGTCATCGCAAATGTAAGTTCCACGTTGCAAGAATCAACATTTATAGATAAACGATGGCAGCGACTGCACTCTCGCGTTCCCACCCATCACGTCTAACAAAAAGGCGCTAGTTTTGGTTTGAGGTCGGTAATTTTCTACAACATCTATGGCGACAGCATCAGTCTGCACTCAGTGCATTCGGCAAGTCCGTTCGAGGCCGGTTCTCCGTGCACCACTCCGCGGGTGCAATGCATTAGAACTCTCACTGTGCGAGTCTGGATCGCGGATCGGGAACCCGTCACTGGCATCACCGGCGGCCATTGCTTGACAACAGGCAATACACGCGAGTCTAAGGAAAAAACACGCAAACGTAGGAAGCTTGTACGCGGTGCTCGAGGGCGAGTATTTTATGACGTGCTGCGATCATAATATCGGATGCTTGGAGATCAAATAGACATTCGTCAAGCGTTCAAGCATCGATTTAAAAAAGAAAATCGGCCGGAGCAATACCGACTTTACCGACGTCGCTTGCTTCGGTTGCTAAATAAATGACACGTTCAGCGACTGAACGGCACGCTCCGAGTTTCAGTTTGTCTCGGAAGCCCTCACAGCAGTTCAAAGAAAAAGCTTTCAGCAGAAGTACTATGTACAAGCGGTTGAGACGATGCGAATGTCCCCAGTAAAGGCCTTCTAACTTATCGTTTGCTGAGCTCTGATGACTCCGAGATCACGTATAACTCCACAATAACTCTTGGTAACCCTTGTCTTATTGAACACATCACAGTTAACGCCCAACAAAGTCGCCCTCGGCCCTCAACCACACAACATTTATTTAAAAAAGATTGGTATTCAACGCGTTTAATATTCTTTCCCACAATATTAACTGTTATTTGCGGAAAACACGATAGAAGTTTCATGGTCGAGAACAACATACTAACGTAATAAAATTGAGTTTTCCCGTTTCTCCTATAGCATGCATTAGCTCGTGGCATGCGATGACTGCCGGTGGTGCCGCTCGATCCCAGCAATACAGGCCTCTATCCGCGATCCAGCCTACTCAGAGATCAGTGGTGACAGTGCTATTAGACATAAATCGTTTATTTGCATCGGTACGGCCAATACCTGTCGGATGTCGGGACGAGGCGCAAAACCGTAAAAGCGGCCAATATTGGAGCCGGTTTTCGGCCGAAATTGCCTCGACACTGGCCAAGTAGCGACGTGCTGTTTAGGCGACTCGTTTGTGTAATTTATTTGTTCAGTCATTTTATTGGGTCCCGTGTCACTGTGTGCACCCCAAAAAAGTAGTGTACTGTGGTAATTACACCTTTACGAGAAGGAGTATTGTGGTTTTACATCTTTATAAAAAGGTGTAGTGCATTTTCACACGTTTTAAGAACCGTGTTTAAAAAATCACACATTTTTAAGGGTGTGAGGTTTACATTTTTTTATAAGGTCTATCGCTACACTTATTAGGATGTTAGTTATGGGACACCTCACTTACATGTATAAAGGTGTGAAAATGTTTAATGTGTCCTCTAACTGAAGAAAATCTCCTTCATGTTATTACATCGCGTGCCGATGAAACGATATCTGTCGATGACACGTCGTTCGATGAACTGATTTGACCGCCAATGAGTGACGACTGCCAGTTGAATTTCGGGGAAATAATTTTGCCGGCTGCCAGGAGACTCGACCCCACCCAAGAATTACCCCGGTTCTTGTTTGTTTCCCAACATTCTGAATATTGTATACCAGTTTAGTAGTACCTCTTCGGATATTACAGAAAAAAAAAAAACAATGGCAGCCGCAAAAACTCTGACAGCCCGGCTCACAGTCATGTGGGAGACTGACAGGTTCTCGTCAGTCACCATCATGCCTTGAAAGCTACCGGTTCCGAAGAACCGGAGCGCGCAGAGAACGTGTTGTTCCACGGTCATGGTAGACTCGAATGTCCGCCGCCTCGAAGTCCGGGCGCCGAACGAAGCTCGTCGCAGAGTCAACGCACTACGGCTATCGATAGCCGGTACTGTCGCCAAACGTCGTCGTCGGTGAGGTGAAAGGCGTCCCGGTGGTCTCGGTAGCGACACCGACGGTGGCGGCAGATAAGCTCGGCCGCAGCGTACGGCACCGCCATGTTGACAAAGTTTAACTTCGCCTCGATCCGAAGCGAAGATTTCGAGCTCAAACCACGGCTCTCGCAAAGTTCGGAAACGTCACTTTGACGTCAGCGACAACTTCGACAAACGAGGTTTCTAATCACTTTTTTTTACACAAACTTTGGAGGGATTTGGAGCGTCAGCAGGTCGCCTAGGGACAATCTGCAATGCATTAATTTTAGCTTGGCGTAGGGATGTAAGGACAAACGGGCGATACGTCATCGGCGAAGCCGTTCAATCAGCGAGCGCCTTGCGCCCCTCACGCGCTGCACGCGCGCCACGATGAACTTTGCTACATTCTGCCGCTCTCAAAGAAATGAGCGTTCTAATCATTGACACCTCGCTCGGCGCGACGTCAGCGTCGCGAGAGTCCAATTAGCGCGTTCCGCAAACTTCGGGCACAAAGTTGTGCTTGACGAGTTTAGCGACCCAGGACAACACTCTGGTCGTTCGTTTGGAGCTCGTGCAGTGCTTTCATGTAGTTTTGACCGTCCCAAACAAAGGACGCACCTGCAGCCGCGAGCTGCCTGGTGGAGGAAAGACGACGAAAAAAAAAAAACGATTTTCTCTGAGAGCGCGCGCCAGCGCGTGCTGTTGTTCTGAAACGCGTCCTTGAGGAAAGCTGCTGACGATCATCCGCCTAACCTCTACATAGGATGTGATTAAATCTGTACATACTGTACATTTTGTTACCGGGGATCGGCTTCCAGTCTCCTGCACCAGTCCCGCTCCCGTACCTGGCATGAGTCGTCGCACCGCCAAACAGGGTCAACCGCTCGGTCCCGACAAGTCGCGGTCGACGAGCCGGTTGGTGCGTGTGATCCGGTCAGCGTTTGCCCTCTCCCCATTAACTTTCCCGCGTTCATTTGCCGCCCGACAGATTTCGGGGATTCCACAAAGCGGAAAGAAGCACAGCTCCTCCGCGGTGTAGAGTGCAGCTGGCTCTGTGGGGCGGCGATCTTGTAGGGTTCGCCCGCGGAACGGCTCGGGTATAGTTGCCGGCGTGCCGCCCTGCTTTGTTCGAGGCTGTTCTTTCCGTCGCAGAATCCGACACCCAGCCGACAGAGGTGTGCTCCTCAAGCACGGTCCAGGTAGCAACGTTCTGCGAAACAGTAGTTACGCTCGGCTGGAGTTAGCGTGTGGCTCGTGAAAGCAACTGGCCGAAGCACACCGTCATGATCCTGCAGCAGGACAGCACCCAGGTCACAGTAGCTTGCATATGTCTGCAGAACAAACGGCTTGTTCAAGTCTGGGAGCTGTAAACAAGCGTTGTCAGACACGGCTTTTGAAAGGGCTGTGAATGCGCATTGTTGTTGTTCGACTCAGCACCACTTGACAGATTTTTTAGAAGGTGATTGAGCGGTTGAGATATCTCAAAAAATGTGTAATGTAATCCCTGTAGAATCAAATCATTCCGAGCTATCTTTGTAGGCTCTTTACTCATGTGAGCTTGGCTATTGCGTTAGCGCGCGCTACTTATCTTCGTCGGGGCGGAGAGTGCCGTTATCCACAACGAAACCAAAAAGGATAATATTGGGCGTGGCCAACTGAAATTGTTCAGGATGAATCGTGAGGCCAGCATTATACTCGTTCACTCGAATACAATGCGGAGGTGCTCGAGATGCTCCCCAACAGTTTTGGAGGAAAGAACCATATCATCCATCTATGCCATGGCAAATTCGTACTTCGCGTTCCCTAGTACAACATCCATCAGGCGATGAAAAATTGCTGGCGAGTTAAGGCCTGTTCACACATACAGCGGAGCGCTACAAGCGTAGCGCTTACCTCGCGCTAAGCGCGTGCTGACGGGAGCGTTCACCAGCTTTGTATCGCACCGTCAAAACTGTTGCTCATGGCAGACGATAAGTAGCTGACGGCACGTGAGGAGCGCTACATCTGCGCTTCGCTGCATGTGAGAACCGACCTTGAGACAAACGAAATGGAAGTCGGATGAACTTAAACAACCCTCTGTGGCGTATGAAAGCCGTTTTCTGTAGGGCCTAAGTGAATCTCGGTACGAAGTAACTCGAGTGCAGCAGTCCAGCCAGGGGCGACCTGACCTGCAGTTCGAAGTGGGAGATTTTGTGTACCGGCGTACTCACCCACTAAGTGACGCCGCTTGAGGCTTCGCAGCCCCCCTCGCAAACAAGTGGGAAGGACCATTTCGCATGCATGAAAAGTGCTCACCACTCACTTACAAGCTAGTTCAAAGTGAGTCTAGTGATAAAAACCGGACCTGTTCATGTCACCGACCTTAAACAATGTTTTCATGCAGAAGACGAAACTTTCTCGCAGGGACCGAACGATGCTGATGGCAGTCCCGTTCCGGAAGCCCCCTCGTGTCTACCACGGCGGCGGCACGTAATCCCGCTCGGCATGAATGGCTTCTCCGATGAGACAGGCGCCCCTTGCCAGCTCATCAAGGGTCTCAAAGGTTCAGTTGATGAAGTAGACGTGGTATCTTGGGTGGCACTGTCTTCTGACCCGAGGTTATCTGTCCAACTCCGGTGAATTCGGGTTCGCTCTCTTAAAGAGCTCTTGCATGACCCGAACGTATTATACCTGGATTTCGTCCAGTTGCGGCGTCCTTGCCTCGAGCTCTCCGAGAATCTGCGTCGCGTAGCCCTCAGGTAGGACCTCTTCTCGTAGCTTTGTCTAGAAGTCGTCTAGGATGATGAAGGGGCCCTGCGACCCCAACCAGCACCTGGCGCTTGCTTGTAGTACAAGCGGCACGATGCGGTTCACAATGAAGGCTTCCGAGGCACCGGAGGCACGGTGGTACGTCTTCAGCTCGCCCAGAAAGTCCTCCACGGACTTGACGTCGTCACACCCGGCATAGACTGGCACAGTCAAGTGTTATCGGGGCTCTCGTGATGTGGTCTCCTGCTGGCCAGGCGTGAGGGCCAGGCGCTGCATCACGGAGGCGCACATCTCCGTGGCCTTCGCCAGGAGATGCATCTTCTGCCATTTCTTGATCCTCTTGCCTTGTGGGCATGACTGCAAACAAAACAAAAAACGGCCCCGAGAAACTGACACAAGCGAGCAAACTTTTGCTGCGGTCACAACACAGTCGGACGAGCGCCAGTATAACCAACGCGGACGTGACACGGAAGCACGGAACGACGATAGGAAACACTGGAAGTGGGAAAAAGGCTTAGCAAGCAAAGAAACCAAGCCCCGTGAAATTCCTGCAGGTGGATAGCATACCACACTTGTACGCCATTGTGGTCGGTTTGCCTTGCTGCACACCCGACACGGGGGAATAACACGGAGTCAACGGTTTCGACAATAAAGAGCTACATTTAATTAAACAAGGACGGAATGATAAAGAACACTAACATTAAAACAACGTGTCACCGGCGGTGCTTGTGTCCAGGCACCTATTGCCTGCGCGCCGCCTCTGAACAACTTTATCAAGTCGGCGCACGCAATGTTCGCGTAGTATAGGCTCGACTCCACCGCCACGCGGGACAGTCCCCCACCCGCGTCTCGTTGTCGGGCAGTGGGCCACTCGGCCGAGTAGCCGCCAGGGTGCCCACAGAGTGAAGAGCTATTGGTAAAGTACCCAGCACCTCCACCAGAACATACGATGACAGCCGAGCATGGCCTGGTAATTTCCAGGATAGTAAAGATTGATAAAATAAAGTACTGGACCAAGTATCTGTGACAATATAACAAATCTGACAGGAGAGACTATCCTGACCAGTCAAAAAGCTGCATTGCTTTAGGGACATTTTGTCCGAATAAGTTCTCTCCTTCGGTTTTTCGACGACTACCGGGACGACGAACTGAACTGAAATGGATGTGGGTCTACATTTCTGGTAATGAGCTGCTGCAGACTGTCGCCGCAAAGCGGTGTGAACGGGAGGGCTGGGTGGGTAACACGCGCGATGAAATGTCCATACAGATTCGCGTAACGAGTGTTGATGAAACGTTTATGTCGACGAAACATGCTACGTGAAAGTGTACGTCTACGCCAGAATAATTTAGGAAGCAGCACAGAATCATCTAGCACGGCAAAACTGCCAGCTTCAAGGCAGCTCTTCGGTGCGTCGTCCACCTGGGCTCCGTGAAAGTGCACGTCTACGCCAGAACGCCAGCATCATCTAGCACGCACGTGAACTAACCAGCTTCAAGGCAGTTCTTCGGTACGCCGCACAACCAAAGTGAGCCTTAGGTCATTTGAACGAAACTGCACCACGACTGCACATTGCCATGTACGACTCGCGCAATTTCCGTAGCTAAACAGTGTATCCAAATACATTGCACACGCTTCACAGCCGACCTCGTAGATTCCACAAGAACGTCGCGTTAATATTTATTCTAATGATGTCCGAGTCAATCCAAAGTCCGAGCAGCGCATGGCCGCTTGACACTTTCGTGCAATATCCCCGTCGATCGCCAGCGAAATGCGCATTGTTCTTTCATATTTACACGTTATACCTACGTGAGAGACTCCGCTGAACTCTGAGTCTGAGGTTGCTTTCGACCGGCTTCATATGACGGCTACCACATCTGAAGTTAATTCGCTCACACCAACGACAACGAACAACGCATCCGACAAGCTCCAGCCAATGCGTCGTCGAAGCTGGGGCTAGCCATGCCTGGGCACTGCCATCCTTCCTGGGACGCCACATATATGGTTTGGTCGCGTGACGAGTGGTCACATTTGCGTACAATAGCAACGGCCTTGGGGGGGGGGGGGGGGGGTCACCTTCGTGTGCGGACCTAAATCAGTCACACGGACCCCGGTTTATCGCTCTAAGCCCCTCTACCTCGTTGCTTGCCAGGTGTATTCCCCCGCACTTACACCAGTCGTGACGTCTTTGTTTTTACCTTTTTGAAAATGGCAAAAGTGCGCGTGCATAGTTTTGATAGGCGCTGGAGATGAGCGAGAGCGGAGATTCCGAGAAGTCTGGATATGACGTCACGCTCCGGGAAGGAGGGGCTTGAGCGGTATTTAAATATGATTTTCTGCAACTTCCGTCCACCAAATTAGAAAAAAAAAAGTATATTTATATATATATATGTATATGTGTGTATATATTCTCTGTATTTTAGATTTTGGAGGCCAAATGAAGACGATGAAAGTGTTGTTTCCTCAAATACCGAACTGCTATAGTTTCCCTTTAATGATTGCTTTAAACATAGTTTAACATCGACTGTTGATTTCCTCTCATAAATGCAAGCATCCACTTAAAATGTAAATAACAGTTTCGTCTTTTAATCACTTATACTATGCTGCTGCTTAACTCTCTAAAAAAAAACAAAAAAACTCGACGGCATACTGCAATAAAAAAATATAAACAAACAACGAAAATTACGCGGGGACACAGGTGCAGACGTCTTGTACTAGTTAAAGTAGTTGTTCATAGATAATATATGTCTATGGCCAGAAAAGTTACAATGGGCTCATTATATCTTCATGATCGCTGAAAAATATGTTTAAATCTTCATAATTTCAACTGATTACATTATTTCAGAAACCACTTAGGTAACCTTTTTCATATTATTTTCTTATGTTCTTTTATTAACTGGGCTTTTCACCTTTCTACCTTCACTCGTGTGGACGTCGAATCTCGAAGCTTACAATTCCTGCAGTGTTGGGAAGTTCTTTAAGTACATTGTAATTAAAGTACTATACTTCAAGTAGGTTAAGAAAACTTGTACATTACTTGAAGTACATTCACTGATTGTGCACTTGTACTTTGCCTAATGTATCTTCTCTGGTATGTTTTGAGCAAAGTACATCTTCCGACTTCAAAACTATATTCCCCAAATTTCGTCTCGTTATATTTGTATCTAGAAATTATGCTTCGTCAAGCTCTAACCAAAAATGCAGTAAAGTCGTGGGAAAACACTCAATCGCCTTTCGAGACGTCATCTGGACATTTATTTAAGTTACGTAATGCTGGCTATAAGACTGATACAAATAAGTGCCCTATAAGTTCATTGATTTAAATTGTTTATCAGCGAGAGTATATATAGAACAATTGCTCTTTGACCACTTTAATGTATTCAGTATTTTCCGTCACGTCCGAAAATAACTGATGCACACCCGATTACCCCCGGTGCAATGCATACCAGTTAAAAACAGCACTGTATAAGGGAATGAAAGGGCATTATTAAAGATTATGTTAAAAACTGCTTGTACATTGTATTTAAAGCACATTGTATTTATTGTACTTTGTTTTAATTGCATTGCGTCCGGTATACTTACTACTTTACTTAACCTCTAATTTACTTTGTACTTTAGTTCAAGTACTTCTTGGATGCACTTTACCCAACACTGAGTTCCTGTATGTTTGAGCTCATGTGGAGAGGCTTTTTGTACTGCTATCGCAACAGACACCTTCCGAACCAATACCCTGCCTCTTCAAACAGAGATAAATATTAATAACACCATTTTCGGCCAACTCATAAGGGATAATGTAGTATATAAAATATAGTTTTCCTTTTAATGGAAAAGAGGGCAGAAGCAAAAAAAAGGAAAACATTTATTTAAGATAATTAATGTAGTGCCAAAATAGGACGATCGAAGTGGCTCTAATTTTAATTTTGCTTTGGGCGAAAACAACGCAAAACCGAGGACCGCGCTTCTATAAAAGACGACCGATAACTCCATCATGAGCCCTACTTTCACTGGTACTCACCGTGACAGCTCCTGCAGCATTCCCTGGCTTACCGATGTGAGGCCGTCGTCAATTTGAAAGCGATCCCTCTTACTGTGAAGCAGGTTGAAGGCGAGCTCGAGGATCACAAATACGACGAAAAGTGGAACCGCCTACGAGAAACGGATAAGAGAAACAGTAGCAAGTAAATAATAGGGTGGAGGCACGCGAGCGAAGATTTACGGGTACGTTCCTTTTGCAAGGATATTTTTGCACATAAAGAACTGAGTAAACCGCTCACTCGCACCTAGATTTTCACAATGTTTTGCAGTCACCCACCATATGAATTACCAATTTTTCTGAGGCAGTTTATACGCCGGTTTTAAGGTCACTTTAGCTGGATGCATTTTATCCTTCGAGATAGAGATATAGATATATCGCGAGAGAGAGAGAGAGAGAGAGGGGAGAGAGAGAGAGAGAGAGAGAGGGAGGAGAGAGAGAGAGAGAGAGGATAGGGCAAGGGTTCATTTATTTTCCACCCGAAGCAATGCGGGGCTGGCGAATGCGAATCCAACACAGCCACCCGAAACAGCCACGTAGAATAGGTTTTTCACCTTGTTGGAGAATGTCCACCTGTCTCAGTCACACTTCGATCTCTACTTCAATAACCTGTAGTTTCATACTCGGGTACAACCTCGTGAAAGCTTAGCAGTTCAGAATGTCTATAAATAGACCTGCATCTTTCAAGCTACTCTAGCGTACAGGTGCCTTGAACTTTGACTTCATTACCACACAAAGTTGTCCCGAATATTGATAGTGCGGCTGCGGCTCTAAGTGCCTTATTGTTGCAAGAGCTCTTCTTGTTCCTCAACAAAATTTCAAACCCCTTGCAAACATAATTTTGCCCTTCTTGTTTCATCCTCTAAAACAAAAAAATAATCACTCGGTAGTTTCCTGAATGATATGTGTTAGTGCTAGAAACGATATGGCAGATTTTATTCAATATCGTTCGCAGTAGAGTTTTAAGCTTCCATCGGCGAAGGGAAGAGCGCTAAGAATCTTCAGTGGTCTTCACTGAACAGCTTGGTTACACGGGAAACTTCACGTGCTCATATCTTAAATTGCTTAGTAGCTTAATACCTGCTGAAAGCTTCGTGTGTACACAGCAAACATTTATGTTAGCTTGTTGATTTTAAGTTGGTGAGGGTGGACGACGCCAGAAGAGTTGTAAGCCTCCATCAAAGGGCAAGTCGCTACTTGGTGTTCGCGGATGATAATAAGACGAATGAAAGAGAGAAATAAGGAGGAAAGAGAAAGAGAAATAAGAATGAATTCCCTTTAGGGTCGCTTTATTCGATTCCCTAGTTTCACGGTGAACCTTTCTGGGCACCGCGTGGTGTTATAAAAAAACTATTCGATATCACTCCAGTCCGAGAAAATGAAAGCTTGGACAAGACTCGGCAGAAGGTGCCGGGCAAGTGCAGGCAATGTATTAAACGATGAACATGAAGAACAAAAAACAATTTTGCAAGCTGATAAGTTCAACTGCACGAAGTGCACAACGTATTCTTTGCATAGCACCGATGAGCGGTCTTCGTTCACACATACACACCGGAGCAGCAACCTTGACGCGCCTCAGAGCTACCATTTCGTAATGTTTTTCTTCGTAACGCCACAGTCGTTTCATCTGACAGCGCATATTTACCCTTTCGTGCTCGTACGCTCGCAGCGGGCAGCTCGATCGCTGATCTTGCGGAGGCTTGCAAAATCAAGGGAGCTGGCGTGGCGTATTCAGCTATCGAGTACAACACCTTGTAGACATTCAGACGGCGTAACCTTGACCCGTCCTCGTTACAAATGCACATCTGTCTTCACTGGGTGTTTCATTGTGTACAAGTAAAGGAAAAACCTCACGTCGGTATGCACAGAACGAACGAAGGAGTGGAGACTGTAGCAGCCTTGTACGACACGTTTAGCTGCATTTTTTTTTATTAATCTTGTCATCTTTATTTATTTTTATCCGTAGAGTAATTAATTATAAGGCAACCCTAATACTTTTATTCTAGAGTTAGTAGTAACCGCTTTTTGTTTTTATTATTTCACAAGTAGTATTGAATTCCGCCAACAGTCGTGTTTGAAGCTGCAACTCTACTGAAAAAAATCTTGCATGACATTTGTATAATTGTATATGAGTAGCCATGGCATATGTGAACCTATTAGAATATATCAGAAACCTCATATTTATATAAGAACCATAACAAAAATAGACTTTCTAATACGCGGTCTTATAAGATGGATTTATGAACATATATAAGTATATCGTAATAGAAATTATAGAATAAGCCTTATGGAAAATGGAGCATTTCCATATGTGACTTATGTAAAACAATATTTCTCACGTGAACCAAACGAGAAGACGGGAGTTAGCAGTAATTACCAAAAATATGATCGCACAATTTATATTTTGTTCAGTCATTTAGATTAGAACCTTAGGTAACTAAATGTAGAACTGCATTTCCGCGTGCCCTTGTGTTTCGAGAGTACCCCAAAGTGCATAGTTTATTATAGTTTTTGGAACGCAAGATCTTCGCTAGCACGCAGATGAACGCGAAACGTGAGCATCGAGTCTGTGGCTTGTTTGCATAGTCGGGTTTATCATATCTTATTTTCGACGTTAACATCACCGCACGTGATCAGGTATAGGGGGGGAGTGATTCTATGAAGGTTATCTTTAATCCGCTCAACGGTCACCGCGATGGCATCCTTTTCATTTGCGACACGTTGGTCCATTTCTCGTCAGGAGCGCAAAAACACGACTCTCGAACTGATTCGGTGTGTTGAAGCCCGTCGTTGAAAACGTCATTGATGTTATTATCATTTCTCGTGACTGCGGAGCGGTGCCTCGAGAATTCACGAGGTATCGGTCATCTCTAAAACGCTCCTTTGACGAAACAAAATTCAGTTCCTTAACAGCTGGTAGCTAGTTTTACAGCTCATTACACTCAGCGCCTCTTTTTACGCCAACTTACGTAAAACCAAAAGCGTGATGTTTCTATGGCCCGATATCCGAACCTCAGGCGAGGTAAAGGGGTTCGTACTAGTCTATTTTTGTCTGCTCCTCAAGGTTGTGGTCGTGTCGCGATCACTTTTTTCTACACCCCTGGTTTAAGTGACATTCATGTTGTTTCGCTAAAACGGTGTTTTTGGCTGGCGAGGCATTGTTGACAAAACGGCTAGGAGGCAGAAACACCTACGGTGCCTTGAAACACTAATCATGCAGGCTTTTTTTTTTTATTACCATCGTGCTGCTAAAATGTCTAATTCTTATTCTACCTGTCTTTTTACTCTATCTGTGCTTAGCACTCGTTTAATATTCGATATCATATCGCTTCCGGAAAGGAAAATGTATCTCCAGCGCAAAAGCTGGAACACGCGTATGTATACCTAACCGCAAAAGCACGAAATTCCGAACACTAGAAAATAGTTGCACACAATTAAAACGGAAGATGAATTATGCGTGGGTATATCTCGTACAGAAATTCAAACATGTTTCTATGAGTTGCTTTTTTCTCTGCCTCCCCTCTCCAAACGGAGAGAAATAAAGAATTTTGACTTGACTTTGGAAAATATTTCCGCGTGTTCAGTATTCTGTGTGGTTTTCTGTTGATTTTTCGTACATACGTTGAACACGTAAAGGCGGACTGACTGACGTACCGTGGCAGTCTGTGCATCTCACGCATTCCTGTCGAGCCGTGTCACTGGATGAATTGCTTGTGTGGCTAGCACCTTCAAGTCCACAACAAAAATGGATGAAGCCGTTAGCTGTCGTAATAGGCCCTTTTACGAGGGGCGTTCATAAAGTTCGTAATATTGTCACGAAGGAATAGAGATTCAGCAATCAAACTCGAGTAGGAGTTGAGACTTTCTCTACTTGTTCGCCACCAAACGTTACCCAGTTTTTCCAGCGGTGCACCACATGCCGGAAGCCATTGTTATAGAACTCCTCGTTTTGTGTGTTCTGGAATCGCTCCACTTCAGCAATCACTTGGTCGCCGTCCTTAAAATGCTTTCCTCTTATTTGGCCACACTGGAAGCGTCTGCGCCATTTAACCAAAATGTCATAAACTGGGGCGTTGTCCCCGAACAATGCTCCCAGATTGGAATAAATATCCTGGGCATTGCTTCCCTTCAAATGAAAAAAAAAAAAAAAAGAACGGATCACAGCATGTGCTTGGCACCGACGGGTGGCGCTTTTTTGTTTCAACTCCCTAGCGGCGTTCCGAGCGACTATGACATGCGATGTTTATACTGTGCGGAAACTAGAGAGACGTGCGCTCATGTTTATGCCTGTCTTGTTCCGTTTTTTTTTTCATTTTTTTTGTGCCGATAATACGAACTTTATGAACGCGCTTCGTAGATTATTGTCTTCGAGTGTGTGCAGTTGCTTTGAAGCATTTCTTGAAGCGTGAGCCTACAGTCAGCGGCAGCTGTAGAGAGCATGAGAAAACAAACACGAAAATTCACTCGTCATAAGAAAAAGGAAACTTACGGTGGCAGGTAAAGAAACATGTCAGCAAAGGTAATCTCGAGAGCGTCATTTGAGAGTACCTAACAAGCGGTTTCCATGAATTAAGCAAATCTAGTAAATGTCACATATTGCCCGCAGCAAAGTATAAATATAGTGATGTGAAAAAAAAAAGTTATTCTCACGTAGAAAAAAACGTCATAAGCAAAAATGTTCCCTTGCTTTCCTAAGCGGTTGCTAGCTTTCTAAACTCAAGTTTTAACAGCTCGCGCGCACGAAATTGAGGAACAATGCGAACGGCAAACAAATGTCTACAACCATGCGCAGCGGGACACTATGCGCATGACATTCATCGCAACATGATTGCACTTAAGGGATCAAAGGGCCAGATGCCCCATCCACAATTTACAGCGTTTACTTCAACATTCATTTTTTTCCAGTGGAGCTGTTAAGGGCTAGTTTCCCCAGGATCGTGTCCGTCAGCAAACAAATTATGACACAGAACTCTGGACAGCTACCGCCATCTATGAGCAACGGTGGCAACCTTTCTATCCTTTCCACTTTGGCTTGCCAACTTGCGGCCGGTCATTACTTCATTCCCACCATAGTACAGCTTCGCTGGTCTTCCTTCTTCACCAGAGTGGAAAGGCTGAAATTTCTTTTTTAAATTTTTTTAGTTCGCCGTTTCTGCTTGAGAACGTTGTGAATTACTGCCAAAGCAAAAATTGACGAACAACTGGGGAACGAGGCCCTTCCAGGCTGATAAACGAACTGGAACGCTTTTCAATAGGAAATGTTCACTGGCGGCCATAGCTGTGCGCGCGACTGCTGAGCGCGTGCTGATGGCAAGCTTCCTCTGTTCTTTTGCAACGTGCGTTCCACACCATCGAGATTGTCGGTCTTGGAAGTCTATTAATGTGAGGTCGTTCTGAGCATGCGCTCTAAACAGTGCCCTCAAACAGAGCCGTATATTAGGAGAGTTTGGACAATAGGCGGAGCAAAGGCCGCCGCCAGCGCCGAATATTCCCCCCACGCTTAGAGCGTAAACTAAATTTGTGACACAGCGTCGACCAATCAGGAGACCTCTACTCCATCTCACAAATATCGACAGTGAAGACAAAGGCACAGGCGCGTGAGCCTAGCTCAGCGAAACGCTATTGTTTGTACGAGACCTCGTGCATAGGAGGCACTTTCCAAAGCCACGCGTTCGTGCTCATGCCTTTGTCTGCACTGCTAGAACAGCGTCCTGAGACTGGCTGAAAGAAAGCAGTGCAAAGGGTGGGGTGCGCGAGCGTCTTGAGACGCGCAGCTCCGCTCGGCACGGCTCAAATTATACTTCGTTTCACTTTACCTGCGAGCGAAGCCAAAGCTAGAAGCGCGAGACCAGCGCTTTTTGCATTTCTCCCCAGCTCGCGCGCTCGAGCAAAGCCTGAACGCACGGAGCTTCCGTGCTCGCGCTTCCAGTTTTGCCTTCGCTCGCACATAAGGTGAAACGAAGTATAGTCGTGGCACAAATTTAGAGCACGCGACCACCGCTAGGGGCTGTTTCGCGGCCTGTGGTTGGCCCGAGATACTCGCCTATTCAAACCAATGTATGGCCAAACTCTCTCAATAAACGGCTCTGCCCTCAAATATAGCGTCTAGTGAATACCCCCTATAGGGTGTATTCACTGGCGGCCATAGCTGTGTGCTCGGCTGCGGAGCGTGTGCTGAACGCGAGCTTCCACAGTTCTTTCGCCACGTGCATTCCGCACCACCAAGATTGCCAGTCTTGGCAGCCTATTAATGCGAGCTCGTTCTGAGCATGCGCTCTAAACAGTGACCTCAAATATGGCGGCCAGTGAATACCTCCTATAGGGAGTATTCGCTGGCGGCCATAGCTGTGTGCGCGACTGATGAGCGCGTGCTGACAGTCAGCTTCAACAGTTATTTTGCGACGTGCATTCCGCACCATCAATATTGCGCGGTCTTAGCAGCCTATTAATGTGAGCTTGTTCTGAGTCATGCGCTCGAAATATAGCCCCCCAAAAATACACAGGGTCTCTTTATGTTGTCCCTAAGACGACTTCAAGGCGAAAGCCCAAGCGCCGATGTAAACGTGATAGCGAACCTCCGAAGACAGCGCGCTCTCTGACGACGCACTTTTGGCGCCGTTTCATTGACTCACTCGGATCGTGGCGTCGGCTGTGGTCCCGGTGATAGCGAACCTCCGAAGACAGCGCACTCTCTGACGACGCACTTTTGGCGCCATTTCATTGGTACCTTTCATTTTGATACCTTTTGTGTCGCCGATGTTGCTTTCGTACCTTTCGTGTCGCCGACGTGTTTTCTCTCAGGGACTTGGAAGGTCGACTGAACGATGAGACATATAAGGCTTTCGCCTTAATATGGCGTCCAGTAAATACCCTCTATAGATCATTTAATTGCAAGCATGGAGTCCCTTCTGGTGCCCCATGGGTGCAAGCACGTGCAGCGTGAGCGTGAACGTAGCTTTGACAAACTTGCAACTGCACGGGGGTGCCCACACGAGCAGAAGCATGGCGGCGGCCAGTCGCCTTACTTGCAATCGTCTATGTATACCTTGCACTGCCGTGACAACGGCGGCATTTGTTGTGGCCATTTTCTGGTGAGCACTATCTTCTGTAGAAAACATTTTACTCCATCGAGTATGTTTCTATCCGTTATAACAAGTACGAGAATAACCACCAGCACGGTGCAATGAAATCACGTGCAAGCCATTTACAGGGTGTCACAAAAGAAAATTTACACGGTCTTTTTTACCGCTAAAATAAACTAGGCATCGCCAAACGCTCATTCTCCGCACAAAGGTAGAGCTAGAGGTCACAACCAGATGCCAAAGTTTCAGCCCGATCCGATAACTTAATCAAAAGTTTTAAGTGATCTTCTGAAAAATTCAATGGGAAAATGGAGCCCATTTTTGCTAGTTTTCGGTTTCTGGTGCCATAGAGCCCCATGTGTTCAAAACCTCCGTCGGCCGTCATTTTCCCATTGAAATTTTCAGAAAATCACTTATAACTTTTGATTAAGGCATCGGATCGGGCTGAAACTTTGGCATCTGGTCGTGACCTCTAGCGCTATCTTTGGGTGGAGAATGAGCGTTCGGCGATGCCTATTTTATTTTTGCGGTAAGAAAGACCGTGTAAATTTTCTTTTGTGACACCCTGTATATGATCCAGAAGGCTGTAATTAGCACGAAGTAAGGGAAGAAACGAAGCCTAATACCCCACTATTGCAGGACTCGGGCATAAGTGCCAAAAGACACCCTTTGTCTACTCGCCGAGTGACTACGCCAGTACAATCTCTTACATGGTCTCGCAATTTGTTATCGGAACCCATCTAACAAAAGCTTTTTTATATTGTCTCTATTAAAGAAGTTTTTAACTTTTTCGTTTGGGTTCAGTTGATGCAGCTCATTCCATGTAACATGTAAAAATGTAAGTAAGGTAAGGATCGATGCTACGATTTTTATTAGGTAAATATTTGCAAAACATCCTTGGGGGCGTTTTTTTTTACGTATTGTGAGCAGCACATTCACCATTCCGCTTGTGCGTCGTTATAGTACCGCTTTATTTACAGAATACAATACATCATCAACTAGCTCAACTTACCGCCCTACGCAGCTTCAGAAACCTAGGGTCCAGTTGCTCAGTCCTCTAACCTAAGTAAACGTTTCCTTTCGGGCTGCCCACTCATCATTCTTCTACAAAACATAGGCACGTGCTAAGCGAGGAATTCCTTCTGAAAGGAGGGTTAATGCGTAGCTGGACAAGTATGAGGCGTTTTGTGTCGACGTTCAAATCTCATGCGCAGTGTACAGATGTGGGTTTCTCCCGCGGGGATCAAATCCTACCCAACGTATTTCTCAATTAGCACCCGCGAGTACGACTGTCCAGAGAAGCAAGAAGGAATTGGCTGCTAAACAAGAAACGTGGCGAATTAAAACACAAAATACAACACAAAGAGCGACGAGAGGAAATTAGAGAAGCGCCACAATCACACCAAGTAACACGCCTCGCGATTCTTACAGGTGTATAAACAACAACCATTGTTGTACCAACGCGCGAGACACGTGCCACAAGCGAGTACTGGAAGTGGCGTCACAAGGGGGGGGGGGGGGGGTGCAGGAGGTGAAGACTGCCCAGGATTGGGGGGTTGGGGGGGGGGGGGGAGCTGTCGCGGCGGGATACCGCCCCAGGCGCCGCCGACCCTAGTGACGCCGCTGGCTGGAAGAACATCATGGTATCCTGATAGTGCGCCAAAGCGTGTCACTACTGCTGCCTCTGCGCCATACTTGGGTAGTAATTCAATTACAGTAATTAAATTACTGTAATTTAATTACTTTTCTTGGTAATTTGTAGTTGTAATAATTACTTTCGGCTAAAAGGAATTGTAATTGTAATTTAATTACTTTCTAGCGCCAGTAATTACAAAATTTCAGGCACAATTACAATTACTTTTGCATAACTTTGAAACGCCACAGCGCTAATCCGGCTTAGTGGACATCGGGAACGTCGCGCATCATACAGAGGCCTCCTGCATCGCCCGGTAGATAGTTGTGCGAACAGGAACGAGCTCCCGTTTAGTCACTTTTCTTTCGTCTTTGGCGGTGTCCCCATGGCAGAAACGGCTTGTTGAACCGGAACGAGTGATAACCTGGCAGCGTTTTTGCGTATCCTCACTGCTCATTCGCACCTCCCTCAGATACAGCGGACCAGCATCACTTGCAGGCTGCATCTGGGGAGGGTACATAAAACCCCGTCGTGAGTCACCGGATGGACGTTTTACCAAAAATCAGAACGCTTGTCGTTTATTTTTGTATGCTATGTTGTGTGTGAAGGGTGGGAGTGTTTTTCGTGCATCGAGTCTTGGGACGCTCAACCTTTTATTTTTCAGCGCACTGACGAGCCTTAGTCCCACACGAGGCGCAGCGCGTGTCCATGGACCAGTTTTGCAGAAGGAAGGTCGCCGTCACGTATCCAGGGGGGGCCCATGGAGCAGCAGAATCTTCCACTGGGACACGTCTATACGCATTTGTCAGGGCACGCTCAGAAAGCCCCCCCCCCCCCCTAAGTACATCAATCCATAAATCCGACCCAAACAACCCCCAAACCAACCACACCACCACACAACCACACCCCACACCCCACCACACTACACACACACACGCACACACACACACACACACACATACATACATACATACATACATACCGAACGTGACGCTGTAATTATATTACTGGTTTAGACTCAATAGGGGCTAATGGTTGATCGAGCTCACCTTCGCGGCTGTCCGTGCATCTCATTTTATCACCGCAGAAATCTTGCAAGAACATTAAGGTGTTTTCTCCCTATAAGTCTGACGGCAGAAGACGTTTCTAAAATTCCTATACGGGGTAAAAGCTCGTCTACTCCTTGCGCATTTCGTGCGTTTGTTTACCCTCCAAATGCGTCGCGTGCCTTTGTTTCCCCCCGACCACAAGCAATGACGTCGCGCACTGAGCTGCCTCGTCATCGTGCCCTCCATACGAGTGATCTATGTCATCCTCTTACTGGCGGGCCCCTCCTTGCGTTCCGACGCGCCGGAGACACATTTTGGAACACTTGCTCGCCGTATACGTCACCGTTAGGGAGCGTTTTTTTAACAAAATATTTTATGTCACTGTGTTGGCCACCCTTTCGCATGAAATGACCCCAAATGTATGTATGTATGTATGTATCTTTTATTTCAGACACAAAAAAGGGTCTGGGGGGCTGGGGCAAAAGAAGACGAGTTGTCTTCTGACGAGGCTCCAGCCCCTTTTTACAGCACTCGGAGGAGAAACAGGCACGTATACAAAATAAATATACAAAGATACAGCAATTTTAAAATTCACAACAGACACAATAACACATAATTATCAACTTCGTAATAACTGCAGATCATGAGTGATTTAGGATATATTCTACAATCCTTTTTTTTAAATTGGAAAAACGAAATGTGTGCTTGGGCCATTTCTGCTATGTTTGGGTGTGTGTTTAGTAGATCTGGTACGAGATATGTAAGGTGCTGTGTACCGTAATTAGTTCGAACTCTAGGTTTCGTATACTGTGAACTTCTGAGGCTGTAATTTGCCGAGGTTTGATCGAAGATATCAAGAAAGGGCGCCTGGTTCTGTCTAGTTTTATTAAATATAAAAATAGATAATTTAAGAAGCAGGATTTGATCTATATTTAATATTTTATACTTTTGAAATGCTGGGAATGAGTGTTCGTACCTTTTAAGGTTCTCAATAAATCGAACAGCCTTCTTTTGCAAAATAAATAGTTTTTGCTTATTTGTTTGTGTAGTAGTTCCCCATACTAACATACAGTATTGTAAGCGTGAGTAGACAAGCGAATTGTATAATTGCAGTTTCAACCTTTTTGGTAGTAATTGTCGGAATTTGCTTAATATTCCTATTGCTCTTGCAATATCAACCGTAATTTTTCCTATGTGTACAGTCCAACTGAGTGTTTCTTCAAACCACACACCAAGAAACTTGTGATATTTAACGCCCTCAATTTTTACCCCGTCAAAAAAGATGTTCAATGTACGCGAAATAGGTTTTTTTTTTTTTATCTGAACAATACATATTTTGTTTTACTAGTGTTAAGATTAAGCTGGTTGCGCTTTAGCCACAATAATAATTTACTGAGCCAACTATTTGCAAATTCCTCGAGCTGATCCAGATTTACACTAGAAAAAAAGACATTAGTATCATCAGCATATAAAATGATATCACGCGATTCAGGTATATTCACAATATCGTTTATATAAATTAGAAATAATAGAGGCCCCAGTATGGAACCTTGCGGAACGCCATATGTTATCGGTGCGAGTTGAGATTGAAATCCATTAAGTACCGTATATTGAGAACGCGAATATAAATAGCTGCGAATTAATTCTAATGCATTACCTCTAATTCCGTACGCCGATAGTTTCTCCAGTAAAATTTCATGTTTTATTGAATCAAACGCCTTTCTGAAATCCAGGAAAATCCCAATGGTATATGCATGGTTTTCTATATTAGTAATTATTCTATCTTTGATATATATTAGGGCTGATTCGGTTGATTTCCCTTTCTGAAAACCAAACTGTTTGTCAGTTATAACATTATTAATAGTAAAAAACCTGTACAATCTTGAATTAATTATTTTTTCTACAACCTTGGAAAAAAGTGGTAGTACAGATATAGGCCTGTAATTATTAAGGTTCTCATATGTGCCTCCCTTGTGGATAACACTGACTTTAGCAATTTTCATTTTTTGAGGGAATATACCAGAAACCATTATTTTATTACAAAGATCGACAAGAGGAGGCAACACTAACTCCGTTACTGCTTTAATAGGGGTAACCTTGATATCATCAACACCACTTGCGCAGTTATTTTTTAGGGACATTAGTATGTTGCGAACTTCTGTTTCATCTGTTGGTTCTAAAAATAGTTATTTGCTTAATACCGAAACAAATGAGTAATGGTTGTCATATACGGTCATTGATTCACAGGCACCAGATGACAGAAAATGTGTATTAAATTTATCTGCCAATAAAGCTTGCGTATATAGAGTACCATCTATTTTAAGCTCTTCGGGGATAAAAACCGGATTTATTGACATTAATTTTCTCATAGTATTCCACAGCTTAGCTGGGTCTTTATAAATTTCAGAAAACGTAGATTTATAAAAGTTTATCTTCGCCTTTTTAATGTCAAGGGAAAGTTTGTTTCTGCATTTTTTATATTCCATAAGTAAATTCTTATTTTTAGTTTTGATAAATGTTGCAAACATCTGATCACGTGCTTTGATTCTGTTATAAAGTTCCAGCGTTACCCATGGCTTCCTTGACTTTTTATGTTTTTTAATCTCCGCTTTCGGGAAAGCTTTATTATAGTATTCTTGAAGCTTTGAAATAAAAATATCGTAAGATTTTGTCGGGTTAGGTTCCTTAAAAACATCATCCCAGTTTTCTGTTGAAACGAGATTATAGAAATCTTGCAAAGTGGTTGCATTTATGAGTCTGAATAATGCTGGGTTTTTGTACAGGAGCTTGTGTTGTGAATTGTGTTGGGGAAAGAAGCAAAAAAATGGTAAGTGGTCGCTGAGATCTGCAGTTAAAACTCCAGAAAATACGTCAGTCTTTTGGTGATTCGTTAAACAAATATCGATTAGTGATTCCGTACTTTCAGTTATGCGGGTGGGAACGCTGATTATATTTTCACATCCGCTTGCTTGAGCGATTTCTAATAATGCTACACTCGCAGGTTCATTGCTCAGCAGATCAATGTTCATGTCTCCAACTAAAACTATTTTCTGATTTATTGACATAACATACTCAAGTAATTCTTCAAGAAAATCGAAAAAAACATTTAAAGCACCTGAGGGCGGACGGTAAACCACAGCTATTATACAACCTCCGTAACCCACAACCAAAGATTCAAAATCATTATTTATACAAGTGAAATCATGCAGTAAATGGTAGTTTAGTTTGTTTTGAATGTACAAGGCAACACCACCACCACGACGAGATTCGCGGCAGATAACTTCACATTTATAGTCTTGGAATTGCACAATGTCCGACTCTCCTGAGTACCACGTTTCGGTAAACGCCAGAACATCAAACGGAGTACAAAGGAAATCTAGGAAAAAACATACTTCATCAGATTTATTCCGCAGACTTCGTGCGTTTAAGTGAAACAATTTTAGGGTTTTTACAGTTACTGCTTTGCCAGTGATGCACCGATTGAATAACGCGCTGTCATAGTACGTAGGTTCACTATAATCGCGCGCCATTGTTGTGTTTATTTATTTAGTAGCTTTATACTTCCGAAATGTTTACTCAATTTTAGCCAGATCATTGTAATTGTCAATTCGAATAGGGCGATCGCCGGGTTGCTTCCTGACAAAAATCCTTCCGCCCTTCTGCCAAACAAACTGATAACGTCTTTCCGCTGCCTTCGTCTTTGCCTGCCAAAGCAATCTTTTTGTTTGCGCTGTTAGGTTGTCCATTAACCAGATACCCGACGCGTTATCTTTGAGTACAGCCCTTGCCTGGAACCATCGATCTCTAGTAAGCCGGGACGTGAACCGAACGAGAATGGGAGAAACCTTATCTGGCTTTCCGGGCATCCTGTGCAACGCTTCTACATCGTTTTCATTCAGTTCAGCAACGCCTAGCTGGTCTGATACTTCTTTCAGTTTGTGCCACAGGTTTTCGTTTGGGAGACGTAGGAACCCATGCACCTCAAGGTTCTGTCTGCGACTGTATTGCTGAAGCTCATTTACTTCCCGTTTTAGAGCTTCGACTTCTGTTTGGGTTCCGCTATTTTCCAGTCTTTCAACACGTTCCCCGAGTTCTTTAATATCTTGTTTTTTTGGTGTTTTTTTTCATTTCCTCAAGTATCTCATCATATTGATCTGACATGTGCTGCACAGACAGCTCAATTTTGTCTACTGTTTCTTTCATGGAAAGAAGCGCGTCCACTTTCGCTCCGATTGACATTAAGACATCCAGTTTTCTTCTTATTTCGGCAAACTGGTTCTCGGTTTTCTCTCCCGGATCTTTTGATGAGGTTTGTCCCTTTGCTTTTGCAATGGTGCATGTTGGGCATTGCCACGACTCTCTTGTTTCATCGGTCATTTTTTTAAAGCACTTTTTGTCACACCCGAACATTTACCCATGTGATAGCTGAAACCACACTCTGAACAAGTCATGCACACCCCCACTGGCAAGACTTCATGACAGGACAAACATTCTTCTGCCTCTGTCATCTTTAACCTCTATCTAATATCAAAGAATTGACAAAAGCAACAGCGGCAGCAGCGATAGCAACACCTAAAACATCAAACGTATGTACCAACCTGTAACGTGTAGGGCAACAAAACTTTAGGCGTCTGCGGAGCAACTTGCCATCGCTGCTGCCGAGTGCTTGTGAAGACTGTCGTTGAGCGTCGCGGCTTTTTCTTCGGTGTCCTGCGATGCCGTCACTGCCACGTAGTTTGCCGCAGCCAATCAGATGGTTTCCTTGACTTGCTACGATGACTCCGCTTGATCTTGGCGCGTGTACAGCGATCAGGTCGGCGAGGCAGGGTAGATGAATCGCCTGTAACGTGGAGGGCAACAAAACTTTAGGCGTCTGCGGAGCAACTTGCCATCGCTGCTGCCGAGTGATATCTGAGAAAGTCTGGCTTTGACAACCATTCTGGTCGAGCAACCACGAACATTTTCAACGATGAACAAAAACAAAATTCGAGTGGTAATATATATATTTTTTTTTAATGTGGAGAGAAAAGTTGCGACGGAAATCAAATGCTGGTGGAATGCCGTTTTTGGGGACTCATCCCCTTCGTTTTCCGCCGTGAGTTTCTGCGTTTTCGGATTCAAGTGGGATCGTACGGACACAAGTGATGAACCTCGTTCAGGACGCCCAAAAAGAGCTACCCCACCATAAATTGTGGATAAAATTCGAGTTGGATTTGGAAGACCGCCGCATAAAAGTGAGTGAGATTGAGGAAGCAGTGGGCATCTCTTCTGAACGAGTTGTTCATATTTTACAAAATTAATTGGGATTCAAAAATCTTTCAGCAAGATCGGTGCGGCACTTCGTCAATCGGGAGAAAAAAGCATTCGAGCCCGAACGTCAGCCGACGGTTGGCAAATGTTTCAGGCAAAACCAACAAATTTAAAGCGTCGATTTGTAACTAGGGATGAGGTCTGGGTCTACCATTACACGCCAGAAACAAAAAATCAGTGGAAACAATAGACTGGGCCCGATGAATCGGCTCCGAGGAAGGCAAGGACCATTCAGTCGGGTGGAAAGGTGATGGCATCAGTTTGTTTTGGGACGCCAAAGAAAGTTTGCTTATTGATTATCTTGAAAAGGAAAAAAAACAGTTACTGGCCAATACTACGTAAGACTTGTGGACAAGCTGAAACAAGTAATTGAAGAAAAGCGCCCGGGAATTGTCAAGAAACAGTTGTTTCACCACGACAATGCACCCGCCCATTCAAGTGCAGTCGCTCAGCAAAAACTGACAGACTGAAATTAAAACTCATTCCGCATCCACCGTATTCCCCTGACTTAGCTCTATCGGACTTCCACCTACTCCCGACGTTCAAGACTTTCAAGGTGAAAAAATATTTCTGTCGATTGAAGAGATGATGGAGCCCGTGAACAGTTATTTTGGGGATCTCGAAGAACGTCACTTTCGGGAGTGAATCGAAAAGCTGAAGAAATGCGGGACCAAGTGTGTCGAGCTTCGGGGGGATTATGTCGAAAAGTAAAGTATAACTTAAATTATATATGTATTGTTTTTGTTTTCATTCCGGAAACTTTTCCATTTACCCTCGTACATTTGCCGCGCACGCATATTAGAAAAAAAAAGCTAGGAGAATCGCACAAAGACGAAAACGATATACCTGAGTCATCAATGGAGAAAGGTCAGTGATTTTTGCCCCCTCCCTGGTTGGTTGAGTGCCACTGATGCTGCGCTCCCCGAGAATGATGTCCCATTGATTGCATCACTCTTCAAATGTTCTTAGGAGTGATGGAACCAAGGAAGAAGATAGTTACTTGTGGAGTGCCCTCGTGCGCACTTCGTGTGCGTCCCAGTTTTTTTTTTTTTATTCTTTAGTTTTTCCCACAGTATGAGACCTTTAGCAAGTAACTAATTCTATAAACAACTGCAGACTACTTCGCAATGCATCCTTTGGTCTCGTATGTTCGGAGATGAAATTTGGGGAGGGGAAAGGGCACCCAGTTCTGCGCTTCCTTGGCGTCGCCGCTGCATTTCAGCACGTAAAATAAGCACGTGTCGGGCTCTCTAGCACAGCCGATGACAGATGCCAAAAGCTCTTCGTAGGAGTACGATGACTATCAGATACTTTGCCAGGAACACGTCCCTGACTGGTGTGTTAGCGTCTTATCTCGCCCATGCACCAAAAGTGATCCCGAAGTAGCAACAAATGACGTCGCAGAAGCCAGTGCGTTATGTTTTCAGAAGTCGCTATCTTGGCGGTTGGTGCTCGAAGTCCTGGTAAAGAGTACGAGCGAGCACGAGTGTCGCTGACGGCGCGGAGTCCGCAGAGTGGTGAAGCTTCTTTGAACTGTCAAGCTGGAGAGCGACCTACACATCCATCACCGCTGCCGTGACACCGCCAGGATCGCGGTCGGCAACAACATGAAACTTCTGTGACGTCAGCAGGCGGAAATCGAGAGACCATTTTTTTAGGACACGGTAAACAGACCAGTCGTATACGGGTTCCAGGCAACCCACTCCAAGGAGAAAAGGAGGAAAAATAAAGCAACGGCGCGTTTTCCTCCCTTCTACTGAGGCACCCGCAAACGGACACGAGAAGAAGGGAGGAACGAGATGTTTTTTCTCCTTCTCCGGACAGACGGGAGGAACGTTCCGCCTTCCGAGCACGTTGCGCACGTTGTTTAATGAACGTTGTTGAGTTGATTGAGCTTCAGCGGCAGCGAAGGCCGCATGTAACTCCGTCTCCCATTCTAAGCATGCATAACGTCTCGATTGCATTGATGTTTTTACCGCTGATTTTGTGAAACGAGCAAACGAAGCAGCTAGAAGCAGCGAAATTCCGGAGCAGTGCCAGAAGCGCTACGTATACACTAGGCTGATAACAGTCTCCGGATTGCGGAACATCACGTAGTTTGGCAACGTTAGGGAAATCGCGGAAACTGCGTCCAAGAGAGGCAGGTTTTGCTGCCAAGTGCCTGCGTGTCTTCTGTTCTAGGTTCGCCTCTGTTTCCTGATGCCAAGTGCCAACGGACAATCAACCTGGTTTTGTATTTCCGCGTGTCAGCATCATAGCAGCGACATCGCGATGGCAGTTTTGTGCGTTGCGAACGAAGACTGGAATTGTCGGCGACGTGGACACGTGTTCGCGTACAAGGGCCCGTTTGCTCGAAGCCGGCTAGCTTTAACCGCGGTAAAAAGTTAACCGCTTTTCACTACGAGGGAGAGTTTCAGGTCACGTGACCGGTAGAGTAAGGACAGCGGGGAAACATGGCAGTGCCCCCGCGAGCGAGCGTCGCTCGCTTTGGAACTAATATTATATGGTGCCTGGAGCGCGTCTCCGACTGGTGTGTTTAGCGTCCTATCCCGCCCATACATCAAAAGTGATCCCGAAGTGGCAACAAATGGCGTCACAGAAACCGGAGTGTCATGCTGTTGCATGTCGCGATCCTGGTGGTTGGTCGTAGAAATGCTGGCGAAAAGCACAAGTGGACGCGAGTGTCGCAGTCGTCACGGCGTCCCAACTTCCGGCTGCTCTAGATTCCGTGGACTATCACAATAGAGAGCGACCTGCAGCAGAACAGGCGTCTGCTACGTCCACCACACCTGCTGGGGCATCGCCAGGGTCGCGACCGGCGACAGCACAGTGTTGGACAAAATACTCGATAAAAGTATTTAAGTTAAGTTACTAAATACCTGCTTCATAAAGTATTTAAAATACTGCTCAAGTTACTTTCACTGTAAAGTATCTTGAGTAGAGCACAAATACTTAGAAATGTATTTAAGTTACTTTTGAAGATACTTCCGCATCGCTTAATTTGTATCGACGTCATTGACAACGACAATTATGCAGCTACGCAAATCTGGGTTACCAGAATGGTTTATTAGTACGCAACAACACAAAACGGGGAAAAAAAGTATAGTAGGGCTATTTTATGCAGTCCGACTATAAAGAGCAATATATTGTCACAAATGATAAATGATGAGGCGGCGAATAACTGAAGAAACGAAACGTTTAATGGGGCGAACTTGTTCCCAAAACAAAGTAGAGAAAGGCTAGCGTCGCAGGCGTCCATGTCGGCGAAACAACACGATCTACCGCTGGGGCGAGACTGACTCCAAACCGCCACTCGGAGCACCTTTTTTACCCGCGTGGGTTTCTGGAACAGTCGGCGTAGAAAGTTCGGCGCGTAGAACATTCGTAGTTCAATCTGACAACAAAATTCTCGAACTTACCAGAATGTCAAGTTGAAGGAATAATAAAAGAGAAGTCCGCTTTCTGGTATCGAACCCGGAGCCTCCGCGCTAGAGCCTCCGCGCGAGAGCCAAGCGGGGTAACCATTCGGCTGCGCGATCGCTGGGCAACACGCGTGGCAATATCGCTGATAAGTGTTACAAAACATTTCTGGAACAACAAGAAAGAGGCCGCTTTAGCTATTGGGGAGGAGATCAGACCATGGCGCCCCAAGCGGTTAACTATAGACCTTTTTCGCATAACCTGAAACCAGCCAGTAACTGACGTACACTCGACCTGGTGAATTTTTGGATTGCCCGCTGACACAGGGTATGCAACCGCCAAGGGTATGGGCGAAAAGGCTTAAAAACGGACGTCGTGCATGAGTTAGTTCCGAGTGCTTCTTTTTACCGTACTGCAATTTCCGAAAATCTACGGTTGTCTCGCTACCACGGCGTGGTCGTCGGATGGATAAATAATTTTAAAACTCATAAGAACAATAGCAGAAAGTGTGCCATGAGCACAAGAAGCTGCAGCGCGAGTGTGGCTGCAGTGTTATCGAGCTTCGCATTTTCCTCAAGAATCCTTATTTATGAAGTCAGTCGATTGCGAGCTTGAATCGCGAGAGATTCGTATCAGAGTCAACGTCACGTTTAAGCTCACGACCACTTCGTCTACGACAAGATGACCGATTTTCATTCCCGGTGCAAGTGGTCCAATTAGGTTATCACTGCAAGCCCCATGGTATGTGAAAGGTATAAAAAAGTCTACATGCCACCACTCAAGATGGAGCTATCAAATGCCGAGAGCTTACCTGCATAGACTACATTAAACTGCTCATATATACTTCGCTGTGGAAACTCAATCAAAACACCCCACCGTCTTCGTCCTGGTTCTCTCGAGGAGGCAAGGTGATGGCCTGTGAGTAGCCAGCTGGATTCAACCGGACAAGCTCTAACCAAGTTATTGCAGCCCCCCATAGCCAAGTCTAGCCAAGTTCCCCCCATACCCACACCGTTGCCTACTTAGATAGCCGAGCTGCCAGAACTAGCCGGTATTTCTTTTTCTAAGCCGCTAGACGGCGTCGTTGGCGCCGCAATTCTCAAGATGGCAGCGCCGTAAAAGAAAAGGTCTATAGAACTAGATGGATGGGGACAACAAATACAATAGCTCAGCGCTCGGCTGACTTAACCGAACGCGGCGTCAGCGTTCGGCTGGAGTTCGTGTTCTCCGGTGAGGGGGAGGAGGGGCTCTTTTGTTATCACTCCGGCCTGCATGAACAATGCAGCATGCACGGTGCCCAGCTCAGCACAAAAGCCCAAGTGGGTCAAGTTCCCATCCTCTGACGACTACTTTCGGGGGAGATCCGGCACTTAACGTCACTTCACTAATTGTTGGAATTTTTTCATGACTCTGTGCCCCGCGCTTTATTAAAAAAGACACAAACATGCCCACAAGGCCTGTGGGCATGTGCACAGGCCTTGTGTTGGGTAAACACCGAGGTGTGGGGGTGACAAACGGGTCAGAGCGCTTCGCCAATAGTGACATCGCTGAATATCACACCCTCCGGCGCACCTATACGCATCGTTTCACTACAATCCATATTCCCTATACGGGGAGTTCACTATAAACGAACTTGGGACACGGATATGAGTGAATGGATAACAAAGAGAACCCACATAATAGCCACAGGAGTGGTCGCACGTTCTTCAAGTAGGTTGCGTTCAGAAAAGCACTCAAGTCGTCCGGGGACACTTTGTTGGCATTTTGAGAGCTCCTAGTTTGTTTGCTGTACTGTTCTCTGCTTATCAATGTTCGCTTACAGACAGTGTTCGCCAGAGCAATAAGTGCCGGACTGACAACACAAAGAAAAGAAAAGAAAAAAAAAAAAAAACCTCGACGTTTTGCCTTAGCAGGGTGAAATATACAAAAAGCGAAACAAAAATGTCTGCTTTTTTGTGTGTGTCCACTTCTCATTTTCTTCTATTTCTTATTTTCTTGACACTCAAGTCTGCATTGTTCTCGTAGGTCGTTTTCCGGTCTGCTTGCGCCTCAGGGTGGCATCTTTACTTCCGTAAAACCACACCTTTTGTTTGAGGATTTTTTGGGGGGAAACTCTATAGAAACAAAAGGCGCCTTTGGAAAAGCGAGGGGAAAACCTTTATTGTACGAACTTTGGGCTGAAATGTGAGTCACAGTCGGCAAAAAAGCGATATTTCACGAGCTCAGTTAAAGTCACCGTAGCTAATCGGAGCTAGCAACAGGATTCGGTTGCTCGAAAAAATTTTCACGTTTGCTCGTGCCAGGCCCACGCCACTTCATACCGAAAAACTCGGAAAATGTCGGAATGTCAAAAATGTATTTAAGATAATGAGTACAAGATACTCGGAATTGTAATTAAAATAGAGTATTAAATACTCTCTATCAAAGGTATTTGCAAGATACCAAGATACTCCAAAAAGTATTTAAGATACAGTATCTTGAGTAGAGTATTTGAGATAGGCACAAGTCTGCAACAGCATGACACTTCTATGACGTCATGAGGCGGAAATCGAGGGACCACTTTTTGGGACGCGGTAAACACACCAGGCAGAGACGCGTTCCAGGCACCTGCAGACTAATATGTCGTATAGTAGCTGCAATAACGGGCGCATTAGTCAGCAATGTATGATGCAGGAGGCTTTCGGTTTGCGTTACCTCACTTACCTTGAAAGCATGAGCAATGACCTCGCCGCATTTTCAAGATAGTCTTTCGATTCTTCCCATTTCTAAGCCTAATTGAACGTGGTAATTGCCGGCATGGCAACGTCTTTGGAATACTATAGTGGATTGCCTTGACATATGCCTTGACTCGATCGGCCGAGTATTGATAGCACGCAGAAGCAGACTGCGTCCCAATATTCATATTGCTAAATTACGCAAGCATCAAGGAGAATGCAGGGGTATGGTGTTCCCCTCACCACACGTGCACGCCTTCCCCGTTTAAAAGATTCAAAGTAAATAACCAAAATAAAGCTTTGACAAACCCGCGTGCAAGGTGCAATTTGTGTTAGGCATTCACTTTAGAAAAGTTACTACTGCTGAAGCCTGCACGTGCGGCGCGTGGAACACCAATCCCTGCATTCTCCTTGATACTTGGGTAATTTAGCAATAGGTCTATAGACCACTGATCTCTATTGTAGTAGGCTGGATAGCGGATCGGGAGCCCGTCGGTGTCGCCACGGGCGGCCATTGCTTGACACCAGGCAATACACGCAAGTCTATGGGAGAAACGCACAAAAGTAAGAATATTGAAGCATGTACGCTGTGCTCGGAGGCGAGTATTTTATGGTGTGCTGCCATCCTTATGTCGGGTGTTTTGAGATCGAATGAGTATTTGTCAAACGTTCGAGCGCCGATTAAAAAAATCAAACGTACCGGAGCACCTACGGCTGAGCTGGCAAGCTTGCTCTCGTAGTGGAGTAAACAAAGGAACTTACCGTCAATGAGACCGTCCTTGGGGAAGCCCAGAAGTTAATGAATGACATAGAAGTTCCATCTCGACAGCAGCTTTCCGGGAGTGAGCGAATTCCGCGTAGCAAAGCCTTCGAACTTGTCGTCTGCTAAACCCAACTCAACGAAACCGCCACCGACTCCGCGGTAACTCTATGTAACTCTCGCCTCATTGAGCTGCACTACAGAGGAGTGACTCTCGGCCAGAAAATATTTATTTATAAGAACTGCGATGGCTGTCAGTATTAATCTTTGTACGCAAGCTATTTGACGGGCGTATCGAAAAGCATCCAAAAAGTTTCAGTGCCGACAACAGCTTAGAAACGGGGGAAACGGCACTTTTTCTCGTTCTTCCCATAGAGTCCCATGCATTGGCTGGTGTCAATCAATGGCCGCCTGTGGCGACACTCGGCCCCAGCTGCCAAGGCCGCGGTCCGCGATCCAGCCTACTACAATAGAGATCAGTGCTATAGACCTTCTTGCTAAATTTCCCAAGCACCAAGGTGCATGCTACGAGTGTAATTACACGCGTTGCACGTGCTGGCGTCTGCAGTAGTAGCTGTTCTAAAGCAAAAGACTAAAACAAATTTTGCCTTGCACGCGCCTTCGTCAAAGCCTTATTATGTTTATTTACTTCGAATCTTTTATACGTGGAAGGGCAGCGCTCGCGAAGGGTAGAATTACACTTTCAGCATTTCCCTCGATGCTTGGGTAATTTAGTAATATGTATATTTTCACTGAAGCCGAATTACACGGTTTTCAATTTATGATAGTGTTATATATAGTTCTTACATGGTGCCCAACCACGATGCCGGTCTACTGCCGGTATACCGCCCTCCTTTCACTGCTCACTTCTTCCACGTCGTTTCTAGGACTGAACTTCGTCGTCCTCTTTCGAACTTGGAAGGGAATTTCAACGAGGCTTGTCTTCACTTTAGACAGCCAGACATTTAGACATTTTCCAAAGGGTAAATTTAGTTTTACTTTACCCAAAATCCGTAGCACGAGAAACAAAACGTGTTTCTTAAGCTCAAATGTATGGCACGCTGCGTCGCGAAAACCCGGTAGCGCGTGTTCTTGGATCTCCCCTTTTCGGCAACTTTCACACGAATATCACGTATATTCGCTACAACCAGTAGGTGACACCAGCTACCATCCCATAATAAAACACAGAGCTATCGCTCATCCAGCCCTCGTCAAACGTGACTAGGTTATTCTAGGTACCTAGTAGGGAAGAGCGATTAACTTTCTTTTTTACCGCGGTTAACGTTAACCGGCTTCGAGCAAACGGGCCCAGGAGTGTAACAGCAAGGTGAAATGACGAAAACTGTTTCTAACAAAACCATATTGGAAGTTTACATGCAGTAAATACCCTCGTTTTTCTAAAGCATGAAAATATTTTCGCGTGTTCAGAATTCTGCGTGGTTTTCTGTTGATTTTTCGTACATACGTTGAACACGTAAAGGCGGACTGACGGACGTACCGTGGCACTCTGTGCATCTCGCGCATTCCTAGTGAGCCGTGTCAGGGGATGGATTGCTTGTGTGGCTAGGACCTTCAAGTTCACGACAAAAATAGATTAATCCGTTAGCTGTCGTAATAGGCCCTTTTAGACTACTGTTTCAGAGTGTGTGCAGCCGCCTTGAAGCATTTCTTGAAGCATGAGCCTACTGTGAGCGGCAGCTGCATACAGCATGAGAAAACGGGCACTGAACTTCACTAATCAGAAGGGAAAGGAAATTTAAGGTGGCAGATAAAGAAACATGCAAGAAAAAGTAATCTCGAAAGCGTTATTTGAGAGTATGGTAACAAGCGGTTTTCATAAATTAAGCAAATCTAGTAAATGTCACATATTGCCCGCAACAAAGAATAAATATACTGATGTGTGAAAAAAAAAAAGTTATTCTCACGTAGAAAAAACGTCATTAGCAAAAATGTTCCTTTGCTTTCCTAAGCGGTTGCTAGCTTTCTAAACTCAAGTTTTAACAGCTCGCGCACACGAAATTGAGGAAAAATGCAAAGCGCAAACAAACGTCTGCAACCATGCGCAGCGGGACGCTATGCGCATGACATTCATCACAACATGACTGCACTTGAGGAATCAAAGGGTCAGATGTCCCATTCACTATTTACAGCGCTTACCTCAACATTAATGTTTATTTTTATTTTTACAGCGGAGGTGTTAAGGGCTAGTTTCCCCAGGATCATGTCCGTCAGCAAACAAATGACGACACAGAACTCTGCACAGCTAACGCCATCTAGGAGCGACGGTGGCAATCAAAACAACCGACCTGCCGGCTGTCTGGTTGCTGCCGTCGCTCATAGATGGCGGTAACCTTTCCAGCCTTTCCACTCTGGCTTGCCGACTTGTGGCCGGCCATTGCTTCATTCCCGCCATAGTACAGCTTCGCTGGTCTTCCTTCTACACCAGAGTGGAAAGGCTGAAAGTTTTTTTTTTACTTTTTCAAAGTTCACCGCTTCTGCTTGTGAACGTTATGAATTACTGCCAAAGCGGAAGTTGACGAACAACTTGGGCACGAGGCACTTCCGGGCTGATAAACAAACTGGAACGCTCTTCAACAGGAAGTATTCACTGGCGGCCATGGCTGTGTCCGCGACGCTGAGCGCGTGCTGATGGCAAGCTTCCACTGTTCTTCTGCAACATGCATTCCACACCATCAAGATTGTCTGTCTTGGAAGTCTGTTAATGTGAGGTCGCTCTGAGCATGCGCTCTAAACAGCGCCCTCAAATATAGCGTCTAGTGAATACCCCCTATTAGCGGCGAGAAGTTGTGGTGGCGCCCTCCTGTGGTTCCCCCTTGTGACGTCATTACCTTGCAAACAACAAGTTCGATGGTGTTTGTTATTAGCATGGTGGAAGCTTGAAATCATTGCGCTCTCAAGGGAACACTGCCAACACCGTCAAAATGAAAGTTCTTTCATTCCTCTTATTTCCGTCGATGATAAATCCCCTTTCCGACGTCATAGTCAGCGTTCGGCCAATCGTGGAAGGCCGACCACAGCGACGCTTTAGGTCGCGCACGGGGCTAATACGGAGTATGCGCTGGCGGCCATAGCCGTCTGCGCAACTGATGAGCGCGTGCTGACAGCCATGGCAGCGATGGCTTCAACAGTTATTTTGCAACGCGCATTCGGCACCATCAGTATTACGCAGTCTTAGAAGCATATTAATGTGAGCTTGTTTTGAGCATGCGCTCTAAATATAGCACCCCCCCCCCCCCCCCCCCCAAATTTACAGGGTCTCTTATGTTATACCGAAGACGACTTCATGGCGAAAGCCCAAGTGCCGATGTAATTGTGATAGCAAACCTCCGAACACAGCGCGCTCTCTGACGACGCACTGTTGGCGCCGTTTCATTGGTATCTTTCCTTTTGGTACCTTTTGTGTCGCCGACGTTGCTTTCGTACCTTTCGTGTCGCCGACGTGTTTTCGCTCAAGGACTTTGAAGGTCGACAGAACGATGAGACATATAAGGCTTTCGCCTTAATATGGCATCCAGGGAATACCCGCTATAGAGAATTGCAAGCATGGAGCCTCTCTGGTGCAACATGGGTGCAAGCACGTACAGCGTGAGAGTGAACGTAGCTTTGATAAGCTTGAAATTGCACGGGGGTGCCCACACGAGCAGAAGCATGGCGGCGGCCAGTCGCCCTGCTTGCAATCGTCTATGCATACCTTGCACTGCCGTGACAACGGCAGCCATTGTTGTGGCCATTATCTGGTGAGCATGTCCCTTCTGTAGAAAAGATTTTACTCCATCGAGTATGTTTTTCTTCGTTATAACAAGTACGGAAATGAGCACCAGCACGGTGCAATGAAACCATGTGCAAGGATATGATCCAGAAAGGCTGTAATTAGCACGAAAAGAGGAAACGAAGCCTAATACCCCACTATTGCAGGACCCGAGCATAAGTGCCGGAAGACGCTCTTTGTCTACTCAGCAAGTGACTACGCCAGTACAATCTCCTACATTGTCTCGCAATTTGTTATCGGAACCCCTATCAACAAAAGCTTTTTGTAGCGTGGGTGTGGCGACGAAGGCGCCGGAGAGGAGAAAAGTAAATGAAAGGGAAGAGAGCGCCGAATGAGTGAGAGAGAAAGAAGGGAGCAGAGAGAAGACGACCGCCATTTTTTAGCAACGCTGTCGGAGACTGGTCGGAGTAGAGCACTGCTGAGGCTACGCGTCGTCTGCTACGGGCCGACTTCTTTTTCGCCTGAATAAAAGTTTGTGGCCGTACGTCAAGAAAACTTCATTTATTAGCTTTTTAACCCATCGAGGAATAACAGTATATCATTTTCTTGCTAGAGCCAGCGATATAAAAGGAAATAATCGAGATTTAGATGCCGATCCCATGCATTCCGCCGGGAGAATGAACGAAAATGGCGGCCCTCCCACTCAGTGATCTAGTACATCTTACCAACACGCTCGTTAGGAATATACTCCCACTCAGCTGGGTGCAGCCGGAAGTTCACGCGCATGCGCTCATGCCTCTCGCTCTGCGCCGCGTGCTGATTGGCTCACTCGGGAGGAGAGCGTTACGGCGGCGATATCTTAGACTGACCAAACTCTCCCCATATACGGCTCTGGCGTAAGCTACATTGGCCGAGGTTGAGTAGTTTCGCGTGGCTCCTAGAGAGCCGTGCTGCGCATGCGCGAGGAGCAGTGACATCACACGTGTTATATGGTTATATTCATCCAGATCTTTACTGGTACGGTACGGGCAGGACTGGTATGGTGCCTAGGTCAGTCCCCAATGCACGCGCCGCGCGCATGCACACGCTCGAGATCATGGCTCGCGCTGTCCGGTTGTTCTGGGCGTCAGCATGGTTGCTTGATACATAACAACACGGCGCACAGCTGGCGCAAAAAGTCAAATTTGGGGGTTTTACGTGCCAAACCAACGACGGGCATCTGGCACGCCCCAGCGGAGGACTGAGGATTAATTTGGACCACCTGGGGATCTTTTGACGTGCAACCGAAAGCTCGGTTACACGGCGCCTCCTCCGCAATAAAAAGAGCGGAGAAGCTTAACTCATCGGATCCCGAAGTAGTCACACAATGCGTATACCGTGTGTGTGTCATTGAAGCAGCAGTAAGCATCAGAGCCGTTTATTGACAGAGTTTGGCCATACATTGGTTTGAATAGGCGAGCATCTCGGGCCAACCACAGGCCGCGAAACAGCCCCTAGCGGTGGTCGCGTGCTCTAAATTTGTGCCCCGACTATACTTCGTTTCACCTTATGTGCGAGCGAAGGCAAAACTGGAAGCGCGAGCACGGAAGCTCCGTGCGTTCAGGCTTTGCTCGAGCGCGCGAGCTGGGGAGAAATGCAAAAAGCGCTGGTCTCGCGCTTCTAGCTTTGGCTTCGCTCGCAGGTAAAGTGAAGCGAAGTATAATTTGAGCCGTGCCGAGCGGAACTCCGCGTCTCAAGACGCTCGCGCACCCCACCCTTTGCACTGCTTTCTTTCAGCCAGTCTCAGGACGCTGTTCTAGCAGTGCAGACAAAGGCATGGGCACGAGCGCGTGGCTTTGGAAAGTGCCTCCTATGCACGAGGTCTCGTACAAACAATAGCGTTTCGCTGAGCTAGGCTCACGCGCCTGTGCCTTTGTCTTCACTGTCGACATTTGTGTGAGATGGAGTAGAGGTCTCCTGATTGGTCGACGCTGTGTCACAAATTTAGTTTACGCTCTAAGCGTGGGGGGAATATTCGGCGCTGGCGGCGGCCTTTGCTCCGCCTATTGTCCAAACTCTCCTAATATACGGCTCTGGTAAGCATGATAATCGAGCTAATCCTAGACAACCAGGAAAGCTAAGAGTAACCAGCTGAACCTAAGCTTACGTTACGTATATTTTATACAGTCTCTATTCATTGTTTTTAACTGTTTTGTTTAGGTTTGATTGGTGTAGCTCATTTCATGAAACATGTCAAAATGTAAGTAAGGTAAGGATCAATGCTACAGTTTTTATTAGGTAAATATTTGCAGAACATCCTTGGGGGCGTTGTTTTTTGTATTGTTTTTTCGTATTGTGAGCAGCACATCCACCATTCCGCTTGTGCGTCGTTATAGTACCGCTCTATTTACAATATACAATACATCATCAACTAGCTCAACTTACCGCACTACGAAGCTTCAGAAAACCAGGGTCCGGTTGCTCAGTCCCATAGCCTAAGTAAACGTTTAATTTCGGGCTGCCCACTCATCATTCCTCTACAAAACATAGGCACGTGCTAAGCGAGGAATTCTTTCTGAAAGGAGGGTCAATGCGCAGCCGGACAAGTATGAGGCGTTTTGTGTCGACGTTCAAATATTGTGCGCAGTGTGCAGATGTGGGTTTCTCCCGGGGCAATCAAATCCTACCCAACGTATTTCTCAATTAGCACCCGCGAGTACGACTGTCCAGAGAAGCAAGAAGGAATTGGCTGCTAAACAAGAAACGTGGCGAATTAAAACAAAAAATACAACACAAAAAGCGACGAGAGCAAATTAGAGAAGCACCACAATCACACCAAGTAACACGCCTCGCGATTCTCACAGGTGTATAAACAACAACTATTGTGCCAACGCGCGAGACACGTGCCACGAGCGAGTACTGGAAGTGGCGTCTCAAAAAAAAGGGGGGGGGGCAAGAGGGTCGGACCGCCCCGGGTGGGGGTGCTGTTGCGGCGGGCTACCCAGAGCTGCGACCGCCCCGGGTGCCGCTGACCCTAGTGACGCCGCTGACTGGAAGAACATCATGGTATCTTTATAGTGCGCCAGAGGGCGTCACTACTGCTGCCTCTGCACATTGTTTTGTTTCGAACATATGCTTCGTTCCTTACTTGAAGTGCTCTTCGGCGTTACCGTTGAAAGCGGTGTGTTGCGCACGTACCTGAACGATGTAGTCCGGGACATCTTGAAGTTTCTCGAACGACGTTTCGTTCGGGCTAGCGATGTAAAACAGGTAGCAGCATGTTTCTGGCTTAGTGACAGCGAGTGAACGTCGCTTTGGCAGAGCGCGCTACCCCGGTCAGATCGGTTTCCCGCCGGGAACGAGCTGCCGTTTAGTCATACTTTTTCTCTATTTTTTTTATCTTTTTGGATTTGAGCGAGTGTACCGGGACCACTGCGCGGAAGCGGCGTTGATGCGCGGACGGACGAGTGTTGACCTTGGGCAGGCTTTTTACGATTATCAGGGAGTTTTCGTAGATGGTTTTCGCCGTCCCGCAACGCTCTTCGCAACCCGCTACGATACCCGGAACTCTACATTCAAGGCTATCGGCGCGCAGGCGCAGTAGCAACTTTTTCGCTGCGGAGGGCTTAGCGGAGGGGGAAACGCGGTCTACGAAAACTCCCTATCGCTTCCACTTGCGGGGATCATTCGCGCCCCCTCAGAAAACAAGCTCGGAAACCAAGTTCGTACACTTGGGGCAGTGCTACCATCTACCGGGAAGGGTATCAGTCAGCAAACTCGTGGCGTGGCGGGATGGACAAAACGAGTTTAAACAAAAGGAAACGCTTGGCGTTGTTTTTTGTATATGTTTTGGGCTTGCGTGTGTGGAAAAGGGGGGGGGGGGAGTGTATTTCACGTGCTTCGTAGGTCTCTGGCACGAGTCAACCGAATTTCTTTTTCAGCGCACTGCTACGAACAATTCAGTGTTGGCCCACACGAGACACTGCGCGTGTGGAGGGACCAGCTTTGCGAGAAGTGAAACGTCTGCACATGCGCCATGTGTAGAAGAGGCTGTTTTTTTTATATTTGGACACACGTGAGTGGCAGTGCCCTAAGTTACATCAAATCAACATAAAAATCCGAACATCAAAACATGCACACACACGCGCGTACCCACACATATATATATATATATATATATATATATCCAGGGTGTTTTACAGAGAACGCAGGCCAAATCGCTCCTGCGAAAACTGCTCATCGCAACGAAAAAAGGCTTGTGGCGTTTATGTGTGATTATTTCCTTCGAATCTTTTATAATGGGAAGGCCAGGGCGCGCGGACTGTAGAATTACACTTCCAGCGTTCTCCTCGATGCTTGGGTAATTTACTAATAGGTACGTATTTTCACTGGAGCCAAATTACAGGTTTTTCAATCGATGATGGTGTTAAATACAGTTTTTACATGCTGGCCAACCATCGTTCCTTATCGTTTCTAGGACTGAACTTCGTCGTCCTCTTTCCAACTTAGAAGGAAATTTCAACGAGGCTTATCTTCAATTCAGACAGCCAAGCATTTAGAAAGTTTCCAAACAAGGGTGAATTTAGTTTTACCTTACCCAATATCTGTACCACGAGCAACAAAAAAGGTGTCTGCTTAAATATATGCCGCGCTGCGTCGCGAAAACCCGGTAGCATGCGTTTTTGGGTCTCCCCTTTTCGGGAGCGTTTTCCACGGAAGCCACTTATATTTGCCGCAACCAGTAGGTCAGGTGACACCAGCTACCATTCCCATAATAAAACACGGAGCTATCGCTCATTTAGCCCTCGTCAAACCTGGCTAGGTACTTGTAGGTACCTAGTAGGGAAGGGCGGTTAACTTTTAACCGCGTTTAGAGCTAACCGGCCATTGAGCAAACGGGCCCAGCAGTAGTAGCTGTTCTAAAGCAAAAGCCTAAAACAAATTGTGCCTTGCACGCGCCTTCGTCAAAGCCTTATTGTGTTTATTTACTTAGAATCTTTTATACGTGAAGGGCAGCGCGCGCGAAGCGTAGAATTACACTTTCAGCATTCTGCTCGATGCTTGGGTAATTTAGTAATATGTATATTTTCACTGAAGCCGCATTACACGGTTTTCAATTTATGATAGTGTTATATATAGTCCTTACATAGTGCCCAACCACGATGCCGGTCTACTGCCGGTATACCGCCCTCCTTTCACTGCTCACTTCTTCCACGTCGTTTCTAGGACTGATTTTCCTCGTCCTCTTTCGAACTTGGAAGGGAATTTCAACGAGGCTTGTCTTCACTTCAGACAGCCAAACATTTAGACATTTTTCGAACAAGGGTAAATTTAGTTTTGCTTTACCCAAAATCCGTACCACGAGAAACAAAACGTGTTTCTTTAAAGGGACCATGAAGGCAATTTAATTTTTTTTAAAAATAAGGTATTTTCAGAAGCATTGGGGTCCTGGCATGCCACACAATTTTTTCTAGAACGTTGTGACTCTTATTTCTGTACCTGCAAATAAATCTGCGAAACCGACACAAACATTCAGCTTTCTTCCCTTTTTCGCCTCTGGAAAGAGAAGTGACGTCAGGGAGCACTGTCGGCATCGGTAGGATTTAGTGCACACTCAGTGTGGTTCCCGTGGTTCGCTATAGTGCACGGCGGTCTGTGAAGAAAACCTGGAAGAAATGGGCGACAACGCCGCGCTCGCAAACGAGTTTGAGCTCCCGTTCAGCGACCTCACGCCGACTGAACGGGAGATGCTGGTAAGGACGCAGAACTCTGGATTGGCGCTTTACGAAGGCGCCCCAGACCTACCACCAGCTCCTCGGTCGCCGCCTCAGAGCGACTCCGGCTGACGTGAAAGTGCTGCTCAAAGTCTTCTGATCGGAAATGCAACGAACAAATCCTGACACCGCTGTCCACAGCTCTACGCAAGACGACGGCGCGCGACCAAATGCTGCGCATTGCTGCATCGGTTGGCAGTTTATGCAAACTAACGTCGCCCGATCGACCACACGTCTTTAGCCGACCTTTCGCGCACCCTACTACTGCACATAAACGCGGCATGATTGGTGAGACACCAGCTCGCAAAGCGAACACGAGACGACACACGAAACCAGAACCAAAAGTCCGCCGCCCCCGGCGCTCGTACCTTTTTCTTTTTTTTCCATGGTTGCTCGATGCTTGTTACGCGCCCGAGGTAGCAGTGCGGGATGCGTTCAACCAGTGACAAACGGAGGGATCGCTTCAGATTATGCTTTTATACACGGTATGAAACCTATTAATTCCCAACTACAACTTTAAAAGATTATCCAACGTTCAAATGAACTTTTTTCATCACATCTCACCACCGAAATCGAAACCAAGAGCGCGTCTATCGTTTGAACCAATCGCCAGACGGTCGTCACGCTTCAACGGCGCACTTTAGTTCACCTTTCTGCCGCCGCCTCAGTGGGGTCTCAGGCATCGTTCCCGGCGCTATTATTACCGCGCCTGTTTGCTCGATTGGTGCGGCACCCAAACTTCTGTTCGGGCTAGAACTTGGTCAACAGTATCTGAGACGTGCCTGACATCCATTTCAATCGTCGAATAAAACTTCGAAACTGCCTTCATGGTCCCTTTAAGGGGTCATGAAACGAATTTTGGGCTGGGATAAATAATTTTAAATTAAGACTTTACTAATCGCATATCGTTTAGTTGGCCAAAAGAAAGAGGGTAGAAAAGTCAACAGCCAGCTTTTCGGTACGAACATTTGAAAATATAGCGGACTATTTTGTACCTTCTTTCTTTCGAAAGCTTTCCGCCTTTTCACTGTGATGCATCCGCGGTTCCAAAAGCGCGTCAGCGGTGCCAACCTGACGTCAGCCGAGCAAACCTCACGCATTGGACACGAGAACTGCGTCACTCGGACGTATGAGCTCGTCAACAATAAATGCGTCGACGAATATTCGGATTAGCGTTCGTGGCCAATGAGTGCCCTGACGGAACTTATTGTGACTGGGGAATGACAAGTTCTATGGTGTGCCTAAAAAGCACCGTGGAAGCTAGGAGTCATCGCACCGGTGCCCAAGAATGTCACGGCGACGTGATTTCACAATTCGCATTTGAGTTGAGGATTAAAGCTAAGGAGGAAGAAGTAGGAAAATCGTTTCATGACCCCTTTAAGCTCAAATGTATGGCACGCTGCGTCGCGAAAACCCGGTAGCGCGCGTTCTTGGATCTCCCCTTTTCGGCAACTTTCCCACGAATGTCACGTATATTCGCGCCAACCAGTCGGTGACACCAGCTACCATCCCATAATAAAACACGGAGCACTCGCTCATCCAGCCCTCGCCAAACTTGACTAGGTACCTCTAGGTACCAACTAGGGAAGAGCGATGAACTTTTTTTTACAGCGGTTTAACCGGCTTCGAGCAAACAGGCCCAGGAGTGTAATAGCAAGGTGAAATGACGTAAACTGTCGGGCATTGAGGCCGTGGATCGGGCCGTGGTCGGAGGGGGTGGGGTGTCGCAGGTTCACATTCTTCTTTATATTAAAAAGTTTAAGACCGCTTGAGGGATTACGGTGCCACGTGACGGTGCTATTGATCGACCTACGGATAGTCATTTCGGAACGCTGGCCTGAACTGTAGCTCCATATCGTACAATGGCCAATGTGACTGTCATCTGCGATGTCCTGTTGTCCCCTCCCCGCGAGTGATTGCGCTCTGGGGAAAGGACTGAACAGTCTTGAAATACCACGGAAATCACGTATATCTACGGTTTGGAATTTTAGCATCAAATGGGCACCAAGAGGATTCTGCGATTGTCCGTTCTTGGGCATAACTGATTTTCCGGGCCCTAATGCAACTAAGTCGAGTAGCGGGCCGCATGTTACGCTCGAAGTGATAGAGTGCGCTACCTCCTTATCGAGACTGCTCGCGATTACCGTGGTTTATTAAAATGAACATAATCTTTTTGTAATTTACCTCTGATTAAAAAAATAAAAGTAGGAAATAAAAGCAAAACTTAAAGTAAAAAAAAAGCGTTTGTATAACGATGGCGCTTCTGCTGTCAACGGATTTCTTCTGTGTGTCGTCTGCTTTCTTTCGCTGGTCGCCTACACTTTCCAACGCTGCTCCTGACGCCATCTATCAATACGCTCGCCAAACGCGTCCCGCTACTTGACTTGGTCATCTCCATCGTAGCCTGCCGTTGATCCTGGCAAGTTTTTTGGCACTATTTTTTTTTTCCAGAAAGGGAGTTACGCTTTGTAATTTTACAAGAAAGAATTGACCTGTGAAATACACCTTTGACGAAACTTTTAGAGTGCTAACTGCAGGCGTCCATTTTTACGGTTCATTTTGATCGAGCCTGGTGACTTGAAAGTCAAAACACCCTATATCTCTAGCTCGAGCTTCGTCAGGTGAGGAAACTTCATCGATTTATGGAGGCGTTGAGCGAAGCTACGAATCCTTCCTTCCACCGTGCTACGGAGTCCCAACGTGGCACGCAGAGTCCGACCGTTTCTCTTCAAACAACCAGAGAGTGCTGGCCTTCAGGCTTCGGACTACCAAATGATTGCTGTAACATAATGATGCTAGCTTTAGAAATTCTGTCTTCACTGTAAAGTGTAGCACTGCACCACTAATGTTCTCAGACTGTCTGCCAGCTTTGGTGCTGAATATGGAGTGCCCCAGAAGTCTGTGCAATTTAAATTTCACCCTTAGATCGCTTGAATGTTCCAAATTCTCAGCATGTTGACTTCGTCTACCTCACATTTCGTTTTTTAGATGAATGGCTTCCCAGGAGTCTTGGGATGCATCGGCGGCACACACATTACAGTGCGCACACCAGCGGGCAAGATAAAGTCTACCTACGCAAACAGGCATGACCAGACGTCGACCCTCCTGCAGAAGATATGCAACGCGTAAAAAAACGTTTGTGGATATCTGTACGGGAGCACCAGGTAAAATTCATGAGTCCAGATTCTTAAGGCGGCGGTCCCACGGCGGCCATCTTGAACAAGCCATTAGTTCAACCACAAGATGGCGGCACTCATCCGTGTGGCCAGAAAACAACCTCGTGGCAGTGATGTTCCTCCTCTGCTCTTAATTTCCTCCTTTCTGCTGCTCGCCCGTGCACGTTCAGCGCTCAGCGCGTGCTCCCGCTGACACAAATGCCAGCAAACGTGCCAGTGATGCTAGCAGTGCCCAGGGGGGCTATGTTGCGCTTTTTGGACTCCCAGGAGACTAGGGAGAGGGAAGTGACGTCAACAACGCAGCAAATGCAGATTGGATGTTGATTTTGTTTTCTTCTGTCAACATCCAATCTGCGTTTCTCTAGTCGTTGACGTCACTTCCCTCTTCCAAGTCTCCTGGGAGTCCAAAAAGCGCAACATAGCACCCCAGTTCGCACAGAAGCGGAGCCCAGCTAGCTCATCGACCCGATCGAGAGTGCCTAGCTCGAGATCAAGAGGCTCACAAGCCAGTAGCTATCGTTTTAACTATTCAAGAATTAAAAACATAGTCAATCAATCAGTGAAGAATGTTATCAAACGTTAAAGAACATATATAAGACATGCCTTGTCAGCATTTCGTTAATGAAAGATCTTTTGCACGACAAAAACGTTTAAATTCATTTTCGCTGTAAGTCAGAGCGCAGCCGACATAGAGGCTTTGCAAAATGCTACGGGTGTAGCCGAAGAGCCATGCGGCAGTCTGGCAACGCTGTGCAGCCGCTCCCTAGCCGCCATGAGAAAGGAAGGCTTAGAGAAAAAAATCTCCGAACTCGACGACATGGCCTGCGCTTCGCTCCAGGTCGTCTTTCCTATAACCGGTTGGGAGAATAACCTTGCCGTTGTGCCATTACTCAGTGAGCAGCGCATTCTCGATTTTTATTCGGGAAGATCGTCCACAGAAAGGAGCTACGATCGAGGCTACAATTTGGTCCTTCATCTCTCTTGATCGCTGCAATCCATCTCTTTTTCATCGCCACATCGGTCGAGAAGTTGTGATATAGGAAACCTGCAAATGAAGTATCAAAGTGAGCATGTGCATTTGTTGCTTTTCACATGAAATGGAGGCTTCTAATGCATTTTACGCCCCTCGTGACGAACCTGCCGTAGTTCGCACGGCGCTGCAATGTTGACCTCGCTGGAAAACAGGATCACGCGCAAACTCGACAAACGTCGCGGAAAAACAAACCAAACGCATTGAAACTGTCAGCAGCAGTGGGTAGGCATATTGATTCAGTCTCGAAACTGCATGAGCAGCTCGCAAGCAGACGAGAGCTTCCTTTCTAATGGCGTCCAGGATGGCTAGGTTGGACATTGTACATGTTCCTTTTAAAAGTACACGGAAGTGACGTCATCACGTCTGATTGGTTGAAAGCAAAAGTGACGTAATTTCCCTAGAAAAATGTAGGCGGAGTCGGCAAAACTGGGCGGAGTCGGCAACCGGACGTGACAACAAAGTGACGTTTCACTTTGTACCGAGTACGTTTCAAAAGGTACTTGCTCCGAAGTAGGTGTCATTGGCAGCTATGTTTTCGGCGGCGAGGCGTCGCCGTCTCGTTACTTCGACTTTTTCTTTAATAGAGCTTTTTTTTTCGCCCGAAAGGCTGTATCGTGAACACCGCGATGCATTCGAACTCCCGGAGGAGATTTTCCGCAAGCAATACCGCCTGCCGAAGAACTTGGTGCGGTGGTTGTGCGACGAACTTCGCGAGGAACCGGAGTTGAGGAGAGTGCGTACCTCGTGGACGGTCATGACTGTGGAGCTTCAAGTGTTGTGTGCACTGCGCTTCTACGCCACAGGGAGCTTCCAAGGCATGGTGGCGAGCGACGAACACGTAGCGCGGGACCAAAAGACCGTCAGCGTTGCGGTCCGCGCCGTGTCCGTCGCTATCGTGCGTCGTCTCGGGGTCCAGCGTGGCTGGATCCACTTCCCCGAGACGCCGAGCGAGAGGTTCGACGCGGAGAGGGGCTTCAGGCTGCTCGGCAGGATACCCGGCGTCATCGGTTGCGTGGACGGGACCATGATCTCTATCGTCGGCCCGTCCAAGAACGACCCCACCGTCACGAAGGCGGCATACTGGTGCCGAAAATACTTCTACGCCCTCAACGTGATGGTGGTTAGTACACTCATGTTACTTTATAGTCAAAACGCGTCCCAAATGTGTAGAAAAAAAAAACGTAACGCCGATACGGTGTAAATATGCCGTTTTATGACTGCGGGCTGTGGGGTCTCACGACTGCGCGAGCATCTCTACGTAGCATGTGAGCCGTGAGACGCTTCTCCCAAAAATAATGCTTGTCTGTTAAAACGTGCAAGCAAAATAAAATAAAAAAAAATTTCGTTTGAAGGTGGTTGTACCTTGCATCCAGGAAGGTGTGTTGACATGCATGTGTCAGACAAAATAACTTGAAAGGTTCTGGAATTGCGACTGCTTTGTGAACCATAAGTACAATCTACTACTTGTGGATTCAGGTGATTACATGTCGATATCTCTCTCACTTTCAGGTGTGTGACGCCGACTGCCGGGTAATGTGCATCGATCCACGGTACCCTGGGTCGGTGCACGACTCCTTCGTGTGGCAATTTTCGTGGCTCCGAAACCGACTTGAGCAAGGGCAGCTGCCACGCGACGGCCGGTTCCTGCTTGGTGAGCATACTGAATTCATTCCTTACGCACACGGTGGCTCCCACTGCTTGAAAGCCACAGTACCACACAAACTGTGCTTGTTGTGAGGCACACAGACACAGTTGCTGGAACTTCTTGAAGTGAGACAACACCCAAAGTTTGGCCATTATTCTCTGTTTATGTCCACATAACTCTCACACTCTGCAGGCTATGAAAACCACACTACACCAATCTCATGACAGTGATAGACCGCGCAAGTCATGCGACCGCAGTGCAAGTCGCTGTCCGGTTCGGCCCACTCACTGTTACTGTCTGCCTGTACTCTCTTGCTGGTTGGTTTAAAGCTCGTTGAGTCAGTCTGAAGGCAGGCACTTTGCATGAAGTTGGAGCTCTTTCGCTGATCCCTGGGGGCTCGCCTGGTCGCTTTGAAGGTCGTCAGTCTGTCCGGAGTGCGATCCATTCCTCCTTGGCCACTTGGGGCTCGCCGAATCTGTCCTAGGGTCGTCTCTGTCCCACGCTATGGGTTCTTTTCCCTGACCCTTCTTCTTCGGTCTGCCTAGCTCCTCCTATTAGACCCTCCGTGTCCCGGCAGGAGCTGACCCCCTTCCAATCTGGCCACCCGCTCTCTTTTCCCCATCTCCAACACCCCTGAGGATTAGGAGAGAGGCTCGTCGAACTGGCACCTTATCCCCCTGCTCGCCAAAGACAAGGCCAGTGTGTTCTGCTTTGCCTGTGCCTGAGGTCACAGCCACACTCCCAAAAGCAACAAAGCATTAGCTTTTGTCTGTCGGATGCCAGGGCCTAATAATGCACTTACATGCAACACAGCACCCCTAAAGAATCGAGCACACATCCCACATGACCCACCAGGAAAACACATAGTTGCATGAAATAACAGGGATTGTGTAGGCAAGCTGGTGCTAATTAATCATAATGTAAGCTGATACTGTAGTCCAGAAATATTAACAAACTTTTAAGTCACACTTAAGTTACATTATAATTGACATAGTTACAAACAGCTTTTTTTGCTGTTTTCTTGCCTTACATTTTAAGAAGAAAAGAATGTAATATGTTCCGTCCTCTACATGTGCAGGTGACAGCGGCTACCCCTTGGAGCCTTGGCTCATCACCCCTGTCCCCGGGAACCACGCGACCTCCACCCCTAGCGGCCGGTTTAATAAGGCGCATTCCTCGGTCAGGTCTGTTGTGGAGCGCTGCATCGGGCTGTTGAAAAACAGATTCCGGTGTCTGCAAAGGCACCGGGCTCTGTATTACCACCCTTCAACAGCCACTGCCATTATTTCGGCATGTGCAGTGCTTCACAACATCTGCCTTGCATCGAACGAGCCAGAACCGGAGTCAGACTCCGACCCTGAAGTGTCAGAGTTGGAGTCTGAGCCGAGCTCGGACGGTTCTGAGCCGAGCTCGGAGGGGTCAGCGTCGGCTCCCGAGAGGCTGGCTCCTGCCGGCCCTCCGGTCGGCCTTCCGGTCGGCCTCTCGGACAGGGGAAAGGCTCTGAGGCAGCGCCTTGTCGCCCGGTTAGGAACCCGCCGCAGACGTGCCCGTGCGGAGCGCCACACGCAAGGAGTCCGCCGCCACGACGGTGGTCCCGACCACCAGGGACACCGTCGGGAAGCCCCTCAGCGCCCTCGCCAGGGTGGTGCCCAGCATGGACGCCGCCGGCGACGGGGAACCTCTCGCCACCACGACTGAGGTCCTGACCACCAAGGACCCCGTCGGCATCCTTGCCCTCAGTGAAGCCCTCCCCGTGGAAGCCGTAAAGTGCACAGTACGCTTCCTGCTCCACAGTCATGGCCGTCCATAAGCTACGCACTCTCTTCAGCTCCTACACCTTGTGAAGTTCGTCGCACAGCCAGCGTGCTGCCTCCGGATACGTGTCGAGTGCATCGCGGTGATATTGATACAGCCTTTTTTATTTTATGAGCAGAAGGCATGAGACGCAGTGGACAGTGACAGAAAAGGTTTAGTTGCCAGACCAACAGGTCATCTGGCTTGCCCCTGCAAAGAACTGAGAATTAATTCTGACTACCTCTAGAAAGAAATGTTTGCTTTTGCAGAGATTGATTTCTTAGTTGTTGATTGAAGCAGGGATATTGTTGTCGTAAGCATTGTTTCATTTTACGAATGCTTCAAAGCGTCGTGCCTTCTGCTCCATTTTACTATCTCTTTTATGGCACTTCATCAAAGTTCGGTGATTGTGTTATCTCAAGACAGTGCGCAGGTAGTTTGTTTTGGAAATTGCTTTATTTCTTAAAGAAAAACTTGTAATTTCATAAATAAAAGTGTGATAACATGGACGGTATTATTTATTTCTTGGAAGTAAAACAGCATAGACTGGAGCCATGTAAAAATGGGCAGTCTGAAGTATATATCACAGATGTTTTGTTGAACATTCTCGTCTTATTTGAGCACGATAGTTAAATCTCGAAAGGACACAAAAAAATTCTTCGACTAGCATACCACCATATAAACACTGGACCACTCTGAAAGAAGTATCACAGATGTTGCTCTAAACATTCTTATTTGAGCGCAGCAATAGCAAATTCTCGAAAGATAAAAAAGTTATTTCAGACTAGAAAGGCACCGTATAAACACTGGGTCATTCTGAAGGAATATATCACATGTTTTAAGGACACTATGAAGCACACAGTCTCTAGATTGCATTTCGTCAGACATATGACAATGATACACATAAAAAGCATAAAGGCCAAGCTCCTTGCTTAGGTAAGACAAAATAAATGTAGCTGCTATTGCAACCCATGACTAGACTGCAGGCCTCTTAAGTTCTCAATGAAAAATTTCTTGACACCGGACAGGAATGAAAGAACACTTCCTATAGTTAGTGACGGGTTAAGAATGAAGTGGAGGCTCGTCCCACCTGTTCCCACTTCAGCAGAGCAAAGGCTGGAGGGGAGCTAGCTTCTTCTCCACTGTTCGCTCTGCTAAAGTGCAAAGAGGTGGGAGAAGCTTCCACTTCACTGTTAACGTGTCGCTGTTCGTCAAACACGAGACATGGCTTGCTTGAGCATAAATCCATCTGTTGCCCAGCCAATATTTTCTACTTTCTTCACAGGTCTTAGCCAAGGAAAATTGACAAACCCAGCTCTTGGCGATTGCTGTAATCTGACTATTGCACCAATCTCAAAGGCAGCAAACTTAAACAGCCGGCTTGGCATGTGTAAGAAATAAATAAGTAAATAAAATGCAGCAAAATTAAACAGCCGGCTTGGCATGTGTAAATAAATAAGTAAATAAAAAGCAGCTACATGAAACGGCCAGCTTGGCGTGTAAATAAATAGGTAAATAAATTTAAAGATCGGTGTCGGGAGGGGTGGGGGCTGTGGCCAGGGCTGCGGCCAGCGCTGCGGCCAGGGCTGCGGCCGGAGGAGCGGGGTGGGCCGGGGCCGGGGCTGCAGGGTTCAGCGCTGCAGCCAGGGCTGCTGCCAGGGCTGCGGAAAGGGCTGCGGCCGGAGGAGCGGGGTGGGCCGGGGCCGGGGCTGCGGGGTGAGCCGGGGCTGCGGGGTGGGCCGGGGCTGCGGGGTGGGCCGGGGCTACGGGGTGGGCCGGGGCTACGGGGTGGGCCAGGGCTGCGGGTTGCTCCAGCGCTCTGCTGGCCAGCAGGAGGAGCAGCTGGACCAGGGTGCTGTGGGTGTTTTCGAGCCCCGAGGCCGTCCTGTCCTGGTTACTGGAGATCCGTTCCAGGACCTCCAGGAGCTGAAATGACAAATGAGTTTCATTAACATTGGGCAGCATATTTCCATACACCCACAGTATGCCAAGACCTTGCTCATGCCACAACTCTGTTTCATTCTGCACCATTGTGGACATGCACTGCTTTCTGTGGCCTCATGGCAGCACCTTGGTCTGAAACTTGTTAATTGTAAGTGCGCGTAAGGTTTAGTTTGAGCCTGTACCCGGCCTCGGAACTCCCTCTCCTCAGCAGCCTGGTCCGTGTTCTGCTGCAGCAGCAGGGCCTGCTGCTCCACGGCCTGGATGGCAGCCGCGTCGTGCCGCTCCTGCCGAGACTGCCGGGGGGGGGGGGGGGGGGGGGGGGCGCGAGGCACGGTGGGACGCACCCACGACCCCTGGCGTGGCGTTGTGTCTGCCAGGAAACCGAGTATTGGTGATGATGGTGCTCATAGCTGCACCACTGATGATAGGTCCCACTTGCCCTAGCAAGAGAGCTTACCTCGTGAGGTGGAGGGCACCGGCTCGGCTGCCATCTGGTGCCTGCTGCTGCTTGACCTCTCCTGGAAGGGGAATTTATAACAACTCGTAAGAACACACAGCCTTGTCTCTGCTTCCCATGTGTTGACCAAAGATTTTGATGAGCATGAATTCTACTCGGGGGAGAACATTTTGAGAATGCCACCTTAGAGGCATTCTCACTTTGTTCTTTTGCCAACTTTTCCAATGAGTACCGGGATATGTCTAGTGCTAGCATATCATCTTCCCAAAAATTACAAGCAAGATACCACAGGGATTTCTGGCAACAGCCAGGGGCCTAGGTGTCAAAAATGACGCATGTCCCTGTTTGAGTGTCAAACTTTACATTTCGCAACTACATGGACTGATGTAATATCTTCCGTTAGAGCTCCTAATATTTGGAAAAGGCCAACACATTTCTTAAATGCATTCTCATTGATATTCCGCGGTGCAGAGCATTGGTGCCCGCTGCGCTGCACTCTGTGTTAACATGATGGTAATTGTTGAAGTACGTACCTGCTGGTCGTCCGGTTCGGCGGGTACCCGCATCCCAGGGGCCCCGAACGCCGAATCGGCGCCCACCAGCGTCAGGATCCTGGCCATGGACGACGCTAGTGGGCACACGGTCGAGCTCCCACCCCCGGTCCTTCTGTTGACAACGAAAACGACTCAATACATTTTTTTGCACTATCAGCAGACTACAAAGATTACCTTGCGGCCTCGTTGAGCACCGCAGCTCGCTTCCGCGCCTTCATCACGCGCCGGGACCAATGGTCCCTCCACTGCTTGGAGCTCTTGGTCGGTGGCCCCAGCGCGTTCAGGCGCCGAGCGAGCTGCTCCCACAGCCGCTGTTTTTCCTCCCGCGTCAGGGTGGAGGAGAGGTCGGTGGCGTGGCGCGCCAGCGACGGGTGCTCAGTCATGAAGGAGAGTTGCTCCTCCTTCTGAGCAGCCGTCACTCGCGCGCTCCTCGTTGGTTCCGCCGACCCCTCCGCCGACCCCTCCGCTGCCCCCGGCACCCCCGGTTCCTCGTGGTCCGACATCTTTCTTTGAAGAAGGCGGGAAGAAGGCGCGCATCCCGCATTATATTGGAACAACTTTCTCTCCAATTAACTCTTAAATGTATTGCAAAAGGACACAAAAAAGCGGTTTGTTTTAACAACGCCCAACAGGTTTTTATTGTTTTTCATTTATTTTGCCTGTACTAGAACAGATGCGACGGCCAGCGACGCACAGGATTGGTTGCCGTTCGTTCACTAAACGCAGGAACTGCTCCCCGCGTCGTAGTAAATCCTACCCCGTATCCCGCGCGTAGGGACGGCTCGGGGAATGTGTAGCTCCTTCCGCTCGTCGGGGGTTGGCTCCGGACGTCGCTCAAACGGGTGACAGGTGTCAAGTTTGCGATGACGTAGCGGCGTCAAAGTGGGCGGAACCGCCACGTGAGTGTTGCTAGGATACGTTCTTCCTTTCCATTACGTCACTTCCATGTACCTTTTCTCAAATGTCCAACCTAGCGATCCAGGTGGCGATTTGCTCAGTCTTGCCACCATGGGGAGTACAGTGTTGCCCGACATTCTGCAAAGCCCCTATAACAGGTCAATGAGGCCAATCAAGCCGAACCAAAAAACACTATGTCACGGAGCTCAACATCCTATAGTGCGTTTGTTGTCACCGGTAAAAGCAATCAAGCTCAAACCATGCACTATGGCCATGCGCTTTTAGTATGCGTGTTTGTGCTTGTGTATCTTATAGTCTTTGACTGCATTTTGATCTATAATAAAACAAGCAATAGAAGACTTTTTTATTTTTTTCAGGACGGGTGTTCAGAAGGGCGCTTTATATAACTCATCGTTTTGATGGTAGTTTGATTAAACTTGAATACCAATTATCTGACCTTATAAATAACCACCCTAATATTGTTGAAATAGTACGCCGAGGTCGAAGACTCTGCATGTTCAAGAAAAGAGTAAAAGTGTATTTTGTAGCCCAAGTGGCTTAAATTTTGTTAGGCGAGTGGGGAGCAGATTTCAAAGTGCATTTTATGGTGCTTTCGATATTTTTGGCATTATTATTTAGGTCTATTTATAATTTGATGTTGAAAAAAAAAAAATATACCAACCTCTTACATGTATATTTATCTATATATATTTTCTGTTTGATTGCAACAGATATGAAGAATTTTACAGTAACGCTGACATTGTATGTTAATTAATGTGATCTCAATGATGTCGATGGGAATGATTTCAATTTGAAACGTTTGATGACGTTGATATTAAAGGGGCGATGCAACGATTTTTGCATTTTGCGCAATTACCGCTTAGAACGGATCCCTGGCGTTAATTACCTGTGAAATACCCATTCGTTTATCACCACACGCAATCGAAGTCGCAGAAAAAAATAAATAAAAACGAGCAGAGTTCACCCCCTCAACTCGCAGCCAGAACAAGTGGCCACGTGATCTGGAGCCGATTATATGCCGGCACTGTTGATCATAGCCATGCGCTGGGGTTGGCAAGGCACAGGACACGCGCTGAGTCCTAGACATTGTTATGGTTCGGCTGTTGTCGTCATTGCAGCGAATGGACACAGGACACTACCCGAATGCTTCTCGAGCTATCAATTATCACGGGCACAAATCGAGTGTCCACGCCATGCTCGGGTCCAATCTACTAGCCGCATTCAAATATCGTCACTGGGCGGTACTGCAACCGCCCAGCTACGTCATCAGATTTTGCGAAGGAGAGATTGAATGAAAACACTCGGTTTTGTTCTCGAAATTACAGCGCAACAAAGGAGTTTCTTGGTCAGTGGCGCTGCGTGCGAGTATCCTTGAGTTCCACTAGGGCAAGTAAGCTCGTGTAAAGTGAAAAACATTCCAATTGAATATCGTTGCACCGCCCCTTTAATTATGTTAACTACGATGTCTAGCTGATGTCAATTTTATTATTTTATGCATAATTGATTTTTATACTGACACTGGTCATGTACACCGTTGAATGCTGTAAAAAGGGGCTGATGGCCTGGTCAGAAGACTTTTAATGCGAGAAAAGTATTTGCCCCACCACGCGAAAATCCGGCGGCGGCGGCGGCATGATTAAGCGATGGTACCAAAAATGGCCGACGGCGCAAAGAGTAAAAACACGTCAGAAATGCTTGGATTGACGTCAAACTTTTCACGAAGGATCCTATAAACAAAGTAAATGAACGACTTTCGAAACAAACTTTAGTACATTTCGGTCTGGACGGGAATGGAATCCGGGCCTCCGGGGTGCGAGACGGGCACGCTTCCCCGACTCCACGGCGGCTCCAAGGTCCTGGCTGGCTAAGGTGTGCCTAGTGCGTGCGTCATTGCACACGTCCCGTCGAAACCATCTGGCTGACAAAAGGTGTGTCCAAGTGCGTGCGTCATTGGGCGCGTGACGGTGCAGCCAATGGGGAGAAGGTGGCGCCATGTCATGAGTGTATAACATGAGCGCGCTGTTTCCCGCGCGTCACACCGAATCAGGAAAAATAACGCATGTCAAAAAAAATAAATCGAAAACTTTTCACCAAAAGGACTGCAGTGCTTTCATATTCCCACACGTAAGCAATCAAAAGTGTCTGTGCGGAATTTTCTTTTGTATTCTTTTGCCGCAGCCCCTCAGACACATGTATGTCTGGAAATAAGGATTATTATTATTATTATTAACTCACGCACACAATATTTATTTTTATTTTTACAACATGTTCACAGGAGAACCGCCAAGCGGTCTGGACCATCTAAAGTTCAGTGTGTCTTCACGTTCCTATAGCCGTTTGCACGTTCACGTTCAAATGGAAAAACACCGTAGACCGTCTTCTCTTTTCAAATGACAACGAACCGAAGCAGGCACGTAGCCAGGGGGGGGGGGGGGGGGGGGGGGCATGGGGCCCGGCCTTCCCCCGAAATCTTCCATTTTACTGAGACCTCCTCTCCCCCCTCCACCTCATACAGCATTTTGTCATGGGCGCCCCCCCCCCCCCCCCCACCCCTCCCCCGAAACAAAATCCTGGCTACGTGCCTGAACCGAAGACCACATGAAGTGGTGACAACTCAGCCATTTTTCCGCCCAATCGTTTTTTTATGCATTTTGAAGTACGCGCAATCCGGTGTCACTCAGCTCAAGCCCGTAGCTTTGGCTAGTGCATAGACGCCATTTTACCGCGTAAATCACGCACCGAGTGCGTGATTTCAGAGCATTCAGAGCAACAATGGATGTCTTCACCCTGAGCAACGCCTCCTTTACGAGGTAATGCCTGTCACATGAGCGCTTTTCCACCGATCATGCCCTTTCCTGTTACCCTTTCCCATTCGCCCCAGTCACTGTTGGAGCGATGTGTGGTCGGGCTGCGGCGCCACGTAGCGGGAAGAGAGAGAAGCGGGGTGACCGCCGGTACCCATTGTTAAGCGCACGACCTGATTGGCAAGTTGGAGCGATGTGTGGTCGGGCTGCGGCGCCACGTAGCGGGAAGCGAGAGAAGCGGGGCGTCCGCCGGTACCCATTGTTAAGCGCATGATCTGACAGGCATTACCGTATAGAGGAGGCGTTGCCCTGAGACAGGCAGACATGTATACAGGCAACCTAGGCTAGAGTGAACAGACATGATCTCTTACGGCCATTGCACCGGGAGTATTTGCTCCCTGCGGCGGCAGCTTGGAGGGGTCGCTGTAGCCCTACCGCTCTTACAGTGCTTTAATTCCTTCTGAGAGGCACGTCCTCCTCACCGTGTTGTCCTCTTTGCTCGGGGGTTGAGTTGGATAAGTTTCTAGAGTAATTGGACCTACAGGTCGTGAGGCCAGCTGCCTCCAGCCACTTATGCGGAACACGTCTTTCTCTTCGTCTCCTTAAGAAACAAGTTTGTATAGACAAGAATTAATTACTGTAATCCGAAACTTATTTCAATCTGCTCACTACAGTTATTTAAAGCAAGTATAATTGCACACATTTTCAATCGCATTGGTCGGGGAACAGTTGTTCAGGATGGCTCAGGCGGCGTTGGGCATGGTTGTGTGGTCGCACCCCTACGCTGCTAAAGAAGTTCCATTGCTCCTAGGCGAGAGTGAAGGCCACAAGGAAACCGCTCTCTAGCCCGGTCATGGAAGAACATGGCAGGGCAGCACTGAGCATCTCGCTTGCTTTTATTTCGCAATACTCATTGCGGGGACTCAGAAAAACGAAAGAGAAGCGCGAGAAAACTTCACGAGTTGTGATCCTGGACCGGCTTGCTAGAACAGCGTCTCAGCTGAGACTGAGTGAAAGAAAGCACTGCAAAACGTTGGGCGCACGACTGTCTTGAGACGCGGCTTGAGTCCCGCTCAGCTCGAGCGCTGGTTTTGGCATTGCTTTCTTTCCCAAAGTCTCAGCTGAGACGCTGTTTCTAGCAAGTCTGACCTGGCTGCTTATAATTAGTCGCAAAGGACAAGATTCGTGGTTGGTGTAAACGCAAAGTGGAAGCCTGGAGTCGTTGCATTATTAAACCAACACCATGAAAGTTGATCGTCTGACATTGTTCTTACTTGAGAAAATGAAATAAAAATTAATCCAAAGAAAGACGACCGTAGTGAGGGTTTCGCACATGTGCAACGCTTTTGATAGGGCACTGCATGGAAAGGGGGTTTATTAGACCCTTTTCCTGAGCCTCCGATTTGAACCACGATGACTGGCTGTTTGTTGCCTTACCATGAGGACCAGTCACTGCGGTTTACACATAACACTCTCCGTAAGTTTTCTACAAGTAGAGTAACGTTAAAACTGAAAATCTAAAATTCCTGCACGATGGCGAACAAAACAGAACCAGAGCGGTAGGAAAGCTAGAATCTTAAAAAGAAATATGTCGGGTAAAAATCTTAGAGTGAAGGAAAATAAATTCGCCTTTGTCGTCACCATCATATGGAGCTCAATATTCGCACCTTTCGTGGTGTCGGAACATGGCAGGGAGCAAACTTGCTCGTGACCCTTGTTTTTTTCTTCTTTTTCTTGCAAGATTATTTAGTCATTGCAAGAATGAGGAAGTAGCGCGAGGAAATATTTGAGAAAAGAATCCTCTGCATCAGGGACAGAATCCCCCCAGCGCCACTTTTCCTGAACTTCTCAACCTCGAATTTCAGCCACCTTTCAAAAGATGGCGCAAGTGCGCGTCGTCTGCTACAACATAGGTTCTTTTTATTATTTAGGACAATTAGTATGCTTTAAAAAAATTACAATCAAAGAAAGTTATTTTAATTAGAACGAGAAAAGCACTAATTAAGAATCGTTGCTTAAATAGCTGCCCTCTTCTTTGAAACCGGTTTCTTGCGTACAGAGTCGAGCTTCAAAATAGTCCCATGATTTAAACATATTTTAAACAAATGTGAATATGAATACGAAAAAATCACGCTTCTAGTGAACCAGCTCAGTTCCTCTAGCATACAATTAAAAAAAAATAGGTAAGATGCCAGAACGCTGTCTGAGAAAACCAAGAACGCGTTAAGGGAATTCTTAGAAATTTTACCATAATCAAGTTGTGTTTACAAGAAAACGGCTGGCGTTGCACTTCTAATATTTTGTATTCTGAGTTCCTATGTTTACCAGAAGCATGCCCTTAAATGTCGTTGCTGCGTTATGATGTGAAACTAAGTTACGAGACTTCAAAATCACATAAAAAAGGCTCTTTTTGAATAAATATTAAAAAATGTGAGCGTGCTAATTAACAAAAACACGTATGCACGGAACTAGACGAGTCCTTCTTCTATTCAATAAAAAATAAGAACGCGTCTTGGATGCATTGCAAGTCTAGAAACTTGGAATGCATAGAGGTATGTCTTTGAAAATATCAAAACTTGCACTTTTTGTTTTCTTATTGTGCGTTAAGTTTTGAAAAATGCGTATCATATTTTGCACTAAAAGAGTGATGATGAACTGGCTATTTATTTGCAAAAAGAACGAAATACGTAACACGCGCACAGACGCGACATTTGCACAGCAAACAGGAGCGTTAGCAGAGCTGCCACCGGTATTATAGGCTCTGGGCAGTGTTCTAGAGAGCGCCACCGTCGGTTGGTCATCAGCGCCAGCGTGGCCAAATGAGGCAATACTGGGACGGCTAAAATCGGCAGCGCCGCCGGCATACCCTTGCGAGATTGCGTTATTACCAATTCCGAGCGTTGTGTTGTCGCGCGTTACACTCCCGACTGTTTTAAGAATTTCTCAAACGTTAAATATATAAATGTGCATACGTGTGTGGTTGTGTTGTTCTAGCATTAGGGAGTTTTAGTACGCGTAGGTGCCTTCCTCGATAGGTAGAGACGACCCAAAACGGGAGCTAGCAGAACAAAATTGAACAGCATAATATCACGGCCAAATATTAGTAAGAGCAAATAAACAAAAACAGTTTTTTTTTTTTTTACGTTGTTTGCGCGCGTTTCAAGATAACAAAAACGAAGACTTCGTCGAGCTTCCCTCCTCTACAAAAGCGCACTTCAAAAGCGGAACTAAAACGTCCCCCCCCCCTTCCCCCCTCCCTCTCATCCTTACCCACCCTTTTTTTTTTCAAGTGAACTAGCTGACCTCATTTTGGTGATCAGCTTGTTCCCAGTCCCCTCGTTACCGTGTGAAAGACGATTGTGGAGTCCGAGGAATGTGTTTTTCGTTCAAGCTGGCTGTAGTTTAGACGATACGCAGTTGTTCGGCGCAAGCTGATGCTCCTTCTCGTCGACTGAATATGCTGTTCACTTTTACATAGAACAGAAATAAACGCCACGTGGATAACCTTTTCTCGCGGGGTAAGTGCATTTTTTAATTTATTTCTTGGGTAGACTTTTTTCGCAGCAGGGATAAAGTTAGGACCGCATAGACACGGGTCGAAATAGAGCAACCATCTTGGGTAGCTACGCGATCATGCTAAAGGCGCAAACGACAGTTCGTTCTGCAATCGGCGAAGCGGAGAAAACTGGCCTTCAGGCTTCGGACTACCAAATGATTGCTGTAACATAATGATGCTAGCTTTAGAAATCCTGTCTTCACTGTAAAGTGTAGCACTGCACCACTAATGTTCTCAGACTGTCTGCCAGCTTTGGTGCTGAATATGGAGTGCCCCAGAAGGCTGTGCAATTTAAATTTCACCCTTAGATCGCTTGAATGTTCCAAATTCTCAGCATGTTGACTTCGTCTACCTCACATTTCGTTTTTTAGATGAATGGCTTCCCAGGAGTCTTGGGATGCATCGGCGGCACACACATTACAGTGCGCACACCAGCGGGCAAGATAAAGTCTACCTACGCAAACAGGCATGACCAGACGTCGACCCTCCTGCAGGAGATATGCAACGCGTAAAAAAACGTTTGTGGATATCTGTACGGGAGCACCAGGTAAAATTCATGAGTCCAGATTCTTAAAAATGAGCTTCGTAAATCCTAAACTGCCAGAACTGTGCAGTGGCGGCTACCATATCCTTGGGGACGGTGCCCCCCAAGTGCGGGAGTAGTTGATGACCCCATACGAGGATTACGGGGACCTCAAAGCAAGCAAAATTCTCTTCAATGCGAAGCTGTGTGGGGCACGGGTATGCATTGATAATGCATTTCGCATTCTAAGCAGAGGTTCTGTCTCCACCCCTTTTGTTACAAAATGGGCCTGTTGCGTAATGAACGCCTGGATTGGTTACAAGAATAAGGCTAGGTTTTATATTTTACATTAAGCGATCGAATCTACTGGCGCTGGTAATCATACTCGTTCGTCCTTTTTTTCTCGATCTGTCTTTGGAGCACGTGGAGCGAAAGCTCGCGCTGCAGGGCCAAGGGGTCCTGGGTTCAATCCCCACACCTGCCCGTTTCGATCTGGATGAGCATCGTACCGGCGTGCGGTCGTGTATCACGACTGCACGGTGCACGTTAAAGACCCCAGGCTAACGATTGGGCTGAACTACCTAAATTTCTCATCTACAGCTGGGAGACAAGTCGATCGTTGAGGCAGACAAAGTTCTAGGCTGTAAATTGTAGTGGCAAGAGCGGCGGCCGCCGCGTGAAGATTTTGCGCGTAGACGACACCGTAGCGCTGCTGTTCTGAGCCCTAGGAACGTGCCCCCGTCAGCTTCGTCGTCGGCGCAGCTCGGCGCGTACTACTGTGCTTCGACTGGAGCTTTTCGCGACGGATAACAATAGACCCTTTCCGGAATTCAGTTTGGCAACTTTGATCACTATCATAATCTGAAAAATGGCACATGTGCTATACTAATGGCGGCCTTCTGTTTAGTGATGAAGGAAGAAGTTGAAGATACTCCTAAGCAGATGATTCGATGCCTATACATTTTAGACGTTAGCGCGGCGTGAAGCAGGAATTGGGTGCAAGAGCTGCGTAAGTGTTTATTTCTAACTCGGGCCCAGTCCATCTGTCAGTAGCACACACTCGGCTTCAAACCCCCTTGATGTATAGAATTTTATCAAGGCGTCTATGTGGTGCTTCGTTCTGACTGGTTGCATCTTTTTCACCGTAGAAACTGAAAGAGATTGAAAAAGAACTGTACAGTGAAACGCGTGTTCTCGTTTACCGGTGACTTGCGAAAGTGACGGTGCCCCATAAAATACTGCATACCACAGGTTCATTGCCGCCATTAGTACGGTAAAATTTAAACTGCCATTTGAGTCACCAGATGGCACTGAATTCCGGAAAGGGTCTATTGCTAATGTGAAAAATTGTAGGTTTTTCTTTGGACTAATGCCTCTAGAGTGTGTGCTGTCCTCTACTTTCATTATTCGCGTGTTTTTGATGGAGATCATTTCATTAAAGGGATTGTCCGGCCAAATTTTGTATTCGAGAAAACAATTGAATATCGTTGTTATTGCCTCGAGACGCATCGTACGTGCAATATCTGAATTTTATATGCCCCTCTGCGTGAGTAATTGAATTTACACTGCTCCAATCGCATTCTAGCGTAAACGCTGCTTTCGTTGGCAACATTGAAGCTCTGATGTCACAAAACACAAAGCGAGCATTTCTGTGTCGTCGTTTGCCTGCGAGTGAACGCCTCAGAGTGCTTCGTTTTTGTTGTTGTGCTCGACTTGTTTCGTGGTTGGGTGCCACAACCACCGGACAGCACATGCGAGCCAAGACATGACGTTCCACTCTTTTCCGCGAGACGTACAGTGACGAGCAAAGTGGATCGTCGCCGTGCATTGGGACTAGGTTCCCGTCAAGATTGAGATCCGTTTATGCAGCAATCATCTCGCAGAAGACAGCTACGAGCTGAGCTCTAAGCGGACAGAAGGCTCGTAAGCTGAGGTGTGATGTTGTGCCAACGATATTAAACTACGTCCATCCACTCCTCGCCCAAATCGGATCAATCAATTTGATTATGAAGCGAAACCGAAACCAACAGCTAGGCCATCTGGAAACGGCACCAGAAGTTGTATTTAGCACGCGTGCAGCCCGATTCTGTTTGACCCGAGTGTGAAAATGTAGCGTGACTACGATTCACCCAGCTCGTCCAAGTCAAGTGACGACATGCATTTGAACGATTCGCCGTTTGCCTTCGACCCGCGGACATCGCCTCTGAGGGAACGACCCGCAGCCTCATCACCGCTCCAGCGGATCCGCCGACATGTGTACCCAGATGCCGCTTCAGAGGCGAAATCTGGATCCTTTGATTTGCAAGCGCCCCTAGTTCGATCGGTGGCCGTCGCAGTTGTGTTTGCGCGAAACGGCATACGTTTCCTCGAAGCTTATGGCTGTTTGCGAGTAATATCCTGCTAAAAGGCGTGACGTTTTTTGCACATGCTTGGGAACTTCATAAAATAACCGTATTTCAGTAGAGTACAGCCTAGGAGACTATATAATTCGAAACAAAATGCCAGACATCCATCGACCAACGCTTGTTATCCCGACCATTCGACAAACCTTTGCGTTTTGTGACGTCACGCAGCACCTACGGATGTCAGCCATTGACACTGGCAAAATTCGGGGTGCAGTTTCGTACCTACGCTCATGAAAGGTTTAATTAACAACGGGAGATCATATATCAAAATAAAAATGACGTTTGTCTACATGAAGGCTTCCTCGACGTAACGAGCGCAAAAACTTAAGTACTTCCGGTTTCGACCGGACAATCCCTTTAATATTGACTCACCCCCCCCCCCCCCTTTCCCAGTACTGACAGGTCGTTCAGCAACGCTATCACTTGGGCTGCACGCTTAATGGCTGCGAAAGAACCTACGCGGTACTGATATAACAAGGAAAAATAGACTAATAAATGGTGAGAGGTACAATAAACTGGTGTATTATTTTTTGTCATCCTGTTGCTGATGCAGGATCAGCGTTGTGTAAGGTGCAAGGCCGAGCGCGTTTGGGAACGGTCAAGGTGCCACTGCAACTGGCTAACATATAGCATATTGTCTTTTGTGGAAGGCAGTCTAAAGAAAAAAATACCTCGATTGGGAGTACATGAAGCATTAAAATACCATATGAACACAAACTTCAACAACCCCTAATATGAAAAAAAAAAACATTATTCTGAACTCACTGCTTTATGACCTCTCAAAAGTGGTAATCCACTTCATCGACATACACAGCAGGCAGATGACAGATACCCAGCAACATAGTACGCAAAAAGTCTACAAAATAGTCATAATGCATTGCGGCATAGAATCCTAACCTCTTCGCCTTTGACGATGTGCACATAGACCCGAAGGATAAAGCGTGGTTCAAAATGTCTTTCGCACACAACTGGTGTCTCGGCGAGGCGCTATCTTCTCGATTAAGATTTTTTTCCCACTGTAGTCTACGCGACTCCTCCTTTGGCGCACGAAACAGCGACGGCTTACGATCGCTGGTGCTCCGGCTGCCCTTGTTGTCCGACCGGGTAGCCCGACTTGCATCCCGGCGCAAAGCAGTGTGTGTGTCTGTCTTTTTCCTTGCATTTATGACCGAGACGGCAACGGAACGGTGAAGACTCCCCATTACTACACAACAAAGAAACGTGCTACGGTGCTACGTTCGGGAGAAGCGTACCGCCTCAGCTTCGTCTTCTTCCTCGCTCATCGCACATCTGCCACCTGCCACAAATTAGGGCTCGGAACTCCAGCGCCACTCGCGGCCATCTACGTTGACCGTCTTCACGCGGCCCATTGTAAGCGGGCGCCGCTCTTGCCACTACATCCTCTGGAACACTGTACCAAAATCATACACAAACCCCAATTTTTTTTTTCTCTCGATCTGTCCCCGCGTGACCTTTTGTCCGCCTTCCTCGTTTTTGTTAACCGCATATTTACACGAGCATTGTGCGGCTGTTTCCTGTGATGAGGAGTCAAATAGGTACAATTCACGACAGGGCCAGCTGCAATAGACCATATGCAAAAAGAAGCGCCATCTAGTGTATTCATGATCAATGATCAGATTTCCTCCATATTGGGGGGTTCCCGTACCGACGATTTCGCCCGAAAAACAATAGTCCCGGCAAAGTGTAAGTCGTAGAACTAAAATATGATCACCTACTGCAAGTCCAGTACGAACCCTTCACAGGACGTCTTCGAGAAATACCGTTTATTGACCTGGATGGCCCAGTTCACTGTTGAGTAACGAGTCTTGCGACCTCGTTGCTGACAATTCCTTTTCCTGAATTTGGCGGCCGTCTTTCTTTTCTTCTTTGATCCGAAACTAACCAGCAACCCATTGAGTGTACAAATAAACTGCCCTAATATCATGAAAACTGAGTTAAATGCAGATGCGCCTCGTCCACAACTGGAAGATGTGATAAACCCCCCAATATGGCGGCTCCTAATGGCATGATGATGATAGCTGGCAAGGATTTCGCATATGGCCTAAATTCCAAGTACTTTGAATGGGAGTTCCTCCGCTCCATTGTGGTAGTTCATATGGGTGGCAAGTGCAATTCTGCAAATTATGTATTACAGTGCTTTATTGAACATGTAAATAAATATAGGGAATGGAAGTAGCTCTCTGCGTACAATTTATTTGAATTGACATGGCAAGTTAACACCAGTAGAATAATGCATATTAAAATAAGTTATGCAAAAAAGTGGTACACATAAAAGAAGCACATCTGAAGAAAAGCAAGGTGCACAATAATAGAACAAGCTGAGGTGGAACTTTAAAAAAAAGATGCCCACAAAAACATAAACATGATAGGAAAAACTTTCAGCCTTTCCACTCTGATGAAGAAGGAAGACTAGAGGAGCTGTACTATGGTGGAACGACCTCAAGGACGACGCCTAGAGGACGACGTCTAGGACGACCCCAAGGACGACTTCTAGGACGAACTCGAGGACGACGCCTAGAGGACGACGCCTAGGACGACCTCAGGGAGGACGTCTAGGACGACCTCAAGGACGACGCCTAGGATGACATCAGGGACGACGTCTAGGACGACATCAAGGACGACCTCAAGGACGGCTTTTGGACGACCTCGAGGACAACGTCTAGGATGACCTCAAGGATGACTTCTAGGACGATCTTGAAGACAACCTCGAGTACGACCCAAAGGACGACCTCAAGGACGACGTATTGGACGATCTCAAAGACGACTTCTAGGACGACGCCTCGAGAAATTCAGCCTTTCCACTCTGGTGAAAACAAGGGTGGAAAGGCTGAAAAGGTTGCCACTATCTATGAGCGGCGGCGGCAACCAGACGACCGGAAATCCGGTTGTCTGGTTTCCGTCATCGCTCATAGATGCGGTAGGTGCCCAGATTGTTGTGTCGAGATTTATTTGTCTACGAACACGAAACTGGGGAAACTAGCCCTTAACAGCTCCGCTGCAAAAAAAGAAAACAAGTCAAGCAATAAACGAAGTTACCAATAAATGTGTACAAGTGCTAGATCTGATAAAGATAGGGTTCCGTATTTTCGGATTAATCCGAAAAACTCCGAAAAACACCCGCCGGTAAAATTTTGGTCAATTCGGATTTCTCCGACGAACTCCGAATTTTTACGTGCAAATGCCACACCATCCCCTCCCCCCTCCCCCCCCCCCCTTTCCCGCAAAAAAAAAAAAAAAGTGCAAGACTTTTTTTTTTTTTTTTACAATTTCAGCAGCGCAGGGTCAATGGTCCTGGCAAAATGCCAACATAATTAGGGAGTTTTAGTAATACCGTAATACGTATAGCAGCAAACGTAAGCACCCTACGTTAGCGTTAACGCTGCGTCCTCCATACTGCGCATGAGCCATACGTACGTACTGCGGCGAGCTATGCGTACGTATGCTCGCTATCGCTTTTTGCGAGCGTACGTAGCGGTCCCCTGCGTACCATTCTCGTTGCTCTCGTCGCTCACGGGAAAGCGCGAGACTACTCCAGTTTGGAAAATGGCAGCGGTGAGGCAAACCAGTGGAAGTGCTACGCGCGTTGTACGGGTTCGCTTCACAATTGAAGATGACCTCAACCTTGTGGAAGAAAGAGAAATAAGAGAAAAAGGGCGAGGCTCGTGGCGGGCGAGGACACGCGGAGTTCGGAGCTGGAGACAGACGAAAGAGCCGGTGGCGAGCAAGGTTTCCAACTGAAGACCCGGACCACTAGACAGCCTTGGCCCTCCTCTTCATCGGACTCTGAACTTAAGTACAGATAAAACCTTGTCCCAATGGTAGCGCTTCCCCATATGACTTCCTCAGAGCGAGTGGAACTCGGCCTGATCGGGCGGTATTGACAGGCGACCCACAACCTCCTCAACGAAATCAACGCAACGAACCCTTTCGAGCGTTCACAAAGGTGGGTGTCGGTAGCCAAGAACGTTGGCGACGCCGTCGAACCCAATAAGGCGTTTTTTCTGCGGTCGGTACGCGAGCGGTGCGACGTATTGCTTGTATACTTCCAAGCAAATGACGAGGCCAAAATAAGATAGTAGGGATCCCACAACACACTGAAGCAAACCACAGATCGAACTGCTGGTCGCACAGGCCTAAAAAAAAAAAAGACAAAACACGTTCACAACAGGCAACTGGAAAGAGATTCACGCACTTCGTAGCAAAGCGAAGAGATTCGCAGTGTTAAGGGGGATTCAACCGCTCGTCACTCAATGGGCAAATTGCGCTACACAAACCTGAGTTTCAGGAATGCGCGATGGTATTCATTCTTTTGGAGGTTACGTATGATAACCCAATGAAGGTTGTACGACCCTTGGATTTTTCTTTTAGAGCGCTGGAGATTTTTAATAAAATTCAGAAATATGACCATTTTGACTGTTTTTAGCGCGTTTTGAGGCATTTTTGAAAATAAAATTATTTAGAAGACAAACCTGACAAAACGCTTGGCCGTACGTACTAGGGGTGCCTTTAATCTTAATTTTAAGACCAATACGAGAAAGCAAAATATTGTTGTATTCGCGTATTTGTGTAAATAAAATCACCCTGTTAATTCTATTTCCAACTTGTTAAACGAGATGGCGACACTAGTACTAAATGCCTCAAACCGGAGGTTTTCTTGCTGTTGCTGTTGTTGTTTTTCTCTCGAGCTCGAATTCGACCGCGATGTCTCGTTGCTCGAGGATCGGTAGCACGTGTAGCGAAAGCTCACGCTGTAAAGCTCACTGATCGTAGATTCAATCCACCGCCTCTGCCCGTTTCAATCTGGATGAGCATCGTACCGGCGTGCTGTCATGTATCACTATTGCGTGATGCACGCTAAAGACGTCAGATAGGCAGCGGTATACTGCGCTGTCTTTCATCTCCAACGAAGGCACCAGATGCCCTCAGACCTGACTAACATCCCGCTGTATAGACGTAGACACAACAGAATTACAATTGATGGCTCCGTTGGTCGGCACTTTTTGAACGCTGCAAAAATGTGTAACTAGTCATCAGCAGACTCTTAGCGAAAGGCCTGATAAGGCTCTGAAGGCAATACTTTTGTTGATTCTATTTTTTTGTGTGTACTATGTTAGCGCGCGTGGTCAAACACTTGCATACGCTACAAGCGTGGCACGTAAGCCCCCTAAGATCGTGCAGGGTTGAACAGAGATATAGTAATATGTAGGGTGCCTCAATGACCTTCTGCTTAGGATGTTGCCACCCTTTGTAGTATACCCGATGCCGACAGAACGCGCTCACGGGTAAAATACAAATAAATCGACGAAAAGAAAATGCCGCCATAGCACAGTCAGCGCCACAAACGCGTGCCGGGACACGCTCTTTCACGCGCTTCTGAACAAAAAAAAAAACAAAAAAAAGTGTGGGACGAAATGGCCAGATGTCTCCACCCTAAGCAAAGCGCACATGAGGGCACCCTACTAATATGTATTTGGAAATAAAAAAAAATATAGTCGAATGAGTTGCAAAGAAGGCTAAAATACTTATTCCTAACAACATTTATTTTATGAAACATTATTTCAGATATTTTCATCCACTGTAGACCTTGTTTGGTGGCTAATGGATATAAAAAACAAAAAAAAGAAGCATATTTCTATTATTTTGAACAATTACAATATATTTTCTTAACCAACAAACAGGTGCTTACTCTGAGATGCAAATTGCATTTTGACGTTAGCGTTCTAGCGCCCGAAACAATTTTTTTCTAAATTTAACACTTCCCGTTTTGCGGATTACTAAGAAAACCAAACGGGCCATCAATAGGTAGAAAATACGCTTCTTCGTAAAGTAAGGTGTACGTTTTTTTTTGTTTTTTTTTTCTTTATCTTTCCAATTGTTAGGCAAACTCAAATGAACCTATAAATAACTTTAGTGTCTTCATAAATAACCTCGGGAATTCACTATGCTATTGTCCGTTATGAACACCTCTTTCAACAGTGATCTTACTATGTCACGGTGGAATGAAGCGGTGCTAACTTACCTGCCTGGAAACAAATCGGGGTGTATGTATGGTTACACAGCCTAGATTCTTAGAACAAAGTCTGCCTCAACGGGCGACTTGTCTTCCAGCTGTAGGTGAGCAATTTAGCCAGTGCAGTACAACCGCTAGCCTGGGGTGTTTAACGTGCATCACGCAGTAGTGATACACGACAGCACGCCGGTACGATGCTCATCCAGATCGAAACGGGCAGGGGTGGAATTGAACCCAGGATCCCTGGGTTATACAGCGCGAGCTTTCGCTACACGTGCTCCAAGCTGGTGTGCTCTAGCCCACTCGGCCACCGATACTTCTTTTTTTTCTTTATTGCACGTGGCTACCGATCCCTCTTTATCTGTCTGGACCACCGTGGTCTGAACTAAAGCCCTTCGATATGTTCGCGTTTGTCTTGCAAGTGGTCTCAAATGCGCCAGTGCACGAGGCCCGTATCTCGAGCGGCCCTTGGAAGCAGTTATCGGCGCAGTACATGAAATGAGCGGCCCTTGGAAGCGAATGGCGGCGGACCACCGGTTCCTCGCAGGTGTTTTGCGCGTTTCGACAACAATGGTTGGCGGTACTTGTAAGCGTGAATTTTATCAAATGAATTTAGTCTGCACTTGCCGGCAGCGCCTTCAACTTATGGAATTGACGAGGATAACTCGAGTGCAAAATGGCTTTGTGTATTTGAGTGGTTCTTTTTCGCTGACAGGCAGACAGGCAAAAAGTTTCCTCTCTTGCCATACCCGCTGCCAATGTTGTCAGCTGCTGTGCACTTGGCGCGCGATCGTGGACGAGTAGTAGAGCCGCGCCACTTGCTTGGACAGAGAACTCCTTGGTACAGTTCCCGGGTGGGAAACCGTTGCTTCTTGTTGCTTTTGACTCAAAGCGCTGAAGTGGACCTCACCACTAAATGAGCTACGCTTAGGGTCGGCACTCTGTTCCCCAATATTGCTGTGGGCGCCGCCATCTTGGTGCTTATGCAGAGCAGACGCAACTGCCGATCGTCATAATTCAAAAGTGCTACTTCTACAGCATTAAATTCGGTGTTAGGAAGCTCATGGAATATTGATTTGCTCTGTCGCGAATCGTTTAAACATTTGTGGAGGACGTAAAAACGTTTCCTGTGATTTCAGATAAATTTTCAGATAACTGGCAGCCATGATTTTAAGCTACGATATGAACAAGTGTCGTTACCCTGAAGCGTAGCTTATTTAGTGGCACTAGGGAAGATCATGGCCGAACAGCGCAGCACTGAGCTAGATTTCAGACGCCATCATTCTTCAATAGTGCCACTAAATGAGGTACGCTTCAGAGGAACGACACTTGTTCATAATAGCCCCGTGCGCGACCGAAAGCGTCGCTGTGGTCGGCCTTCCACGATTGGCCGAACGCTGACTATGACGTCGGAAAGGGGATTTATCATCGACGGAATAAGAGGAATGAAAGAACTTTAATTTTGACGGTGTTGGCAGTGTTCCTTTGAGAGCGCAATGATTTCAAGCTTCCACCATGCTAATAACAAACACCATCGAACTTGTTGTTTGCAAGCTAATGACGTCACAAGGGGGAACCACAGGAGGGCGCCACCAAAACATCTCGCCGCTAATTGTGGCTTAAAATCATGGTTGCCAGTTATCTGAAGATTTATTTGAAATCACAGGAAACGCTTTTCCATCCTCCACAAATGTAAACAGTTCGCGACAGAGCAAAGCTATATTACATGCTTCCTAACACTGAATCTAAAGCTGAGGAAGTCGCGTTTTTGAATCATGACGATCGGCAGTTGCGTCTACTCTGCACAAGCACCAAAATGTCGGCGCCCACAACAATGTTGGGGAACAGAGTGCCGATACTCTATACTCTGTTTCACCTTATGATGTACCACAGAAAAGGCTACAAGCGCGAGCTCCTTGCTGTGGGGCAGAATTCGGCGGCACAAGCTCTCGTGCATTCGGGGCAGCTGCCAAAGCTATGAGCTCGCACTCCTAGCCTTCGCTGCGGTACAACTAGAGTTACTAAATGAGCTGCACTAAATGAGCTGAAGCGTAGCTTATTTATACTCTGTTTCATACTTAGCGTGCAACGCTGTCAAAGCTACTGGCGCGAGCGCGTGGCTTCATATATTGTTTTGTTTGCGCGAGAGCGCGTGCAAATGATAAACGAGATCAAGCCCCACGCTCGCGCCAGTAGCTTTGACAGCGTTGCACGCTAAGTATGAAACAGAGTATAGTGGCACATAGGTACAACATAAGGTGAAACGGAGTTTAGTGGCTCTAGTTCTTCCCAGAAGTGGCGCGCGGCACGTGTCTCGAGCATTTCCACAAAAATGATTGGCGCCACTTTTCCCAGGATAGATGAGCTTTACTCCACACATCCTGGGAGCGGGTTTACAAACCAGTATATAGGAAGTGCAAAACTGCCATTTTTTTGTTTTCTAGCTTTAAATTAAGCTCTAAAAATGAACCTTTTTTTTTTTTTTTTTTGCAAAACAACGTTTGCGTGTTAAATGTCCTGGTCCAAACGACCGCAACGCCGCACCTTGTGCTTTCGATAATTTCGAACGTGGACGGAACTTCGAATCCATTCGTAAATCAGAGCTTATTCTACGTTTTCTAAGCCACTGTAATCTACGTATGTACTGGCTCGTATCTCGCGCCGCCTGTTGGCCGCTTCCTGCAGCGGCGGACGCAGAGCGAAGATCTAGCTCGAGATCGGTGGCGAACAGCCCGTGGCCCGAGCCCACCTCGAGCGCCCGACCTGCATGCGCAGCTGCGAACGTGCAACTCGTTTGTTCCGGAAAAATTCTGCGCCATCTATGAGGAAAAGGGTACAAATAAATAGCGGTTGAATCCCCCTTAAATTGGCTTTACGGAATACCCGCCTTGGATTGTTTGAGGACGTTCGTAGGAGCACATCTAGATGGCACTGCAAGTCTTTACCTATCGTTACGTATGCGTTTGCCTTCCGCTATACTAAAAGTGCGCGTTCAACGCGCTCCGTAACGTTACGTCGACAGCTAGCGTGCGTTGTACGCAGTGCTGACGCAAGGGCCTTTACGCTATTCTAAAACTCTCTATTAGAGAGTTTTAGAATGGGGGCCCCAACGCTTTGGGGAACCCAACGCTTTGGGGTACCCAACGCAACGACACCTCACGCAGCGTGCTTATAGAATAGGGTTTGTGACGACGCAACGCGGCACGCTCGCCTTTTTCGCATGAAGCGCCATTGTGGACAAGGAACGAACTTCTTAACAGTGAAAAATTATTAAAACGGAAAGCATTTGCGCTGAAACGATACTTTATTGTGGCTTGCGGTACAAATAATAGGGAGGGTAATACCAGTTCGAACGGCACAGCAAGACCCATCTGCCGACCGTCTCTGAATCAGAAGATTTCCTTCTCTGGTCACAAGAGAGTGCCCGCCCTCAAATAGCAGGCTATCATGTGCGCCAATGGAATTATCTGCGAATTCGACGGGGCATTCCCGGTTACAGGCAGGACGCTGGTAAGCGTAGCTTGCTTCTAGCCCATCCTGTAGCTGAAGCAGCACGACAGTTATAAAGAGTTATATAATGGGAAGCGAGCATGCCGGCCGCGTCGCGGTGGTCGCCTATTGTTTGCCGCATCAATTGTTGTGGCTTTCTTAGTGCGGAATAGCTACCTTGGAAATTACAGCGCTAACCCGCTACAACGAACAACCAACGCAGCGACTGGCAGAAGTTCCCCGATGGAACGGACCCGTTTGCCGCTAGGGGCGCCCTGGTCGGGGCTTGAATTAGATCCGCACCTTTTCTATGCCGGCCGCGTCGCGGCGGTCGCCTATTGTTTGCCGCATCAATTGTTGTGGCTTTCTTAGTGCGGAATAGCTACCTTGGAAATTACAGCGCTAACCCGCTACAATGCACAACCAACGCAGCGACTGGCAGAAGTTCCCCGATGGAACGGACCCGTTTGGCGCTAGGGGCACCCTGGTCGGGGCCTGAATTAGATGTGCACGGTTCCTATAGGGGGTCCCAAAGCTTTGGGGCCCCAAAGAAATTGGGGCTTAGCACTGCGCACGCGCAGAACCCAGGGTCTTGGGTTGGCGCGCGCCCCCAACGTGAAATTCGAAAAATAGCGTGGGGCCCCCAAATTGCTTGGGGCCGAATTGCGCCGGCAAACATGGCGGCGCCCTTTCCGCTCGCTTCGGAGCAAATTCGTCATGGTCGCTCCAGCATTAGCCAATTTCATTGCCAATGAATGGTGCAACCGGCTTTCGTTTTGCTTTATCTCGCCCAAGTCGCAAAGAATAAGCGGTGGGCTCTCCCCATTTTAAAGATCGTACCTGATTCTGGCCGTTCCTAAGCCTAAACATACGTCGTAACTGTTGACATGGTAACGTATTGCTACTTCGTGGCTAAAGACTTGTTCACACAGACCCGTTTTTTTTTTTTTTTGTTGTTACGTTACCAAAAGTCACCGGGAAATCTGTGTTTCGTATTAAACTGTGCCAGCAGCAGGTCGACCCGGTCGCGGATGGCCCGCGTGGAGAAATTTCTGCCGATTGCTTCGGAGACCCTTTCAGCAATTGAAGTCCATCTCCTGGAATCCTGGAATGGGTTAGTGGCGCACACTTCGCTTAGCACATAAATATCATCGTCGATCGAGAAGCGAACGCGCGCGGGGGCCTTCTCTTCCGCCATTTTCTTCTGGCCTTGGATCGGCCTCGACTCGTTCGGCCATCCCGCTTCGGGTGTAGCCAAAACAATCCAATCCGTAGCGCTCTAATTTGGCGCTTGTTCTCGTAGTAACATAGAGAGTTGAGCTAGCTGGTACTTAGAAGACATACCTAAAACAGCGCACAAGCACAGGAGGAAGACAACAGAACACAGGAAGGGGTGCTGACTCTTAACTTATGTATTGTGAAAGAAAGAAAAAGAGGAAGCTTCAGACATGAAGCTTACGTTGTTGTTTTTCTTTCTTCTTTTTTTCTCATCTTTTCTTCGTCGTGACCTTATAATGCCAGTTTTCTCCTTTTCTACTGCAACTTTGTAATGTATCTGTTTTTATTCTTTCTTCTTTTTACCTTTTGGGTGCGCGTGGGCTTCATGTCTGAAGCTTCCTCTTTCTCTTTCTTTCACAATACATAAGTTGGAAGTCAGCGCTCTTTCCTGTGTTCTATTTTCTTCCTCATGTGCTTGCGCGCTGTTTTAGGTATGGCTCGTTCTCGAATTTTTTGGGCGTTTGTGTGCGCTTTGACCATCTGCAGCCGAAGATTTAGGCCTTCAACAATGCCGAGACTGAGACGAACGCGAGCGCGCATACTCTGCGAGCAGCTGCACTATTGAGATCTGAGCTGGAGCGACTTTGAAGCCTTGAAATACTTGCTTTCAAGCTGCAGGTATTGTGCCACGAACGAAATCCACTCGGAGCCACGGAGTAGCCATACGTTGCCATGTCAACGATTACCGCGCCTCTTTAGGCTTAGGAACGGCCAGACTCAGGGACAATCTTTAATATGGGGCGAGCCCACCGCTCATTCTTTGTGATTTGAGCGAGATAAAGCAAAGCGAAAGCCGGTTGCACTATTCATTAGCAATGAAATTGCCTAATACTGCAGCGACCATGACGAATTCGCTCCGAAGCGAGCGGAAAGGGCGCCGCCATGTTTGCCGACGCAACCCGGCCCCAAGCAATGGACTTGTTCCAAAACCGACTCGCCCCATCGCGGCGAAATGCCACGCAGTGCACTCTGGGAACTAATTGGCCACTCAGTTTCGGTTTCGACTGAACAGCTTCATCTCATGCTATCACGCCGCGACCGAACGCGCGGCTTGCGTTTTCGATTATCTGACTTTTTTTATGAATGTGCACTGCACTCATTCTCGAGCGGTACAAAACGCAGACCGGGGCACTTTTCTTGGTTCCCGAAACACCGGATATTGTGCATGCGTATGCAAACGTAGTAAGACGGCTTAGTCACCTCACCCCACGAATGCATCTTTGAGCTCAATGTCAGTAATCCAGTCTAGTACCAGTGAATTACAACTGACATTTGGTCACCTTGAGACCTACACGCATTTTGTTTGCCAAACGTACGCTTCTTGTTGCTTCATTGGGCGAAAAGCAAGCCGCGTACTCACAGCAGTATCAAAGTTGAGCCCAGCGTTGGCGCATGAACTTTTAATAAAACGCAATAAATTCGACTTTACTACTGCACAAAAGTTGCTATGATGTCTTCCTCGTGTCGTCACATAACTCACACTCAAATTTTATGCTGATAGAAGATTAAGTTTTCGCAAACGCCGAGATCGGCTAGCTGCGACGGAGGCCCTAACAAGCGTCCCCTACTCCTCGCTAAGCCTTTTTGGGCGAGCTTTTCCCGACGCCCAAGATCTGTGCCTGAACGGTGTGTCTGAAATCATCTCGGCATACTCAGTCAGGAAGAAAACAAACAAATAACAAATATTATGGCCATTAGCAACCGTCAAATGCGCTTTGAATAATTTCGTTCGTTTCGCGCACCGCATAGGGGTTCATGCCCGTCCGGCGCACTTCCGGTGAACGGTGCGACATTCTTCCCACAACTGCTCGACTTTTGCTTTCTTAAAACAGTTTGTATGTGCGAATGTGCCTATATGATTGCAGCATAACTTTATGCGCATACGCGATGTTGAATATTAGTGGAATGCAAGCAGGTGGGGACTTCAAGTGCAGTGCTGCGGGGCAGTACAGATAAGAGATGAGAAGTGTGTTCAAATGGAGCTTTTCAATGGCGCCTCCGAGTTTTACCTCGCGTACTCAGGTGTATTAAGAAAAACAGTAATTGCAAAAAGTTATATTTCGTCTATGGACGCAGGAAACAAACAAGCTTCCTGATCAGTTCATCAACAAAATGTAAGGCGCGAGCTGGATGTAGGCATACTTATTGATTGCTACAGCTTGTTGATTCGTACACAAACAAGATCCTCGAGCTTCGTAGCGTCGAGATTCCCAGCGCTGGCTCGTCCACATACCTCGAAACGCTAACAGAAAGGCTCGGGTACAAAAATAAACAAGCATGTGTCAAGACAAGCTATACGTCTCGGGCTTGTGCTAAAGCTTCGATGTCTGGCCATTTAGGTTAGTTTAGAGACCACATATGACGCTCTCGGGACCAGAAAACATGAGATAACGGCCATTTATAGTCCACGCTCTGTGTATAATCTCTTGTCGACGTGTCGATCGAAACCGAAACCATGCCACTCTCCTCCCTGGCCAACTAGTTCCCAGAGTGCAACGCGCGCCGTGTTGCATGCAGGGGTTTATGGAAGTAGTCTATTGGGGGCCCAAGCGCCAACCCAAACCCCCAAACAGAGTTGGGGTTCTGCGCATGCGCAGTGGTGAGCCCCTATTTCTTTGTGGCCCCCAAGCTTTGGGGTCCCCTATTCTAAAACTCTCTATTATCTTTCAAATCTCGGACCGTTGTCAAAAGAGGTCTTACCGCTTGACTCGTCAAGGTTGATTCAGGGCAACAGGTCATTGTACACTTGGGTCACGACAAAAGTCACTCTTTCGGTTTTCTGTATGGGCCATGCGATTTGTGATGTTGAGAAAGGAGAGGGTATTTTTGTAATAGTGAAAGTTATGGACCACAGAGATTGTATAAAATAGGGTAGAGGGGCAGTTGAAACTCCTCTATTACATCCTTAACCACTTCAACTCGCGCGGCCGCGGACTAGATTGATGGAATAGGGTGGGATGACTACGAGTTTCCTTCCAACGACCTCCGAGAGTTTATTGATTTTAAGGTATCGAGATTTATCGAAGCAACACTTGTGTGCGACTTTTGTCGTGGGACAAATTAGTATTGCCAGTGGCACCAACGCCGAATTCAACCGAAGAAATTTTTATTGATTCAAGCGCTTTCTATTTTTTATTTGGCGTATGTTTACATCGGGTTATTATTTATTTATTTATTTTTAATAGGAAACACTGCGAAATTGAACTCTGAATTTCGGAGGATTGAAAATCAAAGAAATAAAAACTCCGATAAACTCCGAATCTCGGCAAAAAATATACGCCGAAAAACACTCTCCGAATTTGACAAAAAATAAATGCGTAAACAAGGAGTGCGAAAAAAATGTACCAAGTGTTTGGGAGAAAAAGCGAACGAAGGTTTTCTCGTTACATAATTAAACTACGCACTGCTGGATGCCCAATCTCTACCTAACTGTTGCGCTAGTGGTCGGAGCAACAAGCAAAAAAAAAAAAAAAAACGAATACTACGATAAAAAAATAGGCGTCCTTCGCGCCATTCATTCTACGACGTGCTTTGCGGGGAAGCAAACACATTGCTTATACTTCGTTTCACCTTATGTGCGAGCGAAGGCAAAGCTGGAAGCGCGAGCACGAAAGCTCCTTGCGTTCAGGCTTTGCTCGAGCGCGCGAGCTGGGGAAAAACGCAAAAAGCGCTGGTCTCGCGCTTCTAGTTTTGGCTTCGCTCGCAGATAAGGTGAAACGAAGTATAGAACCCCAGTGGAACGGCTTTTATCGGCGTTCATTTTCGGCATGGGCATTTACTTTTTACTGGGAGATTCATCCCCTGAGTAGTTCAAAATACCTTGAGAGGTATGAAAATATTGAAGAAAAAATCAACATTCTAGGAATAGTATTTATTGCCTAGGTGCTCATCGAAATAATCCGTACCTTCAAAACGAAGAGTATAAAAGGCGGAGGCGCAGTGTACGTTCACATTGATGTCTGTATATGCTGTGTATGTGCATGCGCTCCTTGTATATGTTCAGCTAACGCTTGTGGTATGCGTAATGTATGTACATGTGTGTATGACAAAGGTTATGACAAAAGTGCCCGAAGCGCAATGGTGGCGTGAGCAATTGTGCAAATATTTCTGTGGCCAATGAATTGGCTGGTACCTAGCGCTACCAAGCCCATGTACTTGCAATTACTCTGCTTGACGCATGGCCTCCGCGAACTTTCTCGTGCTGGCTGCGCTCCAGTCATTGCCTGATGAGCGCAGCCAGCACTGTAGAGACCGTTACTGCCGGGTGCTTGGTGGCCCTCGCAACCAAACCAGGCAACACAATGAAATAGCCGCGTATTATCATCATCACCATTATCGTCGGTCTACGTAACTTGGGTACAGTGTGCTATAATACAGGGTAGTGTTGGGACCGGAGCGGCCGTGAGGCGTGTGGTGTAGATCGCGATACGTGTCGACACCGGCACATTGGCAGTAAACTCTGTATGCTTGTGGTTGTGCGCGTGCACCGCGTGCACGCGCACGTGCGGAGTGCACTTGCAGACTGCAGCGAATTCCTGCTGCCCTGTCGACGGCAGTGCCGCGATTGTTGTCTACACGCGAAGCATCAAGTTCCCAATGTCGAGTCGCGCTGTTCCAAACACTACCCCGTATTCTAGTACACTGTATACCTTAGGAGCAGCTCGAGGCGTGCTCCCCGCATCCCGCCACAGTACGCAGATTTTTGGTGCGCACGGCACGCATCGTGACGTGTCTTCAAGCCCGTTTTCTTTTGCCAGTGTGCAGTTCCTTCTCGCCATCAACGGATACTGCTTCAACGCTGCAAGCACTGCTCGGTTATACACCCCGCTCGAGGATGATAACCTTATCTGCACCGCCTGGTCACGGGAAACACAAGGTATATATATGGAAAACATGTGAAATGACGCATACAACGTCACTGTACATCGGCGCGAAGATTGGTCCCATTCCTGGAGCACCGTTGACAGCAGCGTCACAGGAACCCATATATGACTGGCACGGACGTCTCGGCGCCAGTGGTGAGCACGGCACGCAGCTTGACATGTCCTCAAACCCGTTTTCTTTTGCCTGTCTGCAGGTAAGCCATGAAACGACTTCTGACCGTAGTGATAAACGTTACCTTATTGCCTTGTCGTGCCCTCGCAAGTTGTTTTTGCTGATGAAACATTGTTTTGCTCTGTTCGTGAGTTCATAATGCGGTTGTTAGTTTTGAGTGGTGACGTAGAGCAAAATTCAGGACCAAGCCGAAGTCCTGACGATAAACTAAATATGATCATAGAAGCTCAAAAAGACCAAGGGAAAGTTCTGAATGGTATTAGACGCGATCAACGGTCGATCCAGAAAACTGTCAGCGAAACTCGCGAACACTTTAAGAAACTGGAAGAAAGGTTAAGCCAATTAGAGTCGCAAATAAATGGTGTTATTGCGGCCCAGGAAACAGTTGATAATCTTATTAGAACCGTCACTGACGTAAGACAAAAGGTTGATGACTCGGAAAAATAGGTCTAGACGGAATAACCTGATTATAATTGGCCTGGAAGAGACTGAAAACGAGAGCGCTGATGAACTTGTTGAAACTGTTAAATCAACGGTGTTTGACAAGAGTTAACCCTGTAACCATTGAGCGCATGCAGTCTTGGTTTAAAACGTGACGTATCCCGCCCAGTTATCTTTCGAGTCGCGGATTTAAGGGAGAAACTTGAGACACTAAGAAATTGCCACAAGTTGAAGGGTAGCAATATTTCTGTGAGTGAAGATTTTCCAAATGAAGTGCGAAATGTGCGCGGAAAACTCTGGGCATGCTGTGCTGTTGAAAGAAACCAAGGTGCGAAAGCGCGCCTAGTGTTCAACAAGTTATCACTTAAAGGTAAGCTCTTTTCCTGGAACGAAAGAACTAATACGCGCCAATTAGTCAACCAAATGTCTGAGCGGAGTTCTCCCAACCAGCAAGAATGACCAAAATCTGCCTGAAAACTTTCTTTTGTTGAATGTGAATTCACGTAGCATTGTGAATAAAGTAAACCCTTTTGAATCTCTACTCTTAGACCATGAACCAGGGCCCGTTTGCTCGAAGCGCTAACCGCGGCTAAAGTTAGCCGCAGTACTTAGGAGAGGGATTTTGAAATCACGTGACCAACTCGGTACGGATGCGGGGAAAAATGGCGGTTCACCGGTGAGTGAGCGCCGCTCGCTTTAAAACTAATATGTCGTTGTAGCTGCAATATCGGGCGCGTTAGTCAGCAACGAATGGTGCAGGAGGCTTTCGCTTTGCCTTACTGTCAGTTAAATCGCAAAGCATAAGCAATGACCTCGCCGCATTTTTTAGATAGTCTTTCGATTCTGGCTATTCCTAAGCCTAAATGAACGCGATAACTGTCGGCATGGCAACGTCTTTGGAAAGTGGATTGCCTTGACTCAATCGGCCGGGTACTGATAGCACACAAAAGCAGACAGCGTCCCAATCAACGAGCTTGAGTAAACTTAGAGCGGTAAACCAGCGGCCAAAAATGGCACCCCATGCCATTTTTGCCGCCATCTTGACCGTTTGCCACATTAGTGATCACGTGACTTTAAGATGGCTGCTTCCATGGTGCGCCAGATCAGAATTGCCCCATTACGGTAAGCAGGGCCGCGCTCCAAAATTTATTTGATCTCACTCTAGGGTAAATGTTCTGAACCTTGGCGTTTGAAAACCTACCCGCGTCCAGTTGCTCTATCAGTCTTGTCACGTCACATGACCCACCGGAGTAACGCGGATCTATTCGAGTAAGATTGGAACGCATCCCTAGAGGGCCCCTCTGCTTACCGTGATCTGGCCAATCTGATCTGGCCCACCTCTGGGCGCAGCCATCTTGACGTCACGTGATCACTAATGTGGCAAACGGGAAAGATGGCAGCAACCGGGGGGGTGCCATTTCCGCTGCAGGCCCTGGGTTGCGGACCTCGCGGTTTACCGCTCTAAGCCATACTCAAGCTCGTTGGTCCCAATAGACCTTTTTCTAAATTTCCCAAGCAACGAGGCGCATGCTACTAGAGCCACTCTATATGGCAGCGTAGCTGCCAGAGGAGCGCCACGCTTTTCCCTGTGTCGCCTCTCACCGTGATTGGTCACACGCGGTACCGTAGCAACGAGCTGAGCTGGCTCGGTTTCCTTAGCAACCGAGTGACTACTCGTCACTTGACCTCGCAGGAGCCGTGATGTCACCGGTAAGATGGCAGCGCCCAGAGCTGGTGAATACGAGTTTGTTCGGGGCGCGGTAGCCGTAGTGTACCGCTGCTAGCCGACGATTTCGGACTTCTTCGTGCTCTCTGACGCCGGTATAACGTGAAGTTCTGAGAGAATGAGACTTTACACCTTTCTGTGCAAGATCGCTCTGGATATTAGCACCTGTGCGACAGCATCAGTCATATCGCCGTAGCGGTGCTCGGATTCCTGGATGTGTTCGAGGATCGATAAGACTTTTTGCATGCAATTTTCGCATACTCCTAGCCTTGTTTGGACGTTGAAATATCTGAGAATCGATGCGAATTGTATGCGTCACATGTTGGACCTTGGGGAAGTTGTTTCAGCCCCAGGTAACCGCGTAATCACAGAAACTTTTAGCGAGGAAGCTCCTGCGATATTGTCGTTTTGTACTAATCAAAGATTTTACGATACAGCTTTTAGGATAACATTTTCGCATTTTCTAGCTTCATTTGAATGTTGGTATTTCAGAGAATCGAAACGAAAGGTATACGTCGTGTGTAGGGCCTAGGGGAAGTTGTTTCAGCCCTAGGTCACCGAATAATCAGAGCAACTTTAAGCGAGGAAGCGCCTGCGATCTTTAACCTTTTGTACTAATCGACGATTTTACGAATTGACAGTTCTGAAGACTTTGATAAACGTCCCTTCGTTGCAATAGCTTGCATTTGCTCGCAGTGTTTTTTGGTTTGTTTTTTCAAGTGACAAGCTGACGTTTGCTCAAATGACGTATATGAAATGACCTGCTCTATAACAATGCACCAACAGATACTATTAAACTTATATGCTCAGAGGTGTGTTCGTCTTTGTAATTAACAAGTTACAGACAATTATTTTTTGCGAGTGTAATATTTATTTTCTGTAGCTGGGCCCGTTTTGCGCTCGTTAATGTCCGTGTGCTATGATGTTATCATCATGTGTGTATGGTTCTAAATATCCTCTTTGCAATGCCTACAAAAGCCAAAATGACGTCAGCCGACCCCAGCTCACGCATTTGACACGAAAACTGCGTCACTCGGACGTATGCGCTCGTCAACAATCAATTCGTCGACGAATATTTGAATTCGCGTTCGTGGCCAATGAGTGCACATGAGTGCACTTGCGAGTGTCAAGTTCTATGGTGTGCTTAAAAAGCACGGTGGAAGCTTGGGGGGATCGCACCGGTGCCCTAACATGTCACGACCACGTGATTGCACAGTTTTTTTTTTTTTTTTGAGTTGAGGATTAAAGCTAAGGAAGAAGAAGTTAAAAAATCATTTCATGGCCCCTTTAACTTGGGTATGCGTGCTACACCGGATAAAAATATTGACATTTTTCATGCCGGTAAACTTCCGGACGACCACTTGGCCTGTCGGCAAGAACACCTCATATCCGGCGTCCGTCTCTTTTGATGGCATTAACAATCCTCTGTATACCGCCGTGCTGTCCTTCTTGGTTTAACCCCGTCGACTGTTAATCGCCCAAAACGAGGGTGATATCGTCGTCGACGTCGCTCCTTGCCAGTCGGTGAGATAATCTCATCTTGAATGAATGATTGGGTCTTCAAGAAGTTTGGTGCTAAGCATACATTCTCTTACTATGAGGCAGTCGAGCAGCAGTCATGTCCCAAGGCAATCGTCCTGTCGTGGCCGGCGTAATCGGATTTTGTTCCATAGGAGCGAAGTCCGAATGAAGAAGGACGGTACGTTCGTCCCACGAAGCGGCCGCCATCCCGGCGGCGCGAAAATCCACTCGCCTTGTCCGTGCACCTACGATACTGGGCTGCAAACCGTCTCACTTCCCAGAAGAAACAGGCACCGCTCCTCCAGAGGCCCGTGCTGTACCGCCATGGAAAGCGTCTTTTAGGTCTTTTACCACTTTTCAATAGGTGAGCGGCGTTTGGCAACTTCCAGTTCCTTAGGAAATTTTGTTTTACTGTTGACAAACGACGAGATTGAGCTGCAAGCCAGTGCAAGCATAATTTTGAAACCTCCAGACAGTAGTTTTCAGAACCATGCTTAAGCAGGTTTGCAGGCCATCATCGTCGTTCGTCAACACCTAAACGAAATTTCCCAAGGAACCGGAAGTTGCCAAAGCCGCTCACCTATTAACGAATGGAGATATCAACTAGATAAAGGTTGCCGCCCGGCGTCGCTACAGTACGGTTACCATGGAAACCTCCCAGGCCCAAAATGGAGATCACTATAGGCGCTTCTGACGTCGTGCATCTAGATAATTTTGCGTCGTGTCGCTACTCTGGCAGCTACGCTGCCATATAAAGTGGCTCTACATGCTACGAGTGTGGTTACACGCGTAAAGGCTGAACTCCATGGGACGAATATGCTGCGAATAACCGACGAATTTTGGCCGACGGCTTTTGCTCTGCGCGTGGAACCAACACAGTGGCTGCTACGTCGCGCGCAAAGCGAGCTTGCCGTCGGGCGGCGTTCGCCAGTTATTCGTCACATAATTCGTTCCATGGAGTTCAGCCTTTAGTGTGCAACGCTGTCAAAGCTACTGGCGCGAGCGCGTGGCGTCAACTATGGTTCTGTTTGCGCGAGAACGCGTGGAAACGATCAACGAGATCAAGCCGCATGCTCGCGCCCGTAGCTTTAACAGCGTTGCACAATAAGTATGAAACAGAGTATAGTAACACGCGTTGCACGTGCTGGCGTCTGCAGTGGTAATCGTTCTACAGCAAAAAGTCTGAAACAAATTTTGCCTTGCACGCGCGTTCGTCAAAGCCTTATTATGATTATTTACTTCGAATCTTTTATAAGAGAAAGGCCAGCGCGCGCGGACCGTAGAATTTCACTTCCAGCGTTCTCCTCGATGCTTGTTTAACTTAGAAAAAGGTATATTGGGACAACGAGCTTGAGTATTACCTTAGAGCGGTAAACCGGAACCCACGGCCTGCAGTGGAAATGGCATCCTCCCGGTTGCCGTCATCTTGCCTGTTTGCCACATTAGTGATCACGTGACGTTAAGATGGCTGCGCCCAGAGGTGGGCCAGATCAGATTGATCATGTCACGGTCAGCAGACGGGACATCTGGGGTTGTGTTCCAATCTTACTCAAATGGATCCGAGTTATTCCGGCGGATCAAGTCACGTGACAAGACAGATACAGCAATGCTGGACGCGGGTAGGTTTTCGAACGCAAAGGGTAGACCTTTACTGCCTTTACCGAAGAGTGAGATGGAGTAAATTTTGGAACACGGCCGCCTGGATGGGAACCGAGCCGACCGAGCGCGGCTGGCGCGGCGACGGCGGTGCGAGTCGGATTTCACCGCGATGATCGTGTTGTGGGAGAATGGTAAATCTTGCGCCGTGTTTGGCTAGGCAGACGATGAACAAATAGGACCGGGTATGGACGCATCGCACAAGATCTGACCAGGTATGGGCACCGCTCTGAGAGAATCGATCGTATGTGTCATATCCCGTGGATATATCTCGCATAAAATGTTTGCATTCGTGCTGCACTCGACCAGCGGAATGGGAATATAGCGCGTCTGCAAGTAAAATCGGAGAAGGAATGCGCGAGAGCTCTCACGCATTCCTTCTCGGATCGGATCCACGCGTCGGTGCCCATATCTTGTGCGTTATGTGCATACCCGGTCCTATTTGTTCATCGTCTGCCTAGCCAAACATGGCACACATGGAAATTTACCATTCCCCCCCAACACGATCATCGCGGTTCAATACTCGCACCGCCGTCGCCGCGCCAGCCGCGCTCGGCCTGCTCGCACCTGCTCGCTCGGTTCGGTCCCCATCCAGGCGGCCGTGTTCCAAAATTTACTCTATCTCACTCTTGGGTAAAGGTCTTGTACCCGTTGCGTTCGAAAACCTACCCGCGTCCAGCATTTCTGTATTTGTCTCGTCACGTGACTTGATTCGCCGGAATAACCTGGATCCATTCGAGTAAGATTGGAACGCATCCCCAGAGTGCCCATCTGCTGACCGTGCTCAATTAGCGGCGAGATGTTTTGGTGGCGCCCTCCTGTGGTTCCCCCTTGTGACGTCATTACCTTGCAAACAACAAGTTCGATGGTGTTTGTAAATAGCATGGTTTAAGCTTGAAATCATTGCGCTCTCAAAGGAACCCTGCCAACACCGTCAAAATTAAAGTTCTTTCATTTCTGTTATTTCTGTCGATGATAAATCCCCTTTCCGACGTCATAGTCAGCGTTCGGCCAATCGTGGAAGGCCGACCACAGCGACGCTTTCGGTCGCGCACGGGGCTAATACCTGATCCCGGAAGACTAATAAAGTTTCCTCCTCCTCCTCCTGGCCGATCTGATCTGACACACCTCTGGGCGCAGCCATCTTAACGTCACGTGATTACTAATGTGGCAAACAGGCAAGATGGCGGCAACCGGGGGGGGGGGGGGGGGTGCCATTTTTGGCCGCTGGTTTACCGCTCTAAGTTTACTCAAGCTCGTTGATTGGGACGCTGTCTGCTTTTGTGTGCTATCAATACCCGGCCGATTGAGTCAAGACAATTCGCTTTCCAAAGACGTTGCCATGGCGACAGTTATCGCGTTCATTAAAAAAAAAGTCACCCGCACAAAACGAGATTCCGAATGAATTTCTGAAAAAAAAAAAAAAGTTCTGAATGGATGTCCCATTATCTGAAAATTCTATATAAAATAATCACTTCACTGTGTTCACAAGCAATGTAAAAAATCCTTTGTAGGCAATTATAGGCCCATCTCATTAATCAGTACGTCGTGTAAGTTTCTCGAACATATTCGCGACTCCAGCAAAACGAACGACACCTAGTGGGAAAACACTGAACTGGCCGGACCAGGTCCTTTCGCGATTTCTGCTCGTCTCTTCTGGCTTCCGTGTTTGCATGGTGTCGGTGGATTGCGCGACAGAACAGTTCTACCGGTGTCTGTGTCGTAACCGTAGTATCGGCTTGTGACCCAGGTTGCTCTGCACGCGACCTATGGAACCGCGTGAGCCAGACATTCTGCCTTTCTCAACGTTCATCAGCACAGTGGAAGGACAGTGGGCAGTCCTTTCCTCGTTTCCTCGAAGAAAGTCAAGCCTCTGGAAGCTCGCTTACCCCAACACATCGCCGCAGGTTCGAAACGTGGAGAATAAAAAGGGAGGGGGGGGGGGGGGAGGGGGGGACAGAGGATTAAGGACGTCGTGAGGAGGTTATTTTTTGCTTTTTTGTAATTTTAATATGCCTATAACTTTTAAAATAAAGCGAATTTTGAGAAAAGAAAAAGTTCACTAAGTTACTACGTTCAGTGCGCTCAGGTTCGGTGCAAATTACAAAACAGTAAAAAAGTCGTTGCAGGGCCCCTTTAATAGCCATTTGCAGCCAGTCCAAGCCAATTTAACTAAAAATAGATGCTTATAGCCAATGAAGGCCACCTAAAGCCATTTTCATCCATACACACCGGAATAGCGGGCAATGGTCAACTACATTCGCGATTAGCCATTTGAAGCCGATCTGGTAAAAAATAGATGCTATTAGCGAAAAATAGCCACATGAAGCCATTCCAGTTTGTACACAGAAAAATATGCTAATAGATAACAATAACCACATAAAGTCATTCCAGTTTGTAGACAAAGAAATAGCTGCTAAATATAAATACTAGTCACATATAGCCATTTGTAGCCAATTCAAGCCAACCAGGTCAAGAAAAGATGCATATAGCCAGTAATATCCAGTTGAAGTCATTCAAATACATACATGCTCCAAGTGCATAAACTGTCAATAATAGTTGTTGATTTCCATGTATAGCCATTTCAATCCAATCTAATAAAAATAGATGCTTATAGCCAGTTGAAGTCATTTTCATCCATATATTCACGAATAGCCATTCGTAGCCATTTCAAGCCAATCTGGTAAAAAATAGATACCAATATCCAAAAATAGCCACATGAAACCATTCATGTTTGTAGACACCAAAATAGCTAATAATTATGAATACTAGTCACGTATAGCCATTTGTAGCCAATTCCAGCCAACCAGGTCAGGAATCGATGCTTATAGTCAATAATAGCCAGTTCAATCCGACCAAGTCAAGAATAGATGCCTACAGCCAATAATAGCCAGTTGAAGCCAATCAAATCCATACACACTCCAATAGACCCTTTACGAAAGTCAGTCTACCCACCTTGTGCAGAGCCAGACCCGACGCTCTAATGGCGGAACTACACTGTTTCTCCACACCAGAAAAATCGAACGTCTTCGAAAGCATAGAGCAGAAAAAGGAAAAGATGTTGGTCGTTTCACGTCACCTTCGATGCACGAAATCGAGGGTGCTTGATTTAGCCGCGCATGATCTCCTATCACCGCCATTAGAGCGGCGATATTGGAGCTTTTTGAACTGCCACAAGAGGACTCTGACTTTTGAAAAGGGTCTATTGCATAAATATCTATTAATAGCCATTTCAAGCCGATTTGGCCAAGAACTTCCCATAGCCAATAGTGGCCACCTGAATCCAATTCATATTCAAACTTCATAATCTTCACTCTGAAGCGACTTAAGGCGATTTTGTTAAGTACAGATGCTAATTGCCAACAATAGCCACTTGAAGTAAATTTCATTCATAAGCATGGAAATAGCAGAACATTGCGACTAATAAGCACAAATAGCCATGTTTTGTCAATTCGAGCCAACCAGGTCAGGAATGAATTCCTGTAGGCAATAATAGCCAATTCAAGCCAACCAGGTCAATAATACATGTTATAGCCAATAATAGACAGATGAAGTCAACCAAATCTATGAGCACACCAATAGACCCCGTAAGTGACTACGTCACAACATGACGTCTCGGTCCACTCCAAACAAATCGTTGCTAGGGACGTTGCTATAGACTAATGTGTGGAGGCTCCACATGAGGCTAGATTTTTGCTTGCAAGTAAGTAAATCATTTTTTGTAAGCAACCTAACTTCTTGATATCTAATGATGAAGATGTTCTTGTCCTCTCAGTGTCGTATTGCAACAGTGAAAGCCATTTCTGAAGTATTACACCCCACTTTGCTTTTGGTAGCAGACGACACGATAGATATGCTGGCCTCTGTTGCAGCGGCCGTCTTCATTGAATTGCGTCGGTAAACGAGCGACACAAGCAAGTGCATCGCCATGGCCATGGAGGCCTCCGCAATGTGCGTTTTTTTTCTGCGAAAAACCCAGCTTAGTCCAGAAATGTGGAATGCCGTAAAATCAAACGACCTCATGCAGATCAGTTACGACGACGACCTGAAGTGCGTTACCGACGTAGTACAGGACAGCATGAGAAGCAAATCGTACGCGTCGAGGTAAGTCGTTTATTAATGTTATTATTGAGGTTGTCATGTTATTAAAGAATTACACGTCTATCGCGATTTCGCAGTAACCATCGCAGCGATGGTTACAACCAGGTACGAAGCACCCTTCCATAGCGCGATTCCGCAAACAAAATTTGGAATCTCAACCAATCGCCTGAAGTGCTTTTTCACAGGTGCAATGCGATATTTTAGCAGACGATCATCTCGATCAACGCACGGACTTTTAATAAACCATATTTTGCATCGCACCCCACTATCAATTCTTATAAGTCTCTGAAACGCATTATATTTCAAACAAATTCAATATCAAAATATCGTCTTCATTCCCACGATTCAAACGACGGCGCCGGCTTGACCGGCCGGCGTGTGGCAGACGGCATACTTCTTGCATTCGTCGTCTGAAGCAGGCATCTTGAGGACCGGAAGTTGCAGTCGTAAATATTTCAGAAACAAGCGATTACCGGCACACTTTTGTCGAAACATATATGACATTCAAGCTTTCTATGTCTGTGATTTTAAGGAGTTTAAATTCTACTCCTGATTTTTGAACGGTCGGGCTTTCGTAGCGAAACCTAGCCATATGTATTTATTCATAACAACGGTCCTAACAACGGTTTGTTTGGACCCATGACGTCACACTTACGGGGTCGATTGCATAAAATGTCAATAATAGCGACTGAGAGTCATGTATAGCCATTTCGAGCCAATCTGACCAAGAACATATTCCATTACCCAATAATATCCACTTAAAGTTAATCCCACCCCTGATACACCGATGACTCAGAAGTGGGTAAAATAGTTGCTAATAGTTATTCATGGCCAAGTGGAACTGACCTGGTCAGAAATAGTTCCCAAAAATCAATATGACCCACTTGAAGCGGATCTCACCCATAGGAACACGAATAACAGAATGTCGTTCAATATTAGCTAATAATAACGACTTGAGGTTGACCTAACAGATAGTCAAATAACTAGAAATAATGATTAATAGAATGAAATAAGCATTTAACTGCACAGGGTCCATACGCAAATTTACTGATTTAAATCTGAACTTTCTGGAACACATCAATTAATACAAAAAAATTGACCGTATCTCCACGTGGTGAATCATGTTGATTGGGGCGAAGCTCTGGTGGTGCTTGTCTGCGTAGACACTGAGCCGCAGCATGCCGAGCCTTGCGTTCGTTTTCATCAATGTCAGAAAGAGGATGTGTGGTATGGAACGTGGTTATATACGCATTTGAGCATTTGACCGCAGCGCCCTCTCGTCTATAAACGTTGAGCCAATGCATGCAAAGTTTAACACGATTAGATACGCATTTGACCGCAGCGCCTCTCCTGTATAGACGTTGAGCTGCTACATGCAACGTTTCATCCATGACATCCCCAGCTCTTGAGTTACTACCACATCTCAGAGCCCCCTACTCGGCCTGCAGTTGTGGCCGAGTGGTTAAGGCGATGGACTAGAAATCCATCGGGGTCTCCCCGCACAGGTTCGAATCCTGTCGACTGCGCAAACATATTTGTGCATAATTTTTTCATAATTTTCTTCATCTTTTTTTTTTTGCCCTACACGAGCGCGTGAGCACGTGAGCACGTGCTCGTGAGCACGTGAGCAAGTGAGCTCACGAGCAGGAGCACGAGCACCGGACGCCGGACATACGGACACGGCTTCGCCCCTAAAATGCCATAATCAAGTGTTTCTCAATTTTAATTGGTAACGGTATTTTTTTAACGATAGTGTCGGGAAGAAACCAGTGGAGCACATGACTGATATCAATTTAATTTTCGGCACCGAGTTGATCACTCCTCGCCAAGAGATGGCACCACTTCTGTCTCCCGCCAATCCCAAGGCCAACCCCATGTATGTTTGGTTCAGTTTTCTGTATTAGTTTGAACCCTATTTGGTCAGACTGTCAACTTTGACGGTGTCGGTTTAAGGACGCTTCGACTCCCAGCTTCCACCGTACTTTTCTACACTCACACCGTCGAAATAGTCGCTGGAAATCGATAATTCCGGTTGTGACGTCATAGATCTCGTCGCCAATGGCGCCAAAGTAAACGCCGTGCTCGGTTTCAATTGATGAGCCATGCCGCGGAATTTGTTGCGTATAAATACATAAGGTATATAGACCTTTCCAAAAAAGAGCGTGTGGCCGGTGCCATCTTGACTGTTCGTGCGTATGGCGCGTGCTTTCCTCGCTTTCCGAAGCGACGAACACGCACGTGCGGAGCTGTGAAGACCGCACGCGGGACTGTGATTTTGTAAACATTAAAAAAGTCTATAGGCTACACAGGGAGAATAAACAAGCAAGACAATGGGCGATGGATGCTTGTTTCGACTAATTTCATAATTCCCAGAGCCTATAATTAAGTTGAAAGAAGAAAAATAATTAAAATGTGGTCGAGGGAACTAGAGAGTGAGGTGTAATATATGGCAAATAAATGAATTAACAAAAATGTTAACATGTCCATCAGAGGATATTGTAAGCAGTTTATCATTTCTAATTTTCCTGACCAAAACGTTTTTGTTTAGTTTTGTTTTTAAGTTTATTTAGACACGTGTTGGTTCGTAAATGTAACTCCAGCTAAGAACGTGCAGCGTGACATGAACTTCAACGACAATTCGTGCTCTTTCACTTCTCATCCAAGCTTGTCTTCCACCTCCCCCGCTTTTGTACGCAACGATGTCATTCTCCAGACCATGTGCTGAGTGCTATGTACAGTTTGCTACACATGCGTAATCGCTTTCAAAAACTGTCGCTTGCCCACCATTAGTTAGTGCACCCTAATAAAAGTAAATGTAAATTGTGTTGTGTGTTTGTTTGTTTAGAAAGCGGGGAGTTATTCAGCCCCAGTGAGCGTCTGGTGCGACACCAAACGCGGTAGGTGAGAAATTTTGCATAGTACTTCTGCTAGCCTTTTTTTTATCTCTCTATTTTTGTCGACGCGCCAGAATTTTTTTTTTTTTTTTTTTTTTTTTAGAAACCCAGAGCGGCGGTGGCGTGATTGGGGGGCAAGGGGGGAGAGGCGAGAAGGAGAGGAAAGCGATGCACGTCTTGCCGAAGGTGGCATGGCTGTGCGAGCGGCGACGGGTAAAGGGAGAGAGAGAGAGTAATAGCGCAGACACGCTATCCAACACCTCCTAGAAGCTAAGGCCGTAGCGCTCCGAGTCGTGACGTCACAATGGCCGGAGAAGGGAGGCCACGTCGAGAAAAGGCGCCCTCTCTGGTTCTCTTTACCATGGCCGCGTCGTCTGCTCACTCAGGTCACGTGGTTTGTTCGTGCGCATTAATCTGACATTAATATACGTTTCAAATGCGTAGTCTTGTATAATTTATTATGTATATAATATAAACGTAATATAAAACGCGTTTACAAGGTTGAAAGTACCAAATTTATATTTATGAGTATCCCCGTAACAGCGGGACTACGTGCAGTCCCGCAGCCCCCCAGACTCTTCGAATGAATCGGCTCCGGTCAACGTTACTAGAATTACTCAGTTGGGAAACTGCCATTAGAGACTGCTCTGAAAAAGTGGCACCGATCCGTACTCGAGAACCGAGTTAATGGCGATCACAACGCCGCCATTTCTCCCGCAGCGGCCACGCGAGGAACTGCACGTCACTTCTATTTTGGCCTTAATCGGCCATTTTGGCGCCGAAGCAGATACGGTGGAAAGGGTTTCAGGGGTGCCACCCCCGTCTCCCAAGCGGACGCGCCGCGAATTACTATCTAAGTTAAAATGCACCTAGGTCGGGACGCGCTACCTGAAATCACCGCTGAGGCATGGTTGTATAAAAACAATATTAATTGTGCTGCCAAACCTTGCAAACTAAAGATTCTAGAAAACATCACGCTCCCTTCATTTTGTACTAAACTCCAATAAAAGTTACTACAAAAAGAGTGTTTTCCATTGGTTTTTACGCAAAAACATGCGGTCTCGGTGGACGCCAGCGGACCAGGTTTCAACGGTGAGTTTCCCAACTGAGGGTTCTAGTAACGTTGGCTCCGGTGAAACCTTTTCTACAGTGAACTAGAATAGGAATAGTGGAAAAATAGCCGGCCTCCAGGCATGTCCTCCGAGATCCCGAAGCGTGCTCCAGATGTGGCGCTTCGTGTAGAACCTACCAGGGAGCGCTGATGTTCGATTAAAAACAAATACCTCCGAATTGCGTAACAATACCAACAATTTATAGGTAGACGTTTCGTCATCATCAGTTTAGCTACCTATAAATTGTTGGTATGGTTACGCAAGTCGGAGGTATTTGTTTTTAATCATGATTCCCGGCTTTTGGAACATTTTTGCTGGTGTTCGATTCCGGAGCACTCCTGCAAGCGAAGGTCGCTCCTAGCGTAGCTGTTTTTTTTTTATCTTAGCGGTTCATTAGTGTGGCCTATGTATGCTTTATGGGTGTTTCAACGTCTATGAATTAATGTTTAAAGCTTACTTGGGCAGTGTAGTGAATACCGGGTTAAGCAGTCTTGCATGCTGGTGCGTATAGTGGTGCGCATCCGACTTCTTTCTCTTCGTTTTCGTTGCTTAGCAACAAGACTCGAACCTATGTAATCACAATTCCAAGCACTTGACATTCACGAAATCAAATTGCGAAAACGACCACAGACAGCACAGAAACCATCTGAGAACGTACGCGACGCCATATCCCATGTTAGAGTAGCCATGTCCTCTGGATTTCGACAACAGCGCCACTCGCGGCAGTCTACACTTCTGGCTTCACACGGCCAATGGGGCGCCGCCGAAGCTTTTTCCACTGCCCGTTTATTCTAGTTCACTGTACCTTTTCTTCCCTCATATGGGCTCCCATTTCTGGCAAATTTTCGCTGTGTGTGAGCTGCAGACCGTTCGAAAAGGAACGCTGAGACATTTAGAAGAGAAGCGAAACGAAAGCAATCCAGTCATCGCCGCAGTTAGAGCACACGAGCAAGAGATGGGTGGATGACGTTAAGCCTTTCGTCCTACACTGCTGCCACTGCTCTCGTGGGTTTCTTTTGTGTTCTCTTGATACTGCGGCATTTACGTGGATTCGCGGAACACGTCCTGCTACGATATCACTGGTCGATTATCGATAGACCTCTCCCTCGTCAAAGAGAGAGACTTCTTGGAGTTCGTGTTCAAAGGTTTGTTGTGTACCCACCAGGGAGTGCCGCTCTCGGAGCGACCCCCGTTCGAGAGTAGTATGCGCGCCATGTTTTTGTGTTGCTACTAAGGACTTTTCCTGCTGCCGCCTTTTGCGCGGCTGCAACATTAAATCACTACTGGAAACCTTCTCGCGTACAAGTTCATTTCCCTGCTCTCCATCCAAGTAACGGAACGGACAGGACTTAACAGTGGCGACGAGGATGCACGGAGTTAAAGTTGTTGTTGTTTCCTCCCGGTGGTGTGGGAGGCAGGTTCCGCTCCGATGGGCTGGAGCGTGGTGGCACGAACGTCGCTGAGTGACGGGTCGACTCACTGCTTCAATAGAACTATGTGCATTTATTTACACTCGAGTTACAAGTCCCAACTTGGGAGACCATCCTGCCCCGTCTAAAGTCTCGACCCCCGTCCCCAATTTCTCTCAATCAAATCCAAAGTCCGAATCTCCCAAAAATCCTCTCCGCACTCCTTTTGTAGGCCCGTAGGGACCTCCTCTCCCCTCAGGAGCCGACCAATCTCTTCAAATTCCACCACTCACACGTGGTACACTGTCCTCCAATGGTCGGCGAGCTGTCAACCTGGCGCTGCAACCGCCAAACCCGAATTCCTTGCAGAGTTGTTCTGTGCAATATTTCCAGTCTGGCTGGCGCCAACCGCTAAATTATTGCATCGGGCAAAGAGCGACAATTTTACACTAAGCGGCAAAACCCTCTACACACAGGCACACTCAGTTAACATCCACAAACAGCTCCAAGAGCGGGCCGTCCTGTGGTCTGCCCGAGCAGACTCGCGAAACCAGAGACGTTTCCTAACGACCGCGGGGGAGCCGCTCCCTCCTCTCGGCCGCTCTGCCCACGCAAATGCTCCCTCCAAAACTCCGACACCACAAAGAAAGCTAAAAAAACAATGCCGACGCAACTCTGGGAAGTTCTAACAAAAGAAAACACCTTAATTAATAAGCATGACTTCCATATACTTAACTCCTCCCCACCAAGACTGTTGCGTTGACACTTGATGTACGCGCAACATAAATTCCTTCCCCGAATAGCGCATTGGCAAATATTCGAACCGCCCGCTTGACCCACAGTTAACCAAAAGCAACAACGTCAACATTGCGCTCCAAAAGTTCGCCAAGCGTGCATCCGTAAATATCAACAAAATAAAACGGCACCTATAAAAAAAAATGATTACCATTCGACAACCAGAAATACTAAAACGGCGAACACACTGCTGCCGCAGGCAAAACGTGTGAGCACAGACCAGAATGGGTTTACAAAATGAAAAAAAAAAACAATTGTCATCACAGCTGTCACGTTCAAACTCAAACCGCCACCAACGATCACACACAGGTTGGACCCACTCCCGCACCCTCCAGGGTCCCGCAAAATCAATGGTGGGAGCTCTCAAAACTACGGCATAATCATCCTGCCCTAATCATGCTTGTCTAGCGTTGACATGCTTACCAACGCCAAATAGCTACGAAGAACGTTCCAAATACGTCCAGACACCCAAACTTCTCCCGCAGAGAATAAAGACTTAACACAAAAAATATATATATTTTGTAGAATATAAAATACCTAGGGGCCAACCAAACAGCAAAATAAAAATTAATCAGGAGGGCAGTGATATAAATGTAGGCTAAAGTCGAAACAAAAACCCAGTTGCCTCGCTAGCTACCCCCCTAATCGTGGCCGTCTTCTCGTCCATCTCGTTGTCGTTAAAGACGTTCTGAGGACTGCCCGGGGCGGCGCACAGTCGGTCGCTTCCACGACACTCACTGATCCCGAGCCCAAACTGGAGGTCTGCCGTCCTCGCGTGCGAGCTTTGGGCACTGGCCGGAGTGGCCTCTTCCTCTCCTCCGTGGTCATTTGGCGCTTGCCGCCCCCGTAGCACTTTGCGTCCAAACTCCCCCTTCTGGAGCAGCGCGACGCAACCTTCCTCCTGGGAGTCGCCCTGCGACGCTCCGCCGGCCTGACCTTCGGTGACGACACGGCCCCGGTCCCGAAGACGGTGCCTCTCCGCAGTCGGAGCTCCCGTCTCGACGTCTGGATCGGAGGGGTCACGACCCTTTTCGCCGTCCTCTCGCCGTCGTCCACGTTCTCGCCGTGGTCGTCTGCGTCGTAGCCCAGAGCCGATGCAGGGTTGGACCCGGAGCACCCCTCGACCGCCGTCTCCGACCTGTCGCTGCGCCCTTTGCGCGGCTGCTTCTTTCCGGCCTGGGACGGCCCTTGCATCCAAAGTGCTGCGGTGACGGGTGCGCCGGGGTTCCCTGGATCCCTGCGCTCGATGTCGCCAACCAGGTTCGTCCCCTCGTCGCCGCCGTCACCATCGCTCCCGCTCTCGCTCTCGCCTCCTTGCGTCACCGGATCGCCGGTGGGTGCATCTGCCTCGTCGGCGCCAGCTCTCCCATTAACGGGCTTCACCTCGCGGCCGCCGTGGTCCTCGCCGTATGCGTTCTCCTCGAGCTCTTTTTCCGGATCTTCATCCTTCTGCCGCTCAAGCAAGGTTTCGGACCACCCGTCGTCGTCGTCCGTTTCCCTCGTGGGCTTGGGGTGTCCCTCGCCCGTCTGGACTGCCGGCTCGACCTCGATGTCGCCGCAATCATCGACGTCCGCGTCTGTCTTCCCGGTAGGCTTGGAGTGTCCCCTGCCCGTTTCGACGACCGCATCGGATGCGCCGCCCGCTTCGACTTGGCCCTCGTCTTTCCTAATACGGGGCGACTTCTCTTCTGCCTGCTTAAGATTAAATCTGGCGATCTGGAGTTTGGCTTTCAGAGCAGCAATTTTTAGCTGAAACGCGTTCTCGCTCTCACTCCCTTCGCCGCCGTCACCATCGCTCACGCTTTCGCAGGGGGCCTCGATGTTCACCTGTTCCGGGCATGTCGTCGACGGCAGCAGGTGACTCTTCCACTCCTCCAGGTGTTGTTCCACCGCCTTGACGAACGCCTCAGACTTTCCGCTCGCTCCAACCTGGCCCTCATCTTTCCCACCGCGGCGCCAATTCTCCTCGTCCTGATTAGCGTAAAATTTGGCTATCTCGAGTTTGAGTCTTAAAGATGCAATTTTTAGCTTGAGCGCGTTCTCCCTTTCATTTCCTCCCCCTTTCGATACGTCGTCCAACATCGCCGGGCTCTTATCACCGTTCTGACTCATTGTACCTCAAGCTCCTTCAGTCATCGACCGCGACACCACTGACATGCGAAACCCGGAGGAAACAGAAATGAGTCCCACCTCTGTCAGCGCGCCGCTCCTGAGGCGATGACTATCCGGTATCGCTGGATGTCACTCGTCGGGGTCGGTCGTGGGTTCGGGTACGGCTGGACCGTTCTTTGGGTCGAAACCCACGCCACTTTCACGTAGACGACGTTGCGTCGTCGATGCACTTAGGATCGCAGCACACGAAGCTTCTCGCGTAGATGTTGCTCCGTCCGCTCGTTCTCTTCGGGTCGTAACCCACAAAGCCTCTCACGAGGATGTCGCCTTGTTCACTTCGGGTCGAAACCCACAAGGCCTCTCATGAGGATGTCGCCTTGTTCACTTTGGGTCGAAACCCACGAGGATGTCGCCTCGTCCAGTTCGGGTCGAAACCCCCCAAGACCTCTCACGGGGATGTCGTCTTGGTCACTTCGGGCCGGAGCCCACGGGGCTTCTCACGTGGATGTTGCCTCGTCCGCCGTTGAGCCGAAGCTCACGTACTTGGCCGCAGGTCGCCGCCACGTCGTCTCACCGGAAATCGCGCCACCATCCTGTCGACTGCGCCAGTTAAAGTTGTTGTTGTTTCCTCCCGGTGGTGTGGGAGGCAGGTTCCGCTCCGATGGGCTGGAGCGTGGTGGCACGAACGTCGCTGAGTGACGGGTCGACTCACTGCTTCAATAGAACTATGTGCATTTATTTACACTCTAGTTACAAGTCCCAACTTGGGAGACCATCCTGCCCCGTCTAAAGTCTCGACCCCCGTCCCCAATTTCTCTCAATCAAATCCAAAGTCCGAATCTCCCAAAAATCCTCTCCGCACTCCTTTTGTAGGCCCGTAGGGACCTCCTCTCCCCTCAGGAGCCGACCAATCTCTTCAAATTCCACCACTCACACGTGGTACACTGTCCTCCAATGGTCGGCGAGCTGTCAACCTGGCGCTGCAACCGCCAAACCCGAATTCCTTGCATAGTTGTTCTGTGCAATATTTCCAGTCTGGCTGGCGCCAACCGCTAAATTATTGCATCGGGCAAAGAGCGATAATTTTACACTAAGCGGCAAAACCCTCTACACACAGACACACTCAGTTAACATCCACAAACAGCTCCAAGAACGGGCCGTCCCGTGGTCTGCCCGAGCAGACTCCCGAAACCCGAGACGTTTCCTAACGACCGCGGGGGAGCCGCTCCCTCCTCTCGGCCGCTCTGCCCACGCAAATGCTCCCTCCAAAACGCCGACACCCACAAAGAAAGCTAAAAAAAACAATGCCGACGCAACTCTGGGAAGTTCTAACAAAAGCAAACACCTTAATTAATAAGCATGACTTCCATATACGTAACTCACGGTATCGTCTAAGTGCTTACGTTCAAGCATAGTTACAAGTTCATCGGGACAATGACGTCCACGCTAGGCCAAATCGAGCCTTTTGATACGTCCACGCCAGATAAAAGCGACTCCTACGTCTCGAGGTTCAACTTCTTCCTGGATGCAAACACAGTGGCGAGAGACAAGCGTCGGTTGGCGGTGCTCTTCAGCGTGTGCGGCGCGGACACGTTTGACGTACTGCCATCGCTTGTAGCCCCGGAGGCGCCGCAGTCGAAAACGCTTGCCGAGGTGTTCGAGGTGCTCAAGGCTCATTTCTCACCTCAGCCATCGGAAATAGTCCGCAGAAACACATTTTACAAGCGTAACCAAGCCCCGGAGGAGACAGTATCTTCTTACATCGCCGAGCTCCGACGCCTGGCCCAGCACTGCAATTTCCCCAACCTGGAAGAAATGCTCAGGGACCGTCTCGTCTGCGGACTCCGCGATGAGCGCCTGCAGAACCGACTGTTCGCAAAGAAACAGTTGACTTTTTGCGTGGCCCAGGAGGAGGCTCTGGCGGCAGAAGCGGCCGCGAAAAGCACGAGGGTTGTCCGACAGTCTGAAGAGAATGACCCTGCCGCAACCATTCCCGCGACTAACCAAGTGAAATGTCAGAAACCGGCCGCGTTCGGGCAGACGGAACCGCAGGCTACGATGTACGGCACGTGCTACGGATGTGGAGGTGCGCACCTCCGCGCCGACTGCCGATTCCAGAACACACAGTGCAGGGCATGCAAAAGAACCGGCCACATCGAACGAGTCTGCCGCGCCGGCAGCTCGAGTGGCCAGCAGCGAAACCTGCCGTTTCGACAGCCACGGAAATCGAGAGCGGCATACAACGTAACCGCTTTGCCTCATGATGAGTGCTACTACAGCAACCACGTCGGTGCAGGAAAATCAACGGCGCCTTGCAAGCTACGAACAAAGGTGTCCATTGAGTGCCAGATTTGCGAGATAGAGGTGGACTCTGGATCGGAGTTCTCGATCCTCACCGAGGAGACATTCCGCCATCTCCAGCAGTGCGGTGGAGAGCTGGTGCTGACTGACGTTTCTTCGACTGTGGTTGATTATCAGCTGAGCCCAGTGAACGTTGTCGGGGCCTGCAGCGTGCACGTGGAATAGAAGGAGTTTGTGGGCCCGCTCACGGTACTGGTAGCAAGGGGCACCCGCACCAACCTACTGGGAGTTGACTGGTTTCGACCACTGGGCATTGTCATCGCAGGTGTCTCCCAGATCGAGAAATTGACAGTCGACACCGTTCTCTCGGAGTTCAGTGAAGTATTTGAAGACGGTGTGGGGAACTATGTGGGACCACCAGTCTCCCTGTACCTGGATTCTAGCGTTCCGCCAATTCGCCTGAAAGCTCGAAGGCTGCCTTTTGCAATTCAGCCGAAGGTGGAGGAGGAGTTGGACCGCCTCGTTCGGCAGGGAGTGCTGGAGCCTGTGACGCAGCCGACGTGGGAAACCCCCATAGTGACCGTACTCAAGAGCAATGGCGACGTTAGGATATGCGGAGACTATAAGTCCACAATAAACAAGGCTCTCAAGCAACACCCGTATCCGATTCCCGCTGTGAGTCATGAAGTGTTGATGAAGTGTCAGCTGATGCTCAAACAATCGCCACGCATCGTGGGGCGTACCGGGGGAAGAGGCTGCAGTATGGTGTAAGCAGTGCTCCTGGAATTTTCCAGATGTTAATGGATGGCCTCCTCAAGAACATTCCCGGAGCAGTTACATACTTTGATGACATTCTCATTGCTGCTGCTACACAAGGGGAACTGGCCTCTCGACTTCGCGAGGTGCTTCAGCGTTTCAAGGATGCAGGCCTCCGGGTAAAGAGAGATAAATGCGTAATCAATGTGCCTGAGGTTGACTTCCTGGGTTTTCGTGTGACTGCTGCCGGCATCTTCCCCACAGAGGCAAAGGTTGCAGCGATCCACGAGGCACCTCCCCCAAAAAACAAGCAAGAGTTGCAAGCGTTCCTTGGCTTGCTCAATTTCTATCACAGTTTCTTGAAGGGCAAGGCTACAGTTGCGGAGCCCCTCCACCGGCTGCTGGACGAGAAGACAGTGTGGACCTGGGGAATGAAGCAGCAAACGGCATTTGATGTGGTGAAGAGCCTCCTTTCCTCAAACACAGTTTTGACACACTACGACCCAACCAAGCCTGTGGTCCTGACATGTGATGCTAGCCCTGTGGGTATTGGGGCAGTGCTTAGCCACAGGCTGGACGACTGCAGGGAGGTGCCCATTGCATTTTACTCGCGTACCCTATCAGAGGCGGAGCGTAACTATGCGCAGATTGATCGTGAGGCGCTGGCTATAAAGTCGAGCGTGAAGAAATTTCATAACTATCTCTACGGTCGTGAGTTTGTGATTGTAACCGATCACAAGCCTCTCCTGGGAATTTTCGTGCATGAAAAGGTGACCCCGCCCATTCTGTCCCCTCGAATGCTCCGATGGTCCATCCTGGTCCATCGTCCGGGGAAGGAGGTCGCCAACGCTGATGCACTCAGCAGACTGCCTTCGCCTGCAACTGTCTGTGCACCACCACCGTTACTAGAGGTCTTCATGCTGGAGTTGTCTACAAAGCCTCCTCTGCAGGCCACAGACATTGCTGTTTTAACGCGGCGAGACCCTGTGCTGTCTCGTGTTCTGAGCTGGGCACTGTGGGGTTGGCCTTCGGAGCGTCTGGGTGGCGAGTTTCAGGCCTATGAGCAGAGACAGCATGAGATCTCGGTGTACAAGGGGTGTGTTCTGTGGGGTAACAGAGTTGTGATCCCCACTGAAGTACGAGCTGAGGTACTGGAGGCACTGCATAGTGTTCATCCAGGGATTGTCCGCATGAAGACCCTCGGCCGCAGTTACGTGTGGTGGCCGAAGATGGACTCTGACATTGAGCACAAGGTGAACACGTGCGGTTCATGCCAGGCATCGAGACCAGATCCCCCTCGGGCCCCCGTGCACCACTGGGAGAGAACAAGGACGCCGTTGTCTCGTCTTCACATAGAGTTTGCTGGCCCTTTTCAGGGGCAAGTTTTCTTCATTGTTGTGGACTCCTTCTCCAAGTGGCTGGAGGCAGTGGCGTCACGAGGGTCAGCGGCACCCGGGGCGGGAGCCCGCCTCGACACCCCCCCCCCCCCCCCCCCCCGCTCTCGCGTGACCCACCGCGACCCCCCCCCCCCCCCCCGCTCTCGTGGCCCGCCGCGACACCCCCCTGAGCCCTGCACCCGGGGCGGTCCGCCCCCCCCCCCCCCCCCCCTTTTGACGCCACTGGCTGGAGGTGATCTCGGTGTCCTCCATGACCAGTGCCACCGTCATAAAGTGCCTGCGTCGCCTTTTCGCGACTCACGGACTACCTGACACGATTGTATCGGACAATGAAGCACAGTTCGTGTCTGAGGAGTTCAGACAGTTCTTAGCAAGCGGCCTGATTCACCACGTGACATCTGCCCCATTCCGTCCAGCCACCAATGGGCAGGCGGAACGTATGGTTAGAACAACTAGGGATGCTTTGAAGCGAATCATTCAGGGCGATTGGGACCGACGTTTAACGAGTTTCCTTCTTCAGCAGCATGTCACTCCATGCAGAAGTACGGGAAGGAGCCCTGCAGAGTTGCTTTTCAACCGCCGTCCCAAGACGCTCCTGGGCAGACTGCACCCAGACGGGGTCAGAGACGGCCACGGCGAGACCGTCCACACCTGAAGAAGAGCAAGAGCCAGCATGCAGTGTTTCGTCCGGCGACGCGGTGTATGTGCGGAACTATGCTTCTGGACCACGCTGGGTTCCCGCAGTTGTTGCTGAAGTGTTAGGGCCATTGTCATACCGGACTCGAACACCTGACGGCCGGGAACTGCGGCAATACACGGAACAAATGCGGCGCCGGTATTTGGATTCTGAGCCTACTGAGCAGCCACAGGCCAGCGACTCCTCTTGGCCGCATGACTTTCACACCGACACAAGCCAAACAGCCTCCCGTAATTCTCGCCATGTCAGACGGCCAGCTTATCTGAATGACTTCGTCTAAAGCGCAAATTGGGGGGGAAGGAATTGTTGTGTACCCACCAGGGAGTGCCGCTTTCGGAGCGACCCCCGTTCGAGAGTAGTACGCGCGACATGTTGTTTTTGTGTTGCTACTAAGGACTTTTCCTGCTGCCGCCTTTTGCGCGGCTGCAACATTAAATCACTTCTGGAAACCTTCTCGCATACAAGTTTATTTCCCTGCTCTCCATCTAAGTAACGGAACGGACAGGACTTAACAGGTGACATGTGTGGCAACTATAGTCGGTTACAAGTTAAGAAGGTAGTACAAGCTCCTCCCCATAAGCGTGATGCGCCCGCTTCAGACGCCTCCGCAGTCGAGAAAATAGTTCGCTGAAAACGCCCCTTCTGCTTCAATGGATAGATATTGACTACAGACAGACCTTGTAGCGGGTGGCAGCTTGCGCCACCTAGCCGAGGCAAATTACTCGCTCCGGAAGGTTGAAGTAAAAAGAAGGCTTCAGTGCAACGAAAATTGTAACTTTTATAAGTAATGCATATATGGTTGTTGGTTTTAGCTTGATATCTTCCTACACGAATAGACCTTTTGCGAAATCCCCCAAGCGCCCCGGCCCGCGCGCGAGGAATTGTGGGAGAAACTGTCCCTCGCCTGGCCGCTCTGCCTTGAGATCGCTCTGCCTTGAGATCGCACTGCCTTGTCGCTTGCCTCCTCTTAATCCTCTGTGTTTCGATTCCATTACCTATTTTTATCTTTTCAAGTTATTTTTATTGCTTCTAAGTGTTTCTATTCTCTTCTGCGCGCGATATTTTTGCATATATATAGTATTTGTGTCTTTATTTTTCCTTTTTCGACGGGAATGCCGACGGACAGCACGCCGCTTCGCGCGTCGTTCCCCGGGTGAGTACTACCGTTGCTACCGATTCCTATCGCGCTGTTAGCTGTTCATTTTGGTTCAATTTGACCCGTGTGCAGTCGAGAGGAGCCGTTTATGAATACCCGCGCACATGTCATAGGGGTAGGCAGAGCTCTGAATCAACAATCGCGACGCGAGAGCCGATTGCGCTGTGATTTGGCCGCCCGCGCTCACTCCGTTGAATCGCACTGTAGCGTGTGCCTTCGAGTGCCGCTTACTTGACCAACATACAGCAGCCGCTTTGTCGCCGCGAATCATTTGTTTAAATGTTTGCGAAGCTGGGGCATATGCGACGCTGCGGCGCCTAACAACTGCGCGTTGCGGCGCGAGCCCTTTGCAAGCGCCGGTGGCCCAACGTAGCGGCTTGTATGCGCTTATGGTATGCCTTCTTAATCTATCTGCTAAGCGGTTGTCAGTTGCAAACACCCTTTTTCAAATGCTGACAACTGCGCGCCGCTGCGTGCAGTTGTCAGGCGCCGCTGCGTGCAGTTGTCAGGCGCCGCCGCGTTGGATATGCCGAACGGTGTTACGGTTTCGCAGGCATTCGAACAAATGATTCGCGGCGACAAAGCGGCGTTCTGTATCTTGGTCAAGTAAGCGGCACTCGAAGGCGTATACGCTACAGTGCGAGTCAACGGAGCGAGCGCGGGCGGCCAAATCACTGCGCTCGGCTCTCGCGTCGCGATTGTTGATTCAGAGCTCTGCCTATCCGTGTGACATGTGCGCGGGTGTTCATAAACGGCTCCTCTCGACTGCACGCGGTTCATATTGAACCAAAATGAACAGCTAACAGCGCGATAGGAATTGGTAGCAACGGTAGTACTCACCCGGGGAACGACGCGCGAAGCGGCGTGCTGTCCGTCGGCATTCCCGTCGAAAAAGGAAAACTAAAGACACAAATACTATATATATACAAGAAATATTGCGCACAGTAGAGAATAGAAACACTTAGAAGCAACAAAAAATACACTTGAAAAGATAAAAATAGGTAATGGAATCGAAAAACAGAGGATTAAGAGGAGGCAAGCGGCAAGGCAATGCGATCTCAAGGCAGAGCGACCATGCGAGGGACAGTCTCTCCCACAATTCCTCGCGCGCGGGCCGGGGCGCTTGGGAAAATAGCAAACCGTCTATTAGGTACATTCCGTGCATTTGCTGCGTTTGTTAAAAAAAAAAAAAAAAACAATGCGTTTCGGGTTTCGAAACCCCCTGCGATTCGCGTTTAGAAAAATCCAAAGTCGTCTTTTCTTTTCCGTTATGAATCCCAACATGGAGACAGCGGAATGCAATTCCTCCGATTCTGCTTCGTCAAGAGAGTCTGGTGCAGCCTTGCCGTCTACGCCAAGGCGCCTCTACAAGAAGCATATGAGCGGCGATGTCCTCAACCGAGTTGCACGGCAGCTGATAATGAACGCGTACGTTCAGATGCGACACGAACCGCCCGCCAAGCCCGGCCAGCCCGGCCTCACTGTGGAGGAGTCCTGCATCAAAATCAGCAAACTGCTTGGCGTTGGTTTACGCACCGTCCTCGAGATTAGGAAGCAGGCGAAAGAAACCGAGGGACAAGTTGTGACACCTTCTCGGAAGCGCCCAGCAAGTGAAGGCAAGAGGCGGCGCAAAGTCAGGTACGGCGACTTCACGTTGTGCGCGCTGAGATCGTGCGTCCACCGTTTCTTTCGACGGAACGATGTCCCCACGGTCAAGAAGATAACGGCCGAATTCTGCACGAGGACTGAACTTCCCTCGTTGAAGGCTTGGACTGTGCGTCGCCTTCTCCTCGACATCGGATTCGAGCATGACAAGAGGGAATGAAACTCGCAGCTGATTGAACGAGAGGACATCGTCGCCTGGCAGCAGAAGTAGCTGCATGAGATTGCACGTCACCGACAAGATGGTCGACAGATCTTCTACTTGGACGAGACGTGGGTAACGGCAGGGCACACTGTCTCAAGGGTGTGGGTAGACACGACCGTGGCCTCGTCTCACGACGCCTTCATGCGTGGTCTCTCGACTGGCCTCAAGCAGCCATCGCGGAAGGGCCAGCGTCTTTGTCACCCACATCGGCAGCGATGAAGGCTTCGTCGACGGCTGCCTGGACGTGTTCCGTGGACAAAAGACCGGCGATTACCACGAGGAAATGGATGGCGCCCGCTTCGAGAAGTGGTTCGACGGTGTCCTCGACAAACTGCCGACAGGAAGCGTTATCGTCATGGACAACGCTTCTTACCATTCACGGCGGTTGGAAGCAGTGCCGACGACGAGTTCCCGCAAGGACGACATCCGACAGTGGCTGACGTCTAAAAAAGTTTCATGGGACCCCAAGATGCTGAAGAAGCAGCTGCTCGACATTGTGGCCTTGGTGAAGCCACAGCACCTGAAGTATCGTGTGGACACTGCTGCCGAGACGGCTGGCTGCACTGTGGTCAGGCTCCCACCGTATCACTGCGAGTTCAACCCCATTGAACTGATATGGGCGCAGATCAAGAACGGCGTTGCTGCCCGAAACACGACGTTCAAGATTGTCGACGTGGGGACACTCCTCAACGAAGAAGTTGACAAGGTCACCACTGACAACTGGTTTAATGCTGTCAGGCACATTGTTGACATCGAAGCAACGTTCCGACGAAGCGGTGCCACAAGTGCCCACATCCAGCCCATCGTCATCCAGCTGGATGGAGAGGACACCCCATCCGAGAGTGACCTGTCTGGTGTCGAGCCCTTTGACGAAGCTTAACGCCATCATTATGGAGAAAGCGTGGAACATCTCGGAACACAAAACGGTCCTTTTAAGGACCACTCATATGCTTTAAAATCGGATCGTTGTTCTTGTCCACTACTGACCTCCCGTGTCTCATGCTGTCATGCTTCTCTGCTCGTTGCCGTATAGCATTTCGATATGCAGCCACCAGACAAACTTTTTTTTTATTTTTGTTGCGATAATGTCTAAGCTGGTCTATACATTACACTGTGCCATGAATCACAAGTAGAGATTTCAACTTCGCGAAAACAGAAGTTTGCAGCCCATCTACGGCAAAGACATCAGATGCCATATTGGCACTTCCCGCTGTCCAAACATCTTTGCTACGCAACAAATAGAATTTTGATTGCAAATAAGCTCTTTTTTGTCTAAGAAAAACGACAACAGATCACTGCCAGTGCTCTGCTTTGAAGCATAAATGGGACATCTGTGGCCATTCACACGACTGAGGCCTCTGGGAATAACAAAACCGTGTGTTAGCACAGCGGAGAGCGAAATCGCAGTACCAGTGTTCTTTTTTGAAGTCTAAAGGAAACGCCTGTGGTCATTCACATGACCGAGGCCCCTCTGAAAACAACAGTAACGTGTGTCAGCACTGTGGACAGCTAACTCTTACTGCCAGTGATCTGTTTCGAAGCATAAACTGGACGTCAGTGGCCATTCACACGACCGAGGCCACTCTGAGAATAACAGTAATGTGCATCAGCACTGTGTGCAGCTAACTCTAACTGCCAATGATCTTTTCGAAGCATAAACTGGACGTCGGTCGCCATTCACATGACCGAGGCCACTCTGAAAATAAGAATAACGTCCGTCAGCACTGCGGGCAACTAACTCTAACTGCCAATGATCTGTTTCGAAGCATAAACTGGACGTCTGTCGCCATTGACATGACCGAGGCCACGCTGTGAATAACAGTAATGTGCGTCAGCACTGTGGCAAGCTATCTCTAACTGCCAATGATCTGTTTCGAAGCATAAACTGGACGTCTGTCGCCATTCACATGACCGAGGCCACTCTGAGATTAACAGTAATGTGCGTCAGCACAGTGGGTAGCTAACTCTCACTGCCACTGATCTGTTTCGAAGCATAAACTGGACGTCGGTGGCCATTCACACGACTGAGGCCACTCTGAGAATAACAGTAATGTGCGTAAGCACTGTGGGCAGCTAACTCTTACTGCCAATGATCTGTTTCGAAGCATAAACTGGACGTCGGTCGCAATTCACACGACCGAGGCCACTCTGAGAATAACAATAACGTACGTCAGCACTGTAAGCAGCTAATTCTAACTGCTAATGATCTGTTTCGAAACATAAACGGGACGTCTGTGGCCATTCACACGACTGAGGCCACCCTGGGGGTAACAATACCTTGTGTTAGCACAGTGGAGAGCAAACTCCCAGTGCTAGTGCTTCGTTTCGAAGCATAATAGAGACGTCGAAAGTTCCCTTGAAGTCGGCGGCCATTATGACTCTTGAGTCGCACTTCGGCGAGTTGGCTAACACCTCGTGGGGGATGAGGAGCAGGCTGCCCTGTGCGCCGAAGTGCGGTCTGAAGGGGTGTGGCATAGATTTCCTGAATTTGAGAGGCGTCATTGTACTGGCTTGAAATATATCGCAAAAACAGCACCGATTGCTTGACATGAGGAAAAGTCGGCTACAACATTGATGAAGAATTGGTGAGAGGACGGAGATCTAAGGAATGCCAATGCCATTAACTGGGCCTAGTTCAGTTTGACTCAAGCCTGATATCGTCCGTCTTGCAGAAACGCTGTGATGAGGTGAAGCGGTCTTCCATAGAGACCTCAGTTTTGAGCCTTCCGGACTAGTGCAATGTAGAGGATTTAATCTAACCTTTTTAAAGCCGATAAGAACATGATGCACAGATTGCAGCCTGACGTGTTGCCGAGGACAAAGTTGTGAAGTATTGAAAGGTCGTTTTTGAGTGCTTCGGGGGCTTCTAAAACTGGTTTAGAATGAATGGAGGTATTTCTGGGTTTTGTGATGCTATAATCTGTAACAGGCCTAATCCCCTTTTCCGTTGGTGCTGCTGTAGTGCCCCCATCAGCTGGCCCAGAGGTCAAATATATAGTGCAGGTCACGATTTGGGGTCCCTTCTCGCACCCGGACCAAGTGGGATCGCCTCCTGGAAGGCCTGGGGATGTACTGTTGGAGCGGAATTGTAGGATTAGTCTAATGGGCTGCTAAGACGTTATCCCATACGACGAATCATGCAGAGCCCTTTTAGGGCTGAGGTCTAAGGCTTGCAACGAGATCAGATAGGTAGTTGGTCGCTTCCCACTGTCGGTGTGCACTTGCCATGCCCCTCGGCTTGGGGAGCCCCACGCTAACTCTTAGCTCTCAGGCCCGAGCCCGCTGTACTCGTCATAATTTTGAACCAATAACGTCGATGACGAGTCCATGTTGTCCAGTCCAGAACCATTTCAAATTTGCCTGATGGCTCCTTATCCAATTCCAGGTCGTGAGCTTTAACAGCAGAGGGACGTGAAATTCATTTTCTTTTTTTTTTTGTTCAGAATGCATTTTGTCTGGCAATGGGTATCTAAAAATGATGCCTGCGATAGTGTTTAAGTAACGCGGCTGGGAAACAGGCTTTTTGTGCGGTGCCACTCATTTCATCAAATGACATTTCCCCGACAGTTCGTTCCATCAACGCTGCGACGTTTTATCAACAAATTGTTTCCTCGACACTCGTTCATCGACATATCTTGCTATGTTTCGTCGACAACATTTTTGTTTGGTTAGGAGTGCGCTGGTTTGTTGGTGAGCAAGGGTACCGGTACATGCAAAGGGGCAGGACCACCCTTACACGCTGCTGCGAAGCGGCATGTACGGGTGGGCTGGGTGGGTCCACATTTTTGTAATGAATTGCTGGAGACTGTCGCCGCAAAGCGTCGTGAACTGGGTGGGTCGGATAGTTTAACATGTGCCCCAGTGATAAACGCACAACAAAATGTTCCTACAGCGTGCAATTTGTGTGTCGATGAAACTTCACAGCACAGTGTGGTAGTATCGATGAAACAATCAGTGTCGATGAAACGAGAGTCGTAAAAAGTTGATGAAACATGTGTCAATGAAACGACAGGGACCCTTCTTTCCGATGGTTTCATGAAAGCTCTGACAATGAGGACTGCGAAGTTGCCTCCAAGAAGCTCAATATGTTTTGTACACGAGTCTGTCTTTGCCAAGGTAGACCAGAAAGATGATGGCAGACTCTGAAGAGCTCGTTCGCGGCTACGGCCTTGTATAATGCAGAGATAAACATACATCAGAAATGTAATTAGGCGGTTTGAGCTGTAGCTTGATTCAAACATTGTTTATTTTATTGTTATAAAGACAAATCATTCTGCCATTTGCATTCGGACCAAGATCAGGACATCTGAGTATTCGGTATGTTTTCACTTTTTGATTTAAACAAATATTTCGCATATAAGAAAGCCACAATTCATGAAGCGGGAAGCTGCCCTTGCAATAAATTTTTATTGACATACTTTTTATCTTTTACAAATTATTAAATTTCCTTTTAAAGTAAATTGAAAAAGTTGGTGCGTGTTTACCGGTAATACCCCAGGCCGCGACGCGACGCGAGTGGGGATACACGCGTCACGCACCCGGGTTTCGAAGCATAAACATACGACTGACAGGGCCTCTGAGAGCAAGCAGAATGTTCGGAAGCATTTGAGAGAACCAAATCTGCTTCCCTCAAATTCTGATATTTTTCCCAAAAGAAGACATCAGCTTCTTAACGTCCAAAACAATATCAATTAAATGTTTGTAACATACGCATCACTGGCTTTATCATTTGTATGCCACATGTATGTTACAGCTCATTATTGTAAACGAGGGTGCACCCGCGGGTACTATCGCAGTCATAGATTAGCGTGCAGCTGATTGCGACGCGGAAACTTGACAAGGACGCCACGTTTCACAGATGAATACATACTGCTTTGAAGGCGTCATTTCAGTAGACAGACTATTTATTAACGCCAGCAAAGATACGGTCGAAATCGGGTGAAGACACTTACTGTGTTTGCGATTCACTTATTTCACTTATTCCCGCACAGTCCACTACACTTATAAAGAAGAGTTTGGTGACCGCTGCATTTTAACGTCGCTCCACGGAAACCACTGCGAAGAAAAGCCGCTGCCGTCCCGATGTTGAGGCGGAACCTGAGGGAGAGAAGCAGACGGCGTTCGACGTATGTACGATGCTAGGCCTTACTCCCGCATCGAACTTTTCAGTGGCAATGGTATCGCTGGAGTTTCACGCTGTCACGCAGAACCTATTGCGAATAAAAGTGGACGCGGTTACGACTTAGCGACGTATGGTCGGGTAAGTAAAAAACCGCGTTAAAAAACAGAATAATTGCTGGAAGATACTGGAGTCATAGAAAATCTGCCCGGCAGCCATGTTGAAAATATTCATTTGACAAAACAAGATTGGTTCGGGCAGGTCGTGACGTCACGGAAACAACGGGACGCGATTGGTGGCGGAGGAATACAAAATTCCCTTTGAGGGGCATTTGCCGCTACCTTCTTGACTTGTAACCGACTATAGTCGACGATATCACTGGTCGATTATCGATAGACCTCTCCCTCGTCAAAGAGAGAGACTTCTTGGTGTTCGTGTTCAAAGGTTTCCGTGACGCATATTGCGGGACGTATGGATACGATCGAGAGGTGAGAAACAACTTATTTACGGGCTTTGTCATGTAGGGCACGAGTAGAGTGCTTCAGTTGGCTACTTTAATCTCGTAATAGAATGGAATCTTGTTCTTCGTCGTTATCCGTGTGGAATTGCGTCGGCATTTGTAAATATATCTGGGAACATTCAAGTTTTCACCGGAAGGGGAATAACAAGTTTACGCGTGATTATTGAAAGTGCGTTGTTTGTGCTTATCTGTTTATTTATACTAATGTTTTTTATTGCCTTCACCGCGCTTATACTAGAATCCTAACTGTCTTAAGGTAATAGTTGCATAAAAAAAAAAGTTATATTTTGTTCTAAGTAAGGCAGCTCGAGCACATAGGGAGAAGTAAATTAGTTAACTGTAAATAGTAAGTTTAGTACCCCAGCCACACGGAAAAGTTATTATATATATATTTTTTTTTAAATGATATGGGACTGAATCAGCTCGCGATCCTGAGTCGCGAGCTGATTTGCCGACCCCATAATGTCATTTGATCGCACGTGCATGACTTTTGCCATGTGGCCATGGTATAATGCAATAATTATATGACTGCATGCGTTAACATCGCTTACATAATTGTAAGTAACACTTGTCTAGCCGTGTCCGCGTTGACTACATCTACCTGATTTTTAACTGTGATATGTTTTGCTGTGTCCAGTCACACTGCGTGTGTATTCATTTTGTGAATGTAATTCTGTATAAATTAGGCATTTCTACAGCAATAATTGCGTGGCTCAATGTTTTCGACTTAAAACGACCTTTTGTCTTTAGACGTCTTCTACGCATACCTCGTGCCATTTCATACCGATTATTTAGCGGTGCATTTTTTTTGCCAGCGTAATAACATGTTTCTAGCCCCGTTGCTATGTGCAGCTTTCATTTTATATAAGACACGCGCATGTAACTAAAAGCGCGTTACGACGGTCGATCCACGCGCGTTGCCTTCGCTTCGACGCGCGCCCCCGATGGCCTTCCTTCGCGACGTCACGAGAACAGCACTACGGCCTTGTCTTCTAGAAGGTGTTGCGCTATCGCACTTTCCATGCGATTACGTGGGCTTTTGCGTAAGGACGCCGCCAGATTTCGCCGGAGGGGCACTAAAAGCATCAGCTAGCGCTGTAAAAATAAACAACGTAAATGCGGAGCCGCAACCACAGTCGATATAGTTAAAGGTATGAGAAACGCGCATAACTGGCAAACCTTTGCATAACTACATTATGACTACATTATGAACGACACCCGCGTATATTACGTACGCGCCTTCAAAGTTTACACAACGACCAACGCTTGTCAGACTCGATTACCGCGGTTGTTTTCGCGGTTTTTCGCGCTCCCGGCAGGGTGCTGCCATCTACCGTACGAAGCGGACACCGATGAAAACGAAACCAGTTCCTGCGCGCGGTGAGGTTCCTATCCTTGCCGCTGCTTGCTCGAATTCCACGTCGCCTAAAATTATTGCAGATGGCTTGAAGTGCCTCCGCAGCTACGGTGACTGCATGGTTCAACGCGTTCCATACCTGGCGGCACTTGTGTAGTACATGAACCCTGCCCTGATGTACGCCCGGCACATTGTGCTCACTCACTACGTGTCGGTCTAATTGACGTCTGGGAAATAGTTACTCACTTGTGAAATATAATATTGACGATATGAGCTCTTAAATTAGGCAGGCAAAAGTATCTGACTAGCCTAGCAGTTAGGGGCACTGTTTTTTTAGGACTTTATCAAATGTCTTTGTCCAATCTTTTTTTTTTTTTTTTGGCATTGCTCTAGTTCAGAAGAAACTTCCGTTTGATAAGAACCGTATGCTATGCCCTCGTCGACAGCTTTCGGAGGTCATCATATTTCGCCGGCAACGAAGCCACGGTGGTCGTCACCAAAAAACGCCAGAAGAGCATATTGCTTACCAAGAATGATGAAAAACCATTGATGGAGTCAGTGTTCGAGAAACTTTAAGTACATTGTACTTGAAGTACTACTTCAAGTAGGTTTAGGAAACTTGTACTTTACTTGAAGTGCATTCACTGAGTATGTACTTGTACTTTACTTAAAGTATTCTTTTCTGGTACTTTCCGAGGAATGGAAAATTGTTTTCTGATACTTTCCGAGGAATGGAAAATTCTTTTCTGGTACTTTCCGAGGAATGGAAAAGAAAGCTACGGGAAAGCCGCCCCCAGTACAAAAGGAGCGATGCGTCGTCTGCTCACGTTTCTGGTGAGAGTAGAATATCCATCCCACTATTTCTTCGGAGTTGACAAAGCATCATTATGTGATACAAATTTAACAAAATCAAATTTGGGGAATGTACTTTGAAGTCGGGAATTTTCCATTCCTCGAAAAGTAGCAGAAAAGAATACTTTAAGTAAAGTACAAGTACATACTCAGTGAATGTACTTCAAGTAAAGTACAAATTTCCTAACCCTACTTAAAGTAGTACTTTAAGTACAATGTACTTAAAGTACTTCCCAACACTGGCATAATTAGCCTTGTGTGGGTAGTGCTTGATTTTCTAAATCTATAAACTTTTTACAATATGTATACCTAAACATTATCTCTACAACTGAAGTATGTCTGCAAAGTTTATCTCTAGGTGTCTTTAGGCAACATGCATGAATGTTTCAATAATGTTTTTGTGCATGTGCTTTTTAGTGTAAGAAGCAATATCCAATACAACAGTCCTGGCTTTAGCTTTTAGAACATTTCCTGAAAGCATTAATGGAAGCATCCTAACTTAAAATATACGCATTAATCAAAGCTTTGCAAAGGGACAGTTGTTCAAGAGAAGCAACAGGACCATAGGAAGATGGCATCCAAGCTCAGATCAATGTATTGTGTTGGGAAGGGCTGGCCTTCCTGTCTTCACTGTAAATTGTAGCACTGCACGTCAAGTGTTCTTAGACTGCCTGCCGGCTTTAATGCTACACATGCAGTGCACCAGAAGCCAGTGCAATTTAATTTTCTCTTTTAGACCGCTTGAATGTTCTAAATTTTCAGTATGTTGACTTGGTCTGATTCGTCTACCTCGCATCCCTTTTCTTGGATGAATGCATCGATGGCACATACATTCCAGTGCCACACCAGTGAGCAAGATAGTCTACCTACGTAAATAGGCATGACCAGGCGTCGATCCTCTTGCAAGGCATCTGCAACGCGCAAAAAACGCTTGTGGATATCTGTATGGGGGCATCAGGTAAAATCCATGACTCGAAATTCTTAAAAACGAGCTTCGTAAGTCCGAAGCTGCCAAAACTGTGCAGTTGCGACTACCATATCCTTGGGGACGGTGCCTACCAAGCGCGAGAGTACTTGATGACCCCATACAGGAATTACGGGGACCTCACAGCAAGGCAAATTCGCTTCAATGCGGAGCTGTGTGGTACACGGGTGTGCATTGAGAATTTATTTGGCGTTCTCAAGCAGAGGTTTAGACAGCTTAAGAACCTCGAATCTTGGGCTGTTACGGAAGATGGCAGATTTTGTGGTCGCTTGCTGCGTCTTGCAACCTGTGGCCGCTGCCTCCATACTGCAACCGGCAGTTGCTGGTGTCTCGACACTTCAGCCCGAGACTTGCAGGTCTAGGGAACTCGATAAGCAATAACGTTATTCATAGATTACAAGCAGCTGTGTGCTTGCTTGTGAAGATGGAGTTGTTGATCATGATTTCAGACCAGCAATGCGCATTTGTTTTCATTCATTCACTAGCACCTGAAAGTTTCCTTCAAGTTTCCCACGAGACAGTGGCAAGTGTTGTATCCTTTCGGAGTAATACTCGCTGAATTACTTCAGTAATTATGGAGAAATAAAATCCACCATAGATGCCTACAGACATTTGGCTAGAGGTGCTAATATCTGGCCCTACTCGAGTTGATTAACTGTAGATATTTGCGCAGATAACATTTTGATCATCCGCATCCGATCCGCATTCGCAGGCTTCATATCCGCATCCTAACCGCATTCACTAAATTCGGAACCGCATCTGACTCTCAATACGTGCATGCATTTTACACAAAGAAACCAAGCGTTAATTTAAAGAAAAATAATAGCATCATGATGGTATTTTATAATCCGTCTGCTTACCTTTCTACAAAGAACTCATTGTGTAAGAATACGGTGAAAGTAATTTTATCGTATTCTGTTTCATTGTATTTACAAAATATGCGATTATCCTTCAAGAGACTCTTCGCATCGCTGGAAAGATGATCGCAGTTACCAGATCGTCTTGAAAGTCTGTTACACCAAAACTCGGTCCAAAAAATGCGCTAAAAAAATTAAATTTTAATCTTGCTTTTCTTGCTTGCTTTGTAAAACACACTACAAGCAGACACATATTTTATAAAGATGAGCATTAACAAATGAAAGACTAATAGCATTGTCATTTTATGTGGGCCTAAAAAAAAGTGGGAGAGGAAAGGCGCTTACTCCCCGATGCAAAGGACTTGTGTATATGTGGTAAGGCACGAGAACACCACTGGGAAAATATCACATTACTCAATATTGGCAACACCTTCTACCGGTTTCAATTTTAAACACAAACCCTCAACTGCATGCTCAGAACGATATATTAAAAAAAAAAGAAGTGGGAGAGGAAAGGCGCTGACTCCCCGATGCAAAGGACTTGTGTATATGTGGTAAGGCACGAGTACACCACTGGGAAAATATCACATTACTCAATATTGGCAACACCTTCTACCGGTTTCAATTTTAAACACAAACCCTCAACTGCATGCTCAGAACGATATATTAAAAAAAAAGAAGTGGGAGAGGAAAGGCGCTGACTCCCCGATGCAAAGGACTTGTGTATATGTGGTAAGGCACGACGAGTACACCACTGGGAAAATATCACATTACTCAATATTGGCAACACCTTCTACCGGTTTCAATTTTAAACACAAACCCTCAACTGCATGCTCAGAACGATATATTAAAAAAAAAGAAGTGGGAGAGGAAAGGCGCTGACTCCCCGATGCAAAGGACTTGTGTATATGTGGTAAGGCACGAGTACACCACTGGGAAAATATCACATTACTCAATATTGGCAACACCTTCTACCGGTTTCAATTTTAAACACAAACCCTCAACTGCATGCTCAGAACGATATATAAAAAAAAAAGAAGTGGGAGAGGAAAGGCGCTGACTCCCCGATGCAAAGGACTTGTGTATATGTGGTAAGGCACGCAGTACACCACTGGGAAAATATCACATTACTCAATATTGGCAACACCTTCTACCGGTTTCAATTTTAAACACAAACCCTCAACTGCATGCTCAGAACGATATATTAAAAAAAAAAGAAGTGGGAGAGGAAAGGCGCTGACTCCCCGAAGCAAAGGACTTGTGTATATGTGGTAAGGCACGAGTACACCACTGGGAAAATATCACATTACTCAATATTGGCAACACCTTCTACCGGTTTCAATTTTAAACACAAACCCTCAACTGCATGCTCAGAACGATATATTAAAAAAAAGAAGTGGGAGAGGAAAGGCGCTGACTCCCCGAAGCAAAGGACTTGTGTATATGTGGTAAGGCACGAGTACACCACTGGGAAATATCACATTACTCAATATTGGCAACACCTTCTACCGGTTTCAATTTTAAACACAAACCCTCAACTGCATGCTCAGAACGATATATTAAAAAAAAAGCTCAGTGTCAAGTTCAACTGCTGAGAAAAAAGAAAAAGAAAACACACATGCACGCCATGTTTTACTTGTCGAGGTTGCTGTGCAGAACAAAAAATCGTTCAGCCTTTCCACTCTCGTGAAGAAGGAAGACCAGCCGAGCTGTACTCGATACACTGTGTGCTTCTTCTTCGTCGTCTTCTGTTTTTCGCGCTGTTTCCTTCGATGAATTCCCACCAACGCGCCCAACTATCCATTCTTCTATTATATAGCTGGAAAGGTTGGCGCCATCTACGAGCGACGGCGGAAACCATACTGGTTGTGTGCTTGCCGCCGTCGCTTATAGATGGCGATAGCTGTCCAGGCAGATTTGTGTCGACATACCAGACACGATCCTGGGGAACCTAGCCCTTAACAGCTCCGCTGTAAAAAACTATCGTTAACTCGGGCGGATTCAGACTGGTTCGCCTCTCTTAAATTATTACCCGCTAATGAGAAGTTTCTCTCTGTTGGTGCACTTGATGCTGGGATGGCATGCGCGAACTGCGCTACGAGAACAGGGTTGGGCAGAAATACTCAAAAATTTATTTGGAAATACAAATACTGGGATACACTAAAATAGTAGCTAAAATACTGAAACTAAAATATATCTGCAAAAATGTATCGCGATACGTATCGGAAATACATTTTAAATAGAGGCAAAAGTCTTTGGAAATACAAATACTGGAATACATTTTAGGGAGGGCAGAAATACAAATGCAGACATACTGATACTGCAATGCATCCAGGAACACATGTCTTACCTTCTGTTACGGTTGAAAAAAACGATACGGTGGCATCCGTTTTGAAGGTCCTTCTGCCGACCTTCCGCCATTGACGCACGGATTGCAGTCCAAGTTTCGCCTAGCATCATCCAAACAAAGACCTCGTGGATTGCGACCTGATATTTGCGGCCCAGGTGCGAGCCCTCCGAGAAACAGTGCGCTCGAGACGAGTCGCCGGGGTACGAAGTCTGGGTCGGTACAGCGAGGCCACGCCTGGCCTCCTTCATGGGTCTCGGATCACCAGACCAGCATGTCACGTTCACGTCGGCTGATGACGTACCCTTGAGCCGTGCAATATTACGGGCGCAGCCAGACGCATTCGAATATGTGTTGAACTTCACTGCGTGTGGCATCCTACTATTTCAAGTCAACCACCACCAGGCTAGTGCTGCAACGTATAAAACGAAGTGGGAGGAGAAAAGGCGCCTGACTCCCGATGCAAGGACTTGGTGTATATGTGGTAAGGTTACGAGTACACCACTGGGAAAACTAGCACATTACTCAATATTGGCAACACCTTCTACGGTTTCAATTTTACAACACAAACCTCAACTGCATGCTCAGAACGATATATTAAAAAAAAGAAGTGGGAGAGGAAAGGCGCTGACTCCCCGATGCAAAGGACTTGTGTATATGTGGTAAGGCACGAGTAACCCACTGGGAAAATATCACATTACTCAATATTGGCAACACCTTCTACCGGTTTCAATTTTAAACACAAACCCTCAACTGCATGCTCAGAACGATATATTAAAAAAAAAGAAGTGGGAGAGGAAAGGCGCTGACTCCCTGATGCAAAGGACTTGTGTATATGTGGTAAGGCACGAGTACACCACTGGGAAAATATCACATTACTCAATATAGGCAACACCTTCTACCGGTTTCAATTTTAAACACAAACCCTCAACTGCATGCTCAGAACGATATATTAAAAAAAAAAGAAGTGGGAGAGGAAAGGCGCTTACTCCCCGATGCAAAGGACTTGTGTATATGTGGTTAGGCACGAGTACACCACTGGGAAAATATCACATTACTCAATATTGGCAACACCTTCTACCGGTTTCAATTTTAAATACAAACCCTCAACTGCATGCTCAGAACGATATATTAAAAAAAAAGAAGTGGGAGAGGAAAGGCGCTTACTCCCCGATGCAAAGGACTTGTGTATATGTGGTAAGGCACGCGTACACCACTGGGAAAATATCACATTACTCAATATTGGCAACACCTTCTACCGGTTTCAAATTTAAACACAAACCCTCAACTGCATGCTCAGAACGATATATTAAAAAAAAAAAGAAGTGGGAGAGGAAAGGCGCTGACTCCCCGATGCAAAGGACTTGTGTATATGTGGTAAGGCACGAGTACACCACTGGGAAAATATCACATTACTCAATATTGGCAACACCTTCTACCGGTTTCAATTTTAAAGAGAGAGAGAGAGAGAGAGAAAATCGTTTTATTAAAATAATAATGAAATTCGGAGCGGGTTAGTCTAGCCGATAAGCTGACATTGTTCGCTCCGAGAAAGGAAAAAAAAAATTAAAATAATAGATGAAGAGCGCAAAGAAAGAGAAGAATAAAGAGAAAGGTGAGAGGTGTAGAGTTATTCATCACGAAAGCACTTTCGTATGTTCATAACTTTAGAAAATTACTCTGCTTCTTATAGTTGACATTGTAGCCCAGTGGCTTGAAGGAAGGTCAGGAATATCCTTTGAAGTAATTTCCTGCGAGCACGGGTACCAGAAGGGAAAATAATGCTTGAAATGTCTTCCACGACGAAGTGATGTCTTTTTAACTCTGATGCGAGATTTTTTCTTTCTTTTTCAAATTTCTGGCAGTCTTCTAGGATATGGTTAATATCTTCGGTAACACCACATACGTTACAGGTGTCTGTATCGCGTTTTTTCCAGCGGTGAAGTAATTTTCCTGTACGCGCACTTCCTGTACGTAGGCGGAAGAGAAGTGTGGCTTCTGCTCGTCGAAGACTTCCTGTTAGACACGGTTGTATAGGGGAAGAGAGCGTTATTGATAAATCACATATGTGTTCATTTATAATTTGATAATATTTTCTAGGATCATCTTGCGTCTTGATGCTAATAGGAAGATTGTGTGCGTTCGAGGCAAGTTGGTCTGCCTTTTCGCTTCCATGTAATCCGACATGAGCTGGTACCCACTGAAATGAGATTTCGAAACCATCTTCTTCTAGTGATCTTGAAATTGATCTGGCCGCCATTGCTACTTGTGATATTTGTCGAGGCCTTTGGAGCTGTTGAAGAGCAGCACGAGAATCCGTTAGGACAATAACTGCCTGTGGTGTTAAGTTTTTTATCATATAAAGGGCTTCTAGGATTGCATGCATTTCAGCTGTTGTTGATGACACAAACTCATCTAGTCGCCCACTCCATTCGAGCTGTAAAGTAGGTGCATAGTAGGCGGAAGTGCTACTTCTTCGACTTCGATTTACTGATCCGTCCGTGTACACCTCCAGGTGGTTGGCGTATCTTCTCGAAATGTATTCATTAGTTTTTAGTTTTATGACAGTTGAGTTGGCGCTGAACTTGTTGTGTATACCGGGAATGCGGCACTTACATTTCGGGCAGTAAACGTTCCAGGGGGGAGTTGTTATAGAGTTGTCTTTGTCTTGCAGTAACTCTGGTGTCCATCCAAGGTGTTGAAGAGTTTGCGTAGAAATAAAAAAAGCGCGAGTGTTGCCTGGTTTGAAGTCGGCGTAGGAGGCTCCTTCCTGCAGATGTAGTAGACAAACGAATTTGTTGAGAAAGAAGGCATTTGGTAGCCATAAGTGGTAAAGTCAGAGCTCGGGCTTCTCGATATACATTTCGTTCCTCGTTGATCTTGGCACTCCTAGGCAAGTACGTAGGCCTTGTCGATGTATGCGCTCTAGAGATTGAGAGTCTGTTGGCGATAATCTAATGAAGGGTAATGAATATAGAATACGACTGACAACAAGGGATGAATGAAGACGTATCATAGAGCTTGGCGAGTTTCCCCATGATTGTCCTGCCACTCTACGAATGGCATTTCTTGCTGTCAGCGTTGATTTTATTACGTTAGTGGCTTGCGCATGCCAGTTGAGGCGGGAGTTCAGTGTGATTCCCAAGAATTTGTGCTGTCGAACACGGCGCAGGGGGACGTCATAAATAGTCAAAGTAATTTTCGTGCTTCGCCGGTTCTTCCCAGGAAAAAGTATGAACGCAGTTTTCTCTTGTGAGAACTGCAGACCACAATCAAGTAGATAATTGCTCGCTCCCGTAATGGCTGCTTGGGCGGCGTTTCGAAGACCATGATGTCGATGTGCTGAGACCCATATGCAAATGTCATCTGCGTATAGTGATATATTGATGGGGAGAGTGTACTTTGGGAGGGATGTTGGTAACCTGGCCAAAACGATGTTAAAAAGGATTGGCGAGAGTACGCTTCCTTGTGGTAGTCCATGAGCACAGTTGCGAGATGTACTAAACGACGCGCCTAGTTTGACTTTGAACGTTCGATTGGTGAGGATGCCTTGTACAAACGCCTGGACTTTTCCCGTGATGCCGATGGCTGTCAACCTTTCAAGGACAACTGCTGGATCAACGTTATCATATGCCTTTTTAATGTCAAAAAATACCGCTAATGTCGATTTGTTGTCGTGGTGATTCTCTTCAATTGAACTTAATAGATCTACGATACCATCTTGAGAAGAAAGCCCACGCCTGAACCCTGTCATCTCGTGTGGTAATAAGTGATTCGTTTCAAGCCACCAGGTGAGTCGAGCGTGTATCATTCTTTCCATGAGCTTCATAACACAAGATGTAAGTGAGATGGGTCGGTATGACGATGGTGCGTCGCGTGGTTTACCAGGCTTGTGGATTGGAATGACCCAAGCTGTTTTCCAATCTTCTGGTATATCATTTGTTTCCCATATATAGTTAAAAAACTTGAGAAGTTCTTGTAGGCGTCCATTTGGTATGTTTTGCAGCATCTGGTTTGTTATTCCATCCGGTCCTGGAGCGCTTTTTCTTTTACTCTCTTTTAAAGCCGATAGTAGTTCTTCGATGTTGAAGGGAGCATCTAATGGGGTCGATGTAGTCACAGCGTCATACGTCCTGACTGTCTTGTTTTCGATCAAAGAAAATTGGTCTGCAAATTGTTCTGCGGCCTCCTGTAGACTTGTGCCCAAACGAAACGCCATCGATGCGTGTGATAGGTGGAGATCTCGTTTGCCCATGAAAATATCAAGGATTCGCCAAATTTGGGTTCCAGGTTTATTTGCATCTGCTGATGCACAGTTATCGTCCCAGTGTTTACGCTTTGTTTTCTTCGCATATCGTGTTGTTGCTGCATTGATTGTTTAGATCGGTTTTCTTAGCGCTCGAATACTTAAAATCAATTGTTTTTGCAAAGTCGTGGATCGTATGCGCAAGTTGTGTAATCGTTGATAAACCCCGTCTAAAACCATGTTGCCCCGCATTAAAAAAAACATTTTCTTCAAGAAAGGAAACAATATGCTTGTATAAAACGTGCTCAATTACTTTTACGCTACTGCATAATAGAGACACAGGTCGGTAATTAGTAACGCAACGAATATCACCTGCTTTGAAAATAGGGACAATTTTGGCAGTTTTCCAGTCATCGGGGATTTGCCCTAGTTCAATTGATTTGTTAAAAAGAACCAATAAATAGTTAGAACATGACTCAGCATACCTTCTCAAAAATATGTTTGGAATCATATCAGGCCCCACTGATTTTTTAGTGTTAAGGTTTAGTAATGCCGAAAAAGATGCCTTCCTTGGTGAACGTAATGTGCGGAATGTGATGTTGGGGCGACCCACTCTCTGGAGTTTGATGATTGTCGGAAGTATATACCGAGGAAAAGTATTGATTGAACGCGCTAGCAATCTCAAAAGGATCGTTGATATCTACTCCGTTTTGTTTTATACTACAGACTGGTTGCTTTGGTTGGGTTATATATCGCCAAAGCTTCCGAGGATCCGATTCCAAAAATTTCTCCAAAGTCACGTTATGGAAGTATTGTTTTGACGTATGGATCATTGCCCTTAGTAGCCTACGCAGATGTGATATATTAAGCCTGTCTCTTTTCCGCTTCTTAATTCGAATCCTATTAATTTTTCGCTTAAAGACCGACCTACGGAACCATTTTCCGCAAGGTAGGAAAATGCCCCTCGCGCCCCACCTCTTCTCACCCTCTCCCAAAAGTCACGTGATGGCAGGGGCTTCTTTCGTGTCGGCTTAAGCCCCTGCCATCACGTGACTTTTGGGAGAGGGTGAGAAGAGGAGTGGCGCGAGGGGCATTTTCCTACCTTGCGGAAAATGGTTCCGTAGGTCGGTCTTTAAGATGTAAGATATCTCGGGTTATCCAGGGGTTTCTTTTTCGTATACGTTTGCAACGTGTTGGTACAAACCGGTCAATACAAGTATGCACTGTGCCTTTAAACGAGAACCATAAGTCATTGATAGTTATTTCGTGTGTACTTAGTTCACAAAAATTTTCAAATGCCAGTTCAAGGTGGTCTAAAATGCTTTCATCTAGCGCTCGTGTGTAATTAGGAACTTTGACTACCCGGGCTGCTTCCTTAGTATTCAGTCCTCCAGTGAATTCGCACCAAATTAAGCGGTGGTCTGATATTCCTTCCCGAACATAACAATTAAACGTTTTGTTAGAAAGCTCATTAGATATAAAAATTAAGTCAAGCATGGTGCTACTTGATCTTGTGATTCTCGTTGGACACGTGACTATTTGTGACAAGTCGTTTGCAAAGGCCATGCTTGTCAGAAGATCCGAATGCCGGCAGTTAGGGTTCAAAGGTGTCAAGGTTTCCCAAGTGATGTTGGTAAGATTAAAGTCTCCTGCGATAATCATGTTTGCAAAACGAGGACTTTGAATATTTACAAAATCATATAGGCTTTCTAGTACACCTTCAGGAGCATTCGGCGGCCGATAGACGCCCCCAACGAGAATTGGGCTGTTATTAATGCGCATTTTCACCCAAACCGACTCTATGTTCGCAGTATCTTGAAATAGGGTTGCATCTATGTCTTTTTTAATGACTATTGCTACACCTCCCCCTCTCGAGTCACGATCTTTACGAAATATTTGGTGCGTTGGTGGAATAACTTCATCATTTATAATGCTGGAGTGCAACCAAGTTTCTGTTATTACAATTATGTCCGGATCTTCAGACAGTAACATTTGTTCAAGTTCAACAGTTTTATTTGCTATGCTTCTTGCGTTGACATTGATAAGAGTGAAGGAGCGCGATTCTAAACACCGATGTCATTCATCGTGAGGCTGCCCGTCTCTGGCGGTTCGCTGCCTCGTGCTTATCAGAAGGCGAGTGTTGTTTTCAGTGTCCCATTGATAACATGAGTTGCCGACAATCAATTTGTCATATTTAAGTATTACTTTTTCGCCCTTGTCACGTTCATTCTTGGAGCTGTTCCAAAGTAACTTTCTTTTCTCTCTGATGTGAAACGGGAAGTCTTCGGATATTGAAATTCTAGTACCTTTCAGCCTACGCGCGTTTTTTAGTATATTTTCTTTCACATTAAACTCCCTAAGCTTCATGATTACCGGCCGTGGCTTTCCTGTTGATGGTTTTCCAATCCTATGCAGCCTCTCTACCTCAGCGTTTTCAATGTCCAGTTTGTCGCGAAGAATTTCCGAGACGACAGCTTGCTCTAAGTCACTTTTAGTTTCATTTTGGCTTTCAGGAATTCCGAAAAATACTAAGTTGTTCCTGCGCATTCGATTTTCTAAATCGTCTACCTTATTCTCTAGGGAGCCGATTGTTTGCTTCAAAGTAACTACGGTAGTGGAGCAAGCGTCAATTTTTGTTTCAACGTTTTTGAGTGAATCGACACACTTTTCAATCGCAGACATTCTAGCTTCGACTTTACGTTGGTTCGATTTGATTTCGTTGATTGCTCCAACGATGTCTTGCTGACCTTCTAAAAGTTTGTGCAGCGTTTTGTCTATTTCATCCAAAGTGATTGGTCCCGGGTACTCTCAATGTCCCCCGAGAGCAAAAGAAGATAACAAACAACGTCAAGGCACTCCGAAGCAATACATAGTAGCCGTTGTGGGTGTGGCAGCACAATAAGACACATGGCGTCACTTTTCAAGCCATAATGGCATTTGCCACTAACCTGTATGACGAAGAGTGGTGTTATCATCCTGCTGCGCTGGCCGCCACACCCACTGAACCGATCCACGCTCGTCGTTGCTGATATAGTCGTTTCCGATGACGTTGCCGATGATGGTCGCTTGGTGACGCCTTGATCTGTGCGGACGGATCCGTTCGTGGTTCGTGGTGGCGGTACCCGTGGCAGTCGGACCGACGTGGCAAAAAATGCCCTGTCGGAAAAGCCCACCCATGGCTCGCGTGGTATCGCCGGTTACCGCGATGCTCGTGCTGTCCGTCTTTTCGATGTTGGTCCCTCCAGCCAAGCTCGGCGGTAGTGATCCCATCAGCAGGGCAATCTGTATGACGAAGAGTGGTGTTATCATCCTGCTGCGCTGGCCGCCACACCCACTGGTGTGGCGGCCAGCGCCACACCAGTGGGTGTGGCGCTGGCACCGCCCATACGCCTTAGTCAACCTGCGCATACGCCTTTAGTCAACCCGCCCATACGCCTTTAGTCAACCTGGAGTTTCTTACTTCAAGAGGAGCCCTCCAGCGAAGCCTCCTAGTTCAAGTAACCTGGTGAACATATGCTGCGTGGACATCCACCGCGTTGGACAGTCAAGCACTGGTTTCTTCAACCCCCAGCTTCAACCCGAACCAGCCCGAATTGCCCAGCCGAGGGCCTCGCAGATGAGCGAGTAAAAAAGAACACTGGTATAGAGCTCAACGCTAAGGTGGACTGCAGCGGACGCTAGCAGCTCGCCTAGCATATCCAGTGCTAAGAGCCTATATTCCCGGCTGATCAGAGACGCGCGGAACGTGAAGTCTCTTTGTACGATGATCAGAGCGCTGAATTTTGAAGATGGCTCGTAGGAATAGCCGCGGTCCATCTTAGGTTGAAGCTGAGCATAAGCAACAAGAGTTGTCACGTCTCTGAACGCGCCTGAGAGTCTCGACAGAGTATGCGGCAACTCGCGAGGCGCGTCAAACGCCCGCCGTTAGTTAAAAAAAAAAAAGAAAGAAAACACGGGAACGCGCGTGGAGGGTGGAAAGGAAGCAATGCTCAGAAGAGCAGTGCGTCTTGATGTTTGTGTTTTTGAGGAGGAAACGTTTTGGTCCTTGCTGTTTCTGCTACCAGAGATCGAAGCTGCTTTGCTGTTTTCTGTAGCTGTAACTGTTGATTGAATTCCCCCTTCCCTTCCCGGTGCTAAACTTTAATTTCGGTCAGATTATTAAATCCACTGCGTTATTTTAAAAGCAGATTAGATGCGCCACAGTATGCCAACTAGTGAAGGTTCTAAAATATACATCGGCCTTTGTATCGCTTTCTTATTTGATCAGTCGTACAATGAAATCAAGGCGTTCAAAATAAATTGCACACAACTCTACAGAAAGGCAAGAAACACTAAACAGGCTTATTAATTGGTCCCTTTGGCTGACATATGAATTGGGTATGCTCTAGTGATAAATTTTCTTTGATGAACCATTTCTGGTCCCCAAGAAAAGGTTGGGACGAATGTGGGCATTTGTTAAAGAATTACATAAGACCAGAAATCCCGGAGAATTTAGTTACTGTCCTCATTTCGTTTGAGTTCTCGAGACAAACTTAATAAATTATGAAGACGGCCGTTATGTGAAAACCTGATAATAGAACGTTACAGAGCTTTCCGCTACGTATTTTTCTCGCTTTTTGACTTTCCACATGAACGAAACACCGCAAAATTAATTAATCAGTCTTGCCCAGGAACGAAAAAAGAATTATTTTGGTCGGGTTTAACTCCGGTTTGCGCGAAAATAATTTTTTCGTTGCATTTTTTTTGCTTATTTTTTAGGTTCCTCTGTTTTTCGCCGCGCATTTTTGGCGTGACCTGCCTTCACGTATGAACCGAAAACTGCATGTAAAATATAGCGGTTCCGCTCCGGAGCGAGAAAAAGTATTTCGTTCCGGTTCAACTCCGGTTCGTGCGAAAATAACGGTTTTTTCCGGTTTTCGGTTCACGGTTCGGGTTCGGTTCAATACCCTGGTTTCGCGCCATAAAATTTGCTAACGTGAAGCGTTGTTTGACGAGGTGTTTAGCATTTATTCAGGTTTAGTGAAGCCATGAATAAGAGCGTGGCCGCGAGGCGCGACACTGCGAGGTAAAAAAAGCGTTTGATCCTGGTGGGAATCGAACAAACAGGCATTTAGATTATTAGGCAAGCGTCTTTTCACCATGTCAATTTTTTTTTTTTTTTTTAACGCATGGCACAAGACATTGATATGAGTTGAGGTGCTATTTGGCGGGGAAGCTCCGAGGGGCATCCGCTTTGCGTTAGGCCACGGTGGAAGAAACTTATTTAGGTGATGCCACTCGCTGCTCTTCCCACGGAGAGCGAGCGAACAGATCGTGTTCAGAGCTAGCCTCCAACCAGGGGTAGTTAGTTCCTCGCCGCCGCGGAGGGCGCTACGGTATGGGGTCCCTCCTCGGCGGCCACGGTGTCGGCGGCGCAGCGTGCTCGCCTTTTTCGCGGCGTGGTGGTGTGGTGGTGGTGTGTGGCCAGTGGCTGGCCTCATGTTTTGCTTTGGTACTGTGTCGATCACAGGTGCCACCATTGTGCACGAAGGTGTGCCTTAACCCGAAGAAGAAGAAGCCATGCTATAAGGATGGGAAAGAGGTGCTTCGTTCCCAACTGCAATACCGAACTGTGCAGAGCGAGTGCCCCCGTTCCATCGAATGACGCTCGCCTGGAGCAGTGGTGGAAGAAACACGGTTTGGGAGAGACCTCATACTTGGACGCCATCTATCCCCGTGCGAGTGAAGCCTGGAGCACGGTGGAAGAAACACGGTTTGGGAGGGACCCCATACTTGGGTGCCATTTATCCCCGTGTGAGTAAAGCGCACTCGGTGCCCGAACATAATGTGGCCACCGCGTCGAACGGAGAGTCATCCCCTAAATGTGTTTCTTCCACCGTGGTCCGGCATAAAGCAACTTGACACCCTGTCAGACATTTTTACAACCCGGGTTAGCGCCGGTACCTCCATTCTAGGAATTGCTATCCAGTGTACATGCCACGCGTTAAGACACGTCGCTAAACTATCCGATGAAAAGCGCCGAGAACGTAGACACCACACGCTTCACGTGCGACACAGTTGACCAGTAATTTGTTATAACTTTCTTTTTCTTCAGAAAGAACAAGTAGGAATAGCCCTCTCACAAAATCGAAGCGATCCTAGCGTCGTAGTGCCGTGTAAAGCATCTTGGGAAAAATGGGGGGGGGGGGGGGGGGTGCTTGTTTATACAACCTGAACTTAGTCTGCCTTAACGGGCGTGACTTGTATCTCAGCTGTAAATAAGAAATTAAGCCAGTGCAGTACAACCGCTAGCCTGGGGCCTTCAACGTGCATCACGCAGCAGTAATACACGACTGGACGCAATACCACCTAGAATACAAGGCCTGCGCATGACGTTTTCGTTAGTAGATCCCCGACCCGCCCCAAGCGGCAAACAGGCTGAAGCTTGACGAGAGTATGGGCCGCGTCGCAACTACGTCGCATTCACCTGCGGCCACAGCTGTGTGCGTGACTACTGAGCGCGGGCTGATTGCGAGCTTCCAGTTCATTTGCAACGCGCACGCGAACACTCCCTCGGCCACAAGCGCGAGCTAGCACGCGCTCCTTGCTTGAGACGAGCATTTCTAGCGCGCGCGCTCGTTCTGCGGAAGAACGCTTCAAAGCAGCGACCCGGAGTATAAACAGCGCCCTCGAAAATGGCGTCCAGTGCCAGCGTCCAGTGAAGGTTTTTTTTTGCAGCCCTTCGCACAGCAGTAAGGCATTTTCCCTCATGCATTTGACGCTCCACGTGAACGTCTAACTTCATCGTATACTATAGCAACAGACACTCGGCGTGAGCATCTGTTTCTTTATCTGCTACACAAACCACTGAAGCAGGCGATGGAGCAGACGATGTCGCAGATGATGTAGCAGACGACGGTGCTCATCCAGGGCTACCTAGGTGGCGCTGAGGGGATCTACTAGTGATGACGTTTAGAGGAGGAAACGCGCAGGCCTTGTGTTCTAGGTGGTATTGCTGGACGCCGGTACGACGCTCATCCAAATCGAAACGGGCAGTGGTGGGGATTGAACTCAGGATCTCTGGGTTCTGCAGCGCGTGCTTTCGTTTCATGTGCTCAGAGCTGGCGTGCGCTAGCTCACTCGGCCACCGCTGGGCCACCGATCCCCCTCTTGGGAACCCTTGCCCACAGTTTCGGTTTCGATTTGCTAACTTCACTTCACGACATTCCTTGACGAATATGACTTTCCTTAAATTTATATTAAAACGTAGGTGTTGCCTGCCAATACGGATAAAATGCTGGGGCACGTTTTTGGGGCTTCTCGATCGATGTGTCAGAGTTTGTGCGCATGTAAACGGGACTACGAAGGCACATATAGAAGAAGTATAACGGTCCGGTCATTTTCTTCCACCTTACTCTCAATGGGGTTCTTAAATTATCTGCTTGCCGGGTGATCACGCTGCACTCTGGACTGGTAGTTAGGCCCGCAGAAAGGTATGGGACGCGGTTGGCCCTACTTTTATGCACCCAACCCTAGCAGGTCCTTACGGCCGCTTGAGGTCCGTGTTTCGACGGCGGCTCCCACGAAGATGAATAGGTGCAATCCAAGCAAGCGCTGACTTCGTTTTCATGCAGTGCTGAGATGTACTACCGGGTGAAACAAGAGACGGCAGGCTCTTTAAATCGACCGGAAAATTCGGTTTCTTAACCTATCGCGCTACGACTTTGTGCAGCGTTGCCCACAGATGGTGCATTTTTTTTGTAAAATTTGCAAAGAGCGACTTACCTGAGAAAAAAGAAATGAAAGAAAAGGCTTAGCTCCTATGGAAACGCAGCGACGCCACCGGTCTTCAAAGAGCACGGCGCCGTTTCGCACGGGACACAAGAGATGGCGCAACGAACGCCGCCAACGAACGAGTATTCGGCGCCGAGAGCCAGCGTCTTTAGCAGACAATCTTTTCGACTCAAAAGCAGCGCGCGTTCCGCAGGCGGCGACAGTCGCAGAAACAAAAACAGGCGCGGTAACAACAAGCAGCTGCAGTTCCTTGTCTGCTAAATACGCCGGCTCTCGGCGTCTGCTCGTTCGGTGGCGGCAGTCGTCGCGACCGCTTGCGCCATCTCTTGTCTTCCGTGCGAAACGGCGCCGTGTTGTTTGAAGACGGTGGCGTCGCTGCGTTTCCATAGGAGCTAAGCCTTTTTCTTTCTTTACTTTTTCCTCAGGTAAGTTCGTTCTTTGCAAATTTTACAAAAAAAAAAAATGCACCATCTGTGGGCAGCGCTGCACAAAGTCGTAGCGCGATAGGTTAAAGGGACCATGAAGGCAGTTTCGAAGTTTTATTCGACGATTCAAATGGATGTCAGGCACGTCTCAGATACTGTTGACCAAGTTCTAGCCCGAACAGAAGTTTGGGTGCCGCACCAATCGAGCAAACAGGCGCCGTAATAATAGCGCCGGGAACGATGCCTGAGACCCCACCGAGGCGGCGGCAGAAAGGTGAACTAAAGTGCGCCGTTGAAGCGTGACGACAACGGGCTCCTCGTCTGGCGGTGGTGAGATGTGATGAAAAAAGTTCATTTGAACGTTGGATAATCTTTTAAAGTTGTAGTTGGGAATTAATAGGTTTCATACCGCGTATAAAAGCATAATCTGAAGCGATCCTCCGTTTGTCACTGGTTGAACGCATCCCGCACTGCTACCTCGGGCGCGTAACAAGCATCGAGCAACCATGGAAAAAAAAGAAAAAGGTACGAGCGCCGTGGACGGCAGACTTTTGGTTCTGGTTTCGTGCGTCGTCTCGTGTTCGCTTTGCGAACTGGTGTCTCACCAATCATGCCGCGTTTATGTGCAGTAGTAGGTTGCGCGAAAGGTCGGCTAAAGACGTGTGGTCGATCGGGCGACGTTAGTTTGCATAAACTGCCGACCGATGCAGCAATGCGCAGCATTTGGTTGCGCGCCGTCGTCTTGCGTAGAGCTGTGGACAGCGGTGTCAGGATTTGTTCGTTGCATTTCCGGCCAGAAGACTTTAAGCAGCACCTTCACGTCAGCCGGAGTCGCTCTGAGGCGGCGACCGAGGAGCTGGTGGTAGGTCTGGGGCGCCTTCGTAAAGCGCCAATCCAGAGTTCTGCGTCCTTACCAGCATCTCCCGTTCAGTCGGCGTGAGGTCGCTGAACGGGAGCTCAAACTCGTTTGCGAGCGCGGCGTTGTCGCCAATTTCTTCCAGGTTTTCTTCACAGACCGCCGTGCACTATAGCGAACCACGGGAACCACACTGAGTGTGCACTAAATCCTACCGATGCCGACAGTGCTCCCTGACGTCACTTCTCTTTCCAGAGGCGAAAAAGGGAAGAAACCTGAATGTTTGTTTCGGTTTCGCAGATTTATTTGCAGGTACAGAAATAAGAGTCACAAAGTTCTAGAAAAAATTGTGTGGCATGCCAGGACCCCAACGCTTCCGAAAACACCTTCTTTAAAAAAAAAATTAAATTGCCTTCATGGTTCCTTTAAGAAACCGAATTTTCCGGTCGATTTAAAGAGCCTGCCGTCTCCTTGTTTCACCCGGTAGTTCGTCAACGTGGTCATCGAAACCGAAACCATGCCACTCCTCTGCAAGGCCAAAGAGGTACCATACTGCAACGCGCGCAGTGTTCTATGCAGGCATTTTCGGAAGTAGTCTTTTATCCTAAGCATGGTGCGACGACGCCACGAGTCATGAATAAACTCTTTTATTTGCAAACACCACCAGGAGGTACTCCAGTCTTTTGCATACCACATCCCTGGAAACTTCTTTTTCATGTTTAGAGAAGTTTTATTTATATTTTATACATTACTCTACATGCATGGGTCAGTGGGACATTTGGTGTTAGGAAAAGTCATAAGCGACGTGACATGCTATGAGGTAGCGGCTACGAAAGCGCGATTACGCTACAGAAGAAAATATTTTGCCTAGAGGAGCGGGCCGGCCCAGGTGAGCAACGTAAACAAGTTGGCCGCAGAAAACTTCTTTAGCCAAATACGCCCGGTCTCGAAGGGACAATGTATATGCTTACTTCTGCAACGAAGACCTGTCGCTCGAGACCAGAGGTCGCAGTCCCCCACCTACGGGGCGCCACACACCTCAACAGTCGAAGACAACGCCAAGGACGCGGAGCTCGGAGACGACCGAAACGTCTGTTGGCAAGGTTGGGGGAGACACACCATAGAATAAGAGAGCCTGGCTCTTGGAGCGGTTTGAAAGCGCACCAGAGGGTGTGTCATACTCTAAGAAGAGCTTCATGGCAGCTTCAAAGCTCCCAGAGTCTCGGACAAACAAGCAAACGTCATTGGCGTAGGCACTGACCACAACGGAGCCTCGGCCGGGTAAAAGGGAGCCGCGAATCTCCGAGCTGGGTATCAGACGTCGAAGGAGTGAGTCGAGGCTTAGAACATATAGCAGAAGGGACAAAGGGCAGCCCTGCCGTACTCCCCGAGTGACGGGGAATGATGGAAGGAGCCACCTATTGATTAGAAGGCGGATAGTCAAGTCGCTGTAGAAGGATCAAAGCAGGGCAATGAATGCCTCAGGAAAACCAAAGGCGCGCCAAACTTCGATCAAGAAGCAATGCTCTACGCAGTCGAAGACTTTCATCTGGTCAAGCGAGATGAAGGCGCTTGACAAATGGTGATGATGAAATGGTGAAGATGAAAATGTGTTTCTTCCAAGAACAGAGCATGTGTGCTCTGGGCTCACCAAGCGGGGCAGGACTGGTCGGAGACGCGAAACAAACAGAGATGCCACGAGCTTGTAGTCCACGTTCAGGAGAGTGATGGGACGCCATGCCACAGAGTCAGACGTGTAGACCCATGCCCGAACAGAAGAACCACCCGACCACACCGGAAGGAAGAAGGGACCTCCCCAGTCTTCGGGAAGTAATTGACTGGCTGGACATGAGACTCTGCTAGGATGTCCCAAAAGGCACTATAAAATTCAGCAGGTAAACCATCAGGGCCGGGAGCAGACCCGACTTTCATTGCACGAAATAGGTCAAACTGCTCGTCGCCGGTGGTAGGGCGCACCAGGGAGGAGCTCAAAAATTCTGAGCATGACCGAAGGTGACCACAGAATCGGCGAAGCCGCTCAGCGAATGGTCTGGGTGGACACACCATGCATGGGTCCGAGCGATAAAAGTACGGAATAAAATCACCGAAGACTGTACCGATGTCGCGGGTGTCGTCCGAAAGGCTACGGTTTGCGAGGCGGACAGATTTACGACTGCCCTTCCCTGCCAGCGCGTGTGGCATGGAGGCAACGGATCACCTCCGGGTCATCGACGGGTTGGCCACACAGCTGCTGCTCCACGGCAGCGCCGTAAGACGCGTTTAAACCGATTGCGGTCAAATTTCACAGAAGTTGCCGCGTGGGGGTACGAGCTAACAGCCTTGAACAGGTAGGAGGATGCCTACTTCGAAGGTGATAAGGCAAGGCCATCATATAGGCCTTCCTTGTCATCTTTTAGATTTTCGTCGCATCTCCGAGCCACAATTTTTAACAGCTTCCGGTCGCCTTTTAACGCTTTTAAGCTTCTAAGATTTTGGATTCGTAATTGGAACCGGCTTATGATGCCTGAGTTCCACTGGAGCGAGAAACAGAAACAGCCGACACTGACAAGCCTCAAGCACTTGTAGGGTGCACGCATAGGTACCTTCGAAAGTCTTGCAGTCTCTCGGTGCTCGGGAAGGAAGCCTAAGTGATTGCAAGCTTGCCAAAGATACCTTGGAGGGCCTGCGGCATCTGCTTGCGACTTGTCTGTGTCGGTTGTTTCTGAATGTCTCTTTAGTGAAACTCGGCCATAACGAAAGTCATCTAACTTTAGCCGCGCTACGAACAACACATTATCGTTTTAAAGCGGCTGAAGGACAAATTTGTCCGGTAGGCTGACCACCCGTCCCTCAATGAGGGCTCATCTTTCGAGTTCTCGTCCAGGCACTTCAGTCCAGTGTTCTATAACTGTTCATCCACTCGCACTTACTGCGGTGCCAGACATAACATATCCTCATTGAGCCAGAGTTTTATAAGAAATGAGCTGTGCAAGGAGAGGTAGCAACTCATCATCTATACCTGTTTTCACCTCAAGAACCGAAGTAAAACAAGTCCGGCTCCTCGCAGAACATTACTAATTTCCCCCTTTATGTGGATAATGAAGACATAACTAGGTTAATTTTAGATTAGATATATGTTATCTTATCAAGACGTCAACGTTCCATACACCAAAACCATCGCTTTTTCCTTCGAGAACCGAATCTCGTAAGAACTATTTCGCGCCGCGTAGGAACAATGCGCAAAACTTACTTTTTTCTTGAGGTGAAAACAGGTATAGAAACAAATATGAAATGCATGGATTGAGGGATCACACCACAAATAAAGTGGAAATGAACAAATTACATGAAGATTAAGCTTCCCGCTCCACCTTTATGCTCTTAGTGTTCTGAAATGTTTCCTTTGTGATGGATGTCTAGCATTAACAGTTCACAGCTTTTCAGCTGCCTCAGTGCGACCACTTGTTACAAGAACGAACCTTGTCAACAAGGCCATGATAACACAAGCAATCTTAGCAACATTATTCAATGTACATTATTAGGGGCGAAGCTCCTTAGGGGCTAGCTAGAGTTCCTGTATAGGCTCCCTACGGGAGCCAGAGTTGCGCGTTTGATTCCACGTGCCGCGTGCCGCCCTCGCCGCTATTCGCCGAGATCCGATCACGTGAGGAGCCGTATCAAGTGTCGTGCAGCAAAGTAGACGTTGCACGCGCACCGGCGTACGTTCCCCGGCTTTTGAGCACACCGCGCGCCTCGAACGCGCGGCGCTGCTATTCGCCGAATTCAGTCACGTGAGGAGCTGAATCCACATGCCATGCATGAACGCGCAACTCTCTATAGGGCTAGCCATGTCCGTATGTCCGTCCGCCGTAGGCCGGCGTCGGGCGCTCGTGCTTCTGCACGTGCTCACGAGCACGTGAGCACATGCTCACGTGCTCGTGTAGGTAAAAAAAAAAAAAAATTGGAAAAAAAAATTTAAAAAATTATGAAAAAAGAAAAAGAAGAAAAAAAAAAGAGTAGTGGGTTCTGAGATTCCATCCCATCTGTCTACTTAAAAAAGAAAAAGAAGAAAACCACACATTCTCCTACTGACATGAATGAAAAGGCTCGGCATGCTGCGGCTCGGCTTCTACGCAGACAAGCACCACCAGAGCTTCGCCCCAAGCAACATCATTCACCACGTGGAGATGCGGTCAATTTTTTTTGACTTGAGGTGCACACATTACAACCAGCTTTTTATGTTGCAGGTTATACAGCCCTGCGTATCCGTTGATTATCCGCCGATATATGAGATCATCCGCAGTAAACTCGCGGATTCGGATAAAAATGAATCAGATTTGGCGGATTGCGGATCGGATGCGGATACCAGGGTTCTGCGGATGCGGAACGGATGCGAATATCCGCGGGCCCGGTTCCATATTTGCTGAGGCGGCCCCTAAACGTGTGCAACCGTACAGTGTAGAGTGAATAATGGCGAATTCGGGTGGTCAATCGCCGGCGATACCGAGCCGGCGGAACCGACTGCCAGAAACGCATCGGCGGCACACCACGTGACCCTCAGCACCCGAACACAAAACGCCAGACGGTGGCAGTTTACTTCCCTCTTGCCCGCGCGACACCGCTAGCGAGAGGCTATCGCCGCCGTCACCCATGTCCCAACGCCTTGGAATAACTCGAGTAGTGGCTGCTGAGGCGACTTCAGATCAGTTTGGTTTTTTCGATCATTTTTTCTCACTGACCTTCTCTCCCATTTCGGAAGTGACGACACCGGATACAGCCTGGCGCCTGCTCGCCCGGCCGTTTGGAGCTCGGGCGGAAAAAGCGCCGGAAAGTTGCCGGTGCCTGTCGGTGAACCACTACCCGAACGGTGCGCGCCGGCCTGAAATTGACCACGCGAACACTATTGCCGGTTTTCCGGCAAAATAAGTTGCCGACGACTGACCACCCGAATTCGCCATAAGTGAGTCGTGCCATGAAGTGCACCATCGAATGTATTGCGGGGTCAAACTAATCCCTCGAGTAAAAGGGGCCAATCGGGGAAAAAATGTTCTTTACGTCAATAAAAACTTGATTCTCACCAAAGACCACTTTAGAACGCTCTATCTCGCCAAAATACTGTCCTTAGAAAAAGAAAGAACGCAAACCGTCCCTGGAAGCGTGTTTTTGTTCGGCCGGGAAAGAGCGGAAACGTTCTTTGGGCAAAGAAAACCAAAAGCGTACAAGTCACAAAAAAAGTAGATGCCTGCAAGTGGCTTCTTCGCCTTCAAGTATACATTGAGGACACTGAATCCAATCCTCTGGAGGGGTGGAACTTGCGCCAGCACAAGTTTCCAGACCTCATTCTCGTACAGGGTTGGGCAGTATCGCGATACAAATGTATCTCGATTGTATTTCAGAGATACATTTCTTATCTGTATTTCTGTATCGCGATACATTTTTTCACCAGTATCTGTATTCCTGTATCGAAATACATTTGGAATGTTTCTTTGTATCGCGATACAATCAGGATGAAATGTATTTCGTTACATTTCTTAACCCCCCCCCCCCCCCCCCGAAAAAAAAAAAGTCCGAACGCACTTCTCTTTTTTTTTTTCTTTTTTACTTCTAGGGGCACCAGGGTCAAGGAGATGCTGGGGCATTGTTACTATGCTGACTAAGGTTCCTTCCGATTCTCCAAACTATTTTTCTATGCGTCCTCTTCTCTCTTCTGAGAAGTGTGCGTAGTCAGGGACTCGAACGCGTGCCAGGAGTGGAGTCGGAGCATCTTCTGCCGCAGGTCCTAAGAGGGATTTCTTGAGTCATTGTTTGCTGGCATCCAATGCCCGCTTATAAACGTCTCTCTTGCCTTAGCGTACACAGTACACCCAGCCGGCAAAGCTGAGTCACAGTACGTTGCAGCACTAGCCTGGCGGTGGTTGACTTGAAATAGTAGGATGCCACACGCAGTGAAGTTCAACACATATTCGAATGCGTCTGTCTGCACCCGTAATATTGCACGGCTCAAGGGTACGTCATCAGCCGACGTGAACGTGACATGCTGGTCTGGTGATCCGAGACCCAGGAAGGAGGCCAGGCGTGGCCTCGCTGTACCGACCCAGACTTCGTACCCCGGCGACTCGTCTCGAGCGCACTGTTTCTCGGAGGGCTCGCACCTGGGCCGCCAATATCAGGTCGCAATCCACGAGGTCTCTGTTTGGATGATGCTAGGCGAAACTTGAGGACTGCAATCCGTGCGTCAATGGCGGAAGGTCGGCAAGAAGGACCTTCAAAACGGATGCCACCGTATTGTTTTTTCAACCGTAACAGAAGGTAAGACATGTGTTCCAGGATGCATTGCAGTATCAGTATGTCTGCATTCTTATTTCTGCCCTCCCTAAAATGTATTCCAGTATTTGTATTTCCAAAGACTTTTGCCTCTATTTAAAATGTATTTCCGATACGTATCGCGATACATTTTTGCAGATATATTTTAGTATCAGTATTTTAGCTACTATTTTAGTGTATCCCAGTATTTGTATTTCCAAATACATTTTTGAGTATTTCTGCCCAACCCTGTTCTCGTAGCGCAGTTCGCGCATGCCATCCCAGCATCAAGTGCACCAACAAAGAGAGACTTCTCATTAGAGGGTATTAATTTAAGAGAGGCGAACCAGTCTGAATCCGCCCAAGTTAACGATAGTTTTTTTACAACGGAGCTGTTAAGGGCTAGGTTCCCCAGGATCGTGTCCGGTATGTCGACACAAACCTGCCTGGACAGCTATCGCCATCTAAAAGCGACGGCGGCAAGCACACAACCAGTATGGTTTCCGCCGTCGCTCGTAGATGGCGCCAACCTTTCCAGCTATAGTAATAGAAGAATGGATAGTTGGGCGCGTTGGTGGGAATTCATCGTAGGAAACAGCGCGAAAAACAGACGACGACGAAGAAGAAGCACACAGTGTATCGAGTACAGCTCGGCTGGTCTTCCTTCTTCATGAGAGTGGAAAGGCTGAACGATTTTTGTTCTGCACAGCAACCTCGACAAGTAAAACATGGCGTGCATGTGTGTTTTCTTTTTCTTTTTTCTCAACAGTTGAACTTGACACTGAGCTTTTTTTTTAATATATCGTTCTGAGCATGCAGTTGAGGGTTTGTGTTTAAAATTGAAACCGGTAGAAGGTGTTGCCAATATTGAGTAATGTGATATTTTCCCAGTGGTGTACTCGTGCCTTACCACATATACACAAGTCCTTTGCATCGGGGAGTAAGCGCCTTTCCTCTCCCACTTCTTTTTTTTTTAATATATCGTTCTGAGCATGCAGTTGAGGGTTTGTGTTTAAAATTGAAACCGGTAGAAGGTGTTGCCAATATTGAGTAATGTGATATTTTCCCAGTGGTGTACTCGTGCCTTACCACATATACACAAGTCCTTTGCATCGGGGAGTCAGCGCCTTTCCTCTCCCACTTCTTTTTTTTTTAATATATCGTTCTGAGCATGCAGTTGAGGGTTTGTGTTTAAAATTGAAACCGGTAGAAGGTGTTGCCAATATTGAGTAATGTGATATTTTCCCAGTGGTGTACTCGTGCCTTACCACATATACACAAGTCCTTTGCATCGGGGAGTAAGCGCCTTTCCTCTCCCACTTCTTTTTTTTTTAATATATCGTTCTGAGCATGCAGTTGAGGGTTTGTGTTTAACATTGAAACCGGTAGAAGGTGTTGCCAATATTGAGTAATGTGATATTTTCCCAGTGGTGTACTCGTGCCTTACCACATATACACAAGTCCTTTGCATCGGGGAGTCAGCGCCTTTCCTCTCCCACTTCTTTTTTTTTTAATATATCGTTCTGAGCATGCAGTTGAGGGTTTGTGTTTAAAATTGAAACCGGTAGAAGGTGTTGCCAATATTGAGTAATGTGATATTTTCCCAGTGGTGTACTCGTGCCTTACCACTAATGCTCAAGTCCTTTGCTTCGGGGAGTCAGCGCCTTTCCTCTCCCACTTCTTTTTTTTAATATATCGTTCTGAGCATGCAGTTGAGGGTTTGTGTTTAAAATTGAAACCGGTAGAAGGTGTTGCCAATATTGAGTAATGTGATATTTTCCCAGTGGGTTACTCGTGCCTTACCACATATACACAAGTCCTTTGCGTCGGGGAGTCAGCGCCTTTCCTCTCCCACTTCTTTTTTTAATATATCGTTCTGAGCATGCAGTTGAGGGTTTGTGTTTAAAATTGAAACCGGTAGAAGGTGTTGCCAATATTGAGTAATGTGATATTTTCCCAGTGGTGTACTCGTGCCTTACCACTAATACACAAGTCCTTTGCTTCGGGGAGTCAGCGCCTTTCCGCTCCCACTTCTTTTTTTTAATATCGTTCTGAGCATGCAGTTGAGGTTTGTGTTTAACGCTACATCGCAAGAGTCCACACCAGCCAAACTGCTCCTCAGCAACTGCGATTCAATGGACGCATCCCAGGCAGAGGGTGACGACGAAGGATTCATTCTGGTCGAACATCGCCGTAAAGGGACAACAGGCATACCCGTGCTGTTCACTCCAACGCAAGAAGGGAGACGATTACAGCAGCTAAACCCGCTCAAGCTAAATGACGAAGTCAGGGCAGCTGCAGGCGCACCCTTCGTACGCCATCGATTTACAGCCAGGGGAGGTCTACTCGTTGACGTAGCAGAGCCGGCGACGGTCAACAGGCTCCTGAAGGTGCGTTGCCTGGGAGAGATCCTAGTTCTGGCCACCATCCCAAAAGCGTATATGCAAAATAATGGGCTGATCAAAGGAGTGCCCGATTGGTACTCAAACTCAGAGCTGACTGAATTCCTCGAACCAGTAGGAGTCATTGCAGCACGGCGCCTATACCAACGCAATGGCAAACCAGACGAAACAGTGCGGCCAACAGATAAAGTGGTTATCACTTTTCGCCCTAACACAGAACGCCCTGCCAAGGTTAATCTTGGCTTCACGCGACATGAAGTTACTGACTATGTCGAAGCGCCCCCAAGATGCTTCAACTGCCAAGCTTTGGGCCATGTGGCAAAATACTGCAGTGTCACCGCGATCTGCAAGAGATGTGGAGGAGCACATGCCACCAAGGACTGCAATGGCGAATCACCTGTCAAATGCGCGAACTGCGGCGGAGACCATCCAGCCGATTATGTCAACTGCAAAACTCGACTTCAAGCTCTAGCGAAGAAGAAGAGTTTTATCAGAGGCCCCACATTTTTCAAAAATGCGGATTGCACAGAAGTGGAACATGATGCACCACCCTTAAATGCCACAAGCCAAGATGAAATAATCACCGCGGAGAGGAATCCAAGGGTTAAGGCTCCGAATGACAATGCAAAAAAGAAGAAAACCAAAGCTGCTGGGACAAAAGAGGGAAAAAAGCAGACCTCTCCCGAGAAAGAACAAGAAGTGGCAGCACATTACCCAAAAAATGCTGATGCCGACACTACCACCACGTCAAAGACTAATACCACAGGAAAGAGATCATACAGTGACATTGTCACTGGAAAAAGACCTTCTCAAAATTCGAAAATTGGGGATTTAGTAAGTCTAATATTTTCTGTTTTACCAACTTCATTGCCAACCTACCGTCAGGTAATTTCAAGACCATATTACAAGCAATCATGTTTTTCCAACCAGCCATTACAGAAATGACACGAAACTTCGACCTGAGCCATGGTTGACACTTCGAAGTGTCAGCCGCAACCAAAACCAATAAAACGACGAAATATACCGATTCTCATGCAGTGCACGCCTTCAGACGGACGTTATTTTTTTAGATTTTGCGAAGGCATTTGACCGAGTATCGCACAAAAAGCTTCTTCTTAAGCTCAGAGCAATACTAAATAACGACCAGATCTTAAGATGGATAGAAGCATACTTAGGCAACAGAAAACAGTTCGTTCAAATACAAGACGCTCGTTCCTCGACAGCAGCAGTTGGAACCGGGGTACCCCAAGGATCCGTACTGGCACCACTGCTTTTCCTTATTTTTATTAATGACCTTAAAGTAGACCCCTCTGTTCAAATTCGTTTATTTGCTGACGATTGTATTATTTATAAAGAAGTGAAATGTTTTAACGATCAAAATATTTTAACAAGAGTCTCGAGATGGTTTCTACATGGTGCGACACCTGGCAGATGTCCCTTAATTGTAAGAAATGTGCTCATATGACAATAACCAGGAAAAAAAATCCACTCCCCTCCAGCTACTGCCTCCAGGGGACCGCGCTCAACACAGTACCCCAATATAAATACCTGGGCCTAGTAATAACGTCTGATCTGCGTTGGAATTCACATATTGACTTCATTTCTCACAAGGCAATGGGCACATTATGGACTTTAAAACGGCGACTAAAAGACTGTTCCAACAATACAAAACTAATCGCGTATAAGACATTCGTCAGGTCTTTGATGGAATACGCTGATGTGGTATGGGATCCACACACAAAGTCAAATATTAATAAGTTGGAAAGAATTCAGAAAAAAGCGCTGCGATTTATTTTTAACACATACGGTAGAAACACATCAATCTCAGAACTTTATGTCCGGAGCGGTGTCCCTTCTTTACAAAAACGTAGAAAAATTAGCCGACTGAAGTTCATTTTCAACCTATTAAATAACAATTTCAACTTAGACTACAGCAATTACCTTCATTTCAATACTAGTAGGCCAACAAGGAACAAGCACTGCAAATCTTTCACTGAAATAAGGTGTAGAACTGACTGCTTCAAATATTCCTGTTTTCCACGTACGATTCATGAATGGAACTTGCTCCCACAAGAAATCCTTTCCACAGATTGCGTATTGTCGTTCACAGCCAAGTTAAAGGAATCGGATGTTGTTTGATATTACATGCGTATGATTTGGTTTGACTGTCTGTGATTGTGCTTTTCTACTAGTCATGATTTTATGTTTACGTGTGTTTTTGTGACGTGTAGTTGTAAAAGATCCTTTTGTGTAGTCATTCTTGCATGAGAAGAATCCTATCAAGGGCATCTGTTAGCCCTTTATTCCTCTACGAGTTGTAACGCCACCACACCTATGTATTTTATTTTCAAGTGCATTTTATTGTGTATATCTCCTGCCTTGGCTGCGTATTTGCGGCCGGCAGTATCAATAATAAAAAAAAAATAAAAATGCTCGCAGTATCGCTTCGCCCGTCAGAAGTGGCGACAAAGACATTGCAGAAGGAACAGACCACTGTTGGAGATTTGCACTGACCATGGCTGGGATGTCCCATGGACACTTCCCAGATATCGTCGCCGTTAGCAAATGCCTTGGTCCAGTCAATGAAAAACAGGGAGCTACAACTTCTTGACACGGACGTCTTCTGTGCAGCAGTGTACATGGATCCCCGCTACCGCCTTCTTCTCGCACCTGAGCAAAAGTATCGGGCCACATTGCATTTGACAAAGACTTGGAGGCGAATCACACCTCTGCAATGCGAGCAAGATTCTACCCTTTCTTCTGAAACTGCGGCGGCTCCAGATGATCCGGAAGACTCCCTGCAAGCGCTCCTCAAGGAAAAGAGAGGTTGAGGCTGGCGTGCATGTTCGGGGTACCAGTAGCCAACTTGATATAGCATACCTCCTGGAAATGCTGGACAAGGAGCCGCGGCTTTCAAGGGACGCTAACGTGTTGCAGTTTTGGGCGGAGAGAAGGGAACGCAATCCAAAACTCTACGCATTGGCGCAAGCAGCCCTGGGAGTGCCTGCGACCCAGGTGGGCGTGGAGAGAGCCTTTTATGCACTGAAGTTCATTTTATCGTCTCAGAGGTGCCGTCTTTCCCGGATATGCTTGATGACGTCCTGCTTCTTCGGTCAGCTGCCTGACATTGAACTGCGCGCGCTTTCACCCACATCCCGAGGTGCTCCAGCACTAGCTCGTTCGTTCCACACAGTAACGTGAGCCTTTGCTTTTTATATGTAAGACGTTTATAAAATATGCAGAATTTATATTTTGCTGTCGTCAATTGTTTTTGTAGCAAATGAGTACGAACCGGTTCGAACCGGTTTGAACCTTTATTTTTTCACTCCGGAGTTGAACCGGAGCTGAACCGTTTTCTCTGAACCGGAACGAAAACCGGAACGCAAAACGTTTCGGTTCGACACCCTGCGCGAAACATATACGACTTACGCGGTTAGCAGCAGACTTGGGTAAGTTACTTTTTAAATGTATTTAGTTACAGTTACAGTTACTTTCCTAACAACGTATTTAGTTACAGTTACAGTTACTTAAAAATAAAAGTAACGCGTTACAGTTACAGTTACTTCGGCAGATTAACTTAGTTACTTTCAAGGTACTCATGTGTATGCAACTATGAAGACATAGATGTCAGAACAAAATGAGCAACATTTACGTTTATTTACGTCAACCACGGCAAACCCGGACAACAACCCGGGCCCCCGGTGCACGGCCCCTGGGAGAGGGCAAGTCGGCCAATAGAAACACGAACTCTGATCTTACGGCTCGGTTTTGGCGCACGTGCAAATAAATTGTAGCCTCGCGGGCCACCCCCGTCGCATCGACCGACGCCGAACGGTTGACCGTGTCTATACCCTGTTTCACACTTAGTGTGCAACGCTGTCAAGGCTACTGGCGCGAGCGTGGGGCTTGATCTCGTTGATCATTTGCACGCGTTCTCGCGCAAAGAAAGCCATAGATGAAGCCACGCGCTCGCGCCAGTAGCTTTGACAGCGTTGCACGCTAAGTATGAAACAGAGTATATGCGTCTCAGCGAGTCCAGTTTTTATTTTTGACGCTTTGCGGAGGAGTGGATGAGGCGGGGGTGCTTGAGGAGATCGGAAAGGGTGAAGACGGAGCGAGAGTCTGGCGGAAGGAATTGAAACAAAAATAGGTCCGAAATCAGCGTCCCCGCAGCAGGAAAACGAAAAGAAAGACAAAGGTGGAAAAATGCCTGGTCCTGCGCCGAAGGTTAGCAGCAAACGAAATTTTCTTTTTTGTTTGATTTCTGCTTTTGCTGTCAAAGGCCTAACTCTGTCTCTTCTGATATGCAGGCCGAACGCCACTGTAGCCATCAAGAGAGACAGGGTTCATTTTTACGAAAAGTAACTGTAACTTTGCCGTTACTTTTTAGTTACGTTTACAAAAAAGTAATTAAGTTATCGTTACAGATACTTTTTGAAAACGTAACTAGTTACAGTTACAAGATACCAAAAAAGTAACGAGATACAGTATCTCGATACTAAAGTCGGATGCAACCTAAGAACAATCCTTTAGCTCCACCCACAAGCGCATTGCGCCATCTGAAGTGGCCCCGCCGTCAAGAAAGTAGTTCGCTTGCAACGTTGCTTTTTCTTCCTCCAGTAAACGTGTCTTAAACTACTACAATATTTATTTAATTCATTCAGGACGTTTAAATAAGTTAGAATACGTTTTTGTCAACGAAGTAGCTGTTTAGTAAAGAAAGAAAGTCATGTCCAATGTACCGTCTTCCCAATTCATTTTCTGTCCAAGATACTGTCTAACATACCGTCTTCCAGCGCCTTCGATTGAGGGAAAGCGGCGAAAACGAAACCAACCTTTCTCTCGCCAAAATTATAAATAACAAAGCACTTAGAGTTCCTGCAAATAATAAATATTTAGTAATTTACTTAGTTTTGTGGGCTTTGCGCACGAAATGTGTGCCTTTATTTTGTTGGATGAATAGAAAACAAGAATAATTATACTTTTCGGTTTGACAAATCGGCACCCTCCCAAGTCATCGACACCACAACCGCGCCCCGCTCTCTTTGTCTTCCGTCATGGATCCCACTGAGGTGACATCGGAAAGCGATTCCCCTGATTCTTCTTGGACGAAAGAGCCTGGTGCAGCCTTACCGGCGACACCAAAGCGGTTCTTCAAGAAGCACAAGCGAGGTCGGGTTTTGAACAGCGGCCAGCGGTGCGTAAAACACGGTGCAAAAAAGCAGAATAATTGTCACGAGAAACTAGCGTCGCGTTGCTAAGGCCAGCAGCCATGTTGAGCTTTTTTTTTTTCAAAAGGATTGCGATTGGTCCACGGAATCGTGACGTCATGAAAACGATTGGCTGGCGTTTCTCGGCGTAGGAATACATTTTCCTCTGAGAGGCATTTCGGTTTTTTCTTAGCTTGCAACCGACTATAGTAAGGCGATACTACCCAAGACTGGTTAGCAGCAAGGCCATCGCAATGCCGCGGGTGTGACGTCAGTACATTCCATGTTGACTCCGTATTTCCCCCCTTGCTAGACTGAACCGACGTCCCCTAGAAGACGAGGCCTGCTCATGACGTCATCGTCAGTGGATTTTCGACCTGCCCCAAGAGGCAAACACGATGCAGCTCAAGGAGAGCCGCAAAACGGCAGACGCGTGCGTCTTGGCGTCGCGTTCGTTGTGAGACGCATGACTGACGCGACCCAGGCGGCGCCTCGCTGATCCATAAGTAATGGCGTAAGAGGGGAAAAGGTGCGGGCCTTGCTTCCTACAGGTGGTATCGACTGAACGGCAAAAAATTGCGTGGATGTTTTTTTTTTGTTTTTTTTTTTAATGAAGCATTTCTCTTCGCGAGGCCGATTCGACCTTTGTGAGCGGTGTTTCATTGTTTGCGCCGCCCTACGCAGCCGCCTGAGACGAGGCATGTAGCGGGGCACTCTTGAAGCACATACGTTGCTTTGTCTACCTCCGTCAGACCTCTCAACGAAAACGGGTCGCACCTTACGTCAAACACAGCTTGCCGAGCAGGTTGGCTTTTTCACCGGGTGCTGAAAATGGTAGCATTAAAAACAACCCGAATTCCGAGTGCAAAGGTTGACCTTGCTATAGAGCGCTGAATCGCTGCGTCGTTCAAACAGTACGCAGTTATACTCGTATTCACCTCAAAAACAGTAGTAAACAAAAAAGATATTGCTTTTTATGGATTATTACATATTTACTTCTTTATGTTGTGAATTAAGGTATACGTGGGAAAATCATATATTCGCTTGCTGTTATCTCATGAAAACATACACGTTTCAAACTCCAAAAGCATAGTTTCTTCCTCTAACAACCATATAATGGAACTATTTCGCGCAGTGTTTAAATAATGCGCAAAATGAGCTAAGCGTTAGGCGCGGCTTCACAGAAATATCTACATCTATTTTCTTTAGTGGCGTATTGTAAAGAGTGTGATGCAATTAGCGCGAAAAAGCGATTACACATAGTGATAACTTCGCGCTATATTAATAATGCAGCGCTGATACAGCACAGCATTAGTGTTAAGTTACGTTCAAGTCCGCGTTGCATCAGCGCTGTTCTTAGGGTTCATTTTGCGCTGCGATGTATGTGTGAACCGGCCTTTAGAGTACTGAAGAAATGTAATCAAAACTGCTACACTCTTTTTCATACTTATACCGGTGTTACACGGGCACCTTTAACCGCAGTTAACTCCCCTTTAACTGCTGTCACGCGTCACCTCACTTAGCGACTGTACTCTCAGAAAGCTATTTCGGCAGCGAACACTGCGTTCGCACTGCTTTGATGGATGCCAACGTTCCTAAAACACTCAGTTGGGAAACTCGTCCTTGAAACCCGGACCACTCCCGTCCACCGAGACCAAACTGGATACGATAACAGCGCCCCCCTTTAGCGACGAGACAAAACATCAAAGTTGGTTTATATATGGCTACTGCGATATGGGCACTGCGAGATGGCGCCACCGGACTTTGCCCGATTCGACCTAAACCAATACGTGGAGCTGTGCAGTTCCCGGAGTGGCCGCTGCGGGAGAAATGGCGGCATTGTGGTCGCCTTTAGCTCTGTTCTCGAGTTCGGATCGGAGCCACTTTTTGAAAGCAGGCTCTATGGCAATTTTCCTATTGAGTTGTTCTATACCCGTTTTCACCTCAAGAACCGTAGTAAAAAAAGTACGGCTCCTCGCGGAGCATTACTAATTTTTCCTTTTATAAGGAGAATTAAGATATATGTAGGTGCATTTTAGATTAGATATGTGTTATCTAATCAAGACGTATACGTTTCAAACGCCAAAAGCATCGCTTCTTCCTCCGACAACCAAATCTTGTAAGAACTACTTCACCCGGCGAATGAAAAATGCGCCAAACGTCCTTTTCTCTTGAGGTGAAAACGAGTATAGTAACGTTGATGGGTGCTAAAGATGCTCAAGCGCACGTGCCCCCATAGCTTTGACTGCATAGCCGCAGAATGTTGTCCGAAGTATTGTTTGGTAACTGTGCCTTAACGTGACTGTAGTGAAGTGTGCCCGTGTAACAAGGGTACAGACTACTTTTATGAATCCGTCACCGCGCTCGTGGCATTCTGGGAACCTGTGAGCCAGGAGCAGAGCGCGTATGGATTTTGCTACCCACTGATTCCCACAATGCATAACGTGTCATTATGCCGCGATGAGGTGCTTTGAGTTTTGGAATAATATTATGGCGAATTCAGGTGGTCATTTCCCGGCAAAATATTCTGCCATATCTTCAGCAAGGGCGTTCGCGTGGTGAAAGGCTGGCGAGTGGAAGCCGTTCGGATGGTTGTTTTCAGGCGCGAGCCTGCAAGTTTCCGGCACAATTTTTGCCCGAGCTCAAAGAGGTCGGGCAGCTTGTCTGCCAGATTCTATCCGGTATCGTCACATCCGTATCGGTAACGGTAGAGTCACTAACTGAGCTACGCTTACAGTATCGGCACTCTGTTCCCCGATATTGTTGCGGGCGCCGTCATCTTGGTGCTTGTGCAGAGCCGACGCAACTGTCGATAGTCATGATTCAAAAGTGTGAGTTCCTCAGCATTAGATTTGGTATTAGGAGGCTCATGTAATATCGCTTTGCTCCGTTGCGACCTGTTTAAACAGTTGTGGAGGACGGAAAAGCGTTTACTGTGATTTCAGGTAAAGGTTCAGATAACTGGCAACCATAGTTTCATGCCACACGATGCGTAAGTGTCGTTGCTCTGAAGCGTAGCTTATTAAATTTAGGGAACCAAACGAAACAATCTTGCCGACAGCGGCAAAAAGTGGGTTCGAGTAGCAAACGAAGCCATCCAGAGAGGCACCCTTTTGTGCTCCGAGAAAAAAAAGCAAAAACAAGGAAGATAAAAATAAATGTTTTAAATGACGCCAAAAAAATTTAGAAGAATTGTCTAACTTGCGCAAGGTCAGTATGCTTTGGGGCACAGCTATAGAGTGAACTAGAAAGGATTGAGTGGGGCCACCGGAGTGCTATTTCTGAAGCTCCGCATGTGGATAAATTGTTAGAGGGCGCTACGAGCGAGGTGGCATGGATTTGCATAAACAAGGAGTAAACGACAATAATAACCCCTGGAGAAGGGGAACAAGGGGACAAAGGACAAACACAAATCTCGAAACACAGCTAGGTGACTGGTGCTCGACCAAAAAAAATCCCCCTGGTCCTGGAATCGAACCAGTGACCTCTCCATTTCCAGTGGAGCGCTCTCTGAGATAACCAGGAATTAGACGTCAGGAGAGCGAACAGATTTAATCAGCTGCCACCAGTCTAACACCAACAAAGGTGACCGCTACAATATTAGCTCTTGACCAAACGAGCAGATAATTTTTCACACGGAATATATTTCATTAGCCGTTTTTCATGAAAAAAGCGTTGCGTTCCAACGCCACCCTCGACCGGCACACAGGTCAAGGTCATGAAACAATAGAGCACCGGCTATATTTTTATACAACCTAGACGTCAGCCGCCACGTCAATACATGACGTCACCGTGATCTGACGTTTCGCCACAACGCCATGCGACATCACGACGACTCCTTGACGTCACTGTCGTCGACGACGTTGACAACACGCGTTACACGACATCAAGACCGCGTTCTGACGTCATATTGCGTTGACAACGACGTCAATGTTAACGTTGACGACAACGACGACGACGTCACGCGACGTCAAGACGACGTCGTCCTTGTCGTCAACGCAACGTCATAAAGACACTTGGCGTCAGGTCATCGCCGTCGTTGTCGACACGGCGAAACTCGACGTCATGACGACGTCCTGACAACTTCACGACGTCGACGTCATCTTCGACGACGATGACGTTACACGACGTCGAGACTTCGTCGTGACGGAGCGTCGACGTTGATGTTGGCGTGGGCGACGACGTTACACGATGTCAATGACACCGTTACGCGACTTGATAGGGTGACCAGACGTCCCGTTTTGGCCGGGACAGTCCCGTTTTTGAGGTCCGCTTCTGCCGTCCCGTCTTTTTGTCCAATAAAGAAACATGTGCCGTTTTCGCAGAAAATGGCAGCAAGCGAGTTGCAGCCAACCGAAACTATCCCTACTCGTTACAAGCAAATTTTACAAAAATAACCGTAGGTACTTTAAAATATGAGTTAAGCTATACGCACGAGCACGTGCACCTAGACCGGAAATGACTATACGCACGACGCGAAACTTGGTGGGTCTCGTATAAAACGAATGGTTACAAAGAGCTTCAGTTTGCAATAAAAATATAAAAAAAGTAGCGTAGCTTAGTGGAAAGGTTCCTGCTTCATACGCAGCGGACGCAGGTTTGATCCACAGAGTGTGCTTACTTTTTTTCTTGTTTTCTCGAACATTGTTTTTTAGCATTTTGCGTTTTTTTACATTTCTTTTTTACATCTAACACACACACACAAAAATAATATTTTCGACGAACCTTTTCTGAACTAAATCGTATGAGACCCCTTTCCGGCGGCTTGGGTTAGCTTGGATTGCCGGTTGTACGGTGGGGCCAAGTTGGTTAATAGTTTTGTCATGAGCAGCCGCATACTGTCGCCGAGAAGGGGCGTGAACGCAGGCGGGGGATATACCTAGAGAGTAAAATTTAGTGCAATATGGTGACGTTTTGAAATAACAGTGGTTATTTAATTAAAGGGACCATGAAACGATTCTGAAATCGAATTTGATCCACCGATTGTCGTAAAAGATGTGAAAAGAAACACAAAAGCACAAAAATAGGGAGCCAAAAAAAAGTCTTCACTATAGAAATTTTAAAAGAAAACTGGACTCTTTTGCGCCTTCTTTCTTTCGAAAGCTCTCTGCCTTTTCACTGCGATGCATCCGCGGAAACGCAGCACGTCAGCCGAATCCACGTCGCCTATTGGGTAAGAGCCTACCTCACCAGCAACGCGATCGTAAACAATAGATAGCCGGCGAGTGTTTCCTAAAAGTTCTGTTAAATAATATTCAGATCCACATTTCGTAGCATAATTAGAGATGTGACGAAAATTGCCAAATTTGATAAGGCTGAGAGCCAAGCGCCATCTATCGTGTGGTAAACGAAGCAACTACTGCACCTGCGCACTGCGCAGTAGGGCCGACCGGGCCGACAGCGTCGCTCAGTTACTACTTCGCGACGACCAAAGAACGTTTATTTTTCTACGTGTTCTTCTCGCGCGTCCGGACTTCAAGCAGCAAGAAAAAGTACTTGAGACAGACCACGACGAACAAGAACGCTGGATCCACAAACACCCGAGAAAAGCTACAACGGCGACGAATCCACCGGCTCCAACCAAGCGAGCTTGGCGGATAGGCCTAGCAGGCACTCCGTCTCGGAATAGCGTTGCTTCAACGGAACTTGGCCAAGACCTTCTGCCCACAACCGGCTGGCGTGCTGAATGAAATATGCCCGGGCGACCCTTGTGGACCCTTCCCGTATTATAGTTTGATCGCTGATCTCAATTTTAGACTAAGAGGTGAGGTCAATCTCTTCCCCTTGTTTTCCGAGGCAGTGTTGATGAACACTGTCGTCGAAAAGGAACTCTCGTCGATTCTATCTTCTTGTTTTCTGTGATATAGAGCTCAAATAAATGCCGTATGGATTACCTTTGTAACACGGTATGTACACTTTGTTATTTGTATGCCATTTTTTATTCTGACACGACTGCACGTCACTGTCGAGCTATAACAGTTCGTGGGAGCTACGTGCAACGCCGGTCCAACCTTCCTTTGCCGAGTGTCACGTCAGTATCGAGTTGCAATCGTAAAAGATCGTTCCCGAAGCGCTTACCAACAGCGCGAATACAGCACTTCCATCAAACGCGCGCGTCCGCTCCGAGTGTGAACAGGTATTTACGTGGCTCTTGCTGAGACTGTCGTAGTTCAAACTAGGGCTGGGCAATTGATCGATTAACCTACCGATTAATCGATTAATGCTTTAATCGCGATTAATTTGTTTAACCGGTTAATCGGTAAACTTTTGACGAATTAAAATTAAATAAAAATGAAATGCCTTCACCATGCAGACATGGACGAGCACACCTATATGAAGTGAAACATTTAGGTGAAGTATTAACTTAAGATAAACTGTAAAGGGGAGATTTGTAACTTCAGACATGTGCAGAAGGTTACACATGTCCCAGCGACTTCAACGCCGTGCGAGTGTCTCTTTAGCGCAGCAGAGACTACTGTGAGAAATCAAAGGAGGTCGTCCTTCTTGGAGAATATCAACGAACATTTTTGTCTCATGCAGCTGAAGTAATAATGTGTGTGTGTGAGTGTTTTTAACTGTTCTCAACTGTATATCGAAGCTGATTCATAATTAAAATTATTGCGTCGTGTAACACATATATATATATATATATATATTAAAATAAAAATTGCATCTATATATATATATATATATATATATATATGCAATTTTTATTTTAATCAATATTATTATGAATGGAAATGAACGATACCGATTAATCGATTCATTAATCGATTAAAGGGTGGCGATTAATCGGGTTAAAATTTTTAATCGACGCCCAGCCCTACGTATATTTTTTTAACGTCGGCTCGCTCCTGCATATCCGAGGCCGCGAAAAACGCCGCGGCAATTTGTTTCCATCTACGTCGCTTTGCAAATGACTGACACGGGCCGCCTTTTACCAACAATGACAGTTGGGCTGGAGTCTTCACCGGAAGACTCGCCGCACTTCCCAACAGGGATACCGGCGTATGGGTCTAGTCCCATGCTGTCGCTGTAGCGCAACATATCTCATTGAATTTCGCTCAGCTGCGATGTGTCCATGGCTATCGCGGCGATGAGAGGCGCCGATTCCGAAAATACGTCGGTGACATCAGCGCCATCAGCGCAGTAAAACCTACCGGCACACTGCCAACTCGCCGCCGCTAACGCTTCCATCTCCCACTGCCAAGAGAGCTTCCGGTTCCGGAAACAGGGTACGTCACGACCGTCAAAATTACGCCGCAGCTTGTTTTACGGTCAGTTGGAGAGAAAGAAAAAGTCGATATTTCATAAATTTTTTGTGTAGAAGTTAATAAACCGAGACGAAAACGGATGCCTGTTCGGCATTCAGTGAACATTGACGGTTTAATGTAAAAGTTATCTGGCAAAAGTAAAAAGGTCATTTCATGGTCCCTTTAAATGTTTTCTCCCAATCTCAATCTCTAATACAATCCTCCCCCCCCCCCCCCCCCCCCCTTCCCATCTTTCCCGCTGGGATGTCCCGGTTTCTACCTTGAGAAATATGGTCACCCTAGAGCCACTAAATGAGCTGCGCTTAGAGTACACTCTAAAACCGGTCTCTCATAAAAAACACTGTCCCTCTGATTTTAGAGGGGACAACGATGCTTTCAGGGGGAAAGTTCTTTTTAAGAGGGAAATGGAAAAATAAAATAGCAACATCCAGAGGGACACCAACATATTAAGAGAGACCAAGGAATCAATTTCCTTGGTCCCTCTGAGTAGGAAAGACCGACAGAAAAATGCATGCTTGTCTTTTTATATTAAGAGGGGACTGGTCCCTCTTAACTGAACCAATGTAGTTCGGTCAAGAGGAGAGGTGCCGCCGCACTAATCCACGGCAAAGAGTTCAGACGGTGCTAAGGTTTGGCGCCAATTCACGGAGCTGGAAACGGTCGTGGCCGGAGAGTCGCAAGCGTCATGGTGCTCGTTTGACTTCCTTCGGGTGAGTAATCCTGTTGTATTGACGCTTTGTTTGGAGTACAGCTGCAACAGAAAAAGAGTAGCACAAGTGACCGATGACATGAGCGGCAAAATCGCGACACGCGGCGCTATTGTTCCCTAGCGCGCCGATAGCGAGAGTGCCAGTCACGTTCTATATCTCACCGCGGGGGTGGCCGGCAGAAAAGTGAGCGATAAGATAGCTTTCGAAATGCAGGTTTTAGGATGGGCTGCTTTCTGCCGGCCACCCCCGCGTTAAGACATGGAACGTGACTGGCCCTCTCGCTCGGGAACAATAGCGCCGCGTGTCGCGATTTTGCCGCTCCGGTCGTCGGTCACTTGTGCTACTCTTTTTCCGTTGCAGCTGTACACTGCGGGTGGGAATAACGAGCCATCAATATTTTCACGCTGGCTGTGAAATGCACGAGCTTTGCATGTAGAGTGAGAGTTTTGAGCTTGACTGCAGCAGTCCGCGGTCGCTTCCTGGATCTGATCGTTCAGCTAGGACAAAGCGTCGCCCGTCGTTGGCCCTGCCGTGAGCCGCATGGCTGTCTTTCGCACAAAACACTTGTTGCGGTATTGTTCAGGCTAGGGTGTCCCAATCTGTATGCTGCTGTCTTAGGCTGGTGATATCAAACCATTTTGTGTCCTACGCTTTTGTCTACTTTTTAATTTCGAACGCATGTTCGATCTTCTACCAGCTCCAGGTGCAAGTTTTGGGACTGCCACCCCGCCATTTTATTACCGGCAATATCTTTGTACTTCATCCGTGAGTGTGCACTGTCGGCATCGGGTACTACAAAGGATGGAATCAACATCCCTAAGGCAAA